>OX421967.1:11209469-13609469 GCA_949128115.1 Anaspis maculata
TGCTGCTATGGGCTTCGACAGGATTCATCCCTTGCAGTTTTCTGTTCGTGAATTAGTGCCGCCGTCAGCATGACTACCGCAACTTCATCGAGTATTACTGCGATGCTGTGCCCATTATTCAGTAATAAATGATACACAATACTCACAATAGATTCACTGTTCTGGCTCTTGTTTTGAAGATATTTGCCGCGGTTAGGAGATGGACGGATTGGGGAGATGGTTCACCATATATTCCTTTTAAGTAAAAGTTTTTATGTCTTGGTTAGAAAGAACTTTGATTTCTACCACAATTCTTTTCATTCATATAGTATATTGGCATAGATAATATTGATGACATCATTTACCTTTTTGAAGGTAACAACACAGACAATTTTTTACATTTTTCAAATAATTTACACAACAACATAAAATTCACTTTCAAACTTAGTCACAAGAATAAAATTCAATTCCTTGATCTAAATATTCCAATAATCAATTCCAAACATCATTTCGAGGTTTATAGAAAACCAACTTGCACTGACACGATCATTCCATTTGATTCTCTTCATCATCACTCTCATAAATTCGCCTCATTGAGATGTTTCATTAAAAAAATCCTTAACAACTCTCCATCAAATTAAAGTTCTGAGTCAGGATTGAAAATAATAAAAGCTCATAACAATGGCTTTCCAATGTCTCTTTTTGAATCTTCTTATAAGAAAACAGTCTTTAAATAGAATATCAAGAAGAATTTTACTTTAATTCCTCCTTCAGATTCACCTACATACCATACAATAACATTTTTTGGTGATATTTCGAAGAAAATTGCAAACATTTTCCAAAAATCAAAAATTCACAACAATTTTAGATCATCTCTTACATTAAATTCTCTATTAGTAAAAACTAAAGATCCTATCGAACCTTTTGATCGTAGTGGCATCTATAAACTGAGTTGCGAATCTGGACAAATTTTAATTGGTCGTACTATTAGGTCTTTCAAAATTCGTTTCAGAGAACATACCAGACAATTAACAAAATTTCTCGATGATATCACTTCAAATTTTGCGGAACATATTGTTGAAAAGAATCACAATTTTTCACCTGTTTGTCTAAAACCTATTTGGCTCCTAGAAGGTCGTGAAAGTACTGAGTTTTTCGAGATATTAGAAATTAAAAAACAACATTTCCAAGACCAGAAGAGACTTAATAATGAACAACTGGAATTTGATAACACCTTCTTTATTCCAATAATTCTCGATAGCCTGAATCAATCAATACATTCTCACCATTAGAGATTCGTTGATTATTGTAAAATTAAATACATACCTATACTATTGTTACCTATACCTACCGGGTGATCATTTGAAAACTATCCACCTACAATAACTCCCGATTTCTAGTGAATAATTTTTGAAGCAAAAACAGGTCGATTTTTATATCAGGGGGGATATCAAAAACATACATTGGCAAATTCCTATATTCACCCCCCCTCGCCCCCACTCACCCCAACTATGAAATTTCAAATGACATTACCTACCTTGCGATACATCAAATTAAAGAGAATTGAATTTTCTTTCTGGAAAAAATATTCTCAAAATTCTCAACTTCACCTACTTCTCCCTAAAAATTCTCTGACTGTTCAATTTTTTATATTCCGGACCCTCAATTTTTTTTCAAATTTAGTCAGCGTCATTCTAGATAGCATTGAAGAAGAAAATTTTCGGTGAAAAAAGTGATACCCAAATTCACCCCTTTGCTCTCCCCCACCTCAACTCCGAAATTCAACAAAACACCACCTACTTTGTGATACATCAAATTAAAAGGAATCGAATTCTCTTTCTGAAAATTTTTTTTTTTTTAAATTTTCAATCCCTCCCCCAATAAATTGATCATTTGGAGCATTTTAGGGAAAAATGTGGGACTTGAAAATTGTGAAATTTTTTTATTCACGTAGAGAATTCAATTTCCTTCAAATTGATGTATTACAAAGTGGTTATTGACATTTTTGATTTTCAAGGTGAAGTAGGGAGGGGCGAACTGGTGAATTTGGGTGGCACTTTTAAAGAAAAAAAATTCTCTTTCGACGCTGTGCAGGATGACGTTGACTGTATGAAAGAAAAATGAAGGTCAAGAATAGTAAATTGGACACTCAGAGAATTTTAGAAAGAACGGGGCGTGGAGTTGAAGAATTTGAAATATTTTTTTCAGAAAGAGAATTTGATTCTCTTCAATTTTATGTATCGCAAGGTAGGTGGTGTCATTCGAAATTTCAATGTTGGGGTGAATGGGGGCGAGAGGGCTTGAGATAGAAAATCTTCAATGCATGTTTTAGATGTCCCCCTCGATATAAAAACCGACCTGTTTTTTCTCAAACACATTTTCACTAGGAATCGGGAGATATTGCAGGTAGATAGTTTCAAAGTGATCACCCGGTACACTGTTACCTCTATACTATGTCATAATTTATGTCAAACTCATATTTTTACACTCAGTTTTGATAATTGCTTCGCATTTAATAAATAGCCGAAACTGCAGTAAAAGAAGAAGATTTGCAGTGTTTAACTTGTTTTACTGTTGGAGAAGACAAACAACCCCCTTTTATATTGTATGAAATTTGACCAAGGTGGTGCAGGAGACCTTTGGCCGGCTGCCAAATACCAAAACCAGGAGATTTGCTCCAAATTTAACGACATTCCGATCAAATTTGGCAAGCCAGTAATCGCCTCCGAGAGGAAATTTGACCAAAACAAGAGAATTTATAAGCGAAATGGATATAACAGGAAGGTATTGTGGTGTCCAGCCTGAATCACAGTTGAATGATGAAGAAATACACATTAGCGAGAGAAGACGAGGACGAATAGAAAAAGATTGTGATGTGTGGCGTGGTGAACGATGGACGTGTATTATCATAGAGGAATAAATTCTTCTTCTTCAGAATTAGTCAACAAGTTATTAGCTCAGTTATTAGCTAGCTCAGTTATTATTCATTGTAGTGCATAATTGACGAGAGAAGAAGTACCATTGTCATCCTTTTCATTTCACATCAAGGCAAATCTACTTTTTCTGTAATCCAGTAATTATTACGAAATGTCGAAATCTAACCTTGTCGAGAAGCGTACACAGTCACCCCCAGCTGAAAAAAAAAAGCCGAGGTTGAAAAACATTTGCTTAAAGCAAACGAAAGTTGGAAATTACAACAAAGTCAAGTATTGCTACAAGAACATCGAGATGCTGTATATTTTTCCAGGGTAATTGAGGGCCCACATCTGATTTCCCACCTGTTCAAATTAATGAATACCCTATTTATAGATAGTCAATTGACAAGTATGTGCGATGAAATACAGAACAAGCTTAAAGTAAATCGATCAAAAGAAATCTCACGGAACCATAGCTGATTTCAAGTTAACTAGTTTGAAAAGTTATCGGAACGGATGGCTACCTCCTCATAAAAAATTGAATTCAAAGATCCTGCCGAGAGTTGTTCAACATAAACTGCTCATCATTCATTCCTAACCTTCGCACACGTCCAATGCCGGAGATGATTATCTACTTTTGGACAAGCAACAACAAATCGAAGGGCTCGTCGCTCGCCATTTTGAAAGCTTTCAAACAAAATTTGGATCTGCTAATGTGATGAAGCACAGAATAGTGACGGAATCGGCACCCATCAGGAGTCGCTATCACCCTGTCTCCCTATTCATGCAAAAAGCCGTCGACGAACAACTGTGGCTGATGTTGAAGCAAGACGTCATTGAAAAGTCGAATGAACTTTAAGCCTCACTGATCCTGTTTGTGAAGAAAAGAAAGATACGTATCGCTTCTGGGTTGTTTTTCGCAAGGTTATTTCAGTCACAGAAAAAGACAGCTACCCAATCCCATATAGCCATACACTGGAGCAGCTCAAGGACGCCAGATATATTTCGACGCTGGACATCAAATCAGCCTATTGGCAGATCATGCTGGGAGATGACTAAGAACAATGCACAGCATTCACCGTTCTAGAGGCTTGTATCAGTTGAAGAGGCTACCATTCGGTCTTGATAATGTTCCAGCCACGTTTCTTGCATCGAACAGGTGGTGGGGTACAGTTTGCAACCCAATGCTCTTTACTACTTGGATGATGTCATCGTCATCTCTAACACCTTTGAATCCCATCTGGAAGTCCTCCCACAAGTTCTTGAGAGATTTCGGCGTGCGGATTTACTTTGAACAAGGCTGAATGCCAATTCTGCGTTCCAGGAGTAGGATATTTGGGATACGTCGTCAATCGATATCGAGATCGATATGGACTGCCGGTGGATCCCGATAAACAGCTTCACAAGACTTGATACTCGAACCGCCGCCGGTGATTCTCTTCTAAAACTCTGACAACATTTTATTTCTACATTCTACGAGACTTCTTGTAGATATTAACAAATACGAAACTACAGTTATTGCTGCCTACTTAATAGAGTTCGTGAGTTACAAGCAAGTGATATATCACGTTAGCATTTTTAAGACTGAGGATTTAAGGAGAACTAATGAAGAATTGCTAAGCGGGACGCCCCTTTACCCACGACGGTGGCTTGACGGACAATAGCTTTCAACCCCAGCAGCGCTCAATTATGACCATTAATTTTTAAACGCCTGGCAGTTATTAAACGACAAATTATCTTGTTGTCTAACCGTTACCCCAGTCCACTAAATTGAATATTAAAACGCAATATTGCCATTATGGGAGCGGGAGTGGGGGCTGGGGGAACGGCCACTATAAACGCGATAATTTTTAATTAAACATTTCGCGCCAAAACGACGATTAACCGAGTAATACGGCCATCACGGGCCGACTTATTTGCATAAAACGAAACTCCACCGGGCGATTATGGAGCTTTTTGGCACCATCGGCTGGAGGGGAAAAATAAGGCATGTTTTTCGGCGCCCGTTCTGCTCCCTGCCGCTCACAAATTATATTTCGTGTTTTGCTGGATTGGTATGCAAGGCGAGGAGTAGGTACGGAACGAAGAGAGAAACGAATTTTTCATTACCGCTGGCTTTCGCGCTGCCGTTTATTAATTTTTAGCAGTATGGTACGAATGTGCTGGCCTTGCAACGAGAAAGAAACCGAGCAGTTTCAGCAACTCATTAGGCTCTTTTTTTATCACAAAACTGAATAATCTGACCTGGGAGAAAGAGCAAGAATACTGGAGGAAGAGAGTGGAAGAACACTGGCAACTTCTAAACGAAACTTTTTTGTCTTGTTGAGATTGTGTTTTCAGGCCGCCAAGTCCGATCTAAATTCAAGATTATTGAAATGTTGTGGAATTTTGTGCTTGGTGTTTGGAAATTCAAGCTTGGCAAGCTGGAGTGCTTGTGCAGGCTGCGCTGAAGGTAGGATGAAGCTTCAGCTCTTGACCCAGCCGAAAGAATGTGCAAGTCGGAGGTGGATGAGCAGTCATTTTCTTGTAAAGAGACCCAGTACAGGAGTATACGGCGAGCGGAGGGACTTCCAGATGATTTTCAAAATCCACAACCTATTCTTTAAAAACCATGCGTCTCGCTGCCGGCACCAAGTCCGCGGGATCTTTTCTTTTGTTCCCTCCAGTTGGGCAGTGAAAAACGGCAGACAAGACTCTCCACTGCAATAATTAATATTAGCTTCAGGCGCAATAAATTATTTTCTTAGTACGCGTATTGTCGGGAGGCGAAGGCAAAGTGGCCGCCGGCGCAATATTTTAATCCTTTTGTATGGCGGTTTGACAGTTTCAATGGGGCTGTTGCGTGTCTTGGCGTAACTGATGACGTCGTACAGTTTCCCTCGTCGAGGGCGCACGAGGCCGGGAAGCGCCTTTTCCACGCTAATTAGAAGGAAATCATCGAGCGTCCGCAACAAACAAATTATCCTTCACCCGTTTGTAAATTAGGAGAGGCTGTGGAGATTGACTCGGTTGTGTGTTTGCAACGGCGAACTTCATTTTGAAATGGGGACTCTACCGTTGGACGATGTACGATGAGTCAAAACTACGTTGCTGTGTTATGTCATGGTGACGTTGCACTTCCGTTGCAATAGATTGTGTTACGGATCAAATTTGGAAGAGTCCAGTCCGGCCCTGTCTGTGCGGAGTGCGCAGAACGATGAGTTTTGAGTTATGGTAGTGGTAGTCATCTGGCTTTGGAGTGACACTCGCCGAAGAATGTTCCACATGATAACATCGAGCCAAATTTGACTCACGCGACCGCCTCTTCTTGCATCCCAGGTGAGCGATTAGCGTTGGATTATCGAGTGTGGCTAAAATCAGTCGTTTCAGGCCGCTTATGGAGGCAAAAATTGTGATTCGTGCGAGCTAGGCTCCCCAGTTGCGCTCTCGCACTCTCCGTCGACAAAATTACGGAGGTTGGCCATGACAGTTTAAGTACACTGGTAGCTCCATTTTCTGCGTTAAGTTGTCAGCCTAGCCTCCTTAGTCATTTCCATAATTCAATTATTTTGCTCAAATCGTAAATCCCCGTTGTTGTTGAGTTTTAATTCTGGCCGGACAGCCCTCGGCATCCAATCAGCTTATGTTTTGTTTTCTTGTGCCTTCAGCATTTCACCGCGGTAATGCCTGCCACTGAAATTGATCCACGCCTGTGTGCGAACAGCTGATCTGAGGTCGTTGACAGCGTCGTCAATTTATTGTTCTTCTTCTTTTACATTTTATCAAGGCCTGATAATCTGCCGGTATTTTGTGTTGTTTTACGACGTCGATCAGGGGCTCCTCCTGCCTCCTCCCTTCAGTGACTGCTGCACTGCATCGAGGCACCAGGTGTGACACAGGCTTTCTTCAGCGGAGGCACCCAAGACGGCATAAAAGTGAGCTAGTCGGTAATATCATTCTGGGACACCTAGATGCCGCATCGGTACAGTAAGAGTGGGAACCCGGCCGCCGACGATCCTAGAAGGACATAGAAGCCAGACCGTTGACGAATAAAACTCGAGAAGGACTTGGTGACGTTCATTTTTGTTTTTATTTCATTTTTGTATCCACGTAGTTTTATAGGGCCTTCTGCCGTCACTATTGTAGCTAGGTTGCTGGCCTAGCATTTGCTTGTATCATAAGCAGCTAGAATGTATCAAGACCTACCTAAAACAAGTTTTGTTTGACTTTATCTATCATCCTCATCCGCAGCGCTGCCCTCGAGGAAGACGCGAACGACGACACTGGTTTTATTTTGGACGGTGATGATCATTGTTACGTTGACGTGACGTTGCGGCAAGTTGCGATTATGTTCCAACGACATTGTAATGACGTAACGATGACGTTATGATAACGCTGAAACGTGATATCACGGTTATGTTGCGGTTACATTATGACTATGTTGTCTCAACATCATGTGACTCTTTTTGTGATAAAGCATTCAAAACGCTCAGATTGAATGGAACATTCTGATCGAAACGTTATCCGCACAAAAGCAAGCACAATTGCAAGTGCGAATCAAAATGCGATTCACCACTCGGAGAAGCGTCTTTTTCTCTTGTAGGGCTGAAAACCACAGACGTTGACGTGAAATGTCCTTATGTTTCGCCCAAACTTGGGATCGCTGCCAGTCATCACCAGCCGACGTTGAAATATTGGAAACAGAAGCCACGCCACTACATTCGGCTTTTAATCCCATGCAAAACTCTAATGACCTCATAAAGACCAAAAAACAGAACAAAAAACGAGCGGAGGGTTCCCCCGATTCGAGCGTCGATTCGCCGCCGCCTCCTATAATTACTTCCGTAATGAATCCTGTAAACAAGCGATTTTCAACGGCCAAACGAACGAGATTATGGCCTCCTTTCGCCTTTGCTCCTCACTCCCTCATTTCCTTCCCTGGTGTTTCCCTGGCACAACTCCTTGTTCCCGCGGGGTACGTTTCAGCGCCAGCTTTTTTTTCAGCTACAGCAGTTAGACGTGTCGCGCTGTTTCAGTATGGGCACTGCCAACTAACAGAAATAAATTTCTTCCCCCACGCATGCCACTGAAACGCCTATAATGAGCCATGTTGCGCTGAAAAGCCGAGCAGTAAATGAAGAAAAAATTCGCAGAGTGTCTCATGTAAAGACAGACTGCAATACAGTCAGCGCTTCCCCTTTTTTACTCGTGTAGTTTTTTGGCATTCGTGCGGTTCCTGCTAGAAAATGGGCCAAAGGTGTCAATATGTGATGGTATCCTGATCTTTGGGAATCTTATGGAGGCAATTGCCAAAAGCGACAAAACACAAAGTGCTTTATGGCGTTTTTGCCGTGTGTTAGGGGTTGATAACTTGGGTAGTTCAAATGTTCACCTATATACTTGACTTGACTGACTAACAATAACCTGACCTGACATGACCTGACCTGACTACCTGACTTGACATAACCTGACCTGACATAACCTAACCTGACCACCTGATCTGATCGACAACACCACCAAGTTGGTAAAAGATTAAAAGCTTGCCGTCTGAGTTCTAGTTCATTGCTGCTTTTTTTCTCAGGAATGCTCAGTTGTTGCTACAAATTATTGCTAGTGTTCTAAACTGTTTCTATAATAAAACTGCCGAATAGTTTGCTGAACATTGCAGATTTTTGTTGATCATCGATAAATATTGCTAGTTTTTTGTTTAAGAACGCTCGAGTGTTGCTGATAGTTGCAGAAAATTCAAAGATTTTTTCTTCAATTCACTGTTTTTGTTGAAAATTTGATTGTTGCTAAAAAGCTACTCAATCATCATTGAAAACTGCTATATGTATTTGAGTCGAAGTTGTTGAATTCTGCTGGAAAAAGCTTATAATATTGTTACGAGCGGCGATCCCGTGCATTCCGGTGATCTTTCTAGATTCTTCCATCCATCAGGTCGCGGTGTAGATACAAGTAATAGTATAAGTATAAGCTCTGGATATTTCCAGAAGTGTACGCGATGGCTTGGCATTGGGAACCTTCAACGTTCGATCAAGACACATCTGCTCATTTTGGCGGAGGAGCCGGTTCTAGAGCACGGCAGAATTATACAGGTGATGTGCAAGATTTTTCGGGAGTCGTATGGAAACCGTATGTCGGGTCACTGTTGAGACTGCTGGAGAATACATAGGATATTCGAGATGAATCAGTCGGACCTATATAAAGCATTAATCTTTGCCTCACGAGCAGTATCGAATTGGAAGAGACAGCGAGCGGATGAGAAGCGATAGTCCCAGCGATATTCACAAGCGTGAATAATTGTTGGCAGTATTCATTGTAGTACGCAGTGATAAACAGTGTATGTTTTTAAACGATCGTCTCAATTATAATCGAACCCGTATGCGAAATACGTAACAATAATGCTACAAAGTGCTAACACTTAGTTGAAAATCGATAAATTACAATTGATAATTGCTGGTTTCTGTTTAAAATTGCTGAAATTTGCTGAACCTTGCCAAATTTTTGTTGAGAATCATTGAATTATTGCTGCATATTGCTCAATTTAGCTGAAAATTGTCAAGGTGTAGTTGAAAATTGCTGAATTTGAGTTCAAAAATTGCTCCAGTTTGTCACAAAACTAGCTAAAGTGATAATTAGGCTTGCTGATTTTGGTTGAAAATTGCATCTGAATGGAATTCAGGCTCAGCATGATGATTGGCGGATTGTTTCTGAAAATTGTCAATGTTTTATTCTGAATTAAACGACTTCCTGAATTTCAATTTACTATTGCAGCTGAGTTTTGGTTGAAAATTACAAAATTCATTGATTGTTGAGCCTAAACGTGGCACGTAAAAAAGCAGCATGCAGTCCCGACGATGAAGGTACTGCAGATTGGGCCAGTTTTTGAAGGGTCGTCCCAGAGCCCTGGACCCTCTTCAGGGCCCAAAAACGTCCTCAGGGGAGTCTCAAGTTGTTCTCTTACTCGTTCTCATATTAGTCTGAATCGTTCCATATCATAACCAGCTAGGTAGAATCGTTGTTATTATTGTTCGAGCAGCCAACGAGCGGATATATTTTTGTGAATTGTAATATTCTACCCCTCCCGCCTCCCTTTGTTCAAATTGTCAATACACTAGAGTTGATTTGATGTACTTTTTCCTTTCTCCATGTGGTTACTTCGGTTACTTCGGATTTGCTGCCGGTTCAAATCCGACCTGCAAGCTGTGGCCCGCAACGCTGACCTGACCTGATCTGACCTGACATGCAGTAAGCTCATGAAGGAAAACCCCGAGGAAAACCCCAAAGACACTGGAGTATACCGGGTGATGCAGTAGGCGATCTAAGGTAGACGAAATTTTGGGAAGTTTCCTTGGGTCTTTACCGATGTACTGGTAACTGGTTGAAGATCCGATTTCTGTCGTTTTTTTACGACTGTTGCCGACGAAGAGCGAACTGAGCAAGGTGATTCGAAAATGATGCTTCGAACGATTCGACTCGACAATTCTTCACAGCACCTTGTTCTGCCGTTCACCGCTATTTCAACAAAGCAAATGAACGTTCAAGGACGCGCATACTTCGACTGACAAAGCTCTTCGGCGATGAAGTGAAAGTGAACCCCGAAAACCGAGAGAACAGAAACAATAATTAAACTCTAAATAATTAAGGGTGTGCTGTACGGATGTGCCCTCGACGCTAAAAAGCCCCGATATCAAATCCCCATTGTCAGAACGTCACTTGTTTTGTGACGACACTCGGGCATGGCGCAGAGATAACGGGCGTCATAAATTATGCGGACATTAGGACAGAGGTCCTAGTCACTCACTTGCTCACTCTCTCGCTCCCTCTCTGTCGCTCCCTCTCTGTTGCTCCGTTTCTGTGTATGTATATGAGTGTACATTGTGCATCACGTTCCATTTCCTCCGCATTAATCGTGCATGTGAAAGGGGCGAGCGGCGAATTGGGAAATGTATCAACCCTAATTAGGTATAAATGCTCCTGTCCGTGTGTATTCCAGGCTCTATTCTTGTGTATACGTGGCCGTGTAGCCGGTGTATAATTTAGATGTTTTCCGGCTTTCGGTGGCAGCGTGATTTCGAATCGGGTTCGTTTGTTGTGTGCAAGAGGTAATGCGAGCAATTAGTTGCTCGGTTGGGGTAATGAAGTCTCAATTAACTGAAGCACGTTCGTTTTTTTTTTTTGGCCTGTGAGAGCTGAATGGGAGGGCATTCGGGCCGGGGCCAACAGCTCCGACCCCTTGGTCGTCCAATCTCACCGACATGTCTTCGAAATCCCAGTGAAACTCCACTTCTAACATTCTAAGAAATCAATACGAATGCCGCTTTTCTTGTATTTTCATTAGCCATTATCAAAGTCAAGCTTGAACAAGTTTCGAATCTATTCGACCGTTAATGACAAGTTGCCCTTTCCCCAGTCAAATATTTTGCTTAGGTACTATAGCTCATTGAAATGAGACTGGTAAAAGAAACTGTCTCAACTGTTACGCATTCTCAGTAGGGGGAATTTGGACGACTTTCGTCGCTCAGGCGTACCAATTTCTGCTAGTGCCATTTGAGCTGCGCAATGCTCCTGGTATTTTGTCAGCTACAGTCATCCAGGCCAGCGCAGATATTGGTATTGTATTGCAACTGGTGCAAGATTGTTCCATAACAACCTGAATAAGGAAAATACATTCGACGACGTTTGCGGTGAGCACAGCAAGAAAACTGTTCGGTCTATTGTTTTTGTTCACCCGCTCTGATCGAACGTTTTCAATAAAAGCCCCCCGAAGCGCCGTGAATTCGTACGGGTACGTTTTTTACCCTGACTCCGGCACAATGCGTGTGTACTTACGCCTGAAAAATGGGAGCTCGGAAGCATCTCCTTCCCCATCCTTATGCCCATTTTCCTAAGCTTCCGCCATCCTCCCCGGTCTCCCGCAGTCCCCCTCGTATAACCGAAAAGCCCTCTGTACTACAGTATATGTGTGTGATGCGTCGGTTTTACGGTTCTTCGGAGGCTTTTACAATACAATAGACGTCCTTTTAACGGACCGGGTCTCTACACCGCTGCGTCTCTAATGCCCGCTACGAGAGGTACATTCTTAAGGATATGGCGCGGACGTCGCGACGCCTCCATAAACGGCTTTAGGCACACAAGACGGAGTGCTGCGCGCTTGTAAAACGTTCCGCCCGCAAAAGTCGTGATCTTGTAGGGAAAAGCAAAAAAAAATTATGTCGCTATTGTGCTCTCCAAGCCATAAAAGTACAAGACTGTTGAAGTACAAGTCAACTTAACATGTAAGCTTGTCTTCTCTCACATCGAGTTGTTGTATTATTTTTGATCAATATCCATAGAAACAAATAGCTTAATGAATTAATGACAACATTTGTAACGTTGGAAACGATGTTCTGAAGCTTGAGCTCCTAATCATCGGTGAGTCTACCCAACAGAATCAGCGCTAAAGCAATTTATATAGTTTCAACATTAGTCCAGTAAAATGAGGCGATTTTTAGGCCAAAGTTGGAACAAATTAGGGGCAGGATGGAAAAGATATGGCGATGTAGAGAATAAAAAAAACCAAAGTTTCATTTCCAGCCATCCCGGGAACCATGGAAAAAAAATGGAGAAGATGGAAAAACATGCGCCGCGATCTTTCTTTTGAAACGGTGAGAGAACGTGTGAAAACTGTCAGGGACAAAGTTGTAAGGAATTCAATAATCTACAAAAAAGTCCCCCTGAGGGCATATGTCCAACTTCTTTAGTTTAACAGTTTATGGTTTTTGGACTGCGAAATGGGGTCGGGGAGACTTCGGATGCTGCTGCGTCTGTGAAGTTCCTGGGAATCACTATATGCCCGCGGCTTGGCTGGGAGACCCACACGGGGTCGGTCTGCTCGACAGCCTCAAGAAGGATCTTTCTTCTGAGAGGTCTGGCGGGTAGGGTATCTAGACAAACTTTGAGAACGGCATACTTCGGCTCAGTACACCCTATTATGTCATATGCGCTCCTGATCTGGGGCCACTCCCCCCACGCCTCTTCTGTATTTGCGATACAACGGAGAGCCGTTCGTGTGGTTGCAGGCCTGGGATATCGTGACGACTGCAGGGAGGCCTTCAGGTCGCTGCGTATTTTGACATTACCGTCTATGTACATCTTGGAATGCTTGCTCTACGTGAGGGACCATCAACTCGAGAGTAGCGTGTCCAGGGGTGAGACCCACCGCTACGAAATCAGGAACAGGGAAGACATCCACCTGAAATTTTTGAGGTTGAGCAAGACCCGCGATGGTGTCAGCTATTATGGAGTGAAGTTCTTTAATTCTATTCCATCCACAGTCAGAACACTAGAACGTCAAACGTTTAAAAAAATTATAAGAGAGTACCTCATCGACGGTGCATTTTATTCAATAAGTGAATTCATGACATGTAGCTTCACCCCACGACAGTGATCTTGTTTTTCGTTTGCTTGGTTTGTTTGTAATGATGTTTGTTAATATGTTTCTAGTTTTGAATAATATTTTATCTTATACTTATATGTACCTACAATTTGACGTGTGTAAACATACTTATGTGTGTAAAACATTAATAAAGTTTATTATTTAGCCGTTTATCGCAGTCAAAGTTGCGCGCCAGTCTAATGAAGTGGAAAAACTATCCGCGTGACTTTCCTTCTTGAATACTGTGAGAACAACAAGAGATATAAAAAATTTGTGAAGGACAAAGTTGTAGAGAATTGAATGCTTCACTAGAAAATCTTCAAGGCCAATCATTATCCCTTCTAGTTCAACCGTGAACCACGTTTGAAGCTGCGCGACAATCCTGTTGATGAAGTGGTTCTTCTGGAAAACTTACAAAAACCTTAGACTCGATGAAAAAACTATGGCAATGTTGAGGAAGAAAAACTGGATCCAAAAAACTGAAGTTCCATTCCACACCGTTTCGGGAAATCTAAGAAAAAAAAAGAAAAAGTTGGAAAATAGCGATTTGCACTCCCAGATTTCTCATTGAATACTGAAATAAACGTAATAAATATGGAAAATCTGAATTAACTAGCTTGTAGAGGATTAAATCATCTATAGAAAATGCCGTGATGACATGTATGCATCTTTGTCGACTTAGCTGCGGAGCGCTATCAAAGTTGGGGTACATGACTAGTGACGCGTCGCATATGTGGTCAAACTGGCACAACGTTGCGGTCATTATTCAATTGATTACAAAACATGATTGAATGATTTGAAAAAATTGCGTGCTTTGTTGAACGTCTGGTAACTATTGTTGGGAATGTAACTCCGCGGATTAACGCTTTGTTATGTATAAAGTTTCTTGTTTGGCAAAATTGAAGTCGTGAGTGTCACTGTACTATTTTCGTCATATTTTCATTCTCGAAGTCTAGGATAGGAGACTATATGCCGATCAGCTTTTAAATTCAGCACTAGAACGGTAATTTTTGCACGCCAAGTTGGCAATTCTGCGATATTTGGGGATGCTCAAATTTGTAATGTTGGATCAATATTTCCCCAGATGACCTTGAATTCGTATTGTCAATCGAGTACACCGCTGTTGCAAGATTGTATATGAACGCTCAAGACGTCTTGATTTTGATAGACTTTCTTCAGTTTAAATGAGCGACTGGTGAACAGTTTTTTTGAATAAAATAGTGAATCATAATATACCATCATATCATCAAGGAGGTCATATCATATACTAGGTTGAGAAAACTGTTCTAATGTATGGTCAGAAATTAAGGCCTAGTTTCTAAAACCTAGAACGGCTCGGCACTCTGTCACTTACCTGCCATTCTGACAAGATAACAGCCAAGGCAACACTGTAGCGGAATATGATGCAAGGAGACGCCAGAATTGGCATTTCATGTCAAAATTTTCTAACCTCATTGGACTTCGCCACAATGAGCCCGTTTTCACGTGACTTGGTCTGTCAGCGTCCGTTACACCCTAGGGAACATGGCCAACCGTGTTTCAATTTCTACTGAATCTGAAACGTGATCGGCATATGGGTTGCTAGGGAATTTCTGAGTTTGTCGTTTCTAATCATATATTTATAGCATCAAAATAGTACGAAAATAGTATCGTGACACTTAGGCTTAAAACTGAGGAAGTACTCGTATTTTGTAACACAATATGTATAATAATTGAAAAACGTGATTTACGATAGATAATGAGATGTTTTTCAACTGATTTCTGATGAACAATGATCATTCAACAACAGCTCGGAGATAATGAACAACTGTCCACCTGAACAATGGGGTTGGAAATTAAACATTTCTCTGTTGATGCCTATTAGAACCTAGGATAACGTAGCTCTCGAAAATCTGCTACGGTTGATTTCCTGCAGATGCTTGAAGAACTGCGAGGAGCTTTGTGGATGCAGAAAAGCTGACCTCAAGTGTACCAAGTTTTGCCACCACAGCCATGAAGTTACCTGTTCTGACGCTTCCTGCATTGTCGTTTCGGAAGACGATGATGATGACTACAATGATAATTCTAACAATAAGTAGCTATCCAGACGATAAACAAAGCACGCAATTTTTTCAAATCATTTGATCATGTTTTAAAATCAATCAAACAATGACCGCAACGTCGTGCCAGTTTCACCACATATGCGACGCGTCACGAGTCATGTACCCCAACTTTGATAGCGCTCCGCAGCTAAGTCGACAAAGATGCATACATGACATCACGGGATTTTCTATAGATCATTTAATCCTCTACAAGCTAGTTTGTTCAGATTTTCCATATTTATTACGTGTATTTCAGTATTTAATGAGGAAGCTGCAAGTGCAAATCACTATTTTTCAAGTTTTTATTTTTTCTCTCAGGTTTTCCGAAACGGTGTGAAATGGAACTTTGGTTTTTCAGATCCAATTTTTCATCCTCTACATTGTCATAGTTTTCTCATCGAGTCTAGGGTTTTTGTAAGTTTTCCAGAAGAACCACTTTATCAACAGGATTGTCGCGCAACTTCGAACGTGGTTCACGGCTAAACTAGAGAAGATAATGATTGGCCTTGAAAATTTTCTAGTGAAGCATTCAATTCTCTACAACTTTGTCGCTCACAATTTTTTGATATCGCTTGTCGTTCTCACAGCATCCAAGAAGGAAGGTCACGCGGACAGTTTTTCCACTTCACTAGACAGGCGCGCAACTTCAACTGCGATAAACGGCTAAACTGAATAAGTAAGACATATGCCCCCAGGGACTTTTTTGTAGATTATTAAATTCCCTACAACTTTGTCCCTGACAGTTTTCACACATCTTTCACCGTTCTCTCACCGTTTCGAAAGAAAGATCGTGTAGCATGTTTTTCCATCTTCTCCATTTTTTTTCCATGGTTCCCGGGATGACTGGAAATGGAACTTTGGTTTTTCTTATTCAGTTTTTCATTCTCTACCTCGCCATATTTTTTTCATCCTGCCCCTAATTTGTTCCAAGTTAAATCCTTACTTTACTGGACTACATTGATTAGTTTTGCTAACTAAATCATGATTTAATAATTAATTTGATAGATATGAAAAACAGTTGGTTCAAGATAACATGATAACAGTTGATTATAAATTTGAATTTTGAGAATAGAAGATTTGAAAAAAGTTGGTTATTGATCAAGGTAGAAGTACTCAGTATCTAGTAAAATTTTAATTGCTTAGGCTCCTTCTGAATCTTCAGTTTGCTCATTCAGGTATTGGTAATTTCGATAATGCTTCAATCTTGAAATTTCTAGTGATTCAAAAAGTATTCTTTGGTTATATTTTGTTTTTGGTGTGAAAATTCAACATCTGTATTTGAATCAAATTTATGTTTTGCTAAAATAATATGATTTGCAAAATGTGATTCACTACCAATGAGACCAATTGATTCAGATTTGACTATATCTCTGTTATGTTCTCCTATTCGTGCCGACAATTTTTTTACCTGTATGACCTATTTAGATGCTAAGTACATCTACCTCAATCAATTAACAACCTTTCTCAAATCTTCTATTATCAAAATTTAAATTCATAATAAACTGTTATCATAAACCATGACTTGTTACTTTCCAGCTAAATGGTCCAGATTTCACTCAAACATCATTCCCACATGGATTCAAATCAAATAATTCATTGGATGAATAGCAAATAAAGCTTGAAGATCAAACGACAAAATGTACGCATGAAGTTTGGCAAGAGTAGCCGCAAGTAGGTACAATTGCTCAAGGGTCTCTTGTACTTTGTACGTTAAACAACAAACGTTGTGCCGCAAAACTCAGGTAAACTTAGTCCTGATGGCTCCGCCAGACTTTGATAAAGCAATTTGGCTGCCAGAGACATACGATGGAAATGTCGAGTGTCGTCCGGGTGAGGTGCGGAGGTGGAGCTTTCGGCAAATACAAGTACCGTCTGGAAGAACAGCGAAAAAAAAAAACGATTCCAGAGGGAGGCCGGGACGAACGCGTCGCGTGAATTTTATTTGCTGAATTATTCAAACGCCCGGCGCTTCGACGTTCGAATCGCAACGTTTGTATTATACAAATTGTGTACCGTTGTCGCACCGAGTTTTTTTCAGTCTCGTTCCAATTTTTTTTTGTTTTCTTTACAGTTTTTAATTTCGCAGAGCTTTGATACAAGCCCGCATTTACTAGAAGAACGCACGCGCTTCACTTTAAATTCCGCGCGCACCGAAATTACTAGAATTAGCAATAAAACGCGCACCGTCGCGCATTGAGTTTTGTCTTTCCAGTTATTAGCAAGCAGTGCTCCGGCAGAGAGAGAGTCGCGCTTGGAAATTTTTAATAATTGAGGAATTCGGACGGGGACAGAGAACAACTGGAATTTTAATATTGCTTTGCCGGGAATCGGGGACGGGGATGGGAGAGTGCTCGGATGAGGTTTTGCATGTGTGTGAGCTGTTGTCTGTTGTTCCTATTCAGCAAATTAGTGGATGCTTTCTGGCTGGAAAACCTGAATATCATGAGGTCAGCATCGAAACTGGTCCTCCAAGCCTCCGCCAGTCCAGCCAGCACAACGATCTCAGAAACGTGCTTGGAATTGCTCGTGTTTTTGAAAAATCACTCAACGCAAGCTTGAGACTACTTAAACATCTACAAAGTAATTGTGAACATTACACGGCGCCACCAACGATATAACCAGGACGGCTGAACGCAGCGAGTTCGTTGGAATCAGCACATCTAGTAAAATCTGGAATACTTCCGGATCGGAAGCACAATGGGATAACGCATCTGGGACAACGTTCAATCAGCCCTTTCGATGTTTCAAGGTAAAGTCGAACTGTAAAAGGCGAACGCTCCATCTTGCGAGTCTTCCTGTTGAATCCTTCAACTGGAAGAGCCACAGAAGAGATGCATGGTCTGTGGTGAGCTTGAATGAGGTTCTCTCGATGTACGACCTGAGCTTGTCCACCGCGTAGAGAACGGCGAGACGCTCTTGTTCCATTGCGCTATAGTTGCGCTCCGCTTTGGTCAACGTTCGGCTGGCGTACGCTATCACCCGTTCGGCTGGCGTATGCTATCACCCGTTCGTCGCCATTCACCGTTTGAGTGAGTACGGTACCCAGTCTAGTGTTGGAGGCATCACACTGCACTATAAACGGTAAGGTAAAGTCCGGACCCGACAAGATTAGCGTCGATATTAAGGCTTCCTTGATGCCCATGAATGCCCTCCCCGCGTCGTCGCTCCAGGTGACACCTTGTGCTTCTTTCCTCTCCTTGGCGAGGCCGTTGATTGGTGAAATCAACGAGGAAAAATCGAAGATGAAACAACGATACCAGGAGCACATCCCTTGAAAGCGCTTGACCCAGTCACGTTCCTGGGTCTAGGGTAGTTAAGCGTAGCCTGGATCTTCTCCGGGTGGTCCGAGAAGTTAACCATGAGGTTTGTCTTCTGAAGACGGTCGGCAACCTCGCGAAGAACACCTACGTGCACAAGATAGACGAAAATGTTTGGCTCAAGATCGAGACCAGAGACGGCATCCATTATTATTTGTTGCGCCTGCGCGGCATTCACTAACCAGAGCAGAAGAACTCGGGAATGGAACCTCTTCCTGGCAGACGAAAGTCGTGTTTTCCCTCGAACCAGGATCTGGTGGGATCTGTCAGAACGCGCTTCTCAAGTCGACAGAAGATAGAAACTTCGCGCTCCGCAGCATAGTCACAATGCGGTCGACTCGAGGTAATGGAACGATCGCGTTTGGTGACAGCGTTTAACTTTCTACCGTCAAAGAAAAAACGGAATTGGCCACTTTTCTTCTTCATTCCAAGCACTAGTGATGTCAATGAGCTATGGCTGGCTTCAACAATTCCAAGCTCGATCATTTTATCAAGTTCCTTGTGCAAATGTTGGAGGACACAGGGTGACATGAGGTACTGGCGCTGGCGGATCAGTTGAGCATTACCAGTATCGATACTGTAGACCAGCTTGTTGGTTTGAGGAAGCTTTTCTCCCTCGGAAGAGTATCTGATACAGCTGCTGAATCTTTTCGGTTTCTTCACTCTAGCTCTTAGTCAGAGTGGTGAGGTTTTCTGAGTGGAACTTTGGAACTCGTCATGAAAACCCAGCAACTGGTTAGCTCCGCCACGAGCTTAACATTTCATTTATACAATAGATTGGTGATTTGTTTACACATGACTGTATCAGATAGCTTCAAATGACTAGGCTCTTTCCTGTTTTCGTGTGGGGACTTCCTACTTGTGCTTTTCTTCCTACTGCTATCGCGTTGCGTTGTTCAGAGGCAAGGGTCCGGACTAATGAAGGAACTAAATTCTGAAAAGATCAAAGTCATTTCCAAAAAAGCTTTTATTTTTGATTCGCGATTTGATCCTACAACTTTGTCGAAGGACATTGTGGACCTATCAAAGGGTGAATTTCCGGAAGTCTTGTGTGAGGAGATCGAGATGAAGGACAGTCGTCTTTTCAAGTCTTTTGAAGTGACAGTCGATTTGAGCAGTTTTGAAGCAGCGATGGAACCAGAGTTGTGGCCCAGAAACACCTTGCTGCGACGGTTTTTTCACCGGAGGAAGGAGAGGAGCTTCGAGGCGTGAGAGCAGAAGAAATGAGCACTTGCACTTTGAATTGCTTGCCCGAGAAGGCAGACATGAAGGACAATTTTGATTTTTTTTTTGTTTATGTCCAATGTTTGTCTAACAAATTATTTGATGTTGAATTATTTGTAGGTTTGAATGCTCTGCCGGATGTGCTGTGTTTATCTGAGAGCTGGCTGAAGCCCTGGGAGGTGAAATTGTGTACTATACCAAACTACACTTTGGCGGATCACTACATCACTCAAGGTCGAACTGTGGAAAAGGCGGAGTCGTGGTTTGTGTGAAGGATGGTCTGAGATTTACGAAATTAGATTTCGGTTATTCGAACCAGGAGAAGAATTTTGAAAGCTCGGTAATTCTGTTGGTGGATCAGGATGTTACTCTGGTGACTGTTTATCGATCGCCTCTCCCAAAGGCGATGTATTTTTCAAGAATTTTGGTAGGCTTTTGGGAAAGTTAGTTGGAAGGAGAGCAAAAATAGTTGTAAATGGTGACTACAATATCAACATGTTAAACAAAAATGATAAACAGACTACGCAGTTCACTGATATTGTAAATTCATTTAGTATAGGTATCAAGATTACTAAATCGACTAGAGTACAAAAAATAGCAGCACATGTATTGATAATGTAATAACAAATATTATCGGTGAACGACTTGTTTCTTCGGTTATTGATCCGCACCTGTCAGATCACTTTGGCATTGAAACAGTCATAGAGCGGTGTCAGGATGAAGAAACAGTGACACATAAAAAAACATGGAGAATAACGCAAAGTGGTCTGAATAATCTGCGGCACTGTTTGATGAGTTACGATTGGTCCTATTTGTATAATATTGAGGATGTTGATGAGCAGTTCAGTGAGTTTTTTATGCTTTAGACAATAAGTACGATCGTTGCATTCCCGAAAGAGATGTAAGAGTTGAGAATCAGAAAAGTAAAGTCAAATGGTTCAATGATGATTTGAAAGACATGCGAAAAAGGCTTCATGATACTGCTAAGTTGAGGGATTGTGTCAGTAGTACTGCTCTGCTCCCCCAGGTTGAGTCCGAATACAGAAGAATAAAAAATAAATACCGAAAGGCGATAGAGTTTGCAAAAAGGAGCTCGGTCAGATCATTTATTGAGGGATCTAACAATAAGTCTAGGGCAGTCTGGCAGATGATGAAGAATGAATTGGGTTCGAGTCAGACATGTCGGGAATCTTCGGTCGGGGCTTCGGCTTTCAATGCCTTTTTTTCGGGTATGGCTGGTAGGATAGTTGATGTGGTGCCGGATTCTGATGTGGGTTTTGAGCAGTATTTGAATGAGTCTCGCTTGTCACCGCCTGGCTCCTTTTACATATATCCTACTGATGTCAATGAGGTGATGAATGCGGTGACAAACCTGGAAATATCAAAAAGCAAGGATATATTCGGGTTTACTACTGGAGTGATACGTCACATAAAGGGCAGCATAGTCGGTGTTTTAACCATCCTGATAAATTGGTGTATTGTGTCTTAGGTGTTTCCAGATGTGTTGAAGACAGCAAGGGATGTGCCACTGCATAAGGGTGGGAATGCTGTGGATGATATGAACAATTATAGATTTATATCAATCTTGCCAGTCATTTCTTAGATTTTTCAGATTGATAAAGAGAAGATTGGTGGATTCTTTTGAAAGTCAGAAGGTTTTTGTTAAGCAACAGTTTGGGTACAGGAAGGGGAGATCCACAACTAAGGCAATATTAGACTTGTTGGAAACGATTTTGGAAAATATGGATGGGAAAAATGTAACATGTGCAACACTTCTTGACCTAAGTAAGGCCTTCGACTGTCTAAGTCATGAGTATCTTTTGAAAAAATTATACTTTCACGGTCTAAGAAGAGCGGGATACAAATCAATTGAATCGTATTTGTCTGGTATAAAACAATGTGTCGAGTTGCCCTATGGCGAGAGATCTTCAGTCGCTGGGGTGTCTATGGAGGTTCCACAGGGTTCCATTTTGGGGCCTATTTTGTTCTTGATTTACATAAATGATCTGCCGATGGGATTGCCAGAGTGTAAAGTGGTTTTGTTCGCGGATGACACGACTTTTTTGAACTCAAGTAAACTGGCTGACGATGTTAAACTTCAGCAACGGCAGTCATTGAGGAGGGCTACAGATTGGTTCCATGCGAACAAGCTGCTTGTGAATACTAAAAAGACACAGACCATACTGTATGACAGTTGTCCCCGAAAGAAATCAGTCAAATTGGATGGGATCCATATCGATGACAGATTGAAGTGGAATACACACGTGGATCATTTGACGAGCAAACTTTGTGTAGTTCTTTCTCAGGTCAGAGGACTGAGAAGTTTGACTGATCTGGAGGTCACACTAAAGTTTTATTACAGTAATTTCTACAGCCGGTTGAGTAACGGTGTAGTAATTTGGGAAACAGCTGGTGAATTGCATAGACTGTTTGAAATACAGAAACGAGCAATAAGAGCACTTTCCCTTGCAAAAAGTAGGGAGCATTGCAGGCCTCTCTTTAAGAGACTGAGGGTTTTTACGCTTCGTATGGTACAAGAAATAAGAACAATTTGTGCATACCATACCATCGACTGGCTAAGACACAACAAGACATAACTTATATGGCCGTTGAATTATCGAATAAGATGCCTCCTGGATTCAGCCAGCTCCCATTATCAGTATTAAAAAGTGAATTGAAGGAATATCTGTTAGAGCATGCTTTTCATTTGCTGGCGGAATTTTTTGAAAGATAGTCTCTTCGGTGTTCGCACTGACTGTAGCATTGATGTACCTACTTATTTTATTGTTTTTTGTATTGTCTTGAAGATATGTTGTACATAGTGACTGTTTATATAAACTGATATGTTAACTACTTACTGTGATATATTTATGTGATGATATATATCTGCATACTTTTTTCAATTATAACATTGTGACGAACAAAAACATATTTCTATTATGTAATTTTTGCGAAACAAATTGATTTGATTTGATTAATTTGAATGAGCTTCGACCACCGAGCATCTTTTCGGACGGCTCAAGTCCGGTCGACGGGAGTCACCTGTTGATTACTTATTTGGTCTGTGTGATTGTTGCTTTGGTTTCGCATAGTTCATGGTGCCATGTTACCACGTTCTTTGTGAAGCCAGAGCGTCTGGTTCCTACGCTCCTGACGTCAAGCCGAGGCGTTTGTTCATTACGCAATCCTACTCCGAAATATTTCCGTGCTTACAATTCAACGCACCAATGAATGCCAATCTATCCTGAAAAATGGGGTTGACAGCAAGAGAAAGAAGAAAGCCAATTTGGAGCACCTGTACAGATGAAAAAATCGAAAGAAACTTGCTTCGTGGCATCTGACTGAATCTGACACAAGACTTCAATTGTTTCCGACCATCAAACCATCAAGATTGTACCCCACTAAATTAAAATGCGATTTTGGTTCGACAATAACAAGGATCTTTTCGCTTTTGAATTCGTCGCCGACCAATAAGCGCACGTTTCACTTCTTTTTGTTTTTTTTTCAGTTAAATTCAGTTAGTTTTCGCAGCTTCTTTTGCGTTGCTATTCAAGCGGCTCTGTTTTCAGATGCAATAACATTGGGCAAACCGTCCCCGTCTAGCTGCGAAGAAATAGCGTTGCGCCAAGACTTTGCCGGTTGCCAGAGCATACGCAGTTTCATGCGAGCCGGAGTTATCACGGACGGTGCCAATCTACCTACAGGACAAGTCGCGAAAAGGACTCAATTTGCCTCGACTCTGATGATGGCGCTCTGATCACCGCATGGCTGGTGAAAATTCAATTTCCGAGAGCAATGAGAGTGGGGCATAGGTGGGCATACGTACGCCCGCAGTTGGGTAGCTCTGGCGGAAGGCCGTAAGCCTTTGGAATTGGGATATTCATCACAAGGTGTTGAAAATTCAATCTGAGGAGACTGCATGCATACAAGCCGGGAAGGCGGATTCAATTTTAATGACGGTGCTGCTGCTGCTGCCAGCGCCGACGTCTTTACGTGCTTTGACGCTGTTTTCATCACGGGGTGACCAATAAACCACCTCCATCCCTCTGTATGACCACATCGTTACGGAAACATTCAGTCTACCGGTCACATTAGATTGGAACATCAGAATTACACGTTGATAAACCAGCATTTATCATTATGAACAGTCGGGTTTGCTTGTTGAAGAGGACTTTCAACTTTGAAAAGTAAGTTGACACGCTCTTGGAGAGCAAAAGTTCGCAGAGTTCCCCTGGCAAGTGATAACAGTATATCTAATGGGACCGTTACTTGAACCAAAATGTGGTCATACATATCTGTTGGTATTAGCAGATTGGTTTTCTGAAAACACGCTTCAGTTCCGGATGAGAAAGGTCATAGCATCTGGCATTATCAAAATTGAAAATCAAGTATATTTGTTATTATGGTGTTTCACAGATCATCATCTGCGACAACGGTTCGCAACTCTCAGGCGACGTGTTCAAAACGTTGGCAAGCAAGTACAGAGTCCAGTGTAATGCCCGTTACCATCCTCAAGCAAATTTTGTAGAGAGAATGGATAGATTTATTGGCACAGCTAAGAACATCTGATGGCAAACTTTTTTTGTACGAGAGAAAAATGTAGCAGTTTTTCGAAAGTAGCATCCCCTATTCTCTACAGGAAAACGGACTAGTCTTTTGTTACCAGTTACCACCCCACAGTCAAGAAGTCCATTACTCCTACTGGTCTTACACAATTACTTATTCCTGAGATACCTTGTATTTTACCTCTCCCACTTGATCAGCTCAGCGTGACTGCTTATTTCTCCAAACATCATTTTCAAAATGCGCCATCTCCTACTTTATGTTTCTGAATAAAGCTGACAAAATCTTTTTTACATTTCGTCTCAGCTTCGAACCCAGCCCAATTACTCAGGTACGTTATGCAGATTACGCTGCTAGCTAGCTACGTGAGGATTGAATACCCAACCACAGAAAAGTTTCCATAATACGAAAATCACAAGAGTCGTAGAGCAACAACTACTATACTGCTACTGCCTGGAATCGAGTTTACGTTACCGACGTGCGGTTGATTGAAATTCAAACGTCGAAGCCATTTTCCCAGCAATTGCTTTCCTTGAAGAGGAGAAGCGAATTAGAGTCGAGAGAAACTATTGTAGCTACACATACACAATTCAGGAGTAGGTATACAGCACCCTGTTCCCCGAACTGCGTTATCCCCGTATTATAAATTGTGCCACTTATTCTGAATGCCTTGTGGCTAAACCTCAAACAGATAACTGTTTAACAATTGATACAATAGTACGGTTAAAAAGTATAGTAAGATTGAATGGAATAGCTTAACGCCTCTCTTTTTGTTTTGTTTTGCGCTAGTTTTTTTTGCAAGTTGATTAACCAAAAATGTCAGTGAGTAGTGTCTGGTTAGTTGAACTTCTTCAAGAGACGTAAGCAACTGACGACAGACTAAGTGGTAGCTTTCCATTGGTCGCTACGACGACAAAGAACAACATAAAATGACATGGTCTATGAACGTGGATGCCTGAAAAAGGAACCCCAAGCGACTGTCATTAATGATTCCTTGAAATTATTCTCTAATTACCGAGGTGTGATAAGTAACTACCAAATAATGCTATGACGCAGGTAGAATTTGAGCGTTCCAGCGACTACTCATAAGCTCGAAGGGTTATCCTGAAGAAACAGCCAAGTGAAGTCATTTCAGTTCAATCAAGTCACAATGAAGTCAAAACTAGCGATCACAAAGCTCAACATTTTACTCTAGCCCGTAGTGGCTAGGGCTGAACTTGCAATCACAGTTTTAAGGTCGGACTGCTCTTTTACCACTGTACCACGTAATCAGGTTGAAACCCATAGTTCAACAAGAACCTAGCTGACGTATGATACCATCATACGTGAATGCCTCGTGGTACTGTTCTCGATCGTCAAGACTCAACTGTACGTGGAGAGAACCCTTCTCGAGTTCATAACCGACCACAGCTAGTAGAAGGAGGAAGGCGGTTCTGAGACCACCACCACCACCACCATCACATTACCACCATCATTAAAATCACATTATTTTGGTGGTCATTTATCAATCCTCATCGACACGGGAGCAGATGTTTCCGTCGTTCCTCCATCCAGGCGTAACCTTCCCGTTCGTTCTTACTTCCTTCACGCTGCCAATGGTTCTCGTCAGCCTCTCGTGGTGACGTTGATCATCAAGAGCACTCGCTGCAGGCTTTGCAACGTTTGGACCCGTTCTGGATGACTGTCAACATGGCCAAATGTCACCTTGGTAAGAACCGTTCCTTGGGCATAAGGTGACAACCGCAGGAATTCAACCTTTGCCCAATCGCTTTGCAACTATTCTAGAGTACAAGCAGCCAACAACGGTCCACGAGCTTCGGCAATTTTCAGGTATCATCAATTTCTATCGACGCTTTCTACCACACGCAGCTCACAATCAAGCTATTCTGAATGAATACTTGGAGTCGTCGAAGAAGAAGGACTGTGGTGCCCCATTATCAACCACTTATGGATTACACAAACCGCGTGTGACACACTTTCGCGATGTAGGTATTTTATCTACTAAGCGAATATAGGGACTGGACAAAGGAGCAACGTCCGGTGCAAGTATAATAAGCGAATGACAATTTAGAGTAAGTTAGTTAGATAACTTGTATTATCGACTCCGATGAATAAACATGTGGAAACCAATTACGTCTTCGACTACATACGCTTCACCCTTCATGGCGACCGTGACAGGACACACGTTACAAGACAATTTTATCAAAATTTAAAAAAGATATGCCGCTTCATGTTCAATATAAATTATTTGCCCTTTGCAAGGAATTTTCAGATATTTTTGCTTTAGAGGAGGATATATTAACACATAACAACTTTTACGAACAAAAACTTACATTAACAGATAAAACACCCGTCTACATAAAACCATACAGACTGCCACAATTGCAGAAACAAGACCTAATAAAAAGACTTTATAGAAGCGAGCAGGTCATCTTTCAATTCTCCATTAATACTTGTTCCTAAAAAAGCGGAAGACCCTAATGAGAAAAAATGGCGTTTGGTCGTTGATTTCAGACAAGTTGATAAAAAACTGGTACAAAGTAAATTCCCATTACCAAGAATTGAGGAGATCCTAGATGAATTAGGTAGGGCCAAATGGTTCTCGGTTATTGACCTAATGGCCGGATTCCATCAAATCTCGTTTGAAGAAAACTCACGAAATATCACATCTTTTTCTATCAAAGGTGCTCCATACGGATTCAAAAGATTGCTCTTCGGTTTGAATGTGTCATGTAACAGTTTCCAGCGTATGATGATAATGGCATTTTCGGGTCTACCACCCGATGTGGCGTTCTTGTACGTTGATGATGTTATAAATCACAGGGTGTTCAGAAAGGCATAATTAACAAAATCCCAAAGAAGTTTCTGGAGTATGCCGGAGTAGCAATTTCGAGTTGAATCCTAATAAATGTCAATTTTTCAAAAATCAGGTCACATATTTGGGCCATACCATTCCAAACAAAGAAGTCCTACCTGACTCAGCAAAACTCGATGCAATTAAAAAAAAATTTATTCCAAAAAACGCTGATGAAGCCAAGCGTTTCGTGGCATCCGCTGATTATTATCGGCGTTTCATAAAAAAACTGACAAAATAACTTCTCCACTAAATCAGCTTACAAAAAAAGGAGTCCCATTCGAATGGACTACGGATTGTAACAGTGCATTTTTGAGTTTAAAAAGAGGCATTGATGATGCCGCTAATATTGCAGTATCCAGATTTTTCAAAAACTTCCATACTTTCAACTGACGATGACGCCTCAAATATTGCATGTGGCGTAGTTTTGTCACAGGAACACAACGGAAACAATTTACCGATCGCATTTGCATCTAAAAAATTCACCAAGGGGGAAGCTAACAAAAGTACCTAAGAGGCGCAATATTCATTTATATTTGCGTGTTTGTTGTTTTTAAGAAGTACCATTGAAAAAGAATTAACAGCAATTCACTAGGCTGTAAATTATTTCAAACCATATGTCTATGGAAAGAGATTTATTGTGAGATCTGACCACCGCCCACTCGTTCATTCATTTCCAATGAAGAATCCTACTTCCGAGCTAACACGTATGCGCCTCGAATTGAAGGAATACGATTTTGAAATCAATTACATAAAATGGAAACAAAATGTAGGACCTGATGCCTTGTCCAGGGTAAATATTGAAGAACTCAAGGTTTCAAATATCAATGTAACAAAAATAATGAAGCGGGTTCAAACTAGGAGAGAAATTTTTTCTACAGAAACTGACCGATCGGGAAAGAAAACCAGAACAAGTGGAAATGAAGTTGAAGTTTTTAAGGTAACAAACAATAAAGATACCTCCAATTTACCACATCTTAAGTTCAAAGTTTTTGAAAATCGAATGAGTATGATAATACAGGAATACAATTTACAGTGTGTTGCGACTTTTGATGAAAAATTCACTAGTGATAACAAAGCTGAGGCCTTGTTATCCAGGGTAAAGCCCGGTGATGTAATAGTACAGGATAATCTCTCGAGTAACAAAAAGGAATCCACTAGCGTTAACAGTGCTTTAGAGCATCTGCTAACTAAGTTGGATGATATGGCCGGCGAGAATAAAATAAAAATGTTGAAGCTTCAGAATAGACTAGGATCATTTTTGAAAAAGTGGCCTGGAAAGTGGTTCTAGAGGCAAGTCATGTTAAAGTTTGGCAACATATGTTTTGAGGGTATTTGGACCTCGCTAAATACGAAAACCATTGTTGCCAAGCCGAATTTTACACCGGAAGCCCGCAATAGGGAGGTAAAGGGGGGGAAGACCAAAAATCACCATTTTCCACCATCTTTGATACCGGGACTGAGACCTGTCATCAATGTGGAGTAAATTACATCGTATCTTGATTACCTGGGGTCTTACACTACCATCTTGATATTATTACTGTCAAAATTTCTATAGGGGGGCGACAGGTGGGGGGAATGTTGACTGTGAAGATGATTCTTTTTTTCTCTTGATTTTGAGTGAATATATACATGTTTGGTATCTTTTCCTATCAAGTTTCATATTCTCAGTTCAATTATGGGGTCAAAATTGCGATGAGCAAGTTTGAACAAGTTTTGGATGATAAAACATGTTTTTTTGTCAATATTTTTTTACCACTTTGAACTGTGTTATTTATTGCAAATCGGCATTTTTTTTTTCAAAATTCTTGCGTAGTTCGTTAGTCTGGTGTATTTCACACAATACAGTCATGTAACTGATGTGCCTTCAACTTTTAAAATATAAAAAAAAATTTTTTTGTGAAAACTGTTTGGCGCTACTCTTCAACTTTATGTTTTGCTATTATTTCATTGTATGATGAAAAACTGTGATCCTATACCTCATAATTATAGATAAAACCTTAGCTGAGATATTCTAGAATGTACTTTTTTTCAAAAGAAGAGTTTTTCATGTCAGAACCTGATGCCCAGTGGGCAAGAGTCCTCTCAGAAAGACCTGAGACTCGACCTGAGATGTTATATTGAGCTCGAGAAACGGTTACCTCTTCCAAACGGCTTTGATATGCCCTATTAAGATACAGAGAGGTTACCTTATTCCAACTTTTTGTGATGTTCTCTTGAGCTCCAAAAATGTTACCACTTTTGCATTTCTTTGAGATGTTCTATTAAGCTCCAAAGAGGTTACCTTTTTCCAACTTCTCTATGATGTTCTCTCAAGCTCCAAAGAAGGTAACCTTTTTAGAACTTATTCAAAAGGTTTTATGAAATTATAAAACTCCGAAGGTTACCCTTGAGGTTACCTTTCTCCAACTTCTCTCCAAGAAGTTCTATTCCAGCTCAAAAAAAAATTCTTTGGTATGTTTGATTATGCTCTAAAAAAGGTTACCTTTTTTGGATTTCCGTGAGATGATCTATCAAACCTCCAAGAAAAGTTACCTTTTTCGAACGTCTTGGGCAGGTGTTCTATACCATAAAACTCTCAAAAAGGACAACTCCTCAAAATTTACGTTCATGAGATGTACCTATATTCGGAAAAGCCGCATTCCTCTAATAATACCCAGGGAAGAGGTAGATAAAGAGATTTTGAAATCGAATGTAATAAATGTGAATGATGGAACCTATAATTGTATTATTCAACTTAACGTTCAGGGTAATGTACGTATCTGCCTTCGGTTGCACCAAGTTCTCTTCAGTTTCATTAGCGTATTTTTTTTAATTCTATAAATTATGATATTTCAATGCAAATCGGAGTTTTTTTCCGACAATTCTTGCGTAATTCGTTAGTCTGGTGTATTTTACACAATACATTCACATACTAAGTGTGTCTTCACTTTTTAAAATATGAAAAACGTGAGTTTCGATCATACATACATCATACAGCAAAAAACAAAGTTGAAAAGTAGTATTTCCGAAAAAAAAATTTTTTCTTCATATTTAAGAAAGTAGAGGCAAATCAATTGGATGTCTATATCATGGTAAATACATGAGACTAACGAACTACGCAAGAATTTTGAGAAAAAAATGCCGATTTGCAGTGAAATAACACAGTTGAAAGACGTAAAATAATATTGACAAAAAACATGTTTTATCATGTAAAACTTGTTCAAACTTGCTTCTATTGCAATTTGAACACCACAGTTGGATAGGGAATATGGAATTTAGTCGGAAACGATACCAAACTTGTTTATATTTACTCAAAATCGAGAGAAAAGAAGAATCATCTACACAGTCAACATTCCCCCCACCAGTCTTCCCCCTCTAGAAATTTTGACAGTAATTATGTCAATATGGTAGTATAAGACCTCAGTGAATCAAGATATTATATATTTCACTCCATGTTAATGACAGGTCGCAGTCCCGACATCAAACATGGTGAAAAATAGTGATTTTTGGTCTTCCGTCCCCTTTACCCCCCCCCCATTGCGGGCTTCCGGTGCAAAATTCGGCTTGGCAGCAATGGTTTTTGTATTCAGCGGGGTCCAAATACCCTAAAAACGTATGTTGTCAAACTTTAACATGACTTGCCTCTAGCATTGCTTTTTATCCGAAAAGATCCTAGACTAGAACGAGGATGAAATTTCAAGAGTAATAAACATTAATGCATTTAAAAATATTAGAAATCGAGCTCTCACACATGTAAAAATCGCGATTTGTACCCCTATTATCACACCATCTGACGAAAACGACAGAAAAGACATTCTAAAACGTCATACGTTTAACCCTTCAAGACAACAGCAGAATCGCATGGACAATGGCATGGACTGATGTCGCCTCCGCGGCGGTTCAAAAGTGCAAAGATGATCTGGTTTCTGCCACTTTTTTGGCACATCCGTCGACTGGTCTTCGCCTCGGACTTTCCGTGGATGCATCCGACTTCGCAGTAGAAGCCGCTCTACATCAATTTTACGATGGGAATTGTCAGCCGCTTGGATTTTTCATGGCCAAGCTTAAACCTGCGGAAGGCGGTACAGCACTCATGACCGAGAGCTCTTAGCCGCATACCTGGCTGTGAGACATTTTCGACACATGCTTGAGGGACAAGACTCCACATTGTTCACCGACCACAAGCCCCTCGTCTACGCTTTTGAGCGAAAGGCTGACAAATGCTCTCCACGTCAGCTAAGAAACCTTGACTACGTCGAACAATTTACCACCGACATTCAGCACATGTCAGGTCATAACAACATTATAGCTGATGCGCGATCGCGGTTGTGCTAATTATTGGTATTATTTGAATAAGAAGGCCGCGCACGTCAGATCGCCAAGCACCACCGACGAAACCCGACAGACACGTGTTTCGACCTTATTCAGGTCCCATCAGTGTTGAGGTATTGGAGGCAATGCTCAGCGATTGCAGTGAACGGGTTCCGATATACCACTCTCTGCAGAGTACTCACAAGTGAGACTTCCTTGCAGCGGCATCTATGATCGGCACACCGCAATGTGAATACGGAGGTAACGAGTGGCGGAGGCTTTCATCGGCCGATGCACCGACCACTGGCCTCCCTACACTGATGGAAGAATGTTTACTGGGTCACAGAAGAGTAATATCCAAATATTGGTATCATTACTTTATCAAGCAATTTATTGGGTCTGTTGATGTGCTCCAACTTTCGACACTGTCTGGGCAGAGCTCGCTTGTTGCTTGTTCCACGGATTTTCCACGTGGTTTTCATTAGCAAACTCCACGACGTTTGGTGCGCGGAAAATGCGAAAAACAAAATGCGCCTCGTACAGGTAGCTAGGTACTGTACAAATCGCCTTCGTGATGTAGCCCATAAATCGCACAGGTAAATTCCAGCGAGCGGGTTTATACTACACACAACTCCTGCAATATGCATGATACGTGCATCCGAAACGAGCGGCGGCGCAAACATTAAAATTTTTAATTTTTCAGCAGCGAGAGCTGAAATTGTACGTTTTGCGGCGGCGATCGAGGGGCGGTCGCATGACGTGCGAGAAAAACCCGCGAACAGCCCCGTGTTATGCCGTCGCGTCATTAATATTGCATGAGTTCGCGAGTGAAACGTAAAATACACAGTTTTCAGATACGTATCGGGGATTCGGAATCATGACTTTTGTATACAATACTCGTATGGGTACGAGCCGTTAACACTGCGCTGCCCTGGATGACGACTTAATGCCACGAAGTAGGAAAACGTACAATGTAAGCAGTGATTTGGGCTGAGGCGAAATGACCGGAAGCCGCTTTGAGAATTCGACTGAGTACACAGAGAATTTTAAGCAGTTCAAATTTTCATCAACGCGCCATCTATTTATTCTAGACATCGCTTTGGGTAAGCGATCGTTACTAATCTCACTAATGATTTCCAACAAAGTTTGAATACCTGTGCAAGAGTAGATCAGATTTCTTGATGATTCTCGTTGGAGGTTTCGATGACGAGATCTTGTTTACTTACGAATTATCCAGCAAGATATAGGTCAATTACCTGCAAAAAAGACAGGAGATTAGCATAATTTACTAAATGAACTAGAAACATGTAAAATATTCAGAACAAATCATATCGCCAGTCGCTGGTAAGTGCAAATATGTAGCGATTCGTTGATTCTGAATACCCGTACCTCAAAACACAGCGCAGTGAGTGAGTTGAGTATGGCAGAGCGTACTAGCGCCGGTAGTGACGAAAAAAAAAAATAAAATCAACGGCTGCTGGGAGAGCAGATTGGAAGAAAAATCGAGGCTGCCATCCGGAAGACAGTTATCGAGGTCTTACTGACGTCCTCTGCGAAGCTGATGCGGAAAACGCGATGACACCGCACTTCGTCAAAGGCGACATCTTACCGCAATTGACCCTGACCAGCGAGCACTGACTACTGTGACGTGGCTGCAGAAGTTCGAGCATTTTGGGCAATTTCACAGCTAGGCAACCTACGAGAAGTCATGTTATCTACAGAATGAATTTGAGAAAGCTGCCTGTCATTCCTAAAGTCGATTAGAGAAAATTGATAAAACGTGGGCTCAGTGAAGAACTGCTTTGATGCAAGCGTTTCAACGGAAGACCCACTACACAACCTTTCTTGGAGAATTGGTCGCCCGGCACAAGCGTTCCAAAGAAACGATGACGCATTATCACCATACGAAGCTGACGTTGACGCAGTAATGTCAAATGGACCATGAAACCACGATCTTTTGGAATTGACGGCACACCAGATGGACCTGTGGGCGGGGCTCAACAGAAAAACCATATCGTTTCGGACAAGTTTGTGTGTTGAAATATGAGAAACGTCAGCTGCAGTGCTGGACCATTAGCATGTCACAGGCGAACCCAAAATCCCACTGCATATCTGGGTGCGCCACTGGATGAACACAGTTCGCGCAGTTAGGCTCCGCTCACAGGTCCCTCTTGTATTCCGAGTACTCTACCTTATCAAAGGATCACCGCTTGAGCTACAAGCAAACGCTCGCGCTTTTCACTGAGCCACAGCTGATGAGTTGTAGCCGGGTTCATGGCACCCATGGATGATCCTCAGCTCCCCGGAAGTGTTGCAAAACTGCCGCGGATGAAAGGACAAGACAAAACTCCTTCCTCTAGCACAAGTATGGACAAATGTACGGTCGAACCAGTGGACTACAATGTTTCACGTGCGGGCGATCGGTCATCTTGTCCGTGAGTGCCAGGGGCCTAGTCCGCGCTGTTTCACCTGAAATTACCACCGTCTCCGTGGCCACCTGATTGCGGACTATTTTGCGCTAGAAGACAAAGCAGCCGGCGAGACCGTAAAAAATGAGAAACTTGTCGACTGTCCTGTCCAGGGTTGGCAAGTTTTGGACCGGGCGGTTATAACCGGTTAAAACCGTCCTGTCCAAAAGCTAGTTTTGACCACTGACGAAGGATCGCTCAAGCCCATCAAAAAAGCACTGCACTGAAGGGCTTCGGCACCGTCACGTGACCTGTGAGACTTAAGCACACTTTTCCCTCGAAATTGATGGCCTCCTCACCTTGCAACCTCCGGCGGTACTCTCAAATGTATTTTGTGACGGTGTTGATATAATCAATATATACAGGGTGTTCAGGTCTGGCTACTACAAACTTTGAGGGATGATTTCCCATCAAAAATGAAACCGAAAGAATTAAAAACTCGTGGTTCTTATATGCTTCCTTAAAAAGATACAGGGTGTTGAAGTTGAATTTTTCAAATGCTTTTTTCACCGTAACTTTTGAACCGTTGGATCACTTTTGATCAAATTTGAACCAAAGTTTAGTCAAATGAGTCTCCATCGATTAATAATACCACAATTCATCAAAAATCTCTGGGGGCGTAGATAATCGGAGACTGTCGCCTATTTTCGTCCCTATTTTTATCTTCCCTATTTATTTTTCAAAATTGTTAATATTTTCGGATTTAACGTTCAATTTATAAGAAAAAGTTCTTCTCACAAAATTTTGATCTAAGGCTTTGTTTTTGAGATATTTGGGATTGAAACATTGGAGAACATCTCGAAATCACCACTTTCCTGGGCCTAAAAATTATAATTCAAGAAGACCCATGAATAGTCAACTGGAATGAGTTTTCTGAGTGTTTTAAGTTGATAAACCACCATTTTCGCTGAGAAACATGAAGTTTTTCAGAAAAAAAACAATTTGGGCCCTGGAAAAGTGGCGATTTCGTGTTATTTTCCAATTTTTCAAACCCAAATATCTTGAAAATAGAACCTCTAATCAAAATTTTGCTTGAGTAACTTTTTCTTTTAAATTTAACGTAGAATCTGAAAATATCAACAAAATAGGAAATAAACAGGGAAGATAGAAATAGGGGCGAAAATAGGGGACAGTCTCCTATTATCTACGCCCCCAGAAATTTTTGATGAATTGTGGTATTATTACTCGATGGCAACTCAGTTGACTGAACCTTGGTTCAAATTTGATTGGAATCGGTGTAACGGTTCAAATTTGATTGGAATCTGTGTAACAGTTCAAAAGTTACGATAAATAAACGATTTGAAAAAGTCAACTTCAACACCCTGTATCTTTTTAAAGAAGCATTCTAGGACCATGAGTTTTCTGTTCTTTCGGCTTCATTTTTGATGGGGAATCATCCAAGTCCAAGGGGGAAGTGCCAAGTCTTTGTGCCGCTAAAACTCAGAAACGAGTCCCGCTACGAATCAAGGAAGTTATATGGTGTGGTAGCCCTTTATCCCCCATCGATAAGGAAGGTTTCCGTTTTCACTTCAAGGGCGTGCTTCTGAAGATATAAGGGCTGGAAGTTTTTTGCCCTCTAGAAATGTCTAGAACAGTCCAGAATATTCGAGGGTATTCGAGATCATTCCACACCATTCCAGAATGTTCTGGTATGCTCTAGAATGATCAGGAATAACCTGGAACGTTCGGAAACATCCCGGAACATCCCAGATCATTGTGACACATTCAAGATCATTCCATAATGTTCCGGTAATCCCGGAGTATTCCAGATTATTGTGGAGCATTCGTGATCAATCCACAACATTCCAGAATGTTCGAGTATGTTCGGGAATAGTCTGGAACGTTCTGAAACATTCCAGAGCATTCCAATCCATTGTGGAACGTTTGAGATCATTCTACAACATCTTAGAATGTTCCGCTGTGTTCCTAAATGTCCGAAAAACTACGTAACATCCCAGATCATTGTGGATTATTTGAGATCACTATACAACATTCCAGACAATTCCGGGATGTTCTGGAATGGTCAAGAATAGTCAAGAACATTTAGAAACATTCCAGAATATTCCAGATCATTGTGAAGCATTTTTTGTCATTCCACAACATTCTAGAATGTTCCGGTATTGTTGGGAATACTCTGGAAGGTTCGGAAATATTCCGGAACAATCCAACCCATTATGTAACATTCGAGATCATTCTACAATATTCCAGAATGTTCCGGTATGTTCCGAAATGGTCCAGAATGATCTGGAATGTACAGAAACATCTCGCAATTCGTTATCATTTCACATTATTTCAAAATGTTTCAGTATGTTCGGAAATAGTCTGAAACATTCGGAAAATTCCAGAAAATTCCAGATCATTGTGGACATTCAAGATCATTCTACATCATCTCAGAATGTTCTGTTATGTTCGGTAATAGTTTGGACCGTTCGGAAACATCCCAGAATATCCCAGATCACTGTGGAACATTCGTGATCAATTCACAACGTTCCAGAATGTTCTGGTATGTTCTAGAATAGTTGCGAATGATCTGGAACGTTCAGAAACATCCCGGAACATTTCAGATCATTGAGAATCATTCGTTATCATTCCACAAGATTCCAGAATGTTCGAGAATCTGGAACGTTCGGAAACATTCCTGAACATTCCAATCCATTGTGGACTATCCTAGATCGTTTTCGGTATGTTCCGTATGTTCTAGAATGTTCGGGAATAGTCTGGAACGTTCGGAACAATCCTGGAACATTTCAGATCAATGTGTAACATTCGAGATATTCCACAATATCCTAGAATGTTCCGATATGTTCCGGAATGTTTGAAAAGTCCCGAAACATTCCAGATCATCATGCAACATTCGAGATCATTCTACAACATTCCGATTCTTCCAGTATGCTCTGAAATGCTCGGGCAAATCGAGAGTAATCGAGATCACTCTACAACACTGTAGGATGTTGCGGTATGTCCTGGAATGTTCGGGAATAGTCTGGAATGTTTTAAACATTCTAGGTCATTGTAGAACATTCGAGATCATTCCACAACATTCCAGAATGTTCCGGTATATTCTGAAATGTTCGGGTAATTCCAGAGAATTCGAAATCATTCCACCATATTCAAGTATGTTCCGATATGTTCTGGAATGTTTGGGAATGGTTTGAAATGATCAAAAACATCCTGGAACATCTTACATCATTGTGGAACAGAACACTCTTGAAAGTTGTGGAAGGTTCTGGAACACTGTGGACTATTCGAAGCCTTTTTGGTGTGGGGCCACCTATTGGTAGAGGTACAGTATAGAACATTTGAGAGTATTCCAGATCATTTCACACCATTTCAGAATGTTCCGGCATATTCTGGAGTATTCAGGAATAGTCTGGAACGTTCAGAAACATCCAGGAACATCCCAGATCACTGTGGATTATTCCAGAACACTCTCCAATTTTGTGGGATATTCTGGAACATTGTGGATCATTCAAAATCTTCTTGGTATGGGTGGGGCCACCTTTTAATAGGGGTATATAAAGCAAGATTCGTCGTGGTTTCAAACGCCTGTTTCTAATCAGTTGTTGATAAAAAGTTAATGTTGTTTAATGCCCAAACGTAAAGGAGCAGGAGATGTTATCAGTTCTGTAGCGAAACGGCGAAAACAAAAAGAACAGCGAAAAAATGGATAAGTCGAAGAGCGCGAAGCACGTTTACGTTCCGAACGAATCAGAATGAGCACCATGAGAAGCAGAGAAACTAAAGGACAACTAGTTTGAAGGTTGTTGTTTTCTTGGGTTTTTTGGACTTCGTTCAAAAGAAACTATTTTTTTTAATGCCGACGTTTCGTCTTAAAATAAAAATAAAATAGAGTGCAATAAAACCAATTTCACAATAGAATTGGAGACAAACAGAGAGATTGCATTCTTAGATATTGAAATCTTAAAAGATTTAACTGGTAATATGAAAACGAATTGGTATACAAAGCCATGTGATTCCAATAGACTAGTAAATTTCGAATCAAACCATTCATTCCATATGAAAGTTGCCAATATTGAAGGTCTTACTAGTAAAGTGTTGAAGTTAAGTGACAACATCTTTCATTTAGAAAATTTGAAAAATGTTAGAAGAATTTTAAACAAGAATAATAATCCTAATACCTTTATTAATTAAATTTTCAACCGGATTGAACCAAAGTTCACAGCACAACAACACCCTAAACAACAAAAGACATATCATATCTGAAATTTCCATACATTAAAAACATTTCATTTAACATCAACAAACTATTCAAAGAGTACAATTTCCAACTTGCATATTACATTGTAAAGTCCACAAATATTATCTACAGCAGATTGAAAAGCAAAGTACCTAAAACCAGTCAATCATGTGTGATTTATAAGATCCCGTGTAAAGATTGTAACTTCTGTTATATTGGCCAAACTAAACAATATTCAAAAAATCGAATTCGACAACACTGTTACGATTGTAATGATAAGAACTCTGACAAGATTGAGAGAACTGCTCTTGCCGATCATCATTTCATTGATTATTACATACAACGCCTTTGATTATTAGACCTACAAGGATAATATTCACTTATCTAAATCCCACTGTCAATAGCAACGGAATAAAATTCATGTAAACAACAAAATCTGACAGCTGTCACTTCGAACTTTTTTTATGTAATAATCTTCAAAATATCACTCGTGCTCGAGATTTTCCCAGATAATTTTGGTCAGGCGATCGCGAGTGCTGATTGTCCCTGGATAAATGCCCTCCTCCTACGGAGTCGGGCATTTATCGCTACAATCAGCACTCGCGATCGCCCGACCAAAATTATCGTGAAAATCTAAGCACTTGTGATATTACTGTTGATAATCACACCTTAAATTTTGACGACACCATCATTTTAGATAAAGAGATCAATGAGAAGAGACGAAATTTAAGTGAAATGATTTTTAATGACATTAACAATACGGTCAACAAACGGTCAGACCCGAGGGACTCAGCAAAATCCACAGTTTCATCCTTGACAAATTCAAAAATCAAAGACCATGAACAACAATCAAAAAACATGCTGATCAAAAAAAATTATAAAAAAAAAAGTTATACATATGTCAACACGAGAAATTTTACAAGCTTATTTTATTATTATTATTATTATATACATTTTTTAGATGGTGAGCTCCAAAATTTTATATGTAATTGTTAGATTTACATTGTTTTTATAGCCTTGGAAATGTCTGGAATAAAGACGAAACGTCGGCATTTTCAAAAAATAGTTTCTTTTGAACGAAGTCCAAAAAACCCAAGAAAACAACAACCCTCAAACCAATAGATCTGATGGACGAGAACAGGAATACTAATACTAAAGAACAACAAAATGAACGAATTAAGAATACCACCCTACGAGAAGCGCGAACGAGGACTAGGTTTTGCTTAAGGGCCGCATAGCGGCCCCGGCGAAAGCTAGTTATTGAATAGTCGCCACTTGAGTTTGGGGAAGATTGATCAATTATTGTCACAAATAGCACAGGCTATTACTGAATAAATTGCATTGAGTCATCGCAAGTTTTATTCATACTTGCATCTTCGTACGCATAATTGTACACTGTCATGCTTTGCGCAATCCAATTTCAGTCATTGGACTACATTTGTATCAAATCGAGTGGCGTTGATTTGGTCGTTGAGTAAAAGAGAAGAATGGCATCGTGTTAGGGGTCTTGAATAACCCAGCTGACATTGTATCGCGAGGACTGCTTCCATAGTAAGGAATGGGAGACAGACAGAACATTTTACACCACATTTCTTACTTGGCGCGATGTTATTTATTCTGTCAGTTTTACTTCATTTCTACTCTGCTATGGGCTTTGTACAGGAGCACTGGAATTACTACGACGAAGCGGTTTTTTTATCCGCCCGTGTGAATAGACGTCGCCGATTTTAGACAGTGCAATGGTGTCTGAAAAAATATTTATATCTATCATCAAGTGGCAAAGGGTTGGCGACCGTCAACATGTCACGCGTAGCGTGGCCATCTAGTGGCTCTCATGTTACAGGCGCGTTATGAAGACCAAACGGCATTCTGGTAAATGTATGGTAACGGTAACGGCATTCTGGTATTAATTACTCCATGAGGTATGGTAGAAGCTGTTACCGCTTCAGGCTCCTTGAAAAAAGTTATCTGTCAGTATGTACTTTTGATGTCCAGACGAATAATAAATGAATACTTAGCTGTATTTGGCCGCTAAGGGCGTCATGCATTATTTCAGTGCTATGTAAGTACAGACTTTGAAGGCTGTACGCCTCAAGTTTCGAAATCACGAAGTGCTAAGAGAGGGACTTCTTTCGTGCTGGAGAGTCGCGAAAGGCAAACACTTTCCAGCTTACAACCACACACACGTTATATTCGCTTTGAGCCACGAGCCACAAAAAAAAACTCCGATACAGCCCTGAACGTGATTCCAGCCAGCCAATATTTGGCTTCGATATACACGGACTCTTTTTTCGTTTATACATCTTTTCTAGCCAGCACCGCAGCACATGTGGTGTGTGTGCACGCCGTTCACTCAAACTTGTTTGACTTTCGAGTTAGACGAAATTAATAAATATCCCTTCGGCTTCGCCTCCAGCCAACCTCACCCTCCCGCCCACCCACCCACCGCCCCCTGGGCGAACCGAAATTGAGTTTCTGTACATCTGCGGCATATACGAGAGCGCGGGCGGCGCGGAAAAACGTTTTTCGCTGTTGCCTTATCAATTTTCCGCGTTCGGACACGAGAAAAAGCACACAAAACGCGCGAAGATGTGTGCGGGGCAAAAAAGCATTCGGCGACTGGTCATCGATATCGCATTGGAAACGGGAAAAGTGGAACGTCATCGCGACAATAATGGTGCTTGGTATACAAAAATTATGCATAATAAAAGAAAAATATTGGAGGGATTGTGTGTCGAAGGGCAAGAAAGGGCCGGGACGTATCGGGGTGGTTTTATATGCGAGCAGCGATACATCCGGGGTTAATCTAGAGTATCGAGGAGAGCTGAGCTGGGCGGGAGGGTTAACAGGATGGTGGAAAAATGGAGGTGGGGGAGTGAAGGATACGTCGCGGTCCTTCCCATATAATGGAATTTAAAACGAAACGTGGATCGGAGACGAAATTGAATTTCGTTCGAATCGAACAACTCGGGGTTAATAAACATTTTTCTTTCGTTGATGCGGAGTTCTTTTGTTTCGTCGCATATGTGTCTGCGTTCGATAAAGTGTGTTCTCCGAAAACTCATATTTCAGACTTGTTCAGTTGATCTGAATGAGTAATCGGTTGATCTCTTGGAGGCGCATGAGAAATCTCCGGGAGGTTTTCGGTCGTCTGAAACACGGCAACTCGAGCTGAGCTTGAAGAAATGAGCGTTTTTTAAAAAAATGGGTCTTGTTTTTTGAGACATGTGATCGTTGCGAAAAGCATAGACTGTCTATCTGTCTATTATCTGTCTTTCATTCTTCATTCTGGGAGCAGTGCTCGCGATACAATGTCAGCTGGATTAATCAAGACCACTAACATGATGCCATTTTTCTCTTTCACTCAACGACTCAATCAACGCCACTCTATTTGGAACAAACGTATTCCAATGACTTGGGCCAAGTACCAACTTATTGTCGAATCAAATTGCGCAAAACGTGATAGTGTATAATTATTAGAGCGTACGAAGATGCAAGCATGAATTAAACTTGCAATGACTTGATGCAATTTATTCAGCAATGACATTTTGATGTTTTCCTCGGTTTTAAGCGCCGGGACGTCATGTAGCAGAAGGTGGAGATGTCACAATAAGGGATGACCCTCCTTCCACTGGCACAATTCGAAGCAAGTGAGACTAAGTCTGTGAGCGTAGAGAAGGAACTGGATGAGTCGACTCGAGGACGCAATACGCGACAATATACAGGGTGATTTCAATGAACGGATGCCTGAACTCGCTTGCAACGCCCATGCCTCACGATAATTTTTTCTCTCAAGTCGCCCTGTTATTTCTCGTAGCTACAGTTGAGCGAGTGTACCTCGACAACCAAAGTCTTGTGATAGTTATCACGAAATCATGACATTGAAAAAATCTAAAATAAAAAAAATGTGGTACCATTACTATCGACAGGATGGACACTTTCGCAAACCTAATATGACAAAATCAATTTTGATGCCAACCGCCGAGTGATGAATTATGATCGATGCCGGCTAACGGACTTTTCTTGTTTGAGCCACGAGAAAAAAAAAAGAAACTTTTTGCAAGTTTCCGTCGGCGGGAGCCCGCTCCTGGCCATTTTGTCCCGTGCGAGGTGCTCCTCTCCTGCCGCACCATCAGCTTAATCCTGCAGGGCTGCCAACTGACACAAACAAACATTACCGAAGTTTTTCGGCAGTTTCGCTTTATTACCGCCATCGCCGGATGTCTCCGATGTCCTAGCAATTTGCCCAGAGCCAACTTTTTTAATGCGCCGGATTTAATCCGTCCAGAAGCACGCTGCGACGCCTGGCGTCGCACCACGTCGATCCACTATCAATAACTGGACCGCCTTTTTGCCTCCAACTAGTCATATTTCATCGTGTGATGTCTATCCGTGAGTTCTTGAGTAAATGGAGCGACGATTAGTTCAATGCGACAGGTAAAACAGGATACGTTACTTACACTGATGAGTTGGGATAAGGACGAAACGCGACTGTTTTGTTTGAAATGTGTAACAGACGTGTAAACTCCCGTTACTTATTAGCAAGTAAAAGTACAATCAAGTGTGAGAAGGAAAGGAGAAAATGGGGGGAGTTCTTATAACGGGGGATCAAAAACTCATTTCATAAGTTTTATGCTCTGATATTCAAATTTTTTGCGCGGGCTATGATAAAAATCCGCGAAGGCTCCACCGTTTCAAGGACTTTTTCCCCCAGCCGCGCCGCCACCGAGCAAGTAAATCCGGGAAATAACCCAGCGGCCGTAAAAATAATTTGTTCCGCCCTTTACGACATAATGTCATCATTTTTATGTTCGTTGATGATGACGACGCGTCTGCATAACGTCGTAAGTACTTAGTCGCCGAGTCGTTTTAATCGCGTCTCTCTCTGTCGCTTGATTTCAATTATTTTCTTCTTTCCATATAATACTTTGATACCCTCCATTGCTGCACGTTGCACAGCGTAATACCAATTTATCATTTTCTACAAAGTATATTCCAGTTATTTCAGTGGAATTGATACTGTAAAACACAAATTGAAATCAAGACAAATGCCCGACGATGGCGCTCAAGGCGCATAGTTTCAGTTTCCGGTTTAAACATGGAACGGGAGCCGCGGAGGAGAGCTTTCGAAAGGAGATGATGATGCCGTTAAGCTCCGTAATTGGCTCGAACTTTCAATAACTCAGGTGCTTTTTGCCTGAGCTCTCTCCCTCGAACTCTGTAACTAGTGCGCAGTGAAGCTTTTGTTGTACTTATTTTCCATTAGTACCGATATATATTCCAGTTCGTTTGTAACTCGGTTTGTAAGTAGTAGGTATTCTGTTTGATTATATCTAGAGTAGATAGGTCATTACGTAAATTATGTAACTAAGTATACCTATTTGTTATCATCGACTTCTCAACTAGAATAAACTTCGGTTTGTTCCATAATGAATCGACTTTGGCAATGAGGAATCGATCGACCCGAATTTGGAAAAGTGATGAAATCTGTCTGCAAGAACTCGTGAAAACTGTTGCGAGAAAACGTTGTGGTAATAGCGGAATAACGGCCGATTCTTCCATGAAAATTTCAATCAAAAGTTTTGGTGACATCAAATTCAAATTAACAGTTTGGTTGACCCTTCAAATTCAACACTCAACGGTTGAAATTTTGCAAACTGGACACAAAAATGATTTGCGTCAAGCTCAGAACTATTACAAAGTTACCAAATAATCATCCCAGGAGTCTCTTCAGCACCTCTCTGAACTAAAATATCTGCCTTAAATGATTTACGTTGTTTGTACAACCTCAACTGACCAGACCTTACTCACTGACATGCATTTTGTTCATGATAACGTTCACTATCAAGGCAGAAGTCCCAAAATACACAAAGAGCATATGTTCAAAATACGCAAGAATTTCAACCATCAATCGGCTATTCATTGATTTCAACTGACCAGACCTCACTCATTGGCGTTTCGTTGACAACCAAATTCAAGGGACAACTGAATTTGTAGACTTCCAGACTATACACAGCGACTAGATGTTTGCATTACTTGTGATTTTTTCTCTTCTCTGTACAACTTTGCTCGTTGCAACCCTGTTCTCCATCAGTCGTTTCCGTCTTCGTTCACTTTCAACCGACCAGACCTCATCCACAAACTTGCAGACTTTCACCAAAACAAACATCATGAATCAACAGATGCCAACATGAACGGCTTTACGATCATAATTATTATTCTTTCCAACTTCCAAAATGAGGACCTGGTTGGTTTGTAGAAACCATCAAATGCAAAGATAAGGCTTGGCAACATAATTTTGCCTGACCCTACCATGAAAACTCGTGCAAAATTTGGGAAATCGCGTTGCAAGGGAGCATCACAGAATTCACAGAGTTCGCGGAGAACAACTGATGAATCATACTCGTTGGCCATTACAAATTGTTGATGATAAATGGTGATTGATCTATGGTCAAAAGTCCAAAATCTATTCCAACTTGAACCGCTCGTCAATTGAAGTGGGACGGCTGCGAAATTCGCCAGTTGTGAAAGCTGTGAGTGTTCGACCAAGATAGCTGATTCTGGAAATTCTTTCACTGTTGAAGAAATCAACTATAAATCCACTTTCGACACTTTGCCGGTTGAAATTCGAAGCAGATGGTTGAAAGAATGTTACCTTGCAACAACAGCAAACGTTGCGGCGTACACTTCCTGCACTTCGAAAATTCCAGCTCTGCACGCTTCTGATTACGAACCAGGTTGTTGCAAAAAATCTGGCAAGCTCGCAAGATGCCAATGTTCATTTTATTCAATTTTTATTGCAGAACGCTCAATCTGTCTCTTTGTTGTTCAGCTTCAGCATTCTTCTTTTTATCAATTTCACTGGGTTACTTCTGAGCGTTTTTCGGAACAGTAAATTTTCTTCTCTACCGAACATACTATGGTTGTCACCTTCTTAGCTCCCAATTTTCGGCGTCTTTTTAATTTTCTTGTTCTCTCTACTCCAGTTGTGATCTTTATCCCTCTATATACTCGGCCATCTTTTGGTTCTCTTGCGCTCTATTATCTGATTCCGATTTTTCCCATTTTTCCATGTTTTTGGCAACTCTTTTCTCGTTCACACTGTACGCTTCATCATTTTTTCCTTTCCGTATAGCTTCTTTTGTTCCACTTCAAACTCTCACCACTTTTTTGCTTCTGTATGATGTCCTCATTTCCTTGCTTTTCTGCTTGACTGATTAACGCCTAACTTGCATTGTAAAGAAAAATATCTAGGTATCCGCTGATTTACAAATTTCAATTGTGTAATCATTAGAGAACAAAAAAATTTATTGATTAAGACTGCTATTTGGTGAAAAATTTCGCGAAAGAATGGGAATTGGATGGCGCCAACTCTTCAGAATTGGAGAAGATTCAAATGTCCTCCGTTGTGACTAATGGCCTGAGAATCATTGAAAGCTTGCTTTACAAAGCTTCAAGCTGGTTTGCGGTTTATGCATTGCAATGCCTAGTTGTTTCCAGTTCTGTGATTGCAGTAGAACTGAGACTGGATGAATTCAATCCTCACTTCAACCTGCCATTCTCACCAATCACTCACACAAGGTTTTGATCAAAAATAAATTGATTCAATATTGTCTCGAATAGGACAAGGGCTTGCCCTTTTCCTACTCGTGGACTGGGGTTTGCTCTTTATTGTTATTGCTCGAGCACAGCTAGAGTCTGGGAGCTGGATAGAGATGCATACATTGCTACTTCACTGAGTTTATTGAGAACGATAACACATAACGCGCCTCACAACCGCATATCCAATACTCTACTAACAATACTAACATGCTGATTATCTGGATCACAATGTATCGAATAAATGCTCAGGAGGGCCAACCGAATGACAATCGATCATAAGTGACCACAACCGAATCAATGAATAAATGAAATGCACCGTGTTCCAGAATTGCAAGACTTTTGATCGAATCGTCCAAATCAAATCAGTGACGCAAGTAGGTACCTACTGTGAGAAAACCGCTCTCCCTAAAATTGAATTATCAGCTGTAATACCATGATCGGCCCTGCGTTGTGTTTAAATTGTTTCGTACCGTAGATTTCTAATTACCTCAACCTAAGTCATTGAAATGAATTTACACCTACCTCAATTTCCCGTCGTGTTAATACCTCAGTCTTACTATAGTTACCTCGAGTTCTTTTGAAAGAGGATGATTCAAATAAATGTTGAAAAATAAACAAAGTCATTCAACCACACCTCACCTTTATTACAAGCTAATCAATCATCGCCAATTCAATCAAGTTTATCTTTATTATTCATTACATAATTTCTAGGCGTGCTGAAACCAGCTAACAATAGGAATTAGTTGATTCAAGTTTACGTTCGGTTTCTGAAAGAAAATTACGCACTGATTATGTGCCAAACTCTGCGACTAATTGACTCAACAGGCTGCAAAAATGATGTCATGTTCCTTTTTGTCTTGAAGCGCTTTCGGAGCGACACTGAATATTCTGGCATTGTTCACCGGGGTTCTCTTTTTGGAACTCAACATTAATGCTCATAAACTCCTTGTCGGTTGAATCTTTATTCTATGGGGATAATAACACGTGAGAATGTCGCCCAGATTTGATTTGCATAAATACTGCTAGTGTTTTGTCTCAAGCTAATAGAGTCTTCAAAATCATACTCTGTAGCAAGCTAGATCTCTTCGGAAAAGTCATTTTATAAACAAAACAATTACCCCAACCCCATCCCATCAGATAATTAGCATTCGATTACAATGGAAATCAGACTTGCCTTAATATCTTCTCCTCTCGTAACTGATGCACTACAACTACAACCACCGATGGTTTAAGTATCCTCGTCACTTTCTTCTTGATGAATATTAATTTTCTCTTCCTCACACCTCTGTCGTTGTCGACTACTACGGCGCGAATCTTTCACCCCTGTCCCTATTTTCGGACCTATCTTCTCTCTACCCCTCCGTCTTAAGTGGGTAAACCCCTGACCCACAAAACCGATGCGCCGACTTGCGTTTCTTGACTCTGCTATCATCCCGTGTGCAATTTCATCCCTTCTCAATATCGCCCGTAATGTTAATTTATTTCTAAATATTTCATTCACTTTTTTTTATAATTTCAAGCTGCCCGTTACACTACCTACACTTGTTTTTCGTGCAAATACCTTTGTCTACAATTCATTCCATTGCGAAAATGACCTATCGTCTGCGGATGATTTTGACGGTTCGGCGACTTTCATACTTCGATTACACGTGCCTGCTTTTTATGTTCAAGGGATGGACTTTTACCTAGGGCCCTTATGTCACCATCATAGCAATATCTTGCATTGTAAGGACATATATCTATAGATTCGAAAGAGATAAAACTGAATTTCAAGAGAGAGTTTGCAGCTGGAAATTGTTTTCTCAAGACATGATGGCAAACATAATTCTTACGGATGGCTACAACAGTAGAACATGCCACCAAATTCAATCATTGATGAATTACTCTGTATACTCAGAACCCTAGAAATGGTCAGGTAGAGAAGTACTATGAAAATTTTATTGTCAAAGAATGGGGTAGTCCAAAAGCAACAGGAGTTTTTGGAATGGTGATCAAGGTCAAAAATTTTCAGGTCTCAAATTTGGTTATTTTTCACCGTCCCACTTCAAACGGTGAATGATTTAGATCCTTCAAGCCGCAAGATTTGATACTTATCTGGTAAATGATCAGTTGTTTTTTTGGCCCAAAGGAGTCTGTAATCTGAAGTTCTCAACTCACCTGGAACAAAAATTATATCATTAGTTATGCATCTAGAAGCTATTTAATTGTTTTTTTTTGTCTAGTTTAGAGGTTTTCCGCAATTTTAGGATGCTTTCTCCGAGGCTTATTCTCACAGGTTAGATAATAATTATAGTTTTCGCAGTCAAATTACTTGACTTGTTTAAGCTTCGGGAAACAATTCGAGGAAGACGTAGGTGGGTTAGATATCGAAGTCAGCAAGCACATTCATCGTTGTTTCAATGTTTGGCGATTGTATTCCAACGTTTTTCCAGGTTGAACTCGCAACCTGGAAAACGCACCTTGCCAATAAACGGTGCTTGAAAAACGTGAATTGGGTTCAGTTATAATTGAAAAAAGAATTGGCTTGATAAAGGACATTTATCTTCAGTTTTGATGGAAACGTCTTCAATACGAACATATTAAAGCCTTATGAAATTGTTACGGAACTATTGTTGAATGAACAAAAATTGAGTCAACTAGAAGTACTCATGATTCAAAAAACGTATCTGGTTGAAAAATTAACTTTTTTCTCTAGTTTTGATGAAAACGTTCTGAGGATGTTCAAAGTAAAGCATCCTATAATTGTGAAGAAATGATCGTTGAATAAACGCGTGCACGTGCTCGTCAAAGTGTGCCAGTTTTCCTCAGTCAGCAGGACCATACCGAGAGAGGGCGTCTTGACTTCGTACTCACCGCTTTGGCCGAGTCCATTCTGAGTGAATACAGAAGTATAACCCGATCTCATCGAACTGGTAGCAGTCGAAGCTACAAACGTTGAAACGAGGACGTTAGACTATGTGATCAACATTGTGGGTTGAACGATAAATTTTTCATTTACTCCGGCGTCTCTACGATGTTTGACTATACGTCTTGAAGACGTCGATTTGATGCCTCAGGAACGTTGAAAGTAACGTCTGATGAACGTTATTTGAGCATTTTGAACATTGTTGATTTGGCGTTTCAAAGACGTTTAGAAAACGATACAGCTGAAGGTTTTCTTGAACGTTTGATACGTGATTGGCAGAAACGTTCGTATGCGCAAATCAGGCCGTTTGTTTAGCGTTGTTCCTCAAACGTTTCCGACGTTTGGTTATCTACCTGTTTCGAACGTTCAATCAACGATCTTTAGCTTGGGTAATGTATTGTAGTCGTAATCATTGGCCGACTACTTGTTCCCATTTCTCTTCAATCCTATAGCTCCTGTACATGAGTGGAAGAAGGCTCAGAGAGGTATTTGACGTCCAAACGTCTGGAAGAAGCCAAACCATCACCTGTCCGTGGACCGTAGCGGTGTGATCACGTATACAATACATGAACGTATCAGGTCATTGTATTTTTGGCCCTGCATGACGTGAAGTGCACAACGACCCGCTAAATGACCCGTACTGATCCACCAAAACTGAAAAGCACCTCCCTAAACAGTAACAACGTGAGCTAATGCTCCACTGCAGAGAAGCGCTTGAAGCTCACTCCGTATGAATACAGATAAATTTAATATCCGCTATACGCAGCCAACGAAAGCAATGGAGTGCTGTGTAAACCGGGATAGTCCCGGTCAAACTGCGATGTACGGTAAGCTTGCCGAACGACCATTGAAAAATATCACATGACCGTATAAAAATAACTGCACAAAGAACAATAATCCAGTGTGTGTATACCTATATCCCAGTTTTGGCAGTGTGTAGGTTCCCAGGACGCGATTATCCTGCCGTCTCTTGTTTCCCCTATTCTCCGCACACACATACACCTATCCCACACGTATCCCCGGTTCCCCTTAATCCCCTTTCCCCATTCATTTGGTTGGCCGGAATCGACGCTGTTTACCTGCCAACGACTACAATAAAAACACAGATCGGGGACTTGGCGTCGTCACTTTTGGAGACGATATCCCCCCTCCTCGCTCCCGTCGTCCCACTTCATCCCGCCTATATCCCGGCGGCGAGCTTTTACGAATTGTTATCGCCTGGAAACAAGCAGGCGCTGTTTTTGTACAGGTTCGCTTTGGCTCCGGTCTTTGTGTGCGGTCAATTTTTTTTGTTAGTCGAGATTAGCAGTTTGTGGCCGAAGAGATGAAGGAACAAATCAAAGCAGGCGGGGTGGAAAGTACAGAGTGGAATGAGAAAATCGACAAATAATGATATTTTGTGCTTAAAACTCTTGGGTTTATTGGACAACGTTTATTTTTTTTTTTTAAACACTAACATTCGTCATGAACAAGAGAAGAAACCGAATGATATTTTGTTTTACAAGTCATACAAGAATGCCATTTGGACTGTGAAACACAACCAGCACCTAGTGGAACCTGTCAGATGCAGATTCTGATTAGAGTCGCTAATGGCACGATACACCACTTATGAGAATGAGCTGAAAAAAAAGGAATATCAATGTAGAGGGATGCCATTCGGGTTGTGGAATGCTCCCAGCATCATGCAAAGCTTGTTGTATGCAACACTTGAATTCAAAGGCTGCAGTTCACTATTATTGGCACAGACAATATAAATCGATTAAAAAAATTTAAATACAAGACAATGCCATTTTGGTTGTGGAATGCTCCTTACGCAACTCAGAGTTTGCCAAATCTTTGCTTGCGTTGCCATCGTATTCGTAATTCCAGCCTTAAGAGAATGGAAGGTGGGAGAGGTAGAAGAAACAAGCCATCTGATCATCTTAGTAGAACGAAACAAAACTACCGTATGATTGAACGAGAATGTATTACAATCTTAGGTTTAAAATCGAATTATTTATCCCAACGTAGTAAAGAAAGCCATCTCATGATTTTCGCGGTATTTGACAAGTGAGTTACAAAACTGCGCCACGATTGACCGAGAATGTCTTGCAACAGTTTGTGCTTTACCATCAAGTTTGTCATGTCAGCTTGAAAAAAAGGCAGAATGGATCATCACTCATCACAACATGTTCTTGTAAAGTCTTTAGCGAGCAAGAAACTGAACTACTCAACCACTGAGCAAGAATGTCTTGCAGTGGTCTTCGCTTTCCCATCGATTCCTCATTCCAACCTGACAAAAAGGAAGAACAAGAACAATAATAGCATTCCGAGTACGGGAGAGAACCACCTTATGATCAAATGAGAATTTCTTACAGACTTCGCTTTGCAATCGAATTGTGATTTTAGCCCGGCGAGAATTGAAGAGCCATCGGATTTTTACCGCGGTGTCCTACAAGTGAGGAATGCAACTATTCTGCACTTAAGCGAGAATGTCTTGCAGCGGTTTTCACTCCGCCATCGAATTAAGATTTCAGAATAGCAAGAAACGAGGACAAGTTATCTGGTCGTTGTTGCGATGTTCCACGAACAAGAAACGTAATCACACTGCGGAAGAGCAAGGATCTTTTGGAACGGCCTTTGTTTGGCCGTAGTATTCGTATTCTCAGTGCAACATAGATTTGAAAGGATCACTCAATTCAATCATAGAGTGGCTTCATTCTATACTCGGAATGTTATTCTTGTTCTTGTTCTTCCTTTTTGTCCGGTTGAAATGAGAAAAATCGATAGGAAAGCGAAGACCACTGCAAGAAATTCTTGCTCAGTGATAGAGTAGCTTAGTTCCTTGCCCGTTAGAGACCTTGTATACATCTCTTCAACAAGGTTCCAAATGAATCCTTTCATCGAGCTTAATTCCAACTTGGTGAGAATTAGGAATGCGTAATTCAAAGTCAATGTTTCCCAGAAACTTGAGCGCATCACTCGAATGATTATTTCTTGTGGTGTGAATAATGTTTATTGTGAACCTACGAGATCTGCACGAATACGCAGTGAGCATCTTCACTTCTGATGGGGTAATTTGGAATAACACGCATGTTCAAAGGATAACAAGCATCAGTCAGGACAAAATGCTTTCGAATAAAAAATTAGCAGTGAACCTTCTGTTGGAACCTGAAACCTGGGATAAGTTTACATCGCCACACAAATCCGTGTAATTTGTATAATATGCGGCGGATGACGGGGAAATGTGGATGAGACTTTGGAGTGAAGATTGAAAGAGAAAAGGCGGGTAAAGAGGGGAGTTGTTGCGGTGTACCCACCTTGAAGGTAGTGAGATGTGGTTTCTGACGCATAGTTTGCGACGTGTAGAGGGTGTGAAGCTCGGCATGGCATAAAGACTGAATGAATGCTATGAAAGAAATATGAAGGCTTGGGATGCGGGGTAATTTAATCAAGCAAGGTGCGGAGAATTTTTTTCTTGCCATGCCAGAGCAAAAAAGCTACACAGGATCACAGGAACAAACAAAAAATGAGTAGGATTAAGCGAGGAATGAACGAGGCATAAAGCTTTGTGCTGCCGCAGCTTTGTTTCGTTCTTGTTTATTTACCAAGGCAATATTAATTGTTTGCATAGTTCTTGGTGGCAGAAAAGTTGTGTTGCGACAAGGCTGTTTATTTTCCGCTTTACTCCGCCGATCGAATAGTAGCTCCACAAAGCTCAAATGCAACTTCAAACATATCTTTTGATTACAACGAAACCAGGAAGAAGGAAGCCGGGGAATAAAATAAACAAAAGTGTGTGCGTGACAGAACGTGTAGGCGACTTTTTTTTTGCCGGACATAATCTCAAGTCCTCACTACTCCAAGAAATGTAGAGATACTTTGGTTGATTTCCACATCCCTACAGGATGATGAAAATTACATGGGCTGTAAAACAGCGCTGGCAATCATGTAACATCTGACCCTGGGCTACGCAACGAATATATCATCATGGTGTGCACTGCATGTTTCAACTCGTTTTCAAAGAGCGTGGATCGTCACTCCGAGCTAATAAGCCGAAGTCAGAGTTAGATCGGCTCAAAGCAAAAGGAAATCAAAAGTGGCAACGCTTTTAGGTATTTCTACGAGACAATCGAGATGCTGTATAATTTTTTCAGGTCAATTGAACGTTCACATTCGCTCTGATACATTTCCAATTCACACATAGCTGAATTACAAATATGTAATTTGAGCTAAACACTCCATCTAATTTCATGTGAATTATTTTGACAAGTAATTAGGACTTATACAAGTAGAAAACATCCCTTTTCAAATAAAAACAGATAGACTAATCAACTCATTCAAAACGAAGATCCTGAATATAGAAAGAAGTAGACGTAACTCATTGGCGTATAAGACAAATAGAAGATTCTTTAACAAAGACAAGAGCATCTCTGAACTCAATTTCACCAAGAATATTGGAAAATATTCCACTAAAAGCTACCGAACTTCATGACAAAGAGTACCAAAAAGTTAAACTGGTTCATTCAAAAAAGTTTACCAAACTAGAGGCAGATAATCACTACTTTATACAACCGATCAACACGAGCCCAGACTGAATTAAAAATATATCAAATATGGACGTACCTGAACAAAGTGATAACTTTTTTTAACCTGGGTAATGAATGTTACCTCAATTATGACAAAAGAGACTTTCCTATAGTTAGTATTATAAGAGACATAGAACCAATTATAGAAGCACTTCCAGATAAAAAGGACAACAGAGAAATACACGGATCACGAGCAATTAACATTATCACCAACCATTACAATAGAATTTTATCAACGACAAATAAAACTGAGTTAACACACCTGCAAAATTACACAAAACACTTTTTAAGACAACACGATGAATTGATTGTAACGAAGGCGGATAAAGGAAATGTTACAGCTTTAATGAACAAATCCGACTACAAAGAAAAAATGCTTGATATGGTTGTTAGAGATACCAAAACATACAAACTTTTGAAAAGATCCGAATAATATTTTTGAAAGAAAAAATAACCGTATTGCCTCGAAATTACTAGAAATAGATGTTATTAACCAAAGTTTATACAAGAATTTGATCTCACATAATGGCATAAGTCCAAAGATACATAAACAAGACATCCCTTTAAGACAAATTGTTTCATACATACATAGCATCTTCTACGTATTCTCTTGCGAAAAACATTGATAAAATCTCAACAACTTAAACCCTATTCTCAACTACAATGTCCAAAATTCATATTCTCTTGTTGGAAAAATTAATGATATAGTCATTCCAAAAAATTTTGTTTTAGTTTCTCTTGATGTGAAAACACTTTTCACTAATGTTGATAAAGAACTCATTTTAAATCTTATAGATGAATACTGGAACAATATCTCAAATTCCACAAATATCGATCTTATTTTCTCCAAAAAGATTGTGACCTTTTTGTTTTATGCTGAACAATATTTCTCCCAAATCTTTGGTACAGCGATGGGCTGTCCTATATCACCTATTTTGACCAATCTTGCTATGCATGATCTCCTAAAAACTATCATACCAGATCTGCCCTTTGAAGTGTCATTTTTGTTTTGTTATGTCAATGATATATTGACAGCAATACCAATTAATAGTAAAAAAATTGTTTTAGACAAATTCAACTGCTATCACCATTCTTTGAAGTTCACAATAGAATTTGAAGAAAATAAGAGAATTCCGTTTCTTGACACATTAGTAATACAAAAAGAAAATCGAATCATCATTGACTGGTATCAAAAACCCACCTCTTCAAGTAGAGTTTTGAATTTCAAATCTTGTCATACGTTAAAACCAAAAATTAACGTGATTCACATGATGAAACAGAAGACGTTGAAATTGAGTCATGTTTCTTTTCACCAAAAAAATTCCAACTTGATTGAAAAAATAGCGAAAAAAAAACAGCTACCCTTCAAAATTATTTAATACAATATTATACAGCAATTCAAACAGACAACTTGACAATAACGATACACAGCCTTTTTTCTACATGAAATATTCCAAACGTCCATATATACAAGGTATGTCAGAAAAACTATGTAGATTACTCACTAAAAAAAATGTCAAAATAGCACTATACAGTAAGAAATCAGTTAATATTTAGATTCAAGATTTATATATTTAGATTTCTCTAGATTCAAAGATTAAATGTCACCTAAAGAACAGTCGAATTTTATTTACAAAATTAACTGTGATAATTGCAACGGTTGCTACATAGGACAAACAAACCAGAAACTGAAGAAAAGAGTTTACACCCACAAGAATGACTGCAGGAACATAAATTTCATCACAGATGAAGAAGAAAGGAAAAATGCCCTATGTAATCAGGTTAAAACTTCCGGACACTCTTCTCAATTCAATCAAAATTGAAATTTCAGATTATGAACCAATTTTGTCATAACGTTTAGTATCTGAAATGATTTTCATTAAGAAGTTCAAAAACAGTCTAAATTTTAGAACCGACACCCGGAATTTAAGTAATATGTATCTAGATCTAATAACCAAAATTCATTTGTAACCTACACCATGATACACTCCTACACATAGGTAGAGACACATAGATAAAGGTTTAACAATGAAATTTAAAACGGTGTCCACAGTCTTTAACTGGTACACTGTCAAAAAATATCGACTGACATTTTTATCCATTTACAATCATTTTTCCTGTTTTATACATTTTATACGCTTTTATATTACTTTGACCTTTTTTTGGTAATTTCTGTTCATATATTATTGAATGTACCTACCTTTTTTTAATATACAGGCCCGACGAAAACGTAAATTACGTCGAAACGTTGCCAGAAAAGAAATTTGAGACCATTGATTCGTCCTGAACCTCAAGATTTTTCTCCTACAGTAATTGAGACGAGGGACTGAATTCAGAATACAAAGAAAACTGATTCCATGTATTGGATTCTTGTTGGGGCATCTAACGAGAACGGAGCGGATTTACTCAACCATTGAGCGAGAATGTCTTGATATTGGTTTTCGCTTCACTATCGATTTGTAATTTTAGCCTGGCGAGAAGAACGAAAAAATTGGTTATCGTCGCATCGTAGACAGTGCGTGAGATTCCGTGCCTGACCTGCACGATCGGAAAGTCTTTGCGGTGGTTCCGAGACATCGAAAGCACGCGCAACGAACGACAAAGCAACTCCTTCCCCGGCCTGGCAGCATTACAGAGCAGAGCGTAAAATTCCGACAACTGAATTTTTGCATAAAGCTCGGATAAGCCCTCCGGGAGCAGATTAGCCGGCGTGTTTTGGGGCTCAGGGTTGGGGCGCAAAGCCCTTCTCTCCGTCTCTCTCTCTCGGAAAAAAATATGTCGTGGATTACGGTGTGTAGAACACCGCAAAATTCCACCCCGGCAAATTCCGCAAACACCACGGGAACGCAGCAAGGGACCGTGATGCCGGCAGAGTGTACCACTACAAAAAGGGTATACACTACATGCCACCGGCGAGGAGAGAGGGTCTAATTGCCCCGCACGATTAATTCGACACGCGACTCCCATAAATTTCGGTTGTTGCAGATTCCCGCCCCCCGTGAAATTGGGTTATGCCACCACCAACACATCGGCTCCGGGGCGGCGATTACTTGGAAATTCTTATCTGCAGACACGAAAAATCGCAATTATTGCCGAACACCAGACGGGGCGCTGGGCGTGGTCGTGTCGGATTTAAGGGAGGTTTTCGTTGTGTTGTATACAAAAGCCGGTGTGTTTGACTTGACGAGGAGCGCGCGTTATCTTGTAAATCCTTGAAAGTTGCCGGGATGGGCTCGAGCGCGGAGTTTTCGTGCCGTTTTCCACGAAACGGATATGTTGGTTTTTGTTCGGCGTGCGAGTATATGGGGTACCCCAAGGCTGAATTTGGATTTGTGGATCATATTAATTTGCAGCAAGCTTGCGGATGTTCTGGAATCTGAAAAGCCATATTTGAAATTTGATTTGGAAGCGTGCATAATCTAAATCTGCCATTATACCAGGACCGCGACAGAGACCTGTTTCCTGTTTCCTGAAGATCAGCATCACAATCCTCTCTGCATGATTGTATCCATACCCTCTTTATATAATCTACGAGCATGTAGGTAAACCACAACATATGAGAAACATTGGATAAATACTCCAAGGCAAGGTATGTAAAGGTCCCCGTCTCAGTTAAAATGTTTGCTGTCTGCTCGGCTACAGCTCTATGGCAGACTTCAATGCAGCACTGGGTTTGGTACTCAGTAGTAATGATATAAATAATGAAATCTGATCCTAAGAAAGAAATAAAAGTGCATAAGGATGCCATTCAGATCGTACAACGCCTCCAGCACTTTGTAAAATCTATGCAATTTTTCAGCACAAACGCTCAAGGCAAGATACAGTTCACCAATGATATTAAATTAAAAGAAGGGAGATCTGAGTATACGAAAATACTTTTCGGTTTGTGAAATGCTCCCGGCTTGGAGCAAAACTTGTCGGATGCAGTGCTAGAATGGAGCGCTGCAAGCAGCGCCATAGTTCATATGGCCGATGAAAATAGTCTGAAAAAGTGAGAATATATGAGAATGCTTTTCGGCTTGTGGAATGCCCCTTACACAAGACAAAACTTTGCAGATACAACACTCTACTCTTTGAGATTTGGCGGTACGAAACTTGTATCTCTTTCTCTAGGTAGGTGTATCAAGGTGGTATGGAACGAGCACCTACCACTTGAATAAGGTTTTTTCACTCAGGACACAGTGTATTCTAGCTGTACCACTTGGAAGGTTGTGACGGCTCAAATTTGAGCGAGCCCAGCCCGGCCAGATTTGCCAGACGGTTTCTTTGGGACAATGGTGGTGGCGGCTCTGGCATGGGTCGCCGACTGGCAAAATTGCGCTTCGCGGCCGCCCTTCCAGCAGTTCCAGGTGAGAGATTAGCGGTTGACTTGGGCGTGATGCTAAAATAATGGATGAAATCCGTGTTCAAGGTCACTTGGATGAGGTCAAAAAGTTGCGGCCCAAGCGGCCCAGCCACGATGAATTCGCACCGTATGGCTTATTAAACAAGACGATGGCAAAGCGTCATGACACGTCAGAGCACGCCGGCCGTTGTTACTCCAACTTTGGGAGCCAACTTCGCTCGTGGGATCAGGCACGCACACCGCGTGCCATGTTCAGGCTTTGCTGACTGCATGTCGTACCTGCCGCGTGCTTCGCGCCGACCACCGGGCAGCCTTACGGCGTAGCGCCTCGTCCAGTTTCGAGCTCCGGCGGACCTGCTTGTTCAATGCGCCATCGTACACAAACGGCCGTGGACGACAAGGGTGGACCCCACCAGCTTCCGTCGTCGAGGTGCAGCGGTCAGGGTCCTCGACAGTGGCGATTCTACATTTTCCCCGAGAACGCCGTACAATAGCTGAGTGATTGCCTCCAGTGTGTTTTGCGTACCACAGTCGGCCTCACCTATTCTTTCGTTATTCTCTTCAATCACTCATTTTGCTAGGATTGTAAAATCCCCGTTGTTAAGTGTCGCTCCCATCCGGACGGCCGTCTGCCTCCGGTTAGGTATTGTTCATATCAAGTGCCTTCAGCATTTCATCTTGGCGGTGCCTGCCGCTTCATCTTCTTAAGTGCCTTCGCTGTCGTTGACCTCGAAGTAAGTTTATTGTTATCTCTATTTCATATTTTGTCGAGGCCCATTGATTTGCCGGCATTTTAGATTGTTTCAGGACGTCGGTTGAAAACCCTCTCCTGTCTTCTTCACTCCAGTGTCCGCTGCACTGCATTATGTCACCAGGTGCGACACAAGCCCTCTCCAGGGTGGCGCCTCGACGGCAAAAGTGAGCTGGCCGGCAACATCATTTTGAGGCCACCTGAATGCCGCTTTGCTATGGCAGGGGCAGAACCGGGCCGCCGGTGATCCTAGAAGGACACAAAAGCCACACCGAGCGGATTTTCCCCTCGGTGACGTACACTTTGTTCATGTTTCATTTCCATAACACGTAGTTCTTCAAGGCCCTCTGTCATTATCATTTGTAGCTAGGTTTCAGTTCTAGCATTGAATTGTATCCTAGGTGGTGTTACGCCTCAAAATTCTGGCCCAGTCCGGACCTGACTCATTTGCGGTAAGACCAGGGATTTTCACGGGTGGTAGTGGAACACTGCTTGGCACACGCTTGGCGTCGTTGCTGTGGCATGCAAGTTCCGCCATTTTGTTTCGAAACGTGGTAGCTACAGCATGCACGGCTGAAATCGACACCGAGACTGCTCCCTGGCACCGTTAAACTCGAGCATGCAGCAAGCAACTTTTTTGAGGGGGAATAGGCCCCTGTATATGTTTAGTACAACCCCAGTAGCAAAGAAATATTAGAGACATATTCGACAAAAATATTCATATAATATTAAAACGACAGATTTATTTATATAGGGGGAATATCCGAAGTGAATATTTATAAATATTCAATTTAAATATCTATACCATATTAGTTGCATTACATCTGGTGGATATTTAAATCGAATATTAATAATTGTTTGAAACAGGTTCAAAGCTGAATATTCAAAATGAATATTCATAAATATTTGACAAGGATATTTCAATTATATTGCATGAAATATATTCATATTTTTTATTAGAACTGTAAAAAATAGTAACAAAATAAATGAAGTAAAAAATGCAACAAAAAATATAATTTCAAAACAGAAATTGCATTACAGCCTTCATTCTTCTGCGTTCTGAAACATAATATACAGTATTTTATTCATAATGAGGTTTGTAAATACGAATGCAGAAAACTTACCGCCAGGAGAATGATGCGAAAAATAAACTGTTGACTTAGCACCCATTTTATCTTTCTGATGGCACCAACCGCGACTTACTTGTCGCCAGGAACAACCCTACTCCTTTGTCGATTTCCGTATCATGCTGCATTTCTTGTTTTAGGCATACTGATTGAGAATTTGCATCCGTAACCTATAAGTATAAATAAGCAGACTTTAGGAACAGAATAATTCCAATTTAATAGGGCAGCTGCAGGCGACCAGTACATAAAAATGAAACATCTAATAATGAGTATCACTTCATAAAAGTCGCCCCCTAATCCCTCCCTGAGGGTGAAGGGGCATGAATAGCAGAACACAACACATAACCATTAAATGCAATGTGTAATAATAAATGTATCCGACTTACCAAGTTACCTGTGACAAAAATTAATCGAACTAATTAAGAAATAGCGTCTCTGCACTCTGGAAGTTTCTGCTTCAGAAGAGTAAAAGACCAGACCACAAGACCGTTTCTCACTGGAAGCAAAAAGCCGCGAAACACTGCCAAAAATTGACATAATTCTCACTGACGCTCTCTTGACAGCCGGCTCTGCCAACCTAGCAGCGAATACGCAACTAAACGCAAACGTTTTTGCACGTAAAATCAGCACTTCAGCCCATTCTCAGCTTTACTTGACTGGAAATGTTAGGATATAGCTCGGTAATTTTGATTTACGCCGACTCCATGTCTCATCACCCGTTGATCTGGATTATACTTACAACAGAATGATTTGGTAATTTGCGATTTGACGTTGGCTACATTTCCCGCGCAGATTTCAAATCTCTATCTTAACTACCATAGATTAAATTAAATTCTATTTTCGCCCTAATAAACATATTTTCTAGATGGGATTCAAATTGGTACAATATACATAGATTTACATTTATTTTCCTCAGCTTGTCTACCAAAGTTAGCTGGCAACTATGGATGGCAGTCATGTAGGTAGGTACCATCGCGTGCAAAAAAATCTAGTACAGAGAGTGAAGCGGAGTGTACTGATTTTGGCTTGATGTCACTGTGACAGCCGGCCGAAATCGGTACACTCCACTTCACTCTCTGTACTAGATTTTTTTGCACGCGATGGTACATTAAATGACCTTGGCCTGGAGACAATAATTATCATCAGCTTTGTTCAGTAGTCAACATGAAAAATAGGATTAGGTACATTAAACACAAAATCTCGACACAAATATTTTTGCACATGATGAATGTCTGTTAGTTGTAGGTTCAAAACTCCATTTTTTTTTTTCGTACGACTTGAGACAAACATTTAATGAGCATTGGAAGTTGTACATTTCTTTTCGCAAATGACATATTAATGTCCATTGCATATTATGAACTGATGGCCTATTTCCATATATCAGCTGAATGTTCAATTCACATTTAGAAATGCACATTTGTTTCCAAATATCAGACGAATATTCAATGCACATTTAAAAATGCACATTTGTTTCCACATATGAGACGAATATTTAATGCACATTGTGAATTGCTCATTAGTTTTCATATATTGTAAAGATATTTGATGTACATCCAGAAATGAATATTTGTTTGCAAATATAAGACAAATATTGATCCAATATACGTAATATTTAGCCAACATTGTAATATTCCGGCAATATTTGGAACATATTAGGTGAATATTGCTTGCTACTGGGGAACGGTCCGTGAAGACCCAGGCTTTTACAATAATAAATAATTGTACATTCTGTAATAATGTGAGTGTATAGTGTAAAAAAATATATAATTGTTCCGAAGCTTGTCCCACTATGCTTCTCCACATTATCTTGTCATTTGCCTTTTCCTTCCAGTTAGTAGCTGTTCCAGGTCTTTTCCCACCATATCGATCCATCTGTTCTTTGGTCTGCCTCTTTTTTTCTTGCTCCTTATTTCGTGAGTTAGCACTTTGCCTGTTGCTCTGTCATGTGGGAGCCTTGCGGTATGGCCTGCCCATCGTATTCTCTGCGATCTTATTATGGCCGTTATGGCTAGAAGTGCAAGTTCTTTATTTGTTCTTCTACTCCATCCTTCCTCGGTCTGTTTTTCTCCAAAAATCCTCCGTAACAGTTTTCTTTCCCATATTTCGAGCTCTTTAGCGTGGTTTTTGGTCATGACCCATAACTCGCAGCCATATAGCACGGTGGGTCTTATTACCGTTTCGTATATTTCCAGTTTGGCGTTTCGGTACACTGTTTTGGACTTGAAAATCTTAAGGAGAGCACCAGCACTTTTATTGCCTTTAGCAAGTCTTTCCCGAAGCTCAACTTTTTCGTCACTGTCGTTCGTCAAGTGACTCCAAGATAACAGAAGGCTGGAACTTTTCCGATGACATATTGTCCGCCGCTTGTTGTTGGGATGATCAAGGGATCCTGGACATGACTATTCCTTCTTTATCATCATGATTATACTTGGTCTTATTTTCATTTATTTTCAGTCCAGTTTCCTCTGCAGCTTTCTCCATCTGTTTGAACACGCTTAGGAGCTCTACTTTTGTTCTTGTTACTATTACAATATCATCTGCGTACGCCAGGATTTGATGTCTGTGATGGTATATGGTGCCATGTGTATGGACTTGACTGTCCCGCAGGATCTTTTCCAGTATGATGTTGAACAGGAACGTGAAAAGCGGGTCTCCCTGTCTCAGTTCTTGGATGATGGAAAAACTCTAGGATGTTTTTCAAGGTCATTCGTGTCAGTCGTATCAACTTCTCTGAGATATCAAAACTTTGCATTGCTTCGAAGTTCTTGTTTCTTTTTATTGTGTCGTACGCTTGCTTGAAGTCGATGAATCACATGTGTAAGACCATGTTGTGTTCATAGCTGTTGAACAAAATTTGTTTCGTTACAAAGATCTGATCCGTCACACTTCTATTTGTTCCAAAGCCGCATTGATAATCCCCAAGTATTGTCTCCGTATGTTGCATGAGCCTTTCTTTTATACAGTTGGCTAGTATTCTATAGGTGGTATCCAACAGGGCGATGCCCCGATGGTTCTCGCATCTAGTTATGTCGCCTTTCTATGAATTAGGAACAGGACTGCTTCTGACCATTTCGTCGGCATTGTTTCTGTGGTCCATGCCAGCTTGATCAGCTCATGCAGTTTCGTGTGGAGGGCAGGCCCTCCCGCCTCCATGAATTCCGAAACTATACCGTTTCCACCAGCACTTTTGATTTTTTTAGCTGTTGTATTTTCCCTTGGTAGTCCAGTAAAATGAGGCGATTTTTAGGCCAAAGTTGGAACAAATTAGGGGCAGGATGAAAAAAATATGGCGATGTAGAAAATAGAAAACTGAATAAGAAAAACTAAACTTCCATTTCCAGTCACCTCGGGAACCATGAAAAAAAAAATGGAGAAAATGGAAAAACATGCGCCGTGATCTTTCTTTTGAAAGGGTGAGAGAACGGTAAGAGATGTGTGAAAACTGTCAGGGACAAAGTTGTAGAGAATTCAATAATCTACAAAAAAGTCTGTGAAGGCATATGTCTAACTTCTTTGGTTTAGCCGTTTATCGCAGTCAAAGTTCGGCGCCGGTCTAGTGAAATGGAAAAACTGTACACGTGACCTTCCTTCTTGGATGCTGTGAGAACGACAAGAGATATCAAAAAATTGTAAGCGACAAAGTTGTAGAGAATTGAATGCTTCACTAGAAAATCTTCAAGGCCAATTATTATCACTTCTAGTTCAGCCGTGAACCACGTTCGAAGTTGCGTGACAATCCTGTTGATAAAGTGGTTCTTCTGGAAAACTTACAAAAACCCTAGACTCAATGAAAAAACTATGACAATGTAGAGGATGAAAAACTGGATCTAAAAAACCAAAGTTTCATTTCACACCGTTCCGGGAAATCTAAGAAAAAAAAAGAAAAAGTTGGAAAATAGCGATTTGCACTCCCAGCTTCCTCATTGAATACTGAAATAAACGTGATAAATATGGAAAATCTGAACAAACTAGCTTGTAGAGGATTAAATCATCTATAGAAAATGCCGTGATGACATGTATGCATCTTTGTCGACTTAGCTGCGGAGCGCTATCAAAGTTGGGGTACATAACTAGTGACGCGTCGCATATGTGGTCAAACTGTCACGACGTTGCGGTCATTGTTCAATTGATTATGAAACATGATTGAATGATTTGAAAAAATTGCGTGCTTTGTTGAAGGTCTGGTAACTATTTTTGGAAATGTAACTCCGCGGATGAACGCTTTGTTATGTATAAAGTTTCTTGTTTGGCAAAATTAAAGTCGTGAGTGTCACTGTACTATTTTCGTCATATTTTCATTCTAGAAATCTAGGACAAGAGACTAGGTTGCTAGGGGATTTCTGAATTTGTCGTTTCTAATCATATATTTATAGCATCAAAATAATACGAAAATAGTATCGTGACACTCAGGCTTAAAACTGAGAAAGTACTCGTATTTTACAACACAATATGTATAATAATTGAAAAACGTGATTCACGTTAGATATTGAGATGTTTTTCAACTGATTTCTGATGAACAAAGATCATTCAACAACAGCTCAGAGATAATAAACAACTGTCCACCTGAACATTGGGGTTGGAAATTAAACATTTCTCTGTTGATGCCTATTAGAATCCAGGATAACGTAGCTCTCGAAAATCTGTTACGGCTGATTTCCAGCAAATGCTTGAAAAACTGCGAGAAGCTTTGTGGATGCAGAAAAGCTGACCTCAAGTGTACCAAGTTTTGCCACCATGCCATGGAGCCACCTGTTCTCACGCTTTCTGCATTATCGTTTCGGAAGACGATGATGATGACTACAATGATAATTCTAACAATAAGTAGCTACCCAGACGTTGAACAGAGCACGCAATTTTTTCAAATCATTAAATCATGTTTTATAATCAATCAAACAATGACCGCAACGTCATGCCAGTTTCACCACATATGCGACGCCTCACGAGTAATGTACCCCAACTTTGATAGCGCTCCGCAGCTTAGTCGACAAAAATGCATACATGACATCACGGGATTTTCTATAGATCATTTAATCCTCTACAAGCTAGTTTGTTCAGATTTTCCATATTCATTACTTTTATTTCAGTATTCAATGAGGAAGCTGCGAGTGCAAATCACTATTTTTCAAGTTTTTCTTTTTTTTTCTCAGGTTTCCCGAAACGGTGTGAAATGAAACTTTGGTTTTTTAGATCCAGTTTTTCATCCTCTACATTGTCATAGTTTTTTCATCGAGTCTAGAGTTTTTGTAAGTTTTCCAGAAGAACCACGTTATCAACAGGATTGTCGCGCAACTTCAAACGTGGTTCACTGCTAAACTAGAAGAGATAATAATTGGCCTTGAAGATTTTCTAGTGGTGCATTCAATTCTCTACAACTTTGTCGCTTACAATTTTTTGATATCTCTTGTCGTTCTCACAGCATCCAAGAAGGAAAGTCACGCGGACAGTTTTTCCACTTCACTAGACCGGCGCGCAACTTTGACTGCGATAAACGGCTAAACGGAAGAAGTTAGACATATGCCTTCAGGGACTTTTTTGTAGATTATTGAATTCCCTACAACTTTGTCCCCGACAGTTTTCACACATCTTTCACCGTTCTCTCACCGTTTCAAAAGAAAGATCGCGGCGCATGTTTTTCCATCTTCTTCATTTTTTTTTCCATGGTTCCCGGGATGACTGGAAATGAAACTTTAGTTTTTCTTATTTAGTTTTTCATTCTCTACATCGCCATATTTTTTTCATCCTGCCCCTAATTTGTTCCAAGTTAAATCCTTATTTTACTGGACTATGGGTTTCGTCGAGATCTGGAATATCTTCAGGGGGCTGCTCAGTGTTCGTCTCTAAGTTGATTGATTTTTCTTCTGACTTGTCATTTTTGTCATTCAGGGTTTCTTTGAAGTATTACTTCCAGCGGTTTAGCTTTTCTTGCGTCCCACCCACGATTTCCCCATCCTTGTCCTGGCAAAAAATCGGTTTTGTTTGGTATCCTTCGCGTGTTTTCTTCACAGTTTGGTAGAAATTTCTCACCTCCATTTTTTCAGAGTCATCTTCCATTGTCTGCATTGTTTCTTCAAAGTAGTGCTTTTTTTTGTCTGCAGATTCTTTTGGCTTCTCGTCTTAAACTGTTGTAATTTTCTTTTGCTCGGGTGTTACTGGTTGTTAGCATTTTTAGTCTCGCCGAATTTTTCTGTTCAATGATGTTTCTACAGTCATTGTCAAACCAGCTATCAAAATGGTTTTTTTTCTCATTTACCTTCAAAGTCGATGCTGCGTCCAATATGCTTCTCTGTATTTTCCTCCATTTGTCTTGTGCGTTCTTCTGTGTCATTTCTCGTTCAGTAAAGTGTTCTTCCAGTTTGTTCTTGAATCCTTGGGCTATCTCTTCTTTCATTTATTGATTTTTGTCGTATATAATTCTGCTCGATCTCTTTTCTCGTTTTTTCTCTGGTTTTTGTAGATGTAGTTTTGCCATTACCATGAAGTGATCGCTGTTGCATGTCGCACCCCCATATGAGCGTACGTCCTTAATCAACTTTCTGTGCTCCATTTCTATAAGCACGTGATCAATTTAATTTGCGACTCTTCCATTGGGAATAGTCCAAGTTGCCAGGTGTATAGCTTTATGATCAAAGTAAGAACTCATGATGTGCATTCCTCTCACTGTCTCAAACTCTACCAGATGCTTCCCGTTAGCATTGCATTCCAGATGGATACTGCTTTTTCCAATTGCCGGTCGATATGCTTCTTCTATTTCGATTTTGGCGTTGAAATCGCCAACTACAAACTTGATATCGTGATTTGGTATTTTCCCGTTATGTGTTTCTAGCTCCTCATAGATGCTGATCTTTTCCTCAACGTCCTTATCTTCTGTTGGGGCATGTACATTGTAATTTTTCTATATTTAGCCTTTATTCTTATGTTACATAATCTTGATGTGATAGACTGGAACTGTGTAATTACTGGTTTCAGATCTTTATGAACCATAAAGCTTACACCAATTGCCAGACTTTTCGATGCTCCTTCTCTATCAGTTCCTCGTACGTTCCATGTACAAATATTCCATAGATCTGCCGTTTCGTTTTGGTCTTGTATCGAGACAGTGTCGCTTTTATCGTATCATTTTTCTTTGCTAGGGTCGTCATTGTGTTGGTGAGGTGTCTTTTCCTTGTTAGTTTTTTGCATCAGTAATTTTCTCAGCGGCATAGATTCCATTCTTCTTTTTATCCCATTCCCATACTTATCTACTGTAAGTATTTTGCAGTTCATTTTCACGGTTTTTCCTTCTTTCCTTTCCTTCTCTGCAACCTCTCTTATTTTTTTTCTGAATGTATGTTTCGTTTTCTGTCTGGTCATTGTTTATGTACACCACTGGTTCCTTCAGATGTAGCTTATTTTTTCCTTTCAAAATGTTAATTTTATCTTCTGTTATCTCCATTTCGATCATACAGATTTTATTATTGATTTTGTGAGCTATCTTGATTTCAACTTCCAGTTTCAGGTGTTTCTGTATAAAGTTGACCATAGCTTGTTTCAAAACGGAGGGGTTGCCACAGTCCACTGTCAACCCTGAGTCTATTAGGTTGTTCTTCTTTCTATCTTTCTCTATGCGTTCCAATTTAATTCCAACATGTTCAAAGCGTCCTATTTTTTTGTCCAAAACTTCCAGCCGGTTTCTCAGCTCTTTGTTTTCATTTTTCAGCTCTGTTATTTCCTGGTGCATCCGAAGTTGATTTATTCTGGTGTCTTTTATTTCCTGCTTAATTTCACGAAGTTCTTCAGTGAATCGTTCTTGTGCCTCATTCATTGTTTTGATTTCCTTCATCAGTGTCTTGAACATGTCTTCCACCTCAGCCATTTCTTGAGATTTTTTTTCGAACTTTTCTGCTTTGCCTGGGGACTTTTTTGTGTCAAGCTTATTGCGTAGGTGGTAAACGTCTGGGCTATCTCTTTTTTTTTCATCTTCCGCTGAGGAACCTTCGCTGTTCTTCTCACAGTTGTTATGCTCCTCATCAGACATCAGACATTGTGATCGTAGTTTTACTTTCTGAATCCAGTATTCCTTGAAAAGAAATCAGCTGCCGGAATGCGTCCTAAAACTCAAAATTGCATGTATATTTGGTTGCGTATAGTGATAGGACACCGCGAAAAGTATCACCCGCGTCGACCGTTGGAAGGTGACAGCCTTATCAGAGTCTTACCTGCACCAAAAAAGCAATGTTTTTGTTCGCCGCAATGTGACCTGCTCCAATTTATGTGATCGATTTGTGTTTTTCTCTGGAATTCGGTCACGGAACGTCCTTTGCTATCAAAAATTTGGATCGGCAGATTCAGGGGCTTGAGATTACTCTCACTCCACTTTTCATTTGAATCTTGTAGCTGTTTAAAATTCACTTTTAAAGGTTGGTGAGGCGGAGCCGTGTCTACTCGGTTATCGCGCCGTCGCGTGACTTTTCTTATGAGCCCCTGTACATAATTGATTATCTCAGGTCGAACTGGACCCGATGGTCACTCTCGACCACGTGATTGTTGTTCCTAAAAGCTATGCTCGCCGTACCGGCCCCGATGGTTACTCCCGACCACGTGCTCGTTGTTCCTGAAGCTTATGCTCATAGTATCTGGCCACGTTGGTCGCCGACTACCAACCGCGAGGCTCTCCATTGCCGTACGCAGAGGATCGCTAATGCCACCGGTAGCATCGTCGTAGCCGAAGAGAGGCCCTTGCCGAGCCCGACACAACAACCTTCGCCGTCAGTAGCTCAGGAGAATCACCATCATTAACTGCACTCGTTCCTGTTGGACGCTGGCTTTGCGCCACGGAACACGTCATATCCATGCCTTCGCGGCCTGTAAGACTACGGCGCCGCTTCGCCGAGCGCTACGTCACACTGGGTCCGTCGTAAAAAGCAGTGCAAGTCATTGGAGAAGCTCGCCTTTGATCAAGGCTTGAAGCCGCCACTTCAAAAAGCGCACGCCTTTCAGTTAAGTGGTTTTGCATATTTCTGATGCGTGTATCGTGTAAATCACGCCTCGACTGCGAGCCTTTGCGTACCTTCGAACTTTTGTCATCAGCATATAATTTCTTCTTCTCTGCCTTCGTTTTCTATTATGACACCATCTCAAGTCTTCCTCTGTCAGAATGTTTCCTTTACGATTTTTTGTGAGCTTCAAAGAAATTAGCCTGAGCACACACATGTCAGAGCTGCTGTCAGCTGTTGACTTTCAATCAAACAGTAATCAGCTGGCACGTCCAGAAGTGTCACCACTGACAGATGTGCGCCGGGGCAGTTTCTTCTAAGTCCAGTTGTGAGCGACTAACTGCCGTCTATCTGTCTTTTAGGTTGTCCGAGGCCCCCGGTTACCCTACCGCAAGACCGGGCAAATTCATGTGGAGGCACGCCACCACCAGCCACTCAACCAGCAGGTAGTCGTGTCTGGCGCCTAGAACTTAAAAGCACAGCGAGGATCCGTACCCTGCTCCGAGTACTCTGGGGGGGGGGGCGTGGTTTCACGGACGGGCTGTTTGACGGAGATCGGTGTACCGCAGTCCCATTCTGCGCGGGAAATTTGAGCTAAGTGAATTTATAGTCACCGCTGAGGCTGTGCCTCTGTTATTTCATTAGCTCTAATTTAGTCCTTCCGACACGTACTCACCTGTGAGCCCTCAGCTCCAGTGCAGTTAAAATTGTCATATTTATGTAGTCTGTCGAGCCCTCATTATACGTCTGAAATTTGCAATGTTTTGGTAATTGTCACTCCTATCTCCCACGACTAGGAATTGTGCTTGTAGCCGGTAACTCGTCAGCGTTTATCGAGAATCACTGAGCTGTATCATGTTGGGGTCATGCTACTCGTATAGGCCATCAGCCCGTACGAATCTCAGCCTCCAGCAGGCAGAGATGAAATCAGCTTTTGTCCTCGGCAGGGCAAAACTGTAACGTAGCAGTGGCTTGAATACACCCAGATATGCCGGAATAAGTCTTGTTTGACTCCTTCTACCGTCCGCATTCCCAGTGCAGCCCTCCAAGAACACGCGAATGACAACACTGCTTGAATTTTGTACAGCTTCTGGCCACGCCGGCGTTGCCCTGAGCGTCCGCATAGCCCTCTCCCAGCTGGGCTGTGAGGAACTGCTTTTCTTGCCCTATGTCAAAAGGGTGAATGGTAATAAGGTCCTTTTTTGAAGTGAGATTGAAATAATACAGTTCATAGATAAAGTTACACAGCAATTGGAGGGTCCAACGCAAGAACCAGTCAAGTTCATTTTGGATCATCAGTGCCGTTATTATAGTCAAAAAATTCTTACAACTTCGGAAAATTGGGTGATGAAGTGAAAATTTGTGAGAAAAAAACCATAACCGTCACCAAACTTTGCAAATTCAGCAGCACGCTCACTTTAATTCCCAGTCGCGCCGCCTGCACGGGTGCACATGCGCTAATTCAATAAATTCTCGAAACAATAACCGCGCTTGTAGCCGGCATCGCTCCTGAAACGTTTCCTGATGATGATGATGAAGATGAAATTTCCCAGGGCTTTACAGCCCGTGATTTCGGTGTGATTTTCAGCGCCATTACCTTTCGGCGGCGGTGACGGTGGCGGCGGCGGCGGCGGCGTCAGGAAAATTATCTTTAATCAGCTCGCTTCAGATCGCGCGCGTTTGTACAAAGTATAAAGAGACGAAAACGCTTTGCGTTAGAATCAAAATGTCGGAATTACTCGAATCCATCCGCCAGAGCTGCCAGTGGTTTTTATTTTTTTGTTCGTTCGGTTCTCTCCATCAAGCTCGACTTGGCTGAGAAACCGCCGCTTTTCCTAATGAAAAATTCCAATTTGCATTCGCTTCCTTTCATTACATTTTGTAGTTAACCTCGGCTATAGGTAACTTTTGCTATTCGATTTCGTGCATTTTTGCCACTCTAGTTTGATTCGTTTCTTCGCCTGGGTACATCACGACCTGTGCTAATCGAAGAGAAGCTTGCTTATACTCACATTGATTAATATTACTAAAAAACTTTAAAAATTGTGCCCCACGTTGAACTAAATCTAATGTAGCATTGCATCCGACAAGCTCTACATTCTGCCGGGGGCATTTCATAACCCGAATGGCACTCTGATATACTTGTATCTTCCTTTTTGCAATAGAATCACGTTGCTCACCTCAGTGAACTGTTCTTTAACCCCTATTTAAGTTTTTTTTTCAAACAAACGGAAGGTAGATGAAATTTTACACAACTTAGACACCGAAGATCTCACGCTGCGAAGCATTTTCAATAAATTTCTTGAAAAATTGAAAGATCCGCGTCTTAATATCCGGCACGTCTCATCCATCATCAAATATTTACATGGCGACGATGGGAGAATCCATTATTCAGGATCGAGTTATTGTAAGATTGATCCTTTCGCCTTGGAATTTGAGATCACGTCGCGTCACCGGGACTATACTTTCGCAGCCACTGCTGTACTGCTCCTGCTACGCCGTGGCTTTTGCCTTAATTCCAATTTGAATAAGTGAAAATAATAACGGCGCAAGGAGAAAGCAGGGTTGCGCCTCCGGCTACCCTTCGGCTTAGCGATGTTAATTGTACAAGGTGCAGAAGGGTGCGCGAAAGAAAAATTATAATTTCCAAAACAAAGCAAAAAATCACCGCCGGTGATGACGTACAACTCGCTCTGGATGGCTTTGTTTTGAAAGTCGCTAAATTTCAAAGAAAACGGCGCTCGCGGGGATTAATTACTTTGGCGAAAAGTTTCGTGGGGTTGTTCTTGGCGCGCGCGCGAGAGGAGAGAAGTTTGCTCTCACCCCACACCCATACCCCGACAATTTAATTTAATGTATGCACCTTGGCGGTATTTAACGGAAATAATGGTTGAGGTGTGGCGACGGAGTCTGGGCTCGTGCTCCGGCAGGAATCCCGTTCTTAGGCAAACTGAAACAAGAATCGCGCTAATTAAAATTTAATTTTAAGTTGCCGTGGCTCAGGACTCGGCTGGGTGCAACGTGAGGAACAATTGAATGCTCGGGAGCAGAGCACTGAAACCGAGGATCATTTCGAAATCGAGCAAAACCGTAGGCTATAGCGTAAGCACTTTCGATTCCTGGAGTACGTCTGATTATACGTTGAATTTACAAAGCAATAATTTTCGTTTGCGGATTTTTGTGGAATCTTTGATAAACTTGCTATAATATGATGAGATATAGAAAGATTTGAGTTTTTTCAATTATCTTTCTAGAGGCCATCACACTACACACGTCGCGATAAAACGAATTTTAGCACGACTTCCGAAGCAATTTACGGGCCGTTTCTCAAATTCTAATGGAAATAAACGCAACTCTTATATTAAGAAAAACCAGTACATCTATGGGGAAGAAATAGATTTCAACTACGAGGCCGAAATTACTCACGAAGAAATCCTGACAGCTATGAAATCGATTCGCGTAGATACAGCCCCTGGTCCCGATAAAATTTTAATGAGAACATTGAAATATGGAAGGACATCAGAAGCGTTAGCCGAAATTGCATCCTTCATATCTCGTACTGGTTTCGTTCCTGAATGTTTCCACAAGACAAGAACCGTTCTCATAGACAAGGGCGGGGATCCTTCTAAAATAACCAACTGGCGACCTATTACTATATGTTCTTTACTACGGAGAATTTTAGAAAAGACCCTTGATAGAAGAATACGGAAGTTTGTCTCTTTTAATCAAAATCAAAGAGGTTTTGTCGAAACCCCAGGAACACACATAAATACTTCCATTATAAATTCCGTTCTTCAGACGGCGAAAAACGAAAGAAGGGATTGCTGTCTATTATTCTTAGACATACAAAAAGCGTATGACAATATCGGATTCGACCATCTTCGAGCAACACTAGAGTCACTACAAATTCCCCTGAATTTGCGCCGAATCATATTCAACCTTCAAGACGGAAACGAGACACAAATCGAAACGAGTGCAGGGAAAACAAAACGCATCATCTTGAAAAGAGGACTAATGCAAGGTTCGCCTTTATCACCAACCCTATATAATCTGTGTGTAGACCACATATTAGATGAATTATCTGAACTGTCGGTCTCCGAAAGATATGGATTCAAAATCAATAACGATCTTTCTCCTGTAAGTGTCTTGGGTTTCGCCGACGACACAGTACTAATAGGAAAAAACAAAGAAGCCGCAATTACCCTATACGAAACAATCATACAATTATTTCATGAGATCGGTCTTAATTTAAACAAGAGTAAGACAAAAGTCATCAACATAATCAAAGGCAAACTAAATGACGAAATTTTGAACTTTGATGGTTCTGAAGTACAATCTATCAATATCAATGAAAGCATCAAATACTTAGGAGTTAATTTCAACAACGAAATAACATGTAATTCTCCAGAAATAATCAAAAAGTTGGGCAATAAATTGGACGTCGTGGTTTCTCATCCATATCTAAAAGAGAACCAAAAACTTATAATCTTAAATACTTACATTTGGCCCTCCTTGACGTACAACTTTCAAACTGCACCACTATTCACCCTGACCAAGCAATTTTTAAACGATGTGGACAAAATGGCCAGGTGTGCGTTGAAAGAAATCCTGAGTTTACCTTCAGATCTACCCAACGCCATGATTTACTCAGCAAAAAACAGAAAAGGTTTGCAACTATTCAGAGCCACCTGGGAAGCTTATGTCCAACACATTAATATAAGCAACCGGCTGTTGAAAGTCAACAACGAGATCGTGTCAAGAACTAGAGACCTACAGGGCGAAAAAAGGCTTTGCCTAGAAAAACTGGGATTTGATGACGAAGAATTGCTCGATAAGCCGGCAAAAGCTATAAGATCAGCTCTCCGAGATCAAGAGTTCAAAGAGTGGACAAAAATGACCCATAAAGGAAGAGGGGTCATCCTGTTCCAGGAGTACCCGCAAGTCAACAACATTCTCGACCATAGCGGCCTTACTATTTCCGAATTGAAAGACGCCATTGAAATTATCGGTGACGTTGCTCCCGTAAGAGTTCTACCCGGCAGATCCAAGGACGGCACCCAATGTCGGCATTGTTCCGACATTGAGAACTACGTTCCTGAAACATTGCCACATGTGCTTGGATCCTGCCCGTTCGGTGAACTCTTACGGAATCAACGTCATCATACGGTACGTACTATGATTGCTGACGCGTTGCGAGTGAAGGGTTTTACGGTCTTCGAGGAGGTGAGTTGTCTCGCGAGCTCAGGCAGTACCAGGCGTGTCGACATCCTGGCTATTGATAAAAAAAAGAGGGCTGGCTGGATCATAGATCCTACTGTTCGGTTTGAATTTAACGAACACCAACCATCAGACATTAATATTGAAAAACAGAGGATCTATGAGCCAACCATCCCTTTTTTCAAAGAAAAATACGACCTTCGACAAATCGATGTTGTCGGGTTGCTTGTCGGCGCTCGTGGGATCATCACCACCCTCTTCAAAGAGTTTTGTTTTAAATTTGGCATTCCTTCTAAATTATGTAAATCAGTAGCGTCAGTAGCCTTGAAAAAGTCCATTTACATTTTGCGAAACCATTTATATAAAATTACTTAGTTCTCTCTTACATTTATACATCTATATTTACTAAGTTCACAAACTTAACTATATACCTACTTTTTCGAAATTCAGATTACTATTTAAGTTTACCTATTATTGTGTTATTTTTTGTGTTACAGTATCCTTTGTATTTAGCAGCCCAAATTGTGGGAAGGTGTCATTTTTTAATAAATGTCTGTATATATAAGCGTGTCGTATCTCGCTAAAATCGTAAAATAGCGGCTTGTCGCGCTATTTCACATACTTATCGGGACAGCGGTTACTTTTTCCAAATCACTACAGGTGTCGTCACTTGTGTTGGTTTTATTCAATAGGGTAGTGACCGATTTTTTTTTTTATTATTTTTTTTAAAGTTCACTTCTTGATAAGTGACGCTATATAGTTAATAGATTTTTTTTCGTAAGTTTTCTTGGTAAAAAAAATTCATGAAAGTTTTCGATCATTTCAAATTTGGCGCGATGACGTCGCAATCTTTCACAGGCGGAGAAGCAGGCTTGACAACATTATACAGAACTTACTACAAAAAGCACTAGCGTCAACCCGTCAACGCTCATAACAGCTGATTGTTATATTGTTAACGCTTTGTGTATTTGTGCGGTGGTTCGTGTTGTTTAGTTGTTTTGCTTGAAAATATGGAAAGTTGGTAAAATCTTTCATGATTTATGAATATTTCAAGACTACATCAGACTTCAATGGTTATGTTATGCTGGCAAACGTCAACGTCAACACTGACACACAGGCAACGGAGGTGTGGTCATCCCCACTACTGTCAAAAGATTGAAACGTCACAGCCCGCCTTACAGCTCGGTAGATTTGAAATCGTTCGCAAAAGTAGCCACTTTCAAGGCAGATTTTGAGACACTCGGAACTTTTTTTTTCGAATTTTCACGAAACGTAGTCCTGTTATTAAGGCTCTACATTCGATTAGTATGATTTTTTTCTATATTTTTGGATGGTGGTCACTACCCTATTGGAGTTCCGGCGATAAACCACTGTATACAGTAGCGCCTAGCATAATATTTTTTTGATACTATATGAATAAAAGTTAATCTCCCTCATCAGTAAATTAAAATATATAGGAATAATCAGCTCGATTGCCTTTTTCTCTTTACTTTTTTTTGATTGCAGTAATTTTTTTAATTTTTGATGTTTTCAAAAATTGAGAGCGGTGTGAGTCATTTCACTGAGTGCTCACTGCAATAAGGCGGCTTGCAAGTTTTCAAAAAGACAATTAATTTCTATTGGGCAGGTACAGATTCCGATATTAGGGTTGGAAACTGTACCAAGCTAGAGAATGATCCTCCAAAGCAGCATGACGTAGGTACTTCTCAAATCTATTGAAGTTTTGGACTAATGACATAGCGCAGAGCACTACACGATTATTTTTTGGCACTTTTGCGAAAAGGCGCGTGTAGATCGGAAAACATTACCAGAAAAGTACAAAGATTTAAAATCTCAAGTGAACTTTGGAAATACTCAGGGTGTCGCAACCAGCCGTGTCCCGTTTTTGATCCAGTCTACGTTATGGACAAGAAAGTTCAAACGTTCTTCGATCCGACCTTAGGTTTGAATGCTGATCTTGTGGGAAATTCCTTGAACTGAGATCCTGATAACGACGGAAAATACTTTGGTGACCTCATAGACAAATTATTTTGCCCTCATCTGACCTCATACGACTGTACGAAGCAAAAGTTTCTGCGACGTAATGAGACCTGTCACGTTTCCGACTCAATATCACGTGAGAGTCTGTAAGGGTCAAATTGTATTTCCCCCAGTTATTCAGTAAATCAACTGTGAGATCTGAGAATTTTTTATGACAGTCGTCCTTAACTACGATTTTCCTAAATTTTTTGATAAATTTGCTCAATTCCCTTCTGAAATATATTTGAAAAAGCAAATCAGAGGCTACTCTAGTTCTCCGATCCGTCTTGAGGTTCGAAGGCTGATATCGTGGAAAAATTTCCTTGGACTGAGGTCCTGATGACGATGAAGAGTACTTTGGTGACCTCATACCTACATTATTTTGCTCTCATCTGACCTCATGCGACTGTACGAAGCAGAAGTTCCTGTGACGCAATGAGACCTGTCGCATTTTCGACTCAATATTACGTGACAGTCTGTAAGGGTCAAATTGTATTTCCTCCAGTTATTTAGCAAATCAACTGTGAGATCTGAGAATTTCTAATGACTGTCGTCCCAAACTACGATTTTTCTTAATTTTCCGATAAATTCGATCAATTCCTTTCTAAAATGTATTCGAAAAATCAAATCGAAGCCTACTCTCGACTTGAGGATTGAAGGCTAATCTTGTGGAAAAATTTCGTGGACTGAGGTCCTGATGACGACGGAAAGTATTTTGGTGACCTCATACAAACATTATTTTGCTCTCATCGACCTCATACGACTGTACGAAGCAGAAGTTCCTGTGACGTAATGAGACCTGTCGCGTTTTCGACTAAATATTACGTGACAGTCTGTGAGGGTCGGATTGTATTTTCCCAGTTATTCAGCAAATCAACTGTGAGATCTGAGAATTCCTAATGGCTGTCGTCCTAAACTACGATTTCCCTTCATTTTCCGATAAGTTCGCTCAATTCCATTCTGGATTGTATTCGAAAAAGCAAAATAATCGAAGCCTACTCTGGTTCTTTGATCCGACTTGAGATTTGAAGGCTTATCTTGTAAAAAAATTTCTTGGACTGAGGTCCTGATGACGACGGAAAGTATTTTGGTGACCTCATACACACATTATTTTGCTCTCATCGACCTCATACGACTGTACGAAGCAGAAGTTCCTGTGACGTAATGAGACCTGTCGCGTTTCCGACTCTGACGGTCTGTGAAGGTCAAATTGTATTTTCCCCAAATATTTAGCAAATGAACTATGATATCTGAGAATTTCTGATGGCTGTCGTCCTAAACTACGATTTCCCCTCAATTTTCCAATGAATTCGTTCAATTCCTTTCTGAAATGTATTCGAAAAAGCAAATCGAAGCCTACCCTGGTTCTCGATCCGACTTAAGGCTTGAAGGCTAATCTTGTGGAAAATTTCTGTATGTTTTTTATACCTAAAGAATACGTCTGACACATCAGTCGATGTACAAGCTTTCCCTAATATGAATTCAACAATTCAGACACAAAATGGCAATACTCAAGGCGTCAAAGCCTGTCGCGTAATTATACACTCATATTGCGACACCTACTCGCTACAAGCTCATGTTCTCCTGTAATCAATTTTGACAAATTCACCTAAAACTAGCCAAAAAGGCTTCACAACTCAGTGCCAGTAACGCCAAACTGGTTGAACTAAAACTAAGGCGGCAAACATTCATCTGAACTCCAATTTTCAAAAAAGCATCCAATGTGTATTAGTTTGGTGAAAAACCAAAAAATATCGGGCACGGGACTTGAAATTCTGTATCATTTTCCAATAGATTCTTGTACAACATCCACCGACAGAGCAATTATACAAGGGATTATAACGCGACACCGGCCTGTCTCGAATAATGCGCTATAATTTTGTCTCGCTATGGCCTCTAGATAGGTGATTTGTATTATTTTGGAGATGGAATAATTCCTAATAACTGATTCTACTGATACGCCATTTTTCGGCATCATGATAGATGATTTTTGTATGTATGTAACTGTATTTTTTGTTCGTTTCTTCGTCTCTTGAATATTTAAAATTGTTCAACGTTTTTTATGCTTACTAATGTTTTGCAACAACGCTTGCGAGAATATTAGAGCCCTGTAATCATTTCCCTAAATACCGTGAAAATCTGCATCCATGTGCCATCGATAGCTTCTGCCCGTCGTAACCTGACTGTTTTTCAGTAGGTATTTAGTTTTTGCACATTTGTTTTTACCGTCCAAGCAGGCTGTGCGGTATTATTTTCATTGGGGAGTCATATTAAATCATTCTTTTTGTCAGAAACGAAATGGTCTGATGTTACCTGTCGGGCTGGGACAGGGTACGCTATGACGAAATGCCGAGAGTGTTGTCAACTCTTAGCGAGGAACATACCAGCTATTTGGGGTTAGATTCTTCTGCAGGATCCTCGTGTCCACAGGACGCACAATAACACCATTTCTATTTTGTAATGTTTCCATTAGGTTGCTTTTTATTCTCCGAATCCACCACTTCCCCTTTTTTCTTTGATCGACAGTTTGACATATTGTATTCTTGGTGTTTCGTTTTGTTGGCAGTTATTCTTCTTGTTTTATGCCTGCATTGTTTCAATTACTTTTGGGACTGTTTGTTGTCTTTTTATCATTTTTCTGGTTGTTGCTATGTTATTGCTTTTGTTCATTATGTCAGTGTCGTTGCGTGGGGTGTTTTGAGGAGAGAACAATTCAGGGAACAGTTTTTATTTGATCAAAATAAATATGTGTGGAAGGTGTTTATTTTATTGAACTCACAACTTTATTTCCCTTGGGACGTTTCACTTTTGAACAAAACCGGCCGTAACTAAGGGTTTTGATAACCAAAGGCGAAGCACGGATAAGATGCGTACATTGGAGAAGTGGTGCCGTGACCAGGATTGTTCAGGGAGGGGAACACTGTAAGAATTTTTTTTGGTGAGTCATTTACTGCTGATTGAAATTTTATGCCATGGATCACAACTCAGATCTTGTGAACGACTGAACCCTATATTGCAAATGATTCTTGTGCAAAATTAGGCTGGATGTATGGATTGGACAAAAGAGTGGTTTAACGAGTCTATCAAAACTCAAATTTGTCTTTAACATGGAAGTTTGCAAAAACTTTCAAATGTTCGGTAGTGACTAGAAAGCTCCAATTGTTGGCTGGAAAGTTTCAGAAGTCAACCAATTGTGCCAGTTCGACAAAAAAAGTTTAAAATCTGGAGAAAAACAGATAGGACTAAAGATCTATCAAAAGAGTATAAGGTGAAGGAACGCGCATTTCACTGACTAACTTGATACCTAACTCTAAGACTGATTCTGTCCAAATTCACCAACTGCACGTTTGAATGCAAATTGCAAAATACTTGTAGCTCGAAAGGGATCAAGACGACAAATTCACCTGCAGTTAGTTGGTAAATGCAGCAAGAAATTCAGAGAAATCAAGGATCCACCCCTCGCAACAATTTGAATGTTGAAGCTTTATTTCAGCGCAAGATTAACAACACTTGAAATAACCGTGTGTTAGCTGGTGGTTAGATATGATTAAAATTTAAACGCGACGTTTGCTAAATCACTCATAAGACACCCGCAGACTGCAATCTCTTGTGCAGAGACACTCCTGTGTGGTGTGTGTGTTCTACGTTCGATTCAACCCGCCCACTCCCGCATCCAGCACACGCTCTCCAAAATTCCAGATATGGTGAACATAGCGCGGTTAACGCCATAATCCCATTGTTTCGGTGGGATGGAAGGTGATAACCCGGGGGTTGTTTGGCGGGATTTTCGGGATAGCGTGTGTGTGAGGGCGACGTCATAGTTATCGTGCAAAGACAAAGGAACGTCGCGCCGAGGCGATAAGACCTCGAGGTGGATGGATGTGTCGCGCGACGGGACTATTAGCGTCGGGATGATTGTGCTGTGTTTTCTTATACTTGCGGGGATGATGAATAGAAATTGCACGTCGTCGCGGAGTGCAACGGGAGATCCCCCCGGCGAGATCTAATTAAAAATTTCGAATCGCTTGTGGCCCCGGATTCAGTGGCTTTTTATCGTCGGGCTGCAACCGTCGCCGTTTCAGAAATGCGCTGGTGTCTAGTGTCTAGTTAACGTGAAACGGTTCACATTCGGACCAGACAAAAGTTTTATGACGGCTGAAGAGCTCGCGGTGGCATCACTCACGTTAATGAGAAGGAGGATTACGCAGATAACCGCTGTTACATCGCGGACATGATCTGCCACTGGTTCTCATCAGATCGAAGTGAGCTCTTAAGATACCCAAGAATAAGCTTTCAATGTAGGAAATAGTCAAGATGCAAGTTTGCCGTTTGGATTGAAAAACGCCCCGGCAACTTTCGGTTGAAGATAGTAGGTACTTTGTCTAAATTGTCTGCAGAACAAAATATATGACTCAATATATGTAGATGCGATGGAATGGGAGCGGTAAATGGTTCTTTCGATTTCAGGTAAAACTCTTCTTCGATATACAAAGATTACAATGTAATTATTCAGTGATCCTGGTCTTTTTTAGAATGTTGGGTACAGGCGTCAGTGGGTACAGGCATATCTTATGCCTTAACTTGTTTTGATGGATCAATTTTCACGAGAATTGTTCTCAATCTCTGGTACAACCGTCGACAAAATGGAGGTTGTCATTAATGATACAAAATATCATTCAAAAGTAGTTATTGGCTCACAAGAAAGCCAACTTGTTCTCACAGCGTTCCCATCCTTCAACAATCCTGGTCACGGCACCACTTTTGTAAAAATACGCACTTTACCGTGATTTGCTTTTGATCGTCAAAACACTCCGCTGGAACCGCTTCATTCAAAACAGAAACGTCCCAAGGAAAAAAAAAAGTATGGGACCAATAAGACAAGCATATTGAGCACAAACTAACTTCAATCAAATAAAAAAAAAGTGTTAAATGGTACTGTATGGTCAAAAACTTTCCTCCTTTAGGTAGGCTCTGGCCATTGACAGGCAAACCAGGCTAATTTTGGCCAGGCCACAGCCTGCCCAGAGAAGGAACGTTTTTGATCATACGGTATTTCGATCCATTTTCACGAGAACTATTTTCAATCCCAGATACAATCATTCGCAAGATTGGAGTTGTCATTCATGAAACGGAATTGTTTTCAGCAGTGAATGGCTTACCGGAGGAATCTTTCTCCCACAGCGTTCCCTCCCTGAACAATCCTGGTCACGGCACCACTTTTGTAATTATACGTATCATACCTGTGCTTTGTCTTTGACCATACAAATCCTTCGCTGGAGCTGCTTTTGTAAGAGAGTGAAACGTTCAGAAGGAAAAAGTGTGAGCTCAATAAAACATGCCCATAGCAAACAAATCTAGTCAGATAAAAAAGTGTAAAATGGTTTTTTGATCCATTTTCACGAGAATTATTTGCAATCTCAGGTACAATTATTGTTCACAAGAATAAATAATGTCAATACTTTTGAATCTTCGTCAAAAATGGATACTTTTTGAATATTTCATACCCTGGCGATGCCGAAAGGCAAAGCTGGTTGGTTCAAGCAAGAGAAATAATTATTGTGGGGTGGTAGTGGGAAATTGATACATATGTTAATTTTCAATCAAGTTTTGAGACTTGAGAATTCAACTATTTTCTTGTGAAATTACAAGACTTTTTTGAGAAGCTTCTTAAATCCAATTTTGGCTTTTCAAGCCAAATTCCGATAATGTTGAGTCTAATTTAGAAAAAAAATCCAGTTAAACTATGAAAGTTTCTATCACAATTTTGGAATTTCTCAGATAAAAGAATCATTGTGAGGCTTTCAAGCTGAGTTTTGAATATTCGAATTCAAATTTTAGAACTTTCACTGGAACTGTGCCACTACGTTTGGCAAAATGGAGTCTCTAGCGATATTGTGGAGCCGTGCAGTCCAATTTTGGAATGTTCTAGTCAATCTTCAAACTTTCCAACCAATATTTAAGACATCATGGTCTAACTTTTGAAATCTTGAACAAATAATGCAACTTTTCAGTCAAGTTTTGAATTGTTCAAGTCACTTTTCAAAACTTTGTTGACAAATTTTGGAACCTTAAGCCGAAATTGTGGAGCTATTGAGCTAAATGTTGCGATTCATCCTGGCCTCAAAACATCAATGTAAATTGTGTGAATTTTTAGTCAAATCTTAGATTTTTGGAGTTACATTCCAAAACTTCCTCACAATTTGAAAACTTTCAGTCAAAATGTGAGGTCTCTTGGTTGGATTTTGGAACCTCTCAGCTCGTTTTGGAACTTTTCACTTGAATTGTGTCAGTGTTTTCAGCAACATGAAATATATATTTCAATTTTGGAACAATCCTGGTCTAACTTTTGGAAATTTTTGAAATTGTGTGACTTTTAGTCAAATCTTAGATTTTTAGAGGCAAATTGCGAAACTTTTCCAATGAATAAGTTATAAGTTATAAGCTTCATTTTCACCCTCGGACATTACAATAGAATGTATGGGTGAATGTCATAAGCACAAAAAAATGAATAAATGGACAAGATGTAAAATAAATAACATTACACGTAATATAAATTACGTGTAATGTAATTTATATTTTTTCAATGGAAAATTTTCAGCCAAATTGTGAAGCTATCCACCTGAATTTTGAAACACTGCATTTTCACTCTAATTATGACAAATTTTTCAGCAAAATAAAATTTCTGGCTGAATTTTAGAACCACTCAGTCTAATTTTTCATTTTTCTAGCCAATTTTCCAACTTTTAACCTGATATTCGAAACATAGAAGTTGGGCTTTTGAAATTTTTTATCCAAATTGTACAACTTTCTACTCAAATTTTAGATTATTCAAGTCACATTTCAAGATTTTGAAAATTTTCAGGCAAATTGTGAAGCTTCTTGGAAGAATTTTGGATTATTCTTGTCTAATTTTGAGTCCATTCAATTGAATTGTGTCATCAGTTTTGCCAAAATAAACTTTCCAGCTGTATTTTGGAGCCATTTTGTCTCATTTTGGATTTTTCTCGCAATTCTACAAACTTCTATTGTTGGAACATTCTGGTCTAACTTCTGAATTTTCTCAAAAAATATAATTATAACTTTTTAGTCAGATTATAGATTCAAATCACATTTCGTAACTTTCATGACATGTTGTGAAGTTCTCAGTCAAATTGTTTTGGCCACATTTTGAAACATTTTAGTTCAGTTTTGAAAACTTTGCACTCAGATTGTGTCACTATTTTTAATAAAGTGCTACTTTCAGCTGATTTTTGGCATCATTCAGTCCAATTTTGGATTTTTCTAGCCAATCTGAGAACTTTTCAGCCAATGTTCATATACAGGCTGTCCGCTTTTCGAGGCTAAGCATGAGTATCTCGCTTATCTTCAGAGATACAGAGTCGGTTAAATCAGAAAAAAGTTGCGAATTTTCATGACAATCAATGATTTAGGAAGATATTTGACTTGTCAGTTTTAGTTTTCGAGATATTGAGAAAAAAGAGGAATTTGTAATTTTTGTTTCAATTCTTTATTTGAAAAACGGTTGAAGGTAGCTTTTTCTTATCAAGACATTGTGGAGGCACTTTTCCAAGGGGGATTCAATGTTGCCAAAATCTTCATTCTAGCTTCCAAAACAACCAAGATATGACATTCAACTTTTTTTCTCTCATGGGCGCTATATTCGATTTTGACATTTTTGAGACAATATTTTTTTCTGGTTACAACGATGTGTCAAAAACTTGAAACATTTTGGTTATTCTTCTGAAATTTTTCATGCAAATTGTGCAACTTTCCAGCCTAATTTCAGGTTCTTCAAGTTTTCCTCCGTAACTTTTTGACAAATTTGGAAATATTCAGCCAAATTGTGAATCATGTCATTAAAATTGTGACAATGCGATATGTAATTTCTAAAGTGAAATTTTGAGCCATTCAGCGCAATATTGCAGATATCTCCAGCTAATCTTTGAACTTTTCAGCCAATGTTCGGTACATTCCGATCAAGCTTCTATGTTTATATGCAAATTATGCAACTTCACAGTCCAATTTTGAATTCTAATTACGTTTTGTGACTCACTTGACAGATTTTCAAATTTTGAGCAAACTGTTTTGGCTACATTTTGGAACATCCCAGTCCAATTCTTCAACTTTGCACTCAGATTGTGTCTCTATTCTTTGCAAAGTGAAATTTTCAGCTGATTTGGAACCATTCAGTCCAATGTTGGATTTTTCTAGCCAATACTCTTTAGACAATGCTTGAAACATTTCAGTATAATTTTTTGATTTTTGAAAAAAATATAGAACTCAAATCAAGTTTTGGATTCTTGAAATTTTGAATTAACTTATCAAATTTCGATTTTTTTCACAAATTACGAAGTCTATGAGTTCAACTTTGAACATCTTCAGCCTAATTTTGCAAATCGTGAAATTTTGAAGCATGCTTAAAATATCGACAAAAAAAGTCACGAAACTTTGCTTCAAAGTTTCAGAAAAGTATTCCAAATTTGACAACAAAAAATCGAAAATAAGACTGAGAATTCCAAAACTTAGCCAGGACCTTCGTTTTGCCGATGACTACACAAAAAAAATGGCCAGCGAATCTAATTTGGCTTTATTCTAGATGATTTTGATGCCCACCGCTACCAAGTTCCGAAATCATGCTCCCGTTATCGCCGCACGATTCCCCGTAGTACAGATTTCATGGGAATCAAAATCTAATTACTGTAATAACTGGGTGGAGCCTGAACTCCCAGCGTATTACGTTATTAATAAAAATTACCTCGTGTGTATAAACACGGGTATTTTATTACCGACAACACGATATTGCGTGGGTGTGCCCTTTCTCACTCAGGCTCTGGCCGAAGCTTTAAGGCCGATGACACCACCCCGTGCAGCGGCCTTTCTCCGTACTTATAGTAGGATACGGCACTAATAGCAAAGTCCTGCTGATGGCTGCACCGTATATACACTGACTGGCGCTCCCGCTTTAGTGAAAAATTCAGGAGTAATACAAACTTTTCTCTCGTTATTTGGCTCGCTCGCTGGCACACGGCTTTGGATTTAAAGTAATTGTCGTAGAAGTAGCTCCTAAAAGCTGTGCGCGCCAAAGAATATAAAGGAATTTTATAAAAGCTCTGTGTGTCTGTGATATGCTGCGGAATTGTCTCCGGGATAGCGGCAGAGGGGCCATGCATTACTACAACAACAGCGCTGCAGTGTGCCGTTCTTCGGGGCAATAGTTTGTGAAAAACGGCTTCGATGATGGGGGTTGAAACGCGGCCAGCGGATACAATGCACCGAGTGAGACATAAAAGTCTTGAGCGAGGTCTTGATGATGGAGGAGAACGGGAGGGTGGGGCAAATAAGTGCTGCGTTCCACAAAAATTGCTTTGTTGGTTCATGGCGTTTCTTCCGAACGATCGTTCTGAGTTTTTGATGAAGCTGACAGCAAGAGAAGGTTGGACGTTCTCTGGAGGAGGTTTTTGGATTTTTGACGTGATGCAAGCAAAAACTCTGTGAATAATTAGCACCGACTATTCCCTGTGGAGAATAGTGCCATTTTGAAGGATTAATTTCGACGACTACTCTCGACTTCAAAGGATGGCTGGCATGTACTCATTCCTCCAATCTCTGTGTTTACATGTAGCTAGATTAATCATGGAATTGCAATTCGAAACTTTCCAAATAATCAGAGGGTAGTTTACCCCACTTGTGGAGTACCACGCCAATTTCATCATTCTGGCTTTGAAAACGATCGCCTCCCAAAGAGACAATGTTGTAGAGATAACCGAATCGTTCACAACACTTCAATATAGGCCATCTCTTTGTCAATTGATGGTGAGCTGCTTTTCGCCAGTGCAGGTTGAATCAGGTCTGGTCAGGTGGAGTCAGGTCAGGTCAGGTCAGGTCAGGTCAGGTCAGGTCAGGTCAGGTCAGGTCAGGTCAGGTCAGGTCAGGTCAAGTCAGGTTGCGTCAGGTCAGGTCAAGAGATCACCGACAAAAAAGACCCCGGATGGCTGCAAACCGGAGCGGATTTATCTGCATGGCCAATTTGGCGTGATACACGAGGCTCAAGTTCTATCAAAGAAAAGCTTCAGAGGACAAAGTGGATGCGAATGCGTGTACCTACATGTCCACATGTCTACGAACATTTTTGAGAGATCTGTACAGGCAAAGTTGCAATAACTCTCCAATATCGAGGACAATACAGTCACAAATTGAAAGCCCCATACAGAAATGAACCAGGAAAACTGCAATGAGTTTCACGGGTTTCCGCCGCGTTTCAGAAATTGTTAAAATATTCATTTCCGGCGTGCCGGAGTTGATTAAAGCGTTGCAGAATCAAAGGCATCACCTCGCTGAAGGAGCACTTACTTCTTCGCCAGCCTTTCTGGCAGCAGACGCCCTTACAAAAGCGGCTGTGCAAGCACTGCCAACCCTTCCGTGTGTCTCGTCTGCTCTCTCTCTCGTTAAAAAAATAATCAAATGCAACTCATTAAAAATAATTAACGCTTTTCTGATGGGAAGATGCGCTGACGGTGGCGAATTGGCACCCAGGGGACCGGCGATGCTCGCGGATGCCTGTCGAGAGCTTCAAATTTTGTTCTTTTCAGCATTCCTTCCAAAGAAACGAGACAAGTTATCTAGCATATAATATGCGCTTGATACAGTTTTACAGCCCGAATGGCATTCAGGTGAACTGAAAGGATCCAAAGTGGGGTTCCGTGATAATATAAAAATGTACTTTATTTAAAGAATACATAACTGACTGTCCTGAAAAAACAGTTTGCCATTGAGAGACACAGTCTAAAATTAACATAAAATTGAAAAGAAATTTAAGTAAAACAATCATTATACATATACATGTTAAAAACTAATAACTAAGGTAAAATTATCAAATAACAAGGTTTTTTTTTTAATTTTTTGGAGGACCAAATAAATGATTACGTAAAATATATGTTGACGATTTGAGAATTTTCAAAACGATTTCATGATCTAAAGTTTTTGGCAATTTAAATGTTTTTCGAAATTCTATGTAATTTTTTGTTGAAGTACGGCGAGAACCAAAAAGTAAACCAATTATGGAAATATTTTGGACATTAAATTTTGACATATAATAAGGGACGGTAGGTTTATAAATTTGATTTTTCTCATCATTGACAAAATTTGGTTGATCTTATCTTAATTTACACACACGAATCCCAACTTTGCTCTCTTCAAGTTCATCTGACTGGCGTTCGGGCCGACAAATGCACAGTTTGTTTGTTTGTTATACCACCTCATCAGAGGTATAGGGGGCTTCCAAGACGAGAGAATTGGAATAGATTCCATACCTTATTTAACAACATTTGAGCTACTACACAAGAAATCTTTGTTCCTGTCACCTCAACTCAACTACCCACCAAGAAATCAAGGCAGTATTTCACCTTTTATTCAACACCACCCAGGTTACACAAACAACTGTTACCTGTTGCCTTATTGAACTATCTACAAGAAACCAAGAGACACTTGCACTTTTCATTGAACATCTTTTTCGGGTTGAAGCTGAAAATCTGCAAGGAAATCAAGACAGATACCAACTTTATAAAATGGTTTCTTATCAACAGCTTAAAACTGTTTTTGGTGGATATATTTCTTTCACAACTAAGAATTTTAACAAAAACCAAGAAAAACTAGCTAAGTTCAATAATAGGAAAATATTTTTGATAAAATGTAAGAAATTCCAGATCATACCACATCACATCCAGCTGTACTTCTCTTTTGTGACATTACTCCAAGTAGAAAAACCTTCTTTTCAGAATAAAATTGATAATAAAATTCAAATAAGATATGTTGAACATAGAAAATAAATGTCACACATTGGCACATTTCAAGATTAAATTCTTCAATTAATGATTAGGTTATCTATTTACGAAACAATATTCCACCACAATTGATTAATGTTATCATATCAAAAGCTAAACATATTTATAACAGAGAACTTGAGAAATCAAAGTCAAATCTAATCAAGAAATTTGAAAAATTATTCATCAACACAGATATTTTCATTGAAGCGAAACAAGGTTGGATGAAGGATTGTTTAAACGTAAATGTTCCAGATAACAATCAATGTTTCCTTTCCTTAGGACCTAAGTTTGCTTCAAAATATAATAAATCAGATTTTCCAATGGCTAATATTATCAAAGATGTTGAAAATATCATACAAAATCTAACAGCACACTATCATAAAGATATTCATAGAAATGATGCTGTAAATTTAATAACTTATTATTTTAATAGAATAAAAAATAACAACAAAGTAGATGAACTAGATATTTTATCTAGAAAGACACGTCTTTTTCTGAAAAATCATCCCGATTTAATTGTGTCTAGATCAGATAAAGGTAATTCAACAGTTCTTATCGATAAAAGTACTTACTTGAATAAAATGCGTTCTTTAGTAGTTGAAGACATCATTACTTATAATATCAATATTCAACTAGAGATCCAACTAATAAGATTGAACAAAAAAATAATACCATTATCAAAAAACTGTTAAATATGGAAATAATTGATGAATTAGATTACAAAAAACTTATATCTCATAATGGTCTTCCACCTAAAATATAAAAATGGTTTGGTAAAAGCACATAAGAACAATTTACCACTTCGTCCTGTAGTATCTTGTATTGGCTCTCCAACTTATAAATTATCAAAATTTATAACAAAAATTCTTGATGATCTTCTACCTCATTTTTCATATAATATACAAAATTCTGAAAACTTTGTTGATGAAGTTACTGATGTTGTACTTTCACCTAACTACATATTGATCTCTTTGGATGTGATATCTTTATTTACTAATGTAACAGTAGAATTGATCCAATCATTAATTGAGAAATACTGGGAACTTATTTCTGAATTCACCAAAATGGATTTACAATTTTTTCAAAGATATAATCCAATATCTTTTTGATTCAAGCTATTTTTCATACGACGGTAAATTTTACTCACAAATTTTTGGAACTGCAATGGGTAATACAGTTTCTCCAATTTTAGCAAATTTAGCTATGCATGATCTACTGGCATCTATTGTTAAGAAATTACCATTGTTAGTTCCATTTCTATACTGTTATGTTGATGACATTTTTACAGCCATTCCGAATGATCAACAACAACGGCAATTGATATTTTAATGAACATTATAATAGTTTGAAATTCACGATTGAAATTGAAAATGTAAATAAACTACCTTTTCCAGATACATTAGTCATTGAAAATAGTAACAATAGTTTAGTTACAGATTGGTATCAAAAACCAATTACTTTGAATAGATTACTCCATTTTCAATAAAATCATGATTTCAGACAAAAAATTATTATTATTAAAATGATGAAAGCAAAAGTTTAAAAACTTAGTCATGAACAATTCTGGTTGGAAAATTTCAATCTCATTGTAAATATTCTGAAAGAAAATGACTATCTTGAAAGATTAATTAGTAGAACTTCATATAACAATAGTTATATCAATGATGATATAAGGAGAGTTCAACCACCTAATACAATTGACACTTCTTATTTTTTAATAATCGGTGTTAATGATTTGTCTTTTAATTTACGAAAAAGTTCACAAAAAGATGATTTGAAAATTACGTTTTATAACAAAAAAACAATAAGTAATTTTCACAGTAGATTAAAAGACAAAATACAAGATCATGATTGATCAAGTTTGATATATAGAATCAATTGTTCTGATTGTACTAAATTTTATATTGGTCAAGCCAGACAAAAACGTATAAATAACCATAAAAATGATTGCAAAACACATAATTTACATAAAAATAATTTGACAGCTTTAGCGAACCATAAAAAAATTTAGGTCATAATTTTGATTTTGAAAGTGTTAAAATTGGAGACCAAGAGATAATTTATGAAATAAGATTAGTTTCTCAAATGATTTTTATTCAAAAACATAATTTTCCAGTTAATTTTCGAACTGACACGCAAAATTTAAGTGATGTATATAAGAATTTAATCTTGAGAGGTGTTGGTCATGAAATTTTTGCATTATATAGAATCACCTTTATACCTTATTATCAAGTTTTCATCTTCATTTCATCACCATAGGAATTTTTCATTGTTATATCTTTCAATTATCTACAACTCAAGAATTTTTTTGACATTTTACACATTTTTCAAGTTTTATACATATTATTCGGTGAGCTCTCGTTATTGTCTATTAATCATTGTTTTAAATTGATTATATAATAAATTTTAGCCTGACGAAGCCGATGTTAATCGGCGAAACGTTGCGTAAAATATCCAACTATTTTTCATCATCCTGCCCAAAAACCCAAAAGAAGAATCTTATACATTAGCAAAAATATTCCTGCCAGTGATTCGGTTCATTCTTCATACCGAAAGGCAGTAGTATAAATTCGAAAAAGCTAAATTTGGATTTGATAGCGTTACAAAAGTTGGAATTCTGGTGGAAAGGATCGCCTTGCATGAACTTGATGATAAAGCAATGATTTGAAATAGTGCACGACTCGAGGAATTAAGTGTTTTCGCCGACAGCAACGACACGGCATGCCGTAAATTTGCAAAACGATTCGACAAACCTTAACCCACGGCCGCAGCAAAGTGTTTGCCCAGTCGGAATTTAATTAATCCCCATGTTAATTCGAACAACACTAATTAACATTTCGGACATGTCAGGTGTGTGATGTAGGTATACGCAGAGGACATCACGGCGTCCCTTTATTCGCCCCTCTTATAATCCGACCCCTTTATCATAACCCCTTTGAAACCTACAAATCCACCCGCAAGTGCCAATAATAAAGTTCTAAATATCTCTTATCTTGCACTGGTAGTGGTGCTGGAGGAAACTTTATTATTGGAGTTCTAAATAACGATTGGAAAAATTCTTGTGTAATAGGGGGGTCGGTACTTGGTATAGAGGTGAAATTTCCTCTTTCCACTCCAGGGTTCTCCCGATAAGGGTTTTATTACCCCCACGGTCTTTGTGCGATTATTTACGAGTTATGCCGCGAAAGGGTATTACCGAACGGACCTTAATCAACCTTTCTCTTATCAAAAGTGGAAACTTGCGGGTGCAAACTACAGCTAGGCTTGCAAAGTCCCCGAAACGAAAAATTGTCCGCAAAGCTTCGATTTGTATTCAAAACCGATCCAATATCGCACCGGTAAATATTTATCTTTTGTATTGCGAAAAACCGAGCGCCGCAGAAAAAATAAAGAAACGGTTTTCTGCGGACGCGCAAATATTGGCATGTTTGCCGTATACGATATTCATAAGTCGCGGCTTTCATAGATTATTGTTTCATATATATTTTTTATCGTCGGCACTTTTCGGGAGATGATCCTCTGTGCGTGTGTGGTTGTTGCCCAAGATCCTACACGTCGAGAGGGAAAGCGGCAGACGACGCCGAAGAGAGAGGTTCTCGTGCTAAAAGGGGAAATTTGAATATCAAAGTGGGCCTCGGAGGGCGCTCTCGGAGTATAAATCGCTCCTCTAGATCCGAAACTTTGCCTACTTTGGACTAACGCCATTTGCATTTTTTTATGCGACTTATACCTCTGCAGTTTCGCACACCTTTTCCAGAGGATGTGTCTCACATCTTCTCCCTTCTCCGCCCCTCGGGCCCGGCTTATAAACATAATAATGCATAGGAAGCGCGTTTGAATCCGAAATGATGAAAATCCGTTTTGGTTACATCAGGCCTTGAGACGTTCCACGGCGGTGGAGCTCGCAATTTTTAGCGTAGCCTCGACAGAGTTATCCAAGCTCTGATTGCCTTACAAATTATTGCCTTGGCATTTACCAGTGGCTCCACAGCAAAGCTGTGATTTTACACTGACAACAATGAGATAGAAATCTACAAAAGTTCATCCTGTGAAGATCACCCACAAAAACATCAATTTTGAGGGAATGTATGTGGCGATTTACAAACCACAATCAGAGAAGGTAGGTATTGTGAGATACCCCCTTCCCTACATTAAATTGATAAAGCTGTGATACGTCTAGGGACCCTAAGTTATATTTTGTTGTGCCGTAGATTTTTATTACCTTCACCTTAGTCATTTAAATTAATTTCACCTACCTCAATTTCACGTCGTGCTAATACCGGTTTCTGATAGAAAAGTACATCCTAATTACGTGCGCAATCCTACGACGAATTTGTTCAACCCTTGCCACCCAGTTAATTCCGTTCTCATTCTTCCTAGTTTGCTGAACTATTGGCGAACCCCTTTCCTATAGCGCACTTGAGTTTAATTTCCTGCCTAATTCATCAATTTTTCGTCCAGTTTTAATTTCAACCCCTTCTTCCTTCTCGCCCATTTACACTGGTACGAAAAAAATCTTCACTATTCAATTGTACTTAGAGAAAGATTGTTGCTCACTGAGTTTTGTATCGACATTTCAAATTTATAGTCATTGTTTCAATTATTGATCAAATATTTCACATAAAATTTAAGTGCTAACATTCCATAAATTTGTATCAAGCTGGGGCAGTAGTTTGGGACTTACAGACTTATCCAGCAGCTCTATTTTACGCTAGGTTCAATGCATTTACGCAAATCTTAAATCCGGAGTACAATTTGTTCCAATGAGCCTCTAATTAAACAGCCTGTAAAATTAATTATATGTTCCTTTCTTATCTTGAAGTATTTTCGAAACGACTTTAAGTTTCTTGGCATTGCTGAAGGGGTTCTCTCTTTGGGAAACTCACCTTATGCCCATAGATTCTTTAAATAAATAATAAATAAATAAATAAATAAATCTTTATTTCTCTTAGGATTGTAGGTACAGCATGAGAATTGTCACACAATATGATTTGTTCAGAGATATAGAGAATATAGAGTAAAACGTCAACAAATCACAATATATAAAAATTACACTCAAATATCACAGATACACTTTGGCTAATTCATTATCTGATGTCGTACAATCAAGATATTCTTGGATTGAGTGAAAATTATGAGCTAGAAGCAATGATTCAATTTTGTTTTTAAATACAGATAGGTTTTCAACTTTTTTAATCGCTAGTGGTAGCTTATTATACAGTTTTATTGGCATTACAAATGGTCCTTTTGCAGAGCTGCTCAATCGATGCATAGGAATATCAAGGTTTAGTTTTTGTCTTAAGTGATAATTAGGATTGTTATCTCTGCCGGAGGTGTAATTGATTCTGTTTTTGCGAACATATAAAACACAGCTTAATATATACATGGACGGCACAGTTGAAATGTTAAGTTTTGCAAATAAGGGTTTGCAAGAAGAACTTTGATTTGAAAAGCACATAGTCCGTACTATTTTTTTCTGCGTCAGGAACAAATCACCCAACCCACTACCGCCGCCCCAACAAATTATCCCGTAACTCAAAATGGAATGGACGTAAGCGTAATAGTACGTTTTTCAAACAAAAGTGTCAACCTTGTCCCGTAATTGCCAAAGGACGTACTGTGAAACTTTTAGCTTGCGAATTGTCTCGTTAATATGACCCGTCCAAGAGAGGTGACAATCCAAGGTAAAACCCAGGAATTCAACTGAAAGGTTCTGTTTTAAGCTTTTATGGTCAATACGCACAAGTAGGCTAGAATCAATCGTTCTGTTCGGAAAAACAAGAAAGTCAATTTTGTCTTCATTCAACTTTAACCCATTAAAACTGCAGTACTCTTGCATCGCTTTAACAGTCTCAGACGCCTTCAAGCTTAGAAGGCCGTCATCGTCTTTGTCGTGCGAAAGGGTTGAATATTTGACTCTATGGGCGAAATAACGCGTGATCAATATTTTGCCCAGATTTGATTCGCGTAAATACTGCTAGTGCTTGTATCAAGCTAATAGAGTCCACAAAACATGCTATGTAGGGAGCTAAATCTCTTAAAGGGTTACTGAGGTTTTCACCCTTCTTCTGGCGGTAATGAGTCACTTGGACCTGGGAACCAGCTATCTAGGTCACTTGAGAGTCTTGAGACCGTAGGAACTTTCTAGATACCGTGGAAAGACGACCAAGTCGTGCAGAAGACATCCAGTACGTGTCAAAAGCGTCGTGGAAAGTGAGTTGAAAAACCTAAAGGTGAATCGAAATAAATATTCCAGGGAAACTTTGGGTCGCTCCGAGGAATTCTGGAAAAGCACAAAAAAAAATTAAAAAAATTAATGTTTTCCTCCTTCTCGGCTTATCAGTGCCATAGGAGTTTTTGCGCCTTTTATTGATAACAGTGAATTATTACATAGGAATTACAATATACGCAAATTTTTCAACAAACACAAAACATCCATGACTTACATGGGGTTGAGTGGAATAGCTCTGGCTAAACTTCGCCCTATAAATAAAGGCCTTTATTATTATTATTATTATTACCGGGATTCGAACCCGCGCCATCCGCCCCACAGACGGCAGACGACCGACTGGGCTACTCAGCACCAAAAAAATCTGCATGGAGTAAGCGAAGAATTTCCGAGAAATTCGATCACAGAAGTGACTTCTTTGAAAAATATAAAATGTGGAATAAGTGGAAGAACCTGGAGGTGAATCAAAAAGAATATTCTAGGGAAACTTTGGGAAACTCCAAGGAATTCTGGAGAAACTCAAAGGAACTCTGGATGAGTTGAGCGGGAAAATTCGAGGGATTTCAGCCGCAAAGTGACCTCTTTAAAGAATATTTATGAAATTTTTAACAACTTGAAGAACATTCAGGCGAATCAAAATAATTATTCCAGGGAAACTTTGAGCAACTCCAAGGAATTCTAGAGAAATGCAAAGGAGCTCTCGATGAACTTGGCAAAGAACTTCCGAGAAATTCAGTCGAGAGGTGACCTCTTTTGAAGGATGGGAAATTTGGAACAAGGCAAAGAACGCGAAGGCGGAACAAAATGAATATTGCTGGAAGCTTTGGGTAACTTCGAGGAATTCTGGGAAACCCAGAGGAATTCTGGATAAACTTGGCAAAGAACTTCCGGGAAATTCAGTTGTAAAAGTGACCCCTTCGAAAAATAGTCTTTTTTAAACAAGTTGAAGAATCTTGAGGCGAATCAAATTAGATATTTTAGAAAAAACACTTTGAGGAACTCCAAGGAGTTCCGGGAATTTCAAAGTAACTCTGGGTGAACTCAACAAAGAAGTCTGGATGAGCTTGGATCTCCGAGGTAGGTACTGGGCGTACTCGGCAGAAAAGTTGGGGGGAATTTAGTCGCGAAGGTAATCTCTTTAGTGCACGCTGAAAAGCCTGAAACTCGATATATAGGAAGAAAGAGAAGAAAGACCAAAGGGACTCCAAATAATTCCAAAAAAGTCCACTGGAGAGCTCGGCAGGGAAACCCCGGGCAATTCCAAGGAACTTTGGGGGAACTTTGAACTCAGCAAGGGAATCGCGTGGAATCCAGTCGGGTAAAAAACCTTTGTTGTGCAAGTTAGGCGATTCTATTCCATCAAAAGAAACTCAGTACTCTGGGGAAACCCTGGGGGACTCCAAGGAATCCTGGAAAAACACAAGTCAACTTCGAAGGAACTCAGTAGAGCAACTCCGAGGATTCCGCCGCTGAAGTAATTTTTTTTTTGTATTTGGTATAAATTGAAAAAACCTCAAGGGTCTCAAATTTCTATTAGAAGGTCTGAGGGAGCAAGCTCAGCAGGAAGAACTTTTTGGAACTAGGAAAAATTCCTGCGATAAATTGTGTCACATAAAAATTCTTTTGGGACATCAATTAAAAGTCCATATTCTGAAGGAGTTCTGGGAAGTTTTGAAAAAGCCCATAGGAACGAGCTCAGCAAGAGGAATTCTCAGGAATGAAGCCAGAAAAACTCTGGGGCTACCAAGTAGGAAAACTTTGAAAAATCCAGACGTAAAAGTGATCTATTTTGTACAAGTTGGAGGACGTCAAGGGGAACCAAGAGTTTCCAAGGAAACTTTGAGGGAACTCCGAATAATTTCGAGTAGCTTGGCAAGAGAACTCCGGAACATTGAGTTACAAAAAAGACTTTCCTTGAGACCTCAACTGAAAGTCCATATTCTGGAAGAATTCTGAGGAATTCCAAGAAATTTTGAAGAAGCCCAGGAAAACTCCGAACGAACTCAGCAAAGCAAACTTCCAGAAATAAAGGCAGAAGTACTTTGGAGCTATCAAGTGGAGGAACTTTGGAAAATCCAGACGAAGAGATGATCTTTCTTTGTACAAGTTGAAGGACATGAAAGGGAACCAGAAATTTTTAAGGAAACTGAGATAACTCCAAAGAATTTCGAAGAAACTCGGAGGAACTTGGCAAGAGAGTTCCAAAGCATTGAGTCACAGAAAAGACTCGATTGGGACCCTAACTGGAAATCTATATTCTGGAGGATCTCTGAAGAATTCCGAGGAATTCTGAAAAAGCCCAGGAAAACTTTGAACGAGCTCAGCAAAAGAAGCTTCCAGGAATGAAGCCAGAGCAACTCCGGAGGTATACCAAGTAGGACAACTTTGAAAAATCCAGGTAGGATCCGAAGGAAACTCTGAGGGAACTCCGAATAATTTCGAGTAGCTTGGGAGGAGAACCCCGGAACATTGAGTTACAAAAAAGACTTTCCTTGGGACTTCAATTGAAAGTCCATATTCTGGAAGAATTCTGAGGAACTCCAAGAAATCATGAAGAAGCCCAGATAAACTTCGAACGAGTTCAGCAAAACAAACTTCCAGAAATAAGGGCAGAAGTACTTTGGAAATAGATCAAGTAGATGAGCTTTGGAAAATCCAGACGAAGAGATGATCTTTTTTTTGTAAAAGTTGAAGGACCTGAAGGGAAACCAGAAATTTCCAAGGAAACTAAGAGGATTCCAAAGAATCTCGAGGAAACTTTGAGGAACTTGGCAAAAGAGTTCCGGGGCATTGAGTCACAGAAAAGACTATTTTGAGACCTCAACTGAAAGTCCATATTCTGAAGGAACTCAAATTGTAGCTCAACTTGAAATTCAACTTTATTATTCAATTGCCGCCCCTATGATTTGCCGCCTGCGTGCGGGCACGCACTGCACGCCTGCTAGGCCCGGCTCTGCTTCTGGCGCCTTGAAGGTAGGTAGCTGAAACAAGGGGCCGCATTTAAAAGCTCAAAGCAACTACAGGGAATTAAAATTGGCTTGACGCTTATCATGGCTGCTCGAAAGATCAAAACAAAACCTACTATCATTTTATAAACCAAAACAATTACTTCAACCTTATTTAAACAATTCGCATTTGATTACAAATGGAAATCAGACTTGCCTTAATATCTTCTTCCTCGTAACTGATGCACTACAACTATTGACAGTATTTAGAACTTTGTATCCTTGATGAGTGATGATTTTTTCTTTTCGACACACGTCTGCCGTTGTCAAGCACTCTCACCCTAATCTCCCCACCACCCCCGAGTTCTTCCCTTGGGCCATTCCTTCCTTGTGCTCATTTCCTCTCCCGTCTCAAACCCCGAGCCTACCAAACCAATGCGCCCGCATACATTTCCTGACTTTCCACCACTCCGTGTACAATTTCGTCCCTTCCCAATTCCGCCCGTAATTCTAATTTATTCCTAAATAATAATTTCTGGAATACCTCTGGAAGCCGGTTGGTGGTGACTGGAGAGCAGAAGAATCCGTTGCTGTCAGGACACCATGAGGCATCTACGATTGACAGAAGAAAGGAAAATGGAAGTTTCAATACACCACAACCAGTCGAGGTATCTACGACTAGTGGCAGTAGTAGTAGCAGGAGATAGGGGCTTTTGACCTACCTGATGAGGAGGAGGAGGAGAAGGACCGTTTCTTCCAAGACACCAGAAAGCATCCGCGATTGAAAGCAGGGGCACAGGACCATCAGGATACCAAAGAGATATCTATGACTGACCAGGAATGAGGGCCAACACTTTCAGGACACCTGGAAGATGTTCACGACAACTGGCCGGTGGTATGTACTATCTGGACACCAATAGGGTATCCACGATTAGCGAGAGAGGAAAGGGAAGCGGTGTGACTCCACTTATGCACCAGAAAGTATTGAGGAATGGTTTAAAAGAGGATGTCTACGTCCCTTTTTCTGGAAAAATACAGTTGTTGTTAACCTCGTTGATGACAGTGGGTCATCGGAACATTGGTCATTGAAATCTACTGTGGGAAATCGGATTTTTTTTTCCAATGATTTCGCATGAAGCACAAAGGGTTATTAGCGATGTCGAGGAGGTTTAAGTACCTGGTCTATGAATAGCTGGTTGAGATAATTGAACAATAAGGACAGCAACAGACAGGGACACATTTTTCACGCCAATGGGTCTATATTGGCGACTTTCAAACACACACACAAATAAGACCACGGAAAAGGATGATGGGTTGAGTGACTTACATAGGATCAAGACGCAATAAACTCACTGTTTTTTTTTTCGGAACTTCGTAGTGAGTCAGTGAATACGAATTTAGATCTGGTGGAGTTACAAGGTGAGAAAGAGGGATTCAAGAGGAGTACGCGAGTTTCAAGCTGAAAGTCTCCGCTACGAAACTTCCAAACTTACCAGATATTGAACAAAACTCATTTAACAATTCACTACCATCTGTCATCTAACTCATGATACCACAGTAGCTAAACAAAAAGTTTGAAAAACAAGACAAATATGTTTTTCGTACTCTCTCACCACAAGGCATGCTCAACTTTCTCAGTGCTCTAGTGAGTTTTGAAGTTTTTGAGTAAATTTCCAAACTATAGTGAGTGTCAAGCGCATAACAACATGGGTCCGAAAGAAATACAAATATAGTCAAGTTAAGTTGGTTCACTTCATACAAATTAAGTTGTGAGTTGAGCAAGATTCGGAATAGGTACCCGAGTTTCCGTCTTCAACACTTCATTTCACTGCTCTCTTAATATCGAAGAAATTTGCTTTGCAACTTACCATTGTTAGCTAGTTTAACATTGTCGAAATGCCTGGCAAATCCTCAACTTACTATGTGAGTCAGTACTCAAATTTTGAAGTGTGTGAGTTGTACCGTGAGTACGTTGAGTTGCTTAGTGAGTTTGAAAGTGAGTCCGTGCATAGTGGGTTGAGCGTTATGTCAGGTTAGTTTGGCACATTTTGGCGCTGTTAAACCAGTCCAAAAAGTGAGGTCTGTCATTTTGTTATATTTTCAAGGTAGCCTGTCCAATTAGCTAGCCATTAATATTTAATTCAGGAAAATCGGTTGAGAAATGAGCATATGGCGGATCGGCGGGCAGGAAACCTAAATTTGGGTCGATTATGCGGAAATGAAAAAAAAAAACAGAAAGTAGGCTTCGCTTCAACTCGCAACAGCTCCTCAGCAGATAACCCGATTTTGTTGGTTGTGGTCCTCAATTGACAAGGAGGGTCTGATACTTCATAATACATCATTGGTTTTGAGTTTCTAGTAACTTTCAATAAAAAGCAACGGGAACAAAAAAGGCCTATTTTCAATTGTCTCTGCCATCTTGAATTTTGGTATGTCGGTCATTTTGAAATACAGAAATGATAGCCTATTCAATTGGCTATCCAATGCTGAAAAGTTCGATGAAATCGGTGAAGGAATAAAAATTTTAGAAGGAGAAAATTCAGAGCACGGTTTTTTTTGGCCCACCCGGTACGTCATTACCTGCGATGTTTTGATGTCTCCTGTTTCAATGTGTAATTATTATGTGTGTCTATTTTTTTTGTAATGTGTGAAATGATTGGAATGTCCTCCTTTTCTGTGTCTCAGATATTTTCATGTTTTTTCATATGCTCACTGATAATTTGCAATTATGCTCGCGAGTATGATAGAGCCTTAGTGTGATGACTGATATTTTCTTGAAAAGTCGCATCCTTGTGCCATCAATCGCTTCCGCTCGCCCTAACTTCATTGTTTCTCACTATTTTTTTTCAAAAGTTGCATCCTTGTGCCATCAAGCGCTTTCGCCCGCCCCAACTTGATTGTTTTTCACTGCATTGATTTTTGAACGCGTCCTGGGGCTTTATTATCCAAGCAAGTTGTATTGTACTTTTTGTTGGAGACACATGTTAATTCATATTGCTCTGTTTGCTATAAGATGACTTGATGTTACCTGTCAAGGGACAAGAGGGCTGTCATAGCGAATGTTTGATTGGGTGCCAGCTCTGTGGCTTGCGACACGCGTAGGGAGGAACATGTCAGCTCTGTGGGTAAGGTTCTCTTGCAAAATGCTCGTGTGCACGGGATGCGTAACTCAACTATCCTTACCTTGTATTATTGCATATTGTTTTGAATTGTTCTTATCATGTTCTGTCTACTAACGTATCTTCAGCTTTGAGTAAGAGTCCTTATTATCTGATACATACAAGATAAAGCTATACCGTTGCATTGAAACAAACTAATACGGGTATTTAAGGATGAATAACCCAAACATTACTAGAAATTCTGTATACCAATGGTTTGTGTGCATTCTTTGTCCCGAATGGCATTCGTGGAAACTGAAATGATCCCATTAGCGGCTTATTTTTAGCTGGCAGCTAAAATTATATGTGTGGCAGTGTTTCAGAACAAACTCCGAAATTCAGAAAACTTTAGTCAACTTCCGAAATCTCGACAAGGAATTAACGCGCGCGCTACCTACACCACCCCACTCCGACGTTCACGATCTCCGGACTTAATCCGGCATTTGTCAGGCCAATTTGTCATACCTGTGTGGGGAGCGACGCAGCGCGTACGTACCTGGCGGTGGCTTTATTAGAAACTGTTGTATAGTCTAATCCCTTTCTCTTCTCCAGAAGCGCCGCGTCCCCCCAAAACTCCCATTTAAATAATCCGGAGAGGAGTTAATTTAGTTGAGAGAGTACGGCAAGTCGCCGGTGGCAATCCATCTTGCGACGTCCTCGGAACCGTCTTGTGTTGTTGCTTGCGGGGAGGAGGCGTCGTCCGCGTGAGGAGGAGGGTCGGTTGATGGTGAGTTGCGGTTTTGACTTGAGGGATCGAAGCGGGAGGGTGGCGGCAAGACGTTTTGTTCCGGATATCATCCCCGATGATGTATATTATAACGTCCGTCTTGTAAGCCGCTAACGACCTGTATTTAATGACGTCACAAGCACTCTCATTTGTCACGAGACGCCAACTTGGTACATCCATTAACTCCCGTGGGGGTGGCGGCGGGCGGCGGGCACGGGCGTGGGTTCGGGATGGAGTGTTGGCGTCGCGACGCGCTGTTGTGTTCCGCCGAGCGCACTTTGCGAGACTATTGCGACGCGGCATTGTCGAGTGCGTCGTTATAACGCACGTCGCTAATTACCGCAGCGCATCAGAGAAGACTGCTCAGACACTCTTTTGGGCCGTCGTTAAGTCGGCATTAGTTAACAGAGGTGCATTTTCTGTTAGTCTGGTGTACATTTTGATGCGTAATGAGCACTTGAGGCCAAAGGTGGGGTGGGTAAGTGTCCTACAGAGAGCCTCGGAAACAGCTCCACTTGGAGTCTATTTCAATTCCATCGGACACGATGTGAAAAACCACGGAGCTGTAGGTTGGATTCAATGACCGCCCGGAACAAAATTACTTGAAAATCCGATTGTAATATTGCTCAGCAACATGACAGCAACAGCTTAACTATTGTCATAGTGTGGTGTCCCATTATTAACCACTTAATAATCACACAAACCGCGTGTAACGCGCTATCGCGATGTAGGTATTTCACCCACTCAGCGAATATAGGGACTAGGCAATAGGAGCAACGTCCGGTGGAAGCATAATAAGTGAATGACAATTTAGAGTTAGTTAACTTGTATTATCGACTCCGATTGATAAACATGTGGAAACCAATTTCGTCTTTGCCTACATTATACGCTTAACCCTTCATGGCGACCGTGCAAAGTAATCTGCTGAGAGTACAGTGCCAATTCCGAAGTTAGGCACCGAAAATACTTTGGAACAAGTGAAGCCTAAGGTCACCAAAATAGCACAACGAGAACCAGCTACGTTTTCAAAGCACCGCAAATAAAAACAGCAAGCAGGAAGACGGAACAGCAGCCATCATTCCCTAGAGGCGAGACAACCAGACCAAAATGGAGAGTCTATTGTCAAATGCAGCAGCCAACATCTGATGTCCTAGACAACCCGACCAAAATGAAAAGTCTATTGTTCTAATGCCCACACCTGGTAAACGGAGCACATTCCAACCCATGCAGGAACGCTGCATAATCAAGGCCGAAGATGCAACGACCCGACAGCATAAACACAACAAAGTGAGTACAAAATCACACAGTATTATGCGAATGGCTTGCCGCAGAATTAACGCGAAAATGCAATTCGAAACTGAGACGATATTTGAACAAAAATAAAACTGAATAAAACGTTTTGTAATGTTTCCGTGGAATGTCTGATGCAACTTCATTTGGACACCTGTTTGAAGAAGAAAATGTTTTTTGGTGAAATTTGGAAAAAGATAACCAAAAGCGTGGAACAAATTTGCGTGTGATTCAAGACAAGTCAAGTTATCCAGATAGGATAAAGAAAGAGTGTTGAGCAACTGAGGAATTATTCAATAAGACATCTCATAGCAAAGAATTGTTCAACACAGTGAAAGAGTACGCAAAGCGTATTGAAGGTGGAATTGATATTATTGCAAATACATTGAACTCGAGATTCGAAGCTGAAAAAGAAACTAAAACTGTCAATATGGTGTTGGACGCAGAGCAATTTTTGAACTTATGTGCCAATAGTTTGAAAAGTCCTTAAGCCTCTGTCACACGATCATTGGAATCATACTTGTCATAGAAAATCTAGGACGAGATCAATTATGAAAACAAGTATACTCGCAGGTATACTCGCAAGTATGCCAGAAATCTATGATGAAACTCATTCTATTTCAAATCTTTGACTTCATCTTGATCCAGTCAGATTACACCTTCCACCCTGCATAGGATTGATGACCGTGTGAAAAACTTTCATCCCAGATTTCTGGCATACTCGCAAGTATACTCGTTTTCATCCTCGTTTTCATCATTGATCTCGTCCCAGATTTTCAATGACAAGTATGATTCCAATGACCGTGTGACAGAGGCTTTACGATGGGTAACCAGATAAACTGCAAACATTTATCGACTCGGTGGATCTGATTAAGGCGTATCAAACTGGCCATGAGGCACTGGCACTATCGTTTGTCAAGACAAGGTTGACAAGTAGGGCCAGAACCTATATCACGAATGAAAATTCAATAGAAAGAGTAGTTGACAAGCTCAAAGCTGTGATTAAAACAGTAAGCCTAGATCAGAGGCACAAAACGGCCGAGGTTTATGCGAAAAAAATAGAATTACTTGCAGAGAAACTCAAAAATGCATATTTGACCGATGGAGTACCAGAAATTGTGGCCAAAAAATATACTATAACGGAAACGAAACAAACAATGTTGAAAAATGCGATGCCTTCGGCAAAATTGCTTGTTGAAGCCTCAAAACCCCAAACGATTCAAGAACTTATAACGGATTTTATGGATGCTAACGCAGGAACGGAGCCCTTGCAAGTTAATTATTACCGGAATAACAATCATTCACGACAACGAGGAAACCGCGGATCCAGACATTATCGTGGCAGCGGCAATTATTACCGAAATAATAATTCAAACACTTGTTTTCAGGAAAATTTCTTAAGTAATTCATCGAGAAATGCAAATTGGTCTAATTACTCGAATAATTATCGCGACGATTACAGAGGTCAAAGAAGGAATAAGACAACGCGAAGAAATACCCACAATGTCAGGTGTTCACAATCGGGAAACGAGACAGGTTCCCAGAGGTTAAATCAGACTCTGGAAGACCAAGACAACCCACAGTGAAAAAGCGGAAGCCCATAATTAGAAAAAATGGCATTTTGTCGTTGATTTCAGACAAGTTAATAGAAAACTGGTACAAGATAAATTCCCATTACCAAGAATTGAGGCAATCCTAGATGAATTAGGTGGGGCCAAATGGTTTTGGGTTATTGAACTGATGGCCGGATGTCATCAAATTTCGTTAGAAGAGAACTCACGAAATATCACATCTTTTTCCATCGACGGTGCTTCATACAGATTCAAAAGATTGCCTTTTGGTTTGAATGTGTCATGTAACAGTTTTCTGCGTATGATGACAATGGCATTTTCGGGTCTACCACCCGATGTGGCGTTTCTGAATGATGCATAACCTTTCAGGTATGCATCATTCTCCCAAAAGGGGTGGTGTGGTGCCCCATTATTAACCACTTATTAATTACACAAACCTCGTGTAACGCGCTATCGCGATGTAGGTATTTTACCTACTCAGCGAGTATAGGGACTAGGCGATAGGAGCAACGTCCGGTGGAAGTATATTAAGTGAATAACAATCTAGAGTTAGTTAACTTATATTATCGACTCCGATGAATGAACATATGAAAACCAATTCCTTCTTCGCCTACATATACGGTTAACCCTTCAATAGTGATAACATAAAGGGCCTAGGCGAAAGTTCATCCCTTGAACATGAAAAGCAGGCACGTGTAGCCTAAGTATGTAAGTCGCTGGACCGTCCAAATCAGCAGTAGACGCATAGGTAATTTTCGCATTGGAATAAAATGCAGACGAAGGTAATTGCACAAAAAACAAGTGTAGGTACCTAATTGCGTCACTGACCTGTTTTGGACGATTTTATAAATAGTCTTATAATACTGGAACACGGGGATTGGATTATGTTTGTTAATTCGGTCGCGGTCATGGATGATCGATTGTCATCCAGTTAGCCCTCCCGGGCATACATTGGATACACTGTAAGTCAGTCAGATATCAACATGTAAATAAAGTGTCGAGTGTGATGTGTGGATTGATTCAATAATCATTCATTATGAACTTATTCTCTTCGAAGAATGCTCGAGTTCATATTTATCTCCCCGATTCCAGCTGTGCTAAAACAACAATGAAGAACAACCCCAGTCCACGAGTAGGAAAATGGCTAAACTTTTTCCGATTCGTGACACTTTTGTCCGGTTACTCGCTTTTTCCTTGACTTTCATCCACCGCAGTTGATGTTTGTACCATCGCACGTATCAAAGCTAGCTGGATTGTGGCCGAAATCGCCGGCCGTTTTTCCACAGCCGCATCCGGTCGTCACTAATCGAGCCCCATCTAGAAAGCCGGGTTCCGCAAAACCGAGCGGGACTATACACACAATAATTGCCTCGTGCCTCCGCAGCGCACAGCCGCCTGCGATAAATCCGGGAACGTTGATTTTTTGCTCGGTCGGCAGCGGCGGTGGCGGCCGCACGGCCGGCGCGATGATTAATCTCGCGGGCGACTTTATCTTGGCCTAATGGCCGGTTCACAACTGTATCAAATATTTGATTGATGGCCGGCACACGATAAGTTATGGCCGGCTTGCATGTGCCAAAATTGATTAACGATTTTATCTCTCCGCCGGCTATATACTCTCTGTACCAATACGGCGTACGTGTATCGTGTGTGCCTGTGTTGTGTTCCGGCAGACACGGAACGCCCTTTGCCGTTTTGTTCTTTTGCTCGGCCGCATGGCATGCGGTACGTTATACCTAGGACAAAAAAAAAGCAATTTCGCTAATCTCCGATACGGACACACTAATTTTCCGATGATTAATCACCAAAGGATTAATTGTGTCTTCTGTGTATTGTCACGGGATTTTTTGATAAAAATGGCGGGATTGAAAAAAACAACAAATGCATGCGGATAAGTAGGGTATTCGTGAACATTGGAAAATGAATTTCAGAGTGAATTCTTCAGAAGACCAAGTTTTGCCTTTTCCAGTCTACCGTGTGTTCTTCGAAAACCGTACCAGCCCATAATTTTCTTCCAATGGGATCCTACATAGATTTGAAATTTGTATTTGTATTGAAAATTGTATCAACTTTTAATTTCTGAATGGAATACCCTGTATATTCTCCAATACTCGTATAGAGATTTTTTTATTGACACAGTGGTGGTCTTAGAAATTCTTCATGATGAGAAATGACAGTTTTGTAGCGGATTGAATAGGTATAATTAAATTATTATTACGGAAGGTGACTCCGACCAAAAATGGAAATCTGAAGTTGGAAGTTTGTTGAGTGTTTATGTCAAGAAGCATTTCCGGGTTGAAATCGACATAAACAATGGAAAAAATTTCAACTTCAGATTGTTATTTGTGGTTGCAGTCGTCTTCGGTAATGATAATTACAATTCAATTGATTGATTGATGATCGATTTCAACCGGCAACCCTCCTTAACATAAACAATCAACAAATTTTCAACTTCAGGTTGTTATTTCGATGGCATCAGAGAAAACGGGGTAAGTTAAAAATTGGGCGAAACGAGTCAACTGCACTACGCAGTTCGAAATGAACTGTTACGTATTTGCGTGGAGCATTATACCCAATCAACAATTTCAAAAATGTCACATGTTGCTGTCTGTTTGTGAGTGAATTTCTGTTGCAAAAATTATTACTCCTTTCCCTTCCCATTTGGAAGATATAGTCCCAAACTGCAGGCTTACTGCTGTCTGTATAGCAAAATATATAAGATACCTGTTTTGCTTCTCCAATCTTTTCATCACTCTGCGATAACGTGATTTTTCCCGAAAGGAAGTGGTATTAGACAGCTTACCTGTAACAAAAGAGAAATCTTATTAGCTGGAGATTATACACGTGAAACAAAAATAGATAATTAATAACACAGAACGGCACCCCAATGCAGGTTTATACCATAAATCTGTTCTTGAAAATGATAGATTTAGCTAAGGGATTTACTTCAACCTCCATTGAGCGCCTTACGGGTATGATAACAAGTCCACTTTCTATAGTATTATTGTAATGAAACGGTTATTCCCAATTGCACGAGGTTGCCCTACGTTTTGTCAATTTTTTTTATAGATTTTTGTAACCCTTCCAAGGGCTCCATTGTTTTCACAAATTTCCAGATTCTCTCCTGAATGCTTGTTCCCAGATTCTTCTTGGAAGAGGATAATTCCACAAACAGAACAAATAAACAGAGTTCAAAACCACACCTCACTTTATTGCCTATTAATTCATAATCGCTGATTTGATTATTGAAACCGCAATTTTCTCATTTGGATTAATTGTCAATCACACAGTCTCAAATGTGCTGGATTCAGCTAACAATAAGAAATCATCCAATTCAATTTTCAGTCTCGCATATGGAAGAGAATATACATGCTAATTGCGTGATAATACCGGCGCCTATTTGATTAAGCTATTCCAAATTGAACTCCTATTTCTAAATTTCTCCTATTTTGAAGAAGGAAAAGAGACAGAGAATGAGAGAGAGAGAGAGAGAGAGAAAGAGAGAGAGAGAGAGAGAGAGGGGGGGAGGGAGAGAGAGAGAGAAAGAGAGAGGTAGCCAGCCATTGTTTAAATTACTTGTCAAAATAATTCACATGGAATTAGATGTGTAGTTCTCCCATTTATTCCTGACTTTTAGTTTCGTGAGATTTTTTGAATAAAATCCGTATATATTTAATTTTATTTTATTATTTTTTAATCGATTTGCTTGTGCTTTCTATTGAATCACATAGGTATTTGTCAATTAGCTACGTGTGATTTGGATATGTATTAGATCAAATCTGAACCTCGGTGTAAGCCTTCAATTAACCTGTAAAAAAATGAAAAGCATCTCGATGTTCTCGTAGAAATACCTAAGTGCGTTGTAATTTTTGACCTCTGTTTGCTTGAAGCGGATCCTGTTCCGACCTCGACTTCTCAGCTCGAGGTGACGTTTAATGCTCTCCAAAAGGATTATATTCCACACAACAACAAATTTCACATAAACATATCAGCGAGATTTGGCAGCCCAGGGTCAGAGGTTTTTCAATTGCCAGCGCTGTTTGACAGAGGATGGAATTCTCACCTTCCTGTAGGAAGTCATTTCACAGGCTTATTAAAGAATATTTCGAAAACTGAAGAAACTTGTTGGAAGAGACACAATTTTTATTACACTAATAAGAAGCTATTTTAGTTGAAGACATGATAATTATTTCACCTGGTTACTCGAGGATTGTTGATTGACTGCGGAAGTAGGACAACCATAGTGAATCTAGAAAAGCTTTTTGAATACGTACTACGGGAGCTGCAACCATGAAATCACGTCCCGCTGGAGGAGTCGTGCAGATACTCTGACGAAGCCCCGACAACTACCGGAGCTGCATCTTGAAACCGTACCACGTTTACTTATAGAGGACAATACAATAATCATTTTAAACGCGTATCCATAGACCTTGATACAATTCATAGATACCCGCAGAAACTGAGGCTGATAAAGAAAATGATATCTGGGATAACAGAAGCTATTTCTGTATTACTTATTCCAGGAAGAAGCTGTAAACGTCCGTTCCCTTTTTGATCCAGACCTATCATCAGTGCAACTGGTCAACATTTCTGGATGTGGCTTTCACTAATAGCATGCTTAACCCATCTCCGACTCACAATTCTGTTCGCGAAGCCTCCATGAAGTCGTATCATGTCCGGACCGCCCGCAGCCGCGAGAATGTTATCTTTGACAGATTATTGAGAGGTCGAAAAGTTTCAATTGATTCCTGCAGAGATACCCAAAGAGCGCGGGTGGAGGTCGGTATAAATGGACGTGGGACGAGGGTTCGCAAGACAGAATGACGAAGAGAAAAGATCGAGCGGGGAAGGGCGGAGTGGGAGGGGTTGAGCGTGAGGAAATTAATGAGATTTAGTTGCGATTCCGATGTTTGCCTTTCGCTAGGAATTAGTTTCTTATCCCATGCCTGGGAGCTAATCGAAACTTTGAGTAAGTAGGTGAGTACTAATACTCGGGCGTGACTTGTCGTAAAAAGTCCGTGCTTTAAACAGCCCACCTGACAAGCGGGTTATTACGAAAGCATCTCCGTCAAATAACTGTCGCCGCGGTTGCTGCAGGTTGCAGTATCGTGGAGTCGAGTTATGAATCTTGCCTCCGTAGGTAGGTACTTGATGACATTATTATGCATTCTCGTTTACCAAGTGAATTTTTTGAATCTAGCACTTGCTACAGTTTTTGAAATTCAATGCCATACTGTAAATGGAAGGACTTTGAGGTTCCTTCAAGATAATGACTGTAATTACGTGAGAAATTTCTGCAACATATTTGAAGAAGCTATGGAACTCTCTCGTCATTCCAACGACAACACCGAAAAAAGCAAAGCCTCACTTGCTAAATCAGAAATTCAGCGATGCACGGGGAAGATCAGCAAGCTCTCAAATGACCTCAGCAGCTTCATATAGTAAACTCGGAAGCTTCGCCAAGTTCCCAGATAATCTTACTAGCTCTGGTAAGTTTCCTGATGAACTCAGAAGCTTCGACAGAATATCTGTAAGCTACGCCACTGGAATCCCGCCAGATTTGACATTGCAATCGTCAACGAGGAGCTGTCATTGGTGAACGCCGCGCCATCTAGCGAGCTGCGCAGGAATACCATACGTCAGTTGGCAACACGGGATGTCAGATGTCAATTGGATGTAAATGATTATCTCTATTTTTGTACACGCACGTGTAATATTTTTCAGACGGAATAAACACTAGTTTTCAATTTGTTTTCAATCAAATCCGTAACAGATTTGATAACCTCACTAGCTCCGATAAGTTTTTTGAATATGCTCTCAGTAGCTTTGGTATAGGGTTGCACGATGTCAATTGACCGGTCAAATAAGCCGTCAATTGACCGGTCATTTGACCGTGTAAAATACTCTGGTCAATTGACCGGTCAAATACGAGCCTTCGGGCCTCGTTTGGCACGATTTATAATAATTTCAATTTGATAAAGTCTAAAAATAAAACCAAATACCTATTAGTTTTATTTTTGGAACATGTTATATCATATACCATATTTGTATGAGTACCTGAACTGAGTTAGTTGAGATGTTCTCGTACCTACCTATAATTACAAAAAATTATAATTGGAATATATTTTTATTCAAATTCATTTGTTTTGAAATAAAATGAAAAAAAGAGTAAAATATAGTACCGTATAATCAAAAACTTTCCTCCTCTAGGCAGGCTGTGATCTGGCCATTGGCAGGCAAACAAGGCTGATTTTGGCCAGGTCACAGCCTGCCTAGAGGAAGAAAGTTTTTGATAATACGGTACTTACTTAACGAAATATCCAAATTGTTGTCTAATTTCAATAAATAATGTTGACCCTGGGTTCCACAAAAAAAGATAATACGAGATCAGTTGATTCGCGATTTTTGTTTCTTATTTTGTAGCTTACAGATCAATGGAAATGCTGATTTATCTGTCAGTAATGAAAATATGATGGGTATAGTACAGATTTCAGGCATTTTTTGTGGTTAATCGTCTAGCATTCAGCAGAAAAATGTTCAGTTAATATGCAATCGCAGCTTTGATCGCTGATCATCTTTTTTGTGGAACTGACGGTGAATGATGGTAACACCTGTTTTTAGCGTATTTTTTTAATATTTGACCGATTTGACCGTCAATTGACCGTCAATTGACCGGTCAATTGACCAAATCTTATTTGACCGGTCAAAATGCAACCCTACTTTGGTAAGTTTCCAGTGGTCACCTTAATAAAGTTGGCAAATACGAATATTGAGAATGCAATCCAATTTAGCGAATTTACAGAGTTTTGCTATCAAAAGTTTAATGATCCATCATGGTAGATCTCGGCAAGAGGAGCTTGTAGTGTGGTAGTTGGCGCGTTCGACTACCACTCCAGAAATAGCGGGCTCGATCTCCGCCGAGGACGGATTTTCGCCTCTAAAACAAGCTTCTTGGTTAAGTTGGAATGCTTGCTAAATGCAAAACGCGCCGTGTGTCGCATGGCATGTGAAATACGAACAATGGTGCCGACCCCACGTGATGATGGTGGTCGTTGAAAATCCCCACCCTGTGTTGGAACACACAGGGGTTCGGCAAAATTTCCGGTACAGCGGAGGTAAATAAATGTTTATTAGATATAGTGGACTGTGTTTGAAATGATTGTAGAATAGCTTGGTTCACGTAAAACTATTCATTTACACACAATACAAGCACATGACCAAAATACCGCTGCCGCCAGCTTCGCTCAGACGCCATCTTGTTATTTCTCTCGGCGGGACCTCAGCTGACATATAGCACGCGCAATTTGAATCAACTACAATTCGTCAAACCATATTCCCCGCCTTAACTAAGTGGTAATATAGTTAACACATTCAAAACATGTAAGTGATAAAATTAAAATTGAACAATGAATACTCAAGTATTACAAATAAAGAAATATTCACAATAACTGAAATTATTAGTCTTTGGATTTTTCACTACTATCTTCTGAAATGATCGGAAAAGGACACACTTTTGCCACAGCACGTTTGTAAATGCCCTAAGTAGTTTTGACACTAACGACACGAACAACACCGTTTTCGTCTGGATGAATGGCAACAATTCTTCCCAGTGGCCAGGAACACGGAGGTGAGTTATCGTGACGTGAAAGAACTAAAGTATCGACCGATACGTTGGCGCTGGGAGTCTTCCACTTTGTTTTTTGTTGTAGTTGTCCGATATAGTCTCTGGACCACCTTCTTCAGAAACCTTGATTCAATTGCTGGATCAGTTGAAATCGAGACAGCTTGTTTCGTGGAACCTCTTGAAGACTGGGATCCGGGACTGCTAATAGCGACTTTCCAACGAGGAAGTGAGAAAGCGTGAGAGGTTCATAATCGTTTGGATTGGAGGATGATGAATGTAATGAACAGGAATTCACAATTGCTTCAACCTGTATGATTATTGTGTTCAATTCTTTGTAGGTTAATTTGACGTCTTAAGAAACTTTCAATAGATGATGTCTCACGTTTTCAATATTGGATTCCCATAATCCTCCAAAATGAGGCAAGTTAGCCGGAATGAAATGCCAATTGATTTTTTCACTTGCGCAGCTTCCCAAAATTTCATATTCGAGTCAGTAAAAAACTTACCGAGTAATTTTAATTCCTGTTGGGCACCAACGAAATTGGTCCCATTGTCAGAATATAAGTGAGCAGGGTTTCCTTTCGTGTAGAAAAAAGACTTATTGCCGCAATAAAGCATTCTGTCGTCAAGTCTGAAACCAATTCTAGGTGAACAGCCTTGACTTAGAAACAAATAAAGAAACACAGATAAGCCTTTGTGACTTTGCTACCGCGTCCTTTCCTATCTTTTACAAAGAACGGACCTGCGTGATCGACTCCAGATATGTGGAAAGGATTCAAGGCAGTAACGCGTTCTATTGGCAAATCAGCCATGATCGGTTGAACAAATCTTGGTGTGATTGGCACCTGTGGTGTGATTCACAAATTGTATTGTGTTGGATAAAAACGAATCTTAGATTGCTTCAGACCTTTGTCAGCCATGGAATTGCTGACATTCAGAAGTTACCCGGTGCATATTGATGGAATTATATCCAATCAAAAGACAACCCTGCTGATCTGGCATCACGAGGGGCATATCCAAACAATTTGATCGGCTCCGAACTTTGGAGTGGACCATCATGGATGAGGTTACCACATTCTTCGTGGCCAGATGGATCACATGAAATTTCAGTGACTAACATTCCTGAAATTGAACAGGAGAATTCAGCACTTGTCAATTGCATTGCTGAACATGAGTCGAACTTTGACTTTATTCAGTTCTCTTCTTTGACACGGTTGAAAAGGGTAATGAGTTACTGTCTCAGGTTTCCGAGCAATTTGAAACAGGAAAAGAGTAAGCGTCAATTGGAACCACTCTCAGTGGAGAAATTATCCAAGGGGATGAAAAAACTGATTTAGTTAGCTCAGCAGGAAAGCTTTTCCAATGAAATTTCAGTTTTAAAGGGTAGCTCGACTGTAACCTCAAAGAACAAATTGTTGTGTCTTTCACCGTTTCTGGACGATAATGGCTTATTGAGGGTTGGTGGAAGACTGAAATATTCTCAGCTGCAGTACGAATCAAAACATCCAGTTTTGTTGAATGGTAAACATCACCTAACCAAGCTGATCTTTGGATATAATCATCGGGCATTGTGTCATGCTCCGCCTCAATTATTGCTGACGTCGGTGCGTCAAGAATACTGGCCGACTTCAGGCATGAGAATTGCTAAAAAGGTGGTTCTTAACTGTGTTAGATGTTTCAAGTTCAATCCAAGATTTGTTCAACGCGAACGTAAGCATCAAACACTCGCCCGCTACCCGCTGAAGTTGTGCGACAACAACAAGCTGGACGCTGCGTGTTCATGTTCGTCGTCAGCTGAGAGCGTTGCAGTCCGACCAGGAGCCCCGAAGCCCTGGAGCCCTGAAGCGACAACGCGGCTAGCAGTAGCTCGGCAATCAACAGGCAACGGCATGCCAGCAACCAGCGACAAGAACGCAAAGTCCAGTCCCAAGACTCCCAAGCAAGATAGCGCTGCATATCTGTCTACAGCGCGACTGCTGCGAGGTGACTACAGCGCGGCCACTACAAGTGAGCTTGTTCGTTTTCCTTTTATGTATCTGTAGCTACAAATGCTTCATTTCTGTCGAGTTTTTGCAGTCTGAAACCTTAAACAATTTGTTCATTATTCAATTAATGAAAAACAATTGAGGGGTGATGTTTAATTGAGAATATTGCTTCTTTTTCCGACCATTTGTTCAGTTCAACTAACACGTCAGTGTTATTGCATTCAAAATGGCCAACGATTTATCTCAATTGCGCAGAAAGCGCGGAGCTGTCAAAGCAAAATTGGAATTGTAATATTGTAATTGTAATTGTTTATTGTTCGTAACATACAGTTAGTTATAGAACAAGAGTTCGAAAAATTAAGTAACCATGATTTGTGAGAACTAATCAATACAAAAAACAATAAAATACAAGAAAAATAAATCAAAAACCATAACTACTCCTAACCCTGAAACCCAAACGACCCAGAAAAATCATTCTAATTGCTACAAGCTCTCCTCAATTATCAGTTCCCTATATCTCAAGCATCTTCCCATGAGTCTGTGGACAGCCACAGCATGTTCATTTCCGATGTCACTCAGGAGGTCGTGTACGTCCATCATCATAATATCCCTAACTTCCCGTCCCCGTCTGAACAAAATTCAAAAATTGAAAATTAACAAATTTCATTCCATTTCTGAACACAATTCAAGGTGGACAAGTCACTTGATCAGTCCTCCAGATCAAACGTCAATTGATGAATTGAGTCTACGCATGAACCGAACTGAGGATTTATTGCAGCAATTTGATAAAATCCAACTAGATATTGAATGTTTATGTAGTGACGATCAAATTGAACTTGAAACTGCAGCTCGCAATGGATTCACAGATCTTTTCTTAGCAACTTCAGCCAAAGCTGAAACCTTTTACGAAAAATGTACGTCAAGCGAACTCGACGAGGTTCAGAGCCAACAATCAAGTTCCGTACAATCAAACTCGAATGTGATACAAGGGGTACGACTCCCTACAATTAACTTGCCAAAGTTCAAGGGTAATTATGAGAACTGGTTGGAATTCAAGGACACTCTTGAGTCGCTAATCACTCCAACAATTCCATAACACACATTCAGAAATTTCATTATTTGAGAGCTTCACTGGAGGGCGACGCTCTGAAGGTCATTCAATCTCTTGAATTCTCAGCAAGCAACTACATGAATGCGTGGCAGTTGCTGTGTGAGCGATACAATAACTCAAGGTTATTGGTAAATAACCATTTTAAGGCTTTATTTGAGATAGAGTCCATTCAAAGGGAAGGTCAGAGTTTGCGTAATCTGACTGACACAATCTCAAAAAATCTAAGAGCTTTAGAGACGTTTAATCAACCAGTTGAACATTGCGATACGTTGATTATCTTCATGATAGCTAACAAGCTTGACAAAAACAGTTCGCGAGAATGGGAAAAGCTGAAATCAGACAATAACCTCTCCACTCTGAAGGAGTTCAAAAAATTTTTGATCAACAGATCTTTTTTTAAATTTTATTCGTTCATTTAACGTCGGTCTATTTCCGCAACGAGGCCTAACACCGACGCCGGTGAATGCTTTCCTCCACTATACCGGAAATTTTGCCGAACCCCTGTGTGTTCCAACACAGGGTAGGGATTTTTAACGACCACCAACATCGCATGGGGTCGGCACCATCGTTCGTATTTTACGTGCTATGCGACACACGGCGCGTCTTGCATTTAGCAAGCATTCCAATTAAACCAAGAAGCTTGTTTTCGAGGCCGAAAATCCGTCCCCGGCGGAGATCGAACCCGCGACCTCTGGAGTGGTAGTCGAACGCGCTAACTAACCGCACTACAAGCTCCTCATCAACTGATCTAATTGGTTAGAGACCTTAGAGATAAATTACGCATCAAGAAGTCCTAGAGATTATAAGAGTCGGAAGGATAGCAAGCCAAGATTGAGCTTGAATGCGAGTTCAAAAAATGTGTCACTATATTCGTCCAAAGCAAAAAAAGTGCAATTTGTGCAAGGGAAATCACAGGATTTATGTTTGCGAGAAATTTCTGGAGTTAGAGGTGTCAACTCGAATCCAAAAGATCGATGAATTGAAACTTTGTCGAAACTGTCTGGGCACCGGTCATGTTGTTGAGGATTGTAAGTCGGGTCCGTGTAAGAAGTGTAAGGATCACCACAATTCGTTATTGCATCAGTCGACTCAACCTGAAAATGATCCTCAAATTGCTCTATCAGCGATTTCGCAATCGAATTGTGTACTTCTGTCAACCGCAGAGGTGATCGTGTGTGATTCTAATGGACACGAACATAATGGCAAAAGTTTTGTTGGACTGCGGGTCACAGTCGAATAAAATTTCAAATAAATTTTGCAGCAGGCTTAATTTAGAAAGGCAAAATGCTAACGTCAACATTGTTGGTATCAACATGGTGTCGTCAAACGTCAAGGAGAAGGTTTCCGTCAAAATAAAGTCAAAATCAAAACACGTCAATTTTACCGCAACCATTTGCTGTTTGGTTCTTCCGAAAATTTTGGACAAATCACCTTTGTGTGAATTTTGACATCGACTCATGGAAATTCCCGAACGGAATTGATTTAGCTGATGGAAGCTTCAACAGGCCTAGTGAGATTGACATTCTCATTGGTGCGGGATTGTTTTGGCAACTCCTGTGTGAGGGAAACATCAGACTGGGGAAGATTTTACCCACGATTCAAAATACGGCTTTGAGTTGGAACGTAACTGGTTCGATAAATAAGCAAATGTCAAACACTGTTTGTAATTTCTCGCGTATATCCGGCTCGAAGGACCAATGAATAAATATTTGTTTGATATAGTGGACTGTGTTTGAAATGATTGTGGAATAGCTTGGTTCACGTAAAACTATTTATTAACACACAATACAAGCACATGATCAAAACACCGCTGCCGCTAGCTTCGCCCAGACGCCATCTTGTTACTTCTCTCGGCGGGAATTCGTCAAACCAGGAGGAAAGCATTAACCGGCGTCGGTGTTGGGCCTCGTTGTGGAAATAGGCCAAAGTTGAATGAACTAATAAAAAAAATCTCGGCAAGTTTCAACAAATTGCATCCTGTGGGCAGGCGTCATGAAGTTTTGGAACCACGGAAGCATATTCGATTTCGAAAATGGGGAACAATCATGGAATGGTATTGTGGTGATCGGCCTAGCATTAAAGTAAAATAGTTGATTTAAGCATAAGAGCGTAGCTGCAGCTGGTGAAATTCAGAGGGTAGGAGGGGAAAGATGCATAGCTTGAGGAAGCTGAGAAAAGGACGCAAGGGATGGTTGGTGTGCGAATGTGACGCAGTGAAGACACCTTGCTTTGCGCTCCTGCTATTATTGTTATATTATTTGTTGATCAAGCTGTTTATGGTTGAGTGATTGTGACTTTGAGGGTGATCGATCGTTGAAGGCATGAAGGCAAGTTATCACTGATTTGATTGATTTGACCATTAATTGAGGTAGCAGGTGTTCAGAAATTTATTACATTCAAAATATTGTGAAATCAGAGTCGCACGTCAATTAACTGGTGTACAATCTTTATTATGAATGTTCAGCTGTTGGGACCCAAGTACAGTCGTAATGTCAGATTCAATCGAATTTCAAGAAGTAAATTACCTGGGCTCTACCACCTGTGAAGGTGCTTCAAGTTGACGTGGCTTTTCTTCTCTATGCGGTTAACCCTTTCAGATATGAGCTTTAGTCAGTGCGTTAAAATTCTAAGCTCAGAAGAATTAGGAGTGAGAGTTAGACGCGAATAAGAAAGGGTTAAAGTCAGGTGCGGCATTGCGGAACAAACCAGCAAACTCCAAGTGATGTCCGGAGCCTACTAAACTGACGCTGTCTTCACAAAGAACCGGGTGAGATGTCACCATGAACTAAGGCTAAACCAAAGCAACAATTACCTGACCCAAAGGGTTAATCAACAGGCAGTTAGCGACAGGACAGAGTTAACCCGAATCGTCTGAAAAGATATTCGTGGCAATACAGCTCTGGCACCTGGCTGCAACCATCGCGAAGCGGAAGAAAATAAGAGCGGAAAATTGCTGAAATTAGAAAATGCAAAGCGCGAGAAATTCCCTACACAAAATCTGAAAAGCCAAGTCATTTGAAGCTACCTGATACCTAATCTGAAAGAAAGTTCTCTCCGAAAAGTCTATTGAAAAGACTTTACCAAACAAGGACCCAAAGGGTTAATTCATGCCCATCATACCTGTAAATAAACCATCAACTGAAGTTCGAGTTGAAACGTATGGTATTAAACTGACGACATTATGACAATAATTGAGAACCGACAAAACTGGGAATTATTGCAGTTATAAACATTCCAATTTAACTCTTTCTATTAATAACCATTCAACAGGGGAACTCCACAAATAATGAATTTGCCATGCTGTTCGAAATGTGATTAAAATTGTGTAAACTATTGCTAAAGAAGGTAATGACGTATTCCAGGAATTAAATTGTATTGGTTACGAATCTGGTTTAATTAAGCAGTGAAATGAAGGATCAGACAATGAGATTCAGTAAAAACAAAAGGCTTATGTTTGTTCAAATTTAATAAAATAAAATAAAGGAACGTGTGATTTGGATTGTTTGTTTCTATGTAGGAAATAGATTAATTTGGTCCTCTCGTAGGTAGAACCAATGTTTGTCAACAAAACAAAGGGGTGAACTAATTCACGGGAAACAAAGGGTTAAAATACACTACGTAGATGGGTTAAAAGGGGGGGTGAGCGGTACAGTATATTATTCAACAAGCGGGTAATGATTGCTTCTTACTCATGAGGATGCAGTTTGCCGCAGGATGCTCATTCGTTAAGCATCCGAATGAGTAATAGTCACTACCCGCGAGTAGAATACTATCCAGTCTTATGGAGAAATGTAGACATGTATGCGCGTGATAATGCGTGTATTATTCAATAGGATTGGATAAAAGCGCATTGAAGTTCCACGAACTGTTGGGACGCCAGTTATTTTGTGTCGCAGGTATCAGTTTGTGGAATCACTTAGAAGAAATTGTAGGCAAAATACTCGGCAAAATAAGAGCAAATCACGTGAAAAAAACGTGATAGTCACAGAAAGCACTAGGTACACCACGACTAACCAGGTGAGCAGCTCAGTCATAATTGAAAAGTGCACGACTATCAATCTGACGACAGTCATGCTGTGGGTAGGTAGCAGGTACAATAATTACATCTCTTTTCATTTTACGAATTTTACGTGCCCAGCTTGTACAGTTTTCATTGCACATTGTCGGTTGGCAATTCGGAGGTCAACAAACTGTTACGTGATTTTGGCGTGATGGTGTAGCCCGCCGCGCACCAGAGAATTTTCGACTTCGCGTATACACACCTCATTGTTACCCAAAAGTCGTGCGCCGTATGAAATTATGCTCTTGGTATACACAACCGTCAAGTCCGCGTCATTCATGCTTCTGCATTGTATGATTTATGATCGGGACATGGTCTCAAGATTGAAATCGCCGTCCACGCCCTTTCCTCTTGACTCGTTGACACACACTAATGGATTTTTGCTTACAGGAACAGGAGTCAAGGAAAATTCAATTTTCCGAAAAGTCGCACGGCAGTACCATGCCGAGGAGGCGTACACAAAGTTTCGAAGCGACTTTCAACCCCTCCGGTTCGTCGGAGGCTTAATTATTTCGAAACAATCTGCGAGCACCGGGAGAGCGGGGGCCCTTTCCTCGTGCCCCGGCGCACAGGACTAATTAAAGAATCCTGGCTAAGTCCTGAAACGTGCAAATTGCCGCTTTGGCGGTTACGCCGCCCGCCGTGCCGCTGATGCTCTGTGTATCGGGGAGTCGGCACGGCGGCACGGTGGGAAATCCGAGAGTGAGAGTCGTGGCGTAGAGGGCGCTTTTCAGAGTGGGTATCCGTTTTCTCCAATTATGCGTCTGTGCGCGGCCCGAAAAGTTGGCCGAAATTTTGATTATTGCGGCTTCCGATCGTTATAACTTGGTAAAAGACAATTAAGATCGTTTGGAAATAGGTGTTCTGCTGAAAGAAAAACTTATTATTATACCTGGGTAATACTAGGCATGCAAAAATGACTTCGGCTAGTTGCAGAATGGGGATGGTGCTATCGAAATTAAAGTCCGCAGTCCGCAATCGACTCGATTTTATCAGGTTTCCGTGCAATTCCGCGATTACGCATCTGGCACGACATGGAGCTTCCCGGTGATCGAGGCTCTCATTAAATGACTGCAGTTCAACAGTTCAGTGTGCGTCTGATCCCTTATGATGCTGAAGTGAGAAGTGATGGTCAGTGATGACCATGGATCGGAATCCATTCACGTGTGGTCGAAACTCAAAGATCGAGAATACCACTCCAAGGCATTCACGCTCGACGGTATTATAATTTAGCTCCGTTCTTGTCAAGGCACGACTTAGCCTATCTCTCCCGTATACCATCACCGTTTCTGGCCACCGTTCTTTGTGTAACGACACTTATTTGTCATTTAAAAAGAACCAAAGAAACTGCTGAACTACGCTATTGTAGAACACTCATTGTTAGAAAATCTCTGTCTGATTTCGTTTATATTTTATTTCTGTCAAATCTAAATCTAAATTTTCAACAATGTAAATAATAATAACAAAGTCTAATCGTCGATTGTCCGTAACATTCTTCCGCCCTCTACGAAATGACGACAACTTTCGTCAGCGGTCTTCTAAACGTCCCTTTCGTAGTGGTGACGTCTACCACTCGCACCTGGTTGTCTTTTCCTTTGTAGAGTGCAGTAATCCGTCCAAGCGGCCAGGTGTTTCGGGGTTGATTCTCGTCCACTATGATCGCCAAATCATCGATTTTCGGTGGTTCCATCTTCTCGTGCCACTTACTTCTTTTTGTCAGTTCTGGGAGGTACTCTTTTATCCATCTCCGCCAAAAAGAATTTATCATGTCTGTGATTTTTTTCAATTGCTTTTTTGTAAAGGCATCGTCGTCAATCTTTCTACTGAACGATTATAACAGGAAGTCGTTCGGTGTTAACGGGCGTGGATCCGTGGGATCGACGGACAGGTGAGTTAAGGGTCGACTGTTTATCACGAACTCAATTCTCGTCAGGAAGGTCAGAAGTTCTTCGTCTTTCGGATGTTGTGTGTGTAACACTGTCTTCAGCGCGCGTTTAACTGAGCGGATTAGGCGCTCCCAACAGCCCCCCATATGAGGACCTTGTGGAGGAATAAATCGCCATTTAATTCCGTGTTGAATTGAGTTCAGCTTTCTTTGGATGGTGATATGATTTAGGCTTTTCACTGCGTTTCGTAACTCCTTCTCAGCGCCCACCAGATTCGTGCCATTATCCGAAAAAATCTCTGTCGGACAGGGTCGTCTACTCGTGAACCTTTGAATGGCCATCACACAGCTTTCTGTAGACAGGGAATGAGCAACCTCCAGGTGAATGGCTCGTGTAGATAGGCACGTGAACAGCACGCCCCATCGCTTTTCGTGTCTTCTTCCAACGGCTACTTCTATTGGACCGAAGTAATCCATACCCGTGAAATAGAAAGCATGCGGCGGTCTTGTCACTCTCATCGATGGAAGAGGGGCCATTTGCGGTGGAATCGGCTTGTTAAATTTCAGTTTACACCACGAACATTCCGTTTTCACCTTCTTGACTGCAGATCTAAGACTGAGCACCCACCAGCGAGCTCGCACTTCGGACATAACGGTCTCTAATCCTTGGTGAAAACAAGCTTCGTGATAGTGCTTGACGATCAGTCTTGCTACATGATCTCTTCCGTCCAATATAATGGCATGTTTCTCTTCTATATCCATTTCAGGTGAATTCCTCGTTCGTCCAGCAAGTCGAATCAGACCATCAACATCAATTGTCGGGGATAAACAGTGCAAGCGGCTTGATTTATGCACAGTCTTCTGTTTGGCAAGCAACGTTTTTTCTGGTTGAAAGCATCGATGCTGGGAGATTTTTGCGATAAGAAATTCAGCTCTGCTTATTTCGTTTGGCGTCAATTCGCGAATATGCCTTACGTTCGGTTGTTTCACAATGAGTGTCGTTCTAGCTTCGGCACAGGCACGTTCTTTCAGTAAATAGACGTATCGGAGAGTCCAAGCTACTGTTCTCGTCAACATCTTCCACGATGAAAATTTGCTCGAAACAAAAACGTCATCGTTTCTGAATTCAAATTGAGCACAGACAAAGTTCTTCCTCTTCTCATTCTTGTCGTCAATGCAGAGGGTTGCTGGTTGTTCAGGCCAATGACAACTATCGCCGCGTAGAAATGCCGGACCATGGAGCCATGTCTTGAATGCCGGAGGGCTGAACTTGTTTCCGCTTCTGGTAGCGATGTCAGCAACGTTCAGTTTGGTCGGTACCCAGTTCCAATCTTTTGGGTCGGAGAGTTCTTTTATTTGGCTTACACGATTCGAAACAAATTGCTTGTAGACGCTGGTGTCTGCCTTCACCCAATGCAACACAGTTTGGGAATCGGACCAGAAGTAGCGTTTCTGTACTAGAACTTCCAGCTCTTCTGCAACAGCTTGTGCCAGTCTGCAGCCCAACAGCGCTGCTTGAAGTTCCATTCGATGAATACTGACTCTTTTAATTGGCGCCACTCGAGCTCGAGCCAGAACAAGAGCGCAATCGTAACTCTCCCCATATCGACATCGGAGGTAGGTGGCGGCGGCAAACGCTTCTTCACTTGCATCAACAAAGCTGTGAAGTTCGATGTAAGGGCAGTGAGTCAAATCTGGCATGTAACATCGAGGGACTCGGAAATGTTTCAGATCACGAAGCTCTTCAATCCAGTCGATCCACTTCAAGTTAACTTCTGGAGGTATGACTTCGTCCCATTCTGTCCTTGTACACCAAAGTTTCTGGACCAGTATTCGTCCTTTGATGCTGAAGGGAGTCACAAGTCCCAGAGGGTCAAAAAAAGACATAGCTGCCCTTAATATTTCTCGTTTAGTTGGGAATTCTCGCTCTTTGAAAACTTCGCCCAGGCTTCGGTGAAACACAAAATTGTCTGTATTTGCGTCCCACCACATCCCCAAAATTCTTTCAGTCGGCAGGTTGGTTTCAGGTTGTAGGTTTTTGAAGGAACTAGCTTTTTGCTCGTCGTGTAATTCCTGCAGAACGGCTTTCGAGTTCGATATCCAGTTACACATGTTAAATCCGCCTGATCTGTGGATCTCTATAATTTCTCTTACACGGCGACAAGCTTCTTCCTCGCTGTCTGTTGAATCCAGTAGATCATCCATGTATTCTTTGTTCATGATGGAGCTGCTGGCTTCTGGGTATATCGATGCGAACTTTTTGGCATTCTCATTGACGACATACAGAGCAGTGGCAGGTGAACATGTCGAGCCAAAGGTCATCGCTTGCATGATGTAGACGTCGGGCTTTCGGTTTGCGTCTCCGTTCCGCCATAAAAATCGCTGGGAATCTTGGTCTTCTTGACGTATTCGGACTTGATGGAACATTTCCCGAATATCGCCGACAATTGCGATTTTTCTTTGTCTAAATTTCAGCAGGATGGCGGGTAGAGAAGTCAAGAAGTCAGGTCCGTTTAGTAAACCATCGTTGAATGAGATGCCATGTTTTCCTCTAGCTGCAGCGTCGAATACCAGACGTAATTTTGCTGGTTTCTTGGGGTTTACTACGCCAAAGTGCGGTAGGTAATAGGTGCGATCTCGAACCTTTCTTGCTTCATCGTCAGTTAGTTTCGCAGCATAACCTTTTGTGATGTATTCGTCGATTTTATTCTGGTAGGTAGACTTGAATAACGGGTCCTTCTCCATCTTTCTTTCCATTCCCCGAAGTCTGTTAAGAGCGTTTCCAAAGCTGTCGGGATACGAGAAATCATCCGACTTCCATAGCAACCCGGACTCGTACCTGTCACCAATCTTCTTTGTTGTTGTTTTCAATATCTCTAAAGCTCGTTCGTCATTCTTGGATTTGGGCTTGTCCATTCTTGTTGTAGCTCCGAAGTTGTCCGTTTCAATCACCTCTTTGACGAGATCGTGGATTTGGTTTGCGTCATAACAAGTGAGAACGAATTCGTCGTCAACTCTCCCGTGAAATTCTTTATTGCTACCGTGTAGAGTCCAACCAAGTCTTGTCCATGTCAGGACAGGCGAGTTTGGTGGACCTTCCACAATCTTCCGGGGTAGAATCAACTCGCAGTTATCTTGTCCAATTAGTAACATCGGCTTGTCTCGGGCTACAGGTAGTGGTTGGTCGAGGGTATCTAGATGTGTCCATTTCTTCTTCAGTCGTGCGCTATCCACATTTTGTCTGGGTAAGTCGAGGTTCTTCATAGTACGGGCGTTCTTAACTTCGTATACTTCGTCTTCAAATAATCCGCCGATCTTGAAGCTAACCTTTCTAGACGTAGATTCGTCATGTCTCGATGAATTCGTCCAGCATGTTGAGAATGGTGCAACTTCGCCTTTCAGTCCTAGTCGGCTGGCGATGTTTTCATCTAAAAGCGTCACGGTGGATCCGTCGTCCAGCATCGCATACGTGTCAATATGCACGTTATTGCCGTAAAGTCTGACCGGACATACTTTCAGAAGAACCCTTGCCGTAACTTTCTCTGTTTGCGTCGCAACTATCTCGGTTTGGTCTTCTATGGTTCGTTTAATCGGTTTTGTCGAAGTAAGCGTCGTGTTGTGTAGTAGGCGACTATGCATTTTCTGACACCCGTCAATACCACAGGCTTTTTTTGTTTTGCAGAATCGCAACTGGTGTGGTTGAAAACAGAAGAAACACAGTTTCTTTTCAACGACCATTTGCCATCTCTTATCGATCCCAGCTTTCCTTAGCTTTAAACACTTCTCGGGCTTGTGCTTGTCATTGCAGAAGATGCATTTGACGATTTTGTCTTCAACATGTGTCAAGATGTGTTTTGGTTGACGATACTTTTTCGTAAGTTCATCAACTGGTGGTCTAAAGAAAATACTCATGAGCGAAGCTTCTTTCTCGACCCATGTATAGAAGTGTTCCAGCGTGGGGACTTTAAGTTGATTCCTATCAACGTATTTTGCCCAATTGTACTTGAAACTGGATGGAAGTTTATCAGTGAGTTCGCCCATCAGTTGGGGGTTGGTCATGTATGGTTCCATGTCTAGTGATCTGGCCGTCGCTGTGAAGTTTTGAACGACAGTTGACAAATTAATCAAGCTGACGGGATCGTCGTCGTTTACTGTTGGCGTTTTACGAATTTTGGTCAGCATCGTTTCCATGATAAGCTCTGGACGGCCGAATCGCATTTGCAGTGTCTTCAGTACTGCGTCAACATTCTTTGATGAAATGAATAGTGCTTGAACCGTCTTGAAAGCGTCTCCTTCGAGGGAATTTTGTAGTCTTATCATGTTTTCGTCATCGCTGTATTTCCTAGTGCTGTTGCTTCTCCGGTAAGCCGAAATAAACGTTGGCCATTCCTCAACCTTGCCAGAGAAGTGAGGGAGCACTACAGCGTTGCACTGATTGCGAGAACCAACAGTGAGTGTCTTCAGCGTGTTAGTGAGGGATTTCATTGCGGTTGTCACAGCGGCTGTCATGTCTTGAGGCTGGATGTTGTCGTCTCTTCCGTCCTCATTCAACCACCTCTGTACCTTGTCCACTGATCCCATCTCTGACTGCTCTACGTCCAATCCCTGACTCGATTCTTTATCTTGACTATTGATCGATGCTGCCTCGAATGCTGCTACTGTCTCGATCAAGCGTTGTCGGCGTTCCAATTATTTTTTCTCCGCTTCCCGTTGTCTTTCTGATCTCCTCTTTTCTAGTTCAAGCTCTCGTGTCTGTCGTTCCAATTCAAGCTCTTGCTGTTCAAGCTGCTTTTGTCTTTCCAATTCCTTTTTCTCGTGTTCTTTCATCATTCTGTTGAGTTCCTTCTGCTTTTCGATCTCAATTGCTAATCTTCTCCGCTTTACTGAACTTTTTTCTGACATCTGGATTGACACCGTCATCGCCCTGTCTTCCTCTGGAGTCTTACGTGCGTCTTCCTGAGTTGTACGTCCGCCAGGAGCGTCACGTGTAGAGCTTGCAGCTGGGTTCAATCTTGAGCTTCGTCTTGTAGCTGGCCTTTTTTCTTTGTCGGACATATTTAGGTTTCGGCACCAATGTTAGAAAATCTCTGTCTGATTTCGTTTATATTTTATTTCTGTCAAATCTAAATCTAAATTTACAACAATGTAAATAATAATAACAAAGTCTAATCGTCGATTGTCCGTAACACTCATTGTTCAAGGAGTGAGTTGGAAATTATGAGACAAGCTCATTAGTGAACTTTGAAATTATTTGAACCTCTCGCAAAATCACTGAAGCAAATAAGTGAACAAGCAAGTGAGCAAACGTCGTTATGTCAACAATTCAATCGTCAACTCGTTATTAACAACTCAAAATTCCACAGAATCCAAAGCATCATAACGCTAATGTATTCAAAACGATTGACCCATCTATTCAGGCGACCCGTATAAATTTTGATGGCCCACTTTCCATTCGAGAGCGCAGGCACTCGAAATGCCGTGCGTCGTCCCCAGTCCCGCCGAACTATACACTCCGTAATCCAAACGACGTCCGAAATCCCGATGCATGTACCGGAAATCCGCCACGGTTGCCACTGCTGGCCACAGCTCCATGTTTATCGCGCATCGCCTCACTGGTGGTGGCGCCAATGTACGAACCTCGATACCAAAAGCATTTATTATAACACGCGTAAATACTCCGGAGCTTCGGCGTTGTATGCATGTGTAGGCATGCAGACTTTCTGGAGTATTCAAAAGCAATATGTAGCAGTAAGGATTCAATATTGCGCTAATATCCACCAAGACCGAATGCAATTGTGCAGGCTTTATTGGGCTTGACCGCGCAGAGGACGACGTTGTCGGCATTCCTCTACTTGGCAGTTTAAAATTTGCATTCCCTTGAGTTTATTTGTTTGCTGCTCCTGTAATTCCGGAAACCCAAAGCCACAGCCACAGTGCAGAACTTGCCTTGAAGCCAGTTCTTCAGCGAGGACCTACGAGACTTCCGACCAGATCCATTCCCAAACGCGATCACCGACAGCAAAGAACTCAAGCTCTCTTGAAGATATCGGAAAATGTGTAGAACCAGATAGACAATTGAAAAGTTCTACTTGAAAATTTAGTTAGTTTCCAAAACGGGATTGCTCCAAAAAATCCTCGAAAAACATTGGTAGATTCTGAAATTGTTTGCACTTGAGCTGCACTTCCACCAAAAAACCTTGTACAAAATAATGACAAGTCGCCAGAAAGGCTGATGCTATCTTGAAAAAAAAATTCCAGCTTATTTGGCTTTGTGATTCCTTTGAGACTCGATTATGATTCAATTGATAGTCGATTAAACCGTTGAAATGACCATTTTATGAAATCGAGACAAAAGAACGATGCCGCGTACTTTGGATAAGGGTTGTTCTCCAGAGGGATGATATTTCGGGCAGTGAACGTATTCTCCGTATGGTTGGATTATCTTTCAAGGTAAACCATCCAGACAGACATTTCACAAGGACAAACAGTCAGAATTGGGAGTTGCATTGAAGGTGGCTCAAATCTGAAACGCCGTCGACAGCCCGTTTGGGTAAAGGGTTTGGTAAAAGTCATGTCTTTTTCGGAGAAATCATTCATCCTGAATACTTTGAGGTTTTTTTGCTTGTCCTGGTCAAGAATTGTAGGTGAAGGAATCCAATCACAACTGCATGTTCAAAAGGAAAAAGCCAGTTCCTTGTTCACCAGATATTGATCGTAACCATCACTATGGAAATCAAAACAATGAATTACCTAAACTGGTTTGTCTATAACTCATTTTTTTGATTTTTGTAGTGTTGGTTACGACCATTTTCGTTGATCAACGAGCTGTTTCCCTTCTTAAACATGAATTTGTGATTGGATTCTTCCACCTACAATTCTTGGCTAGGACAAGCAAGAAAAACCTAACGTATTCAGAATAAATGATTTATCCGAAAGGAACGGTTTTCTTCACCAAATCCTTCTCCCAAACAAGCTGTCGACGGCGTTTCAGATTTAGGCCACTTTTTCTGGAACTTTCAGTTCTAATTGTTTGTCTCGAGTCATTTCTGTTTCTCAGGTCTTTTACCTGAAGTTTCAGCTTCAATATGAGCTGCAAATTTTCAAAATCGGTTGATGAGGAAAGAAGCTATCACTGCAAAACCAAAAAGATGATTTTTTGTGTTCACTCTGTGAATAAAGGAGATAAGCGGGAAATTCAAACACCATCCTGTACCTCAAGGCCGGTACCTCGATATCTTTGTGGTTAAAATTCAAGGAAAAGAAATTATTTTTTAAACGGGAGCCTCTTGACGGTTCAGAAAATTTGCACTGGTTCACTTAACACCCTGTACAAACTTTACGTAAAATATCTGATGTTTTGAAAAAAAAACGGACTGATAGCTGAAGAAATGTGCTGGAAAATACATTGAACAGAACTCAATTTGTTAGTTGCAATCCAAAGTTACAGCAAATTCAAAAGAGGCAAAATTTTCGAGAACGACGCTTTGAGTTTATATTATTTAGATATAAATATAGACTTTCAGACCCACCCGATAACAAGTCTATTGTCGTCTTTAGTATCGTTCTCATTCTGTCTTCAATATAAGTTAAAGTCCTGCCTAGTCCCCTTGCATCTTTCATAATTTTCGAAGCAGCAATCAGCGGTGTGCCATCATGACATGTTGAGAGCCCTGTTGGGTCCCCATTGTGTCTTCAAGTGTAGTTGGAACCCTGTTGCAGCGCCGGTTCTAGGGGGGTGCAAACCGGGACATATGCACCGGGCGGCAAAATGAAGAGGCGGCAAAAATTGGTCTAATTTCATATCAATAAAAAAAAATTGATGAAAGCATTATTCTGCTCTCCATCTTTTTGTAGAAGTATTTAAATAGAATATCTCAAAACGATAATACACCTCAAAACAGATTCGCGGAACAGCGCGCATGGGTGACAGGCAGTCGATTCAGCAATTTGTATGTTCTCATATTAGAAAAATTTGATGGGTGAAGAGGAGTTATCTGCTCAAATAGTCTCTCTAAAATCCAAACAATTTTCATCTGCATCACTACGAGAGGCCTCTTTGGTCCCAAACCGCCCTTCGCTTCTCGCATATCGATGGGGGTGGCAAAATTGGATTTTGCACCCCCTGAAAAAAAGTCTAGATCCGGCACTGCCCTGTTTTGCCCCAATATGTTTTTTCATGGCTTTCGGAATAGGTACCGGTAAGTTTAATTTAAGTTATTTTGTCACACAGAGCTCCATTCTCGGCTCCATTGGCCCCCTTGTGTTTTCAATACCGTTCGAAGCTTTGTTGAGCCCCTTTGCACTTTTCCGAGGCTTTCCGAGCACTAGTAAGCCCCTTGTGCCTTTATGTGATATTCGGCCTCAAACTGGGTCCTCTTTGTACTTTCAAGTAGATATAACTTGGGCCCCGATGAGCCCCATCATGTTTTTTCATGACTATCAAAACTCTAGCAACACCCCTGGCCTTTTTTTATCATATACCTAGCTTCATTGGGCCTCCTTTATAGTTTATCTATGGCTTTCGAAGCTATATCGGGCCCCTTGTGTCTGAAGTGTAGTTTGGAACCTTAGTTAGCCCTCTTATGTTTTTCCATGGTTATCAGAATTCCCAGTGAGCCCCCTGTTGCCTACGTGTTATCCAGAGCTCCATTGGGCCCCCTCATTCCTTCAATGTCTTTTGAAGCCCTGCTGACCCCCTTGCATCTTTCCGAGACTTTCGGAGCATAAGTGAGCGCCTTGTGTCTTGGAGTGATATTCTGAGCTCTATCGGACCCCCTTGTGTCCTCAAGTGTAGTTCAGAGCCCGAGATGGAGCCTAATTGGCCCACTTGTGTTTTTATTGGCTTCCAGAGTACCAGTAAGCCCCCTTTTCTTCCTTCATTGTTATGCCAAGCTCAAGTGGGCCCCCTTGTGTCTTCACTATCGTTTGAAGCCTTACTGCCTTGTATTTTTCCATAGCATTTGGATCTCTATTGGGTCCCCTTGTGTCCTGTGTCGTTTGAAGCCCTAATGAGCCCCCTGTGTTTTTTTCGTGGCATTCAAAGTTCCAGTAAGCCTCCAGACTTGGAAACCTTAGTGTGAATTGCCTTCATGAGACATACAGAGCCCTATTGGACTCCCATGTGTACGCAAGTGTAGTTTGGAGCACTTATTAGCCCCCTTGTGCTTTTTAAAGACTCTCAGATTTCCAGTGAGCTCCTTTCTGATGCGTTCTTGTGTTACGCATGATTCCATTTGGTCCCCTTTTTTCATCAATGTCGTTTGAAGCCCTGCTGAGCCCCCTTGCATCTTTCTGAGACTTCCGGAGCATTGGTAAACACCAAGGTAAGCACCTTGTGTCTTACTGTGATACTCGGAGCCCTGTCGGGCCCCCTTGTATCCTCAAATTAGTATGGAGTTCTAATTAGCTCACTTAGCTTTTTATTGGCTTTTAGAGTACCAGTAAGCCCCCCTTTTGCCTTCATGTTATGTGAAGCTATGAAACTTCACTGGGCCTCCTTGTGTCTTCGATATCGTTTGAAGCCCTGCCGAGCACACGCATGAAGGACACAAGAAACAGTCTTCACTGGAGTTCGGAAGTAATATGACGACACAAAGAAGCTCATCATCAGAGTGAATATTCAGAGTAATCCAGAAGGGAGACGTATTTTTCCAGGGACGTTTCTTCCGAGGGACTTTTTTCTCCAGGACGTATTTTTCTGGGGATGTTATTGCCCTGGGACGTGTTCTCCTTGAGACGTTTTTTTCCCGGGGACGTGATTTCCACAGGACGTATTGTGGGGAACATTTTTTCCGGAGACGTTTTGCGGGGGACGTTTTTCCCTAGATCCGGTGGCTGAAGAGCTGTTACCTCTCCTCCAATATTTTCAGATTGGGAAATTTTGTCACGGGGATATTTTTGGTCTGAGATATTTTGTCGCGGGGATATCTTTGACATAGGATATTTTGTCGCGGGGATATTTTTGGCCGAGATATTATTGGCGGGGATATTTTTGGTTTGCATATTATTGCCGGGATATTTTTGGCTTGGATATTCTGTTACCTGACCGAGTTCTTTTGCCTTCATCTGCTGTCACGTACATCATGCCTGAGTAGATTGCCGTGGTCATCTCATCGAGGACTTCAACAGGTCTGTATCACAGTCCAACGCGTATTTCCTGTGACCAATTGTTAGGTCTTTCAAAAAAAGGCCATTGCCTGAATGCACCGCTTGTGTCATCACCGGCTTGACGCCATAACTGCTAGCGTCAAGACACATTGCCGCTGACACCTTCCATCGCCTGCATGCACCGTTTGTGTTGCCACCGGCTGCGCCACCACGCAAGTATGGTTTTTGCTTTTGTACTTTTTTGGGTGCCTTCACCGTGCCTTGTTTTCAGCACTGAAGCGAGCCTATGGAACCATTCCGTGACGTGCAACCTCAAAAATAACTTCAAAAACCTCAGGACTGCGATTCTTGAGTTATTCGAATGACTTTTCATTCACGAATCTCTTATTTGGTCTTGTGTGCACTTGGGCTGTCGGAAAGGGGAATTCTCATGAAAAAAACGTTGAAGGACATGGGCGCAAGAAAAACAGTGACAGTAAGTGGAGAGTGGAGTAGGCAGATGTGTGGGAAGAGAAAGAAGAAAAATGGAAACTTCTATACTTTAGATCCCAGAGAAGAGTAGATTCGATTCGATATTTAGATGAAACAAATTTCCAGAGTACAACAGCGATGCCTCTAGAACGCTCGGAGCTCAGTTATTTGATTGTTTTGGAATTTCTATCAGCTGTTTATGTTAAGTAGACGTCTGGTTAAGTCTTTTGAATATGCAGACCATGGAAAGTTACAATCAAGATCTGATTTGACTTTTTTTTCAACTGTCGTGTGTTTGTAGTTGAAAGTATATCATTTCTACAGGAGTTTTAAATTCAAATGGACCTGACTCAACCTTTCTAGTTTGGCTTGAGAGCAGTCGTGTCAGCTTGAACACTGAACTTTTGAAATAATACGAGTACCAAGGTATGAATTTCGCTCGTTACGGAACACGAGGGAGTCGGAAAAAAAAACAACGAGAAAACAGAACGCAAACATTTCATTTTAATGGCGAATATAAAAAAGCGCAGTGTTTGATATGCGGTTTACGCGAGCTTTAGCTCTATTCATAAGAATTTTACATCTTTCATGCCGTTTTAAAACTAGAGCACGTACACCGACCGGCTTCCACTATACACCGACAAACACGAAGCTCGTACAGAACGTGAAACAACAAAGACTGTTGTTCTTTCCCGCCCGAATAATATCGTTATACGCATTCATAGTGTGCCGTGGGCATACATTTTTTAATCGCATGATTCCACTTTACTGCCTCCACGGCGCACTCGGCGTCACAGCTTGCCGCTTTTTCAGAGCCTGCTTTATGATTGCTGCTGCGGTTGGAATAGAAAAAATTACTTTGACAAGTACTGGCAGTACTCGAGACTTTGCTAGAGTTGAAAATTTATAAACGGTGTGAAATAAGCTCTAAAGGACTGAAGGACTGAGAGACTGAAGGGACGGCATGCAGGGTATAAATCGTTCCGCCTCTAGATGGCGCTGGGCGCGCGCAAAAACCGACGGGGGTGTAATCAAGACGGCGCGGTCTGCAGATGACCACCTCGAGATTAATCGTCGTGCCGGAGAGATGGAGAAAATGCGTTTTTGTGTGTCGCGCCATCTCGTAGCCGTTTTAGCCGGTGTCGGAAAAGGGAAAAGTAAAAAGGGGAAAAAGGCCAAAGCCGACGAGAAAAATTGCAGCCGACTACGGCGCGCGAGCGTTCTAAGATTGATAGAGATTGTTGGAGAACATCAGAGTTTTTCGCATGTATGTGTGAGTTGCCGGACGAATAATGGCCACACGGGTGGACGCCCGGGCTATCGTTTTAGAACGCGCGGTTTCGGAATTTTTTCGGTGCGATTCTTCCGAGAACCAGAGAAAAAAGTTCGACAGTCGTTTGTTATGTCGCGTCAAACGAACCGTAAAATTGTCGCTGCTCCGCAGCGTGCCGTGGTTTATGACGGAGCGGTGACGTGACGTCAATGAGATGGTCGATCGTTGCGCTGCCGTGCTCCGCTGGCTTGCGATTTAAATTCGAGAGCAAGTGCACAAAGAAAGAAATCTGCATTCGAGTGTTGTATAATGGACGTGAATAATTCATTTGTTTCGCAGCCCGCTGGCTCGGCGAGATTACGGTATTGACATCTTGATTGTTTCGCGTCGAACAGTTCATCAAGCTTGGATGGATCGAGAGAAATGTGCCGAGCTCGGCTGGAATTATGATGTGTCTAGCTGGGACCATTTCAGACTTAAATTACAGCAGATTTACCTTGAAACCGTTTCCAGTATCTGAAACTATTCCACAAGAAATTATGCTTGTACTCATCCTATCACGGCTTTCATGGTGCCAGGAGCCACGACGGTTCACATTAGTTCACGGATGCCCTTTGGCTTACATAATGCCCCAGCGACATGGCAGCGCCTGATGAACCGAGTTCTTGGGTTAGATCTGGAGGAACAGGTATTTGTGTACTTGGACGATATTATTGCTATCTCTGAAAGTTTCGAAGACCATGTCCGGATACTTCAAAAGGTCCTGGACCACCTCAAGCAAGCCGGATTAACGCTCAGTCCAGAGAAATGCCGCTTCCGCCGTTTAGAGCTTCGTTACCTCAAAAACCTGGTTGATACGGTCTGCGCGTCGATCCTGAGAATGTAGAAACAGTTGTTGTAGACTTGCCACCCCTATCGCGAGTCAAAGAATTGGGACGACTGTTAGAAACGGCCGAGTGGTACCGCCGATTTGTCCAGAATTTCCCCCTTTCAAGTGAAAACGGATGCCAGGGACTTTGAACTGGGTGGCATTCAGACCCAGAATGGTCTCAATGGAACGAAGCATGTTATTGGCTATATACAGCTAGCAGAACGTTACTTCAGTGCCACCGAGAAGGAATGTTTAGCCGTTGTATGGGCCATCAAGAAGTTCAGGGCACTCATTGAGGCGACGCATTCTACGGTGATCACAGACCATTTTGTCCTTTGAAATATCTTCCAGCAGTCTACTGGGTTGGCAAGATTTTTTGACTTATTCCAATTACATTCGTTACAGGGTGGAATGTAAAGCATTGCAAAACTGTGCTCAGTTCAGTAGATCCCAATTTTTGTAAACAATTTTTTTTCCAAATTCTAACAATATGATCATGAAGCCTGATGTCCTATCTCGAAATCTCGAAATGGTTTTTGAATTTTCCAGCTCAGGAGTCCAACAATGATGACATGATTTTTTTTTTCGTGAAAGTTGCATTTTAGTCATTTTGGTTAGCAATAACATCGCATTTTTGATAATTGGAACCTGTAATTTTGCATGCTTGTTGCTTGAACTGTTAAAAACTTCTGCGACCTCAGAAACCTCCATTTTACTTTCCCGGTTCGCGTTCTCGAATGGAAAGAAAAATATTGTGAACGCGCAAAAAATTTGTTTCCGGATTTCGAAGAATAACTCTTTTTCAACGTCCATCTTATCGATTTATTTAGACAATTTTCAGATCAATGTCGGTCTGTGGTCTGTCTGCCTGTCTGTGTGTCTAACTCTGTATATTCGTCCATGATAACTCCCAAACAGTTCTTCCAATGAAGCTGAAATTTGGTATGCGGCCATGGTATATGCGTCTTATAAACTCGTGTGATTTTGATTGGAATCCGCCATTAGAGGGCGCACTCATCGCATTGTATCAATATCGGAATTTTTGACGTACGGACCGAGGTACGGACTTCAAATTGAATATGTGGATGTTTTGTTGGTTCAGAAACACACTCTAAAATTTTAGTTCGAATATGTTTTAAAAATATAACCTCAATTTCTTATTTTTTTGAAATGTCTAAAATGCAACTTCTACAAAAAAAAATCATATCATCATTGTTGAACTTTTGGTCTGGGAAATTCGAGAGCCGTTTTGGGACAAGACATCAGGCTTCATGGTTATATTGTTTAAATTTGAAAACAAAAATTGATCACAAGAACGGGGACCTATTGAACAAAGTACAATTTTGCAATGCTTCACATTCCACCCTGTAACGAATGTAATTTCAATGAATTATGATTGAATTATGCTGAAAGATGTATTTAAGCAACCGTGGAGTCAAAATCGGAATTGGCTGAGGCAATCCAAAGTTACACCATTTTGTAAAATGGCAAAATTTTCGATACCGACATTTCAAATGCTGAGCAGTTTAGATGTCATTTACTTCGTGATGTCCATTTTCCTTATACTTACGCAATGTCTAACGCTTCTTGCAACGTAATACCACTGAGAAACAAAGTTTTGAATATTTTTTCATAAAAACCGAAGAGACCATGCAAGCGCCTATTGGTCCCATATGGGACCAGCTACGTTCACATAAAACTGCAGAAAAACTGAGAAGGCAGTTCCACGTAATAGGTATAGCAATTATAGCATTGTCAATTTTGGTTCTTAAAGGTCCTACTTTGACATGTATTGCATATTTACCATCGAACTAATCAGAGTAAATCAAGTTACACTGGATGGAAATTTATTTTTCAATTAACAAATTTACTTGTCAATATTCAGTGATCATGTGTCTCTCACAAATAAATGAGAACTTATCGGGAATCAGATCGAAAAATTCTTCTTTACATGGAGCAACTATTTCTCAGAAAAATTGTCCCTACAAAGGCATCCCCACCCCTCAAACTACGTTGACTTTTGCTGGGTCCATGTGGTCTCTATAGGCGTTGATGGGTTAAGGACCAAAATGGACGTTTGGAGCGATAAAGCGTCTGTTTGCAGAGCTACCGATGGCTGGACACTTGGGCATCCGGAAAAGTTCTCATTGCATCGTGAAATATTATTGAAATAAAATGTGAGTGGAAGTAGATTGCTTCGTAACAGCATGTAACGTGTAACATGTGCAGAAATCCGAGCAGAAGGCTCCGGCGAGACTTCTTTGTGGTCGTCAAGATGAGACCTGTCCATGGGAAATGATTTCGATCGACTTTTTCGGCCCATCACCAATCTCCATGTCTAGCAACATCTACATCCTATCGGTTGAATAGTATTCCAGTCGTTTTGCATTGTTCTCAGCCATACAACAGGCCAACAGTCAAACCATCTGTGAAGATCTTAAGCTGAGGTGTTTCTGTCTTTGGAGACAAACGCAAAGTTGTGTCGGATGATGGCAAACCTTTTGTGTCTCACATTTATAACCGTCTCTTGACTCAGTATGAAACGAAGGTGATTTTGACCGCAAGATACCATCCCCAAGCCAATCTCGTCGAACGGGTTCATCGCACACTAAAGGTCATATTTGCCTAGGGAGCCCCAATCAAGTTTCACATGCATTTCCCCTGTACTCCATTGCATTATTTCATCATTCCATCATTATATTATTTCAAATTCAATGGTTAACTGTAGGTGCATACATGGCGGACAAAGAGTCATCATCTAGCTAATGCACCCACGCTAGCGTGCTAACTGGCGATATTTCAAATTTTCAGCGATGGTTTATGAGTGCATCAGTGTGGTTTTGAATGCACCGCAACAAAAGCTACCGCACCATGCATTTTGCTCTATATGGCTGCCCTATTTTTTTTTTCATCAATTTAATTTCAGTTTTTCCCCTTATTGCGTCCATTCTGCTGAGCACGTAATATTTTTAAATGCCGTTGAAAACGAGGCACGCCGTCAAGAGAGCAGCCCGTAAACAAATGACTGCTGCACACGCTCATGCATATGCATCGTGTTTCTTCGACATCCAGCTAGTTAGTTAGAGTAGAGTAGGCTCAGGCCGCTCAGGAAGGGTCACTAGGTACATAATATGCACGTTGCATACACACACCCCCTCGTTCACGTTGTTTAATTATTTTAATTACGTCCAGGTGACTTGCGCGACACGGAAACCTTTAATTTAAGGGTCGGAAATTATTCGGCGTGTTATCTCAGGCGAAGCAGGAAAACAAGCCGTAATGACTCAAATGTCTAATTTGCATTCCATTCATGTGACGTTCGGGTGACGGTAATAGTGACGGAGTGAAGTTTCCGAAACCGCAGTGCTTATGGCGTGTTTCAGGTGTGATCGCGATGATCTTATAATATTTCGGATACTGTCGTGATTACTCCAACGCAATAAAAGACCCGAAACGAAACTTCCCCCAAACTTTTCGCACGACTACGCAGTTTCAGGGCCTTTGCTCAAGTATACAAGCTTCGGGTGTGAAGAACACTTCGACCTGTGCTTCGACCACTTATGGGCCTGTGCTTGGACTGGACTGCTGATTGCAATACAAGCTTGAACAATTAATATCTCCGATATGGGCACCATCACGCATAGATAACATAAGTGTTTAAGCTCACTCCCCACCTGACTGAACATGACTTTGCAACTACATCAACCACTGAGCTATCACCGTGAGTGATTTGGCCTCATAATTAAGGCCATAATCCGATGCTATGGAATTTTGTCGCCTTGTTGCCAATTTTCTTTTTGGACGCCGCCTGCCATCATGGGGACGCATCCCTCATCTGCGAACACATAACAAGCCCCGTACGACAGCGGCCTGCAATCGCGGTGATCCGACGCTTTGACGTTGAACCCAGCGCCGGGGACGTCGCGACGCGTGCGAATTACGTTTCTTGTGCCTTTTGCACACCCAGTAGCCCCTTGTTGTTTGCATGTGACCAGTAGTTGCAGCCGGGAGGACAAGAGCCACATCGACCTCTAGCCAAGGGAGCGTCAGGCTTATCGTCTCAGTGGCCCTGGGTCATCAAGTGCCAGGTGACATCAAATTCAAATTAGTGAGTGACTGATTGGTTACGTTTAGGAAAATAGTGGTACAGTCTAACCGACGGCCGTAGTGTTGAGAATTTGAATATACCGCAACTAGCCTGACCAAAGAATACCTACAATCGATGTTGTCGAAGTTTTGGGCCCCACGAGGCCCTTATGACTGTTTCACCATTTTTTTTTGGTCATATATTGGGAAGGTGCCAATCTTCAAATAGGCGAAGTTACAAAACAGTCATGTGGGGATCATCATTAAAAAAAAAATTCTTCTCCACTATCCCAAGTTATTATGATCCCATGAATCGTACAGATGTTATCGCTTGGAATGGCCTGAAAGTTGCTACCTGTGGTATCGCAATGTCATTCGGCAAGATTGTCATATGGCCCAATGCTTTGATTCTGAAATGTGTCTCTCCGATGGTAACCCCTTTGCAGATGCCTACAGAGTGATCCAAAATCAAGAAATACTGTTTTATGAACCAAAATGGATCGGAACATGAAAATTATCACACATACTCATTATCTGATGCTTATCAATGTGGAACAAGCCATTTTTAAATATCTCAAACTATTTCTCAAATGTAGGTACCTCAGATACAAGTGTTACTCATCATAAAAGTAGGGACGTACCTACTGGGTGGGCCTAGCAAAAGCCTGACTGTTTTATTTTCCTCGCCAAATATTTATCATTTCTCCGATTTAAGCGAACTCAGTATTACTTAATAGCCAAATGAATGAGTTGTGAAAGTCAAATAAGCTAGGCTAGTTTTGCATTTTCAAGTAAAAAGGAGACCCTCGGACAATTGAGAGAATTCTGACGAAATTGGCGGGAAATGTTCAAGAACCAGTAAAGTCTCGTTTAAAAAAACATTGGTGAAAATCTGATTATGGGTCGAAAAGTTGAGAGTTTCCAGGGAGGAAAACTCGAAATCCGCTAGTCCGATCTCAAAAATTTCCCCCTCAAAACTCAATTCAATCTTTTCTTTATGACTTGCAGCAAGTCTGCACCAAAAATCAATATTTCGTGTAGTTCACCGCAGGTCGAGACTCGCACTCCATTTTTTTTTTCAATTCCACGAAATGTGCAAGTTTCATTTTGAACAAATCACCGTCGGAAAATCGAAACCGTGTCGAGTTTGAAAATAGACCTGCCCCACGCCCAATGCAATCTATTTTTGATATCAGTTGAAATTTTTCGAAAAAAAAAAAGCAATTCACGAGCAGAAAAGAACATCTGAGTGAAGTTCGGCACCTAACGCGGGTATTCCTAGTCAAAGCCTGGGTGAGCGGCCGTCTCGGGTAGTAACGGCCAGGAAAAGAGCGTTTTTGTGTAGAGGTATGCGGGCAACATTCAATATATATGATTTTCCACACGTTTTGTTACAAATTCCTCATGTTTCTTCTTCAATATCAAAGAAGAATTATTCAAATATTTTGAAAAATAAAAAAGTTATCGACATTTCAGAACCTACCTACTACCTACCTGATGTGAGTCTAGGCCCAGTTATGAGCTTTTTCTATTATTGAAATGAATCACTTCGAAAACAACCGGGGAGTAGAAAATCATGCATGAATGTTCAAAATCACTACCTTAGGAACATTTCGATTTGATATAAGCAAATACGGCAGCTGATCGACCACAATTTGAGAAAAACCTATTGCACCGGGCCCAAAATTTGCTCAAACCAGATAGTGCCCTTTTCTTGATGTATAGTATAGGAGGATAGTATCTATAGTATAGTATACCAGGAGTTGATTTGGTTCTCTCTGCCGCGTCTTGTGTCGCCAAACTCCTTCCCGCAATGTATTGAATCATTGAATGCTAGAATTATATCCCGTACTCCACAGCAATGCTTGCTGCTTCCCACTTCTCCCCACAGACCTGGCATTGTTCCAATCAACGCAGAACGCTTTGTGTCTCATTATTCCGATTAATTAACTCCCCAAAACGTCGTCGCCATGGAGCACGCCGCATTGTTTTGGCTGGCGCGATTCTTTTCCTTGCGCGAGCTGCATCCCCCTTCGCAACACCGGATGGCAGACGCCTCAGACGCCATCCCGGTTCTTTCCGCACCAGCATCAATTTAATTAACAAATCCTTGGCGTCGTCCCTTCCGTCCGACCCGAACGCGCCCAGCCCCAGCCCCAGCCCCCCCCCCCGGTTCTGGACGTCGCACACACTTTTCCGCGAGCCGTTTAATTAAATTTTTGTCTGGCCGGCGGGGTCTGCGTGTTTACAGCCTTTTTGCACGCGCCCGGGGGATTTTTCAATTTTTTTTTAATAACGTGTTCCGGTGCCCCGAAACACACGAGGGGGCGAAGCAGCCACAGCAGCAGGATAAACTGCTGCGGCAGCTCAGCACAAGCCAAAGTGTTGTTTTGTCCATTTTGACGCGGTGTTAATGAAATTTTTCCGCCGCTCTGCGGGTTAATCTGGTTCGAATGAGTCGACCGCAAAGGAGGTGGCTGATGGGGTGGCGGGTGGGCCGGGCCGAGTGGCACATGGGAAATATGGTCTGGTTGTTTGTTTTGGTTTTGCAGGTATGGGGTAGCTATCGGTGTACACTCGGCGAAATAATAAACGTAATTTGCAGTGGATTTGCAGTACCTATACCCACCTACCGACGACAAGGCTTTGCTTGTTGAAATGTCAGTAATTTCATTGTCATTGTGAATGCCACGGAGTTATCAAGTTGCACGGTGTGCTTTCAGCCGTGTAAAAAACTGTGACGAGAGAAGCACTCGCTTGCAGGCATTCACGTAAAATCACATGAGCTCGTTAGCTGGAAAATCAACCGCGAAAAACAGGAAAATATTTTTGAAGCTAGAAAAGATAGGGGTAGCTCGGTAGGTTTTTATGTAACTGCAAAAAAAATAAGAAGAAAAAATGGCGTGAGAACAATCACTGCGGAAGCTTGAACAACGGGGACCAATCACAGGTGAAGGTTTAACGGAAAAAAATTGAATACAAGCAACAGCAAGGACATATCTATTGTGCCAATTTGATAGATGAGAAACTTAGGCAATGAAAAATGAAGAACTTGGACAAGCAATACCAGTTACGAACAAAAATTGTCTCTAATCGTGATGGCACTGAAAATACGCCGACATAGGAAATACAGGGCCGTTTAGTTGGTGACATAAGCACTTGGAATGAATTGCGCCAAGAGCCACTTTCTCCAGAATCCTGAGGTGATTTTGCTTTTCTGAACACTGCTGTTGCCGTGATAGAAAATTATAAGGGCCATTGTACGTGAAATGGTCACGTCAGATCAGATCATGTCAGGTCAAGTCAGGTCAGGTCAGGTCAAGTCAACTCCATACCAAGACGTATGATTATGAAAGCTCTCAAGATCAAGGGAGTGAGAGGAAAGCTATACAATATCATTGATAGCTTCTTCAGAGACAGATACATTGAACATGAACAATTAACAATAAGAAGCACAGCTGGGGTCCCACAAGGAACTATAGCCGGCCCAGAACTATGGAACATTGGCTATGACGGACTTTTGAGATTGAAAATGCCTGAGGGGATGGAATTGATAGGCTTCCCAGACGACATCGCCATTGTCACACATGGAAGATACATCGAAGAAATAGAATACGCCACCAATGAAGCAATTTATAGAGTAATGCAGTGGATGGAACAGAACGGGCTCGAAATAGCAGCTGAAAAGACTAAAGCCATACTGGTGACCAGGAAAAGGAAGATCAACACCCCGAAAGAAGTAATCAGAGAGACACCGGTGGAATTCAAAACAACGATGAAATATCTGCGATTGACACTCGACCGGAACCTCAGCTTTGGTACCCACATCCGGAATACCTCTAGGAGAGTCAGCACCACAGTGGCGACGATGAGCAGAATCCTTCCAAACATAGGAGGCGCAAGCACGAGAATATGAAGGAGATTGCTATGCGGTACGGCGATCTCAATTGCACTGTATGGCGCGCCAGTTTGGGCGGAAAGGATTAAGGGGCGGATTGGAGACATAAAAACCATGGAGAGAGAGATGAGGAAAGTCGCACTGAGGATAACCTGTGCATATAGAACAGTCGCAGATAAGGCCGTACGGGTGTTGGCGGGAATACCACCATTCACATTGCTGGCCGCTGAAAGAAAACGGATGCACGAGAGACCAGCAGACGTAACCGCGTAGGCGGGATGTCGTGACGGAGCTCCACACACCGTGCAGTTGTGCATTTCCCCTCCTCCAAAAAAAAAAAAAAGGTCAGGTCAAGTCAGGTCAGGTCAAGTCAAGTCAAGTCAGGTCCCGCTCCTAGGTGTTTCAAGACCTTGCCGTTTGTGGAGGGGCTCAAGTAACTGCGATGATCCTAAGAGCAATGCCAGCGGCAGCACGAGGGGAGGACGTTTCTCCTCTGAAGCGATGAGAAAATACCTGGCGGGAGGTATCAAACGCGAAAACCTTCTCCTGATTTTATATAGAGACAAAAAATGAGAAAACCCCTCTAAAGACGGGCTCAAGGTTACGGTTCAGGGTCTCGGAACCCCAGTACCCGTCCAGGAAGAGAGTGGGCGAGCGGACTCCTTTCGACAGTCATCCTGCAACCGCTCAGCACCCTTGGTGACGAACCAGGCCGAGGAGTGCAGTTTTGTGACTGGAACCTCAGACGGTGCAGCCGTGACCCTGGAAAAGATGAAGGAGGAAGCAAAAACAACGGCTCTTTGTGTGCCGGTCTCCGCTCTCAAGAGGACTCCACCACCTAAGATCGATCCTGTAGGAACAAAAGACGAAATCGACTCGGAAATGAAACCCGAAGACTTGCAAGCCAAAATGCGAACACAGACACAAAAAAATCGCGTTACTAAGAGGACACTTTCAAACAGCCAAAGATTACACTCGGTTCCTGATAGATCCTTTTTAGAAGACTTCATCATGAACATCACCCATTCCGAAACAAGAAAGCAAGAAAAGGAAGATGATTATCCTTGGCTCTAAAATTCGAAAATAAAAATGTTAACATAACTCTACCACAAGGTTGAAAAACGAAGACAATGTGCAAGATGATAGAAGTGATCTCCAGAAATACAAAATTCCAGGTAAAAGTCCTCGCATCTAAAGAAGACGGGAGAGGATCAAAACACTAGGAATGAGATTTCAAGAGATGCAGCGATTATAGTGAAGGAAAACAAGAAAAGCTATTCAGATACAGTGAAATACTCAAGGAGACCATTGGAGAAGATGACATTCTCAAAGAGATAAAAACCGTCAAAATGACAGCGAACGGTCACCTTCTCCTGAAGGCCACAGACAATAACAAGAAACTAAAAAAGAAAGTGGAACAAGCTCTGCAGGGGAAGAAAGTGAGAGCACTAAAAGGAGATACGGAGAAAATGATAACCATCAAAGACATTGATACCGTCACCAGCGCCCAAGAGGTCAGAAAGGCGCTCATTAGTACAGGTGTAATCAAATCAACCGGAAAGTTGAAGACCAGTGCAATGCTGAGCGTAGACAGTGATCAAAACCAAATGACAATGGTTACAATGGAAAAAGAGGACGCCGAAAGACCAATGACCTCAATGAAAATTCGCATCCGATTGTCTCAATGCAGACTGCAAGAAAGATTGGAAGTGAAAAGGTGTTACAGGTGCTGGAGCTACGAGCACAAAGCCCGAGAGTGCAAGGAAGAAAATCGGAGTGAGCTATGCCAAAGATGTGTTAAACCTGGGAATGAAAGGAAAGACTTTGGAAACGAGCCATACTGTCCTATATGGAAGAAAAGTGAAAACACGGCACTCGGTCGGAGATGGGAGATGTGATGCGTTCAGGAAAGCTTCTGGCGGAAGCAAAAACGTCACAGATCGTCAACCAAACTCAAGTAACTAGAACGGAATGCCATTCAAGATTTTACAAATCAATGCAAACAGTAGCGTGCAATCACACGACATGATCAATGCGACCGCCTTCATGAAAAAATGTGACATGACTGTCACCAAGGAACCAGATGAAAAGCTATGCCGCCAAAAGAGAGATTCCTGCCATAATGACAATAAATCAGCCTAGATAAATCAACCACAGTCAAAAATACAAATACAACGATACGAACACAAAGCAAGACATATTGGATACGTGGGGCCACAAACAAGAGATGCTGGTTGAAGAAGTCAAATAAATCATCGAAAGATCAATCCACGACGCAAAACAATGCACTAGAACTATCGGAGAGTCATATTATGAAGTAAGCACGCCAAAAATTAGATGTTCTAAGGGCTTTAGGATGCCTTGCTAGTGGACAAGAGGAATACAGGACAAAATCACAAATTCCAGGAGAAGAAGATGGAAGTAAAAAACTTACATGACTATCTACAGAGAAAAAAATCGTCACTTCCAAAAAACTCTTCATAGGAACAACGGGGGATGACGGAAAATCCCTGTTCGACAAAGCAATCGTCGAACCATTGACCAAAAGCGAAATAATCGATGCGACAAAAAAAATCAAGACAGGTAGATCCCTAGGACCTGACAGTCTTGAACCTAAAACCATTGAAACAATAGTATGATTCATGAGTAACAGAATGTGTCATCAAAATGTTTGATAACTATTAGGGAAGACATGAGTCTCCGGACGTGCAGAAACACTCCAAATTGGTGCTCATACGGAAACCTGAGGAAACAGAGAAAACAGTTGGTTATCAACCGATCTGTCTAATAAATGTGCTTTGGCAAACTCTACGGGAACCTCATCCAAAACCGATTATTGGAAAACATCAATGCTTAAGGAGGTCTTTATTCCAATCAATACGGCTTTGGAAAAGGGAGAACCATGATAAGCACGATAGAGAACGTGATACAAATTGCAAAACAAGAAAGAATTGGTGTGTGCCTATATAAATTGACGTCAAGAATGCGTTCAACGCCGCTTCCTGGTCCAAAACTACACAAAAAACTGGAAAGAAGGGGAGTCGATGAGTACATCATCAATGTAGTAAAGTCCTATTTCACAAAAAATAAACGTTGAGGTCGACAGAAGTACTCAGACAGAAGTGCCTGTGAATTCAAAAACGTCTGTCGAAGCTAGGGTAATCCTTTTGTGATAAATTTGTCAAACTTTGACAAGTTACGTCTCATATTATTGATCTCTGATCTGCTATAAGTGCGTTTGTGTGAATCGACGTGAATTTTGTGAATTGATGTACCCCGCAAGCTGGAACCACACCTCCTCAATCACCTCTTCAGTAAAAAAAATCAAGTTGAGCAGGTTGTCGTTAATCAAATCATCCACAAACCAGTGGCCGTACGCAAGACGTCTGGGATGGTCTGCTGGCAATAGAGTTTTGATACGACTGCATTCTGTATTTCACACGATTTCATGGTCAAGTCCTTCTTGACAATTTTCTGGCATGTTCCCAAAGAGCGTCCAATTTCTTAGAAGATGTGTCTCAAAGGTTTTTTAGGATCTTGTTCTATACGTTGACGAACATCATTAACATTTAACAACTTCTTCTGTGCGAACGGTTGGCCTACCAGCACCTTTTTTATGTGTCACAAAGCCAGTTTCACGAAACAGACTGACGCAATGTGCAAGAGACTTCTGAAACTTATCTCTGGTACAACTGCAAAATCTGGAAAGTGCTGCTGGAAACCTTTTAAACGTAAACGCTGGCTGCATTTCCAAACTTCATTTCTTCGCATACAAGTTCGAAATCACTCCTCGATCATGTAGGTTTTGTGCCCTGCCCTGCCATGAAAACCATATTTGAAATGTTCCGAAAACTTGGTTGACAAATTGGCGATTGGTTTGACAAATTACAATAACCAAAAAATTACAGACATAAAATGAACGATGCTAGTTCCGACAGACGTTTTTAAGTCACAGGCACCCTTGACCCATTCAATTCATGAACTCTCGGTACAATAATAATTATTGGAGTGAGCGGAGGCGTCCCGCAGGGGTCAGTGAGCGGTCCACCACTGTGGGACGTGCTTTACAATGACATAATGAGGCTTTTGGTGCCCGAAGGAGTATCACTCATACGCTATGCAGATAATCTTGCGGTAGTAGTCACGGCAGCGAACAGTGGACGGCTCGTCCAGGAAGCAAATCAGACGCTCGAAATTATTGAAGAATGGATGACACAGAACGAACTTTAGATTGCTCCGGGAAAACGACGGCTATCATCCTAAATATGCGAAGGAAAGTACACATTTGAAAGTGATAATAGATATAAGGCATTTGGTAAACACCTTGAAATAATCTGTGGAAAAGCGAAGAAGGTAGCGAAGGCGCTGAAGACAATCCTGCCAAACATCAGGGGCTCGAAAGAGAAGAAACAGAGGTTATTGAGCGAAACGATCAAGTCGATCGTTCTATACGCAGCACTGATATGACAAGGCGTGCTGAGAATGAAACTGTGAGTAAATCTGGTGATCTCCACCCAAAGAACGACGACTCTCAGGGTGATCAGTGCCAGCAAGTGATCTCCAGCAAGGCGGCAATGGTGATAGCAGGCACAAACCCGTGGACCCTACCGGCCAAGGAAAGGAGAAATCTCTCAACCTTCAGACATGTCACGAGAGAAGACAGAAGATTGGAAGGATGAGGACGATAACAAGGTGGAAAGAAGAATGGGACAAAGCGACGCTCCGCACGACACCTTCTTTTAGCCCCGTCAGATTTGGATTCGACGCCGAGTGTACCGCCTAGTAGAGAGTCCACGTCGGCAATATTTGTCCACCCTAAAAGATTTACTTTCCCCTCCTAAATTTGTCTTGGTCAGAATATTGTATTGCAATAACCCTTTTTCTTGCCGACACATTTTTGAGAACGTACTCCAGTATCTTTCTGTTAAGAGAACGGAAACAAGACAGGTTCAAGTTCAAACCAAAGGGATAATAAAGTGTAGGTATGAAGTTCGCCTGATTCGCGACACGTGCGAAACTTGGCCGTCTGCCTGTAGCCATACATTTGGAAGCGATGTGGCGTATACCCGCTTTTTTGATGATATCGCATAGTACATGGGCTGTGTCCCTGAAAATTTACGAGCGTCAGATGGTTTGTGCCGTTGGAGATGTTTGATGGAGCTCTGCGGATACGGAGAATTTGTATCTGGTATTATACAGGAACAGGAGTTTCTTGCTGCTGACTGACTTGTGAAAAGTGAACGCTGTTCTCGCGGTACCGACAGAGCGCACTTATCGAGTGAAGGCGCGAGTTGTGTAATGGATTTATAATGGCTCGAAATCACCACCACCGTCACGCAGATTACGGATAAGGAGTTTATTATTATCACGGACGGCACACTGTATAACGTCCCGTGATGACGGTGCCACGGCCGCACTCCCCCTATAAAAGGGAACGAGAGGTAGGTAAGCATAACGGGAAAAGCAAGAGGGGCGGATGATACCGGGTACTTAGACGTCATCATCATTACCATTAGAATTGCCAAACAAGGATTACGAGCGCGTATCCTAATCCAATTAATGCTTCAGGAATTGTTTAAGAGACTGAAAGTGCAAAGTTGGGTATCTTCCCGGTGGATATACACGCAAGCCCGAGCATATCCCGGTATCCTGCTTTCGGCGGGAGGTTTAGTAAAACGCTCGCGTTATTATACCGAAAAATTGGCATTACGACGGCATCAAGAGATTTGTGCTGATGATGATGCTGCTGCTGCTGGAAGCGAAAGCGTATCCGAGTGTCTGGGTTATGTTTCCTGTGTTTACGTTTTTATGGTATCATAAGCCAATAATTGCTTCACTTGAGGTGATTTCTAAGCAAATTGAGGAGACGCGGCTCATTCACTGAGGAGAGGCCGGTGGAAAAAATCGAAGGATATAAAGCATAACCGATATCGCAGGATATAAAACTCGATTTCCTGAGGCACATCCAATTATTCTCCTCAAACCAAAGTCCCCGGAGACTATTTCGCACTAAATTTATGATCCGTAAAGACACACACAAGCGCGCGCGCGTTCTCTTTTCGACGATAAGAATTTCAAAACTCCGAAAGTTGTTGGCTGGTGGCTGCGTGTCGGCGGGGAGTTGGAGAAGAGTTTATTATGTGAATCCGCCAAAACAGCCAATTTCGGGGCCAGATATGGCGGTTTGTGTGTGGGAATCGCTTGTTTACAAAACAATGCGGGTATTTATTGCAGATTTCAATCGCATATGAATGCGTGGTGTGCTCCCGTTTGCAGTTTAGAGGATGTTGAACCAAACGTCTGCGCGAGACCTTGTCTAGGAGAATTGTCTAGTACTGAGGTGGTGACGCTGTATACACTGCTATACGAATGGCCAATTTGGGCCTTGTTCTCGTGTCACAGGCGCACTTAGCTTGAAGGTTATGTTTTGTTAACCGTCGTGTAGGTACAAGGTGCAAGGGTAGGTATAAAGCACGAACAGCAATTCGAGCTTTTCTGGTGTAGCTAGGTAGGTAGGTTCGTATTGTACAAGTGTGTAGAATAACATAAAGTCTGGAAGGTACATAAATCTGGGAGACGATAAACCGCGCACAGCTTTCGGGATCGGGATACTTTCTGTGGGGATGGGATGGGACAGGAGGAGAGATAGCGCAGGTGAAGCCCACGCAATAAAACTCGTATCTGCTTGGTCCCATCTTGGGAGCAACGAATGTGTCTATCGACCTGGAGAAAGGTGTAGCCAATGTGGAGTGAGGAGCTTCGGGGGTCACGGCATTTGCCGTTATCCTCAGAAAAGTAAAACACTGAAATTAACCATTTTATCGCGAGTTACATACACAAAAAATCAATAGTCTTGATAGTTTGCTGTTGAATGGATTTTGTTCCAACCGATGCTGATTGTTAATGTAACGACTCCAAAACGACTCAAACTCTGAACTCTACGCTACTCTATAACTCAACTATTGGAAGTTACAAGTCACTTTGACTTGTTTTTTTCAAAGAAAAAGGGTGTGTAGCATTCACAATTTGTTTGTAAAATCAGAAACAAACAGTTTTCCTAAATTGAGAACCAAACGTTATTTTGCCCAATACCATTTACTTACCTGAATGAAAAATACATGTTTTGTCACAGAAGTTGTCAGCTTACCTGCAAAAAAAACATACAATGAGTTATACGAATCATGAAAGTTAGATATGCAAGCTATAGAACAAATAATTGATCACAGGAGGTATCTCCGACCATTGTTTTTTTTCAAAATGCTAATTTGGTTATTTTGTTGTTTTTCTTCTTTTGCCCTCAATCATCTCATCAACTTTGAACCAAATAAAATTTTGTTTTAAGTAATTAATCTTCGGGTGTCATCGGTTCTATCATCGAGTGTCAAATTGAAACCGCCCGGTTCTCTACATCAAAAATTAACTTGAGACATAGTGAGTTCAGGTGATAAACCTGGAATGAAGAACAAACCGTCGTCGTCAAAAAAACGGGAAGTTGAAAAAAGGAGACTAATTCTTTTTTTTTTTCTTCATATCCTAAAAAAAAGAGAAGATTCAAGTCTATTTGATTCCTGTACAGAGACTCCACCTTCGTAAGCAACAACTTCATCTATTATTCCGGGTTTGGTACATTTCACCGACAACCAACTCACCGACTGGACATTTCACCGACAGCCATTTCACCGAACGGACATTTCACCGACACGCCGTTTCGCCGACAGGACATTTCACCGATTTGCCGATTCACCGACTGGACATTTCACCGACAAGACAATTCGCCGACACGCCCTTCCACCGACAGGACATTTCACCGACACGCCGATTCACCGACAGGACATTTCGCCGACAGGACATTTCACCGACACGCCATTTCACCGACAGGACATTTCACCGACTCGCTGATTCACTGACAGGACATTTTACCGACAAGACCACTCACCGACAGGACATTACACCGACAAGACACTTCACCGACTCGACAACTCACCAAGAAGAAATTTAACTGACTCGCCAATTTTACTTGAAAAGGAGTTCCCTGAAAATGCTGCAAAATGGAACCATATCGTGTTTGGTATTGGCGAATGCGGAAAACAATTTTTTTTTGTGTAGGTTTCATGTTTCCACACTGACCTTGTACATTACTAGAAGCTCAAACGTAGAGAACAGATTGTTGTCTATATCTTTTTCCCGGAAAATTCGAGGAAAATGAAACTGGTATGATAAATCTGCCAACCAATGTGAATTTGGACATACGGTTACCGAGATACAAGTTTTTCCGTGTCTGGGGTCTCCAAACATCTCGAGTTTCCTCATGGATTGAAGAAAGTCCACAGTTTCCCACCGAAGAACGTTGGGAAATTTACGTTATTGGTTTTTTCCATTAACCGTTGTATTCTACTTACATATTGCTTGGGGTCAATGAGAAAGAAAGTGGAAAATTGTAGAAGATTGAATTTTCACTTTCAGACTCCACACTTGTCAAAAATAACCTCCTCAACTGGCGGGTCTAAAAAAAGAAGATTGCTTGAGTCAAAAATATATTTCATCTAGCTAGTGCAGTGAGTTCAAAAAGAAGAATGATACTTGAGTCAAAAATCAGTTCTTGATCTGGTAGGTCCGAAAAGAAGAAAGATACTTGCGTCGAAAATAAACTTAATATTATTATCTAGTAGGCCTAAGGATACTAGATACTGTGCTACGGACGGCCCCGTAGCACAGGTGGTAGTGCATCGGCCTGTGGTACGGTTGGTCCTAGGTTCGATTCCTAGTCATGTCTGGGTGTTTTGTGCTGTCCACATTTTGCGTCAATTAAGGTTTTTTCAAATGTATACTAAATTAAATAAATAAATAATAAATAAATTGAATAAACTTGATTTAAAAATAGACCCCTTATACGAGTAGTGGGTCTGAAAAGAAAGATGCTACTTGAGTGAAAAATCAACTTCTTATCTGGTGGGTCTGAAAAGGAAGAGGATGTTTGAATAAAAAACTCAAAAATAGGCTCTGCATATGGTGAGTCTAAAAAATAGCATGACACTCGATCAAAGATAAACTCCTGAACTAGCAGATAGAAAAAGTGTTCTTGTCAAAAATATACTCAATTCATGTAGTGAGTTGAAGTAGAATAAGGATGGTACTTGAGTGGGAATAAGTTTTTTATTTGGTGGGTCAGGAAAGAAGGATCATTCTTGAGTTCGAAATAAACTCCATATCTGGTAGGCCTAAGAATACGTGACTCAAAAATTAAACCCTCATCTGGTGGCGCTAAAAAGAAGGATGATACTTGAGCAAAAAGTAATCCTCTCATCTGGTGGGTCTGAGAAGAAAAATGATACCTCGGATGATACTTGAGTCAAAAATCGGTTTCTCATCCAATGAGTGCAAAAAAAAATTATATTCGAGTTAGGAATACACTTCTCATTTTGTGGGTTTGAAGAAGAGGAGGATGCTTGAGTCAAAAATTCAGAAACTGACTGTGTATCTGGTGGTAATTACCGCCCATTTACTAGACTTGAGTCAAAAAAGAAGGACGATACTCTAGTTAAAAAATGAGCTCCTCAACTGGCGGGTCTTAAAAAAGGAAGATACCTAAGCAACAAATCATTTCCTCATCAGGTGGGTCTAAAAAGAAGGAAGATACTTACGTGAAAATTAGGTTCTTATCTGGTTATCGAATACACTTTGGGAGCTGAACAGCAACCATGCTCGGAATCGCACAGGTACGGAATCGAGTACTTATATCAATCTTTCAAATTAATATAGGTGTCTATGGTCCAAAATTCAAAACGCTACAGTCTTGTCAGTGAATCGGCGATTCGGTGAAATCTCCTGTCGTAAAATGGCGTGTCGGTGGAATAGGCGTGTCGGTGAAATGTCCTGTCGGTGAAATGTCCTGTCGGAGAGATGGCGTGTCGGTGAAATGTCCTGTCGGTGAATCGGCGATTCGGTGAAATGTCCTGTCGATGAAATGTCTTGTCGGTAAATTATCCTGTCGGTGAATCGGCGTGTCGGTGAAATGTCCAGTCGGCGAAACGGCGAGTCGGTAAAATGTCCTGTCGGCGAATCGGCGATTCGGTGAGTTGGGTGTCGGTGAAATGTCCAGTCGGTGAGTTGGTTGTCGGTGAAATGTCCGTATTCCATTATTCCTCAAGCGTACCTACCGTTCCAACTCCAAAACTGATGCTGCGTTACATTCCCTTGACATCCGTTGAAAGCTTTATATTCGTGAGAAGCCTCGAAAATTGTACCTCAAACGTAACTCTGCGACTCCTACCTTACAAAGCTTCATCTTTGTGAGACGCTTCAATGTTTTCTTCTACCGTACCGTTTTGACCTTAATTGCGTGATTACCTGATTAAACCCCATCTCCGTGAGAAACCGCAGAAATAATTTCTTACCGTAACGTTTTGAATTGTTTCTCAAGCATACCGTTTTGACTCTAATCTGCGTTACAAAGCTCATCTTCGTAGGAAACCTATAGAGAATTGTTTTTTTCTGTATGGAGACTGGCTCAAAGATATTCGGATAGCGTATATTACTTGCGGCAGAAACGCGTCTAACTTTCTATGATTCTCCTTCACGCAGGATCGTATCGCGGTACAAATCCTGCGGTTGTAACACTCCAAGGGTTCGCTTGCGGGTGATACTTGGCCGTGTGCCAAATTTTTTGGACTCCATCTCCGTGAAAACCCGCGAATATTATTTTTCCACGAATACGTTTTGTCCAACTTCCGTGCGATTGGACTCCATCTTTGTAAAAAATCTTTAAAATTGATTCTCTACGCTACCGTCTCCAACTGACGTTGCTTTGCTTCTCAGAAGCTGTTCTTCAAGCGTATCGTTCCGACTCCAATTTGCGTGATTAGTCTAAATCTTCGCGAAAAACTTGAACAATCGTTGCTCAAGCGTACCGTTTCGACTTTAAATGACGTCGCTGTGCCCTCCCTTGAGTTGCGTCGGGAAGCTCCACATCCGTAAGAAACCTCAAAAACTGTTTGTCTACTCAACCGTCTTGGCACCATCTTCCGTAACTGGAATCCATCTTTGTCGGAGACCTCAAAAATTGTTTGTCGACGGTACCGTTTCGACTCCAATTTGCACTGCTTCGCGACCTCTTGATTGGCGTTGAAAGCTCCATCTAAGTGAGAAACCTAAAGAAATATGCCTCAGGCGTATCGTTTCAATTTTGATCCGCGTGAGAAAGGTCATCTTCGTGAGAAACCTTAAGAATTATTGTTCTTCTCTACCGTACCGTTCTGACTTAAACTTGGGTTACTCAGTATTCCTCAAGAAGCGTACCGTTTCGACTATAATTCGCATAAGGGAATTCCCACTTTGTGAGAAACTTCTGAAGCCGTTTTTCTACCGTCTCGCTTTGACTTCCGTTTGCTTTACTTTACCTAATCTTTGGATTAGACTCCTCAACTTTAGCCTACCGTTTCAACTCCAATTCACGTTTTTATTATCCCCCTTGATTTGCCTTATAAGGCTCAATCTTCGTGAAAAACCTCTAAAAATGATCTTCTACAATACCTATTCAATTCCGAGTTGCGTGATTAAGCTCCGTCTTGGTGAAGAACCTCAACTACTTTTTTTCTACTGCAGCGTTTTGATTTAAATTGCGTGAATCGACTCCACTTGCATGAGAAAACGCCATGAAGCCATTTTGTCTGAGTGGACTCCATGTTAATCAGAAATCCTGAAAATAGTTCTTTCACAGTACTTTTGTAACTCCGAGTTGCGTAAATAGACTCCACTTTTCTGAAAAACCTCGACTATTGGTCCCCAAGGGTACCATTTAGACTCCAATCGACGTTGATTTGCGTTACAAGGTTCACATTCGTGACAAAATCTCAAAAATTGTACCTCGAGCGTACCATTTCGACCCTAATCTGCGTCACAAACTTCATATTCGTGAGAAACCCAGAAAACTGTTTCCTTACTGTATATCGTTTCAAGACTCTGTCCAAGCGTCTGTCTTTTTTTTCAAAGAAAAACGTGTGTAAATTCCACAAAATTTTTGTACCTAGATAGAATGTTACTGAGCATTCATTACCTCTCAAAAGCCATTCAGTTTTTAACGAGTTCTGACCAACATTCCTAGCTATTATCACAGTTTCGTGAATTTCGCACACTTTTAAGTTGATATTTTTCAAACAGGCGCTTTCAAGGTTAATTGGAAGGTATTGAAGCTCGCTGGCACTTCGCCTTCCTGCTCCATGACCCAGTCCGCACCTGCCTGTATAATACTCATCTGACGTATAGTGATTGATTGTCTTTAACTTTCAACTAAGTACAGTGGAGAGGTGGTGTTGATACAGATCTTTGTTGTTGGACACCTGGGCCCAAAACTCCAGCGTGTCCAGATATTTGGAAGTTGAACCCATCAATCATGCTCGTTTGGCTGCCGAGTGTCTCTCGGTGAGGCACGCGGTAATCGAGAGTGGTGTTTTTTTTTTCCGTTTTCCATGAGTCAATTAACGTTCGTGTTCGGCTTAGCGGAGGATTCGCCGTCATCACGGCTTCCGGCGAAATTTGGTCCTTCGAGCGCGCGGCACTTTTGGCGCGAAGCTTCACAAAAGCCCCGCATAACCCCCTCGAAGTGTCTGAAAGCGAATCCGGCGGCTTATCCCGAGGAAAAACAAACCTTCCGGGCTTCCGCCCCACACCTTGTACCATCGTGAGAACAAAAACAACAGAGTTGCATAATCAGCAATAAGAAACCAATCAAACTTTCTCGGGGCCGGTGAAAATATCCCAGCGACGTCGCGGCGAGGTGGCTGGCGGCGGCGGCAAAGTTTACTCGATTTATTAACGGGACTCGTTCGCGATCTTTGTCGCCGCCTTTGCCACTCCTCCCCCCTTCAACCTTAAGCGATTATGTTTGCTTTTTTCAGTTTGCCACCCCAGCGTGTTCTCACTCACACAGCAGCAACCGGCACTCACACACCCTCTGTATTCATCGACTGCTGTTGTTTTTCGCGCAGTCTTTTTTCATTTTCCACTCAGATACCCCAGGGACGAGGCATCAGCATCACAAGAAGAACACGGAGCAGGGATGGGAGGAAGAAGCAGGAAAAAAAACGAACAACGTAATAATAACGCACATCATCGCAGGCGGCGTCGAACAGCGAAACGATGAAAATAAAACACTCGGCTCGAATAGACTCGTTTGTGTATGTACTTTACTCCCGCTCCATCAGCCCCCGTTCCCACACCCGCTCCTACCGAACCCCCACCTTCGCCTGTTATACGCCCATCATCATCATCATGGTCATTACCATCAAACTCGTCGAGCGTCGCGACGGCTGCTGTTTAATGTAAGCAGGCGTCAAGCTGTGCTTTCTTATCCACCTCCCTGTACATCGTGATAAAGTTGACTTGAGACTAGCCACTGAGTCGGTCAGACGTCCTGGGGTGATGAGAAAAGTTACTGGCGATGTTTTGGTGCCAGAAAAATTAGAATTTCACCTTGGTACCCAATCATCTGTCCTTTTATGTGTTTGTTACATCCTAGTGGAGGATAGCTCCCACTCCCTTTATTCGTTGCGTTAACTTCATTCGAATGAATAGCGTTGAGATAAAGTATTTGTAGAGCAGATATCTGAAATGTTGCCGAACGATGAAAAAAGCCCTGTGATTAACTTACTCAACTTAGGTGTCGTTCTACAAAGCTCGAAGATGTCACTCTACAAAACTTAGAGAAGTCACTCTGAGGTTTGAAGATGTTACTTCAAGATCCCCAAAAATATCACCCAGCGATCGTCCAGAAAATGCTTTTACGTGTTTGTTGTGTTGATACATAAGATGTAATGACTTTTATATAAGTTGTATATGGATAATCCAGTCAATGTATTTAAGTTGACACTTGTCAAAATAACATGGAAAATTACAAAAAATTTCAAATCCGCAGTGGAACAAACACGTAAAATGTTGTACAACACTCGTGGCTTGTCACACAAGATGCTTTCCGACACTCAGCCTCTTACAGAACTCGGGCTGCGCCCTTGTTCTACAAATTTCGGCTTCGTGTCTGAAAACCACTTATGTAACAGCCAACTCGTCTTGTAAACTACTATTACGTAATCGTTTCATAGATACATAACGCGCAAAGTAATACATAATCAAAAATAGGTAACAGTACAGTATCCGGTGAAACGTCAAAAAATCAATATTTTTGATGAAAAAAGACACTAATCGATAGATTTCACTCCGGGAAACACGATTCCGATGTCGGAGCGAAGTTTTTTTTTAACAAGGAGTTCTCTTTCACTAACCTTAGATACTTCACCACATACCAAACAATTACCGCGGAGTAATAGTACAGTAGGCGGTGGAACAACAAAGAAGCATAATTTTTGGTGGAAAAAGGTACAAATAGACAGATTCCGCTTCAAGAAACTCAATTTCGCTGTCTGAGCAAAGTATTTTTTACAGGAAATAAATTTTTACTTATTCATATCTTTTAATTTTGGCGTTTTATGACATACGTATAGCCCGCACGCCGCTACTGGATTTCAAAATGGCAACGTCAAGAACTTATTGACAGTTAAAACACCCAACCTGGAAAATTCAGGGCAAATCCTAATGTGCGAGGCCCATCTTGTGTCTTCAAGTATCGTTTGGAGCCCCACTGAGCCCTATCAAACCCCATCATGTCATCTTGTGTTATTCGAGGCCCTATCCGACTTTGTATCTACAATGTACCTAGCATTTTGAGCCCTGCTGAGCCCCGTTGTGTCTTCAAGTGTCATTTGGAACCCCATTGAGCCCCGTATTGCCTTCTGGTATCACTGGAAGCAGTATCCACCCTCAGTTGTATCCAATTTGTAGCTTTTCAAGCCCCACTGAGCCCTCTTGTTCTAGTAAGCCTTTCTTGTATGCCCCCATAGCTCCCCATGTAGCCAAAAAAGAAATAAACAATTTGATATTATTTGATTTGATTTGTGTCTCCATGTGTGGAGCGGAGTCCTACAGAGCCCCTATGTGTTTTCAAATACCTTCGGAGCCCTAGTGAGCTCCGGCAGGTCTTTTTGTAGTATTCAGAGCTTTATCTTGCCTTTATGTCTACATTATAGCGTTACAAGCCCTGATCAGCTCCCTTGTGCCCTAAATGTCGTTCAAAGCCCCATCAAGTCCCGTTATGCCTTTCTTGCATTATTCGAAGCGTATCTTTTCTTGTGTCAACATTGCAGTCTTTTAAGCTCTGCTGAGCTCTGTTGTGTCTCTAAATGTTGTCTGGAGCCCCATTAAGCCCTGTCATGTCCTCTTATGTTAGCCCTATTCCTTCTTGTGTCTACATAGTAGCGTTTGAAGTCCTGCTGAGTCCCTTTGTCTCGTCAAGTGTCTTTGGAGCCCTGAGAAGCCCCTTTGTGACCCAGAAAAAAATGTTTACAGCTCTACTAAGCCACGTCAGGCCTTCTTGTGTTACCCAAAGTTCGATCCTTCCTTGTGTCCACATTGTAGCGTTTCAAACTCTTCTGAGCCTCATTGTATCTTCAACTGTCGTTTGGAGCCTCTACAAATCCCCATTAGGCCTCGTCTTGTTCTTTTGTATTATTCGAAGCTCTATCCTTTGTTGTGTCTACACTTTAGCGTTTCAAGCCCTGCTGAGCCCCTTTGTGTCTTCAAGTGTCGCGTGGGGCCCTAATCAGCCCTATTGTATCTCCAAGTTTCGGTGGGAGCCCTGGTGAGCCCCGTTAGGCTTTCTTATGATGATCAAAGCCATATCCTCCACCGTGTCCAGGCCTGATGAGCTTTAGAGTGTCTTCAAGTGCCTTTTGGAACCCCGATAGGTCCCCTTGTATCTTCAAGTATTATTTGAAGCCCTGATGAGCCTTCATGTTTTCCCACTGTTTCTGAACTTGATGAATCTTCCTTGTGCCTACCTTTCTCAGCGCCCCATCAAGCCCACCTGTGTCTTCAAGTATCTTTTGCAGACCTACTGGACCTCCTTGTGTTTTTCAAGTATTGTTTGGAACCATAGCGGGCCCCATCAGGTATTTTTATAATATTCAGAGCCCTATCCTCACATGTGTTCACATTGTAGCGGTCCAAGTCCTGCTGAGCTCCCTTGTGTCTTTGTCGTTTGGACTCCTCTTATAACTCCATTGAGCCCCGTCTTGTCCTCTTGTGTTATTCGAATCCGTATCGCTTTTTGTGTCTACATTGTAGTCTTAAGCCCTTCTGAGCTCTGTTGTGTCTTTGAATATCGTTTGGAGTCCTATCAAGTCCCATTCGGCCCTATCATGTTTTCTTGTGTTATTCGAAGTGTCTACACTAGTGTTTAAAGACCTGCTGAGCGCTTTTGTCTCTTTAAGTGACTTTGAGCCCTGATAAAAGCCCTAGTGAGCCTTGTCAGGTCTTCTTGTGTAATCCATCAGAGCTTGATTCTCTGTTGTGTCTACACTGTAGCGTTTCAAGCTCTGTTGAACCCTTTTGTGCCTTCAAGTATCGTTTGGAGTCCTGGTAAGCCCCCTTTTGTCTCGAAGGGTCGTTTAGAGTCTCATTGAGCTCAATCAAGCTTTCTTGTGATGTACAGAACCCTATCCCCCTTATGTCTACAATCCAGATTGTAGCGTTTTGAGCCCTGCTGAGCCCCATTGTATCTTCAGGTGTCATTTGGAGCCCCATTGAGCCCCGTCATGCCTCCTTGTGTTATTCAGAGTAGAATCCACCCTTGTTATATCTACACTGTAGCATGTCCGGCAAATAATTGTCCAGCGAAGAATTTTCCAGCGAAGAATTGTCCAGAGTTGAAGCCTCGCTTGGAGCAAATCTTCAACTACATTCACTACATGTACATCTCCACTACATGTAGGAACGGTGATTCAAGACAAAAACTGGAGTCAAAGAAACCATCCCCAATCGGTGGTCTTAATTGAGCACCATTCATATACTAGCATTCGTAAATTTTTGACGTAGAACAGTGATGTTTCAGAAAACTTGTATAATTTTGAATGAATAATTTGATTTCTCAAAAACAAGTAGGAAGTGGCTAGCTCTGACATTGGAACTGTGTTCTTTAAAGTTGAATCAATTGATTAGTGTCCTTGTTCATGATAAATATTGAATTTTTGACGTTTCGTTATGAGGCAAAACCAATCAAGTAATGCTTTTTCCTCAGCAAAAATATCAATTTTCAACGTTTTACCGTTTATTGGACAATTACTCAGGAATATAAGTTTTGTAGTTCATGTATCTAGCTTGACATTCGTCAAAGAAGTGTCAAAACTCACAAGAAATTCGAGTTTTCTCTCAATTATGGCAACGATTACAAAAAACGTTGTTCGATACACAAGCGCTGAGCGTTTTCAGGCCCTCAGCCTCTTTTGCAGCATTTGGCTACGCCTCATGATGGCAAACAAGGCTTCGGGCTGGAAAACGCGCTCTTGTATCGGAAAATACAATAACAATACCAAGAAGTCCTGCGTAACGATTCTTGGAAGTTCGCTCTACCATCATTGGAGACTTTACGATTCTTGAAAATATATTCATAAGATCCACAGTGATACCTACTGCTTTACGAATTATGTCATTCTTAGGATGGTAATGGCTCAACGATCTGCGGAGATAATGACCTTGAAACGTTATAGATAAGATACTACCAACTTCCAAAATTAATACTGCTTCACGATTCTCGATATAATCGCATTGTCTCAAAAATTTGCGGGGATATTGCTCTACAAACTTCAGAAGTTGTAGCTAATTGTTCCTTAGAAACATTGTTTGGCGGGCCTAGTGGCCCTCCATGAGCTCCCTTGTTCTTTAATTGACTTTTGAAGCCCCGCTGAGCCCCATGGCATTTTTTCCTGGCTTACGGAGCTCCATCAACTCCCCCTGTTTCCTCATATATCGTTTGGAGCCCTGATGAGCCCCTTGATTCCTTCCGTAGCTTCAGAATTACAGTGAGCCTCCTTGTGCCTTCTGCGTTTTTAGAGGCCCTAGTCGCCCTCCAGGAGCCCTCTTGTTTCTTTAACGTCTTCTGGAGCCCTGCTTAGCTAAGCTAGGCCCATAAAATTTTTCCATGACTTACGGAGCTCCATCCGACCCTTTGTTATTTTATGTATCGTTTGGAGCCCTGAGGAGCCCCCTCATTCCTTCCGTAGCTTTGAGAAAATCGGTGAGCCCCCTTGTTGCCCTAGTTACCCTCTGAGGTCTTTCTTGTTTCATCAACGTCTTTTGAAGCCTTGCTGAACCCCCAAGCATTTTTCCGTGGCTTACGGAGTTCTATCGGGTTCCCTAGTGCCCTCATGTATCGTTTGGAACTCTGATGAGCCCTCTTTTTTTGTAGCCTCCAGAATTCCAATAAGCCCCCTTGTGCCTTTTTGCGCTGCTGGAGGCCCTAGTGATCCTTCGTGGGCCCTCATTGTTTCTTCAACGTCTTTTGAGACCCCGCTAAGCCCCCTAACTTTTCTCTGTGTCTTTTGGAACATTGGTGACTTCCTTGTGCTTCCATGTGATATTCGAAGCCCTATCGGCCCCCTTGTGTCCGCAAGGGTAGTCTGGAGCCCCAATTAGCCCCCTTATGCTCTTCACAGCCAGCGATCTGAATTCAACCAAACTTCATTGGACTCCCTTGTTTCTTCAACGTCTTTTGAAGTCCTGCTGAGCCCCCTCAAATTGCTCTTGACTTTTGGTGCATAAATAGGCACCTTGTGTTTACATGTGATGTTCGGAGCCCTATCAAGTCCCCTTGTGTCCTTAAGTGTGGTTCAGAGCCTTAGTTAGCCCACTCATGTTTTTTCTTGACTCTCAAAGTACTACAGTGAGCCCCCTCTTGCCTTGTTTTGTTATAGAAAGCTCCATCAGGCCACCTTCATGTCCTCAATACAGTTTGAAGCCCTCCTGAGCCTCTTTACTTTTTTCCGTGACTTCAGAGCTCAATCGGGCTCTCTTTTGTCCTCATGTGTGGTTTGGAGCCCTGATGAGCCTCTATGTGTTTATTGTCCGGCCAAGTATCGAGAAGTGTCGTTCCTTTTGCGACGAATTGTCCGTGCGACGAATTGTTCGCGACGAATTGCCCGCGACGAATTGTCCACGCGACGAATTGTCCGTGCGACGAATTGTTCGTGACGAATTGTCCACGCGACGACCAGAAACCGAAATAGGTCCAACTGAACGATCTGCGAAAAAAATGACATTCTCAATTTGTCGTTATGACTTTTGGATTTACCATCGTCGAAAACTGTCACGCGAGTCTTGGAAACATCTCAGCTCTGCACATTTTAAGGAGATCTTCTTCTATAAATTCTGTGAGATGTTAGCTTCATGTTTCTCGACAATGTAGCTTAACGAACTCTCTCAAGGTCTGAGATTTTCATCGAGTGTTTCAAAGCTTTTCCTCCAGTTCACGCTAGTCCGTCAACGTGTTCTGAAGCGGCGCCTTTGCCACTTGGGCTGATGAGAACTTCTAGCTTCGAGTTTTCAACACCAGAAATGTCGACTCGATTGACTTCTGCACTGATGCTTGAAGCCTCGAGAAACGTTATAGACCCGGCTTTGTGCAAAACCGACCGAAAAAAACTTGTGTTCAAACTGCGTTGCGATAAATCGTTAAAAAACAATCATAACTTTCCACGGTCGTAAAAATAAACGCATAAATCAACAAAAAGACTCAATCACAGAGCCCCGAACGCACCAAACAAATATAATTCTCGCTACATTTCCTCGCTGGGATTTATGCTCCCAATCATCGGGCCGTAAACTGTACCTACACAACAATATAGTGTTTTCTGTCGCGTCGTAAATATCCCGGAGAAACTAAATCGATCATTTTTTTCCTCCTAATAAATTCCCCTCTCGGTCCTTTAGCATTCACCATCGGCTTCTTCTTGAAGAATTATTTATGTTGATGTTTTGGCTTTTGCGAAAACGCTGTGTTGTATAGACACACACACACACACACACACGTAGGAGGCTGTGATGTTGGTGCCTGTGCGTGGGCAGGGGCAGGAGCACAAAAAATACATGTGTGTGTGTGTGTGTGTGTGTGTGTGAGGGTGAAGCAAGCGGTAGTAAATTCAACAGGTGTGTAGTAGTGGCATGGCACAGCACAGAGCCTACCCCGGCTCTCTTCCCTTTGAAAAGGGGTGAGATGTGAGGGAGGTGGAGAGAGAGAAAGGGACGCGTTTATATCACACCGCAAACGTTCGCTAATCCTCTCAGAATGTCGTCTATTAATCCGTAATGGGGACTGCGGGAGGGGGCGGGGGAGTAATGGTAGATTAACCCAGATACTGCAGTTCGAGCTGCAGTTTATAAAGAGCTCAAAAAGAAGGCCATTGGATTATTAATTTGCTGTGTAAACGCGTTGCTAATGAATGATCGCTGTAATCCAAACTAGATACCTATTTTCTTGAAGTAGGCACTACTGAATGGAGTGCAATGCCCGAGTTGAGCCACTTGATATTCTTGGGAAGAATGATGCTATTGATTATACTACTCCAACATGTTCATCAAGTCATTTGTACTTCAAAAAGAGTTGTGGTTGCCAGCCTTATGTGCATTTTGACGCCCTATAGTCCCCAAACCGTAGGTGTAGCTGAATTTTGGTTTGAAACCCAATTCGCATTTGCAAACTTCTCTGAATTTTTCGATAATTTTTTGACCACAACAAAGCACTTACCATACACGTCTTGGAAACGTTTCTATCAAAATTGAAAATAGGGCCTTCAAATTCCAGGAACTTCCGAATTTCCGAATCCTACAAGCACTTGTTGCAGATTTCTATTCTAGGTATTCATCTCTATTAGTGAATAGTCTCAGCTCTGGTCTCAACAAATACTGCCACTGATTGCTAAGCTAATCCAGGAGGGATTAAGGCTTACGCCAGTTTTACGTGATTCTGTATCCGCCACAGCTTGGTTTTACGATAAAAATCTACTCATTAGCATTTAGTCGGCCCGCGAGCATTCAAGTTAAATTAACCGTTTCTTTTTTGTTGCAGGTAATTGACACAAATCTTCCGATAAGCAGCCGCGTAAGTAAAGAAAATCTCGTCGTCGGCGTCTGAAAAACCGCAACGAAAATTAGCAGCACAATTCTCTCTTGGTGCTCTTTTGCCCGGTTCTTTTGTTCTTTTTCCGGCAGCAGTAGCATAAAATATCGACGATTAGCAATCATGAAGTGGGGTATTATTCCGCCCCGCGCCAGCCAGGGCTAATCGCCGAGCACCTGCCGTTCGGAGCTTTCAAAGTCGTAAAAGTCGAGATAAAGCACGATTTTTCCCCGTTTCCCGCTGAAAAGCCGAGACGTTCAATGCGTCCGAAAGCACGTCTTCTGCAGTGCTTTTTCGATCGATTAAATTCTGTCTCCATTATTACATAAACATATTCTTCCGCGTCTTCCCCGCCCGTATTACCTGCTGCATTAGCTCTCGAATAAAATTCTCCTTTGCAACTTTTCTCGTTATAATTTTTAATGGAACTAATCGGCTTTCGAAAGCGCTCGATAGACCGTCTCGTCAAGTCCCGCTCGGCTAAAAAAGCTTGTACAAAAAAAAACTCGACAAAAAGCTTAAGTACGCGACAAAAAAGCGTAATATAAGGAGTTTTCACTCCTTCTTGTGTAGGTAAGTGTATTTTTTTTTGTATTTTTATAAGCGCGACAGGAATTCGTTTAAGTTGAAAAGCCGACAAAGATCCTCGTGTATAAGCACCGAGCCCGAGCTTAAGCGCGCAAGTAACGTGAGATTGTTCGGTGTATAAGTCGAAGCCTGAAAAGTGCCGGTAAAAGCTCCATAATTGAGTCTTGAAACTTTTTTATCGAGTGAAAATTTATCTTCACCTAAGACGCAGCGTATTGACTCACTCCGCGTCGCTTTTTTTTGCACAGGCGGGAATGTCAACAATTAAATTGGAAGATCTACTTCGACGACAGAATTGACGCACAAGACCTTGGCGGCACAAAGGGCACAGAAAAACCAATTTTGCTTTGAAACACACAAAAAAATGCATATCGGGCTCGAAACCAAAATTCAGCTACACCTACGGTTTGGGGGATATAAGGCATCGAAATGCACATAAGACTGGAAGTTGACTGCAACTTTTTTTGGAGTACGAATGACTTGGAGAGACGCTTCTGGTGTTAGTGAAGCGATATCTTCGGAAATCGTATGAAGGTAACCCGAGTTTCGTTCAGTCACACTTCCGGAGAACAGAAAGCGACATCTGAGATTCTTGGAACAAAGATTGTAGGTGACTTATTGCGACATTTTCGAAGACTGTATAGCGACACCACCAAAGTTTATAGCGTAAGGGTTAGCTGAGAACAAGCGATTTTTTGCGACAAAGCGAAGCAATTTTTTTTGTCTGGACCAGTCACCAACAGAATATCCCGCGCATCGCAAGGTGGCGGCTGCAACTTCTGAAATACAGCTTTAAGGTTGAGGAGCGTCCCAGGTACAGAAGACGGCATGGGGACCACCTAAGCCAGAATCCTTGTAGTCTTGACGAACGAACAAGTCAACAAATTCGAGGAAGTCAAGCACATCGACGAAGCCTACTGGGTGTTGACGGAACAATTGACGGATGCGAAGATCATCAAAAATTCGATTCCATGACGGTCAAGGACAATCATCCGTTGCGTAGAATCGATTATCAAATCCACCGCCCACAAGGAGGCATTGACTTCACAAGTTTTTATCTAAAGTCAGGGTATCAGCAAATCTCTATCGCGGAGGCTTCAAAACATTCCACCTTGTTCGTTACCTGATCAGGCCAGTATGAGTATGAATGATTGCAATTTCAACTCACGCACCGCGGACGTTACAAAGGTTGATGAACAAGATCTCACGATCAGCGAATGTCTTCACCGTCATAAAAGTTGATGATGCACATCAACTAAGCCTACTGGGTGTTGGCGGGTTAATCAACGCATGCAAAGATCACCAAAAATTAATTCCTTGACGGTCAAGGAGAATCGCCCGTTACTTAGGATCCACGACCAAATCGATCGCCTACAAGGAGGCATTGACTTCACAAGTTTTGATCGAAAATCAGGATATCACCAACTCCCTATTGAGGGGGCTCCAAAACATTTTACCTTTTTGTTACCCGCCCAGGTCAGTATGGATATAAATGGATGTCATTTATTTCAACTAACGCACCGCGGACGTTTCAAAGGTTGATGAACAAGATCTTACGATCAGCGAATGTCTTCGCCGCCATATACCTTGATGAATTAATGATGCACATCAACCAAGCCTACTGGGTGTTGGCGGGATAATCAACGCATGCGAAGATCATCAAAAACTCAATTTCCCGACGGTTAAGGACAATCACCCGTTGCCCAGAATCGATTACCAAATCGACCGCCTACAAAAAGGCATTTACTCAACAAGCTTTGATCTAAAGTCAGGGTATTACCAAATCCCCGTCACGTAGACTTCGAAACATTTTACCCTATTCGTTACCTGCCCAGGCCAGTATGTGTATAAATGGATGCCATTTAGCTCAACTGACGCACCGCGGCCGTTTCGAAGGATAATGAACAAAATCCTACGATCAGCGAATGTCTTCGCCGCCATACACCTTGATGATGCACATCAACCAAGCCTACTGGGTGTTGACGAGATAACCAACGCATGCAAAAATCACCAGGAACTCAATTCCCCCTGACGGTTAAGGACAATCACCCGTTGCCTAGAATCGATGACCAAATCGACCGCCTACAAAGAGGCATTGACTTCACAAGTTTTGATCTGAAGTCAGGGTATCACCAAATCCCTATCGCGGAAGCTTCGAAATATTTCATCTTGTTGGCAACCTGCTCATGCCAGTATGACTATAAATGGATGCCACTTAGCTCAACTAACGCGTCGCGGACGTTTCAAAGGTTGATAAACAAGATCCTACGGTCAGCGAAAGTCTTGACCGCCATATACCTCAATGATACACATCAACCAAGCCTACTGGATGTTGGCGGGATGATCAACGTATGCGAAAATCACCAAAAACTCAATTTCCCGACAGTCAAGGACAATCATCCGTTGCCTAGAATCGATGACCAATCAACCAAATCAACCGCCTACAAGGAGGCATTGACTTCACAAGTTTTGATCTGAAGTCAGGGCATCACCAAATCCCTATCGCGGGGCTTCGAAACATTTCACCTTGTTCGTAGCCTGCTCAGGCCAGTATGAGTATAAATGAATGCCACTCAGCTCAACTAACGCGCCGTCGACGTTTTAAAGGTTGATGAACAAGATCCTACGATCAGAGAATGTCTTGGCCGCCATATATTTGATGATGCACATCAACCAAGCCTACTGGGTGTTGGCGGGATAATCAACGCATACGAAGATCACTGAAAACTCAATTCCCCGACGGACAAGGACAATTACCCGTTGCCTGGAATCGATGACAAAATCAACCGCCTACAAGGAGGCACTGACACAAGTTTTGATCTCAAGTCAGGGTATCACCAAGTCCCTATCGCGGAGGCTTCAAAACATTTCACCTTGTTCGTAACCTGCTCATGCCAGTATGACTATAGATGAATGCCACTCAGCTCAACTAACACGCCGCGGACGTTTCAAAGGTTGATGAACCAGATCCTACGATCAGCGAATGTCTTTGCCGCCATATATCTTGATGATATTTGTCTATTTCATGCCTGTACAACCAGCCAAGCAGCTATAGAAAGACCTCAGAATATTTTACGACGAAGGACTGACGTTGAATCTGGATAAATGTTGCTTTTCGATGAACTCTGTCACATTTCTCGAAATTGAAGCAATACTATCAAAATAACGGAAGTGATTCACGGCTGATTTCACGAGTCTCATTATCGCATCTTTTGGTTTTTTCTTGATACGATGAGCTTGTTTGCGGAATTTAATCGAAATAATTACTACTGGAATAGCGTATTGTATTCTGTTTGATGCTGAAGCTCCATGCGGAATTCCTGGAAACGGATAACAGAGAAGGGATCTTATGACATCGATTGTTCTTGGGAAAACCCAAGAAAAACAATATTTGGAGCAACGTAGCCACTGGAGTTCGCAAAATTAGAGCTCGATAACATGTCTCCACCGATTTATAGCTGGTTACGTGATTCTCTGGGACTTGAGTTGTTAATAAAGAACAAATAATAATACAGCTGAAGATCAATAACATCCACGTGAAGTTTGCGAAAGCCGTCTGTTGAAATAGAAAATGAATGGATGGAAAAAAAGTGGCCTGTTGTGCAGGTCTCAGTGAGCTTCGTACGACTTGGTCCTGGCCCCCTTTTCAGCCGTGATCAGTGACCCTTCCAGACGAGTTTGAGCGAGTGTGATTTTTATATGGGCTCAATTAGTTGCCTGAGCATCCAGGCATCGAAGAGAATGTTGAATATAATATGGAGCTTTCCCTCAGCACTTGTTATCATATTTGGACGGATTTGCGTTTTCACGGCACAACATTGCGGATTTCCAAGCCGGGATTTCGGGAGGAATTCGGGCGTCGTCATGTCCTCACAAGAATTTTTAATTTGCACATGTCTCGGCGTGCCCATGTTCTCTGCGCTTCAGATCTCGAAAGACGTTGCGGAATTTCCAGTGCGCATTGTTTTCGCGGAGCTTCTGCCCTGCCGGGGTAGAACTAAAGCCCTCAGCTCTACTCTGCAGATTGCCGCAAAGTTGCGTTGAGTGCGTTTATACTAATTTAGAGAAGAATGTTCAAACACACACTGTTTATTACTGCGTACCACTAAATACACGTCAAAATTTGAATCAATCGTCGCACTTATCGCTAGCTTCGCTGATGTACTCGCTGTTGCTGCAAATTCAAATCTGGCCTTGCTTAGCTCATTCTCCGCTTATATACTCGAGTGATATCTTCGAGAACATTCCAGGCGTCTACTGGTATATGGGTACGGTATAAATTTGAAAGATATCGGAAAAATGGCTTCACTCACAAAGTTTTCGTCATATTCTGACAAGATCTATCCACATTCAGAATTCTTGCAACCATCAAAGGAGCACCCTGCACAAAATTATCCGAGTTTACGTCGATAAACGTTAATCAAATTAGACGTTGAAAAGCGGAAGTTAGAATAATAAGCATTTTTGCTTTTGGGGGTCTGCCCGATGCTGTGATGGGAAAATGAGTAGAGAAAATAATTTTATGGGCAGAGCGAAGGAACCGGCAGTAATTGGCGCCCCCAGGGGCAGCTCCACGGGAGTATTAAATAATTTTCGCTTCGATTTTCAACGGAAATCGCTCTTTTTGGCCGACCATCAGCAAAACTCTGTCAAGCGAAATAAAATATATTAACAAGAACAACATTCACGGACGCCGTACGCACGTAATTGGATTCAGATATTGATTGGGTGAGTGCACATACACCCCACAAGAAAAGGGTTTAGCTGTATCTGCTTATTAGAGGTATCTTTGTATTAGAAGTTTCAAAAAAAAAAATACCGTCAAGTTAGACGATTCAAACTTGTGCCCCGTTTCCACCAAGGGATTCAATTATGAAACAGCTAACTGAGGATTTTCTCTGGTGAATTCTAGTTTGGTACTGTTTGATTGGCTGCAGGAGAAGCATACAATCTGTTGTGAGCTTAGCATCTCTTCATAGTCCTTCGTAAAACTGGGTCTTTTATTAGTCACAATGCTGAAATTCGCCAAAAAAAAAACTCCAATAACTACTTCATGACTGCAGTTTTTGGTGCACCCGACTGGGTATTTCATCCACGCATGCTGAGCTTTTACGTTGGAGCTAGACCCGTGGCGCCCTCCTCCGGCCAGAGTTAATGGAAACGTTGACTTCGCACCTGCACGCTTGCGAATTATCTACAACAATTCAAGTCCAATTCACGGTGAGCTTGAGTGCAAGTAAATACAGCGTGATAATTTTGCCACACAAAAACCGGACTCGGAAAAACTGATATTTACTAACCGCTGAAAATTTAACGGAGGAAATTCCGGCCATTCCACGGTCATAAATCAGAATTCTCCAGCCCGCAGCCGCCGTCAGCCTATAACCTCTCTTTTATGTGATAGAGAAGAGGTGAAACCCCGAGAGAACGCTCGGAATCCCGGAATTATTACGATGATGGAAACATTACCCCTTTAAAACGCCCTCTCTCTCTCTCCCGCCTCTGGATGCTTGGACGCTTGTTGAATCAACGGATCTCGGATGGAAATACAGAGTGACCAAGCTCAAATGTTTCCCTACTCAAGCAGTAATCCACAGAATTATTCATGCAATGTCTAGCATAATCTTTTGTTGAAAAAATTCTTGAACAGTAATTATTGGGAATTTACTGGAAAAGTGCTCGCCTATAACCTCGTCATTTTGTCACACGCCTACCTAAGTAATGCGTAAATGATGTAAGTGATGTGAATAATGAGATAAAAACCTCAAATAAAGTGTGCTATATCACAAAGGCATTCCTACTCAACTAACAAGGTTGAAAAAACCTTCATTACCTTCAATAACTAACAAAGCTGAATGAAGTTATGTTTGTTGTTCTCGGAGACTGTTTTTTCTCACATGGTTATATTTGGTTCTTGACATTCTGAACAGGCACCTAAGAATTAGCAAATGTTGACGATCAAGTTCCAAGAATTATAATTATCCATGTTTTCTTATGTAAATGGGTTTGATTTACTTCACTCAAATTGTTCACTTTATTTACAATATTTATCCAATTCTATTGAATAATGCACGCATTATCACACGCTTACATGCTTGCATTTTTCAATAAGACTTGATAGAGCATAGTATTCTACTCGCGGGTAATGGCTATTACTCATTCGGATGCTTTACGACACTTGCGAAGGCTCGTGTCGGCAAACTGCATCCTCATGAGTAAGAAGCAATCATTACCCGCTTGTTGAATAATATACTATTACGGCTGTTCAAGGCATGTAAGTGTGTGGATCACTCACGCGTAAATAATGGCATCATTCACGTAGCTCAAGAGCTTGTGAATCCCAGTGAGTACGGGTACGTCAAATTAACATTCAATAAACGTTTCCATCCTTGTTCAACCATTTGACGTTTGTATCCCAACGTGTTTTTCACACCAAAGTTCCAACTTATGATCAAAAGGTGCAAAAATGGTAGTGAGAAACGTTTAATCAAGTTTAGAAACGTCTAAACTTCTCACGTTAGAAAGAAGTGAAGAAAAAGTTTGGATAAGAAATAAACGTTCCATTTTAATTCTGACTTAAACGTTCCCCAGACGACGAAAGTGAAACGCTACCTATATCATTGTCAAAAATTGATTGTTGGAAAAATTACTTGAAGTTGAGGAAAGCCTAATTATTATCGTTGGTGATAATTTTAAACCGTTCTTGATTGGAAAAATGAAGCACTTTTTGATTTGTTACAAAAACGTTCTAAGGACGTACAGAAGAGAACGTGAGAGTAGATTTTTTGTCAGGAAATGATGTTAAATATCCAAATAAAGTTTGAAGAATATTCCAGAACGTTCCATTTGAGAAATATGGTCAATCAAAATGTTGTGTGATGCTCAAAAAAAAGATTGTTGAATGAACGAAACTTGAGAAAAGTTTATTTACCGTTAGTAATGGCCTGAAAAATGGCTCTTGTTTAAAAATGAGAATTATATTGCAGTTTTGAATAAAACGTTCTTGTAAATTGTATATTATGTTGAGAAATGCTAGTTCAATAAACGCGCGCGCGTGTTTTAACATGTCCTAGTTTTCAGAATAGGTCAGGTCCACACCGAGAGAGGGCGCCCCGACTTCTAACCCACCACTTCAGTCGAAGCCAGTCTAAGTAAATACGAAAGTATTATACAGTCTTAGAAAACTTGAAGCAGTCTAAGCTAGTCACCTCAGTTGGTTTGAACTTGATTCCGCTTCGTGTTACAGAGATTGTACTTTCGAAAATCGGTTTCGTTCAATGTCCTGAAAACGCTGAAGATGATGTTCAAAAAAGACGTTTGACGAGTTCAGATGGACCTACACAGTCAATCTACAGTTGAACTTCATCTTATTGGCGTTTGGTCAAACGTGATGGTTGACATGACATGATATGATAAATGGTTGACAAAAACGTCTAAACGAGTGACATCAGACTATTTATTCAAAGTTATGATTTAGACGTTGGAATCCTTATTCATTTGGACGTTTCTTACTTGGATTTCAAAGACGTTTTATTGTATGCCTCAGAAATGTGAAAGTGGGAGTTTGTCGAGCGTTTTGAACACAATTGATTTGCTGTTTAAAAGACGTTCCAAAAACGTTGAGGTTGACGTGTTCCGAATGATTGATCAGTCGTTCTTGAATCACTCCGATCAGCTTTCAGCGAATCGTTCCATTAACGTTGACAAAAACGCTGGACATCTGGCCGCTTATTTTGAGCTACTTCTCAAACGTTTCTGACCTCAGGTTTGTTATCTGATTCGAACATTTGAAACGATGATGTGCCCACTGAGTAGAACTTCAACAAGCTTTCCATAAGCTTTTTGATTTAATTCAAGAACGAAAGCGTTAAACAATGTGAAGCACCCCTGTATTACAACATCAAGTAGGTATCCACCCTGTATTAATCTATCCATTCGGTAATTTTGTATGCGCCCGAGAAGAACCGGTGAATTAGCAATAATTGAAACCCCAAGTTTGGAAACGTGTGCGGCAAAAACTCGACCGACAACCCTCCCTAATAACCTGCTAATTAACCTCAATGTTTTTGCTCTGCCGACTGACGGTTCGCCCGGCTGCGGTCCGCCGGGCAATTTAAATTTATGTCTTTTCCCCGCCTTCCTCCCGCTCCCTCTTTCCACAATGGCGGGAACACGGGGGCACCGGCGCGGGGAAACCGGGAAGGTTCGTCATCGTCAGAACTTTGCCGCGGGAAATTTCTTGTGTGCGCCCGGAAGACTGGAGTATGATTCGGGAGGTAGCGGGGGCACCAGGCGGCGGGGCGACGATAGATTGGTTTCTTTGTGAACGCGGGAGGGAAAGGGGGTTGGCGAACAGAAATGAGAGGAGGCCCTCTTCTTGGAGTTGGGAGAGATTTAATTTGATTTTGATGGGAGGAAACAAGAACAACTAATTGCCAGAGATTGTGTTGTTATTTGATTTCTCGCAGGGCTCCCGCGGAGTTTTTCGGGTGTTTCTAATTCCGTGCGGATTTTTTTTTAATTTCAATTCCCGGCACATTTTCTCTTTCGCAGTTTGGTCAGGGCTGTTTCGCGAAAGCACGAAATCAGCGCCGAAGGAAGGGGGCCGAAGACTTGAGGAATTTTTTTGTGCCAAACTGGAACATTCCGGATAATGATTAGGCTTTACTTGCACCAAGTATGTACAAGGAAAAGTTGGAAAAGTTCAGTTTTTTCGATGTTTTTTTCATTTGGAGCTTCATCTTTGGACGTCTTCTGGACTCTGGGGGACGTTTCTATCAAAACTGGAATGAAACTTTCACTTTAATCAAGAACGCTGTTCCCGTTCAGTTAGTAGTTGCCAGTTAGACCTAGGAAGAACGTTAGAACATAAACGTCAAATGTTCATACTAAGATGAATACGTTTCCATAACGTTTAATTTGTTGTACCCGCTTACTAGGGTTTAGGTAATCTTGAACATCGTTGACCTCCAGTTCCACCAAACTTCTATGGACGGATTAACTTTATCACTAATTAATGTGAGGAGAAGTCTCAGACCATCGGACTCACCGAGCAACCACCATCGAAATCCAGCAGACAAGTGCTTCGACCTGTTTGGGTCTCATCAGTGCTGGAGCATCCAAAAGCAGGAGCTCGATGATCTTACGGTCCAAGACTTTCCTTTATGTGCTCTCCGCCTTTCTTCCATGAAGCATCGACACTAACCATTTTGCATACCTATACTTGGAAGGTTAGAGTAGACGTGCACTCCTCCATCATGTGTGAGGCCTCAGAGTGGTTGATAAGTCGGCTGTCAACTTGCTTCCGCGACCACTGCTGCCTCGATATACACATTGCGGAAAGCCGCTAGTAGATGGCGCCGCACGGGTATCTCACCTATGAGTACCCTCGGAGAGCACATATAGGTAAGACTTGGACCGTTAGATCATCGAGGTTCTGCTTTTGAATGCTTCAGCACTGATGAGACCTAAACAGGTCAAAACACGTGTCTGCTGGATTTTGATGGTGATTGCTCGGTCGGTCCGATGCGATGGTCTGAGACTTCTCCTTACAATAAATATTTTTCTCGTCTCACGCTTGGAGGTAGAGGAACGCCTTTCTTTTATAAAGGCATCGACACTAATCAACTTTATCACTCTCGTGGTAACTAAGCATTTTATCTATTGACTTATCAGAACCATGCTATTGGCTGTTGCATAGGAGCATAGCAACCTATGAATGTGATAGAGTTAGTTTGCCCGTAATACTTTGGTGAAACTGGCTGTGAGATTGGTGAATAAATTACGCCACGTAAATACTGCCATTATTCACGCGTAGATATACGACTTATCCATTTGCCCTGGATAGACGTGAATATGGTAAATAAAGTGAATAATGTAAGTAAAGAAAATGAAACTCAATTTCATAAGAAATAATGAATAATTGAATAATCCTCATTCTTGAAACATAATTCTTGGCATTTGAACATACCTACTTTGGTGTCTCTTCAAGCTTTTAGAAACCAAACGTAATCATGCAGGAGAAATCCACATGTAGGGCACTTCTTCTTTATCTCCCAACGAGCTTGCCGGTTCATGCTCCTCAGACATAATTCAAGTCTGTTCTTCATGTCCTACAGATGTTGGATATCCCAAATTGAATGATAAACAACAAAACGTCGTCAATTTGAAGAATTTGTTTGAATCTGCCCTTACAGTAGATTTACCAATCATTTATTACAGAAAATACAAGCACGTTATCAAATAATTCAACTGAAAAATTGAGGTTTTTAGCAACACAACAACGAAGTGTACCTTTGCACCTCTTCAGACGCATATCACTGTTAACTCTTTCACGAGTTGGTTTCGAAAGCGATACATGATCAAAAAACCGCTCTCGCTTTGAAAATAGTGGGTGTCCAAATGAAATTGTGGCGGCAACGTTCTCAAAACGTTCAAAATAAAGCGTTTTATGATCGTCAAAAAATAACTTTGGATGAACAGAACACTTTGATAATTATTGTTGGTGTCGATTTGGGAGAAACCTCTATGCTTATATAAGAAACGTTTTATTTCAATTTGGATACCAACGCTCTTGATACGTACAAAGTGAAACGTTTTATTGAAGTCAAAAATGGTGAGATGGAACGCATTTTCAGCGAATTTTTACAAACTCACTCTGATAGTCCAGGAGATGGACGCATGTTTAGTACCCCTATCGAGTTATGTGTAGAGACTATCATCTATGTATCGAGAAAATATGTGTAACCATGGAATGGCAATCCTGCCTTAGTAAATCCTGCCGGAAATACAATTAATTAAATAATTAAAAAATTGTAGAATACAAACTTCAAAATTCCTGCTAACAAATGTCAGTCACATTGTTGATGGCACACAACAATCACCCCTTTCATGCGCCACCGTCAGAACTTACTTGGTGCTGCTAAGCAACTATCGTTACGCATACGCAAAACTCGATGAGTTTCTGGCAGTGGCCCGTGAAAGGGGTGATTGTTGTGTGCCATCAACAATGTGACTGACATTTGTTAGCAAGAATTTTGAAGTTTGTATTCTACAATTTTTGAATTATTCATTTAATTGCATTTCCGGCAGGATTCACTTAGGCAGGGTTGCCATTCCATAGTTACACATATTTTCTCGATACATGAATGAAAGTCTCTACACATAACTCGATAGGGGTTCTAAAACCGCGTCCGTCTCCCTTACTATAATACTTCGACGCGAGTAAAATATTTCTATATCAGGAACTGAATGTGAACGCGACAGGAATCTGGGTCAAAGAAAGGGACTTGATTTTGTGTGCTCTTGCTAACAAGTCCGGAGACGACGTGTGCCATAATTCACTACAGATGGGTCGTTTTAACATTATTTCCTAAAATCATACTCTAAATCGCTTTTGGTTTGACTGCTGTAATTTTTTGGGTGACTCAATTTTTGTTTTCCAAATCGCATATCTCTGTGTCGGGCGTCAATTTATTTGTTCCCGGAAATTCAGAACAAGAGGACCGAAAAAGGGTTTTCGCGGTTCAACAGCCCAGTTTGAAGTGAGCATAGAAGCACCCCACGCGTCTCTTGGATTTCACTAATTTTTCTGGGATGCCCAACGGCCCTTTAGACGCTGGACGCGATGTCACATACTAGGTACCTACGCGTTTTTCCCATGGATAATGTCATACTTGTGTTCACATTGCTCTCTCAATGAATGCACATTGGTGCCTCACGGGAAGAATTGTCGACTCTAAAAATAACGCGTATGGGATTTCGTTGTTTCTCCCAGAGTCAAGCTTAAGTGCGCATACGGGAACTGTTTCCATGTTCAGGTCCGGGCCTAGATTGATTTCCTGTATGCGTCTGTTTTACGATCTAATTTTTGATGTCCGTCTTGTTGTCTCGAGAATTTTGTAAACTTACTGATTTTCATGTCAATATTTTTGTGGATATTTCAATTAATTTTGTGTGTAATTTGATTGTCATGTACTTACTTGATTGTAATTTTTGTATGTCCTATTTTTGTTTGTGTCATGATTTGATTCCATTCGAATGTCATCGTCCGCCGCTTTTTATGACTCTCATGTTTTTATGCTCGCTGCTATGTTTGTCAGATATTCAATGTAGGTATTTCACAGGATCCAACTAACCACCCCTATTTTGTCTTGTTTTGGGTTTTTATGCATTGTTGATATGATTTTATCTGCATTGTTGATTGGTTGATTTATTATGAATCATTCACTGATGTGTTCACATTTGTTCACTGTTGTTTCTGCGATTTTGTTTTACTAATTGCACTTACACTGGATACCAGAATTAATCAGTGAGTTTTTAACATTCATTTGACACATATGTGAGAGTTTTTTTTTTGGGCTTGACTCAGGGGTTTGTTTGACTGAGTTCTGCCACTGAGTGCTTTTTTCCGCATCCGCCACTCTCCTCTCTTTCTTTGACTGACAGTATGAAATATTTTGTTGTTGTGTTTTTAATTGTTTTTTGTTAATTTTGTCTATTGTGTGTCATTTTGCTAGTCTGTCGGTCCTGTGTTAGGTGTTTTATAAAAGAAATCGAATCCACTTCAAATTTTGCCGATGATTCCAATAAAAATTCTTTTTTTTTGCTGTTAATTAGTGTTTTTGTTCAACTTTTCAATACAATCCTCATCCCCAAAGTTCCGTTCTCGTCTCGAGTAGAGCTTGAGTGAAACGGTAACGTAAGTAAAACGTAGGTGAGATGTCCAAGGTAGAAGGGAAAGGGGGTAACGACAATCATAGCCACAGGTCAAAATGAGGGGAACAGTACAATGGGTGATTGTTAACTGAACGAAACTTGAATGACATTTTGATTGGCGTCAGTAACAATGCGTGATATTTATGTCACAAAATAACCGAAAGGACCCCGCATGATTCTTATGGGAAATGGGTCTTGGTCAAATTCCCTAATTTTTTTATATGTTGTAGCCCAATTTGACACGAGCCAAAAACCGTCGTCCGTTACCCAAAAAAATGGACATTTTTTTTCTATAAGGGGTTGAAAATGGGTTATTTCAAGGTAAAAAAATATGTTCCAACGTGAGTGAGAACATTTCAACGTCCTTTTTAACACATATGGCTCATGACAATTCCCTTTTTCTTTTGTGAAAAAATCAACCCCTTCCCTCACCCCCAACCCCTAGTTGCGAGTATCAAATTCGAAATTACGTTTGAAAGTCATGCAGATGGTTTTATTTTGTCGAATTACTAATTTCGGCACAAATTTTTTTTCCAACCCCCAAATAGGGGGTGGGGCTGAGAAAAAAACATCGGTCAATTCGGCTGAATTTCTGATATTGTGCTTTACCAGCTACGCTAAACAAGATCACCAAGGGAAAACTCATTCGTATGACCAGTTTTCACCCCACAGAGGGTTGAAGTTGACTATAATGACTCATAAAACATTCTTCCATGTCATAAACAAAATGAATGAAAATAGTGGACTCTCATATCATCTTGTTTTGTAAAAATGCCTATCATTCAAAAATATATTCAACCCCGTCTCTCATCCCCTATCCTTGTTTCTGAACATCATATTCGAAATAAATCTTGAAAATGAAGGAGAAGGTCTACAGTCGGATTCTCTGCATCTGATTGTGAATCCCCTCTTAAAATTCACTTCCACTATTATGCTTATGTTAGCACTTTTACAGCAGGGTGGGACATACATTTGATTGAATGATTTTTTGCCTGGATTATTATTAAAAATATTGGTGTTCCTATCAAGTCTCAACTTTACAGCAGGTTAATTATGTTTACCTGTACCTACATAGTTCCTTACTTTTTTCTATTGTACGGATACACCTCTACTTATAGTTTAGATTGAAGAATTTTATGTCGTTTGGAGCGAGAGCTGCTCAATCAAAGCAAAATATTATGTCACACTCTTATTCTAGCTACTGCGACTATTTGAAGGATGAAATAAAAATTGATATAATTTCCAAGATTTGTTTCGAATATGATGTTCAGAAACAGGGATAGGGGATGAAGGACGGGATTGAAAGTATTTTTGGAGAATAGACATTTTTACGAAACAAGATGATATGAAAGTCCACTATTTCCATTCATTTGGTTTATGACATGGAAGAATGTTTTATGCGTCATTATAGTCAACTTCAACCCTCTGTGGGGTGGAAACTGGTCATACGAATGAGTTTTCCCTTGGTAATCTTGTTTAGCGTAACTGGTAAAGCACAATATCAGAAATTCAGTCGAATTGACCGATGGTTTTTTTTTCAACCCCACCCCCTATTTGGGGGTTGGAAAAAAAATTTGTGCCAAAATTGATAATTCGACAAAATAGAACCATCTGCATGACTTTCAAACGTAATTGCGAATTTGATACTCACAAGTAGGGGTTGGGGGTGAGGGAGGGGGTTGATTATTTCACAAAAGAAAAAGGGAATTTTCATGAGCTATATGTGTCAGAAAGGACGTTGAAATGTTCTCACTCACGTTGGAACATATTTTTTTACCTTGAAATAACCCATCTTCAACCCCTTATAGAAAAAAAACTGTCCATTTCTTTGGGTAACGGACGATGGTTTTTGGCTCGTGTCAAATTGGGCTACAACATATAAGAAAATCAGGGAATGTACCGAGACCCATTTTCCATAAGAGTCGTGCGGGGTCCTTTTCAAACATTCGATTACCGTCAGTTATGATTCAAAAACCGTACTTATCTGGCAAGAAAATCAACGTTTTATTTAGGTTTTGATGGAAACGTTCTGAGGATGTTCAAAGTGAAAAGTTATTTCATTGTGAAGATCGTTGAGCAAACGCATGCGTAATCTCTAGAATGTGCCTGTCCCCCTTGTCAGTCGGGCCACATCAAAAGAGGGCGCCCTGATCTCCAACTCACCGCTTCGGCCAAGGTCAGTCTGGATAAATACGAAACTACGATCTGATCGCATCAAAGTCGAAGCAGGCGCAGATACCAGCTAGTTGTTCTTAGCTGGTTGTTGTGTTTCATGATGTCCTCATTCAAGGCATTGAAAGCTGAAGATGACAATCAAAAGATGTTTGACGTTAACAAAACATTCAAACAAACAACATTCAACTGTCCACTGTTCAGTCAACGTTATGGTTTGACCGAACTCCGTATTTACTAGGGCGTTCTCAAAACGTTCAATTTCACATTTTAAAGACGGCTATGTGATGCATTAGAAAAAAACGTTTTGAAAACGTGAAGTTGGAGCGTTTTATAAATGTTTAATATTAGATTGAAAACGTTCAAACGTGCAACATTCGGCCGTTTATCAAGTGTAATCTCTGAAAGCTTCCAAACACTTGCTTTTTTACCTGTTTTAGACGTTCCATTAGCGATTTTATGCTCACTGGGAAGTATAAAATAAGAAAACACTGATACATTTATGATAAATCAGTGGCAGTTATGACTAACAAATTAGCCGGTAGACTGAATCACAATAATTGTCATCCGCACTCTCACTTCCTGTTTGGTAGGCCGCCATCCTGATTAATTCATATTTCAATCATGCGGTTATTGAGTACAATTATCGTACACAAAACCGTTTATCATCCTATTTATGCCAAATCTTGGAGATACGGTCACTTTCCAGATGCTGCAATGATTCAGAAAATTATCAAAGTTATCCGGTACAAGAAGAAGTTCCGCAAAAAAAACCGCCGTTTTCAGCGAAACGCCGGCATTTCCGACATTTCAGAAAGGAACCTTTCAAATTCTCTCCTTTTACCGCGGGGTGTGCGTTATTCGTACATGTCAGTGTTCATAATCCGACAGGCTATAAGCGCCGGAACGACTGGCTGAAAAGCCTGGAAGGGAAAAGTGGAAAGGCGCGTCGACGGAGACGACGAAGTCGGCAGTTGGTGTGCCGAGGATATATACAGGATGAAAGGTCTTTCGCTTTTCGTATATCTAAGCATAACGGCACTCCATCGATTTATTTACGTGCGCGCGATGGGTGAAGGTTGAAAGAACAAGAAAACTCACTTTGCGCGAAAGATTTCCCGAAAAACCTTTCAAAGGACCTTCAGCGAACCGTCAAATCCATGCCTCCGTTCGGCTCTTCGCCGCGTCCATGCTCCTCCCGTTCTTATCTCCTCGCATCAGTCCCGAAAAATCCGTATACAGAAACGCCGGTCGGGATGAATAAAAAAAAGGGAACACTATGTGAACCCTTGGAACATCTAGGCAGGTACGCACATGCGGTATAAGTACAGCCTAATAATATTTTTACACGGCGCCTCGCCAGCCGAGTTTCTTTTAAGCCTTCCACCTCTCACGATCTCCGAGATAAGTATCGAAAGCGGATCAAAGCTTTTCCCCACGCCCCGTCTTCGGGACAAGATTTTCCGCTTTCCGTACAACCATATAACTTTTCCATCATCATCTTTTCCAATCACCACTGCGCGCCGTGCCTTCAGCTTTGACACGGTGCGTTTTTGTTTGCAGGCGCGATTATCGGATGCTCGGGTGGATTTTAATTAAAACTTGAACATTTACTATTTACTAGGCTAAAAAAAATATATTAATTAAAGAACCGTGGATAAGATCCGCGGAGCGAACGGCGTTGCCCAATCCGGAAAAGCGACAAAGAAGAACAATCTATAATCCTTGCGCGCGTCCATTGTCCGCGAACAATATCTGTTGGTGCCCTGCTCTAGTGATGCTCAAAGCCCTCGAAGCAAAATTAATCTTATCTGACGCCCGCCGTTTTTCCTACATACACCCTATAGTGTTTCTGATTTTTCCCAACGCCGCATGATTTCCCAATTAATTTTCTAATTATCTTTCAAGCTGAATCTTTGCAGTGTTCATAATTGAAGCTAGATCGTATAGCATCGTTATTATTGCGTTGTGAAATATACCATTGCTCAACGTAATCATTTCTTGGAAATCTGTAACCCAGCACGTTGATTTTGCGTCTCGAATATACCATTCGAATTCAATGACGGAATAAATGAGTGAAATCCTCTAGGCGATACTTGTATCAAGTATCGAACTGTTGCCAAGTTAGTCCGGGTACTGAAGCCACCCGCATTTGGCGGGCCGAAAATAATCCGGAGGAAAATAATTCAAAGCCGTGAAATCGAGGTATGAGAATGTGAATATTCAGAGTCAAGGCATCATTAAAAGATGTCGCTAGTTATTTAATTCATTCGTGTAAATCCCGCAAAGCTCTACAACATAATTTATTTGCTTCTCATCGTCAATTCTAAAAACCGTTCCTGCTTGATGTCCGACGAAATGGTGAACTGGCGCATATGAAGTAAAACACCCGCACTTCGACTCAGCTAGCTGCTGCCGTGCTCCTGGCTCCTGCTGTGATGACGCGCCGTGCCATCGTCCGCTGCCCGCTGCCCGCCACCATCCGGTTCACACGTGTTAGCACCGCTGGTCGCATTCTCCAGCGCACATCTCAGATTACCTGAGCCGTCTATACACCGTTCGCGATCGTTTTGGATGCAATAAAATATTCCGAATTGCTGGGAATGGAGGATATCGCCGGAGATTGACCGTGGTACCTGGACCAATCCTCCTGGGCTACCGTCCGCTCCCGACTTGTCACGTCCGCTGCCGAGTGCTTCTGCGGGCCTGTTAGCGAAGAGTTTTGGTCCCCTTCGAGGAAGCTGAGTTAGAACCCGTTTATGTTGCGTCGCGACCCTCCTAGAGGCCGAAGCGTCGAAGCCCCAATGAAGAGTCCCAGCCCACTTGGAAAATGACGAGTCGATTCCCCCCGATGTGTCTCAAAGGCCCCCTGGAGAAAGCCGAGTTGGAACCCTTCGGAGTCGTGTTTTGGTCCCCTTGGGGGCACGCTGAGTCGAGAACCCTCCAGGTTGAGTTTTGACCCTCCGAGAGACTGATGAGTTGCTTCCCCCGTTGAGTTGCAACCCGTCTCTAGGATGTCGAGTCAGAGCCCTTGGACGTTGAGTCTTGATCCGCCTCCAGGTGTCGAGTCAGAGCCCTCCGACGACGAGTTCCAGCCCTTCTCCAGGTCGATGTGCCAAGGCCCTTCCGGTGTTGAGTTTCGACCCTTCTCCAAGTCGCAGAGTTGGGACCCGTTGACGAAGTGTTTCGAACCCCCTCCAGGATGCTGAGTCGCGTTCCCTCCACGGTGAGTTCTAGCCCACCTCGAGGATGTCGAGTTGAAACCCCTAAATGATCCAGGCCCGATAGAAATGAGGTCTCTCGTTTCGGTATCTCGTGTGGCGGAGTGATGACCTCGACGAGCGGGAGGTTAGTCTTGGTGAGTTGGGATAGTTGCTTACGGTTAGGCTTTGTCGGGAAAATGTATGATGGAGCTCACGCGTGCGTTCTGAATCTGCCTGCACGTGCTGGTATCTGCGCTACTGTCTGCCGTCAGGTACAGCCACTGGCAAGCCTCGTCCTTTGATGGATACCTTCATAGAAAGGTATTCGCGCTCTTGGGCCCTCTGGACTTGGCTTTGTGACTGCGGTACTCAGAGCACCGGACCTAGTGGGTTAGATCTGGAAACTCGCGGGTGAGCTTCCTCTGCGTTTCTGAAGTTCCTAGTTATTCGGAAAATGTAAATTTTGAGAACTACGGAAAAAATCAAGTAATTGAAATAAAATAGAATCGCGTTTGTATCGGGGTTCGGACCCTGCCGAAGAGTCGCAATTGTTGATCGGATTGATGGACACCCCCCCCCTCCTTGAAACTAATGATTTTGTTTTAGCGCCACGACAGTTCCGGATATTTCCGTATAGAGCTTGTTACGGGAATGAAGACGTTCTTATTCGAAACTGATGAATTTAATCCGGTACCCAACGACGCCATCGTTCAAATAGGGACTTTGTTTTAAAAATGAATTGTTATTAGGGCTCGATCAGGAATAGGGTAGACGGCGATTATTTCGCGTTAGGGCAAAGATTATTTCGACGCCTCTCCGCATCGGCTTTTCGGCGAACACCCTGTATAGTCAATTCTCTGCGTTTTGTTTTTCCTGGCTGCGGCCTTCTCTCACAAATTGCTTAACAACAACGAACTAGCGCGTATACGGGGCGTGCTCAAAACGTTCTCCAAATTAAATTTGTACCTTGACTAGAGTAATTGTTTCGCGCTCACCATCGGTTTGAAGGTTTTTGGAAGGGCGAAATTTGGTTCAACATTTCCGGTTATAGACACGCGCGACCGCGGGAATCTTTCTGAGCGTTGGGGGCGACTCACGGTGAAATTCAATTCAATTTTCAATTCAATTTCAAGCCCTTTCGGGCACATTTATTCAGGACTTTTTCGAAATTAACAAAATGTGGAGAGGTACCGATGACCCTCTCAGACCACGAAAAAAAAAAAAAAAAAGACTTAAGATAATATGATGTAACGTAAGATGGCTTCTTCTTGATATAGCACATATGGACGGCACAGGTTTGACTCTGGATTCGATTCAGCGGCGGTCGAGACTTTTCTTGCTTCTCGCCCCAGGTGTAACAACCTGAGGCCGGTGGGTTACGTCGGAGTGGCGGCGAGCATCCCCGGTTCCAGATGGTGATTTCCTCGAAGTGGGTTGTTGTCAGGAGTGTTGCGTGTAACAGAAATTCAGAGACGAAGGAGAATTAGTAAGTGGCAGACACAAGAGGAACTGCCACTGCAAAGAGACATGGGAGTGCAGCACCACCACTTTCATCGTTTCTTTTTGGTGACCCAACATAACTTTTGGACATAATTGGTATTTAATGACATAATCGGGTTTGACATAACAGGTTATTTTCCAAAACCACACCAGTTCGCCTGACTGGCTCTGCTGAAACAGCAGAAGTGGAGTTGGACGTAAACTCCAAGAGTTTAAATGTCTTAGACACATTTAGAGATTTAGATGTATAGAGTGGACATTGTAGAGTTTATAAATTAGGTTTAGACATTGCAGAGATATATGTGTACGCTGAGCCGTCAGACACGTGCCACTGCGAAGGCCGCAAGGAGGCGCAGAGAATCAGAGTTTCGGAGGAGATTGAAGATGTCACTTAGCGGCAAGACAAGACGGCGCTGTCCAAGTTCTGCACACAGTTCGGCTCGTTCGTCCTCGTAGAGGGGACAGCTGGTTATGCGGTGTGAAGGATCGTCGGAGACCCGACAGAGGAGACACATGCCATCGTGTTGGCCGATGCGCGCCTTATGCGCGAGAAAGTCGCCATGGCCTGTAAGAATTTGGACAATCCTCCGATCCCCAGAGTAAACACCGCCGTCGCTGACGTTCGGGATGAAGTCGAAAGTTGTACGTCCCTTAGACGAAGTGGCCCATTCCGCCTGCCATGCAACCTCGGTGATTCGCCTCAGTTCCGCTACGCTCTCAGACCTGGAAAGAATAGACGTATCGACCTCGACACCCAGGTGCAACACCGTCGGGGATCTCTTCATCTGCCTGATGCAGATTAATTCTGGTAGAAGAAGATGGAGTGGAGGAATTCCAGCGATGACAGCCGCTGCCTCGGCGGAAGTGGACATGTAGCTACCTACTGCACATCTGCAGCACAGACCGTGAAGAGAACGAAGTTTTCTCTTAACCAACGACATGCCCATTGCATGTTTCCAGATGTCTATGGCGTACGAGATTATTGGAATTATTGCGTGTTCGTAAATGGTTAGGATAGACTTGGCGACCTGTCCCCAGCTGGATCTTACGTATCTAATAAGCATCGAAAAAATCTGTCTTGCCTTATCAACCACTTTGGCTACGTGCTGGGAGAAACCCAGACCTTCGGAAAGGTACACCCCTAGATATTTAACTGTCGACAGTCTTCTCAACGAGACGCCATCGATCCTTATGATCGGACTTCTCTTGAGTTTACCTTTGAGAAGTATGAAATTTGTCTTAGATGTAGAGATGGAGAGTTTGGACGCACTGACCCAGTCGGTCATCACCCTGAGCGAGGTTTCGGATTTTTGTTCTAACTCATTGCGCGATGAGGCACTTATAAGAAGCGCAATGTCATCGGCATACGCCACGAATTTCCCACCCACAGGGAGCTCCCTTTCCAGTAATCCGTCCATTACAGTGTTCCAAAAGAACGGTCCTAATTTTGAGCCTTGCGGGCTGCCCTTGGTTAAGACTTTCTCAGCTTTAGAGTGGATGGTAGAAAGTTCAACAACTCGGTCATGGAGATAACTCTTTATAATTTGGACTATGTTAGAGGGGAAGCGCTGCTGCGCCAGCCGCGCCAGCAGTACATCCCAACGCAGATTATCGAACGCACCCGCAATGTCGATCATTATCGCCAACACATACTTTTGAGGACTCTCTCGCACGAAGGAAGTAACAGCCTGAAGGGCATCAACCGTGGATTTATTTTTGCGGAAGCCAAATTGGTTTTCGTTGTGGAGAACACTCTCATCTCGGAAAGCGTGTATCTTGGACAGAATTATACCTTCGAGTGTCTTACCCAGGACAGAGAGAAGAGTTATGGGTCTGTAGTCTTTAGGATTTGTGGGATTTGGATTGATTCCCTTTGGAATAATCACAAGACGACCTTTTTTCCAGACATTTGGGAAGTAACCTTGAGTAAGACAATCAGAGAGAAGACGTAGAAGGTAATCCGCGATTGCGGGAAAAGAAATTTGTAGAATGAGACCTGGAAGACCATCCGGTCCCGGAGCTTTTCTGCCGTTCATGCGGAAGAGAACCGCTTCAACCTCGCTCAATGTCAACGGCCCACAAGGTGGAACTCCAGCTAAATCGACATCATCAGCATGCTGATCAGGGTCGTCGGAGAGAAGAGTGTGAAGAATCGCGTCAAGAGTGGAAGATGTGTCAGAAGAGTGCTCACCGTTGCCCACTCACGGTGAAAAAAGGGAATAGGCCCCCACAAAGGTAGCCATATCCAATCCTTTCCAAACGGGCAAAAGAGACCATGGCCCAAAAAGAAGCAACAGCCTTTGAAAAGAATGCCACAATTAGGTGGGCTACCATACACACACCGGCCCACAAATCTTAGATTGCATTCGTGGTCGAAGTCACTCTTCTCTTTTCAGTGTCTAGAAGCCGGGCCTAACCCTAACATAACCTCTAACACTAACATGAATGTTGGATCTGATTTAATCACAAAAAGAACTTTAAACCGCGAAAACCAGTCAGAATTAAATGTCGGTCAAGGTGTAGAGCCAGGTGTTCGTCGGAGGGTTGGGGTGTTGGGACGTCTGAAATAATTAGGGGAAAGGTATCTCTTCGGGAATAGGTTAGATCTTTTAGATAATTTAGCCTGCGCTGTGATGGTAGGACTAGGTATAGGAGCGAGCCATTATTTAAACATTTTGAATTGTACATAGAAGTCAATAGATTGATGTTATGTTAAAACTTTAACTGTGTCTTATTGCGTTCAAACTCGTAGTCAGACCTGTCTCAACAATCTCGAGAACTCTATAATCGAACAACAAGAAGAGAGGCACAACGGGATGTCGTCCTGATACTAGATGATCATCGGCCAAGCGGTTCCAAAAGCGGGAAAAGTGATTTAATTCAAATAAGTTGAATTAACTGCCAGTATAATGGGTTGCCTACCCATTCAGGGGTACAAGACGATAGCTGGGGTCGTTTCAGTACCTACGTCAAATTAACGTTTGGAAAACGTTTAATTAGCATCAGTGATAATTCGAGAACCGTTTTTGATTAGGAAACAAATGTCTTATTCAAATTTTGATAAGAACATTCTCAGGACGCGGCGTCCAAAATGAAGCGTTACATTATGGTCGAATGATCATCGCTAGATCAACGGTAACTGAGAAACGTTTAATAACCGTTATAAATGATTTTAAAAACGTCTCTGGTTAGGAAATTGATCTTATCTGACGCTCACTGTTTTTCTTACATACACCTTAGTGTTCCTGATTTTTACAAAGCCGTTTTGTTTGAATTTTGAGGGAAACGTTTCCAAGACGTCCTAATAAAGCGTCATATTATTGTATTCGTGAAAAATCATTGGTTATTGAACGGAACTTGAGAAACGTTAACCTCTTGTTACCGAAGCTTTGTGTTACGTCTCTGGTTATAAAATAAACGTTTCATGGATCATGCTGACAACCTTCCCAGGACGTGCAAAGTGGAGAGTTCCTATTTGTTGAAGACGATATTTTATTGGACAGAGCCTGGAAGACGTTTGGTTACTGGTGATGACTTAAACGTCTTTGGTTCAAACTGGACGTTTTGTTTGACTTTGATGACAACGTTCTCAAGACGTGATAATTTAAGTGTTATTTTATTGTCTATAAATGGTCGGTAAACAAACGAAACTTGAAAAATGTTCAATTTTCACCGTTGGTGACGATTTAGAAAGCGTCATAGGTTGGAAAATTGAAGTTTTACTCTAATTTCCACGGAAACGTTCCTAAGACGTATAGAAAGTGGAGCGTTATACTGCTGTTAGAAAATATAGTCAAGCCACCAGAAAATGAGGAAAATCTTATTTGCGTTAGTGATGGTGATTTGAAAACCGTTTCGGGTTAGCAAAAGAACGTTTTGTTGTGGTTTTAATATAAACGTTTCAAAGACGTACAAAGTAACGTCTATTATTGTCAATAAATGACAGTTGAACAAAGAAAAAACGGAACTTAAGAAACATTCGATTTGAAAATAATAGTTGTATTTTGATTTTGATGAGAGCGTTTCCAAGACTTACAAAATGAAACGTTGAATTGTCGTCGAGAAGATTTCTGAGCAAACGATATGAATTGAGAAACATTTTATCAGCGTTGGTGATGATTGGGAAGCCGTTCCAGGTTAAAAACTGAACGTTTTATTTTGGTTCCAATGGAAACGTCCCCAAGACGTACAAGGTAAAGCGGTCTTATATTGCCAACAAATGACGGTTGAACAAACGGAACTTGAGAAACGTTCAATTTTTACTGTAAATGATGATCTCAAAAGCGTTTTTGGTTAGGAAATGGGAGTTCTATTCTGCTTTTGATGAAAACGTTTCTGAGACGTACAAAATGGATATAAAATTGTCGTCAAAAAAGATTGCTACGCAAGCGGAAATGAAGAAACATTTTATTATTGTAAGTGATGATTCAAAAGCCGTTTCAGGTTAGAAACTGGACGTTATATTTTGGTTTTGATGAAAACGTCCCAAAGACGTACAAAGTTAGGCGGTCGATTATTTTTAACAAATGACAGTTAAACAAACGAAACTTGAGAAACGGTCAATTTTTATCGTTAGTGATGATTTGAAAAGCTCCCATGGTGAGAAAATGGTAGATCTATTTTGATTTTGATGAAAACGCTCTCATGACGTGCGAAATGAAACATTATATTGTCGTCAAAGAAGATTGCTAAGCAAACGGAAATTTAAAAACATTATATTGGCGTTAGTAATGATACAAAAGTCGTTCCAGGTAAGAAACTGAACGTTTTATTTTGGATTCAATGGAAACGTCTCGAAGACAAACAAAGTAAAGCGGTTTCATATTGTCAACAAATGACGGTTGAACAAACGGAACTTGAGAAACGTCCAATTTTCACCGTAAAAATGATGATTTGAAAAGCGGCTTTGGTTAGAAAATGGGAGTTTCACTCTGATTATGATGAAAACGTTTTCAAGACGTACAAAATGAAACATCGAATTGTCGTCAAGAAAGATTGCTACGCAAGCTACGTTAGTGATGACTGATGATCCAAAAATTGTCTCGGGTAAGAAACTGATCGTTCTATTTTGGCTTCAATGAAAACGTCCCAAAAACGTACAAAAAAAGCGGTCTCATATTGTCAACAAATGACGGCTGAACAAACGGAACTTGAGAAACCTTCAATTTTCAACGTTAGTGATGATTTGAAAAGCGCCTATGATTAGCAAATGGAAGTTTTATTTTGATTTTCATGAGAACGTTTCCAAGACGTACAAAATAAAACATTATAATCGTCATCAAAACAGATTGCTACGCAAACAAAAATGAAAAAACATTTCATCAGCGTAATTGAATATTCTAAAACCGTTCCAGGTTTGAAACTTGACGTTTAATTTTGGTTCCGATGAAAACGTCCCAAAGATGTTTAAACTGAAGCGGTCTATCAAGTCAACAAATGACGGTTAAACAAACGAAACTTGGAGAAAGTTCAATTTTTACCGTTAGTGTTGTTTTGAAAAGCGCCTTTGGTTGGAAAATAGAATTTTTATCTTGATTTTGATGAAAACGTTTCTAAGACGTACAAAATGGAACGTTAAATTGTCGGCAAGAAGATTGCTGAGCAAACGGAAATTGAAAAACATTTCATAAGCGTTGGTGAAGATTTAAAAGCCGTTTCAGGTTGGAAATTGAACGTTTCATTTTGGTTTCAATGAAAACGTCTGAAAGATGTGCAAAGTGAAGCGGTCTATTGAGTCAACAAATGACGGGTTAACAAACAGAATTTGGAGAAAGTTCCATTTCCACTGTTAGTGTTGATTTGAAAAGCGTTTTTGGTTAGGAAATAGAATTCTTATCCTGATTTTGATTGAAACATTTCTAAGACGTACAAAATAAAACGTTGAATTGTCGGCAAAAAGATTGCTAAGCAAACGGAAATTGAAAAACATTTCATTAAAGTTGGTGATGATTCAAAAGCCATTAGAGGTTAGAAACTGAACGTTTTATTTTGGTTCAAATGGAAACGTCCCGAAGACGTACAAAGTGAAACGGTCTCATATTGTCAACAAATTACGGTTTAACGAATGGGACTTGAGACACGTTCAATTTTATACCGTAAATGATGATTTAAAAAGCTCCTTTTTCGTTAGGAAATGGAAGTTTTATTTTGATTTTGATAAAAACGTTCTCGAAACGTACAAAATGGAACAATAAATATTGTCGTCAAAAAAGATTGCTACGCAAGCGGAAATAAGAAAACATTTCATTAGCGTTAGTGATGATTCAAAAATCGTTTCGAGTTATGAACTGAACGTTCTATTCTGGTTTCAATGGAAATGTTTCAAAGACGTACAAAGCTAGACGGTCTATTATTTTCAACAAATGACGGTTAAACAAACGAAACTTGGGGAACTTTGAATTTTTACCGTTAGTGATGATTTAAAAAGCGCCTATGGTAAGAAAATGGGAGTTCTATTTCGATTTTGATGAAAACGTTTCCATGACGTGCCAAATAAATCAATATAAAATATTGTCGTCAAAAAAGATTGCTGAGCAAATTGAAATTGAAAAACATTCTTTAACCGTTCGTAATGATTCAAAAGCCGTTTAAGGTTAGAAACTGAACGTTTTATTTTGGTTCCAATGGAAACGTCCGGAAAGCGAACAAAGTAGAGTGGTCTATTATTTGTCAACAAATTATCGTTGAACAAACGGGACTTGAGAAACGTTCAACTTTTACCATTAGTTATAATTAAAAAAGCGCCTGTGGTCAGCAAATGTGAGTTTAATTTTAATTTTGATGAAACGTTTCCAAGACGTACAAAATGAAACATTATATCGCCGTCAAAAAAGATTGCTCAGCAAACGAAAATTCAGAATTTTTTTATTGGCATTGGTGATGATTCAAAAGCCGATTCAGGTTAGGAACTGAGCGTTTCATTTTGGTTCCAATTGAAACGTCCTGAAGACGTACAACGTGAAGCAGTCTTCTATTGTCAACAAATTGCGGTTGAACGAACGGGACTTGAGAAACGTTCAATTTTTACCGTGATTGATGATTTGAAAAGCTTCTTTCCGTTAGAGAATGGAAGTTTTATTCTGATTTGGACAAAAACGTTTCCAAGACGTACAAAATGCAACAATAAATTGTCGTCAAAGAAGATTGCTGGGCAAGCGGAAAAAAGAAGACATTTCATTAAAGTTTAGAATGATTCGAAAATCGCTTCGGGTTATAAACTGAACGTTTTATTTTGGTTTCAATGGAAACGTCCCAAAGACGTACAAAGTGAAGCGTCATATTATTGACAAAAAATGATCATTGACTGAACACGCTCTGAGATGTGTGATTTCACTCAGTAAGTCAGGGCCACACCGGCAGAAGGCGCCCATGAGCCTTTTTTTCTAGAGAGATTTCTAACTCACCACTTGGGTTCACGCAAGTTCAGGTAAATGCAAAAATATTACTCAGTCTCAACAAACTCAAAGCCCAGCTATCTGTTAGTTGTTCTCAGCTGATTGTTTAGTTTTTACAATGACTCCTTTTACCGTCGTGCTTTATACCTGAAACTTTTAGAGATCAGTTCTTTGAAGCTCCAAAAACGCTAAAGACGACGTTCAAAAGACGTCTGAAAAGTCGTTTTGGTGATGCACAATCGCTCAATAATGCGTTTCATCGACGTTTTATTGATGTAAAAGGTTGACAAAAAAGTTTCTACGAGCAAGAGTAGACGTTTTATCAACGTGATAATTCAATTCGGTAAATTCCGTACTCATTTCAGCGCTTTTGAAACGCTTGATTGTGCGTTTCAAAAACTTTTGATACCTTAGCTACGCCGCAGATATCGTCTCAATTACGTTTGATACGCGTTTTGAACACGTAATCCATTTGACGCTTCAGAAACGTTTCAAAAACGTTAGAGTTTACGTGTCTTAAACGACTGACTAGTTGATCAGTGATCATCTTGATCGCTCTTCAATAGAATGCATGCTTATTTATTACGGTCTGTTGAAAGAAGTTGAAACGCACAACACTTAACCGTTTATCCAGCGTTATTTTTTCAACATTTTTGACGTTCGGTTCCTCGCCTGTTTCGAACGTTTTATCAACGATGCTGTTCACATTGCATCACAGTTTGGCTTCTCTTTCTAACACAATCATGTTTCTGCAAGGCAGATCCGTAGTGTTCATCAATTTTCCAATTTCAATTATGAAAGTTGAATCGGTTAACTGTAAAATTGAAAATTAGATAAACCGGCGGTATGGCGCAACACAAAACCCGTAGTTGGTCGTGGAGCAAAAAAAAACCCGGGAGAAAAAATGCGAGGGTAGCAAAAGGCCGAGAGCATCCACACAGCAGCGTTCCGTTTCCAATTAAAGCCAAAGATCGGCGCAGGCACGGGCGCCCTTTTCCATTTAGTTAATTAACGGCGCCCCGGAAAAATAAACAGGACCGCATCTCATCGGGAAAACCGAGAGTTTTCTCATCGAGAGAGAGAGAGAAAGAGGATGCGAGCGAGTGAGAGCTCGCGCAAGCAAGGAAAGTGGCGCAAGCCGTGTTTGCATTTTCAATTAGCTATGCAGGAGGAACGGGAAAGAAGGGACGAGGGCGAGAAAATTTGTGATGAATAGGGGGGAGTCGACGGTTTCAAGTTGAGGTATGCTTCCAGCCAGTCAATTATTGGGCGTCGAAGGAAAATATGTGGTAGAGAAAAAAAACGTGATGATCGATCACTTTCGCTATTCACTGGAATTATATGACAACATGCGAAATATTCTGTTCGCTTTTTCCATTCTAAACCGTGCAAATGACGTAATAGTGGCGTGATAATGACGTGATGATGACGAGATAATGACGAATTGATACTATCAAAACTCAATAGCAACATATCAATAACACAATGAAAACGTTCTTTGACGTGATATTCATGTATCGATGCGGTTTTGTTGACGTATCGTTAAGGCACATTGTGACACTTAGGGCCGTTTGAATGTTCCAGACGTCGAAGCTTGACAGAAGATCAAAGACTGTTTCTGTTCGAATAACATTTTTTGACTTAAATACGTTATATACACCTCAATTTTTGGTGTTCATAATAAGTTGACAGGTTTTGAAAACGTTCAAATTATCTACTAAATGACGTTCAAGTTGACGGTTTTCAAGGCGTTAGGGTTGGCACGTTTCAAAGACGTGAAGTTCATATGGTGAGTGAACGTTGGATCTTGGATTTTCTCAAAAAGATCAATAAAGACGATTTGAATGTTCCACAGTCCAATTCGTTCAACGTTTAGTAGACGTTGAAGTTGGTTACGTTCAAGCAACGTTATATTTCTAATGAATTCTTTGAGATTCTCAATCAAGCCCGCAGACATTCAACGTTCAGAAGTTAAATTTAAAGTTGTTCCAGTCACACCACGTATTTGTTGTTTTTAAAAAAACAACAAATACGTGGTGTGACTAGAACAACTTCAAATTTATACTGACAAAGCTACAGATGGACCAATTCTACATTAATATAGTTCAGAAGTTATTCCAGTTGACATTTCAAAAACGTTCAAAATGACTCCCAAACAACAGCCAAGTTGACGGGTTCCACAACGTTCAACTCGGTACGTTTCAAAGACGTGGGATTCGTATGTTCAGTAGATGCTTCATATTGGGTTTTTTCAAAAATATTGATAAAAACGTATTGAGTATTTTACAGCCATTTTGTTCAACGTTCAAGAGACGTTGAAGTTGGTACATCCGATCAAAATCATAATTTCTCATTAAAATTGTCAAGATTACTGATCGAGTGTCTCGCAGATTTTCGACGTTCTGAAGCCGGTTCATCTGACGTTCCAAAAACGTTTAAATTGACTCCTAAACGACGTACAAGTTGACGGTTCTCAAGATGTCAAGACGGAACGCAAAAACGTGAAATTTGGATGTTCATTAAGCGTACATCTTGGATTTTCTTCTGAATATTCCAGAGTCATATCGTTTGACGTTCAGGAAACGTTGGAGTTGGTACGTTCAAACAACGTTTTATTTGTATAGAAGTTTCGAAAATTCCAAATCATGTGTCTCGCAGAGTCTTAAAGTTTGGAAGCCGTCCCAGTCGACGTTTTAAAAACGTTCAAAATGACTCCCAAACGATGTCCGAGTCGACAGTTTCCAGAACATTTGATTCGGTATGTTTTGAAGACGTAAAATGGATGTGGTGAGTGAATGTTTTCCTCTTGGATTTTCTCAAAAACATTAATTGAAATCTTTTCATATTTCAAGCTATTTCATTCAACGTTCAGGAGACGTTGAATGTGGTACGTTCAACCAACGTTATATTTTCATCAAACTTTTGGAAAATCCTAATCAAATGTCCCGCAGAATTTTGCCGTTAAGCCGTTCCAGTTGACGTTTTAAATGTTTAAAACAACTTCTTAATGACGTCTAAGTTGACGGTTCCCAAAACTTCTAATTTGGCACGTTTCAAAGACGTGAAATTCATATGGTAAGTGAACGTTACATGAAGAATTTTCTTGAGAACATTGACTGAAACGTTTGAAATATTCCAGAGCCATTTCATTCAACGTTAAGAAAACGTTTAAGTTGGTACGTTCAATCAACGTCCTCTTTCAAAATAAAGTTTTGGAGATTCCTAATCAAGTGTCCCGCAGACTCCTGACGTTTCAAAAACGTTCAAAATGACTCCCAATTGACGTTCAAGTTGACGGTTTCCAAGACGTTGCATTCAGCACGTTTCATAGACGTGAAGTTCATGTGGTGAATAAACGTTACATCCTGAATTTTCTTAGGAACATTGACTTCTGATCAAGTATCGGAATTTCCTAATCAAGCATCTTGCTGACTTTTGACGTTTGAAATCGTCCCAGTTGAAGTTTTAAACGTTCGAAATGACTCCCAAATGACGTCCAATCGACGGTTCCCAAGATGTTGAATTCGGCACGTTTCGAAGAGTGAGTTAAATATGTTCACCAAACGTTACATTCTGCATTTTTTCAGAAACACGTTTGAGAGACGTTGAAGATGGTACGTTCAAGCAACGTTACATTTTTATTAGATTTAGAGATTCCTGATCAACTGCCTTGCGGACTTTTGACGTGAGAAGCAGTTTCAGCCCAGTTGACGTTTCAAAAACGTTTGAAATGACTCTTGAACGACGTCAAAGTTGACGGTTTCCAAGACGTTCATTTCGACACGTTTCAAAGACGTACAGTTTATATGGTGAGTGAACGTTACATCATGAATTTTCTTAGAAAGATCAATAAAAACGATTTGGATGTTCCACAGTCCAATTTGTTCAACGTTCCGTAGACGTTGAAGTTGGTTACGTTCAAGCAACGTTATATTTCCAATAAATTTTCTAAGAATCTCGATCAAGTGTCTAGCAGCCCGCAGACATTAAACGTTCAGAAGCTTGCCCAGTTTACATTCCAAAATCGTTCAAAATGTCTCTCAAACGACGGCAAAGTTGACGGTTTTCAAAACGTTCAATTCGGTACGTTTCAAAGACGCGGAACTCGTATGTCCAGTGAATATTCTATCTCAAATTTCCTCAAAACATTGATAGAAACGTATTGAGTATTTCACAGTCATTTTGTTTAACTTTCAAGAGACGTTGAAGTTGGTACATCCAATCAAAATCATAATTTTGTTATTGAAGTTTTCAAGATTACTAATCGTGTGTAGCGCAGACTTAGGACGTTCTAAAGCTGGTTCATCTGACGTTCCAAGAAAGTTTAAATTTTACTCTTAAATGACGTACAAGTTGACGGTTCTCAAGATGTCAATGCGGAACGCAAAAACGCAAAATTTGAATGTCCAGTAAGCGTTACATCTTGGATCTTCTTCTCAATATTTCAAAGTCACATCGTTTGACGTTTAGGAAACGTTGGAGTTGGTACGTTCAAACAACGTTATATTTGTATGGAAATTTTCAAGATTTCTAATCTTCTACCTCGCAAAATCTTGAATTTTGGAAGCCGTTCCAGTTGACGTTTTAGAAACGTTAAAGATGACTTCTGAACGACATCCAAGTCGACAGTTTCCAAAACGTTCAATTCGGTATGCTTCGAAGACGTAAAATTCATCTGGTGAGTGAATGTTTCTCCCTGGATTTTCCCATGAACATTGATTGAAACGTTCTCATATTTCAAGCTATTTTATTCAACGTTCGGGAGACGTCGAATGTGGAACGTTCAAGCAGACTTTTGACGGTAAAGCCGTTCCAGTTGACGTCTTGAATGTTTAAAACAGCTCCTAAATGACGTCCAAGTTAACGGTTCCCGAAACTTTTGATTTGGCACGTTTCAAAGACGTGAAATTCATATGGTAATCAAACGCTATATCAAAGATTTTCTTGGGAACATTGACTAAAACGTTTGGAATATTTCAGGGCCATTTCATTCAACGTTAAGAAAACGTTGGAGTTAGTTAATTCAATCAACGTCATATTTTGTAATGTGGTTTTGGAGATTCCTAATCAAGTGTCTCGCAGACTGTTGACGTTTCAAAAAAGTTTGAAATGACTCCTAAACGACGTTCAAGTTGACGGTTTCCAAGAGGTTGAATTCAGCACGTTTCAAAGACGTAAAGTTCATAATTATGATGAATGAACGTTACATCCTGAATTTTCCTAGAAACATTGACGAGAACGTTTTGTATATTTCAGAACTATTTCATGCAACGTTTAGGAGACGTTGAAGTTGATAGTGTGATAAACGTTCAAGTTTCGGAGATTCCTAGTCAAGCGTCTCGCAAAATTTGTTGTTTTGAAGCTGTTCCAGTTTACGTTTCGGAAACGTTCGAATCGACTCCTGAAAAACGTCTGAATAAACGGTTTCTAACACGTTTAATTCTGAGATGTTACTTGCGCGTTCAACATTGCAACGCTTTTGGAAGTGTTTCATAATTATGCGCGTTTGATCAAACTTGATTTAGAATGTTCGAGGGTTAATACTTGACAAAATACAGGGTGTACACAAGCATCTTGGTAATTCGTACTCATTGATTTCCATTGGCCATTTGGCCAGACAATGTTTTTCACTTACGGCTTATTGGAAGATCATCAGGTTATTTACCTGCGACAAAAAAAAAATAGGTTAGCATCACTTGAATGGGCTGACAAGACTGGCAGGTGCAAAGTAGACAGCTGCTACAAAAATAATTATCTTGAGAAAATCCATACGCTCCCCTTCAAAAGTGGCTTAATATTAGCTTTCAATTCTCTTGATAAAGAATGAAAATGAGTGAGTAGAATCAATTGTTGTTGGAACACTCACGTTGGACGCGAGGAATGTACTAGCCAAGGGTACAGCGTGGGAGGTACGAAGTTTCCGGGAAAAAAAACCAAGCCAAGGCACCTGATAAAGGTGAATCAATGATGATGATGTAACCCAAGAGTTATAGAGTGAATGATGAGTTGAAAAACCATTATAAACTGAGGGGAATGTTATGAGGTCGCTCAACAAAATTCAACAAGGCTCTGTCACTCGCACTACGCAATCAGGTACAGTGAATTCACATATAAATACATACAAAAACAATTCAACACAAACGTTGGATCAAAGGGATGTGATAGTCAAAGATGCGATGTGGAACCGTGTGAAAATGTTATGGGGGCGCTCGAACAAATTCAGCAAGGCTCTGCCACTCGCTTATTACAAGTTCATTGTATCAGCTCCATCTCTCTGATGGTTTTATGCGTCAATGTAATGTCTCAGGCTTGTTTTTATCCCTCTGTTACTATTAAGTGAACAATTTTTATTGAACTCCGCGAACCACGTCCATGAACTTGGAAAACGGAAATTCGCAAAGAAGCAAAATTGAGGGAAGTAAAAATAACCGTCACAAAGTCAACTGAATAAACATCACAGCTCATTCCGCATACCTACCACTTTCGCCGGCTAGAGGCCCCAGCGTCGATAATAAACTCCGGTTTTTTCGGAGCTTTGTGTGTGTGCGCGTGTGTTTTCCGACTGGGAAAACACGGTGTTTTCGCCGCGCATTTCCACAATCACGGCCACAGCCGCCGAGCGGCTGTATTTATATGCGAGAAAGAAAAGCGAACCTTTGCCACATCAACCGGCATTCAAACGGCATTCACTCCAGCTCTGGAACGACTAACAGCGAAAACGTATACTGTTACCCAGCGCAGAGAACACAGAAGTGATCCCATAACGACCTCCGAGCCAGCCAGCGCTCCCGCATGGAAGGAGGCTTTGATTCGAATAATTAGAGCCTCGGAAAATATTTGTCGACAGTCTCTTGTCGGCGCCGTTATTTATTGCGTGAACGCGAATCCTACCGGGACCGTATTTACCGAGCTGTACTCACACCTGAGTATACGCTCAGCTTACTGATGGCGATGGAGAGCCAAACATGAAAATGGAAGAGCTGTTTTGTCCAGGACTTTCCATCGTTGTACTAATTGGTTCGTTTTCTTATAATAACTGAGACGTTGAAGACTTCAGGACTTCTGAAACAGAGTGAGTACTCTGTTTCAGTGTCGTCGCTGGAGCTTCGTTGGGCCCTTTGAGTTCTCGCAGCGTTATCAGAAAGGTAAGTACCTACGTTATAGTTTGTGAGCCAACTCTCGCGATATTGCTCACCCTTTCTATTGGCGTCCTCTGCGCAACGCCCTTTCATTTTTGTTAACACGCCATGACAAGTTGAACTGTAAATATACTTGAACCTTTCCTTCCCGATCATAAACCTAATTTTTTGTACTTTATTGTGTATTTTTAATTCTCCCAATCCCAACTATCTCCACCTCAGAATCAATTACTTTCAATTACGATTTCAATCCGTAATACGTTGACTGATGACGTGCGTTTCATCCCAGATTTCTCATCGACAGCAGCTCACATGCATCACTCGGCACAACATTCGAGTTTTGTTGAAGCATTAAAAACGACGAAGTCAATGTCATTCTTCGGTCCTCCAGATTGAAAAGCCACAAACCAGTCATCGTAATAATACTGATATTAACCTCCGTGGGGGCATCCGTCGGAGGAAGCGTTGAGAAAAAACGTCGTTAAGTTGAAATGGTCTGATGAAGGTTCTACCGCAAAGGCAGTTTGTGAAAGTTCTGAAACTCTGCAGCATATTTCAGGTCAGGTCAGGTTAGGTCAGGTCAGGTCAGGTCAGGTCGCTCTCACCGGAAAAGAAGGTACTAAAGAATAATTCCTGAGTGATCACAGTCTTGAGATGACTTATATAAAAGAGCAATACACGGCAGCTCACAGAAACAAGTGAAAGTATGGAATAGTGGATGAAGAAAAGCTGAGCCTAAGATTCAAGCAACTCCTTGAAAACAACAAAAACCACAATCCAGGAGTTACAGAATGTGCGAGAATGGTCGAAATCGCCTACAGTGATACAAGATAAAAGATCAGATGCGACGACAACTACGATGCCATACTGGTGGAACGATGACGTAAAAACAGCGATGAAAACGGCTAAGCAAGAACGAAGACATTTTCTAAGAGCTACACAAAAAAACAGTGATTCAAGACACTCGTGAAACCGGATATAAAGAAGCAGAATAGAAACTCCAGGAGAAGAGATTAACTAAACAGCGATATTTTTGGAGACGGATGGAATTAATTACGTTGACGCCCAAAGAAAAAATTGAAGAGTTCAAGAAACTCTTCCTTGAAGAAACAGAAATAGGTGTTGGAACGGAACATATCCAGAAAGTCACAAAATTTACCGACATAGAATTAACGGGAGCAGTCGCAAAAATTAGAAGAGGCAAAGCTCCGGGACCGGACGGACTTCCACCCGAAGTGATTGAAGAGTGATACTCAGCAATTAGGCATACTTAAGGAGAGTCTTTGATCAGTGCTTGTCCTGCTGCAAATCAATTCTTCCCAAAATCAATTCCCGGACGAATGGAAGGTTGCAAAACTGATCTTCATAGACAAGCCAAAAAAAAGTGAACATGTGGAAATGATCTACAGACCCATTATTTTGTCTTCTCAACGTCCTTGGAAATGTCTACGAAAATCTAATCCTGAAGCGACTTACAGCTGAAATTGAAGACCCTACATTCAAACCAATTTGGATTCAGGAAAAACGAACAACAACGGATGCCATACAAAAAGTGATGACGATAGCAAAAGATGAAAAAGGAAAGTGGTGCGCAATGTTACTGGTAGATGTCAAAAACGCATTCAACACAGCATCGTGGAACAAAATCATAGATAAAATGAAGAAACGTGGAATATCCAGGTACATGATAAACCTGATAAAATCATACTTCACCAGCAGAAAAATTGAGGTAAACAAAGGAGACATACGCTTGGTGGGCGGCGGAGTTCCACAGGAGTCGGTTCTTGGACCCACACTGTGGAATCTACTGTACGATAATCTCATGGACATGGATTCTCCAGAAGTGACAAACGTCTGTTATGCCGACGACCTGGCAATAATGGTAGTGTCTGAGAACGCCAGAGACTTAGTTGAATGCGGAAACAGAACCCTTGAGCTCGTGAGCCGATGGATGAATAACAACCAACTGAAAGTGGCCCCAGACAAATCGAGCGCAATAATATCAAACGCGCGAAGTAAAATCCAGGAAGTAATCCTTGAAATGGACTAAATGGAGATTACACCAAACCCTACTGTGAAATATCTTGGCATGACAGTGGATCGATGGATGTTCTTCGGGAACCACTTGCAGGCGTCGTGCACAAAAGCTCAAAGGATAACAATAACACTTCCAATATTGTCCAACATAAAGGGACCAAGAGAAAAAAAAAAAGAAGAGTGCTGCACAACTACGTCGCATCAGTGGTACTATATGGAGCATCAGTTTGGGTGGAAGCTCTTCGAGTGCAAAGATACAAGACAAGACTCATCGGAACAAAACGACCTCTGGCCTTGACAATATGCAGTGGCTATGAAACTGAATCAAGTGCAGCTGCTAGGGTTGACGTCGTCGCAGGAGTGGTGCCTTGGCACTTGCTAGCAGAAGAGAGGAAAAGAGTCGCAGTACTGCAATCCAAAACAAAGGAAACCAGGGAATCTGAAGGACAAATTACGTACAGGAAGTGGCAAACGGAATGAGAAAGCGACAATATTTCGGCAAGATGGACAAGAAGATTAATCCGTGATCTTGAAACTTGATTAACCAGAAAGGTGGACGCAGTCGGATACCTTGTGACCCAATTTTTGGCTGGACAGAACATGGCTGTTTCATGGCATACACTTGCAGAATGGGCGAAAGGGCCTCACCGACATATTTGTACTGCGAGAAGGAAGACGAAGACGAAAACCTGACCTGACCTGACCTGACTCCCAAGAGTGTAATCGACACCATGTTACTGAGCGACAATAACTGGAGTTGTGTAGAAGCATACATCACAGATATCCTGGAAATTGAGGAAAAGGATGAGACAGCAGAAGAAAGACTCACAGAAGAATGAACGCCCGCTGTTCAAGAACACGAACACAAGATTATAAGAGCCAGGAGGCTGCCTCGGATTGGCATCCAGGGATGCAAAAGCCTGAAGAAATAACACAATAAGACCAGCCGCCCCCCGAAGCAATGCTAACGCGGTCCCAGAGGGCGGGTTGACCACCAGGTCATCGAAGGGGTCCCAGCCGGTTTTGCGCCCGGCACTACTTGGCGAATCGATCCACCGCTGGGTGTCAAGCGATTTCCTCTCCGCCCCTGTCAAAAAAGCAGAGGAGCGAATAAAACAGGTCAGGTCAGGGCAGGTCAGGTCGCCAACCTACCTGACCACTACTCGTTCCTATGGCTGTTTCATATGCGAGATCCTTCCAGAAGACTTGCGCAGAGAAACGTTCGTCTGTCCCAATTTGATATCGTTCTGGAGCATCGAAAGGGAAAACTGAACGTTGTCACCGACGCTCTGTCGCGTTGTACTCCAGAAATCACAGTGCGTGAACAAGGAGTTTTGTTGGGCAAGACGGACATGAGTGACCCCCTCTAGTTCAGAATGCGCCGTGATATTCAAGAAAGACCCGACGATTATCAAGAGTGCCGCCGGGTTAATGGGAGACGGTCGAAAAATCAGATACCCTTGGCAGGCATAGTTGATAGATATAATGGGCCCGTTACCGAAAAGCTCGAAAAAGTTTTGTTACTTGGTTGTCGTCAACGATCTATTTTCAAAATAATGTCGTCGTCGCACCAATGCAAAAGGATCTTACGGCGAATATTGTTGATTTTTTTGGGAAAGAGGTATACCTGGTCTGTGGCGTGCCTGAATTCGTAATCACAGAGAACGAAAGTAAATTTGAATACTATGTCCGTGAGATCTGGTGGTACACGGCTCGGTATTACCCCAAGGCAAACCCCATTGAGCGGTACAATCGCTTCTTAGGAACCGCTATTTGGGCTAACAATAAGGAGAATCATCTCCCCGTTCCGGACGTTTGGAAGAAAGACATGGTTATTTTGAAAGTGGCATCGTATTTCGTCAAGAAACTGGCGCCGAAGTACATCCTTTGCATAGTGCGCGAGAAAGTTTTTCGGACCATTCACGCTTTGAACAACATGGACGGCACGGATGCCGTCGTCGCACCATTGCAAAGAGATCTTACGGCAAACATTGTTGATTTTTTGGACAAAGAGGCGTTCCTGGTTTATGACGTGCCTTAATTCGAATTCGTAGACAACGGAAGCCAATTTGTCAGCAAAGAGTTCCGCAGCCTGTGCATGGAGTACCATATTATCAAGATCTGGTACACGGCTCGGTGCTACCCCCAGACAAACACCGTTGAGCGGTACAATCGCACCTAGAGAATCGCTATTCGGGCCTACTTGAAGAAAATCACCTATCCGGTTGGAAAGTTTGAGGAAAAAACGTGATTCTTCCGAATGCGGCAGCGTATTCCGCCAGGAAACTAGCACAAAGGTACATCCTTTGCATCGTGCGTGGAAACTTTTCTCAGACTATTCGAGCTTTGAACAACACAGACGGCATGGATGTCGTTGTCACATCATTGCGAAGAGATCTTACGGCGAACATTGTTGATTTTTTGGAAGAAGAGGCGTTCCTGGTTTATGGCGTGCCTTAATCCGTGATCGAAGACAATGGAAGCGTATTCGTCAGTGAAGAGTTCTGCAGCTTGTGTAAAAAGTATCATATTAGTAAGATCCGGTAAACGGCTCGGTACTACCCCCAGGCAAACTGCGTTGAATCGCAGCCTGGTTACAATCGCAGCCTGGAAACCGCTATTTGGGCCTACATTTTAAAAAGAATCATTTGCTCGGTTCAAAAGTTCAGAAAAAAATGTGGTTCTTTGGAATGAGGCGGAGTAGTTCGCCAAGAAACAGGCGCCAAAGAACATCCTTTGCACCGTGCGCTTTGTACAACATGGACGGCACGGATGTCGTCGTTGCACCATTGCAAAAAGATCTTGAAGCGAACATTGTTGATTCTTTGAAAAAAGAGGTGTTTCTGGTCTATGACTTGCCTCAACTCGTAATCGCAGACAACGGAAGCCAAGTGTCAAGCAAAGAGTTGGGCAGCTTAAATCAAGAAGTACCATGTTCATATGATCTGGTACATGACTTGGTATCATCCCCAAACCAACCCCATTGAGCGGTACAATCGCACCTTGGGAACCACTATTTGAGCCTACATTTAGGCTCGTTTCTCTAGCCACCTTTAAACCAGAATTAAACTCAAACAACAATAGAAAAAATCATCATTTTACCATTAAAAAAACAGTATTCACGGTCGTTTGTGATTCAAAAATAAATTCAATGAGCAATAGCAGTCATTACAAGATTACTCGGGGTTTTGCAACAAAGACGCATCGGGAGTCACCCTGTATGTGTCGTAAAATACGGAAATGCCGCAGTGGAGCACAACGTTGCTGACGTCTGTTGCGTTTTGTACATTAGCCGAAATTAATCACGTCGTAATCATACACTGACAAATGTCGGCTTTTCCCTCGCCAGCTTGCCGCGATGTTTTGTTGCTCGTATATTTTTCAACAAAGCAGCGGCAAGCCCGAAACTACCCATCATCATCGCATCCATCGTCGTAGAACGGACGTCATCAACTCCCTCGGAGCGCCGGACCACAAGCTACAGAGTGATCTCAAATTGATACCCAAGTAGGTCTTGTTCTTTATATTTTAATGCAGTGCTTGAACACGTTGGAGTATAACAAAAGCAGACAGTGCAGATAAAAAAGAAAGATTAAGCGAGTAAACACGCAGCCGGTGGAGGCGTAAAGAAGGTCCAAATTAGTTTACGAGCTCGGGGGTTGCCATCGACCCTCCGGGCGGCGATACATCCCTTCGGATATAAGACGGCAGGAGGCGTGCACAAAAACTTTAAAAACGTAAACAAGCTCATCGAGCCGTTCCCGGAAGGATCAACGCGGAGTTTGTATTTACAACTCCTCCGCGAGCTCTCAGACGCAGTTGCCGCGGGAGTTTTTATTTTTTCTATACACTCCGGCGGAATTTAGGGTTATGCCTCTGTTCAGTTTCATACGAGCAGGCCGTTTTTGTAAAATAACAATAAGAGCAGATCAGGTTGTCTGAGAGAAACTGTTTTGAAAGAGCTTGTTTTGGCCGAACGAAGTAACCATGGGAAATCGTCGTAGAAACTGCACCGTTGCCAACTCCACACGTTGTCATTTTTTGATCTCCAGACTATATTTGCTGCTGAAATGAAGAACGCATGTCGGTTATCAGATAAAACGTACGCAAGTTGACAAATATGTTGATAAGGTCTTACGTCTAATCGTCGGACAGTTTACCTAACAAGTGTGAGAGTAAAATATCAAGTATTCATTTGCAATAATTCTACAGATTATATTGATTTCTTTGACGTTGATCCCGTTGGTTAAACTGACGCACGAACAGGAATCGAAGCTGAAGATCAAATAAAAATCAGCGCGGAGCTGGCAACAATGCGGTTGTGATTCACAATCGCCAACACTATAATTACGCCGCGCAATCCATATCCCTACACTCATGTGTCATCAAAGCATGGAAGAAACGAGAGAAAAAAGTAACGTTCTCCATTACCGCATGCGGCCATCATCAGTGCGGAGTAGACGGCAGTACATCACCCACTCTTCGCCCCCGTCCTCTTCGCCGCCCCTCCTCGGAGGGTGGTTAGAAACGGGCGATGATCATCACGGCGATCGCTGTTGGCGCGAAAATGGCTGCAATTACCAAGATCATTGTGCAGAAGCCCAGTTATTAAAGTGATTAATTTCCGTTGTAATGCAGCCGGGCGACTCTTTGTCTTTCCCCACATATCCGCCGACTCGTGTGCCATACAGAGTGATCCGCGATACACTTTGCGCCGAGAGTTGACGGTACATCCGACGGATTCTTGACGCCACATAGAAAATGGAAAGCTTCAGAATGGAAATAAAATGCGGCTGCTTTGGGCGCCGACAAATTGAGCTCTATTGGCGAAATAAATCCGGCTCGAAAAACAAGGCGGAAGTTTGGCTTTGTGAGACACGATCAGACCTGACCTAACCTGACCGGACCGGACTGGACCCGACCTGACCGGACCGGACTGGACCTGACCTGACCGGACCGGACCTGACAAGATCGGTGCTATGACAATTCGCCTTCAGACAACTCGTCCTTCTACTGAACAGAGCAAACAATGCTTTTCTGGTCAATTTTTTCCCGGACGATTAAGAGCTTCCCAAACAATTCGCCTGCCGGATAATTCATACTCAAACTTTTGTATTGCACTGCCGCTAAGAACCCTCTAGTGGGCCCCGCGTATCTTACTGTGTTGTTCGTGGTCCTAGTAGACTTCCCCCGGTAGGTTCGTTTGGAGCCTTGAAAAACCCCCTGGTATCTCTTTTGTATCGCGTATAACTCTGATGACCTTCCTTGTGTCTTCTTGCGCCATTATGAACTTCACAGCTCATAGCGTCAAAATCATGGATTACTTGAAATCGGAAATTCTCAGAAAGTTTGTAAATATTTTGAAAAGTCCCCCAGAGATCTTCAAAAATCCCTAGCAATTTTTGAAAAATTTCGTAATCTTATCCCGCAAAAATCGTGAGAATTGTATAGAAATTTTTGAGAATCCTCAACAATCTTCAGAAATACCTACGAAATCCAGTAAAAATCTTCAAAAAACCATACAAATTGTCAGAACATTCTAAGAAATCCCATACAAATTTTCAGGATCCCGTGGAAATTCTTGAAAATCTCACAGAAATCTCTGAAATTTTTTGAAAATCTTCAGGAATCTCGTTGAAATCTCTGAAAATACCCAGGAATCTTCTAGAAATCTCAACAGTAATTCCTCAAAAACTTTGGAAAATCTCTGGGATTTTCGTAGAGATCTTGAAAAATCCCTTCGAGTTCCCGTAGATTTTAAAAACCCTAGATCTCTAGAAGTTTTCCAAAATTTTGTAGAAATATCGTGGCAGTTCTTGAGCAGGTAACCATAGCTGACTCCCTAGGAAGAGCAGTGAAGAGGATCCCATTTCACCCGCAGATACGTATTGATGTGATAACGGACCTCCACCTCTCCCGGGTCGAGAAGTGATCTGTAGTGATCTTCCCTCTAGAAGGCTTACAAGACTTGCTCAACTCAAACCTGAAGAAAATTGTTTAACGGGGTGACAAGCATCAACAGATTCGGTACGGGTCGGTGATACCAGCCTAACATTATCTTCAACATTCTTTGTACGTCTTGGAAGGTACCAGCACTTCTGAGATAACTCTAACCTTGGCCGGATCAACCCCTAGGCTTTTGTTAGTCGATCACATAGCCCAGGTAGCAAAGATCAGGACGGCAGAATTGGCACTTGTCTCAGTCAACAAACAGCCCCGCATTCCACCCAGAACACTTTCCCTAGAGGCTATAGGGATTGATCAAAATCGGACGTGCCAATGATAATAATATCGTCCAAGTAGATGACTAGGTAGAACTACATGTCAACCCCCAGCAGATCCTTTCGCCACTCGTCAGTTACCGGCTGATGATAACCTATCACAATTTCGACTTTGTCTTTGGTTTGTGCAAGTGCTGCTCTAGATGTGAACTCACTAAAAACCCTGTGGACTTGGAAGGGTAGCGAAAAGTCTGGACACGGGAGCTATTACGGGGTGCTGTTTTTTTTCAGGACAAACCGGTGGTACCAGGCTGCTCTCATAGCCATTCTTTGCATGTCTTAAGAGACATTGGCACTTCCGGGATAGACTGAACCTCAGCCGGATCGACATCGAGGCCCTGCTCATCGACCCCGTAGTACAGATGCCAAAAATCAGGGTGGCAGAACTGGCATTTCAGCCAAAAAGCAGCCCCGCATTCCGCAATCACCAGAGCAATTTCCATAGAGCCCACCGGAAACGATCAAAATCGGACGTGGCAAAGATAATGATATCGTCCAAGTAGACGACTACGTAGGAATCCATGTCAACACACAAACCCCGTCAGTCAGCTTCTTGAACGTAGTTGGCGCATTATAGGAGTTCAACGGCATTCTGATGAACTGGAAGAGCCCTTCCGTCAGGACAATAGAGGAAATGACCTCTATAGACCCTCACTTTATCGGAATCTGTCAGTAGGCACTTTCAATGTCAAGTGACGACAAGTATCTTGCTCGAGTTCTTGATCCAGCTGGTGCTGGAGTGTGGATATATGGGTTTTCATCAAACAACCTACTCGACAAATATGAAACTGGCAGTTTCGTTTTACTGTTTGCTCCGCAATACACTTTTCGCCGAGAGTTGATGGTAAATCCGACGAATTATTGCATAGGAAATGGAAAATATCAGAATGGAGAGGAAATGCGACTGCTTGTGGCGCCAACAAAATTAGCTCCGTTATGGAATGAACCCGGCTCGAGAAACAAAGCGAAATTTTAGCTTCGTAAAACACGACCGGACCGGACCTGACCTGACCTGACCTGACCTGACCTGACCTGACCTGACTAGACTTGACAAGATCAATGCTATGACAATTCGCCTCTGGACAATTCGTCTTCCCACTAAGCAGAGCAAACAATTCTTTTCTAGGCAGTTCCCCCGGGTGATTCGCTACCCAGAAAATTCGCCTCCTGGAGAACTCATATTTGGATTTTTGTGATGCACTGCCGCTGAGAACCCTATGGTGAGTCCCGTGTCCCCGTGTATCTTATTGTGTTGTTTGTGGTCTTGGTAGACTCCCCCTGGTAGGTTCGATTGTAGCCTTGAAGGCCCCCCTGGCATCTCTTTTGTATGATGTATAACTCTGATGACCTTCCTTGTGTCTTTCTGTGCCATTATGAACTTTGCAGCTCATGGCGTCAAAATTATGGATTACTCGAAATTGGAAATTCTCAGAAAGTTCGTAAATATTCTGAGAAATCCCACAGAAATTTCAAAAAATCCATAGAAATTCTTCAGAATCTCGTGATCTCGAATTTTGAAAAATGCATAGAAATTTTTGAGAATTCTCAACAATCTTTAGGAATACCTACGAAATCCTACGAGCCCACCGGTAACGATCAAAATCGGACGTGACAAAGATAATGATATCGTCCAAGTAGAAGACCACGTGGGAATCCATGTCAACACCCAAACCCCGTCAGTCCATCGCTGGCGCATTATAGGATTCAAACGGCATTCTGATGAACTGGAAGAGCCCCCCTTCCGTCGGAACAATGAAGGAAATGACCTTTTCAAACCCTCGCTTCATCGGGATCTGTCAGTAGGCACTTTCTATGTCAAGTGACGACAAGTATCTTGCTCGAGTGCTGGATCCAGCTGGTGCTGGAGTGTGGATATATGAGTTTTCATCGAACAACCTACTCGACAAAATATGAAGCTAGTAGTTTTGTTTTACTGTTCGTTCAAATGATACATCAGCAAAAACCAGGCAGAGTGCATGTTGTCCAGGAGGATTTGTAATGATCATTATCAAGAGCTTCCAATAATTGAGTTCATTCAATTAAAATAATGACTAATCTACCTATTCTAATCGAATTATTGCACTGGGCATTGAGGCTTAATCGGAATCATTCGAACTGATCCAATCAGGTCAATCTGCAATTGACCTGATAATCTAACGCACAAAAGAATTCCGATATTTTTTTTCCAATGATTTTCAATAATCTAGAACGAATTCGCACGCGTTTCAAACTTGTAGACAATAACGTGACCCAAGAGTTCAACCCGAAGCCAATCAATCGGTTTTATGCCTGCCAATCAATCAAATTCGGTGACGGCTCTTTTCAGGCCTGTAACATTTCAATTTTATGAGTTATTATTAGTTATTACCTCCTCTAGCATTGTTTGATTTCTATTCAATAAAACAAAATAACCGTTTTTGTTAAGAAAAATCCCGTAACTAGTTTCTACAATACATTTCTAATTGCGCGTGTCAGTGGCATAAACCCTCGCATAAACCTTTTATTGCTGTGCGAACATTTTTTTGGTGTTTAATTAAAAGTAGGTACTAAGCGACATCTTTTTACAGTTATGCAATTGACACAGTGAACCTTGCTGCATTTTCTGGCATGCCACGGGTACATTAAAACGTACGATTCCAACAATTTCTCACACATAACCACATAGCGCTTTGCAACCTGACAGAGATTGCGAATGCCATTTTATACGGATTAGCTAATTATCCAAGCATTTACCATTTGCGCCGTGTCCGAGACCGGTTTTGCCTTGCCTTTTGCCTAGTGCGCTTTTTTTTTACTACACTTATAATAATACAAGAGTTCGCTATGCAATCAGTCAATAAAAATAACAGTGATGCGAGCCGATGCATAAGAACTTTCTCATTGATACATAGTAGATAATTTTTTGCAACGACAACAAGTGAGTATCCAGCTATCAAATAATGATAAAAGTCGAGTCACGTTTTGCGGCTTTGGGTTGGGGCAATTCTTGCGGTCGGTCTGCGATTTGCAAAAAATAATCGAAAATTTTCGGACGGCCACAGACAACCGTTTGTTGATGGTTCTTTAAAATTCTTCGACGGTATACCTACAAGCTCTGTGCTATAAGATATTGAATTTTGCACACACAACAGACTGCGAGACGCGGAAAAATGGAACGCAAAGTATAAAGTAACGGTAAAGTTCGCACGTTGTGTGCATGAGCATGAGTGTAAAATGCCGTTACCTATCCCAAGAAGTGGCGGGAGAAAAAAATAAAAAGTAAAGTTCATGACAATGAATCATGCATGTTGTACGTTACGTGTTACGGAGTTTGAATGGTTAAACGGCTGTTGGCGATGGCTGATATGGCGACTAGTGCTTTTAGTACTTGAAAGCTCGTTTATATAGCTATTTGCGTCAAGTATTTATTCGAAAAAAAATCGCGTGTGATTTTCCACAAAAATAGGAAGAAAACTGTTCGCTTCGTAGCGATTGAGCTGATGACGAATGAATGTCATGGCCTGCATTTTAATAACTGATTTGTGTTTACGAAATGAAAATGATTTTTCAAAGGGCACTTACCGAGTTGCAAGCAAAACAAATGGCTTAGATTTCACAAAAGCGCAACTATTCTACAAACTGTCGTGAGAACAAAATGCTCTGTACATTCCGAAACTTTGATTAACATTCGAAAATCTCAAATAATTTTCAACAACCACACACACCGACATAATTTGTGAAGTCCATTAAACAATTGCCTTATAATCATTAAAGAAGTATAGTACAGTTTTAATGGCTGTTATTATTCAATTATTGACAGAACGGAAGAATGACATTAAGCTTGGATGTATGTTGTACCTTTGCTAGTTATCCGAGCGGATCGACATTCACTTAATATCCATAATTACTATCAACATACGTTTTTTTTCCTAGTTCAAACTGACGGTATGAGAGACATTGACCACTCAGGAGCGAAAATACAATCATGATGATCGAGAACGAATGTTTGGCTGTCATTTTTTCGGTTGAAAAATTTCGTGCTTATATCAACAGATTTGCTTTTGCGTTCATAGCTAATGCTGGCAAAAACCGGGAAAAATGAGAAAAAATGTCCGGTTCCGTCGAATAACGGTTTCGATAAAACCGGTATTGGAAGCTAGCTTCCAAAGTCGACATTGAAAATCGGCTTCGAGAACCGGTATTGAAAGCCGGCTTCGGAAATTGATATTGAAAGCCGCCTCCAAGAGACGACGCTTGAAATCGTCGGTTTTGAAAACAACCGGTTTTGGAAGCCGGGTCGGAGAACCGGTTTCGAAATCCGGCTCTGAAAGCCGGTTTTCGGCTATCATCAGAACCGCGATTTTTGTAGCTGGCTTCCAAAACCGATTCGGTTGCCAGCACTAATTTTATTGGTGAAAGTTCGACATTATACACGAAATTTCGACTCCAAACACGAACTACTTTGAATTTGATCTTGACACTCCGACTTCAAGCAGGAAATTTCTATACCATTAGCAGAACCTTTGACTTTTATCGTGAAATTTATATTTTTATCGCGTAAAACTTCCGAAATCGAACATGAATTCTCCTACTTTTATTGCAAAATTTTGACTTGGAACACGAAAAACCTGACTTAAATCTCGAAAAGTTGGCTCAAACAAGAAAGTTTGACTCAGAACATGGGAACACTCTGGGAACTTCGACTTCAAACAAAAATTCCTTTGATTTTAAACAGTAATTCCACAGTTATTTTTGTTCATATTTTTGGATTTATTTTAACACGTTCAGGATCATTTAGATGAATTGAGTTACTTTGAAATTTCTCAAACTATTTTGGCACCAAACACGAGAGATGTAACACAAAAGACTTTGACTTCAAATGCAAAATTTCCACTTTTATCTTGAATTCCTGACTTTGAATACAAGAAAACTTTGACTCAAACTTGGAAATTTTCACTTCAAACATGGGAATTCCGATTCTAATCTTGAAATCTGAACTTGAAATACAGAACACTTTGATTTTGAACACAAAAGTTCCAATACGGAAAACTTCGACTTCTATTTCGGAATTTCGATTCCAGATGATAGATAGATTTAGTTTTTCTTATTTTTTTTTTATTTTATTGAACCTTTTACGTGCACCATGAAATTCCGACTCCAATATCGAAATATAGAGAACGAAGACGAAGTTTTGACTTCAAACATGTGGAATTTCGGTTTGGATCCCGGCTTAAAAACCGGAAGGCTCCTAATTTGATACGGAAATTTCAACTTGAAACACAAAAAATTCCGACTTGAAATACAAAAAATCTTACTTCGAAAAACTTCGGCTCTCATCTGGAAGTTTCGAATTGGAACACAAAAACTCCGACTTTCAACTTGAAACTTTGACATGGAAAACGACAAACACTTTCACTGCAAAAATTTTATCACAAATACAAAGAACTTCGACTTCAAACAGCGAAAATTCTACTCCAAACAAGAAACTTCGACTTTTATCCTCGGAAGACGCAGAAACCTTCGACTTTTATCTCGAAAATCTGACTTTGAATACGAAAAACTTGACCTTGATCCCGATATTCAGACTCCAAACACAAAATTTCGACTTGACACATGAAAAACTTGGACTTTGATCTAGAAAATTTGACTACAGACACAAAAAAAATTTCACTCGAACACGAGAAACATTGACTTTTACCTGAAAATTTCGACGTGGAGCACAAAAAAAACTTCGACTTCTGACTTGGAATTCCGACTTGTAAAACGATAAACAGCTTCGATTCTTATTGCGAAAATGTGACTTTGGACATGAAAAACTCGGACTCCAAACATGAAAACATCTGCTTCGAACACAAAAACTCGGACTTTTATCTCGAAATTTCGCCTTCAAACGCAAAATAACCTTGACTCCCATCTCAAAATTCTCACTTTAAACACAAAAAACTTGACCATAATCTCAAAACTTTGACTCAATATACGAAATTTTGACTTTGAACATGAAAATTTTGACTTCAAACAAGAAAAGTTGACTTGTCCGACCCCGCAACTCAACTTTGACTTTCAAGTCTTGGAATTTCCACCTGAACTACGAATTTTGCTCCAAACCACAGAAGATATCCAACTTTCAACACTGAAAGCTTCGTCTTCCACTTTAAAATTTTTACAGGAAATGAAAACAGTTCATCATCTATTGTAATTCCAAAAGGTCGACTTTGAGCACAAAATTTCAAATTCAAACACGAAAGATTTCAACTTTGATCTCGAGATTTTGACTTGGAATAAGCGAAAACTTCGACTCGAGTCATGATTTCAACTTGAACTCGAAATTTCAACTTGGAGAAAGTCTAACAACTTCGACTTTTATTGCAGAAAGTTGACCATGAATACGAATAACCTCGACTTCAGATAGAAAAATTCCACTTCAAACAAAACATTTTGACTCTTTATCCTCCATCTTTATCTCGAAATTCTGACTTTGAACATGAAAAACTTCGACTCAAATCTGGAAACTTTGACTTCGAACACGAAATCTAGACTTTGAAAAAGAAAAAACTCCGACTTTCAACTTGAAATTTCGACTTGAAGAAAAGACAAACAACTATGTCTTTTATTGTGAGAATTTGATTCTTGAAACAAAAATTTTCGACTCCAAACAAAATTTCTACTCAAACAAGAAAGCCTCCGACTTAGATCTCGAAATTCTGACTCGAAAAACTTGACCTTATTATCGATATTTTGACTTCAAACGCAAAACTTTGACTTTGAACATGAAAATTTCGACTTAAAACAAGAAAGCTTCCGTTGAGTTTTAGTCCGACTCTTGGACTTTAACACTTCAAGTTTCAAAAACTGGACCTAAACCACGAAATCTCGTATTTGAACACCAAAAATTTGGACTTTGAACACGAAAGATCCAACACAAAAACTTCGACTGATGACATTTTGTGGTTTTTTTTTTTGGACATTTTTCGGAATCATTTCAACATTTTTCTTTCAAATCATTTCGACATCAAAATCCTCATAATATGAATGATCAGACGGTTTTGGTTTTTTGACATGTTTGAAATCATTCAGTTATTTTTGAAGCTATTCCAACTATTTTAAACTAGGTATTTTGATTTTTTTTTGTACTTTTTCGACTCTTCAAAATCATTTTTTCATTTTTCGGAACTAATCTGACATTTTGTGGGACAAGTTTGACACTTTGAAATCAGTTTGTAATTTTTTGGAGTTCTTCAATGTTATTTAAAACTGAGACATTTTTTTGGAATTAGTTATGTATCCACATGAGGTGCGAAGCACTGAGGTAAGGAATATTTTTAGGCATTTTCAGAAATATCCTGACATTATGAGATCATTTCAACTGTTTCTTTAATATTTGGACATATTTGGATCATTGACATTTTTCTTTCAAGCATCAATTATATTGACATTTTTGGAATAATTCCAAAAATTAAATTCCAGAGTTATCTGGACTCTTTCCTACCTATTTCGACATCTTTGAGCTAATGACATTTTGGGGAACTATTTAGACATTCTTGGAATTGGTTTGACAATTTTTCGACTTATTTCAACATGTTTGGAGTCACTGTTACATTTTCACTTCAACATTTCTGGGATCACTATTGCATTTTTTTGAATGATTTGACATTTGGAACTATCTTGACATATAAAGTTATTGTGAAAATCAAATTCGAAAGCAATTATCAGTTATTTCACAATTATTTTGACACTTTATTGAGGTTGGCGCCGAGTTAGCATCGTGTCATTGATACCACCAACTCATCACATTTTTTTCATATCTTGCTCTAATAAAGAAGCCGTGACATCGGTTATAGGTATATTGTTTTTCGCGGTACGAAGTCGAGGTGCGAAGCACCGAGGGATACAGCCAGGAAAAAGCGATAAACGAGTTGCAAAGCATAGCACGGTGAATGGCTACAAACGAGGTGCGAAGCGCCGAGGTATCAAAATATTATGAGGCATTTTTAGTGCATTTTCGTAAGAAAATGACGCTTATATGGTCGGTTTGTCTGTCTGTCTGTCCGTCTGTCTGTCTGTCTGTCTGTCTGTCCGTCTGTCTGTCTTTTCGTCTGTCTATTCGTCTGTCTATCTGTCCGTGTAGAAATTAGGAAGTTGTACTCCTCCTCGGGGAATGAAGTTAGAGCCTTGGAACTTTTTTTGAATGATAGCTGATGTCCCCAAGGGTGGCCGATGGGCATTATTTTTTCCATACATACATAGTTATCACTATTATTATCAAAAAAACAAAGATTTCCTGTGCCCTTTTAAGTAATTAAACTCCTCCTCGGGGAATGAACCTAGAGCCCTGGAATTTTTTCCGATGAATAGCTTAGGTTCTCAAGGGTGGCCAGTGAGCAGATTGGATCTCATGATTGCGCCGCCATCTTGGCCACCATATTGAAATTTCTTATTAGTGGAACGATTTTCATGAAACTTGAAACTTACTCTTGTAACGTGTGATCATTTTTATTTTCAAGCTAAAGGACCCCGCCCGATTCTTATGGAAAATGGGTCTCGGTCAAATTCTCTAATTTTTTTATATGTTGTAGCCCAATTCGACACGAGCCAAAAACCATCGTCCGTTACCAAAAAAAATTGACAGTTTTTTGTCTATTAGGGGTTAAAGATGGGTTATTTCAAGGTAAAAAAATATCTTCCAACGTTAGTGAGGACATTTCAACGTCCTTTCTAACACATATGGGTCATGACAATTCCCTTTTTCTTTTGTGAAAAAATCAACCCCACAACTCACCCCCAACCCCTACTTGTGAGTATCAAATTCGAAATTACGTTTGAAAGTCATGCAGATGGTTCTATTTTGTCGAATTATGAATTTGGGCACAAATTATTTTTCCAACCCCCGAATAGGGGGTGGGGTTGAAAAAAAAATCGATCAATTTGGCTGAATTTCTGATATTGTGCTTTACCAGTTACTTTAAACAAGATTACCAAAGGAAAACTCATTCGTATGACCAGTTTCCACCCCACAGAGGGTTGAAGTTGACTGTAATGAAGCATAAAACATTCTTCCATGTCATAAACCAAATGAATGGAATGGAAATTGTGGATTTCCATATTATCTTGTTCCGCAAAAATGTATATTCTTCAAAAATACTCCCAACCCCGTCCTTCATCCCCTATCCCCGTTTCTGAACATCATATTCGTGTGCCGTCTGGTGGTATTTCACCGTCTAGGTGGAAAGCACCCGCAGTAGCTGAAATAAGAGTGTGACATAATATTTTGCCTTGATTGAGCAGCTTTCGCTTCAATTGACATTAAATTCTTCAATCTAAACTATGAATAGAGGTGTATCTGTACAAAAAAAAAGTTAGAAATCATAATGTAGGTACCTACAGGTGAACATAATTAACCTCCTGTGAAGTTGAAACTTGATAGGAACACCAATATTTTAAATAATAATCCGGTCAAAAATCATTGAAAAAATATATATCCCACCCTGCCTATATTGGCACTCTAACATGAAAGTTCACTATTTTCATTCATTTGGTTTATGACATAGAAAAATGTTTTATGCTTCATTATAGTCAACTTCAACCCTCTATGGGGTGGAAACTGGTCATACGAATGCGTTTTCCTTTGGTCATCTTGTTCAGCGTAACTGATGAAGCACAATATCAGAAATTCAGCCGAATTGACCGATGGTTTTTTTTTCAACCCCACCCTCTATTTAGGGGTTGGGAGAACAATTTGTGCCAGAATTCATAATTCGACAAAATAGAATCATCTGCATGACTTTCAAACGATTTTTCGAATTTGATACTCACAAGTAGGGGTTGGGGGTGAGGGAGGGGGTTATTTTCCCACATAAGGAAAAGGAAATTGTCATGAGTCATATTATATTATAAAGGACGTTGAAATGTTCTCACTTAAGTTGGAACATTTTTCTTCACCTTGAATAACCTATCTTCAACCCCTTGTAGAAAAAAAACTGTCCATTTTTTTGGGTAACGGACGATGGATTTTGGCTCGTGTCAAATTGGGCTACAAAATATTAAAAAAATTAGGGAATTTGACCGAGACCCATTTTCCATAGGAATCGTGCGGGGTCCTTTCATAATTCCACCGCCAACTTGGCCGCTAAATTGAGATCTCTTATTAGTGGAAAGATTGACATCAAACTTGGAACTTATTCTTGTCTTGTATGAACAATCTTGTTTTCAAGATTAATTCCATGATTCCGCCGCCATCTTGACCGCCATATTGAAATCTCTCATCAGTGGAACAATTGACATGAAACTTGGAACTGACTCTTTTCTCGTATATTCATTCTTATTTTCGAGTTGAATTCCATGATTCCGCCGCTATCTTGGCCGCCATATTGAAATTTCTCATCAGTGAAACGATTGACATGAAACGTGAAAGCTACTCTTGTCTTGCATAAACATTTAATTTTCAAGTCGGACTTCATCGCTATCAATGACAGATCTGCACTAAGAAAATGCGCTATTGCGACTCACGCACGTGAGGGGATATTCACTTGTTAGAAATATCCTGACATTATGAGATCATTTTAGCTTTTTTTAATATTTCGATATTATTCCCATCACTGACACTTTTTGAATAATTTCGACATTTCCAGAATCATCTTGACATCATTTTGAATCATTCCAATATTCAAATTCCAAAAGAATAATTGATTTGACAGTTATTTTTTTCACATCTTTGTGATCATTTTGACACGTCAAAAGCCATCATGATTTCGCTGGTTTTGGAGTTATTTTAGATTTATTCAACTAATTTGACATTGAACACGGAGAACTTCGACTTGATCACGAACTTCAAATTCAAAACGCTTTATTCTTATCTTGAATTTTTGACTCATACAAAAAAAAATTGACTCAGAATATTGGCTTTGAGCACGAAATTTTGAGTTTAAAGTAAATAATTCTCCTTCAAGCAATAAAACTCCGACTTTTACGTCGAAATTTTGACTCCACCAACGCGAAAAACTGCGACTTTGAACTAGTAAAACTCCGACTTTCAACTTGAAAACTCGTATTGAACACAAAATTCCGACTTTCACAATTTTAAAAACTACGACTATTGACAAAAAAATCAGACTTTGAAGACGAGAAATTTCGACTTTTACCGCAAAGAACTTGAGCTTTCTTACTTCAAAATTGTGACTTCAAACATGACAATCTTCAATTTTATTAAGTGCTGGCAAAAACCGGAAAAAATCAAAACCGGCATACCCTTCGGTAGAACCGGTATCTATTGAAAGCTGGCTTCAAAAGTCGACACTGGAAATTTCTTTGAAATTTTGAAAGCCTGCTCCGAATACCGACTACCAAAGCTGGCTCGGAAAACCGGTCTCGAAAGCCGGCTCTGTAAGCCGGTTTTCAGCCATCATCAAATCCGCGGTTTTTGGAGCCGGCTTTCAAAACCGATTCGGTTGCCAGCACTAGTGATAATAACTGATATCATCACTATGTGGCTCTTGTAGCTAGCAAGGCACAGCTTGGCAAGGCAACAAAAAAAATTCATAGATATTTCCGTTTCAGTTGTGTGGATACTTTGCGATTGCTAGCTTCCTCCAGTTTATTATCTAAAATCAAAATGCAGCATCTTATGATCAAGATGCGAGCTTAGTGGGTCGCTGAATAGTATCCAAGTGTCCACGACTGAGCTTGGAGTCAGGTCAGTTGACACAATTTTTTGATAATGTCCTGAAAAAGCGGCTTGTACAAAAATGTACCTGCCTGCTAATTTTCTGCTTTTAAGGTCAAATTGAAAAAAGACCTAATACGTAAAATCCGGTATGGAGTAATTACTATAGCCCGTACATATGTATAAGGCCACCGCAAGTTTTTCTATACCTGTGCATTCAGTTTCATTAAATAAGACGAGTGCCAGTGATTACACCTGTAATTACGTGCTTCAGCTTCAACTGTATACACCTTGTATTTTACCTTTCAAAAAACTACTCTTTAGCTATTCGACTTGGTAGACATCACTTGTCGTACACGTAGATAATTATCGGGTGTGGAATTTTTGTTCTCATTCTTTTCCCATTTCGTCAACAGGAACTTTATCGGTTAGCTGTACCGTACCGGAAAAAAAGCGCCCTATCTTAAACTTTTAGCGCTACTTTACGTACCGAGACTATACCGGCGTAATAGCAAATCTCTTTTTACGACTCGTAAAACTAAAAGCTCAAGAAAAGCAAAAATATAAAAAGTTATACTATGCCAGTAGGGGATAGGTACCTACTTGCGCCCACACACACACACACACACACACACACACACACACCTTTTTCTCTAATCTCATTTTTGTGTGATGGCGTGGAAATTCAATTAGGTTTTCATGACTCTGGGGGGAGGACTCAGGAGGCGGGCAAGGGAGAGCTGGAGACTCTGGTGAGGACTACTAACTTTACGGTAACTCGTTACGCTGGTGCTTGCACAGTGTATTAGTGTATGCCCTGTATATGGGTGGGCACCGCGTATATGTACACAAAATTCACTCTTGAGAGAAAACTTTGTGCTTTATAGTTGGATACGTACATCTGGCAAGCGGTTTTGTAAATTGAAAGGTGCACGTCGTCATCCAGAGCTGCTACCGGTGTAATTAGCAACAGTTACACAGGAAACCAGCCATTCGGGTCTATCTCCCTGGTTTGATGGCTAGAGCGTGTACTCAACTTTGCTAGTATTATAATGTAGTTTGTATACGAATAAGGAGTTGGCGAAGTGATAAAGGGAAGTTCCTATCTGAGCTGCAAACTTTCACGTTACTATGATCTGAAACCCAGGTAGGTACATGGAATTGAGGTATTTTTTTTGAAAGTTGATCAGAATGCTATCATTTGGACCCAGAAAACACATGGCGGCTCCCTATTCAGTTTCCCAGCACTCTCATGCCTTGCTGCTTTTCACGTTTGTCGTGCAGCCCAGTTTTGGCTGGCATCACAATTGCTACTGCATTTATGTCATTATGTGCCATTGTGTCGAGTGTTTTTCTGATCCGGTTTGTGTTTTCCAGTGTCATTGCTCAACCAGATGTGACCTGCCTACGTCAAATCGACTACCAGTAGTTGGGACACAGGAAAACTGAAAGACTCGTAGCGCCCTTAGGTGTTCTGAAATCATAGTGATACTAAAGAGCACCTGCTGATAATTGTCTGAAGCTAGGTTACAAGAAGGTCGTTTGGAGCTCCTGGTGACAATTAATCATAAATTCCAACTATTGAACTTCCAAGTATCATAGATCCTAGAGGAAGAGCATCATTCCAATCAATCAAATAGGCTTTTATAAGATAATAAAGAATCTTTGAGAATTTTAAAGCAGCTCTGAAGATTCTACGGAATATCTAAGGATTTTAATTGGAGTTTCTAGGGATTTTAATGGAGTTTTGATATACTGCTACAAGATATTCAAAAATTTCTAGGGATTTTTCAGAATTTTCACATGATCTCTAAAGGTTTGTACAATTCGTATGATATTTTGAAAATCGTCAACAATTTCTAAAAACTTGTTCAAACTTTTGGGAGTTTCTAAAGGATTTCTAGGGATTCCTAGAAATTTCTACAAGATTCTGAGAAAGTTCCTCAAGAATGTTGAGTATCTTAAAATATTCTATGAATTTCTGAATTATTTCTGCATAATTCCCAGGAATTCATGAAAGTTTGTATCACATTTCTAGGGATTCCTAAAAATTATCACGAGATTTTTGGATTCCAGAGATTTCTGAAGATTTTCATCGGATTACTTAAGATATCTGCCAGATTTCTCAGAATTGCCGTAAGAGTTTTTAAGGATCTCCATACATTTCTACGGGATTTCTAGAGATTTCTGATTAATAATTCTTGATTTCTTGGGATTTCTGAATTTTTCTACGGGAATTGTAGGGATTTCCAAAGATTTTCACGGGATAACTGAGGATATCTGAGGATTTTCAATAATGTGTAGGTAGCCCTGAGATTGAAGATGTGTGAGTTATTTTTATCGTGTTCAAGATATCCACGAGCAGAAGATCCGTATGAAACTGCTAGGTTTTCAAGACTTCTACAAAATTTAAAGAAGGCTTACAAAAGAATCTAGAAATTTCAACGGGATTTCCTAAGATCCAGGGAATTTTAGAGAGTTTCAGAAACTTTCTGCAAGATTTCTCAAAACTTTCACAGTTTATTACAGATTACTGATGATATTTTGCAAGATTTTTGAAAGTTACAGATTTTTGCAGGATGTCTGAGGATTTTTTTTTTAACTCTCAACTTTATTCTCTCTTTTGATTGAGTTTATTTCCAAAAATTAAGACTATCTTGAAGATTTCCACAAGATTTTTTTGGTGATCTCTAGAATACTTCTAGGGGTTTTTGAAGATTTTTGCGAAATCTTCTTGGATTTTTGCTGATTCTTATGAAATTTCTGAAGATTGCTGAGTATTTCCGGAAATCGCTATTGATTTTCGCAGATCTCTACGAGATTCCTAAGGATTTCCAAGATATTTCTGGGAGATTTTGGAGGGATTTAATGAGATCTTTAAAGACGCCCAGTAATTTCTATGGATTTTTCAAAATTTGTACGGGATTTCTAGCAATTTATGAAGATCTGTATGAAATTCTAGGGATTTCTGAGAAATTTTACGAGATTTTTGAGGAATGAAAAGACATCTCTCAGAGATGTTGACGAGATTTTTTTAAATTCCTGTGAAAATTTCCAGGAGTTTTTGAAAATTTTCATAGGGAATCGAAGGGTTCTAAGGACTTGTCCAGAATTTCTGAACTTTCTTAGAGAGTTCCATATATTTCTACGAGATTTTGGAGGAGTTTCCAGAGAATGTTGAGGTTTCCTAAAAACTTCTATGGATTTTCCAATTATTTCTACAGGTATTTTAGGAATTCGGGAGAATTTTTATTACATTCCTAGGGATTCCTGGAGATTCTGAGGAGATTCATGAAGAATCTCTGGAGATTTCTGAAAATTTCTACTGGATTACTGAAGATATTTACGAGAATTCTGGGAATTGTTTGGGAATTTTTGAGGATCTGATTTCCATGGATTCCTGAATGATGAATATCTGAATTTTTCAACAGAAAATTGTAGAGATTTCCAGGGGGCTACTCAAGAAATCTGTAGATTTTGGAAAATGTGTAAGAAGCTGTAAGATTGGAGATGTAGTTGCTAACATGGAATGAATAAATATCTGATGTCTATGTGATTTCTATTGCATCCAAGATTTCTACGGACAGAATGAAAATTTGTATGAAATCGCTAGATTTTCGAGATTTGTATGAAATTTTCCAAGATTTTTTAGGAATATCTAGAAATTTCAACGTGATTTCCAAACATTAAAGGAAATTTCAGGGGGTTCTAGAAATTTCTACAAGATTCTTCTGATTTCGAAAGATTTCCACGGTTCATTACAGACTTCTAATGATATTTTGCAATTTTTTGAGAGTTTCAGATTTCTGCAAGATTTTTGAGAACTTTCCTTCCAACTTCCAACTTTAGTCCCTCTTTCAAATGAGTTTGTTTTCAAGGATTCAGGAAATTTTGAAGATCTCTACAAAATTTTTTGAACATCTCTAGAATATTTCAAGGGATTTTTAAAGATTTTTGCGGTATCTCCCAAGATTCCCAATGATTTGTATGAAGTTTCTAGAATATGCTCGGTATCTCTGGGAATCTTTATTGATTTTCGCAGATTCCTACAAGATTTTCAGGGATTCTCAGAAAATTCCTGGGAGATTTTGAGGAGATTCCTTGAGATTCACGAGGACGCCCAGAATTTCTATGAACTTCCCAAGATTTCCACGGCATTTCTAATAATTTATGAAGATTTGTATGAAATCTGGAGAATTCGACGAGATTTTTGTGGAGTTCCAAGGCATTCCCCAAAGGTTTTCACAAGATAATTGAGAATTCCTGTAAAAATTCCTTGGAATTTCTGAAGATTTCTGCGAGGAATCCAAGGATTCTATATTTTATTTCTATATTTGTTCAAAATTCAAAGAGATTTCCGAATATCTCTACGGAATGTCCAAGGATTTCCAGAGATTTCGTCAAGATTTCGGAATGTTTTCTGAAGATTTTCACGGGGTTTTTGAGTATTTCCAAGGATTCATGAAAACGTCTATGCAGTTTTGGAATAGATCTATTGGTAAAGTGCAGATTCGTATAGAATTCCTCTCTGTTTTTGTCTGTCTCAAATTCTTCTCTCTGTTTTCCAGATATCTAGCGACTTCTGAAATAGTTTCTTCATTATTCACTACATATTATCCACTTTGGGTATTTCTGAAGGATTCTTCAAGGTTTGTGGGAATTTAGAAAGTTCTACAAATTCTATAGGATTTCTGAACACTTGTTTCGGATCTATAGGAATCTCTGAATATCTCTATAAAATTCTTGGGGATTTCTAGAGATTTCTCAGAAATTCGTATTGATTTTTCAAAGATAGCTGGAGATTTCTCAAACTTTCTACAAAAATTCAAAGAAATTTCAAAGATTTTTGAGGATTTCTGCAAGATTCCCCTGGATTCATGGAAATTCATAGGGAATAAATTCTAAACATCTGTATGTGATATTTAGGAATTTCTGAATATTTCTACAAGATTCTGGAAAACGTCAGAGGTCACAGATTTCTTGAATCTACAGGAATTCAAGAGGTTTCTACATAATTTTCAAGAATTTCTAGGGCTTTCTACAGGATTTCTAAGGATTTTTCTAAGAATTCCCAAGGGTTTTTGGAACAATTCAAGAAATCCTGAAAATTCGTACGGATTGCCAGAAATGATCAACACGTTCTATGGGATTTTTGAGAGTTTCCGGAAGATCTTGGGTATAGGTATTTCTGAAGGTTTTTGAGAATTCCCTGGAAATATCAATGCATTTTTGAAGAATTTTGAAAAGTTTTTAAGGATTTTCAAAGATTCTTGTGGGATGTCTTGGAATATTTACGAGATTTCTGAGAATTCCTGTGAGAATTTCGGATTTCGAGTGATCCATAATTCCAACATCATCAGCTCTTTAGGCTAGAAAACAGGATTGTTGGCAAAAAATTGATCATTACTTCCCAAATATCATGGATTCTACAGGAGGAGAATCATCCCAATCAATCGTAATACACCATAAGTGTTGAATAAGGTGAATACTCGGAGCCGAAAAAACCAAGACCTGAATACCTATCAACTTTGAACATTTTGCCATCTGAGGAGGAGCGTTGCATTTGACAAAGTCTGAAATTTGGAGAGAAGTGATGACAAATTTCACTGAGTTGATAAGACGGGTGAAAAAAGCAGATGCGTTGAACTTAACTCTGAAAATCGTTCAAGATTTGAAGGGAAAACTCGGACTTTGGCTTTAATAAGTTGATAAATGTTTGACTAAACAAAACGCATGAAGAACAGCGGATGTTTTTTCAGTTGAAGCATCAGATTATCCAATTATTCAAACCTTCTGGTGCGGAAATCGAAAATGTAACGAGAAGGAGCTCATGGCGACAATTCATGATATATTTCAACTTATTGGTTAATGGTTAATGCTGGTTAATTGGTTAACCTGTTAATAGTTTCATCTGTTGGATGTTTTCTTGCTTGAAAATCAAATAAATAAATAAACTTATATGATGTCTCAAGTATCATAGATCTTGGAGGTGGAGTATCATCCCAATTAATCTCAACCAACCACAGGAGTTGAATTTGAAAAAAAAACGTAGATCCTTCAGCTATATTCTTCCAAATCACTCTCCAAGTCACCTAAACAAAAATTTTGAATTGGAGGATTTCTTTTCTCTCATCAGTTTTAACATCAAAGCCTAAGTACGTGTCAAACCATAATTTCTGCCTACCCACCACCCGTAATCGCCAATTTTCCGCGGCATTCATTTCCCGCCCTCACGCCTCCACAATCAATAATAGGTATACAATAATTAAAACGCTTTTTAATTGACTTTCGGGGGCGCACGGACAATTTTTCTAAATTTAGCAAATTCGCTTCGCACCGAGCTTTGAACGCTCTCGCTGGAAACAGCCCCAAGGCGCTTCCAATAAATCAAATCTGCAGGCAGCAGCAGCATCAGCAACGGCACAACAGCCAGCAGGATACCCCGGGCAAAGGCAAATACAAACCGTCATAAAGCCGCTTCATTAAAATTAATTCCCCAATTTTTTTATTTCCGTTCTGCCAGCGCTTTTCATATAATTTGACGTTTCCGCGAATAAATATTAATAAATACCTTCGGTTTATACACCCGAAATATGATGAAAATTCCAGGGTTTGGAGGGTAGAGCTTTGTCTGAGCTGTACAACGACCCGGGGTGTAGAGGGTTTACCTGGAACAAAAAAGAGAGATCATTAGTGAATGGAGCGCATACTGTTTTGTTTTTTTTTCGTTTTTAAATCGAGATAAATCGCCCTGCTTGGATTCAGAATAATAATTATGGATTTGTTTGTTATTAGATGGCGGATGACAAGTTTAGGTACAAAACAAGAAACCATAATATTGATATTTTGTGTTAAATAATTTGCCCCTGGCATTATAATGTTGATACAAAGTAAGCTACATCACTCCCTGACAAAACGTAGTTTATTGGGTAACAATCCAACCCAGTCGCAGTCCTACAGAAAACAGGAGACTCAAAACGGAAAAGACGGGTTTACACAAATCTCACTGAAAACAGCCACAACATCAAGCGAACGACTTTGATTTGGACATAACTCCTGGAGGAGTGAGCCGGGCATTGGTTTATTTGCAAAGTCGCTGATAAGGAGGAAAGTTGGAACAAAATCAGATTTTATATTCTCTTGATACATTTACTGACCTGACCCGACGTGACCCGACCTGACCTGACCCGAATTGTCCCGACCGCTTCTGTCCAAATTGAAGAATCTGATATGTGATTAATAATATGAAACATCTGAAGAACTTTGGAAAATTCCCTAAATACCCAAATGAAAGTAGGTGGCAAAGGAGCTCTGAAGAATTTAGTTGTAAAAGTATTTTATACAAGTTGAAGAATACGTGGGAGAGTTCGATAATGTAAAAAAGTTGAGGATAAGAGTGAGGGCAAATAAGTACTGGGAAAGAACAGAAAGAATTTTACCAGAAGAAATCAAATCGAAGCACCATGAAATAATAAGAGAAGAGAAAAGGAAAAGACGAAGCGAAGAGTGAAATGATAACGGAAGTGAGAAGAGAAATAGTAAAAAAAACTATTCCAAAAATTAGAGAGAACACTTGGAAAATTTTCTTTCTGTACAGCACGAGCATCACGAATCCTAGAAAAAATACATGAGAAAGAATAAACGAAGCAGAGGAAGAGCGCCTGATCATCGAAAGCCAGTAAAATGCCAGAATAGCAGATAAAGCAAAAGGATTCCAAGAGCTCGACAAAGAAAGGAAAAAGCCAGTCAAAGATAAGACTGGAAGCAGTTAAGAAAACGACTCCTATAACTCAATGAAGGTGACGGTTGACAGCTCTAAGCAAGAATGAAGCAGGAAATGAAGAAGAAAAATGTACATTTATCAAAGGAAATGTAGCAACAGCAATTGATTATGTGATGGTAAACCGACAGGCAATGGAAGAAACAAAATTTCCACATTGGGGACAAAGTGGCAGTGGCGCGTTACTATTCGCCGTTAAAAAAATAGAAATAGAAGCAAAGGAGGATGCAAAGAGCGACGAAATTGAGGGCAAAAGACAATTATGAGAAAATGCTACTGGAACAAGAAAAATGTACCAAGATAAAAAAGGAAATGAAAGAAGCAGAACTGAGCTTGAAGAAAAAGAAATAGTAAAAGAAAAGAGGGAGGAACCAATCAGCATAGTTGAACTGCTGCGGTAACGAGATAGAAATTTAGGAAAAACTGGTAGAACCAAGACTGCACACAAATGAAGAAAGATGCTTGAAAAAAAAAAGGGAGATTGAAGAGAAAAGAACAGTCAGATTGATAGAATGAAGAAGAAATGGAAAGCAGAAAGATGAAATACGGGAATGAAGTCTAGAAGTACTCCGACAAGGATAGGAAAAAATATGAGAAATTGAGCGAGAGAAAAAACGATGCGTGAATGAGAGAAGTACTTCATGGAGTAATTTGGTTGGACGGAAGAATGCAAGGTAAAAAAAGCAGATAGAGCAAATACAATAACACAAAAGAGGGTGGAAGAGGAAGACGTATCGAAACAAATTCGAAAATTGGAGAGAAAAGCTGCGGGAAGCGATGGAATAACTGCATAACAAACTATGGATCCATGACACAAGGGAAGACTGCACGGCGCACTGAACGCGAAATCAATTGGTGAAGGACTTGAGAAAATGAAGAGTGAAGTGATTCACGACTATTCATGGAGAGAAGTGATAAACAAGGTGGAGAAGTATCGAAAAATTACCCCGGTGAGCACGATGTACAATGTACAATGTACAAATTTACAGAGAGAGAGAAGGATAAAGAAGGTATACTAGTTCCACGATAGATTTCTGTTAGTTCAACTGATATTCTCATTTATTTCAGGTGTTTGAAATGTACTTCTAATGGACGATGCCTCTTGGAATTATTTGTCCGGATCAAAAATTGGGTTCTGTTCCCACCGCTGCCACCATTGTGAGATTATGTATCGTCTTGCGGAAAACTTGCAGGACAAAAAGTATAATGTTTTGGAGGGTCCTCAGTCAAAATCTACTAGTCCTCCAATATTGTCCAGCAGATTCCATATTGACCATGCATCCAGGAACTGTGATATAAAAAAAGATTGAAAGTCCATTGAAAGTACTAGAACATATTCCACCTGCTCTGTTTTAATTGATTCAAGTCGTTGAAAAGACATTAAGGTTTTGCCAATACATGAGTAAGTACAAAATGGAGGATGTTAGAAAAATTTAGGTCAGATCCTACTTCGTCTCAAGAAACTTTACTCACACTTAGGCTATATCGATTTTGCCGGTGAGGCCCTTGTATGTTAGAAATGATATTGAAGTGCCCTCACTAACACATGAACAAATTATTTTACCCTGAACACTCATTTTTGAGCCCTTACCGAAAAAAAATCCTTCTTATGTTAGTCTATGATTCTATTTTGAGGCTCTATGAACTCGCCAAAGGTCTTTGACATGCAGTGGACAATGTTGCCGGAGGCAGTTTCCCATAGTAACTTGATTTGGAATCGCCAGTAACAGCCGACATAGCAACTTAGCGCATTGAGACTAATTTGAGGCCCTTGAGGCAATTTCTGGAAGCAACTCTTTGCAGTAACCCTAGAATCGCTGAAAGCTGGAATAACTCAACTGGAGACATGGAGACATCTTCGGGGGCGACTCTCTGCAATGCTTCAATTTAAAATAACCGGAGACTTTTCGCAGAAATCTTGCTCCGAGATTCCATTGAGGCAACTCTCTTTTCAGCAACTCCATTTTGAGGTTCTGGTGAGGTGAAGTCGTCGAAGGCGACTCTTTTCAGTATTTCATCTTGAGGTTTCACTGAAACCTCTGAGACCGACTTCTCACAGCAACTCTGTTTTAAAACCCTAGCAACAATCATAGAAGACGACCCTGGGCAGTGCCTTGGTTCGAGACACTGGACATAGTCGCTAAAGATGATTCCTTGCAGTGACTTTATTTCGAGTTTCCAGTAAGAGGCGCCAGGTTACTATTTGCAGAACTATTCAGAGACCCTAGAGACTTCAAGCGACGCTCTGGAATAACTTTATTTTGATAAATACAAAAAAAACACCAAAGCCGTCACTTTATAGCACTCAACAGAGGGCCTGGAGACATTCCCAGGGGCGATTTGCAGTGTTTTAATTCCAAGAGACTAGAAGCAATCGCCTCAGGCAACTCTCAAGCAACTCTCAGGTGATTCTCAGGCGATTCTTTGCAGTAATCCTACTCCAAGGTTCTACTGAAGTCGGCTAAGACGACTCTCTTCACTAACTCTAGCTTCAGGTTTTATTGGAATAGTCGAGGCGACTCTTTGCAGTAATCCAATTATGAAGCCCCATTGAAGTCTCTGAAGGTGACAGGTAGTCTGTAAGTAATATGTGTGAGTGTCCGTCTCTTTGGAACTTATTTACAATATATAATTGGCGAAACAAAATCCAAATCTATTTTCTCTTCGATCATTGATGCCATCCTTTTCTCGTTCTCATCACAAGCTTCATCTATTTCAGTCCATTTCTGTTTTCGTTCAGTATTTCTTCAGTTCTCAATGAAACTTAAGAAGAACCTTGAGAGGAAGTTGCTGCCAAAAGTCACCTTTGGCGTTCAAGAGGACCTCAAAACAGGATAAATCCATAGAGTCGCCTTCGGTGACTCCAGGTGAAACCTCAAGGCTGGGTAATTTACATAGAGTCGCCTCCGGCGACTTCAGTAGGACCTAAAGGTAGAGTGAGGGCAAGGAGTCGCCTTCGGCGACTTCAACAAATCCTTGAGAAACAGATTTACTGCAATGAGTCACTTTTGGAGACTTCAATAGGGCCACATAATTGGATTACTGCTGAGAGTCACCTTAGGCGACTCCAAATAAACCTCAAATTAGAGTTAGTGAAAAGAAGCATGGAGTCATTCCCAGGGGCGATTAGCATTTTTTCAATTTTGAGAGGCTAGAAGCAGTCGCCTTAGGCGACTCTCAGGTGACTCTCAGGCAACTCTTAGGTGACTCTCAGGCGACTCGTTGCAGTAATCCTAATCTGAGGTTCTACTGAAGTCGGCTAAGGCGACTTTTTTCACAAACTCTATCTTGAGGTTTTTTTTGGAGTCGCCTAAGGCGACTCTTTGCAGAAATCCAATCATGGAGCCCCATTGAAGTCTCCGAAAGTGACAGGTAGTCTGTAATATGCAAGTCTGTCTCTTTGAAACTCATTTACGATTCATAATTTGCGAAACAAAATCTCAATATATATTCTCTCTGATCATTGATGCCATCCTTTTCTCGTTCTCATCACAAGCTTCATCCATTCTAGTCCATTTCTGTTTTCGTTTAGTATTTCTTGAGTTTTCAATGGAACTCAAAAAGAACCTCAAGAGAGAGTTGCTGCCAAGAGTCATCTTTGGCGTTTGAGAGGACCTCGACGTAGGATTGACGCAAAGAGTCGCCTTCGGTGACTTCAGGTGAGACCTCAAGACTGAGTATTTGGCACAGAGTCGCCTTTGGCGACTTCAGTAGAACCTAAAGGTAGAGTTAGGGCAGGGAGTTGCTTTCGGCGACTTCAACAGATCCTTGAAGAACAGAGTTACTGTAATGAGTCCCCTTCGGAGACTTCAATAGGGCCTCATAATTGGATTACTGCGAAGAGTCGCCTTAGGCGACTTCAAATAAACCTCAAGGTAGAGTTGGCTCAAAAAGAGGCTTGGAGACATTCCCAGGGGCGACTTGCAGTGTTTCAATTTTGGGAGGCTAGAAGCAGTCGCCTCGGGCGACTCTCAGGCAACTCTCAACAATCAGGCGATTCTTCACAGTAATCCTACTCCGAGGTTCTACTGAAGTCGGCCGAGGCGACCTTTTTCACAAACTCTACCTTGAGGTTTGTTTGGAGTCGCTCAGGGCGACTCTTTGCAGTAATCCAATCATGAAGCCCCATTGAAGTCTCCGAAGGTGACAGGTACCTCAAAAAGAACCTCAAGAAAGAGTTGCTGCCAAAAGTCACCTTTGGCCTTTAAGAGGACCTCAAAATAGGATACATCTATAGAGTCGCCTTCGGTGACTCCAGGGGAAACCTCAAGGCTGAGTAATTGGCATAGAGTCGCCTTCGGCGACTTCAGTACAACCTAAAGGTAGAGTTAGGGCAGGGAGTCGCCTTTGGCGACTTCAACAAATCCTTGAGGAACAGAGTAACTGCAATGAGTCACCTCCGGAGACTTCAATAGGGCCTCATAATTATTGGATTACGGCAAAGAGTCGCCTCAGACTCCACTTAAACCTCGAGGTGGAGTTAGTGAAAGAGGCCTGGAGACATTCCCAGGGGCGATTTGCAGTGTTTCAATTTTGAGAGACTAGAAGCAGTCGCCTCAGATGACTCTCAGGCAACTCCCAGGTCACTCTCAGGCGATTCTTCGCAGTAATCCTACTCCGAAGTTCCACTGAAGTCGGCTAAGGCGACTTTTCTCACAAACTCTACCTTGAGATTTTTTGGAGTCGCTCAAGGCGACTTTTTGCAGTAATCCAATCATGAAGCCCCATTGAAGTCTCCGAAGGCGACAGGTAGTCTGTAATATGCAAGTCCGTCTCTTTGAAACTTATTTACAATATATAATTTGCAGAACAAAATCTAAAGATATATTCTCTCTGATCACTGATGCCTTTTCTCTTCCTCATCACAAGCTTCATCCATTCTAGTCCATTTCTGTTTTCGTTCAGTATTTCTTCAGTTTTCAATCGAACTCAAAAAGAATCTCAAGAGAGAGTTGCTGCCAACAGTCACCCTTAGCGTTTGAAAGGACCTTAACATAGGATAATTGCAAAGAGTCGCCTTCGGTGACTTCAGGTGAAACCTCAACGCTGAGTAATTGTTATAGAGTCGCCTTCGGCGACTTCAGTAGAACCTGAAGGTAGAGTAAGAGCATAGAGTCGCCTTCGGCGACTTCAACAGATCCTTGAAGAACAGAGTTACTGCAGTGAGTCATCTTCGGAGACTTCAATAGTGCCTCATAATTGGATTACTGCGAAAAGTCGCCTTAGGCGACTCCAATGAAACCTCGAGGTAGAGTTAGTGAAAAGAGGCTTGGAGACATTCCCAGGGGCAATTTGCAGTGTTTCAATTTTGAGAGGCTAGAAGCAATTGCCTCAGGCGACTCTCAGGCAGCTTTCAGGTCACTCTCAGGCGATTCATCGCAGTAATCCTACTCTGAAGTTCCACTGAAGTCGGCTAAGGCGACTTTTCTCACAAACTCTACCTTGAGATTTTTTGGAGTCGCCCAAGGCGACTTTTTGCAGTAATCCAATTATGAAGCCCTATTGGAGTCTCCAAAGGTGACTCATTGCAGTAACTCTGTCCTTCAAGGTTCTGTTGAAGTCGCCGGAGGCGATTCTTTGCCCTAGCTCTACTTAACTGAAGTCGCCGAAGGCGACTCTCCCCCATTAACTCAGCCTTGAAGTTTTACCTGAAACCTTTGGAAATGCCAGAGACTTTTTACAGAAATCCTGTTCCGAGGTTCCACTGAGGCGACTATTGCTCCAGAAATTCAAATTTCACATTCTCAGGCAACTCCCAACGACTCTCAACGACTCAACTCAAGCGACTCTTTGCAGTAATGCAATCATGAGGCGCTATTGAAGTATCCAAAGGTGACTCATTGCAGTAACTTTGTTTCTCGAGGATCTGTGGAAGTCACCGGAGGCGACTCCCTGCACTAACTGTACCTTTGGGTCCTACTGAAGTCGCCGAAGGCGACTCTCTGCAATTTACTTAGCCTTGAGGTTTAACCTGAAGTCGCCGAAGGCGACTCTTTGCAGTAATCCTATTTCAAGGTCCTCTTAAACGCCAAAGGTGACTCTTGGCAGTAACTTTGTCTTCAAAGGTTCTTTTTGAGTTCCATTGAAAACTGAAAAGATACTGAACGAAAACAGAAATGGACTGGAATGGATGAAGCTTGTGATGAGGACGAAAAAAGGATGGCATCAATGATCGAAGAGAAAATATAATTATTCAGATTTTTATGAAACCTAACTCTATTTAGATTTTGTTTTGCAAATTACACACATCAAAAGAATCTAGGGGACAAGCAAATTCAGACGATTTCTAAAATCATCATAACTTTTTATTGCCATCAGCGATTTTATATCGGTTCTCGGTGTTCGATAGCCCAATTCTTTGTTCTTATGATCTTATGCTTTGATCACGTCGAATACGAACAATGCTTCATAAAGATTTTACAGGGTGATCAATGGAACAGTGTAAAATTGGCAAAAGTTCAGTACGAGCGCGATTTCCCAAAAAAAATAATGTATGCATTCCAATAGCACAGTTATAAAGACTGGTGCTTCAGCTTCAGTAACGTTTTTGAATTTTGAAAATCAAAGGTAAATTGTCAAAGATATTGATCATTTTGTGCTGCCATGTTGAACTTCCAAGAAAATGATCCGATTTCATTAAAATTCGGATCACACTCATGTCTGGTTTGAGAAATTGGAATTTAAAGGTCAAATGTCTTTTTCGGTCACTTTCAAGCCGCCACATTGAAGTTTGATGTGAATGATTCGATTCTAGTGTGTTTCAAAGTTTTATTCAAATTGAATCATTTGTGTAAAAAGTTCAATATAGCGGCTCGAAAGTGATCGACAGTGACATTTGACCTTGAAATTCCAATTACTTGAACCAGACATGAGTGTGTTCCAAGTTTCAATAAAATCGGATCACTTTTTTTTTTCTTGGAAGTTCAACACAGCGGCATAAAATGATCAATATCTTTGGCCTTCCACCTTAGATTTCTGAAATTCAAAAACGTCACTGAAGCTGAAACACTGATCTTCATAACTGTGCTATTAAAATGCATGCATTTTCTTTTTTGGGAAATCGCGCTCGTACTAAACTTCCGGCAGTTTTACACTGTTCCATTGATCACCCTGTAGTAACCTTATAAAACGTTGTTGATATTTGACGTGATCAAGGCATGAAGAAGAAGGATTGAGCTATCAAACAATGAAAACCGATATGAAATCGCTGACGGAAGTCAAAAGTTATGATGATTTTAGAAATCGTCTGAATCTGCTTGTCCCCTAGATTCTTTTGATGTGTGTATATATTGTGAACGAGTTTCAAAGAGACGGACTTGCATATTACAGACTACGGTTTAGTTAACTTATCACTATGCTATTCTAATGACACTCCGCGAGCGAAAACTCATTGCATTTTTTATCTCCAACTTTAATCTTTTACCCTACTTCTTGAAGATTCACGGCAATGCCAGCTGATGCGATGAGTGTCAATTTACTGTTGTTTTTTTATCTTATAACGCCAGATCTACACGCCGTCATTATTATTGTGAATAAATTCTCACCTTGATGCATTATCGAATCAAACAATACGAGCTTTCTATAATTTTACATTATAAAACTGCGTTTCGGTCATTATAACCGGTGTTTTTTTCCTGCCATTTTGCCTGAGATTCGTGTCAGTATCACTTATTAATAATTATCCTAGCGATTCTCCTTCAGCACATTTCTCATTCATGCACAGTTGCAGAATTTACGAGAGAATTATTAATTAACAATGCTCACATATCTTACATATGAATTTTGCAACAAGCAACGAAGTCGCAACAGTGACAAAGTACTCAGTGGATAGGTGTACCCAAAGTATAACCTTCTCAGGGGTGCGTGATGATGAGTGTGTGATCATAAATTCTCCTTGTATGCATGATTTTGTAATTTCATTCAAAATTAATAATCACTTACAAACACATTCGCGTGTGTATACACAGAGAGAGCACGCTTGAAACGTTCTGGAGCTAACAAAAGACGAAATTTCTGAATCCTGACCCGAAATCCAAACAAGAGAGGGCGGGCACAGCGCGGGATTTTTCAACCTTCATAATCCTAAAGCTAAATATACAGAGTGCGGACAAATTGAATGCTGGAATTATTAACGTTTTGGGGGTACAGGTATACACGGCGAGTCGTTTCAAAGACGTATAAATGTGCGGGTTTTTTAGGTACTTAACCTCCAGTTAAATTATAAACAAACATTCATGTTTTAATGGTTTATGTATACAGGCTCCGCAAGGGTTTGATTACATTTTGCATGTGTGAATATGTGTGGGAAAAGTAAGAAAAAAGGACATAGAGAGTTGATATAAAGCTAATAAAGCAGGAATAAATAACGAAGTGTTTGCTTATAGAGTGGGAATACATGTTTTCTTGCGTGAATTGAGGCTGAAGCTTGCTGATTTTACAGTCCGATCAACTTTGCTTTTGGACACTAGGTAGTAAACATATAACAGGTCAACAGAAGAAGTTGTTCACTCAAGAATTCCATTTCACTTCAAATAAGCGTCCTTATCTTGGAAATTGATAACCGATTTCAAAAAGCTTGGACTGTCAATGTCAATGAGCACAGTGCAACTCTTGATTTCTCATGCAGATTTGTACCTGATGCATTTCAATTAATTGCCTCTCGATGTATCTTTCTTGTCACACATATGATGATCTTCCTGTAGATAAAATTATAGCCGTTGTACAAATCCCATACGAGTGGCATGGAACAGCACTCGAAACAACGTGTAATTGTCCTGCGATCTCGACGCGACTCATAAAGCCAAGAAGCATGTGAAGAACATTCCTGTCCTACAAAGCGTAAAGGTTACACTGCCATTTATCTCAAGTGTCCCGTCAATATCTTGTACGCCGGACAAGATTCGAGTTTCTTGTGTGACTCCGCCGAGCTGATGATGGTCTTTCCCTTCATCCATTCAGCAAAGATGATTCATATCTGTGCCGCCTGTTATGGCTTTTAATGTGAAAGTATGGAGCACTTTATCATGATTAGTCGTCAGTCTGCGGACGATTCATCGCAGCAATAATGCACTCTCTGCTGCTGAATATTAGTACCACAGTATAGATGGGTCATGGCTATAATCCCGAATTTCCCATGATACGCAAGCACTTCGTGTTGTGAATGGAAAGCATTGAAGAGATGAAATGGCACGTAACAGTGGTTTAGGATGATGAATAATAGTGTAATGGTGGTGATCGAGACGCAAGATAAATTCGAGAGCTTATTGAACGCGATCGAAACTTTCAGCTTTTTTTTGCCGATCGTTTAATTCTTGGTTAAATTCAAATGGCTTTTGTCACCATTCTCGCTGGCCGGTTTCCTTGAGCTTTGGTCGAACTTGTTCAGGTTTCTTGGCCTTTCTCCATGCACTCCGTGAACTGCTGAAGATTTTTTTTGTACAAGTTAGAGAGCTCAAATAAGTATCAAATTTCCTGAGGAACTTTGGAGGAATTCTGAAGGATTCCGACAAAGTCCAGAGGATCTCTGGAGCTAAGCAAAAGATAGGCATTGACCGAGGCATTGACTGACTCGCAAAAGGCATTTTCATTATCAAGGAAACTGTATGGAGCTTCGAAGAACCCAGGAAATCAAGCAGAAAAGCTCTGGGGAGTTCAGTCACGAACGTGACCCTTTTGTAGTACAAGTCAAAGATCTTCAAAGGAAATCAAATATTCTTCGAAAACTCCTCGGGAAACTCCGAGGAACCATGGCAGATTCTGGAAAACACAAAGAAACTCTGGAAGAGCTCAGCAGTGGAATTGTGGGGAGGAAAGTGACGAAAGTGATCACTTTTTTACGAATTAGAGGATATAAGTGAAACTGATATTCAAATAAAAATTCAAAGACTGGAAGTATCTCTGAAGGAAAAATAGCTCAGCAGGGGAATTGCGTAGAATTCAGTTGTGAAAGGAAACTAAGTACAATTAGCTGAAGTTAGGGAAGTTCAAATTCTATTTATATTTTTTAAAAAGAGCTTATTGATCTAGAGGAACTCTGGAGAACTCCAAAGAGTTCTGGATCAACTCAAGTGAACTCTGGAGGACTCAACTTCAGCCGCTGAAGTGATATTTTAAGCTAGGGAAGTTAAACAATTTCTCAAAACTAAATATATAAAGGAAAGTCTAACAGAATTCCTTATAATTGTTCAAAAATAAAACGGAGACGCTTTGCAAGATTTTGAGAAATTCAGCCGCAAAATAGATCTTTGTCATGCAAATGAAGAGGACTCATGGATAATTGAATATTCTGTGGGAAATCTGAGAAACTCTTAGGAAGGACAGACTCTTGAGAAGCTCAGCAGAGAAACTGTGGGAAATTTTAGTCTTTCAAATCAAGAAAGTTGAGACATTTGAAGAGGAACTGAATATCTCACAAGTCCTGAAGAGTCCCTGAGAATTTCGGAAAAAATGCAGGAAAACTCTGGAGGACTTCAGAGAATTTAATTGCAAAAGAAATCTTCTTTCATAGAGTGGAAAGACTTTACGTGAAACTAAATTTTTCTGGGAATAGTCTGAGGAACTTATAGAAAAGAACCAGAGACATTCTGAAGGAGCTCAGCAGAGCAGCTGTGGGGAATTCAGTGGCAAAAACCGCGTCCTCTGTGCAAATTAGAATACATTATAGAAAAGTAGAGCAGAAATAACTCTGTAAAACCACAAAGAAGGCTTGAAAGCTTCAGCTTAACTAAGGGGAGATTAAGCTAGTCCGAGAGAACTCCGGAAAATTCCAGAAAACCCAGGGGGAACTCCGAAAGAGCCCAAAAAGGGTCAGTTTCATAAGAAATATGGGCATTAGATTAAACTGAATCCGAAAAAAACTTGAGGAAATTTCGAGGTTTTCTGGGAGGAGTCAAAGGATCTCTGAAGGATAAGGAACTGAGCAGGGGGCTTGAGTGGAGTTCAGTCGCAGAAAGAACCTGTCTTGCACAAGATTCTCATCCAGGATTTCTATTTCTTTTTCATAAAGGCGAGCTTGATAACCTACAGGAATTCCGGGGAGTTTTAAAGAGCTCTGGAATAGCACAAATCAGCTCTGGAGAGCTCAGTAGAGCAACTTCGGTCGGCGGTCGCTGAAGCAACTTCTTGAGTTGCGTTGAGTTAAAAGTTGAAAAATCTCAACAAGAACTATACAGGGTGTTTCATGACTTATACGACATAGCTTAAGGATAGATCCAGTTTTTTGAGGCGGATCCGGGTCTGGCTTCGAAATTTTTCTAAGATCCTGCGTTTCAAAGTTACAGGGTGATTTATGTATTTTGGTCAAAACTTTGATAGGTCATAACTTTGGAGCAAATGGATGGAATCGAATGAAATTTGACAGGAAATGTCTCTTACCACAAACAATCACAATGACCAACAAGGCATGAAAAAATCCAGGGCCGGATTGAAAAAAATGGCCCCCACCAATTCTTGGGGCAAAAAAGCCATTTTCGCATCGGATTCCTAAAAAAATGCCATTGTATTTGGAAAGTTGAGAAAAAATGCTACAGAATCAGCTATCCAATACGAACGGCACACCTCAATAGGTTTAGTAAAAAAATAAAATAAAAAAAATTGAAAATTTTAATAGCGATATTTCCCGAATGATTTGAGATAATTCATCGCAATTACTACTTTTCAAACAGGAAACGAGCAACATTTGAAAAAAAAATCAAAACTCCTAACAATAGGTGATAAATACATTACATGTTATTAACAAATGGTTTTCAAAATACCCTCCCCCAACTTCGACGCATTTTCCACATCTCGTCACCAAATGTCTGGTAGCTTTTCGAATGGTTGGTGTATTGTTCCGCGTTTCATTAGCAGCTGCAATGATCTTTTCTTTACAATCCTTCCTGGTATTCATTTCCGTCTTGTAGACCTCTAGATCTTTCATGCGGCCCCATACTTAGTAATCTAGGACTGTGAGATCAGGAGATCTGGGAGCCAGGAATGAGGACCCCCGCGACCAATCCAGCCATGGGGGTACTCTGCGTACAAGTGTTCTGACGTTTAATGAAAAATGAAGCGGTGTCCCATTTTGTTGAAAATAGGCAAAACATTTTGGAGGAAGTTTAGATAGCCTTCCCCCGTCAGCCGTTCCTCAAAGAAATGTAGCCCAATTAAAGTTTCGTCAACCACTCCGCACCACAAATTCAGTGAAAAACTCCGCTGAGAGTTCTTTTGTACTGTGGCATGAGGGTTTTCGTGTGCCCATAAGTGGGAATTTTTTAGTTTAAGTTTTGAAGGTTCTCTTCATTTTTTTCGTTTCTCCTCGGTTCCGTTTCGCCACCCGCGTTGTGCGAGGGCGATTTCGGACTTCTCATTATTGTTATTGTGTATCACTCCATTTTTCAACCCACAACCTACCCTACCGTGACGCGCTGGACATCAGCGGACCATGCACAGGAGAGCGTTCTCTCCATCTCACGGCGCTGGACGTCACAAGGTAGGTCCTTTTTCATTTTTTACTTCAATACCCAAGACAGTGCATCCCAGCTACATCTCGGCGTGATTTTCTCAGAAACCGTTCAACCAATACAGTTCTTCTTTTTTTGTGGAAATAAGCCCTAAATCTAAGCTCCAATTAGAGAGGTGCCGGTGTCTGCGGCTGCTCTACTTCCCAAAATATGGCAATTTGAACAGGCCCCGAAACAACAGGCACATAATTATGGAGATTTATGATTAGCAAGAAGAACAATTCTACATCAGAATGCAATTGGAGCACTGTCTTAATTTTCCATCAAACGCCAGAGAATACTTGGATGCAGAATACCCCCATCGCTGGATTGGTCGCGGGGGTCCTCATTCCTGGCTCCCAGATCTCCTGATCTCACAGTCCTAGATTACTATGCATGGGGCCGCATGAAAGATCCAGAGGTCTACAAGACGGAAATGAATACCAGGAAGGATTGTAGAGAAAAGATCATTGCAGCTGCTAATGAAACGCGGAACAATACACCAACCATTCGAAAAGCCACTAGACATTTAGTGACGAGATGTGGAAAATGCGTCGAAGTTGGGGGAGGGTGTTTTGAAAACCATTTGTTAATAACATGTAATGTATTTATCACCTATTGTTAGGAGTTTTGATTTTTTTTTCAAATGTTGCTCGTTTCTTGTTTGAAAAGTAGTAATTGCGATGAATTATCTCAAATCATTCAGGAAATATCGCTATTAAAATTTTCAATTTTTTTTATTTCATTTTTTTACTAAACCTACTGAGGTGTGCCGTTCGTATTGGATAGCTGATTCTGTTGCATTTTTTCTCAACTTTCCAAATACAATGGCATTTTTTTAGGAATCCGATGCGAAAATGGCTTTTTTGCCTCAAGAATTGATGGGGGCCATTTTTTTTAATCCGGCCCTGGATTTTTTCATGCCTTGTTGGTCATTGTGATTGTTCGTGGTAAGAGATATTTCCTGTCAAATTTCAATCGATTCCATTCATTTGCTCTAAAGTTATGACCTATCAAAGTTTTGACCAAAATACATAAATCACCCTGTAACTTTGAAACGTAGGATCTTAGAAAAATTTCGAAGCCAGATCCGGATCCGCCTCAAAAAACTGGATCTATCCTTAAGCTATGTCGTATAAGTCATGAAACACCCTGTATATCTAAAGAAAAGTCTGAGAGAATTCCTAAGAATTTCGGAAAAAAGCACAGAAACTCTGTAAGAGCTTAGCAGTGAAACTTTGGGAAATTCAGTCGCAAAAGAGGTCAATTTTGTACAAGTTAGAGGAGATTCAGGAAATCTAGATAGTTTTAAAAAAATATAAAGAATTCCGACAAACCCCAAAGAAAATCTGGAGAACCTCAGCCTCTAAGGATCCTGGGAAACTCAATCAATCTATGGACCTTTTGAGCAAAATCGAGAAACTTATAAGAAATTGGATATTCTGAGGGTAGTCTGAAGAATGCTTAGGAAAGACCCAAAAAAACACTGGAGCAGCTCAGTAGGGATATTGCGGGGAACTCAGTGGCAAAAGCCATTTTTTGTGTGCTTAGAGGACATTTAGGGAATTGAATGATGGAAGAAACTCCGAGATAACTTCAGGTTAACTTGATATAGGGGGGAGAAGGGACAGGGGCAATTCAGCAAAGAAACTTCGGGGAATTCAGCTGTAAAAGTGACCTCTCACCTCTCTTGTACAAGTTAAAGAACTTGAAAAAATTTGAATATTCTGAAAAAAACTTTGGGGAACCATTGAAATTTCCCAAAACAGAGGAGCTCTGAAGGAATTCTGGAGGAACTCAGCAGGATAACTGCAAGGGATCCAGTCACAGAAGTGATAAATTTTGTGCAAATTAGAGGACATTGAAGAAAACTGAATATTCTCAGCGATACTGTTGGAAAGTTTCGAGGAATTCTAGAAAGAACTAAAGTGACTATAATGAAGCTCAGCAAGTTGTCAAAGCCTGGAAAAAGTCGGTGGAATTTGAGTGTGGAACCTCTTCTGCATAGGTTGAAAAACCTCAAGTGGAGATGAATATTCTGGACGATCTATGGGGAACTTCAAAAAACTCTTGGAAACTTCTACGAATTCTGAAAAGACGAAAACAAATTCTGGAGGAATTCAACAAAGGAGCTCCAGATCATTCAGCGACCAGCTCTATTTAGAGACCAGGAACAGAAGTGTTTTTTTTTGTGTAAGTTGAAGATCTTCAAGAGACAAATATTCTAGGAAGAAAACTTCAAGGAACTTTGAGGAATTTCGAAAAAAAGGACTCTGGAACCACTGCAAGAAATTCAGTCGCAGAAGTGATCTATCTAGAGAAAACCAGTGGGTTCAGCAGGAGAATTACGGGATACCTCAATCGCGAAGTTGACTTCTTCTATATAGGTTGAAGAACTTGAAAATGAATATTCTGGACGATCTATGGGGAAATCCGGGTAGCCCTGAGGAATTTTTAGAAATTCTGGAAAGGCGTATGAGAACTCTGGATCACCTCCACCAAGAAGCTACAAGGTATTGAGTCGTCAAAGCCTTTTGGAACCTCACGTTGAAGAACCTCAAGAGAAATTGAATATCCTATAGAAATGCTCTGAAAAACTGCAAAGAATTCCAGAAAAACTTTGAGGAATTTTGGTGGACTAGCGGTAGGGATGCAGAGAATCAGTCTACAACAGCTATTTTCTCATGACAATCATAGCACATTACAGAAAATTGAAAATAATCTGAGAAAACTTTGGAAAACTCCCACAAATTCTTGTCAAGCCCAGAAAAAACCCCGGAGGAGCTCAGCAAAAGAGCTTCGGGCAATTCAATTGCTAAATCAAATTCAAAAGTGACCTCCTCTGTACAAGTTGAAGAATCTCAGATATGTTTTGTCTGAGGAACTTTGCGGAATTCAGTCGCGAAAGTCTTTTTGTACAAGTTGAAGAAGCTCAACAGCAAAAGCTATATAGGGTGATTCATGAGTGACCTAACATAGGCTAATGGGAGATAGAGGACTTCGAGGCGAGTGAGGATCCACTAAAGAAATTTTATTTTCTCTAATGGTTACGAAGATACAGGGTGTTTTGTGTGTTTCGTATGAAACTTTGATAAGCGATATTTCTGAAACCGTTAGAGGTATTTTGTTGAAATTTACCAGTAATATTTCTCTGTTAGAACTGATCCCGAAGCCATACCGGGTGAGTCAAAATCCAGGGCCGGACTAGAAAAAAAGTGCCCCTTTTTTGTTTCATCAAAAAGTACATTTTCTGACCGCTTTTCTGAAAAACAGCTATCGGATTCAAAAAGCTAAGGAAAAATGCTACAAGAATCACTCTTCAATTTAGATGGCACACCTAAACCGTTTCGACAATAAAATTGAAAGTAAAATTTGTGGATGAGTTCACATTTTCGACCGGACATAATCGACTCATTGTTTGATTGAATTCATTTTTTGGCTTGTTTCTGTTGAATAGAAGGGCTTGGTTGTAAGAAAAATTCCAGAGCCGACCATTTTTTTCTATGACAAAATCGAGAGTGAAACCAAAATTAGACTCGATTTGGTCATCAAAAAAAAATCTTCGGCTATGGAATTTTTCTTCCTACCAAGCCCTTCTATTCAAAAGAGACAAGCTAAAAAATGAATTTGAATGAATTCAATCAAACAATGAGTCGATTATGTCTGGTCAAAAATTGAAACTTACCCACAAATTTTACTTTTAATTTTTATGTCGAAACGGTTCAGGCGTGCCATCTGAATTGAAAAGTAATTCTTCAAGCATTCTTCCTTAGCTTTTCGAATCCGATAGCAGTTTTTTAGAAAATCGGTCAAAAAATGTACTTTTTGATCAAATAAAAAAGAGGCACATTTTTTTAATCCTGGCCCTGGATTTTGACTTACCCAGTATGGTTTCAGAGTAAGTTCCAATAGAGAAGTATCACTGGTCAATTTCAAGAAAATATCTCTAGCTGTTTCAGAAATATCGCTTATCAAAGTTTCATACAAACATGCAGAACACCCTGTATCTTCGTAACCAATGGAGAAAACAAAATTTCTTCAGTGGATCCTGACTCGCCTCAAAGTCCTCTATCTCCCATTAGCCTATGTAAGGTCACTCATGAATCACCCTGTATTTCTTGACGGAATGAGAGGGCATTTAGGCGAATCAAATAATGTGAAGAAACTTTGTGGTGCTGCTAGAAATTCTTGCCGAACCCAAAGGATTCCCAAAGGAGTTCAGCAGAAGAACTCCGAAGTATTCGATCGCACAGCTCAAATTTAAAAATGACTTGTTCTGTACAAGTTGAGAAACTCAAAATTGGGAATATTATGGAAACTCCGACGAGACTCGAAGAGTTTCCCAAAAAACAAAAAAGAACTCTGGAGGAACATAACAAAAAACTTAGGAGAAATCAGTCGCAGAAATCTTTTGTACAAGCTTGAATAGCTTAATTGATTACATAATGTGGGGGAACTCCGAAAACTTGTGGAAGCTCCTGTCAAATTTAGAAGAATCCTGAAGGAGGTCAGCAGAGAAACTCCGTGGAATCAAATCCCAGAAATTGAAAAATGATCTTTCCTTTACAATTTGAAGAGCTTGAGATAAGATAGAATTATTATGAAAACTCGGCGGAATTTCAAGAAATTCCTGAAAAACCCGAAGGAGCTCAAGAGAAACATAGCAAAGAAACTCAGAAGAATTCAGTGGCAAAAGTCTTTGGTACAAGTTGAAAATAAGTGAAGGAAGACTATCTTCCTTGTGGGAACTGGGGGGCATCAAGGGAAAACATATTTCCAGGGAACTCTAGGGAACACATAGAGATTATTGTCAAACCCAGAGTGATCCTGGAAAAGCTCAGCGAAGGATCTGTGAGGAATTTACCTGCAAAAGTGACTTATTTTGTACAAGTAGTGTAAAAACCACATGTGAAACTGAATAATTCATGGGAACTCTGGAAAGCTCCGAAGAATTCCAAAAAAGCCCTGAAGGAAATCTGGAGGAAATCAGCAGGTGAAATGCGGAGAATTCATTTGAAATAGTGACTTTTTTGTACATGTTAAAGACACACAAGGTAAATGAGATGAATATTCTAGGTAAATCTTGGGAAACTCTGAGGAATTTTGGAAAAGGCTCAGATAAACTCCAAAAAATTCTGGTTCAGGAGCTATTTTTTTGTGTGCAAGTTTTAGAGACATCCTAAAGGACATCTTCAAGAAATTTTGGAAAACTTCAAAGAAATCCTGGAAGTACTTGGTAGAGAAGCTTCGTGAAATGGAGTGGCGAAGTGATTTGTTTTGATCAAGTTGGAAAACGTTCAAGGGAATTTGATGAGGGAAACTCCAAGAGAACTCAAAAGAACTCCGAGAAGCCCCAGAGGAACTCTCAAGGGAATTCCGGGGAGACATGCAGCGAAAGGGACTTGTTTTACAAAATTTTAATTGAATATTCTGGAGAAGCTCTAAGGGATTTCTGAAAATTCCAAACATGAGAGACTAGAGGAGCTCTAAAAGAGCTTAGCAATCAGGTGCAAAAGTGATCCCTTCTGTACAATTCCAGAAACTGCAAGAAGAGCTGAATATTTGAAGGAAAACTCCTGGCAACTCCAAGGCTGAGTTACGATCTTTCTTTCGGGAGTGAGTTGTGACCACTTCTGCATAGTTTGGCCGCGAAGATAAATTCTGAACGCATAGTATTCATGCAGAATTACGGCAGTCCAGCTCTTGAAGACATGTTTTTGCACTTTCAGTATAGCACAACCTGCTTTGGTGAAATTTATCTGGCGTGGCACTTACACCTTTCATAGAAAAACGGTTATCAAAGAGTACTTACCTGCTATATTTTACGATACCTTCACTTACTTGATACTTAATAAAAGATTATAATAGGCAACGGTATATAAGTGCTCGCATATATCAATTCCGGGCAATTTGGTCTCTCTCTTCCGAACTCTCTCGAACTCCGGATGCTTTAACAATGCATTCGGTAATATGCCTTGGAGGCTTCGACTCGTGGTGCGCGGTGCAAGTAACATAAATTGCACGCCACCTTGGGAGAGAAAAGGGGGTCGCGTCATAAATTCCGTTTTGCTCTTACCCGCCCGCGTGTGATTTATCCCGACCGGTGTAAACGGGGCGTTTATTTCTCCTCGTACAGAGTCCGAGTCGCTCGTGCATTTTTTATTTTTATTGAATGAGCCGTATATACGCAGCGTGCGGAAGCGTGCGGCGGTGAAGGGGCGAAGAGAGGGCGACCGGTGGAAGGAGGAACAAAAGGGAAAAAGCGGAAATTAAAAAAGAATGATGATGAAGGTTTATTGAATTTTATTATGTGCGCCTCGTTTTTTTTTTCTTCTATTATATCCGCCGCGACGCCCCGGTTTTGGTGGAGAGATGCCGATGGGCCGGGGCGGAAAACTCGAACGAGGCAATTTCACGACTGCGTTGGTCCTGAACGCCAGGCGTCGGACGCTTACAGTTTCCATCGACACTGTTTTGTTTCTTTCTGAACGAAACACTGAAAAATCTGGTTCCACATTACTTGCGCGGTAGGTATCTGGGGATGTAGATGGGCTCAGGGATCCTGAAGGAGGCAGGTTAAAAAAAGAGCAAAAAACAACAAGACAAAACCAACATCGTGTCCCGTCTCTGCAATTTTTTTGAAAAAGTGGTGCCTATCGGAACAATTCCATTGCATAGGATTTTCAATTTCAAGTGATCCTTGCGCGGCTCCGACAGATAAATAGTCACTAGGTCTGAGGTAGGGGGGGGGGGTGAGCTGGGCGCCAGCCAGTCTTTTATTATACTGTATAATCACACAGCACTCCAAGAGACTTGAGGGAGCGTGGCTGAAGAACGTTAGGTGATACTGTGACCGGGGGGCTTGCTTTGATCGACCGGCTTGCGAGTAGTGTTGCCGTCTAGACAAGACAAGACAAGAGTTGCCCTAATCTTGTCTTGTCTTGAAATATCAAGATTTTTTCAAAATTTCAAGACAAGACTCTAACTCTTGATGGAAATTTGTCAAGAGTCTATATAGACCACGATATAGTATTAGACTGGTATTGTAACCACCACTACCGTCGCCGCTGAGAAGTGGTCCAAGTTCGTGGTACGTGACTGCGACCGTCTGCGCGAGAGAGACGGGGTATAGTAGACCAGAGCACACGCCGTACTGCATTGAATAAGCGGGAATCGGGCTATCAAGTCGGGGTAGAAACTCCTAATTATTATCAACCTATCTCAGATTTTTTGTATTTCATCACCCAACAATGCCTAAATCCTTATTAAGTAGTAGTAATGACATCCGGCTTGTTCGAAATTACGGGTGAAGTAGGATTGATCGTTCAACGAGGCTCCTCAACATCTTGTATATTTTCAGTACTAAATATCACTAACATTATTTTTCTCTGGTCTACCAGCATCGATATCCACAGGTAAATCATAGTTAGGGATGTACAAGTTATTGTTTCACAGGTCTATTTAGGTACATTGCCAGGTCTAGGAACAACACCCTTTTTTAATGGTTACATATAATTACGTACAGCTATACTTTTTTCAATAGATTTGATTTCTCTGTGATTTATTTTATTGATATGACTTCTGTTTCTCATAAACTTCCTACTAGTTGTCTCCGCCTCTACAATATACGAGCTTTTTACCCATTTTTTTAGCTAATTACTAACCCTGCTCTCACCCATTTTCCTCCTCTCCCAAAGTTTTATGTTCCTGGAGCCTGGAGAAGGTCACATAGCTTTTTTGCTGTTTCATTATAATGCTGGGCAGTTTGAAGTTGGTTGTTTTTGAAAGTGGATTCAATTTTATTATCTATAATTGTTCAATTTGGTCGGAGCAATATTTTTTGTTGACAGATATGGTCGTTCTTAATCTTCTGTTGAACAAAGTTTGTGCGGGACTGGTGATTAGGGTGGGCCGAAAAATCATATTTTCGATTTTTTTATTCTAATAGTGCGGAAAAGATGCATAATCAGATTATAAAAAGAAATCGTTACAGCATTTTTGAAAAAAAATCATCACTTCAGGGTCCGCAATGACGTTGAAATTTCTATATTTGGAGAAAAAATCGCAAATTTTTATTCGGCCAGAAAATGTTTAAAAATATATTTACAATAAAAAAATATGGAATTAAACAGTCAGGCGCAAAAAACCCGTGTTCCAGTGTTGTTTTTTCAATCACAAAAAACCGAATGGAATTGAATTTACCGAAAAAGCCCAGTTGCCTTGAAGTTGCAGAAATAGTCACATTAAAAATTTTGCAACTTTGGACGAAAACTTCAATTTCAACTGTTTCTCATACAAGAGTTTTAGCAATGATGAAACAATATCATACATCAATCAAAACGTTATTGAAATTGTTAAAAGAGACGACCCAAATGAAAAAAAATCTTTCAAATGTCAAATAGCATTACCTAACTTGTGACACATCAAACTGAAGATAATAGAATTCTCTCTCTGACAAACAGATTTTAAATTTTTCAAGTCACCTCCCAACCCTTGCAAAAATTCTCTCATCATTAATCAAAGGAAAGCTTTTGTCGATCCTATCAACTATCCCGATTCTTGGAAAAAATATTTTTCAACGGAAACAGGTCGGTTCTTATTTTGAGGGTGGCATGTTGTCACAGTTTCATTTTCAACCCTTTCGGCCCCATCCTAGCCTACTTCAATTCTAATAGCATCAAATTATCTACCTTGTGATACATCAAATTGAAAGTATCAAAATCTTCTTATTGCAAAAATAATTTCAAATTGCCTAAATCACCCTCTAATCCTTTTAAAAAATTGTCCTCATTGGGGAGAGAATGCAATGAAGATAAAAATTTGGCAACACATGTCTCAGATGTTCCCCTCGAAATAAAAATCGCCCGGTTTTTGCTGGGAAATCTATTTCTCAAGAATCTGCAGTTAACAGAAAAACATTCCTCCAATCAACAATGAAAAAATTTTCAAAAGAGTTGAGAGGGTAGTTTCAAGATTTCAGAGTATGTTCAACGGAAACAATGTTATTGCCTTCAATTTGGTGTATCACAAAAGGTAATGCAATTTGAAATTTCAAACTAGGGTAGGGGGGGGGGGGACAAAGAGATTGAAGATGAGAATTTGGCAATACGTGTCCTAGATGTCCCTCTCAAAAAGAAAATCGACTTGTGTCAGCTTTTTCTCAGAAAAAAATTGTGCGGCGAGAAATTGGAGGTGAGTCCTTTTGAAAAAAGACAATGAACTGAAAGAATCACTGAATGTTAACGATATAATTCCTTAATTAGAATTTCCACGTTTTCCTTGTTATACCCAATCAGTAGAGGGATTTGTGAAAACAGTTTTAGAAGCAGCATCATCAGTTTGTGGAGCTGAATCAAGGTATGGCTCTATTTACAGCAAGAATGAATCTAGGAAACTGATGCCCATATTGGTAAGTCAAAAAATTCTTAACCCAGAGTGACCTAAAACAAAAAATATCAATAAAATAGTGATAATTGGAGTCTTATCACTTAAGTTCTGTCGAATAAAGAGTTTTATCTATTTTTTCACTAAGGTATTTCAACAGTTTTCTCCATGACTCAATTCGTTATCTTGGAAAAACTGAATGTTGAGATATTTCAAAAAGACACGTCTTGCGGAGGCTGAAGACGAAAACATGGGACAAAAAGCTTCTAGATATTTGAAAAGTATATGAAACTGCAACTTTTCCGCGCTATTAGAAGTCCGTATTATGAAAACAAAAAAAACACACCTATAGCAGCGGCCCACCCTACTGGTGATGGTTTGGTGATGGTTTGTTGCAGCGTTTTAGATTTCCATATCTCACTAGTAAGTACTTACCTATGTCCAAGTAGTTTTTCGGGGTTCCTTTTTGTTAGAGCGCAATAAGATATAACGAAAATAAAAAGCCATTGAACCCAAAGCGTTTGACGAAATAAGAGCGTCCGTAATTAGTTCGCAAGAAAAGCCTGTCGATACCTCGAATAATAATAATCGAACCCTATTTTTTCGGCCCTCAAGTAAGTTGGAACTAATTAATAATAAGAATAGCACGACTGTGGCTCATTTTACGTGTTCAAAATCAAAAGCACTGAACTATCTAAGTTTGAAGATTATGTTTAATTTATTTGAAAATTTAGAAAAGATTCTCGCTTATTGATGTGTTCAAGAAAACACTAGCAGATTTTGAATACTTGAAATTAATTTTCTCAGCATTTACTTGCGAGTTGTATCGCAAATACGTACCTATTTTATCATCACACAAAGTTATTTTTTTCTATATTTACATGAGAATTAAGCAGTACTACGACAAGAAAACAAAAGGATTTATAAAAAGCTTCTCCAAACAAAATAAAATTTAGAAACATAGTTACAAATTCAAATTCAAATTCAAATTCATTTATTTTCTCAACCAACAAGGTTTTTCAATCGTCAACAATAATACAAGATAAAATACGTAAAAGAATGCAACAAACAATGCAATTACACACAATTGAGTAAAAAACTGACAAAAAAGAGACAGAATACACATTATATACAATAAAATAATCAAAATCGACCTTGATGACCGAGCTCAAAATCATCTAAGGTGAAACCGTACTGGTCATATTCCTGGATAGAGTAAAATGCTTTCTTCAGGAGCATGGACTTTACAACCGTTTTAAATTTAGGTAAAGACAAATGCACTATTTCTAGTGGTAACTTATTAATGAATGTTGGACAGAAGTAATTTTTGCTGTATCGGCTTTTTGCTAGTCTAATATGATTTACTACCAGTCGATCTCTATTTCTAGTCCGATAATCGTGTATATCCTCGTGCTTCCTATAAATGTTAATGTTTTTCTCACCCAGTATGAGGCACTGAAATATGTACAAACTTGGAAACGTTGGTAATCCCATATCAATAAACTTATCTTTGACATCATCGCCACCCGGCGCTGCAGCCCAAAAACTCTCGAGGTATGTGGCGAGTGACCCCAGCTCGTTATGCAATACGTCATCAGTGAAACAATCAAGCTGTGGTACGCGGACAACACAGCCTCACTCGGAAGAACAGGAATCAAGTTTCTTATTATAAAGATATTTTTACAGATCTTTGGACAAACAAAATTTATGTGCTGCTCCCACGTCAACAGTGGGTCTACCACCACACCAAGAAACACAACATTTGGCGATTTTGATAGTTTTTCAAATTTCTTTGAGAAAAGATTATTTTCTTGACAAGATACATAAGCAACAAAAATATGTTAATTAAATAGCGTGGATCGTTCTTCTTACATCAGCGTCGAAAAGATTACCTACACCTTAATTTCTATTACTTATTGATGATAATAATGATGCTTTATTAAACTTATCCTACGTGAAACAAAGTATTTGTCTCATTTTCCCAATTAGAGGTACATATTTCAGTCTTCACACCACGCGATTTTCGCGCTCGGCGCTCGCAGTAGTCTACTTATAATCTGTCTCTCTCGCATCTCTCTCGCACACCGACTACCACGTTTCTGGCCCGTCCCTTGGCGGTTCGCTACAATACCAGTCTAATACTATATCGTGATATAGACTCTTGAAATTAAAATTCTATAAAACTCCCTCTTCCTATAAAAATACGTGACAGGAATATAAACATATTTAGGCAAGAAAAACAAAGAAACTATGAGGAGCAAGGAGCACCCTTCGAATAGAGACTGCGCTCCAATAAAATATTCTACTTGGGTATACTTACGTTGCAATTTCAAAACAAAGAGTGGTATGAGTGCTTAAAGAAAAGGTTGCCACCGCCTCCGCCACCCCTGATCTGTTAATAGACGTATTTCCGCAATGGGGTCTTATATAAAATGACACGATACCGAGCACGATACGATTTTATTGCCGTGAGTAGATACCTGAATAAATATAGTCAACTATTGTTCAGTTGAAAAATTATTCAAAAAATCTGGCACAGCGAAAGGAGATAGAAATCCACCTCAGACCGCAGTCCATCTGCTCAAATTAAGTGAGTAAGCAAGCCAAGAACAGTATCAGGTTGCCACATGAGCGTCGAGAAACAGTCAACGAAAAAGAGTCACAGTCGAAAAACAGTCGATCAATCAACTTCAATATTTGCTGTTTCATGTTCGAAACATTGCTGCTGCACGGAGAAATGTGAATAATCGAGTTTAAGCAGGACCCGGAATTCCCAGATGTCGTGCTGCGGACGGGACGTGGTCCAATATTTTTTTCGGAAATATACCGATTGCTTGAAGACCTTTGTTAGGTTCCCGCTTGTATCAACCTGACGCGGGCAAGAAGACTCTCTTTGCTCAAGTTGTAAGAAGCACACCAGCCTTATCAGTATTTTGCCTGAAAATCCAGTTTTTTTTTCCAAAAATGCATGCAGAAAATTTCATATGACAACCATTTGTGTTATTTGTTGCTCTACATCAGTTTCATAACCTCTAGAACCTTTCACCGGCGGCAGATAAATTTTTATAGTTTATGACTCACCCTGTACACTAAATACAATTACAGGACACATTCAAAGGTTCAAAAAATTTGCTTTTTGGTCTGATGGGAACAGTTTCCTCAAATCTTTCGAAATAACAAGATTGGAAAGGGCCGAAGCCGAAGGATCACCTTTTACCATCGATATTTCCAAAAATGAAAATCATAAAAAAATTAAAACTTTTTTCTGGCACTTTTGTAGCATTTTCCCAACTGCGGTTCCATTTAATTTCTGAAATGACCTTGAATGAAAAGTTTTTGTAATTAAAAAAAAATAAGGGCCGTTTGATTCTCTGAACCGCCTAAATTTCAAAAAATTTCGTCTGCGGCGCCAAACGGAAGCATCATGACTTTTGGCCGCGGACTTAGAATTCCTTAAAATATGCTCTGGTACCTACATTGAAATGATATCTGGCTGCAGCATGTTGTCTGAATCATTTTCCTTTTATTGGCGAGGAACATTTTGTTTCGCAGCTATTGACTAAAAATATTCTCAAAAGCCTTATTGAGCGACCTTATTTCTCGAAAGTTGCTATCTGAGAAGGCGCACCTATTTTTTGGAGAAGTAGAAATGAAGATGTTGGAGCAGCCCTCGAAAATTAATCACTTTGAGGAAACTTTCGCATGAAAACCGGAAAAAAAAACAGTAGAGACATACAAAGTCTCAAGGAGATGTCATGTGAATATACAGGTGTTCGCAAACTTGAGGTAAAAAATTGAGCCGCAGTTGAAGAAATGCCCCAAAAGTGCCGAAAAGATGTTGAAAAAAAACTATGATCTTTTTTTTAGACATATCGCTGTACTAGAATGATAGTAAGACAACTTGAAAAACATGGTTCCGAGTAATCGCCACTTGAACATTTCAGAAGAACGAAAAACACTCTTCTTCTCGAAATTTCGGAGATTTTTTAATTTTCCAGTTGTATTATATCGCTCCTGATAGACCTGTGAGGAATTCATTATGAAATCACATTTACTATTTGAGAATAAAATCAAAAAGTGAACATATCCTTGTATATCGCTAGAAATAATGGTTCTGTTGGAAGTTGTCCGTTTTTTCATGAAAGTTATCCTACTATTCGTCAGGAATTCGTAGAGTGATTTTGAATTTATCCTTCTTTTTTTCAAGTTGTCCGAGTATTGCACAGTAAGCATAGCCTGGTTCAACATATTTTTCATAGTTATCCTTAAGTATTGCATGACATGGAATAAGCCCATTAGTTTTTGGCTGTCATCTGACAAATGAAAGTGTCACTATCAGAAATTGGAAATTCATTTGGAAGTCCTTGGAAAACTATATTCAGAACAGTAGATAGTGTTTCGCTAACTGTCGTGTGTCAAATATTGAAAAATGTCAAAGTTCATAACTTTGTCACTCAATTATTCAAGATTTTTCATCAAACATTTCATCCTGTGAACCGATTTTCACGATTTCTTTTACTTTTGGCAGTGTTGGCCATAGCTATAACCAATATAGTCTGCCTCCGCATCTATCCATTGTTTTGGTTCAGTTTTACCCAACACAACTGACCTATATGGATAACGAAATCATGGCAATGTACATTGGAGATAAGTTGAAATTATCAAGTCATTTCAAACAATTCACGGAACATTTCTGGTCAAATAGTGGGACAACTTAGAGAAAAGTAAGATATTTTACAAACGCATGACAGTATGTTTGTGCAATAGTGAGTTAAAATGAAATATCTGAAGACTTTCATTGAATCAGTTGGTTTTTTGGTATAAGAGTGAGACATTTTTCACAGTAAAATACTGAGATAACATGAAAAATAAGGAAAACTTGAAATTTACAAATCAGATTTGTTGTAAAATTGGGACATGTTGAAATGTCTTCGTATTATACCAGAAGGCAAGATCAAATTCGATCTATTTCTCAGTAGAAGAAATAGAACATTTTGAGATGTCCGAGTATTAGACCAAAACTGTGAAAAAAACAGATAATTATAACAGTGAGATATTCATTTTTTATGTACTTCCATGATGATTCTGAGTGATTCGATTTTTTTACCAGGTAGAGAATAGCTTGGAGATATAGATTTTGAAATAATCCGAAAATCAGAAATTTTAAGTTATCTTACTATCATTCTAGCACAGCGATATGTAAGGTCAAAAGGTGGTCCTTCGACCCCTTCCACTTTCGTTTTTTCACGATTTTAGGAAACTCTCACCATCAGACCAAAAAGCAAATTTTTTGAACCTTTGAATATGTGTTGTAGTTTCAGTTAGTGTACAGGGTGAGTCATGAGTCGCAAAAATCTATTTTTCCTCGAAAATGGCCGTTGAAGGTTCTAGAGGTTATAAACAGATAGTTCTCATATGAAATTTTCTGCACGCATTTTTCAAGAAAACTGGATTTTCAGGATTCACGACTCACCCTGTATAGTAAATAAAATTACAAAACACATTCAAAGGTCCAGAAACATTGCTACTTGGTCTGTTGATAACAGTTCACTAAAATCTTTCGAAATAACGAGAATAGAGGCGGTCGAAGGACCACCTTTTGACCCTCCATATTTTCAAAAATAAGAACCCTAATTTTTTTTCAACATTTTTTGTCTGATTAGATACTTTTGAAGCATTTCCGTAACTGCGGTTCGATTTTCTACCCCAAAGTTTGCAAACACCCTGTATAATATACCTTTTACCTTTATTGATGTTATTTTATGTTGTCAATAATTTCTGTAAGAAATCTCCAAACAGATCACACATTCAGTAGGCAATAAAAAGCGTCAACAGAGAAGAATATATCAGATTTTTTTTTTAAATTTTTATTCTCAAGAGTCTAATCAAGACTCTTGATCTTGACAGCCATACTCTTGTCTTGTCTAGAAATTTAAAGACAAGAGTTTCTAGATGTCTTGTCCAAGTCTTGACGTCTTTTCAAGACAAGAGTCTAGAAAGTCTAACTCTAGACGGCAACACTACTTGCGAGGAGCAAACGTCTGTAAAATATCCGACAGCGAAGTCGAAAAAATCTGTAGGGCACTATAGTATGAGTGCCTTCTCCTCGGTATAGACCCACTGCCAGGAGGTGACCTCCATATGGATCCAACTTGTGGGACATACATGGATTTTAACAAAGATGCTAATAAGGACGACAAGGCTACCGAAGCCCCAGATAACACAGAAACAGAAATAGAAGAAGAGGAGGCAAGAAAAAGGCAACCAATAGTGAAGAAAAAGTGCCGTCAGTCGCACGCCGACAAAAAATTTGGAACCACCAGGCCAAATATGAACTACAGAAATACACAGCGGTCCTGATGCAGAAAACGATACCAGCAAAGACCGGGCTAGGAACATAGACAACGGAAACAAGGCAATTGGAAGTCAATCTCCAAGCAGAGACAGGTCTTCCTCAACTGAGGACGTCTCCAGATTCATGGCATACAAGGAGACCCCCTTGAAAACTAAACCAAGACAGTGACACGGAAAAGGAGAGCAATGTCTCCAACAGAATCTCTCGAACACAAACAGAAGAAATACAGAGATGGGATAAAGAAATTTGAGAGTGACGTCGAGATTGTCAACGACCTTGAAGCAAAGGCAGAGAAAATGGTTCAATTTGGCAGGGACAATGGAAACTGCTATCGGGAAGTGAAGAGCCTCGCGGCAGATATATTTAGCGGAACATCGAGAGCTGAAAGGGGAATAGGAAAATGTGGTCAGGAAATCAGTATCAAAATCCTACAAGAAGTTGAAACACAAAAGCAGGTGACTGCCAAATTAAAAGAAACTGTTGAATAATTACAAAAATCCTATAACTGGTCCGAAAACCCAGGAAATGCATCGGTGCAGAATATAATAGAGGACCTTAGAAGAGAGGCCACAAAAGAAGAAATAAGATATCCTGAAACTAAGGAAAGAAAATAAAGAACTTAGACGCCAAATGACCGAGATCTCTGAAAATGAAGAACTGAAGATGGAAAACTGTGAAAACCCAAAAGTCAATGAGGAAAACCTGTAAAAATTGATCGGGACATGTCAAAACTGGGACACCACAGCAGTACTATTTGAGACACCATGGCCAAAAAAAAGCCTTCCAGGTAGTCAAAGAGAAAACAGGGAACGTCTTCAAGGCACCGGAAAGTTTTGCTTTCACGCACTGCGTAGCGGAAGATCTGGAAATGAGTAGAGGTATCGCCGTCAGATTCAAGGATAGGTTTTAGACCACCATGAAGCTCAGGGCACAGAGTGCAGAGATGGGGGATGTGGCCAGCATCGTGAGGGAGACAGAGTTTGAGGGAGGTGGAAGGATACAACGTAGAGTATATAATCAATCAATCAATCAATATTTTTATTTGTTCCGTACGTGAAGTACATTAATAGCTTTAAGGCGTAGAACGTGTCATAATACAATAAATCAATGAAATAAGTAAAACATGAAGCAAGATAAAACACAGGTGAAATATGTACAAAGATAAAAATACACATCAAAGAAAATATTGGTACCAAAGCCATCACAGCAACAAGTCACGCTCAAATTCCCTATATGCCAAAAACTCCTCCATGCTGTAATACTCTTTCTCGATTGAAGCATTTTTTATTATTGTTTTCATTTTATTTGAAGAGAGACTTGGTTGGTATTCTGTTATAAAGGACCCCGCACGATTCTTATGGAAAATGGCTCCCGGTTAAATTCTCTGAATTTTAGCTATGTTGTAGCTCATGAGATACTAATCAAATACCGTGAACCCCAAACTCAAATAATGGACAGTTTTTCACCCACAGGGGGTTGAAGTTGGAGGTTTTGACGGCTTCAAAATGATATTATGACGTTGATAAAAGCTTTTTATTTGGTTTCTCTTCAAGTTGTGTTTCATACTAAATGTATTTATTTGACAGAAAAATATCAACCCCCTCCTCCACCCCCAACCCCTATCTACCATCATAAAATTCGAGATTACTCCCAAAAACCCTGCGGATGGCTTCTATGATTTAAATTATGAGTTTTGACATTAAAATTATTTTCCACCCCTAATGTTGGGGTGCCGATTTTCCAATTTTCCTCGGTTAATTTGGCTGAATTTTTGGTATTGTGTATTTCTAATTCTGCTGAACAAAAAGCTCATACCAAAACTTATTCCTATGAACAGTTTTTGTTCTGCAGGGAACTGAAGTTCAATATTTATGCTCTCAAATCTTCAACTTCAGTCCCCTGTAGAACAAAAACTGTCCATAGGAATAAGTTTTGGCATTAAAACTTTTTGTTCAGCAGAATTAGAAGTACACAATACCAAAAATTCAGCCAAATTAACCGAGGAAAATTGGAAAATCGGCACCCCAACATTAGGGGTGGAAAATAATTTTAATGTCAAAACTCATAATTTAAATCATAGAAGCCATCCGCAGGGTTTTTGGGAGTAATCTCGAATTTTATGATGGTAGATAGGGGTTGGGGGTGGAGGAGGGGGTTGATATTTTTCTGTCAAATAAATACATTTAGCATGAAACACAACTTGAAGAGAAACCAAATAAAAAGCTTTTATCAACGTCATAATATCATTTTGAAGCCGTCAAAACCTCCAACTTCAACCCCCTGTGGGTAAAAAACTGTCCATTATTTGAGTTTGGGGTTCACGGTATTTGATTAGTATCTCATGAGCTACAACATATCAAAAATTCAGAGAATTTAACCGGGAGCCATTTTCCATAAGAATCGTGCGGGGTCCTTTCCACGACCATGAATTCCGCGTTTTTTGTAGAAAAGAGCGATTATATTTGTCACACGATAGATTGTGTTTTCCGCGTGTGTCATGAGTGTGATTTACAGTGGCGAACAAGTCAGCATTTTTTTTTAGCGAAAATTATGCACTTCAAGATGTACATGCCTGGGAGGGTAAGCACACGATTATTGATAGAAAGCTGTTTGCAGCTTTCTTGAAAGTGGAGTTGGAGCACTGCAATGGTTTTTATCAATTTTACTGGTATTCTGTCGTTACCTACCGAGCATGTATTTTTCAAGGACATGATACCTACTGCCATAGATTTCATCCTGCAACACTGCGTGTAAGGAAAGAGAATTCTGGTTACATTTCAAGGTACTTGTAGATTAGAGGTGGTCGTTTGTTCTCGGAGGATACTTTATGCACTGCGACCTATAAGATATTTTTTGCGTTTCAAGGTACTTAGATTATGCCCATTAGTTATTTTAGGACAGAACAGAGGACAGAAAATAGGTAGTCATTGACTCTGTTCAACACTGACTCTGCCGTCTCAGTGTTTTCAGGATCCATTCTCGCCAGGATGCTCTCCTCCACCTTTCTTTTACCAGTGTATTGCTCAATAATTGGAGGCAAAATTATTGGAGGCTTCTATAAGAATTTTGAATGTATCATGGCCATAGAATTTTCGGTACCAAATAGAGCAGTAGTTGTCCTTCAAGTTATAATTATTATTCCAACAATATACACCTTTTTTCAATGACATTGTCATTCAGAATTTTATACACCATCATTTTTACTTCAATTTTACACAATTCTGTAAGTCTATTAGATTTATATAGTTTACGTTCTATTTGATATTTTATTTATTTTCAGGATGTGAACTGGCTATTTTGTTAGCCGAAACTAGTCGTCAATTTACGAACAAATGAAATTTTCAAAAAACAAAGTGGTGCTGACAGCTTATTACAACTTTTATACAAGATATTGTACACCACTGCAAGAAACATGTCAGACTTTCACGCAAATTATTCAATTTCGTTTTAAGAGCTTTTTCAAATTTGGCGCCATTCACCGACAGCTGTTGTTCCCACCTTTTTTTTTTATAAGAGGTGGCGAAGGTGGTTATCGTTGTCACGAGAGGAAAATCATGTTTCTTCACAATAAAACAGTTCCAATTTTAAATGTCTGGCCATCAATGAAACCACCTCTATCAATTCAGACGTACCTTGTGAAGAACAGTGAGGATTTTTGTGAATTTGGTTTCAAGTGTTGTTTCTGAAAAAGTGAGGTTATGGAGACAGATCAAAGACATAGTGTGGATCGATGGATGTCTTCTCTATTACAGTCCATGGAAGCTCACCGGATAACATCCGAAAGGCATATCTTGTCAAAAGTGTGATAAAACTTGAATAAGAATACGAAACAATACCGAAATACTTGAAGGATTTCAAGTCTGGAGTGAAATGTTCAAAGTTCCATTTTGTAACAATTTGATTGAAGTTTGTATTCAGTAGCATAGTCTTGTTTTGTCTCGTGAGGTCACTCGAAATGTCAGGAGTGGAAGACTCATAGTAATTTTAGAAAACTCCCAAGGTCAAACTTGATAATTAGATCTGTCCTAATTTGATTACATAAAATTCGTCAGATATAGACATTATTCGAATTTTGGTTTAATATCATCATATATGGTTGAATCAAATCATTATATGACCATATTAGGCCGGATATGATTATGTTTGATTCGTAGCGAACATATTTGGTCATATCCGGCCTGATATGGTCAAATATATGGTTTGATTCAACCATATATGATCATATCAAACCAAAACTCGAATCTGGTCAGATCTGACGAGTTTGATCTGATCAGATTAAAACAGATAAAGCCATTTTTATTCGGGCTCAATGCCACATGTGATCCAAGATTTGTATTCGCAGTCACTTTTTAAGAGTTTTGGCACAAAAATAATGTTGAGCAGATTCAGGATCTTGGAGAGAAACACCTCGTAGGCCATGTTGTTGTCTCCCTCAATCCGATGAACTTTATCCCACGAGAAGCGTGAAACTTCACGAGCAAATTGTTTAAATTTGCACACTGAATAAATACGTGTATATTTTTTCACAAACAATGTATCACTCTCAACAGATGAGGAATCAAGCCCGATGGTTTGACCATAGTGGTCGGAAAAGGCTGTATTTTTAACAGGTTTCCCCTTAACGAGTTATCATAGTCTATGTGAATATTGTCAATGAGAGTTGCTGAATTTTTTGTAAGCCTTGTGGGTTCCATCATAATCTGGTGACGAAAGAAAAATCAGGCGAAAAGCCTACATTAAAGTCGCTCTATGACAATCTAACCAAACTTAAGGCACAAATGAAAAGATACTACGTTAAAAAATTGGCTACTCCAAGGTAGGTACTGAGGGGGATAAGCTAAAACGGGATATTGTCAAGAAGTTACATGAGATTGTATTCTATGATCAAAAATCTGAAATTGTTATCTATGAACCCCCCAGGCGAGGACCAAAGAAAGTCAAAAGTAAGCGAAAGAAAGGGAGAGCAATGGACTGAAGTGAAAAAAAAAACATCGAGACATGAGAAAACGTGAAGAATATTTGAAGAGAGAAGAAGCCGTGATAATAGCCACAAAGGAAGTTGACTACGCCAACACACTCAAAAGAAAAAAGCTGCTGTTGAAAAAAAGAACATAGTCCAAGATATTGGAGGAGTCAGAATGACTACAGATGGAAATTGATTAGTCAAAATACAGCAAGGTTAAGGAGAAGCGAAATCTTTTGCTCAAGTGCTTGAGGGCGACATAGGAGCAGAGGGACTTGGGGTTGTACAACCAAGAGGAAACCCCAATGTCCGCGACATTGACACGGTGAAACAGACAGTTTTCGTCTGCGGAAGGTTTCAAAACAAAAAAAAATAAGTGGAAACCAATCTCGAAATAAAGATGACGGACAATATCACAAAGGTCATGATAGAGACAGAGGAGCGATGGAACGTCATGCAAAATCTCATGTTCGGGATCATTAGCGCCTAGGCAGAAGAAGAAAGAGGTCTGACCTCGGTGAGCTGTTCAGAGGTGATACGCTCTGGATACGCTCTGGATACGCTCCAGAACGAACAGCCAAGAGCTCCGTTCAAACATCTCCAAAGGCAAACGACGCGACGCATCCCCTGCTTGTCTCTCTCCTATTTACAGCTCCTGGTTAGCTGTCCAAATAGACGCCAAGTATTCGCTTCTAAGGATTAGCCTCCAGAGTCGGCATCATTGGCTTTCGAATTGCAAATGCGTCGCTGGTTGAGCAATCGAGCACCACGAGCAGACGGAAGGCGGTAGGCTGAAGAGGACTGCGCGATGTCGGCAGGCATACCCAACTTCGTTAGCAGAAGATTCCGCAGGCATCTCGGCCATTACTGATGGCAAGCAGAGTGGAATAACGACAATGGGGCCGAATCGGTTCACAATTGGGCTCTTTTTGAATTACGCAAATCCTCGCCGATATTGCTTCCCGATCCGTTATTTAATTCGGTTTCATAAACGCAACGCGCCCGCCGCCGGGATGGAATTCCGTTCGACGTTTCGCGTGGCGAAAACGATCGTTCGCTAGAACGTATGTAGCTTTCATCTGGCGTGCGTTTTTGCTTTTAAATATGAATAAATCCACATAATTCAAATGTATTTATCATTGCTGCTAACGACAAAGCCACGATACTGTACCACAGCACGTATCGAAATGCTCTGATCACCAGATAAGAGAGATGGAGCTATGGAGCTGGACATTCACTTGAGAGAGAGATCCGATAATCTGTGACGTCAAACTGTCCCCGTGACGCTGATCAGTCCTATCCGGTACACTCTACTTGTACCGCCCCATACCCTGAAATGCGAATGGCTTCACGTATTCATAAAATTGTTTTCGGAGCCAGTTTTATATCACAAACGTCTTGAACGGAGTACGTACACAGTACACGTCGTAGAGCTCTGCTAGCCATTAACGTTCCAGTTTCAAACCGCCGGTAAGTACCAACAGAAGAGTATATACACGGTCGTACGAGCTTTACGGCTCTAAAGGTTTTAAGCTCGGTTTTAAAACGGTTTGCCCTTAACTGCCCTGGTGCTGCCGGTAATTCAGTGTTTGATGGTCAATGCGACTGACATTGTTATTATCGGAATCATCGGACATGATCAGAATGTCTGCAGCAATTCGTAACGACCATAACTTACCTGAAAGGTAGGTACCAAGCAATAATATTGCCGGCCACAATAATACCCAATTAAGTTTGTACGACCGAATCGTGCTGCCGGGCGCAGCAGAGTTCAGGAGTGATTAGAGTCACGGCTAGTTGACGCGGAAGCTCCGAGTACATTGTTACCCATGAAACTGCCAATAATTTTCTCTCCGATGATTTTGCTGGTTCCAGGCGTCTGGCGAACACTGAATTTGGCCGAGACTCCTTCTACTTTCCCGACTTTGGTTTTCTACCAGAATAGGAAGAAATGTTGTGGCTGTTGAATATTTTTGCCAGCTCAATTCTTTAATGGTATACAGATTCTCCCAGTCGTTCTGATTCTCGAAAGTTCACGATTAAATTGACACAGCTGTTCCGCAGCTATTCACAGCCATTTCGGAAGTTTTGTTGAAGAAAATTGTTAATATCGTTGAGACATGACTTCTGATCTGAATTTTCCGTCAATCGAGACACTGAGGCGTATCAAGAGACAAAATATCTTGATAATCTGCAAGACGACGCAAAATTACGGGTCCGCTTGCGACAAATTGGGAAAAATCAATCTAAATGGAAGTCAGAACTCGCTCAATACCATGCAACAGCGTAATGGAGAAATTATAGACTGTAAGTGGATGTTATGCTCTTTGAATACGCAAGGGTGGAAGTTTTCCAACGCAAAAATTATACTTCACAATTCCTTTTCGGTTACAGAATGATTCCTCCCTACGCGAGACAATGATCTCAAGAGATACAGGGTTATTCATTTTCAATCAACCACACTTTGATGGTATCTGGATTCTCCTAATCGTTCTAACCAAGAAAAGTCCACAATTTAATTGACACACTAGTTGGGCAAGGTTTGTGACCAAACGTCGAAAAGTTGGTTACACTGCAGAATGGTGCCGTGACCAGGATACTTGAAAATGGGACTACTGTAAGATGATGTTGATCTCATGTTTGTCGCTATAATTTTGCTTTTGATGGATGTTTTGTTCCCATAAGCGACGAATTGAGTTGAAAAGTTGGAGCCGATGTCATTCCTGACACGAATACGACCACGTTTGACGGCAAAATTCAACATCGCTTGCTCGTCATCGTTTAACCACTGATCACTAACTTTCAAAATCCCATAATGTCTCTTTTCTATTTCAAAAGAAGCAACTTGCCCAAAACCAAGTACACTTTTGTGACCAAACGACGAAAAGAGGGTTACACTAAAGGATGGTGCCGTGACCAGGATACTCAATGATGAGAATATTGTAAGATGATGTTGATCTCATGATTAGTGTCGATGCCTTTATGAGAGAATGGCGTTTCTCTGACCGCCGAGCGTGGGTCGTGGGACAAGGAAAATAATTGATGTGAGAAGTTTAAGAACTTCAGACCGACCAAGCAACCACCATCGAAATCCAGCAGACACGTGTTTCGACCTGTTTGGGTCTCATCAGTGTTGAAGCATTCTAGGCAGAAGCTCGATGATTTAACGGTCCAAGACTTTCCTATATGTGCTCTCCGAGGGCACTTATAGGTGAGACACCCGTGCGGCGCCATCTACTAGCGGCTTTCCGTAATGTGAACATTGAAGCATGACATCGCCTGCTTGTCATCGTTCAACCACCGATCACTAACTTTTGAAATCACATAATGTCTGTCTATTTCAAAAGGAGTAGATTGGCTAACCCAAGTTGCCGGCTACGAATACCGACTTAGAAAGCCGGCTCAAAAAACCGGCTTTCAGCTGTCATTGAAACCGCGGTTTCCGGAGCCTGTTTTTGAAGTCCGAATCTCAAAACCGATCCGGTTGGCTGTACTACGTTGAACACAAGAAACTTCGACTTTAAATCAGGAAACTTTTATCTTTATATGAAAGTGTCGAAGTGTCGACTTCAAACACGAAAACTGTGATTATAGACAGGAGAAGCTCGATAATTATGTCAAATTTCAAACATTTGAACACAAAAAACTTCGACTTTTATCTTGAGATTTTGACTTCAAACCCGAGACACGGCGACTTCCATCAAGAAAAGCTTCGATTTTCATCTCGACTCCTGGCTTATATGTATCACGAAATTCTGACTCATACATGAAAACTTGAATTTTATATCAAAATTTTGACTTCAAATGCGGAAAGCTTTGACTCTTATCTCGAGATTTCGACTTCCAACAAAAAAAGCTTCGTTCTCAAAGAACAAAACTCAGACCTCAAACAAGAAACGCTACGACTCAGAAATAAAGAAGCTTCGATCTTGCTCTCGACATCTTGACTTCAACCACGAATTTCTGATTCCAACACAATAATTTTCACTTTTATTTCAAAATTCCGATTCCAATCGCGAAAACACAAATCTGATCTCGAAATTTCGACTTTTATCTCGAGATGTCGACTTGCATTGAGCCTTTTATTTTGAACTTCTGACTTTTAACATGATTTTTCTCTCGAAATTGTGACTTGAAATGTAAAATTCAGGCTTAAAACACTAGGAAATGGAACTGGAAATAACAAAAAAAACCTCCAACCTCAATCTCGACATCCCATTCCAACCAGGAACTTCCGACTTCGGACCCAAAAAACTGTGACTTCAACATTTCGACTTCAACTAGAAATTCAGACTGAACTGTGACTTTCGAGCAACAATCATCCATCTTCATCTTGAAATTTCGACTTTGAACAAGGAACGTTTCGACTTTTATCTCGACTTTCAACACGGAAAACTTCGAGTTCAAACGCCAAATTCAGACTTCAAGCACAAAAACTGCGACTTTGAACAAGAAAAGCTCCGGCTTTTGTCTCGAAATTCCAACCTAAACCATGAAATTTTGACTTCAACATGGAAACTTCGACTTTTATTTCAAAATTTTCGATTCAAATGCAATAAGATTCGACTTTTATTTCTGAATTTTGTTTATAAACAAGAAAAGTTTCGATTTTTATCCCGACATTCTCACTTCAACAACGGAATTTTGACTTCAAACACGGAAAACTTTGGCTTAAAATACGAGGTTCCGACTTCAAACATGATAAGTGCGACTTTAAATAAGTAAAGCTTCAAACACAGAATTTAGACTTCAAGCATGCACTTTTATTCCGACATTCTGACTTGAACCACGGAATTTTGACTCCAACACAAAAATTTAGACTTCAAACGCAAAAAGATTCGAATTTTATCTTGAAATTTCAACATTGAATACGAAAAAGCTTCAATTTTTATCTCGACATTCTGACTTCAACAAAGAAATCCAGACTCCAAATACAAAATTCAAACTTCAAACACGATAAGTGCGACTTCGAATAAGAAAAGCTTCAAACACAAAACTCCGACTCCAAGCTAGAAAACTATGACCTTGACTTAAACAGCTGCGACTTTTACTTCGACATTTTCACTCGAAAAAAAGTTTCTACTTTTATCTCGACTTTCTACACGGAGATGTTTGGGCTCAAACGCCAAAATCCAGATTTCAAGAACGAAAACTGCAAATTTGAGCAGAAAAAGCTTGAGCTTTTGTCTCGACATTTCAACCTAAACCATGAAATATCGACTTCAACATGGAAGCTTTGGCTTTCATCTTGAAATTTTGACTTCAAATGCAAAAAGATTCTCCATTTATTTTGAAATTTTGACTATAAACAAGAAAAGTTTCAATTTTCATCCCGATATTCTGACTCCAACAACAAAATTTGGACTTCCAAGCATGAAAACTGTGACTCAAAATGAAAAGAGCTTTGACTTTTACCTTGACATTCTCACTTTAGCCATAAAATTCTGACCTCAACAACGAAATTCCGACTTCAAATGCGGAAAACTTCCGCTTCGAATACGAAATTCAGACTTCAAACACGATGAGTGCGACTTTGAACAAGAAAAGCGACAAACACAAAATTCAGACTTCAAACATGAACACTGTGACTTTTAGTTGCAAAACATCCGACTGTTATCTTGACATTTTGTCTTAAATTATGGAATTTTGACTTCAACTTGGGAATTTCGACTTCAAACGCAAAAAGATCCGACTTTCATTTTGATATTCCAACTTTAAACAAGAAAAGCTTCGATTTTTATCTCGACAATCTGACTTAAACCATGAAATTTTGACTCCAGCACAAAAATTCAACAAAAAGTTTCCGACTTCAATCTCGACATCCCACTTCAAGCACAAACTTTCCACTTCAAACTCGAAAAACTGCGACTTTGGATGAAAAATGTTAACTTGACATTCCAACTTCAACTAAAAATTCAGATTTCGAGCACAAAATTCAGACTTCAACGAAGACTGTGGTTTTGTACAAGAATCATCCTTCTTTATCTTGGAATTTCGACTTTGAACAAGGAAAGTTTCGACTTTTACCTCGACTTTCTACACAGAGAACTTTGGGTTCAAACGCCAAATTCAGACTTCAAGCACGAAAACTGCGAAATTGAACAAGAAAAGCTACGGCTTTTGTCTCGACATTCCAACTCAAACCATGAAACTTCGACTTCAACATAAAAACTTTGACTTGAATTTAAAAATTTCGACTTCAAATGCAAAAAAGGCTTTTTCTTATATTCTGAAATTTTGACTATCAACAAAAAAGTCTCGATTTTTATCACGACATTCTGACTTGAACAACAAAATTTGGACTTCCACCACGGAAAACTTTGGCTTCAAATACAATGAGTGCGACTTAAGTAAAACTTAGTAACTTAAGTAAAACAAGTAAAACTTTCAAATTCAGACTCCCAAGCATGAAAACTGTGACTAAGAATGGAAAAAGCTTCGACTTTCACTTTGACATTCTGACTAAAGCCATGAAATTCTGACTTCAACAACGAAATTCCGACTTCAAATACGGAAAACGTCCGCTTTAAATACTCAATTCAGACTTCGAACACGATAAGTGCGACTTTGAACAAGAAAAGAGACCAACACGAAATTCAGACTTCAAGCATGAAAACTGTGACTTTGAATTGAGCAACGTTTAAATTTTATCTCAACATTTTGACTATAATCATGAAATTTTGACTTCAACTTGGCCATGTCGACTTCGAACGCCAAAAGATTCGACTTTTATTTTGATATTTCATTTTTAAATAAGGAAAGCTTCGATTTTTATCTCGACATTTCGACTTCAACAACGGAATTTCGACTTCAAACACGGAATTTCGACTTTAAACACGGGAAACCTTGGCTTCCATATCGGCATGTCGTCTTTAGACAGAAAAACTTCGGCTTCAAATACGGAATTCAGACTTCAAACAATATTAGTTAGACTTTAAACAAAAAACATCACAACATTCTGACCTAAGCCATGACTTTTCGAGTCCAACACAAAAATTTGACTTTGAACAGCAAGATTCGACATCGCCTGCTCGTCATCGTTCAACCACTGATCACCAACTTTTGAAATCGCATGATGTCTTTTGTCTGTTCCAAAAGAAGCAGCTTGCCTAAAACCAAGTCCACATTCGCGGCCGAACGTCGAAAAAAAAGGGTTACATCACAGAATGGTGCCGTGACCAGGATACCCGAAAATGAGAATACTGTGAGATGATGCTGATCTCATGTATGTCGCCACACTTTACACCTGATGGATGTTTTGTTTTCACGAGCGACGATTCAAGTTGAAAAAGATGACGGAGTGACAACCTAAGCGAGCCAATGCCATTCCCGACACAAAGACGACCAACGTCCAACATCAAGATTCAACATTGCCTGCTCGCCATCGTTCAACCACTGATCACTAACTTTTTGCAATCGTATAATGTCTCTTGCCTGTTTCAAAAGAAGAAGCTTGAATGAAAGCAAGTCCACTTTTGAAGCCAAACGTCGAAAAGAAGTTTCATTACGGAATGGTGCCGTGACCAGGATACTGGAGGATAAGAATATTGTGAGATGATTTTGTTAATTTCATGTTCATTGCCACACTTTACTATTGATTAATGTTTTGTTTTTATTGCACTCAAGTTGGGAAAGACAGCGAATTGACGACCTAAGCAAGCTTATGTCAGAACTTCATCGCCTACTTGTTAGTTGTGTGAAACTGAAAGCACCTTAACAAGGTGGGAAAATCGATGCAAAATACAGAAGCTATGTTGAATTTTGTCGAAAGTCGGTTATGCTCTCAACAGTGGTCACTTTGATAATTTTATGACTGATTCGATGGAAATTTTATTTTTATTCGAACGCGATCGTTCCGAAATTTATTTCGAAATCGACAAACACGACGTAAATCTCTCGAAATTGCCATGCCTGTTTTTCCACAACGCTAACTTTATTATCTCTCCGTCCATATTTTCTCTCGCGCGCGCCCTCCCGTATAGTATATGCACGCACCCCTCTTCGACTCTAAAAAAAAAAAGAAGGATGTAAGGATATTTCACACCCCATTTAATTTATTTGAGAGCAGGATCGGCGGCGGCGGCGGCGGGGTTATGTGTGCGTAAACGCATTCGTTATTTCGTTATTACACGCGTGGCCATATCACATTCGCAGTGTTTTTCCGCGTGTCGTTTTTTACGATCATCCGAACGTCGTTTATTCCAACGCCCTCTTCATACCCCTTTGCGCCACCATACCTCTCTCCCTGTGCTCCATCGTTTTTCGCGCCTTTGCGAAACATATTTCACGCATCGGCGTTCGGTTGTTTCGCATCACCGGGCCGCTTGGCGGCGCTCTCCGGGATCAGAAATGATGAACAGCTTGTGGAAGGACGCGCCAGGGGGAACGGAGAGGATCGCGGCTGGCTGCGGGTGGAAAGGGTTAGGGTTATTTGCCACATGTGGCGTTTCTATCGCTGTCTGTGAGTCTCGAATTCAATTCAATAAGTATTGCTTTCTAGCGAGTACTGCGGCGCTGAGCCTCAAGTTTATGAATTAGGTTGGTTTTGTAGCAAACCGGGCCTTATTTGCTTGGTTTCCCCTACTCCGGATTTTTTTCAAATAATTGCCGAAGCCTATTTTTTCTTGCTGTAGCCCAACTGCTATTTTTCTATAGTTAATTTGGATTATGAGAGAGATTCAAAACTAGACTACGACAGCTTTTTTCCCTGTTGAAATTATTATATTATTCCCACGTCCCAAGGTTACTGAATGAATCAACCGGACGGCAGAATTCGTTCCTTGAAAAACTCAAAGCTTATCAAACACCCCAGACTAAACATTTTAAAACGGCTACGTGCAGATTTTAGCGTCGCGAAAGAAAGCTCGACCACCAAGGAAGGTCCGCTCTTGTTGGTCCGCAAGACCACGCGGCAAAGAGATAAACGAAGTCTATATATGGGACTAACCGACTCGCGATAAGGGACTTCCGATCCAACTCTCAATCAAGCTGCACTTTGGGTGCAGGCCGCGTACGCAGTCAATTCCATTACTAATTCACGATTAAATGACTTGAGTCACTTCAATTTCCAAGCCTTGAATGGCTGTCGGCGGAATTGCTAAAGTTTGGCGGTTCCACCCCGCGAAATTCCCGAATTTTGAGTGGTCCAAGTTCCACAATTCTACTGAAAAATCACGCGCGAGTAATCAATTGATTCCTTTTCTTGGACTACAAGGGAACTGGACGCGTTAATAGTGCACAGTGATTCACCCATAAATCTCGACCCACCTGGTCGAGCTGATGCTTGATAATATTTGAAATTTCTAAGACACGCCAAGACGCGTTCCTTTGTCAACGTGCAACCTATTCGCCCAAAAAATACTACCCCGTGTTCTCGCGAGTGATACTCTGATGGTATTCGTCCCAGAGTGGACCGTGAAAATTAGAGTTCCTTTGTAGTGTGACGTCACCGAATAAGGTAAAAATCAATTTTAATAATATCCTCGCGGATAAAGACTGAGTCATCCGCAATAATAATCATCTGCCATAACTATGTCTCTCTCATGCTCTGAAATCTCTCTCTCTCTTTTGTATCCCCACTCACGTCATGTGCGCAAGCCATGGCAGATAAACGCCAAGATGGCGGCGTGACAGTTGTTGCATTACTCTCTTACGTCATTCAAACGTCACAGCGTCAGCTGAGTTTGTTTTGTTCACTACTTGATAATATTAAGCCACGTGGATGGCTGCTTTTGTGAATATTTTTTAATACTAGTTTTGATAGTGAATCTATGCAGTATTCATACTTTTTTAATTTTGCTTATTTGAATATATAATGTTTGTTTTGAAAATCTCTGTTTGCTTGACCACCCCTCACGTAGACAGATAGTTAAGCTGGAGGTTTCTACTCGATTCAAATGCCTCGTCCGCCAGACTCAACATAAACGCCTTTCCGAAGAGTTAAAGCTAGAAATAGATGCACGCCAACCCAACTTAGATTAAAATCCTAAGATGCACCCCGATGATCTGCTCCCTCCCCCTATGGATCTGTCTCTCAATATAAAACAACTAAGTACAGTGGTGGCAGTCACGTTACTACCCTACATTTAAGCAACCCCTATTCTGAACTACCATATAGGACCATCGACCTACTATAGTTCCCCCAAGCAGTACATAAGGTACAGGAACTTGTAATACTACTTATCGTCATACATACCTACTCAATTGTGTTCACGTTGTTTAGTTTATTTGAACACCAACCACCCTCAGATTTACGGTTGGTGGTACTTTTATATCAATTAATACTTTGAAAATGTCTTCAACATATTTCAATTGCGTCGATCGTAAACCGCAATTCCATATTCAAATTGACCCCCTAACCTTGTATAATTTTGTTTCGATTTATTACAATGGTTACATACGGTGGGATCTTGTCCCTGATACTAAAATCGTTTCATATTATAATGGGTAACCCTCAACCCCTTAAATCAAAGTAATCTCAATTATTTGTATCCTATTTGTTACAATTGTGGCAAACTAAGGGATCTTTTCGTCTGATGGAAAATCTTTTTATATTACCATGCAACCACCTTCATCCCCTTATAGTTCTTAGATATCACATAAAGCATCCTGTATTTGTTACAGTTTCACCTGGATTCAGCTTCGACACTGTGTCGGCTAAATGAGGCAAAACAAGAAGTCTATAAGTTTTGATAATATATCAAAAAGCGGTCTAGCACCCGTCTAAACTGTCACCATCGAGTTTCTCGCTAAAAAAAAACAACAAAAATTTAAAGGTAGACGATTGATTTGAAGCTTGTGAAGTTCACATTCCACAGGAATCAAAAAATGACAATTTGTGTTCGTAAATTATGAAATCAAGTCGCCGCCTCACGCCATAAATTTGAATTGCCGAAAAAGAGCGGCAGAGCATAACAATTTTGTATCAAAAACTCATCTGATTTGATACTGAACTTCAAAACAAAAACTATTTCTTATAACAGCTTTCTAGTGTCATTTGATGTTGTCAATTTATTTCCTTCTGTTCCATTAGACGAAACACTTATTTTAGTTGAAAACTTATTAATAGAGTCCCAACTCAATGATTTTAAAGTCAATGATTTATGTAAACTTTTATCTATATGTGCCGAACAAGATTATTTCAAATTCAACAACAAAATGTACTTACAAACTTCAGGCTTGAGCATGGGTTCACCATTATCCTCCTTTTTAGCAGAAGTTTTTATGTTTTGGTTAGGAAGAACTTTGATTTCTACCAATATTCTTTTTAATCATATAGTATATTGGCATAGATATGTTGACGATATCATTTGCTTTTTGAAAGGTAACAACACAGACTTTGACAATTTTTTACATTTTTCGAATAATTCACACAACAACATAAAATCCACTTTCGAACTCAGTCACAATGATAAAATTCCATTCCTTGATCTAAATATTTCAATAATCAATTCCAAACATCATTTCGAGATTTATAGAAAACCAACTTGCACTGACACGATCATTCCAATTGATTCATTTCATCATCACTCTCATAAATTCGCCTCATTAAGATGTTTCATCCATAGACTCCTTAACACCCCTTTATCAAATGGAAGTTTTGAGTCAGAATTAAAAATAATAAAACAGATTGCTCACAACAATGGCTTCCCAATGTTTTTTTTTATCTTTTTATAAGAAAACAGTCTTCAAATATGATATCGAAAAGAATTTTGCTTCAATTCCTCCTTTAGATTCACCTTCATACCATACAATAACATTTTTTTGTGATATTTCGAAAAAAATTGCAAACATTTTTCAAAAATCAAAAATCATCATCAATTTCAGATCATCTCTTACATTGAATTCTCTATTGATAAAAACTAAAGATTCTATCGAACCTTTTGATCGTAGTGGCATCTGCGTTGCAAATGTGGACAAATTTACATTGGTCATACTATCAGGTCTTTCAAAATTCGTTTTAAATAACATACCAGACAATTAACAACAAATTTCCCGATGATATCATTTCAAATTTTGCAAAACATATTGTTGAAAAGAATCACAATTTTTCACCTGTTTGTTTTGAACCTATTTGGCTCCTAGAAAATTGTGAACGTATTGAGTCTTTTGAGATACTAGAAATTTAAAAACAGCATTTCCAAAACCAGAAAAAACTCATCAATGAACAACTAGAATTTGATAACACCTTCCTTATTCCATTGATTCTCGATAACCTGAATCAATCATCAGATTCCCCACCATTAGGAATTCGTCAATTATTGTAAAATTACATACATACCTATACCTACTATTGTAACCAATACCTATATTGTTACCTCTATACTACACACATCAAAAGAATCTAGGGGACAAGCAAATTCAGACGATTTCTAAAATCATCATAACGTTTGATTGCCGTCAGCGATTTCATATCCGTTTTCAGTGTTCGATAGCTCAATCCTTCGTTCTCATATATTGATCACATCTGATACGAACAATGTTTTATAAAGTTTCTACAGGGTGGTCAATAGAACAGTGTAAAATTGCCAAAAGTTCAGTACGAGCGCGATTCCCCAAAAAAAATTTTTGATGCATTTCAATAGCACAGTTATGAAGACTGGTATTTCAGCTTAAGTGGCGTTTTTTAATTTTGGAAATTGAAGGTGAATTGCCAAAGATATTGATCATTTTGTGCCGGCATGTTGAAATTCCAAAAAAATGATCCGATTTCAGTGAAACTTGGATTACACTCAAATCTGGTTTCAGTAATTGGAAGTCCAAGGTCAAATGTCTTTCTTGGTCACTTCCAAGCCTCCACATTGAACTTTTATGTGAATGATTCGATTTTAGTGTGTTCCAAGTTTTATTCAAATTGAATCATTTATGTAAAAAATTCAATATAGCGGCTCGAAAGTGATCGAAAGTGACATTTGACCTTGAAATTCCAATTACTTGAGCCAGGCATGAGTGTGTTCCAAGTTTCAATGGAATCAGATCACTTTCTTCTTTCTTGGAAGTTCAACATGGCGACACAAAATGATCGATATCTTTGGCAATTTAGCTTCGATTTTCAAAATTCAAAAACGTTACTGAAGTTGAAACACTGATCTTCATAAATGTGCTATTGGAATGCATGAAATATTTTTTTTGGGAAATCGCGCTCGTACTGAACTTTCGGCAATTTTACACTGTTCCATTGATCACCCTGTAGCAACCTTATGAAACATTGTTCGTATTTGACGTGACCAAGGCATGAGAACGAAAGATTGGGCTATCGAACACTGAAGACCGATATGAAATCGCTTACAGGAATCAGAAGTTGTGGTGATTTTAGGAATCGTCTGAATTTGCTTGTCCCCTAGATTCTTTTGATGTGTGTATGTCGTATTTTATGTCAAATTTATATTTTTACACTCATTTTTGATAATGGCTTCGCATTGAATAAATAGCCGAAACTGCAGTAAAAAAAGAAGATTCACTGGGTTTTACTGTTGGATAATACAAACAACCCCCTTTTATATTATATACATTCCAATTATAAGGACATGGATCCCTACCAAAAATATGGAATAAAGTAATTTGAGGTGCCCTCCTTGTTGTATTCTTTTACCTAGGAAATCAATTGAGGCTAACAGAGTTTTGCCAGGATACGTTAGAAGAGACAAGAGTATCTCTGTGTACAGAAATAGTTTCTTCCCTAGGGTTTTGACCGCGTCATTCCTTTTAGGACAAAAGTGCGTTCTTTACATAAAGTTCGAAGGGATTATCCACGGGTACAGGTTTTGTTACGGGTATATAACGTTACGTATTCATACCCAGTGTTCGCTCCATTTGACTTGACCGAGAAGTCAAGAGCTGTCTATCTACTCTCCGTTGGCGCCCCAAGGAAATAAAATGAGAATTGAGATCACACCGCCGAACCCACGACCCGCTCCACACGAAAACGACTGGCCGCGTACAAAAACTCTTTTTGGACTTGGGTTGCCCCGGCTCCCAGTTACGAAATAGTTACAAACTTAAGGCTGGGTTCACATTTTTTTCAAAGTTTATATAGTCAAGGTTTCTCATTCGACTTCTTGATTTGCGTTTCTATTCGAATATTCAAGCCCCGTTGCAGAATTGTAGTGAATTTAGGTGAACCAACACTGACACAAAGTTTCCAGTATGGGTCACTCAGTTCAAAAACTACAAGGTACCGAAGTTGATGAATTCTTTGCCGTCTCACTTCAACTAACGACTACCTAATATACCACACAACACATACTCCGAGCTAATTATAATGTAGCCGGTCATATTAATTTGAAACTGTTGTACCTATTCAAACACAAACATATGGTCGTCTACGTAGAGATCAACGAAGCAAGTCTTCAGTAAAACTAAGCCGACAGGTGGCATATTTATATTTTATGCACGACGAGCTCCGGCGGGTTTTTGTAATTCACTCAAAACTAACTGGAAGTCTTCAAACTGAAAAGTTCTCATCCCTGCATTAATCACTCCGGACCAGTCCGAGTCCGAAGTTTACGCGCTTTGTAAACTTCCGTTATCAAAATCGTTCTCTTGGCAGCCAAGCTCAAGATTAAGAAGAATAACTTCTCCCTCGACTTTTCCGGCCTCTGCACCTACCACGAGCTTTTGTCTTTTGTATATTCCTCGGTATATTCTCTCAACCGTTCTTATGCGTTGATGATGGAAGCAGAAAAAGTATTGCGTTTAATATCCAGAGTTGGATACGCAATAAGTGTAAACTTACGGTATCTGGTAGATAGCGGAGGGAAAATCGCCGGCGACACTTTTACAAGCGCGTTTTCCAGTCTCTCGGAATAGCACAGCGCCATTCTGCACTTTTGCATTCGCAATGCTTTTCGCGGGGCTTTTCTCGTTCCAACCCGACATCGAGCTGTAATGTATCATACCCCAAAGGTTGCGCACAGAGGAGCCAAAATTACAACTTGTTTCCTGAAAATGGCGGAAATGTACTCAGCAGAGCCCTTTGTCGCCATTTCTCGCCAAACAGACATCGAGGCGAGCATCGAGGCGTATCATGAAAAGAAATCAACGAACACAGAACTTGCAAGGAATTCGGAACAACTGCAATGTCCTGAAGTTAATTTTGCTGGTACAAATGAAGGAAGCTATCAGAATTACCTTACAAAAAATAGCGCGTGTTCAAAAGAAATGTAGGTAATGTATAACCTTTTTGATTAGCTTGATTATCTATTCTGGTATCCAGAATCCAGCATGAGAGAGTGAATCAAGACAAAATCACAAAACATGATGGTCGCTTAACAGAGATGTTGGACAAGAAAAAAATGTACGGTCAACTTTCCTACATTTTCTAGCGAGAGAGAGGTGGTGTAGTAGCAATTCAAATGAATTGAAGCAGATTAGCTTCTCGAATGCTCTTCGACATTCTTCTGTCCATTTATATTCGACGCTATTTCTTTAAAGGCGATTCAAGGGTGATGCAGTGTGTGCAAAACGATGGATGAACTTACGATGATAATCTACAAATGCGACAAACCGTTTCGTTTCGAATACGTCTTTGGGCAATGGGTAATTTTCCATGACCATTCCCGATATATCGTATTCAAAGTAAAAATTTCTTTCTACAGAAATTTACATTTGCTTGGGTTTAGTTTCAGATTCACGTCTCTTAATCTGTGAAGTACCTGAATTGGATTCCCGTTATGTTCCACCATATTGTGTCCAAATATGCATATATCGTCTAGACACATGAGACAGCGTGTATTATTAAATCTTGACTGTACAAGGCGATCCACAGAGTTTTTCCCCCTCCGTCAGAGTTTTCCCCGTTGGAATAAATTGGTGGAGGGAGAGACTTCCTCCAATTATTTTTCCCGTAGAACTCAAATTTGGACAGCAATTTTTTTATATATCTCATAGTATACCGGTGTTTTGAAGAAACTTTCAAACATCCTTGACACCTTGTATCTACATATTGGGAATTATGCGGCATTTTCTCCTTAGTTCAAAATGATATATTATAAACTCCGCAACAAATATGTTGCCGCGAGGGAAAAATTGGTCCGAGTTTGAACCACAATAACTTTTGAATGACACAAACCATTTCGGTTCTGCTTTGACGGTTAGCGAACTCAGTCTTTCCATTATTCACCTTCAGGAAGTGAAGATCAGGAAGCTCCATGTAAAATATCTACAGAGTGAAATGTAAAACAGTACAAAATTTTAGCAAATTCAACGGACCCCCATTTCCAAAATAATTTAATTTCAAACGCAAATAAAAGGATTATAAAGCGTTATATTCAAGCTTGCGCCCAGTTTCGAAATTTTTGAAATTAAAAGTCAAGTTCTGAATCTATGATTTCTTTCTCTTGGAGGATGCTGATTGATCCTATCCCTACAAAGAAGACTATGTTACTATGACGAAAGGAGGTTGCAATTCACGAATATTGTTTCTTGAACGGTTCTCAGCAAGTTAACTCGCAGACCATCTAAAATACCTTGATCAAGGCTTCAAAAAGGGGGCCCATTCAAAATGGGCGACACAGGTGTTTTCCTTAAAAATTGAATTTGATTAGATTTCCACAATTGAAACAAGCTTTCTTTGTGATTTTGACCTCCTGAACTTGATGCTGATGGTCAATTTCAGTTTTTGATGATTACAGGCTCCTTAGGCTAACATAGTCTTCCTTGTAGCGATAGGATAAATCAGCATCCTCCAAGAGAAAAAAAAAATCATGAGTCATGGAGTCAGAACCAGAGTTCCGATTCCAAAAATTTTAAAACTGGGCGCAAACCAAAACATCACGCTTTATGATCCTTTCATTTACATTTGAGAAAAAAATTATTCTGAAAATGGGGGTCCGTTGAATTTGCTGAAATTTTGTACTGTTTTACATTTCACCCTGTAGATATTTTACATGGAGCTTCCTGATCTTCACCTCCTGAAAATGAATAACGGAAAGACTAAGCTCGCTAACCGTCAAAACAGAATCGAAATGGTTTGCGTTATTCAAAAGTAATTGTGGTCCAAAGTTGGACCAATTTTTCCCTTGCGACAACATATTTGTTGCGCAGTTTATGATTCGATATTTGAATGGAATCATAATAAATACATATACATATACATACATATACATACATATACAGGGTATTCATCCTCCCACACTTCCCACTCCAGATTTCCCTCAGCCAAATTTCTTCAAGGAAAATCGCCGAAACAGGTCAATTTTTACTTTGAAGGGGACATCTAGGACACGTGTTGCCAAATTCTCATTGATAAAAATCGACATATTCCGGCGTTTTTCTTGAAAAAAATTGGCGGGGAGTAATCTGGGGTGAGAAGTGTAAAAGTGAATAGCCTGAATATGATCTTATTCTTATATCAAATAACATATCCAAACTCGGAAGAAAAAGCCCCACATTTCCAATAATTAAATAGAAGGTTTCAAAAAAATTGGAAGTTTTTCAAACTCCCTGTATACTATGAGATATAAAAAAAATTTGTGTCGAAATTGTGAAAAAAATTTGTGTCCAAATTTGAATACTAACGAAAAAATGGTTGGAACAAATTTATTCCAACGGAAAAAATTCTAACAGGGAGTGACCACGGTGGATCACCCTGCACATAGGTCTTGCAATTTTTCCTGGTGAAAATTTCATTTCCTACCTACTACTTCCTACCTAATACCTACTACAAGCATTAGGTATCACTCACACTACAGAACCTTTTGATTCAGTACCTAAAACCTCCGAGAATATTGAAAAATGTACCTGAAAAAAATGGTTCACCATTTAACGTAGATTATAAGTGGTAGTATCACTCGATGAGTTAGTCTGTCACCAGCTCAGATCTCAACATTTTTGACAAAAGTCGACGGTCAACGTCAAAATGTTTTCTTCGAGCCAAAGCCTATCGAGTGACACCTCCCAGAAAAGCTCCTGACGAGCACTATACAGGAATGTTCCGACTTCAACCCTATTGATTGATTTGACTCTCAAAAACATGTCTCGCAAACGCTTATTAACGGAGCTACAGCCTCTCAAAGTGTGACTTGTTTACTGTTTTTTTTTGAATCAACAAGTTGAGGTATTCGGCTGTAGCTTGACAAAGATTGGTTTTGAATGATTATCTACTAATCGGTAAAATTCAAGTCACATCTACCAAGTGGTTCCAAAGTTAGGAGGGGTTGAGGGGTCATAAAATAGTCGAATTCCGGAAAAAAATCAGAGAGTCTTAAAGACTTCATATGAAGTTTTTCCAGAATTCGATGAACCATGGGTCAGATTCAAGGATAAAGTTGGATTTGTAAAGTGAGGCGTTGCGAAACCTCTCCAGTGGGCTTATTTCTTGAGAGGAATTCACCATCCAGCTGTTTTTCGAAACCTACAGGTGAACACATTTTTTTAATTCAAAATAGGGACGGAAAGTAACTAGATGAAACATCAAAAACCAAGGAACAGACTGTTCAAAGCGGGTTCAATCAGAGATAGGAGGCTTTCGCGTATCATAATTTAATGAACTTTTTTGTTATTGCAAGAAAAAATTTGTGATGGCAAACGGCCCTGGCGGGTTTCTGGGAGGTTCCTGGGGGTTCAAGTGTAAGTAAGGTACCTAACTAGCGTTGGAAGCGCGGGTGGATGATGATGTCACAGAGCGTGAGAAATGCAGATCAACTGAAAATAGCACTCGGACGCGTTGAGAGCACGGGTATCATGAAAATACTAAGCGCGTATGGTATTGTTTTTATGTTACAGGTCCGAGCTTACTTTCTCTTGAGCATGAATAATTTCATGTATGAGTCTGTTTCACGTTCTAATCTTTAATGTCACTTTCATCATCTTACGGATTTTGCAAACTCACTGAATTTTATGTTTGTATTTTCTTGATTAATTAGGTTTCTTATTCTGTTACACGAAATATCTCATGCACCCTTCCATCCATTTTTGCACATACGTTGTCTTGACACTGTTTATTGATACTCCAAATCATGCAAGCCGCAAGCGAAGTCTGTCAGAGCTTTGTTGATTCTTTGTGTGAACCAGCCCTTCGACATTTCACCATTTCGACATCCCTGAAAGCCGTGTAAAAGTTGACACTCCATGGCTGCTTCAGGCTTGTTTCAATTCCATCGATGTGTACGTGTGAGTGTGTTCCATGTCTTTGGGGCTTGTAAAATGGTTTACTTTGGGGGTTTCACTTTTTTGAGTGAAGACGGGATTCAGGAGGGTCGAAAAGGGGAGAAGCAGTCTCAGGTACTTAATAAATCAGTTTCAACTTTAGGACTACAATGTCAGTACTATAGTGTAGGGTCTTTCAGCGTCCTCTGAACCTTCACAAGCAAAATTAATACTCTGTGGAGACCCGGAGCTTTGATTTAGTCAAGTCGCATGGGTCTTATCACTTGCCTATTGTTTTAAAAGTGTGCTTTTGCTTTTGGGAGCTTATGTTTATCAAACGGAAAGTTGAATGTTCGAGTGATCAATTGACACTGCTTTAATGACCCATCACTACTTGGGATGATTTTGAACCATATTTTAGCACAATCAGGCAATGCGCACGGGTTTCTTTGGCGTGTTCTTCCCATGTGTGCCTGTGGGCGAATACTTCACTCTTTCACTTTTCTTTTGCTTTTGTACAGGCAGTTCAACGTGTTTTATAATTTCTTGTTGTGTTTTGTTTGTCTATGTGTTGTCGTTGTTGATGTTGTTGTTGTTATTGCTCCATTTGTTTCACATACTATTAAATGATTTTTCTTGGTTTATTCGTGTTTTATGCTTCTTTTATGCGATGTTCTTTCAATACTCTGTGATTGTGTTACCCTGTTAGTTCCATTGTGAGGTGCTTTGAGTAAAGAACCTAATCCATTCGACGTTTGTTGATGATTTTGACAAAAGTTTATTTTGTTTGCTGTCAAATCGTGTTTCTGTTCAACTTTTACTCCAATCCTCATTCCCAAAGTTCTGTTCTTGTCTAGAGTATGATCCTGAGTGGAACGACAACGTAAATAAAACGTAGGTAAGAGGTCCACAAGAAAGTAGAAAAGGAGGGGGGATGATGATCAAAGCCAAAGGTCAAAAAAGGTGAAACAGCTCACTAGTGACCCGATATTTATTTATAAAAAACAATCATTGTTTCAAGGCTTTTCCGCGTTAATCGTCGGCGAGCACCTTTGTAGGTTCTTACACCTGATAGCTTTATTCCACGCAAAACAGCATGGGAGTGTTGTAACTTGATTTAAATAATTGTTTCGGATGAACTATTAGTTTTAAAGTTTTTGGAAGGGTGGAATTGGGTGCCACATTTCCAGTCACAGACACTAGCGTTCGCAATATCCTTTTAAAATCCAAGGGCAATTCAAGGTGGAAAATAAGTTCAGTTCTCTGCAAAGACAGAACGATATCCAATTCCTTTTCAAAACAGGAAAAGAAGACCTCAGTTTAGAAAGGAGAAAGCAAAAAGAATAGTCCAGATATAAGAAAAAAACTGCCGACTCATTCGAGAAGTTCGCTCACTTTTTTTTTACAGTGTACTTACGTTAGTGTAGTTACTTCAACCACTAACGTAAATGTTGAATCCGAGCCACAATAAAAGTTCAGAACCACGCTACCCAAATAATGTGGATATATTGGTCAGGTCAGATCAGGTCCGGTGAGTCAGGTTCGGTCGGGTCAGGTCAAAGATTGTATAAATGGTGGTCAAGATATAAACTACGCACAAATCAATACGTCGTTCAAAGAAAAATTGCCTTTTTTCAATTTGATATAAATTTGGATAACTACAATGAATTTTATTCTGTTTGAAGTGTTTGTTCCTTTGATCCTTTGGCTATCAGTCCGTGGTTTTGCAAGACACTCGATAATCCACATAAAATTTTGTACAGGGTGCTCAATAAAACAGTGCAAAATTTCTGAATCGTCATGAAGCTCCCGTTCGAAAAAGAATTTTTCTCTCTTGAATTTTTACCACAAAGAAGACGAGGTAGGCCTTAAAGTGCAGAGTGATGCTTGGATTATCTGCTTATCTTCTTTATTTACTGGGTGAGCACACAAAAATCATCTTTTTGGTTTTGCATGGATAACTTTTTTCGTCGTTGACAGATTTTGAAAATTTGCGACTCATATTGAAGCTAAAACTATAGGTAAAGAGACCTGAGGATCAGATTTGACTCAAGACAAACATCCAGAGCCAAGAGTTCGATGAAATGTGACCCAAATTCAAAACGCCGTCGACAGCCCGTTTAGAAAAAGGATTTGCTAATAGCCACATTTTTTTCGAATAAATAATTCATTCTAAATACATTATGGTCTTTGTTCTTGTTCTAGTCAAGAACTGTGTAGGTGAAGGAATTCATTTACAACTGCATGTTCAAAGAAAAGAAACAGTCCCTTGTTCACCTGAAACTGGTCGTAACCAACACTACGAAAATAAAAACAATGAATTACCTAAACTGGTTTGTTCATTACTCATTGTTTTGATTTTTGTAATATTGGTTACGACCAATTCAAGGTGACCAAGGGACTGTTTCTCCATCTTAAAGAGGCAGTTGTAATTGGATTCCTTCAACTACAATTTTTGGCTAGGACAAGCTTGAAAAACCTCCATGTATTCAGAATAAATGATACCTTCCAAAGAAAAGTGACTTTTAGCCAATCCTTCTCCCAAACGAACTGTAGGCGACGTTCAAGATTGGGGCCAACTTCCATTAAACACTTGATTCTGAATGTTTGCCTTGAATCAATTCTAATCCTAAGGTCTTCTCACCTGAAGTTTTAGCTTTAATATGAGCCACTAATTTTTGAAATCGATCAACGACGAAAAAAGTTATCCATGCAAAACCAAAAAGATAATTTCTTTGTGCTCACCCTGTAAATAAAGGAGATAAGCAGGGAATTCCAACACCACCCTGTACTTTAAGGCCTACTTCGTCTTCTTTGTGGTGAAAAATCAAGAGATTTTTTTTTTTTTTGAACGGGAGCTTATTGACGATTCAGAAGTTTTGCACTGCCTTATTGAACACCCTGTGCAAAATTCATGTGGATTATCTAGTGTGTCGCAAAACCACGAACTAATAGCCAAAGAATCAAGTCAACGGAAACTTCAAACAGAATGCAAATTCATCGTAGTAATCCAAATTTACATCAAATTGAAAAAAAGTCAAATTTTTTTGGAACGACGTATCGATTTGTGCGTAGCTTAGAATAATGTAATCATCAGAGTATTGATGTGTGGCGGCTTTGACATAATTATTAAGGGAAACGTATCACGAAGGGAACAATTTAGGGAGCTTAGCTATCTTAGTTAACAGCGTTGAGGTGGGTTAATGTATCGGAACAAGCCTTCATTTAGAAATTTTGACATGTATATAAAAGTCAAAACATTGATTGCATGTTACAAATAATTTCTGTGTCTTAATGTGATCAAAATTGTGGTTGAGTCCATCTCAACACTCTCAAATGCTCTGTTTTTGAACCAGAAGAAGGAAAGCACAGCGGGATGGCGTCCCGACACCAGAATGATTATCGGCCCAGCGGTTTCATAACAAGGAAAAATAATTCAATTCGAATAAGTTGAATCAAATTGGAGTATAATGGATCTCTGCAAAGGCAGAACGATATCCTATTCCTTTGCAAAACAGGAAAACGAGATCATAGTCTAGGAAGGAAAAAGCAAAAAGAATAGTCCAGATATAAGAAAAGAAACTTTCGATTCGTTCGAGAAATTCGCTCACTTTTTTTCACAGTGTACTTACGTTGATGTAACTACTTTCACTACTAACTTGAATGTTGAATCCGATTGAGCCACAATAAGTGTTTCAAACCACGTTACCTAAATAATATATACCTAGTGGTCAGGTCAGGTCAGATCAGGTCCGGTAGGTCAGGTCAGATCATGTCCGGTGGGTCAGGTTCGGTCGGGTCAGGTTGAATATCGCATTATTATTGATCAAGATATAGAATAATGGTGTTCATTGGAGTACTGGTGTGTGACGGCTTCGACAAATTATTCAGGGGAACCTATCCTATAGCAAACAATTTGGAGAGCTTTAGCTATCCCAGTTAACAGCGTTGAGGTAGGCTTAGGCATGGGAACAGGCCTTTATTCAGCCACTTTGACATGTATATGAAAGTCAAAATATTAATTGCATGTTGGAAATAGATACTTTGTCTTACTGTGACCAAAATAGTGATTGAGTCTATCTCAACACACTCAAGTGCTCTATCCTTGAACCAGAAGAAAGAAAACACAGCAGGATGGCGTCCTGATACCAGATGATCATCGGCTCAGCGGTTCCAAAACAAAGAAACATGATTCAATACAAATAAGTTGAATCAAATTGGAGTATAATGGGTCTCTGCAGAGGCAGAGCGATATCCTATTTCTTTGCAAAACAGGAAAACGAGACCATAGTCTGGGAAGGAAGAAGCAAAAAGAATAGTCCAGATATAAGGAAAAAAACTCCCGATTCGTTCGAGAAATTCGCTCACTTTTTTTTACAGTGTACTTACGTTACTGTAGGTACTCCTACCACTAACGTGAATGCTGAATCCGATTGAGCCACAATAAGTGTTCCGAACCACGCTACCTAAATAATATATACGTATGGTCAGGTCAGGTCAGATCAGGTCCGGTAGGTCAGGTCAGATCATGTCTGGTGGGTCAGGTTCGGTTGGGTCAGGTTAAATATTGCATAAATGTTGGTCAAGATATAGAATAATGTATTCATTGGAGTACTGGTGTGTGGCGGCTTCGACATAATTATTAGGGGGAACCTATCCCATAGCAAACAATTTGGAGAGCCTCAGCTATCCCAGTTAACAGCGTTGAGGTAGGTTTTGGTATGAGAACAGGCCTTTACTCAGCCACTTTGACATGTATATGAAAGCCAAAACATTGATTGCATGTTGGAAATAGTTACTGTGTCTTACTGTGATCAAAATAGTGGTTGAGTCCATCTCAACACTCTTAAGTGCTCTATCCCTGAACCAGAAGAAGGAAAGCACAGCAGGATGGCGTCCTGACACCAGATGATCATCGGCTCAGCGGTTCCAAAACAAAGAAACATGATTTAATTCAAATAAGTTGAATCAAATTGGAGTATAATGGGTCTCTGCAGAGGCAGAACGATATCCTATTCCTTTGCAAAACAGGAAAACGAGACCATAGTCTGGAAAGGGAAAAGCAAAACGAATAGTCCAGATATAAGGAAAAAAACTCCCGATTCGTTAGAGAAGTTCGCTCATTTTTTTTTACGGTGTACTCACGTTAGTGTAGTTACTTTTGCCACTAACGTGGATGTTGAATCCGATTGAGCCACAATAAGTGTTTCAAACCACGCTACCTGAATAATATATACCTAGTGATCAGGTCAAGTCAGATCAGGTCCGGTAGGTTAGGTCAGATCATGTCTGGTGGGTCAGGTTCGGTCGGGTCTGGTTAAATATTGCTCAAATGTTGGTCAAGATATAGAATAATGGTGCTCATTGGAGTACTGGTGTGCGGCGGCTTTGACATAATCATTCAGGGGAACCTATCCCTTAGCAAACAATTTAGAGAGCTTCAGCTATCCCAGTTAACAGCGTTGAGATAGGTTTAGGTATGGGAACAGGCCTTTATTCAGCCACTTTGACATTGTTATGGGAGTCGAAACATTGATTGCATGTTGGAAATAGTTACTGTGTCTTACTGTGATCAAAATAGTGGTTGAGTCCATCTCAACACTCTTAAGTGCTCTATCCTTGAGCCAGAAGAAGGAAGCACAGCAGGATGGCGTCCTGACACCAGATGGTCATCGGCCCAGCGGTTCCAAAACAAGGAAAAATGATTCAATTCAGATAAGTTGAATCGAATTTGAGTATAATGGGTCGTCTATACATCCAGGCGTATAAGCAAGGGAACTGGGGAGGATCAATATACGCTAAATAAGTAAAAACTTACGATTTTTGCTGTACGGGTAGCGAAAAGGCCGGCGACGACACTTTTATAAGCATATTTCCCAGTTTGTCGAAAGCAACGCTAAGTACACCATCGGAGCGGAACTAAATGAAAATATGTTCTGCACTTTTGCATTCACTATACGCTTTTCTCGAAGCTTTTCTCGCCCAACCCAGCATCGAGCCCTGTAATGTGCCTTCCTGCCGAAAGGTCGAGCGCAGAGGAGCCGAAATGGCAATTTGATTCTTGGCGACGGGGCAAAGGAGCCCCACAAAGACGCCCAGCAGAACCTTCCATCTTACACGTTCTGTATACGCCTCACCAGCACCTTTATGCAGAAAGCAGAGTATAGGCGAGCTTTCAGAGAAATGACGAGAGGCGAGGTGCAGTAATTTCCTGCAAAACAGCGACGGCGTGCTGCAAATAAAAGTCTCATGCACCGGGACGAATTTCTAAAGCTTTTGGTCTTGCACAGCAGCGCAGAGAGCACTATGAGAATATTGTGGAGTGTCGCGTAGAATTCTGGGATTTAATCGAAATTCTCGGAGCCGGCTGGAATAAGAATAAGACAACAAATAAAAAAAATGCTGCTGTTTGATTTTGCGCGCTCAAACGTGATGAATTTTTTTTTTATTTGTAGTGTAACAACAAATAGAAGACGTTCTCTGCGCTCTGCAATTTTTTTTTACGGTGCGCTCCAGTTCAAATATTGAATTAATAAAAAAAAATACAAAGGCATGTTTGTGTGATGCATGCTGGTAGAGTGCGATGGCCTGTTCCCTTCTTTGAACACGGTGATGACATGGTGTTTTGCAACGTTTCGAACGGTTAGATGATTTCTTTATTGTCGCGTAAGTGTGTTGCGGAAAATTCGAGAGAAAACTTAAAGAATTTGCACAATATGTATAATGATAAACGTTCATGAAGTGGTCATGTTGCGTTCAAAATCTAAGCTCCAAGACGGAGCTGGAATCACCAACATTTGGAGATTTCGAGTTCAAGTCTCCAAATTTCCGATCTTCAAAGAGTGCATTCTCAAATTTCAAGTCTAAACTGAATTCCGAACTGAAGGTGAGGTTCCCGAAAGGTTCCTGAACTGTCGAGATTAACTCAGGATCTCAAATATGAAGGATCTTCGAGAGTTTCTAAGTCACTGATCTTGAGTTGGAATTTCATAAAAAATACAGTGAGTGGCTCTTTTATACTTTTGAAGGTTTAGGGTAGCAGCCTAATTTTAGGACTGTGGTGTAAATTTTAGAGTTTTAGTCTAAATCCGAAACGAGAGTCTGATTTTTTTTGGATAAAGTCGAGAGAGAGCTCTGTGATATCTCTATCCAAGTCCAATATCCGAATTGAAGAGGGAATTACTCAGTTTTGAGTTAATATAATATAATTAGTAGTTCATAGTTGAGGTACCTCCAGTAGTTAGAGAGTCTTTCAAATAGGAATGATTATTATTATAACTTGAAAGGAATTCATTTCTAAGACCATGCTGCTATTATGATACAATAACCAGTGTAATCTCCTCTGCTAATTTCCCAGTTAAGTTTGTTATTAGAACCGGCACCTAAGATACTCACTTGGAATTTAACAAATAAATTCCTCCCTAGCATAGCTCAACCACATTTCAAGTAATCAGCTAGCACTTACTTATGCCCAAAAACTCCCATCCGAATTATCGAAATTCGAAATTGGACACAAGAAGAGCGTCGCATACTAAACTCCAAAGCCAAAGTTATCCGCAGACTATCCACTCTCCTTTGCACTCCAAGTTGGAATAAACGGAACTTCCCAGACGACGCTCCTTGAATAAGAAAACGTAACCCCCAGCTCTCTCCGAAGCTTAATGTATTGCAATTATGCTCCCGTACCCCGGTGCCAACTATAACCGAAACAGGGGCAGGGGGTTTCGAGGAACCATCCGAAGCGCCAGCCAGCTAACAAGACTGTTTATCTTTGCGGGTGGGCGGGAGGGGGCAGGAAGCAAGGGGCGAGGGGCGAGAAAGACCCAGAGTTGCTGGGACGAGAGGTGATGGGAGGAAAATGGAAAATGGAACGGAGCAAAGCGGGGTTGTTTATACAGAGTGGAACGGGGAATTGAGTACGCCCCTGTGTTGTACAGCAGCAGAGGACGTTTCGTATGCCTGTCTGCCTTATTTTGCTTGCCCCCCTGCCCGGTCCTCCGCCCAGTTCGCCACTCGGGGAGCGACTTCATCAGGATTAAATCGGGACAAGCTCGAAATTTATGCCGGACAAAGGACGGAGTGCATCATCACATTGGGTCCCGGGTCCCGACCTATGGGGAATCGTGTGAAGGGAATGTAATGCCACCGATCCGAGGTTCACTTATTGCCGTATCTTTTCTATACATTGTTTCTTGCACGCTATACTTAGTATCACTATAATGTCTACTCACGTTGTAATAAAACCAAGTGCAATTTGTCTTTCTTGAACCAACTTGACAAACTCACGTCACGATTTTCAAATTATTTGCTTTTCATCTTCTCATTCTAATCGCTTTAATTCACACTAGGCAGTTTCTAGACTCGCGCCTTGCTAAATCAACATAGTTGAGAGTTAAAGCTCGTTGTATCGAGTTGGAACTCACTTTTTCAGCAGCCTCAGACTCACCTTCGTGTTTTTGGGAAAAACTACACAAATTGTGAAGTCATTTGAATATTTCAAACTCACTTTGCAACTTTCAACAATTCACTTTCAACGTTTCCAGCTCATGGCCATGAACTCACTTTACAAATTTGAGTACTCATATTAGTCCGGATGCTACATAGTTGAAAGTACCTTGCATTTTTTGATGAGAAGATGCCACTCAGTGGGAATGTTCTTTGCATCGTAGTCTTCCGATCCAGAAAGGTAGCCATCAGCGCCATCCATGCCGGCGGCGTATACAGGGTGATACAGAAAAAAAAAGTTGAAAAATTATATTCAATTAACCGAAACATGTGGATACGTGTAACTCACCACATACATTAGGTATTTTATGCTAATGAAGTCACAGCAAACTGTTCTTGATTACCTTGAACCGTCTTTGAAATGAAGGGGAAAACCAGAAAAAAAAACAAGAACACTCTTTTTTCCATAAATAAGTAATTCTTCGAGATATTGACACAATACTTGGTATTTCTACAAAAAGTAATGTTAGAAATGATATGAGCTTAATAGCCAATTTCTAAGTCAACTATTTCCAGAAATACGATTGTCAACTTTTTTTTCCTCTTGAGCACCATCTTGAATCTGCCCTGTGAGGCATCGTTGAAAAAATGATTGGTTATTATAATATTGGTAACATTAAATCATTGCATCGCGAAAACAACCTACTCATCATAATTTAGTGACCTCTTCAGCGGGAAAGAACTGCCATTCACGTATTTTTTGGCACTTCAAAGATTTAGTGCCCATGATGGCATTTGCCACATCTGGAATGGTAAAATATGTTACGCATTATGGACCTTGATGTACTTTGAGGTAGCCTACCAAGTTTCACCATTATCGATTGAGAGGTTTGTTCTTTAAAGCTGTTTGACCAAAATTTGTGTGGTTTTTTTATGAAAAATTCAAAATATTGGGTCTCTCACCTTTACTTGATCCCTCACTGAGGATAGCCTGAAACCAAAATTCTCCGAATTTTTCATGATGATGGTTCAGTGGGAAGTGCTTTTCAATGTTCAGTTGTCAAAAATTGCATAGTTGCGTTCAGATTCCAGACAGAGAGCGACAAAGAAGTTCATGCAGTAAAAAAAGACATGAATTACAATCGAGAGAAAACTAGTCCAAAGCTAGACTGAAAGCTGTCTGGAGACCTTGCTTTTTATAACATAAGTGTGCAATTTGGTACACTGTTAGAGCCTTGAGTTAGTAATGTTTCAAGCCTCCCACCCACGCTTGAGAGTCTTACAGAACCTGTGTATTGCGGGAAGCCTATCTAAAAGGGACATTTCCGGGATTTTTTCGTTGCATTGAAAGTTGTGTCTTTTTCACTGCATGAACTTCTTTGTCGCTCTCTGTCTGGAATCTGAACGCAACTATGCAGATTTTGGCAACTACACATTGAAGAGCAGTTCTTGGTGAACCATCAGCATAAAAATTTTGGAGACTTTCGGTTTCATGCTTTCGTCAACGAGGGATCAAATAAGGGTGAAAGATCCAATATTTTGCATTTTCCATAAAAAAATTGAACGAATTTAGTTCAAACAGCTTTTAAGAACAAACCTTTCAATTGATGATCGCAAAACTTGGTAGGCTACCTCAAAGTACATCAAGGTTCATAATGCGTAACATATTTTACCATTCCAGATGTTGCAAATGCCATCATGGCCACTAAAGCTTTGAAGAGCCAGAAAATACGTGAATGGCAATTCTTTCTCGCCGAAGAGGTCACTAAATTATGATGAGGAGGTTGTTTTTACGATGCAATGATTACATATTACCATTATTATGATAACCAATCACTTTTTCAACGATGCCTCACAGGGCAAATTCAAAATGGTGCTCAAGAGGAAAAAAAAGTTGACAATCGTATTTCTAGAAATAGTTGGCTTAGGAATTGGCTACCTAGCTCATATCATTTTTAACATTACTTTTTGTAGAAATACCAAGTATTGTGTCAATATCTCTAAGAATCACTTATTTATGGGAAAAGAAGTGTTTTTCTTTTTTTTTCTGTTTTTCTCATACATTTCAAAGACGGTTCAAGGTAATCAAGAACAATTTGCTGTGACTTCATGAGCATAAAACAGTTAATGTATGTGGTAAATTACACGTCTCCACATGCTTCGGTTATTCAAATATAATTTTCCAACTTTTTTTTTCTGTTTCACCCTGTATACGCTGCCGGCTTGGATGGCGCTGATGGCTACCTTTCTGGATCGGAAGAGTATGATGCAAAGAACATTTCCACCAAGTAGCATCTTCTCATCAGAAAATGCGAGGTTCATTCCATTTTATGCAACTAGCATCCGGACTATACAAGGTGTTTCAGGGATGATAACAAAAAATTCAACTGTGGGTAGATCTCGTCAAAATATGACGAAGACCTATATCCCATTTTGTGAAGTTCGGCCTAATGAAGAAGATACAGCCCTCTAAAGTTTAGTTTTTTCGGAATTCAAAAATTTGTAACTTAGTAACATTTGGACAAATTTAGCTTTTATTCAGCATTAAGCTGGTTTGTCATAATTGTCAATCAAGCTGCCAAATTTGGAAAGAATCCAATCAGTGGCGTAGAAGTTATGAAGGGTCACCTTAAGTCAACTTTTCTTGGGATGCTTCTAGATTAATGACCCTCATAACTCCTACACCACTGGTTGGATTATTTCCGAATTTGGCAGGTTGATAGATAATTATGACAAACCAGCTTTTGCTTAACTGGAGCTAAATTTGTCAAAACGTTCCTGAGTTACAAATTTTTGAAATCCGAAAAAAGTGAACTTTGGAGGGCTGTATCTTCGTTATTAGGCCAAACTTTGCAAAAGTTTTTGTATTGTCTCTTCTGCTAGCCAAATAACTCGTTATCTAATCCTGCTAGCCAAACGACTCGTACTCATTAGTTGGACCAGGCTACGGAGTTCATAGGGTGCAGCGACAAAATATTCCAGCCAAAAATATCCCACCACAAATATCCCGGCAATAATATCCCAGTCAAAAATGTCCCCGCGACAAAATATCTAGGGTCAAAAATATCCCCACCCCAATAATATCCCCTCCAATAATGTCCCGGGCAGAAATATAGATGATATATTATAGAATATATATATATTTAGATGTAAATATAGAATTTCTGACCCACCCGATAACGAGTCTACGAGCTGATGAGCCCCATTATGTTTTTTCATGGCTTTCAAAATTCCAGTAACCCCCTTTGGCCTTCTTTTTATTAAATAGAGCTTCATTGGGCCTCCTTTATAGTTTTTTAATGACTTCCAGAGCTATATCAGGCCCGGGTCTAAAGTGTACTGTTACGTATTTCGCGTACTGATTCGAATATAATTGAGACGATCATTATAAAATACACACTGTTTATCACTGCATACTACAATAAATTCACGCCAACAATTATCTACTTGAAAATATGTCGCAGATACTTCGCTTTGATCCGCTCGCTACCACTTCGCATTTCAATTCAATACTGCTCGTGAGCTGACGGTTGATGCCTTATATATATGGTCGTTTCTGAAGGAAAACTGTTTTTATAGCATTGAGGAACTCCTTGCGGGCTCAGTGCTAATGCGATGCTAGATTTGTTTTATGTTGTAATATGTTTTACAATGACTGTTTTGTTTCTCTGAGGCAGGCATGATAGTCACTTTTGACTTGTGCTGTGTATTCATGTGGATATGCTAATGTGGAAAAACCCGAACATTGTCCCGTGAGGTAGGTACCAGTGATTAAAAAACCAAATACCTATGACTTGACTAATTTTAACGGGATTTTCGCGGTTATTTAAGAAGTTAATGAGCAAGAGGGGATCGCGAATTACCACAAGAAGGTTTTTCTTGACACCTAATCCACTCTGGAAAGATTCTTCTTCAGTTGGCTGGTATAAAAATTGTCCAGTTGGCAAAAATACAATGTGCCAGTGGACTAAATGACTAAATCTGCAGCTGAACAAGTTGGAATTGATAGAGTCCAGGAATTTTAGCTGTTAAAATTGCAAATAGCGAACAAAAATGAAAGCGAGCCGGATTTTTGCATATAAGCTCAGTTAAGCATGTAGTTTAACATAGTGAAAGTCCTCAAGAATCCGGTGTGAGCTTCGGCCGTTGTGGCCTCGAGAAGAACTTGAGGATCAGTTTTTCGCGTATATCTCGTGAACAATGGCATTTGAGAAGAAAGTGTCTAGAAAAAAATTGTTGGAAATTTCATTGTCTATAAGAAAGGACCTTACACATTTCATCGTCAGTCTACTCCTTCTTCGTCAAAACACAAGAAAGTTAAAATAATCCAGATGCTCGATGCTGAAGACTGTATGGACCTTGAGTTTTATGATGGCGGAGTGCCACCTTGTAGATGTGTTGGTTGGTCCACTATTTCTTGATTGAAACTTGAAGCCATCAATACGAACTATGCCAGCGGCATATACAGGGTGAAATAAAAATAAAAAGTTGAACATTTGTACCTCAAAAACCAAAATAGGTGAAGACATATAAATCGCCAAAAATATTCCTTATTACATGGTCATGAAGTCGTCGTAAATTTAGATCAAATATGTTGAGCCGTTTCTGACATATCTTTAGAAGACTGAAGTCGTTACGAGAGAAAACTAGTTTTCCGTATATCAGTAGGTAATTCTTCAGATATTGAAGCGAGACTTGGTGTTTTCAATCAAAACAATGATAAATAACATTTAAAATTAAATAATAGTAAAAAACACTCTCCAGGCCAACTACTTTTAGAAAAAACACAGTCAACTTTTTTTCTGATGAGTAGGCGAAAAAATTATTTTTTTCGGTAACAACTTCAGTGTTTTGAAGATACTTCAAGAAGGGCTCAAGATATCTAATTCTAGTTCACGATGACTTTATGACCATGAAATCAGAATTATTTATGGCGATTTACATGTCTTCACCTATTTTGGTTCTTGAGGTACAAATGTTCAACTTTTTATTTTTATTTCACCCTGTATATGCCGCCGGCATAGTTGGTATTGATGGCATTAGGTTTCAATTAAAAGAGAATGGATCGAACAACACCTCTACCAAGTGGCACCCAGCCATCATAAAACTCAAGGTCTGTACAGTCTTCAGCATCGAGCATCTGGATTATTTTAATTTTCTTGTGTTTTGACGAAGAAGGAGTGGACTGACGATGGAATGTGTGAGGACCTTTCTTATAGACAATAAAATTTTCAACAATTTCTTTTCGAGCACTTTCTTCCTAAGTGCCATTGTTCACAAGATATACGCGAAAAACTGATCCTCAAGTTCTTCTCGAGGCCACAACGGCCGAAGCTCACACCGGATTCTTGAGGACTTTTACTATGTTGAGAGCTACATGCCTAACTGAGCTTATATACAAAAATCCGGCTCGCTTTCATTTTTGTTCGCTATTTGCGATTTTAACAGCTAAAATTCCTGGACTAATAGGCCTCCGAATAGCGTTCCCGAACTTTCTTATCATCTTCCAGCAATTTCCATAGTGGTCCGGCATATGCGGTTTCTAGACGACTCCTGGATAATCACACACACCTTTCGCGTGCTTTCCGTGTTTTCTGGGATCTGAACCTCCGTTAAAGTGGACAGATGTGTCTTGATCGAGCGTTGAAGGTTCCCAATGCCAAATCATCGCGTATACTTCCGGAAACGCCCAGAGCACCGCTTCTGTATCTACACCGCTACATGATGGATGGAAGAATCCAGAAAGATCGCGTGTTTACCCGAATATACGGGATTACCGCTCGTAACAGTAGGTTGGAGTCCTAGTTAGCCCCCCTATGCTTTTTCATGGCTCTCAGAATTCCAGTGAGCCCCCTGTTGTCTACTTGTGTTATCCAGAGCTCCATTGAGCCCCCTTGCTTCCTCAATGTTATTTGAAGCCCTGCTGAGCCCCCTTACATCCTCCAGAAACTTTCGGAGCATTAATGAGCACCTTGTGCCTTGATGTGATATTTGGAGCCCTATTGGGCTCCCCTGTGTCCTCAAGTGTAGTACAGAGCCCGAAATGGAGTCTAATTGACCCACTTATGTTTTTATTGGCTTCCAGAGTACCACTTTTTCCTTCATTGTTATGTAAAGCTCCATTTGGCCCCCTTGTTTTTTCAACGTCTTTTGAAGCCCTGCTGAGCCCCCTCCTTCAAAACTTTCCGAAACTTTCGGAGCATAGGTGAGTGAGCACCTTGTGCCTCAATGTGATACTCGAAGCCCCATCGGGCCCCCTTGTATCCTCAAGTGTGGAGTATGGAGTATGGAGTATGGAGTGTGCAATATATAGAGTTCTAATCAGCCCACTCAGCCTTTTATTGGCTTTCAGAGTACCAGTAAGCCCCAATTTCTCCTTCATATGTTATGTCAAGCTATGAAGCTTCACTGGGCCCCCTTGTGTCTTCGATATCGTTTGAAGCCCTGCTAAGCACAGACATGAAGGACACAAGGGGCAGTCTTGTCTCCACTGGAGTTTCGGAAGTTATATATGACGACACAAAGAAGCTCCTCAGAGTGAGTATCCAGAGTGATCCAGAAGGGGGGCGTATTTTTCCAGGGAAGTTTCTTCCGGGGGACGTTTCTTTCCCGGAGACGTATTTTCCTGAGGGAGTATTTTCCCTGGGACGTCTTTTCCTTGAGACGTAATTTCCACGAGACCTATTGTGAGGAACGTTTTTTCCGGGGACGTTTTGTGGGGGAAGTTTTTTCCCAGATCCAACATGACATGACTTTCGGACTTGCAAATAACTCGAACGCGGAAAAGTGTGGACATGAACCTCATCAGATGCTCGGAAGACCATACCATCAGGTTGTTACAGCAATTTTGGACTTAGGGACAGCTGGACCAAAAAAAAAATGCGATGAACCTTGTCAGGTGGCTGAAGAGCTGTTACCTCCTTGCGATATTCTCAGATTGGGGAATTTTGCCGCGGAGATATTTTTGGGTGAGGTCTTTTTGGCTGGGATATTATTGGCAGGGGTATTTTTGGGATGGGATATTTTGTCGCGGGAATATCTTTGGTTGGGATATTATTGCCGGGATATTTTTGGCTGGGATATTCTGTTACCCGACCATTCATAGCTCGGTGCTCGGCTTCGCAGTTCGATAATAAGAGGGACAAACGAACGAAAATCAGAGTACTAGCATTAGTGGAAACTGTAGTAAAACTGTAGGGCAATTTGCTTGAGGAAAAACAAAAAATACCCATATAAGTTGGTAGGACTTGTGCTCAAAGTATGCGTCATAAATCACACCAAATCTCTTTCAATTAATTAATGGGAATATAAAGCGATAATTTATTCCGTGCCATTACAAGCCTCATAAACTTCAAGATTGATGTGACAATTTAAACGCACCGTATCACACTTTGAACTCGTCGCATCAATGATCAAAATAGTAGTGGCTGGTATCTTACATCACTTGCTTTGAATTTTAAACCATAACTTGCTCATCTTCCAAAACAACTCTTACGTAACGCAAATTTTGTGGTTGTTTTTCAAAAATTCCTATGTTTTTTTCAGCGATTATAACATAGAAAGCAAAAGGAAAAACGCTGATGCATGAGGATATAATATATTCATATCTAAGCTTTTTGTTATGTAGAGTTCAGCCGCAAATTACAAAAATATTTCCCTCAAAATTGTGATGGAAGAGATGAAAAATTCCACAAGCCCCGCTAGACTTTTAAGCCGCGTTTCCCATGTGGTCATCAGCAAGTTATTTATCGGGGAACGCTGAGCGAGTATTCTGGTGATGTGCATGTGTTGAATTTAGCCATGTTCTCGTATACAGGGTGATCACGAAATTGCGCATCACCAGAACATTACTGCGATAAATGGAATCTTCCACGAAGCTCACAGAAATAATCTCAAGACTTTTTTGACTTTCATTTTCGAAGTTATGGAGGGTTGAATTTCAGTCGTTTGTCGTTTGAACCCTCCTAGTTTCTATATTCCAAAAGATTCCAGTAAACGTTGGCGGCAAAATATAAGAATGAAAAACCAATCACTGGGTGTTAACTAGATTTTCATTTACGATGCAGGGTGAATCATGAAGTAATATTCCAAAAATATTCCAAGGAAAAAATATAGTTTCCTTGAAATACTCCAAAAAAAAAATGATTTTTTGGTAGAGAACAACTCTGTGACAAATACTTGAAAGGTCATAAGTCCGTTTTTGACGTTTCAAGAAAATATGTCTTTAGTTTTGAAAACTTTCGTGCACATTAGCTTTTGAATACTTTTAGGAACCTGTTAATCAATGATTATGAACTTATGAAACTGATGGATTATCGATCCACGTGGAGTTTCTAAAAACTTTCCAACAAAGTTTGAGTAAATTGAACATGAAGAGTGAAACATAATCAAACTTAGTTTGGAAAAATTGGTAAAAATTATGTTACGTAGATAGTGAGTAGGGACCTATGTGGAAAAATCGTACGTATCAAAAACGTTTTGATGCCAACCTATGACTTTTTTATTGGGAGATTGAACGTCTACTGGATCCCTATTGAATGTTCGGAGATATATGTTCAAACACGTGAAATAAACAACGTTCAATATAGTGAATCAAATTAAACGTCCAAAATACATCTTGAGAAAAAAACAATAAAAAGCGTTTTTTATTGGAGTCAAACAGCCCAAACGCTTTATAATCATTACAGATAACGACTACCTGAATAGAGTTCATTTTCCAACGTTGTTCGAACGTCTTCTATCCCCCCAAAACTAACCGAACTCACCAAACGTTGCGAAACGTTCCATCATCACCCGAATAAAAACGTTTTGATGCCAACCTATGACTTTTTTATTGGGAGATTAAACGTCTACTGGATCCCTATTAAATGTTCAGAGATATATGTTCAAACACGTGAAATAAACAACGTTCAATATAGTGAATCAAATTAAACGTCCAAAATACATCTTGAAAAAAACCAATAAAAAGCGTTTTTTATTGGAGTCAAACAGTCCAAACGCTTCATAATCATTACAGATAACGACTACCTAAATAGAGTTCTTCCAACGTTGTTCGAACGTTTTCTATCTCCCCAAAACTAACCGGACTCACTGAACGTTGCGAAACGTTCCATCATTACCCGAAAAAAAATCTTGAAAAAAAAAACAATCAAAAGTGTTTTTTATTGGAAGCAAACAGTCCAAACGCTTATAATCATTACAGACAATGATTAAATAGAGTTTATTTCTCAACGTTGTTCGAGCTTCTTCTATCCACCCAAAACTAACCGTACTCACTAAACGTTGCGAAATGTTCCATCATCAACCAAATAAAAACGTTTTGATGCCAACCTATGACTATCTTATTGGAGGATTAAACGTCTATTGGATCCCTATTGAACGTTCAAGGATATATCTTCAAAAACGTGAAAAAACAACGTTCAATATAGTGAATCAAATAAAACGTCCAAAATACATCTTGAAAAAAAAAATAGAAAACGCTTTTGATTTGAGTCAAACAATGCAAACGTATTATAAACACTACAGATAACGCTATAATTGAGCTTATTTGATAACGTTGCTCGAACGTCTTCTGTCCACCCGAAACTAACCGCACTCACTAAACGTTGTGGAACGTTCCATCATCAGCCAAATAAAAACGTTTTGATGCCAACCTATGACTTTCTTCTTGTGAGGTTAAACGTCTGTTAGATTCGTATTAAACGTTCGTGGATATATCTTCCGGAAAATGTAAACAATACAACGTTCAATAAAGCGGATAAAATTTAACGTGTAAAATGCATCTTGAAAAAAAACGAATAGAAAACGTTTTTTATTGGATTCTAACAGTGCAAACGTATTATAAACATTACAAATTACGTTAGAATAGAGCTTTTTTGGTAACGTTGCTCGAACGTCTTCTTCGATTGCCATTATATTGTTGTTATGTCATCAGACGACAGTTCAAATGACGAAGAATTTTTACCGAATATCCAGAGAATTATACCTTCTATTTATATACAAAATTTTTACACTTCTACACAAGATCGAAAAGATGCCGGAACATCGAAGTCTTCAGAAACTTACAAGGATATCAACCCGAATTATATCACCGAAGATTCACTGACATCAGCTGTCACTTCTACTGGCCCGCCAAACTCAAACTCTTTCTGTGAAGACTGCTCGAGACAATTCTCAAGTGCTAGAGGTTTCAAGATACATAGAACGCGGATCCACGGCACCGCGCAAAGGCATGTTCTACCTTCTAAGCAATCGCCTCGCCCGGATAATGACTCAACGAGAACAAGCAATTTGACAAATAATTCAACTAGCATCAGCACTTCTAGTAAGGAATGTGAAATATGTGGTAGAATATGCAAGAGTGACAGAGGTGTAATAATCCATAAATGTAAATCCCACCCCGAGACGTACAGAAAGACTATTATTGATAAATACGTGCAACCATCAGAATATCCAAGAAAAGAAAAACCAGAAGTAGATGAAAAACGAGAAAGAAATTTAAAGGACATCGAGTCTTTCAATACTAACGTGGAAAAATGGATAAATGAATTTCGTGAACAACATAACACAGAAGAATTCAACACAAAGGTCAACCAATTTGCGAAATTTTTATCTGATGCAATATACGAACTACCAGGACCAAAGCATCCAGCAAGACGCTTCTTCGAGGCCAGAAGAAAGAAGAAAACTATCTCCCAAAGCGCAAAATATAAAAATAGTAGCAACCCAGTACGAAAAACAAAATCAGATCGCAAGAAACGAAGAGAAAAATTCGAATACGAATTACTACAGTTCGAGTTTTACAATCGACGACAAAAGGCCGTACGGAAGATTCTGGATACAGACAAAAAAGGTTGTCCTCTTAGTCTAGAGGAGATCTTCAATGAATTTACGGGCCGTTTCTCAAATTCTAATGGAAATAAACGCAACTCTTATATTCAGAAAAACCAGCACATCTATGGGGAAGAAATAGATTTCAACTACGAGGCCGAAATTACTCACGAAGAAATCCTGACAGCTATGAAATCGATTCGCGTAGATACTGCCCCTGGTCCCGATAAAATTTTAATGAGAACATTGAAATATGGAAGGACATCAGAAGCGTTAGCCGAAATTGCATCCTTCATATCTCGTACTGGTTTCGTTCCTGAATGTTTCCACAAGGCAAGAACCGTTCTCATAGACAAGGGCGGGGATCCTTCTAAAATAACCAACTGGCGACCTATTACTATATGTTCTTTACTACGGAGAATTTTAGAAAAGACCCTTGATAGAAGAATACGGAAGTTTGTCTCTTTTAATCAAAATCAAAGAGGTTTTGTCGAAACCCCAGGAACACACATAAATACTTCTATTATAAATTCCGTTCTTCGGACGGCGAAAAACGAAAGAAGAGATTGCTGTCTATTATTCTTAGACATACAAAAAGCGTATGACAATATCGGATTCGACCATCTTCGAGCAACACTAGAGTCACTACAAATTCCCCTTAATTTGCGCCGAATCATCTTCAACCTTCAAGACGGAAACGAGACACAAATCGAAACGAGTGCAGGGAAAACAAAACGCATCATCTTGAAAAGAGGACTAATGCAAGGTTCGCCTTTATCACCAACCCTATATAATCTGTGTGTAGACCACATATTAGATGAATTATCTGAACTGTCAGTCTCCGAAAGATATGGATTCAAAATCAATAACGATCTTTCTCCTGTAAGTGTCTTGGGTTTCGCCGACGACACAGTACTAATAGGAAAAAACAAAGAAGCCGCAATTACCCTATACGAAACAATCATACAATTATTTCATGAGATCGGTCTTAATTTAAACAACAGTAAGACAAAAGTCATCAACATAATCAAAGGCAAACTAAATGACGAAATTTTGAACTTTGATGGTTCTGAAGTACAATCTATCAATATCAATGAAAGCATCAAATACTTAGGAGTTAATTTCAACAACGAAATAACATGTAATTCTCCAGAAATAATCAAAAAGTTGGGCAATAAATTGGACGTCGTGGTTTCTCATCCATATCTAAAAGAGAACCAAAAACTAATAATCTTAAATACTTACATTTGGCCCTCCTTGACGTACAACTTTCAAACTGCACCACTATTCACCCTGACCAAGCAATTTTTAAACGATGTGGATAAAATGGCCAGGTGTGCGTTGAAAGAAATCCTGAGTTTACCTTCAGATCTACCCAACGCCATGATTTACTCAGCAAAAAACAGAAAAGGTTTGCAACTATTCAGAGCCACCTGGGAAGCTTATGTCCAACACATTAATATAAGCAACCGGCTGTTGAAAGTCAACAATGAGATCGTGTCAAGAACTAGAGACCTACAGGGCGAAAAAAGGCTTTGCCTAGAAAAACTGGGATTTGATGACGAAGAATTGCTCGATAAGCCGGCAAAAGCTATAAGATCAGCTCTCCGGGATCAAGAGTTCAAAGAGTGGACAAAAATGACCCATAAAGGAAGAGGGGTCATCCTGTTCCAGGAGTACCCGCAAGCCAACAACATTCTCGACCATAGCGGCCTTACTATTTCCGAATTGAAAGACGCCATTAAAATTATCGGTGACGTTGCTCCCGTAAGAGTTCTACCCGGCAGATCCAAGGACGGCACCCAATGTCGGCATTGTTCCGACATTGAGAACTACGTTCCTGAAACATTGCCACATGTGCTTGGATCCTGCCCGTTCGGTGAACTCTTACGGAATCAACGTCATCATACGGTACGTACTATGATTGCTGACGCGTTGCGAGTGAAGGGTTTTACGGTCTTCGAGGAGGTGAGTTGTCTCGCGAGCTCAGGCAGTACCAGGCGTGTCGACATCCTGGCTATTGATAAAAAAAAGAGGGCTGGCTGGATCATAGATCCTACTGTTCGGTTTGAAATTAACGAACACCAACCATCAGACGTTAATATTGAAAAACAGAGGATCTATGAGCCAACCATCCCTTTTTTTAAAGAAAAATACGACCTTCGACAAATCGATGTTGTCGGGTTGCTTGTCGGCGCTCGTGGGACCATCACCACCCTCTTTAAAGAGTTTTGTTTTAAATTTGGCATTCCTTCTAAATTATGTAAATCAGTAGCGTCAGTAGCCTTGAAAAAGTCCATTTACATTTTGCGAAACCATTTATATAAAATTACTTAGTTCTTTCTTACCTTTATACATCTATATTTACTAAGTTTACAAGCTTAACTATATACCTACTTTTTCGAAATTCAGATTACTATTTAAGTTTACCTATTATTGTGTTATTTTTTGTGTTATAGTATCCTTTGTATATTAGCAGCCCAAATTGTGGGAAGGTGTCATTTTTAAATAAATGTCTGTATATATATCCAGAACTAAACTAAGAGTTTCAGCTGATTTGAAGTAGTTTTATATTAGCCGCAAAAAAGACGTTGTATTTTCAACGTAGGTGAACTTTTGTCGCCAATTGAACGTTTTTTAGATGTGAAAAGTATGATGTTTATAAAACGTTCACAGATTCAACCAGACACACACGTTCCAATCAAAATTAAAGACGTTTAAATGAAACCAGTCAAACGTTAGTTGAACGTATAAAAACCCAATATGTGTTTACTCGGCTGTTGGTGGTGATATGACGAAGTTTTCGGAATCCTCCCCTAGTTTCCGGCATTTTTATATGTAGCAAAAATGATAGGTACTAAACTAATAAACTAGCTTCCTGACACCAGAGACGAACGGGCGAAGTTGACACAGAAGTGAGCAAAGTAAGGTTAAGTTAAAGCTCTCACGCACTAGCAATCTGTTAAAATGGTACAAGTAGATATTAACTTCTCAGTCGTATTGCTAAAAAGGGCATAAGTCTATATATTGATGAGGACGCCTTCAATAGATAGGCTTATGTGGTCTTAATTCTCTCAGATTCTTCAGTAAAAACGAGAGTAAAAAGGACATATGAGAATATATGCCATTTTTACAAAAACCATACAAATGACCCAAGTTTACATATCCCCTTTCAAGCGGAGCTAGTTTTTAAAATTTTGTACTTAAGGCTACTCATGTTCTTTCTACCAATTGAAAGAATAATTGTTCCGAATTTAAGTAGACTTGTGCCTTTTTAAGTGTACTTCAACCTGAACTCTCAGCAAACCTTGAATTTTGAGGACCCATTTTCTTATATTTCACGCATAAGTACACATATGCCTCTTCATGGAATCAAATATGCTAAATTAAAAAAATTTTGGAACCAGAATCTCAATTTGGTCAAAATTTGACATATGACCTTTCAAGTATTTGCCACAGAACTGTTTGAGGGATCAACTAAAGTGCACAACCCTCAATGTGTCACGCTCAAAAACTTTGCCCTTTTTCAAAAAGGCATGACATTTTTTGGCCACGGCCGATTTCACTTTGATTTAAGCTGTCCGATAGCCTTATATTTTGGCAAACAATCCCACAGATCTGAAGCTCAACTCAAGAGTCTTCAAATAATAAAGTTCATACAAGGTGGTATGTGAAACGTTGCAAACCTCCGATGCATTCAACCAAGCCCCGTTTGAACAAAGATTTTTTCTCATGAATTTCAACACCGAATGCATCAAGATAGACCTCATTGACTTCGATCGACTTTTGATTTTTTTGCCTATCTGTCTTCTCAACAGGGTTATCGAAAAATATCAACATTTTGGAATTCCAGTGACAACTTTTTTTCCCCGTCAACCGATTTTCAAAATCTCAAGCTCATGTTGAAGCCAAAACTTGAGGTAAGGAAACCTTGGGCCATCGACCATCGACCACAAACCATCGACTAAAGCCAAGTGCTCAAAATACAGAGTGGCATCAAAATTGACCCAAATTTGAATTGTCTCAGAGATGGCCCTTTTTGAAAATTTCAAACTTGTCTTATGGACCGAGAGCCCCCCAAAAATGTTGTCTATGACCAGATTTTTGATTGAGGGGATGTTCTCACACAAAAGCCCGTTGGTTTAACTCATGTACCTCATGACGTAAATTTTCAACTATTTCAGAAAATTGACAAGCCTATTCGCGATTTCAACTACCGATGGGGGCGCTGTGAACAAGATGGAGGATTGTAAGTTTTTCTGTCACTTGTCATTGTACGTTGTATAACGGTTGTATTTGTAGTATTTAGGTTAATTAGTTATTGATTGTTATTGCACAAAAGTTCATTTTCTTGAATAACTCGATCACCTATACGAGTATTTTGGCAGTTCGCGCGATTGTCATTGGCTATCTGACAGAAGCGACAGAACAGAAATGACGTGAAAACTTACAAACTAGGTTCGCCATCTCAGCCGCCAGAGGGAGTCTAGATTTTTGTAATCGCGAATACCAGCCCAAAGTCCCCGGTCTGACATGTAAGACAAAGAAATCTTCAACAACCTTATCAACGCACATTAGACCTACAGGGTCAAAATCAAGTACCTTATGACGTAAGTTTTGAAGCACCAGTTCCCTGTCCACAGGGATTGATATTTCATTCCCATAATTTGACCACGATCAGTGCAGTGGAGAATTTTGGAATAACGAAACTAGAAGAAGGTAGTGTTCGAGAGACCTAACTTCAAAGCTCTGTTACTTCAAAACTTGAAGTCACAAGAGTTGTTTTATCATTTTTTCGTGGGCTTCATAGAAGACTTCATGTATCGTAGTACTGTTTTGGTACGCCATTCCGTAATCACCCTGTTATATGTGTGCGCTACTCTCATTTATATCACTTTCCTGCCTGTTCGCATTTCGTGTTTGCTTTAACTGTAGAGCCAGAATATTTCATTCTCTAGAAAAAACATTGTTGCATATTCCACATATAAATTGCACATAAATATTCTCTCACTGTACTTATTTGGTTGGTACAGGTATTCACACTTTCGTTCTCCTGAGAACGCATCAGTACGCTCTCATTTCCGAATCAACCACGTCACATTTGGTGTAACAGCACCAAATAAATAACCAAAAAAAAAACCTGCAGAACTTCAAAGCTATATTCGCAGCTTCCCACAAGCCTCTGCTGCAGCAGCTAGCTCGTAACTCCACAGAGAGTTTCGAAAACAAGCTGGCGCATTGGTATTATACAGTACACACAGTGATTTAAAATCAGTTCCAAACCGATGCAGTGATGGTTAATTTAAAAGTTAAAAAGTTCAGCGTGCAGATAAAATGCGGTGGTGGTGTGCAAATGCAACAGACTTCCATTCAGGCTGTGCTAGAGTGCCGATGACGACGACGGGTAATTTAAAATCGCAGCAGGCGGCGTGCGGTATTCACAGTACATAATACACGACGACCCAAGTTTCTCCCTCTGGTGATGCCCTCTGCTGTTAGCGGTTTCAATCATTCGCACATTAATTTGACAAAAAAAAATTTATGTTCTTTTGTGTCGTTAGCAGAGGCCTTTTTAGAGCTCTTCAGCTTTTTTCAACTCTTCGGCATTTCTTTGACGTTTTGAAAGCAGGAGACGGAGGTGAACACGCGGCTGGCTCTCGGCGTTACTCAACCGTTTACGCGGAGCGTTTGCTTCATGAAAGGACAAAGCAGACGAGATTTACGCCGGCGGTAATTGGCTCGTCCTACTAAAGCAACTGAATAGGCATCAGCGACACCGTCCATACAGTCAGCAGACGACGACAAAAATTCAAATTTCCGGTCTACTGCTCCAATTATTATTGTATCGAATATCTCAAGCTATCAGCTTAGTTTGAGTGTTCGGTAAATTTACAACTGCCTACTTTGTTAGGTACACGTGCGTGGTTCTTGGACCAAGTCATGCGATTCATCCGCAATTAGAGGTAGCAAGAAAAAGTTGCGATATTGAACTTGAGGGTACCGGTCGTTCGCTAAATAATCCACTCAAACCTTCATGCTAAACAGGACCATGTGTTTCAAAGGTCAGACTTGTTTGTGTGGATATATTTTTTAAAAGCCTACCAGACAGCACAAAATATATTGAGAAGATATTTGGTCATGATTGATGAATATTTACAACATTCTAATTATGTTCACAAAATATTGGTTACAAATATCACAGAAATATCAAGAAGAAATATTGCACCAACATCCAGCGAATATCTTGAACATTCATATTAAATATCAGCAAAATAATCACCATCATCATTTTGGTTCATCTTGAGGTAACGCATAACGACCAAGCTCAAGCTGGGTGTTTTGTGGTGGACAAGGCAAACGCAAATTAGTCAGTTATAACCATTTTTTAAATTTTAAGTTTCTGGAATATCCGGTTCTGAATGTTGCTAAAATATTTTTTGAAAATATTGTACGGATATTAAGAAGCAGGACATCAAAACATTCAATAAATATTCATACAATATCCACTGAATTCATTCCAATATTCCATCAATATTATAATATCTTGATGTTAATATCTCACTAACATTTTGTTAATGTTTAGGTGCTGTCTGGGATGATATTCTTACTATACCGAGTCTCTATATTTTAAATTGTGTCCCATGTGCCCATGAAAATGGAAATTTATTTATCCGCTTAAGAGATAATAATCGATATAAGTATAGGAAAGAAACCTTACATTTTTTTGAATTTGAAACCAAAAAAATTGCCGAGTAAATTAGAACCAAATCGTGCTTCTACTTACGATTACTTTTAGATTAGAGAGCCGATGGAATGTTCGGTCATTACCTGAAACAAAAAGAAATCCATTAAGACATCATGCTTCAACATTAGGACACAACAGCAACAAAACAAAAACAAGCACCATCATACTGTAACAAGTCATAATATATCTGCATCAGGAATTCATAATAATATAATCCATCCATTACTGTACACTCTGACGTAACCATTTTCCACAACAATAAACGCACGCCTAGTTTTTTAATTTTAATTACAACAATGATGCATCATTTATTTCGCCTCAGGTGCACTAGACGCGAGACGGAATCACACAGAGTGAAAGTGGAACACGTCCTTCGTGTCTTTCATTTTTCATCCGGCTCTTCTGCATCCCGTGGCCATTACACATTCAACTTCTCGCTCCGACACAACATTTAAACATAAAAGTGCTGGTTGCTGTACCGAGTATAAATAACATTTTGTACCTAGCAAGAATGCAGTGCCTAGTACCCAATATAAATAAGGTGTTGTACAAGAATGCATAAATTCCTAAACAAAGGAACATGAAGCCGCTGGTGGAAGCATAAACGCAGTGAGATTCAAGCTATTTAATTTTCTTACACAGGGACATCTCTTAATTCCAGGTTAATCGAGCCGAGACATTCAGCAGCGTCTTTATTATTATCTTTTGCCTTTTACCTCTGCTCCCTCGGTTCGCAGCAATAGTACTGAAGAGAAAGTGTGGGCTTAGCTGCAACGCCCGGACATTAGTTTAATGTTTTAATCCGTTCGTTCTCTCTCATTAAGCCCTAGCTGATGCCCTGCTGGAATTAGTCTTTTGGAGAATAGAGCTCATTTAAGTGGATATGGAATAAGGTAAAGGTAAGTACTCGCCAAGAAAATAAGGAATATTTAAGAACAAATTCACTAATAAAGTATATTTGTATTTATATCACATATGGAAGGGAGTCTTGAAACATCAGACCGGCTGAGCAACAACTATCGAAAGCCAGCAGACACGTGCCTCGACCTGTTTGATTCGCATCAGTGCTGGAGACATATTATGTAGACAATATGACATTACCGATATGTATAAACTCTGAGGGTACGCATAGGTGAAACTCCCGTGTGGCGCCATCTGTTATTGGCTCAGCTAATGAAAATCAGACGCGGCCACTGCCGTCTTCAGTATGCACATTGAGAATTGCCCATAATAGATGGCGCCACACGCAGATCTCACCTATAAGTACACTTTCAGATTATAAGTAACGCTTCCTATAGTTCAGTAGTAATATTCAGTTGAAATTGATTATTATGATCTTGACTTTTGACCAAAGAAATAAGAATTTAGACCGATTCTAACTTGAGGAAAAAAATTGGCATATTCGCTAACTGTAACGGTAACAGTAAATTATTAAAAATAGGGCTGTTGCGGGTTTGTGGTTCAGTCACACGTTAAAGTCTCTGCAAATAACATTTCGATATTGCTGTAAAATGAAGTCAAAGAACTATTAGAACTTCGTTAGTAAAGTTTTATGGTTCAACGGCCTATTTTCGGGTGAATCTTTCCTCTCTTGGCTCGCAGTGAATTCGAAGAATTGGGGAGCTTTAGGAATATTGAGTTATTGGGCAAAGTCTTATGGTCGTTTCAGCTGATTTCTAGGCAAATAATTCATATTATTCGGACTTGAGGCGACTTTTTGTCTCTAGAAATACTGGTACTTGAGCCTTTATTACTGGCAAAAATCGAATAGGCCGGCAACAGGAATATTTGGAATTTTAGAATGCTATCAGGCAAAGTTTCACGCTTATATTATTTGGACAGATAGCGTTTTTCTCTTGAATTTGACAAAAACGTATTATTACAGGACACTTACGCCCTTACTGCCCGCAAGAATCAACCAAGCTGGCAACGTGGGTACTAGAAATTGGTGAATGTTTTTGAACAAGGTCTTGTAGTCATTGGTGTCGAATTTCAGCCGAACAAAATTCATTTTTTGGCTGTAGCAATTTTTTCCTTGAACAGTGCGACAAAACCCCTTATTGCTCGAACACTCAAATTTGAAAGCGGAAAAATGGAAATTTTTGAGCAGAGTTTTATGGATATTCCAGCCGATTTCCAGCTAGTGTTCATTATCATTACTTGAGTGAATTTTTGTCCTGCACACTGGTACTTGAGCCCTTATTGCTCGCAAAAGCCAATTTATCCGATAGCGGGAGTTTCAAAAATTTGCAAATTTTTTTGGACAAGGTCTAATGGGAATTGGTGTCAAATTTTAGTCAAACAAAGTTTATTCTTTGACTGTAGCAATTTTTTCTTCCAACACTGTGACTTAGTCTCTTATTGCTTGCAATGGAATCAATGAGTTCAAGAGCGAAGTATTGATAGCTATTGAGCAGAGTCTCATGGTCATTTTAGCCAACTACTAGGTTGATAGTATTCATTCTCCGGACTTGGAAGAATTTTTTTATAAAAACCTAGTACTTGGGCTCTTTTTCTTGCAAAAGTCAATTTATCCGTTAGCGTAAGTTTTGAAAATTTGAGAATGTTCATGGGCAAGGTCTTGAAGGAATTGGTGTCCAATCTCCAAACAAAGTTAATTTTTTGGCTGTATGAATTTTTTCTTTAAACAGTGAGACTCAGCCCCTTATTACTCGCAACGAAATAAATGATTCCAAAGGCAAAGTATGAAGAGCTATTGAGCAAAGTGTGATGCTCATTTCAGCCAATTTATGGGTGAAGAGTATCCACTTCCTGGACTTGAATGAATTTTTGACTGAAACACTAGTACTTAAGCCCTTATGTCTTCAAAAATTCAATTTATTTGAGAGCGGAAGTTTCGGAAATTTGCGAATGTTTTTGAATAAAATCTTGTGAGCATTGTGATCAAATTTTAGCAAAACTCAATCAATTTTCTGGCTGTAGCAATTTTTTCCTTGAATAGTACGACTTAGTCCCTTATTGCTTGCAATGAAATCAATGAGTTCAAGAGCGAAATATTGAGAGCTATTGGGTAGAGTCTTGTGGTCATTCAGCCAATTTCTAGGCGAATAGTACTTATTTATTCTCCAGACTTGAGTGAATTTTTGTCTAAAATACTGGTACTTGAGCCCTTATTTCTCGCAAAAGTCAATTTATCCAATAGCAGGAGTTCAACAATCCGGGAATGATTAAGAGCAAGATGTTGTGGGTATTGGTGTCAAGTTCAGGCCAAACGAAAGTCATTCTTTGGCTGTAGCAATTCTTCCCTTGAACAACTTAGTGCGACTTAGCCCCTTATTGCTCGTGACTGCATCAATGAATTCAGAAGCAAAATTTTGGAGCTATTTGGCAGAGTCTCATGGTCATTCCAGTTGATTTTTTGAGGAATGACATCAATTCTACAGACTCAAGTCAGTTTTTGTCTAAAATACTGGTAGTTGAGCCCTTATTTCACGCAAAAGTCAATTCATTCGAATAAAGAAGTTCAGAAAATTTGCCAATGTTTTTGGGCAAGGTCTTATGTGCATGGGTGTCAAATTTCAGCCATATAAAATTGATTTTTTGGCTGTAGCAGTTTTTCTTTCATGCGACTTGGCGCCTTATTGCTCGCAATAAAATCATTGAATTTGGGAGCGAAGTATTAAGAGCTAGTGGGTAGAGTCTTGTGGTCATTTCAGCTGAATACTAGGTGAAAAGTATTCATCCTTCAGACTTGAGTGAATTTTTGTCTGAAACACTGGCACTTGAGCCCTTACTGCTCACAAAAATCAATCCATCTAATAGCAGATGTTGAGAGAATTCTCTAATGTTTTTGGGCATGGTCTTATGGGCATTGGTATCAACTTTTAGCCTAATGAAATTTGTTCTCCGGCTGCAGCAATTTCTCCTTTTGACATTGCGACCTAAGCCCTTATAACACGCAGTGAATTTAATAAGTTCAAGAACAAAATATTAAGAGCCACTGGTCAGAGTCTCCTGGTTATTTCAGCCGATTACTGTGTGAATTGTATCCATTTTCCAAATTTGAATGAGTTTTCGTCTGGTATACTGGTTCTTAAGCCCTTATTTCTTGCCATGTCCAATTGAGCTGAAAGCGGAAGCTTCAAAAATTTGGGATGTTTTTGGTCAAGGTCTTATCGGCATTTTTATCAAATTTTAGCCAAAACAAAATTCATTCTCTAGCTGTGGCAATTTTTTTTTCAACGCTGCGACTTAGCCCCTTATTCCTCGCAATGAAATCAATAATGAGTTCAAGAACGACGTATTATGAGCTATTGAGCAGAGTTTCTGTACATTTCAGCCGATTACTAGGTGAAAGATATATTCAATCCTCGGGCCTAAGTGAATTTTTGTCTGAAATGGTACTTGAGCCCTTATTGCTCGCAGAAGTCAATTTATCCAAGTTTTGGGAATTCACGAACGTTTTTGGGCATCTTGTGGACACTGGTATCTTATTTCAACCCGACAAAATTTACTTTCGACTCTAGTATTTTTTTTCTTGAACACTGTGACTTATGCCTTTATTGCCTGCTGAAATCAAAGAAGTTGGTAAAAGAAGTACTGATAGATTGAGCTGGTTCTTGTAGGAAGTCGTTATGGTCATTTGATTCCAGGCCAAATGTAATAATCTTTCATACTTACTCAAGCAAAATTTCATTTCTGAGTCACTGGTACTTGAGACCTTTTAGCTTGAGAAATGCAATACGGCCAACAGCGGAAAGATTGGGGATTGCTGATGGGCTTTGCGAGCCTAATGGGTATTTGAAGCATTTTTAAGCCAAAAACCATCCTTCTATTTATTTTTCAGCTCAACAATGTTTTTCAATTTATGTTTCCTTGATTTTCAATATCTGGATTCTATACCAAAATTTCTTCACATACGTAGGTACTTACGCCTTTATTCCTCGCAAAAATGAATCACACCGGCGTGAAAGTATTGGGAGTTTCTAGAATTTGTTGCTGAAAGTCTATTTTGAGCCAGTTTTCAGGCGAGCAGATTTTCTTGGACTTGACAAGGAACATTTTCAAATGATGATACTTGAGCCCTTATTGCACAGATCAATAAAGCCGGTGGGAAAAGTATTGGGAGCTTGTGAATGTTCTTGGGCTTAGGAATTATGATAATTGTAGGTACCTAATTTCAAAGAAAATAGTATTTTCTTTCTGAGCGCAACCAAGTTTTCTTCTCAAATAAGACTTGAGCCCTTATTGCTCCCAAGGACCAGATAAATCAGCAGCATGAATGACAAAATTTTGAGGATGGCTTTGGTCAAAGTCTTCAACGCCATTCGAGCCAATTACTACAGAACTATATTTCTCCTGTACTTGATCGAAATTCAATTTCAAATAATGCGACTTAAGCCCTTATTACTGCCAAGAGCTATTCAAGTCAGCAGCAAAAGTATTGAATATTTCAGAATGTTGTAAGGCAAAGTTCTATAGTCATTCAAGTCAATTTTCATCCAGGAATTCTTTCCTTGGACTCTTTCGATTTTTTTTTATCCTGAAACTTGAGCCCTTATTGCACGCAATAATTGATCAACGAGCACTTTATTCCAGTTTTCAATTTAGAATAAACTTAAGGAACAAAACTACGAAACATTGTAAAATTGCAGTATCAGTTTAAAAATCCAATACAAAGTATAGGATCCAATTAGCTGAGTATAGTTTACAACACATGGAAGTGGATAATTGGAGGAAATTAAATGGATCCGCGTGCTGGAGAGAAGCGAGAGAGAAAACCGGCTTCTATCTAACCAAATGCCCCATAACATTACGTCACGTTGAATCTTCCTAATTAAGTATTCGTATATCTACGAACCTTGTATAGGAAGAATGCCTATAATGCAGTTGTAAGAATAGTACAGAAGACAAACTATACTGAAGACGTGCGAGAGAAAGTTTCGTGTTGTTCTTCCGTCTCTCTCTCTTCGAAGATTATCTACACCTATTAGATCTCGTATACCTTGCGATGGATACCTTACCAAAATAATAAATATTCAAGTTTTCGCATCGTGAAAGAAAAATGCAAATTGGGGATTTCTATTGCCGAGAGCTGCTCGCATAAGAATAAGGCGGCTCCGAATTAGTTCCGGAACGGGACCACTGTTTCCGGAATTGTTGCGTTCTTCGGATCGGATGATGATGATGATGACGAGAAACAATCGTGTGGTTTGGGCTCTTTGGTTTCTCACAACAATCAAGTGTTATTGCCGAAATTATCGCGTTGATTGTTGTCGGGTTTGGCTTTGTGAAAAGTTCGGCATTTATGAAAAATGTTCGCATCGTGAATCCGATGCGATTGTTTTGGCAGTTTTCGTTCCGCTATGATAATTCGAATACTCACTTACTTACACAAAAATCATCAACCTCGTGCGTGTTTCAGGTATCAGGTATACTTATATCTACCTGATCGTGGATAACTGTTTTGATAGAATAAGAAAACCACTAGAAGACAATCAATAGTAAATTTCAAAAAACAAAAAAAAACAAAATTTTGATAGTTGGGGACGAAAATGGGAAAAATATGGAACGCCGTTTACGACGTGAGAAAGATATGAGAGAATATGAACTGCAGGTTTTCTCCAAGCCTGGACCACAGATGTCTGGAGCCTTGGATGGGATGGAAGAACTTATAAAATTTTTTGGACCTAATGACTTCATCATTATTGTTGGAGGGAGTAACGACATAAGAAATAGGAAAAAACTTCCAACTTCAAATATCACTGATCAAATATCGCGTCTAATCACACAAACATTATTTTTTCAAGGGTACCATATGGAAGAAATGAAGTTACCAATATAAACGCATATATCTTCAATAAGGAACTAATGAAAGTTATAAATGGGTGTCGAAGAGTCTTTGAATGTGCTGTAGTTGGGCCAGTTGATTGTCTGATAAAATATCATGAATATGAATGTGTCAGTGAATGTATTGCATCTGTGGAAAATATTGTAAACGTTCATCAAAAGGTAACATCAAAATTTCCGAATATTGTACGAAATTGTGATAATCATCATATGAAGGATTATAACCAGGTTTCCTTGGCTCAAAATACTGAGAAATATGATCAATCATTGATTTGCTACGATAGATATGATAGTGAAAAGGATCTTGATAGGCCAGAATCAGAATCAGACCTATTTGATGATGAAGGACTTGATGATTCAGAAATTTCATCAACTGACTGTAACTGGCGAAAGAAGAACGTCATGAACTTGGGGTTTTGAATATAGATAAATTTATTGGGATCAAATTTGAAATTTCAGTAGCACATATGAATATTCAAAGTCTGGTTAACCAAACACAGTTCATTGAAATTTTTATCAATAAATATACAAAAACTGAGATCATTTGTATTTCTGAACACTGGCTATCTCATGAGGAATGTGAGTTGATTCATATAGCAGGTTTTACAGTTGCGACTTATTTTTCAAGAGAGAAAGGTGAACATGGGGGCACTATGATTTAAGCACGGGATGGTCTTATATTCGAAAATGTGAATTCAAAAAATCTGTGCCATTCATCTTACGCGAGCACTGGTGTTATGAAAAATGTTTATACCGTTCACCAATGGGAATTTTCATTCTTTTTTAGGAATACTCGGACATTTTTTAGAAGACTTAGGATCTAATAGTAAGATTATTATTTGTGGAGACTTCAACATTGACTTTTTGACAGACAATTCACACAAAAGAGAATTGAAAGCACTATTCTCACAATATAATTTATATATACACGTTACAAAACCTACAAGGACCACTCATACTTCATCAAAATGTATAGAAAATATCATTTCAAACATCACGAATCATACTTCTGGAGTGACAAACATACCAGTCGATTTTACCGATCACGATATACAAATATACGGTGTAAAATCCCAACAAACTAGGAAAAAAAATATGGCGTGAAAAATGTATACAAACGAAATTTAAATAAACAAGTTAATATAGATAAATTTAATCAACTGCTATCAGAAGCAGATTGGTCAAACTTATATTATAACGATGACAAGATAGAAGAATTTAACAACATTTTTACAAATATTTATAATATCTCTTTTCCACTTGTAAAAGTCAATAACAAAAATTCACAAACTAAGGGATGGATCACTCGAGGAATAAAACAATCAAGTAAAACAAAACGTGAACTTTTCTCAAAATCTCAAAATACTACAAAAAATATTGTATACCTACTTAAAAAAAAATATTAGAAAAGCAAAAAAAAATACATCTTCAAAATATTATACAAAATTCTACAAATAAAATCAAGACTACTTGGAGTTTGATCTCTGAAGAATGCAACAAATTTCAAAAAAGAGAAAATATATATCTCAAAGAAAATGATGGATACTTGAAAAAACAAGACGTCGCCAATGCTTTCAATAACTATTTCCATGATGTTCCTTATAAATTAATTTCAAAATCACCTAAAAAGCATGGGACAACTCAATTTATAGATAATAAACATCAAACGTCAATATTCTTAGAACCAATTGCAGCTGATGACATAACTGAAATCATCAATGCACTCAGTAATTCTGTATCAGTATGAGTGGATAATATTCCAACAAAGCCATATAAACTAGGAAAAGAATACATTTCAGAACATCTGACATATATGATCAACTATTATTTCAACAGAGACGAATTCCCAGCAGACCTTAAAATCTCCAAATTATACCACTTCATGAATCTGGCAAAAATCTACAATATCAAATTTCAGACCAATCAGTTTATTGAACGTTCTTTCCAGAATTTTCGAAAATTGTCTCAACAAAACCATTGTGAACTATTTTGAATAAAATCACTTATTCAGTGACCATTTACATGGTTTTCGACGGGGAAAAGGTTGTGCCACTGCATCAAAGGACATGCTTAAAATGATTTACAATGCGATTAACAACAAGTTACTAGTAACTTGCATCAACTTTGACCTATCGAAAGCTTATGATTTGGTAGATCACCAGATGCTATTCGATGAAATGTGGGACTACGGAATTAGGGGAGAGGTACATGAAATAATAACAGATTATCTAACTAACCGTGAACAATTATTGATCGAGGTAAAATGGATCGAAGGAGGAAGTCAATAAACCTATATTATTGGACCTTATCAAGAATGATACGGGAGTACCACAGGGCTCGATAACATCACCAAACATGTTCAATATCTTCATGAATGACTAACCTAATTGTATAAAAAAATTATAAAAATTGTGAACCGATCATATAATGCTGACGATACGAGTGTGTGCATAACTGATGAAGAACTCAAATTGAATATCACATCGCTTATGGAAGAAATTATTTCGTGGTTCAGTAATGACTAGGGAGCGGATTTATATGCGGTAAAAAAGCTCAAAATATGCACTTTATATGCGCTTAAAAAGTATCAAAATATGCGGTAAAAATGTTCAAATAAAGCAATATATGGGAGTAAATATGTGATATAAGCTGCAAAAATAGTGAAAATTCTAACATTTACATCTAAAACCAACCAACCAACTTTGACCATCAAAGTAAAAAAATTTCCTTCGATAATTTTCAATTCTTTTTTCTTGAAATGAGAAAATCGTGATTCTCTTACTAGCTTATATAGATGAAGTAGCCTGAATAATATTAAATATTCAGTTATATGCAAAAATATGGACTAAATATGCGGTTATATGCGATTATATAGACTATCAATTTATATGCGGTAAAAAGTCAAAATAATAAATTATATGCGAAATAAAACTTGGTATTTAGGTTCCTTATAGATGGAAACGTCAAGCTGCAAGTCGACAGTTGCATCCAGCTTAGCGAATAGAACATGTAAAAAACTATAAATCCGCTCGCTAGTAATGACAACATGGTAATAAATAGAGAGCGGATTTATATGCGGTAAAAAAGCTCGAAATATGTAGTTTATATGCGCTTAAAAAGTATCAAAATATGCGGTAAAAATGTTCAAATAAAGCAATATATGCGAGTAAATATGTGATATAAACTGCAAAAAGATTGAAAATTTTAACATTTCCATGTAAAACCAACCAACCAACTCTGACCATCGAAGTAAAAAAAAAAAATTTCTTCGAAAATTCTTAATTATTTTTTTCTTGAAATGAGAAAATCATGATTTTTTTTGGCACATCTAGATAAAATAGCCAAAATATAGACAAATATTTAGTTATATGCAAAAATATGGACTAAATATGCGGCTATATGCGATTATATGAACTATCAATTTGTATGCAGTAAAAACTCAAAATAATAAATTATATGCGAAATAAAACTTGGTATTTAGGTTCCTTATAGATGGAAACGTCAAGCTGCAAGTCGACAGTTGCATCCAACTTAGCGAATAGAACATGTAAAAAGTTATAAATCTGCTCTCTAGTAATAAATACAAACAAAACTAGCATTATCGGATTCGGAGGAGAAATTCGAACTGAAAGTATAATATATAACGGTGAATCAATTGAGATATCTGAAAAATGCAAGTTATTAGGAATTGTTCAAGATGGGAATTCAACGTAGGCAAATCACATTGAAAGTTTGAAATCAAGGCTTGGCTCGGCCATATTTGCTCTGAGAAAATTAAAACTTGTTTTAAATTTTGAAACCTTAATCAGTGTAGGTATATGTATAATCCATATTTTGCTTCAATCATTCGATACGGTTTGAAATTTTGGGGAAATAGTTCGAACATTAAAATTATATTGAAACTTCAAATAAAGCTATACGTACTATGCTTGGGCTAAGCCAAAGAGAATCCTGCAGAAACCATTCTCAAGAACTGAATATACCAACAGCTATATCATCATTATATACAGGGTGTTCGGGTTTGACTATTACGAACTTCAAGGGATGATTTCCCTTCAAAAATAAAGGCGAAAGAACAGAAAACTCATGTTCCTAAAATGCTTCCTTAAAAAGATACAGGGTGTTAAAGTTGACTTTTTGAAATGGTTTTTTCATCGTCACTTTTTAACCGTTAAACCGATTTCAATCAAGTTTAAACCAAAGTTTAGTCAAATGAGTCTCCATCGAATTATGATACCTTAATTTGTCAAAAATTTCTAGGGGCGTAGATAATAGGGGACTGTTCCCTATTTTTGCCCCTATTTTTATCTACCTCAATTATTTTTCAAAATTGTTAATATTTTCGAATTTTACGTTCAATTTAGAAGAAAAAGTTACTCTTGCAAAATTTTGATTAGAGGCTTCGTTTGCGAGATATTTGGGTCCGAAACTTTGGAAAACGCCTCGAAAGCGCGACTTTCAAAAGCCTAAAAATTAAAATCCAAGAAAACTTATGATTCCTTAACTGGAATAAGTTTCCTAGGTCGCTTAGGTTGATTTACTGCCATTTTCGGCTAAGAAACGAGGCGTTTTCAGAGAAAAACAATTTGGGCTCTGGAAAGTGGCGATTTCGAGATGTTTTCCAGAGTTTTAAAACCAAATATCTTGGAAATGAAGCCTTAATTCAAAATTTTGCAAGAATAACTTTTTCTTCTAAATTGAACGTAAAATCCGAAAATATCAACAATTTAAAAAAATAATTAAGGAAGATAAAAATAGGGGCAAAAATAGGGGACAGTCCCCTACTATTTACGCCCCCAGGAATCTTTGATGGATTGTGGTATTATTATTCGATGGAGACTCAGTTGACTAAACTTTGGTTCAAATTTAATCAAAATCGGTTCAACGGTTGAAATGTTACGGTGAAAAAACGGTTAAAAAAAGTCAACTTCCACACCCTGTATCTTTTTAAGGAAGCATTTTAGGACCATGAGTTTCTTGTTCTTTCGGTTTTATTTTTAAAGGGGAATCATCCCTTGAAGTTTGTAATAGCCAAACCCGAACACCCTGTATATTAGACTGCTAAATATACATGCATAGACATAAAAGGGAGTTCTCAAAGGGAGTGGAAGTCCATGATCATCAAACTAGGCGGAATTTTTTTTGAGGGGCGAAGCTCCTAGAAATAACACTTACCATAGATCGTTTTTACATCAGTCGGTCATTTTTTTCAACAAAATTCCTGCCTTGGTCAAAAATCTAAAGAACCCCGCACGATTCCTATGGAAAATGGGTCTCGGTCAAATTCCCTAAGTTTTTTATATGTTGTAGCCCAATTCAACACAAACCAAAATTCATCGTCCGTTACTTAAAAAAATGGATAGTTTTTTTTCTGTAAGGGGTTGAAGATGAGTTATTTCAAGATAAAGAAATATGTTCCAACGTAAGTGAGAACATTTCAACGTCCTTTCTAACATATATGGCTCATAGGCCAGGCGGTAGGTCATTCTGGATAGAAAAAATTCCGACCAAATCTTTTATGGTGTCAAACTCTTCGTAAGGTCAGTAGGTACCTACCACTGAGTTTCCGCCCAAAAACGAGTTGTGCTGATTCCTCCACATCTGCCCAAAGGTAAAGGATGTCTTCAAGGTGCAAAAAGACCTGTTAAACTCCCGTACTTTTTTATTTTATTTGCCTCAATGCAAACTTACAACTCTAACGCAAACATTGGAAGCATTTGTCATCACCTATGTGCCAGTCTTAATGTTGAAAAAAAAGATTTCTTTGTGCGGGTCAGATAAATCACATTTAATTGTTTTTCCACACAAGAAAACGATGAAGCAACATGTATTTTGGATGTTTTCCAATAACTTGTACTCACTGAGCCCATTGATGGCGTTAAAATTTCAATAACAGCATTTTTGAAGATGTTGCCCGTAAAGAAGTGAATAATTTTCACCCGCCTGTTCAGCAGGAGTTTTTACAATTTTACCAAACACCGTTCTCAAAAATTTTATAGGAAATGACAAGCTGGAACTGTTTTCTAATGATATTATATCTGGCCCAACCGCGACACGCTTTTTGAAAGTGTAGGAAACTGATTTCTTTCGAGCGGATCTATTTTACCCGCGTGCAGTCATGCCTACTTGACATAGACCGGACTGATTACACAAGCTTGGAAATGTACTCTCTTCCAGCTTTGAAACACGATCATTAATGATAAAATTATGTATGATTTCTTCATAAATCAATGTACAAAGTCTCAATAATAATTGTCGCGTTTTAAAGCTGGAAAAGAGTACATTTTCAAGCTCGTGTGATCAGTCCGGTCTATGTCAAGTAGGCACGGCCGCACACGGGTGAAACAGGACCTCTCGAAAAGAAAACAGTTTTTTAGACTTTAAGGTGCGTGCCGCGGTTAAGCCAGGCACGATATCGTTAGAGAAGAGTTTGAGCTTTTCATTTCTCATAAAATTTTCGCAAACGGTGTTTGATAAAATTGAAAAAATTGCTGCTGAACAGACGGGGGAAAATTTTTCTCTTTTTTGTTGACAACATCTTCAAAAATGCTGTTATTGAAATTTTAACGCCATCAATGGGCTCAATGAGTACAAGTTATTAGAAAACATCCAAAATACATGTTGCTTCATCGTTTTCTTGTGTGGAAAAACAATTAAATGTGATTTATCTGACCCGCACAAAGAAATCTTTTTTTCAACAGTAAGACTGGCACAAAAATGATGACAAATGCTTCCAATGTTTGCGTTAGAGCTGTAAGTTTGCATTGAGGCAAATAAAATGAAAAAGTACGGGAGCTTAACAAATCTTTTTGCACCTTGAATACATCTTTTACCTTTGGGCAGATGTGGAGGAATCAGCACAACTCGTTTTTGGGCGGAAACTCAGTGGTAGGTACCTGCTGACCTTACGAAGAGTTTGACACCATAAAAGCTTTGGTCGGAGTTTTTTCCAGATTGTAGTGATTTTACCGACATACCGCCTGGCCTATCATGACAACTCCCTTTTTCTTTTATGAAAAAATCAACCCCCTCCCTCACCCCCAACCCCCACTTGTGAGTGTCAAATTCGAAATTACGTTTGAAAGTCATGCAGATGGTTCTATTTTGTCGAATTATGAATTTTGGCTCAAATTGTTTTCCCAACCCCCAAATAGGGGGTGGGGTTGAAAAAAAAAACCATCGGTCAATTCGGCTGAATTTCTGATATTGTGCTTCATCAGTTACGCTCAACAAGATGACCAAAGGAAAACTCGTTCGTATGACCAGTTTCCACCCCATAGAGGGTTGAAGTCGACTATAATGAAGCATAAAACATGTTTTCCATGTCATAAACCAAATTAATGAAAATAGTGGACTTTCATATCGTCTTGTTTTGTAAAAATGTCTATTATTCAAAAATAATTTCAACTCCGTCCCTCATCCCCTACCCTTGTTTCTGAACATCATATTCGAAATAAATCTTGAAAATGTAGGAGAAGGTCTATGGTCAGATTCTCTGCATCTGATTGCGAATCCCCTCTCAAAATTCACTTTCACTATTATGCTTATGTTAGAGTGCTACCATGAGCAGGGTGGGATTTACATTTTTTTAATGATTTTTGACTGGATTACTATTAAAAATATTGGTGTTCCTATCAAGTTTCAACTTCACAGCAGGTTGAATATGTTCACCTGTACATAATTTCTAACTTTTTTTTGTACGGATGCACCTCTATTTATGGTTTAGATTGAAGAATTAATGTCATTTAAAGCGAAAGCTGCTCAATCAAGGCAAAATATTATGTCACGCTCTTATTCCAGCTACTGCGACCGTGTGAAGGATGAAATAAAAATTATTATAATTTTCAAGATTTATTTCGAAAATTATGTTCAGATACAGGGATTGGGGATGAAGGACGGGGTTGAGAGTATTTTTAAAGTATATACATTTTTACTGAACAAGATAATATGAAAGTTCACAATTTCCATTCCTTTGGTTTATGACATGGAAGAATGTTTTATGCTTCATTAATTATAGTCAACTTCAACCCTCTGTGGGGTGGAAACTGGTCATACAAATGAGTTTTCCCTTGGTGATCTTGTTTAGCGTAATTGGTAAAGCACAATATCAGAAATTCAGCCGAATTGACCGATGGTTTTTTTTTCAACCCCACCCCCTATTTGGGGGTTGTAAAAATAATTTGTGCCAAAATTCATAATTCGACAAAATAGAACCATCTGCATGACTTTCAAACGTAATTTCTAATTTGATACTCACAAGTAGGGGTTGGGGGTGAGGGAGGGGGTTGATTTTTTCACAAAAGAAAAAGGGAATTGTCATGAGCCATATTATGTGTTAGAAAGGACGTTGAAATGTTCTCACTTACGTTGGAACATATTTTTTTTACCTTGAAATAACCCATCTTCATCCCCTTATAGGCAAAAAACTGTCCATTTTTTTGGGTAACGGACGATGGTTTTTGGCTTGTGTAAAATTGGGCTACGACATATAAAAAAATTAGAGAATTTGACCGAGACCCATTTTCCATAAGAATCGTGCGGGGTCCTTTAAAAATCTTTATATCATTAACTAAAAACTATTTACCATCCAGAGTATATTATTGCACAAAAGAATTTTTGAATGATGATGCAAATTGGGATGAATTATGCGGGGAAAAGGGGGGGGGGGTAAATTCAACATTTTTATTGATTTATATGCTCATGTTATTGGAAATTTATTTCCTTGTTATTTATTCTTATACTTAATATCAACTCAGTTTAACGCTGTAACGGCATAACGAATAAATATTATTATTATTATTAAATTATTATCATTGAATCACCGACAACACTTCCGCTGAGCTAGCAGATCTCCCGGAATCACGTGCCGGCGCCCGGGGACATCCGTCGAGTAAGCCAGCGGCCTGGTGAGGCAGCAGGAGTGGTCTACGCCGGGACTTGAGCAACACACGTCGGCCACAGGGAAGTCATTCCCAATTTTATTCTGTTCGCTAGAGCTGGAAAACCATTAGATGCGGCACAGCGTTGCATTCGTATGAATTACCTTGCGGGGCCTTGTGACCCGTCGTAGCTTGGAAGAGCCGTCTACTCTCTCCAAACTTGTTGTAGGAGGCCTGATGCCTGTATTGTTTTTGTTTTGAAACAGGAAGCTTCTCTTCTCGTACTATGTACCAGGCCCAGCGGGCGTTTGTTGTAGATTGTGTTCTACATTCATTATTTTCGTGTGTAAAATACATTATTTGTAAAGAGGCACTTGTTTAGTTCGCTTGTACGCTACCACCTCATTGCGTGTTCTCCGTTCCACATGAATCAAATCGTTTCGAATTTGATCTCGCAATATAGTAAAAAATCAAATCGTACAGGGGACATTTCCATGGGCGTATCATAATATCTCAATCAGAAAGAAACCAGAAGAGCTCGGCTGCACGACCTTTATAATGGGGATTGCGGCCCGGGCCCGCAGCTTTACGACACTAAAGCGCCACCCCTCTGTCCGCAACGTGAAATGTGTTGCCTATAAGTTTTCAAATTTTTGCGCGTCAACCGCCCCCTATGCAGCTCTTCGCTCCACTCTCGGCTCTTCTCTACTACTCTCGCTCTCTCATGAATTATTCAAGTGCAAGATTGTATTTTACTTTATGTAACTTATTTTGCAGCAGAAACTTATTTAGCCCGCCACGGTCTGGTGTGTGTGCCGCCACCACTGCTTTTGCCGCCCGCCGCCCGGCCCTCGAGTAAAAAAGTTATCTCTCTCCCAAGTATGGCTTTAAAACTATAAATTATCGCCAGTGGGACAAAGTTTGGCGTTTGGCTACTCTGCTCTGCGCGCTCCTCCTCACAATAAAGCTTCTGGCAGAATGTGCGGCACGGCGCTATTATGTTTTCGCGGTGGGTTGGATGCCGGCGAGAGAGCCGCATGTGAGAAAAGTTGACCCTGTGGACTCTGTCGAGGGTAAATTTGTAATTAAGCAGGGAGGAGGGACTTGATGGGAGTTTATATTTTGGGAAGCCGACGCTTTTGAATAGTTGATGAGCACCGCGCGTTGGGCTGTGTTTGAAGAATCAGGGTCGGGCGTCGAGGGATAGGTGTCAGTAAGATGGAAAAGGGTATGGCAATGGCAATTAAAAAACCGGAGTTTTTAATGCTTGTTAGGTACTTCACCTGTTTGTTTTTCGCATTTTTTCAGCAGGTGCCTTCCAGGCTTGCGAATAAAAAATCGATTATGAATCACCAACTAGTAGGTAGGTACTACCTACTAGTGATGTGAAATTACATGTAATTTATAAAAATGTAAAATTCCACTTAAAATTTCAGTTAACTCACAAATTTGGCTGTCATTTATGTAATTGATGGAATTTATTCCATTAGTAACAGCTGTAACGGCTTAAAAAAATATACCGGGTGATCATTTGAAAACTATCCACCTGCAATATCTCCCGATTCCTAGTGCAAATGTCTTAGAGCAAAAACAGGCCGATTTTTATATCGAGGGGGACATCTAAAACATACATTTGAGAATTTATTTCTTGAGCCCCCTCGCCCCCACTCACCCCACCTTTGAAATTTCAAATGACACTACCTACCTTGCGAAACATCAAATTGAAGAGAATTGAATTCTCTTTCTAAACAAATATTTTGAAATTTTTCAACCCCACCCCCTGTTTTTCCTAACATTCTCTGAGTGTCCAAGTTAATATTCTTGACCTTCATTTCCTTTCAATACAATGAACGTCATCCTGCACAGCATCTAAAGAGAAAATTTTCTATAAAAAAGTGCCACCCAAATTTACCCCTTCGCTCCCCCCACCTGACCTCAAAAATTTAAAATGTCAATACCCACTTTGTAATACATCAAATTGAAGGAAATTGAATTCTCTCCCTGAAAACAATTTTTTTACAATTTTTAAAGCCCCCCATTTCCCCTCTAGAATACTCCAAATGGCCAATTTGTTGGGGGAGGGGTAGAAAATTTCAAAAACATTCTTTTCGGAAAGAAACTCCAATTCCCTTCAATTTGATGTATCACAAAGTAGGTGGTGTTTTGTTAAATTTGGGAGTTGAGGTGGGGGAGAGCAAAGGAGTGAATTTGGGCAGCACTTTTTCCACCGAAAATTTTCTTCTTCGATGCCATCTAGGATGACGCCGACTAAATTGAGAAAAAAGTGAGGGGTCCAGAATATAAAATGGGACAGTCAGAGAATTTTTAGGGAAAAGGGGGTGGGGTTGAAAATTTTGAAAATATTTTTTTCAGAAAGAAAATTCAATTTCCTTAAATTTGATGTATCGCAGGGTAGGTAATGTGATTTGAAATTTCAAAGTTGGAGTGAGTAGGGGCAAGGGGGGTGAATATAGAAATTTGACAATGTATGTTTTGGATGCCCCCCTCGATATAAAAATCGACCTGTATTTGCTCGAAAAAATATTCACTAGGAATCGGGAGTTATTGCAGGTGGATAGTTTCAAAATGATCACCCGGTATATGATTGATGTTTCTGCTGAACTCCCAGCGGAACTTCAGATGGCAATAATAAAAAAAAATTCAAATCTGGAATTATTCTATATAAAAAAAACACTGGTAGGTATAATGCAATTTTTTGCCAACAAAAACAGCCTTTTTTCACACTTCCATAAATTTTGAAAATCCGTAGATCTCCAAAGTTTCCTAAGATCTTGTGGAAATATTCAGAAACTTCTAGATACCACATACAAATGATTATGATTTATTCTCTATGAATTTTCGTGAATCCCTGGGAATCTTGTCGAAATCTTCAAAAATCTTCAGGAATTTCTCGCATTTTTATTCAGAAATTCCAAGAAATCCAAATCAAATTCTCAAACATCTTATAGAAATTCTTAGAACTCCCTATAAATTCCCAAAAATTCCATGAAGGGTCTCCAGAAATCGCCAAAGTGAATAATGTATTAATTGATAAAAAAATAATCTCACAAATCTCTGAAAATATTGGAGACACTAGAGCTTCTACATATATGAATATTCACTTTACCAATAAATCTATTGTAATCTTCATTCTCAGAACTGCATAGAAATTCTCATGAATCCTTGAAAATCCCTAGAAACCCTGTGAAAATCTCTAGAAAACGTTGAAAATCTTCATGTATTTTCGTCCTATCGGATGATAATTATTAGATTTCGTCGAATTTTGAGGTTTCAAGGACAATGAAATCAAATATTTCTCTATTCCTATCGATGTCACTCTTTCGCGTTTTAAATCAAAATTTTTATAAAACAATAATCATCGCTAACCCACTCGAGGAAGCCCCAAATTAGGGGCAGAACGTTATGCGTTAACAAAGAAAAATGTTTCAGTCATTGTCCTTGAACATAGCAAAATTTGCCGAATTCTAATATTAAAATTATTTTAGAAATCTCTAGCAATCCTTAAATATTCCGTGGGGATATTCGGAAATCCCTAGGAATTCTTAAGATTCTCGTAGAAATCCCCCAAATTCCAGTAGATTTTAGAAATCCGTGAATCTCTAGAGTTTTCCAAAATCTTGTAGAAATATTGAGAAATTCCTAGATATCGCGTACAAATGATCAAAGTTTCTTCTCTAATGAAGTTTACAGAAATCCAAAGTATTTCCATAAAAATCTTTCGTAGTTCCCACAATCTTGTCGAATACTTCAGAAATCCCCAAAGTGGATATTGTGAGATTCGACTTGGGATCAAAGCATCTGCACCTTGCCGGGGAAAAAAAAACCAAAAACCGTACCCTTTGGGTGATATTCGACAGCGTCCGGAAATAAATCGAAGGACACACAGTGGGTGGCTACGAGTTGTATTTTGAAGAAAAATAAAAAAGTCACAATGAGGAGGAAGCCATAAAAACTGGGACGAAGTTCCGAGAAAGTTGGGGACCCGGGGGGCGGCTTCGGGCCTTATAAAAAACGGATAAGTGAAAACTATCATGTGGACACACGAACGTGTTTAAATGACTATACAAAAGCATGGAATACAAAGGACGCCGCGGGTATGTGCCTTGTGCCGCAGTTGTTGGGCGTCCCAAAGGCCGGCCTAAATGTAGTAAACCAAAACTGAAATTTTAAACTAATTAGTTAAATAATTGTTATATTCAAGAGTGGGTGACGCTGAAGTGGTTCTTTCGTCATTTACGTCAATTTAAAACCCCAAGCACGGTGTCAATCGAGCTATTAAAAGTCGTGGCCGCGAAAATTTAGATGAGTCTTCAAAAGACGAATTGAAACATAGTCATTCCGTGAATTAGTAAAGAAGAATCACTACAGCTCAGCCGAAATTATGTTTCCGTCAAAACTGTCTCTAATTTAAACAAAATAATATTTTAAGTTGAAAATGTGACTAGCACCGCCATCTACGCAAACCTCTAGAAACGAGAGATAAAGCAGTGGGGGTAAGAGCCCTGTGCGCGCCAAACTAGAGATCGAAGAAGAGGGTCGATTGAGTAAAGACGACGTGTCTGATTGGCTGCAAAATTCCAGGGTGAGGGATGTGGGGGTGGTTTTCAGAAAAATCTCGTGAGAAGATTGAAGGAGGAAGAAGCTCTCTTGGGTTTTGGTGACGAACGAGAAAGGTTGTCTGGAGTTAAGAATTAAAACTTATCCGAAAAACTTGCTCTTCAAAGTGTTACTAAGTCAAGATTATTGATTGTCATTTTAGTCGCAAGTGATTAAAGTTCAAATTTCGTTTAAAATTCATTTGTGATTTGGGACCACCGGCTTTAAGTTGTAGTGTAATTTCACGTACAGGCGTTGTGTCGAAGCGTTTTTCCAAGTGAGAATAGTGATTTACCGTTGAGGTATCCACTGACCAGTGTTTGTCTAAATTGCCGTTTGGATTACCCTTTCCTGCAAATCAGAGGTTGGTGGTGCTATTTGCAATTTCTTTAGTATTAGTTGTTGAGTGCAGGTAGACTTCGAAATTGGTTATTTAAATAACAGCAAAATTTTAATTGTCCATTTATCTATTATTGAGCTTCACAAGAGAGCCCGAATTATTCGGTTTTGAGAAAGTCTTCAAGTACTAAGCTCTAGTAAACAGGCTGACTTTGGGTTACCTAAGTAACACGACCTGGTATCGCAATCCACACTGCATCAAACTATTCGAACCCTAATATTGTCGTTTGACGAGAGATGGCCGAAACAACGTGGAAGCTATCGCGAAGTTAGAAATTAACCCTTTGATTTCTGCGCTCATCCCACACAACAGAAGAGCAACAATGGTCTATAATGGTTCAATCTGGTACCAGTTGAATGGGCAGTTGAATCAGATCCACCGTTATCAACTTTAATCTCCAAGGCCAAGCTGCAAAGTTCCGCGTCGAATCGAATCGCAGGGTTGTTTAAAGACTTCAAAACGCGGGGTCGCGGTCGGTAGCGAACTCTTCAAAGATGAACTTTAATGCGCGGTCCAACAAGAAGAAAGCGCACGTCCTAACAGTTTCCACCTTGTAATTGTCTATTTGATAATCCCTCGAAGAAGCGAATATTTTCTCTTAGAAAATTCCGCCAAAGGCGTTTTTTTTTTTGGAATCACGTCCCCCCTTTTGTTCTACAGTTAGCTAGCAGTATTTCAGAGTTCGGCGACTAAGATGATATAATCCTTCACCAGGAGGTGACACCCTAAAAATGAGAAGGCCAAAGTTCAGAGATTTAATAGGTAGTAAGATGTAGGAACCTTTTGTAAGATCAAATGTTAGTCAGTGACTCTGATGCTACCGTGCGTAACAGAAAAGATAAACTAAGTAAATTAATTCGAGGCGGAGTTGCGATGACTCGTAAACCAAAAGACTCGCCGGAAAATCCTTTCACAAGCGGAAAGGATGACGATCACAAATTAAACTACCTGCACAACAACAGCAAATACACTCCTTGTTATAATATTATAAATCGTATTGTGAATTATGTTTTGTCATTGTTTAAATCTGCGTTGAATTTGGCGTCAACTTATTGATTACCGTTTGATTACCGCTGTCTTAAGTGTCGATTAGCTAGCCATGGCTCGCATCCCTTTTGTTTCCTCCACAATTTAGCTTCAGTTAGATGCGAAAAAAATAGATTTGTTTAGAGATTGCTTTTCAGGAACACATCGTAATTCTCCCTTGGTAGAGGTAGCTAGGAATCCGGTAATTAGCACAATCGGTAACCAGGGTCGTTCTCTGAAGGCTAATGAGTGATTAGCCATGACTCTTGGAAGGGTTGCGAGTTAGTTTTGTTCACATAGGTCTTTTCTGTTACAGGGTAGGAGTTGGGTGGTCCTCTCGGAGGTAACCCCAATTAACTAAGTCATTAATTGTAAGGTAATTAGCGGGAGTCCGGCATAGAAGTCGAAGAGACTTGCCCACTCTAGAAATTAGTTGCGACAGTTTTGACAATTAAATTTAAGGACTCGATGTTCGTTGGAATCTCCCCGTGTGTTCAATAAAAGTTAAGAATGTGGTCTGAAAGAATTGCGTTTGTTATCACTCTACTCATTGTTTATAGCCCAAATCGCTTGCCTTAACGAATCTGAGAAAAGGGTTACTTTCTCCTAGAATTATAAACAAAAAAAAAAACACAACGTGAAATGGGTCTGATCTAGATTACCTTCTAAGGAGTGAAGTGTAAGCAAAAGTACAAAATTGGTACCGTAAGTAAAGAAATTTCACCTAATCTCTTCGGTGGGTTCAACGGGTTATCTGCGACATAAAGGGGAAGGGTTGTACAGTTATAATATGTACAATTACGAAAACGCCACGAAGGATTACGAATTCATCCCAGTAGTTATTGAAACCATGGGATGTTGGAACTTGGATGGTTTGAAATTCATTAGAGAGATAGGATGCCGGATCACTGAACAAAATCACGAGAAAAGATCCAGCGAGTTTTTACTCCAACGCATCAGTCTGGCAATAATTCGCGGGAATGCAGCATCAATTATGGGTACTTTCCCTGCTGGAAACATTGGGGAACAATTTTTATAGTGTTGTGAAACTTTTATTATACTATAATATGTTGTAATAAATAAAGAAAATAATCTCAAAAATCCCAGGAAATCTCGAAAATACTAGAAACTTCGTACAAATCTTTACGAATAGATCTATTGGAATCTTCAATCTCAGCATGGACGCATGAAAAACAACTGCATAAAAAAAGTCTCATGAATCCTTGGAAATCCCTAGAAACTCTGTGAAAATCTTCAGAAAACCTTGAAAATTTTATAAAAAGCTCTAGAAATCCTTGAACATTCCGTAGAAATAATCGGAAATCCCTAGAAATTCTGAATGAATCTTGAGGAATTTTTGAATTCACCGTAGAAATCTTCAGAAATCACTGCAAATTTCCACAGGAATCCTCAAAAATCTCATCAACACCTTTCAAAAATGCTTCGAAATCCCTTAAAAATCTGTAGAATTCCTCAGAAATCTCTAGAATTTCTTACAAATTTTCATAGTAAAAATGTCAAGGGATCCATAGAAATCCTAGAGCGTCCTAAAAAATATCAGGAAGTCCTTTCAAAATTATCCAGAAATTGGAAATCCCTGAGAATTCCGTAGAAATCTGCGAAAATCAAATGAGATTTCCAAAAATACCAAGAGAAATACCTAGCAATTTCCATAAATCCCACACCAATTATCGAGAATCTCTGAAGATCCCACAAAAATCTCCTAAAATCCCTTGATATATTCTAAAGATCTTAAAAAAGTCTCGTAGGAATCTTGAGAAATCCCTTGATTCTTAAGAAAGGACTTAGTAGAGAGAGGGAATTCAATTGTGGGTTGAAAGAAAATCCTCAGAAATCCCGTAAAAGTGTCTATGAGCTTTATCAAAGAATCTTGGAGAAATTTTTATAATTCCCCAAGACTTTCTGATTTCCTTAGAAATCCCGTAGAGCTTTTTAGAGATCTCTGGCAACTTTCAAAAATTTAATAGAAATCTTGAAAACCTTAGCAATTTCAAGCAAATCTTCTTTTCTGCCCGCAGATCTTGAGCATAATAGAAATCACATACACATCTTCAGTCTCAGAACTCTCTTTACGTTCTCAAAAATCCTCAGAAATCCCCAGTCACCTCGTAAAAAACTTTGGAAATCCTCACGAATTTCGTAGAAAAACTCAGAAATCTCAAAAAATTCCAAACGAATTCTAGGAATGCCTAAAGATTTCGCAGAAATGTACAGCTGCTGCTTGGAATTTTCACAGGAATTTTCAAAAATCTCGTGAATATTTTCACTGATCCTGTAGAAATTATCAGAAATCTCTTGAAATCTTCCAAAATTCTGTGGGAATTCTCAGGGATTCCTGGAAATGTAGTACAAATCTTGATGAATGCCTGACGACAATCCATTGGAATTATTTGGGATTTCATAGAAACTTTTGGGAATTTTGAACATTATTTGAAAAGTCCTACAAAATCCCGTAAAACTTCATCCAAAATCCCTGGGAATCCCGTAGAAATATCCAAAAATTCATTCAAATTCTCAGAAATCGTCGGAGATTTTTAAATCTCTTACGAATCGGTCGGAATTTCCAGATATTCCGCAGAAATCCTAGAAAATTCCCAGAAGTCTTTGAAAATCTTGTGGAGATATATAGAAATCACATAAAAATCCCCAGATATTTCTTAGATTATTCAGAAGTGCTTCAAACTTCTCAATGAATCTTCAAATATCTCATAAAAGCCTTTTTGTAATCTCTAGAAACCGTAAAAATATGAGGGGATTCTTAAAATTATTGGTTATCTTTGGAAATCTTTGACATCCCTAGAATGTCGTAAAAATCCCTGGGAATCCCATATAAAATCCTTGAACTCCGTACAAAAGCAAATAATATCAATTACAACACAACTTTGAGCATCCGGTGATGACGTTCAACTGGGTTAGCTTGAGGGTGATATGGGGCGCCGACATTCGACATGTTGACGCCGTATTCTCCAACAAATCGCTGGAAAGCCGCAACCGACAAACTGCTGACCATTGTCGCGAACTGTCTTGGGGACACTGAAGAGGAGAGTGACGTGATTCTCAAGATATTTGATCACGCTTCTTGCTACTGCCTAAGTAAGAGATGTAGAACCGGCTGGAATGATCCAAAACAATGTACAATGTACGATGTACATGTTCTTCATCTTATTGGGAGTGGACGAACGAAATCGACATAAACCCATGGCCGTATAACTTCTAGCTTGCCACGCATGGTTCCCGGCAGTCGTTGAGTAATCTCTCCCCATAGAATCCTATTCTTCTATAAGAGTAAGATTGAACTAACTCCAAATGCGGTACCAAAAGTTCACCCGCCGCGTAGAGCCCTTTGCTCTGTGAAACAAATTGAAAAATAAGCTCAGTGGACTGGAAAAATAACAAAACCTGAAAAAAATCACGAACCAACGGAATGGATATTGATCCATTCCGTTGGTTCGTGATTTTTTTGTTGGTTAGTTGGTTATTGTCTCAACAATTTCACTTCTTTTTTATACTATACAGGTGTCCCAGAATTAGACCGCAATATTTGACCAGATTATTCTACGTCAAAAAATAGGAAGAAAATTTCCAATAAACATTAGTCGAATAATGCCTCATAAGGAAGCTAGAGGCCCTTGAAGGGGGAAACCTGATGATGGTTTTTGCAAATTACCCCAAAACTTGCCAAGATAAAATGACGAAATTTGGTCAGATCACTACATGTTGTAGGCCTGAAGTAATGTCGTAAAGAATACTTTCACAGTTCATCAAGAACATCCAACAAAAGGGGGAGGAGGGATTAATTCAGCTCAATTTTTTGTTCATGACTTTCTCTGAATTTCGATTGAAAAAATCTGAAAAATCAAAGTTTTTCATGAGAAGAAGGTTCTCGTGTACTATCTCGATTCGACGCACCGTTTTCGAGATGAACCACTCCAAAGAAAACTTCACCTGAAATTCTCCTAAGAATTTTCCAAATCCCGAGTACAGAAATCAGCAATAACACCAAGTGTGTTTTCTTGGACAAAAACAAGAAGAAATATTCCAATGGAAATGGGTTGGAAACGTTCCCTAGGAGACCTAGAGCCCCTACTTCGGGTTCCACCAAACTTTTATCAACGCGATAACTTTATCACTCTGATAGTAACCAAGCAACTGGTCATCCTATTGGCTGGTGCATAGCAACTATCAGCGTGATAGATTCAATCTGCTATTAAAATTTTGGTGGAACCCGGGGCTAGAACGCGAATGATTTTATTTCGGCAAGTTATCCTTCCAAGGAGCTTTGGGTTCCCTAAAGAGCATTTTTAACCTATCTTTATTGAAACATTTCTTCTGTAATCGGGATTCGGAAATTTGAGGAGAATTTCAGGTAAAGTTCTCTCTGAAGTGACTTATCTCGAAAACGGTGCGTCTAGTCGAAATATATTGTACAAGATTATTGATTCCTGGTGCCATATGGCATTTAAAGTGCCATATGACACAGCCTTGGCAGCAGAAGTGTTTCAGAAACAGAATCAAGAGATATTTGATAGCCAGGGTGTGGACATGTACATTGACGACATTCTGATTGTGGACATTCTGAAAAACCCTAAAGAACGTAACAAGCATCTAGAAGAAGTGCGAAAATTAGCTCAAAAGCACGACTGCAAGTGCCGCCAAGTGCAATTTTGCTGTCAAACAAGTTCACTATATGGGCCATATAATCAGTGAAAACAAAGTAGAAGTCGATCTCAATTGAGTTGAAGCTATTGTTGAAATGGGCAGACCAACAGATTAGGGAACAGTCGTTGCCTGAGACACACACAGAACGGTTGTATCATTACAACACAAACTACTCACTGACACTATCGACAGGTGTATATAGGCACATGAATAATTTTTCAGTCGTTTTAACCGCAATATAAGTTTCCAGTAACTTATAAAGAAAAAAGTGGAAATCGCAGTTTCCTCTGTGGAATCAAGTCCACTTGTTTGAAATTCGAGATGCGAGACGCGACAAGTGTTCCCTTTTCTCCGGCACATTAGCATCTCGCAGCATTCCAAACGACGATGATGATGACGATAATAATAATTGAGTGTTATGCCGGTGAAAGTTCGTCGATCGGAAGCAAACGTATTATTTATTCCGATGTCGGGCACGAATCGCGGTCAGCATGAACTTTTTGCCTCCCTTTAAAAAGCGTGCTGGCAAAAGTTTGCGTGTTCAAGATTTACTGCATCGAGCGGAGGCCCTTGACGGGAAATATTTTAAAACTCAACAAAGTAATTATGCAGCTACTTATCAGTCAGGTAGGCCGGGGCACACAAAGCGTAAAAGAATTACGGTGGAAAATGCGATTAAAAAATGTTCTCTCCCTTGCTTCACCGGGAGAGTAGAGCCTTTTTCACGGGCAGAAAATCGCGTACACGAGGATGAGAAAAGGGATTTTCTTGTAGTAGCGCTTGCAAGCAGCCAAAACGACGAAAAAGTTTCTCGTCATTATTTTAAGCACCTGGAATTTATGTTTTTGCGTGCTTGTTTTCTGAGATTTAAAATGAAATTGCAACAAGGTAATTCTTATTATTTTATGAGGCACGAGAATACCTTATAGCTCAGAAGCAGTAACTGTACATTGCGAGATTTTTGTCTAGTAAATTGGAGTTCATGAAGCGGAAAACTGAGCGAGAGCGCTTAACAAAAATGCTTTGCGGTGTATGAAAAATGTCGGTTTGATGAGATCGTTGAACTGTCATATCGCACTGAATATAACCGAAAACCGCAAAGCAAGAGTTTCATTATAATAGTCTATTGATAAAAAGTTGAAGTCCACATATAATCCCAGGTGTAACCTACCTGAAAGCGTAGGTGCTTAAATTTTATCGAGATTGGAGATTAACTGCAAAATGTTCTCTGTTAACTGCTCTATAACTATAACTTTTGAAACTCAAGGCTTCACCTGTATGGAATATTGAATAAAGCCCAAAGTATAAGAGCTGATTTTTATACATAGATAAATACCTGCCTGTAGGAAAACAAAAGCTTTCAATATCTCACGCTCCATTGTGTAGCTATATCAAGGTAGGTATATATTTTATATCGATCATTACTCACACCTACACATTAATGACTAAGTATGTACTTTTATTCAACTTTGTTAACGATGACTCAGTGTTACCGTTATGATAATTATTAGGTACTTGTATCAAGAAACGCGACTTATTCTCTATGAAAATTACCTACTTTTTGCCGCTTAATTACCTGTTATAAAACACCTACTTACAAGACATGAAAGCCAAAAGAGGACAGGACACCGTCCTTGGCGTGAGCACAGTTTCGGCTCGAACTTTGGCCAACTGAAGAGCCGGAGAGCAGTTTGCGACGGTTTTGTCGCGGCGCCACCACGCTTAGGGGAGTGCCCTGGCCAAAAAGGGTGCATCACTCTTGCCCTTGCTCTTGCTCTTGCTAAGGTGAGATAGTTTGCATCAATTTTCGTGTGTAGGTAATCAAAATGATATAACGTAATTTGTAGATTAGAAGTGGTCGTTTGGTCTCGGAGGATCCTTTCTGCACTGCAACCCATAAGATCTATTGTGCGTTAACACGTAGTTGATTAGTTTTCATTTTTGACGCGATGTCACATATGCATTTCTACCGCCAAAGGGTATTTAAGCGGTCATATAATCTCTTAGGACATGTTATATGTTTTTCGATTGACCGAGGTAGCTAACACCTGGAATCCTCTGCTGTATCGTTCAACGCATGCTGCAAAAGATATTTTTTCAAGCAATGTTGCTTACGCCTTTTTCCCTACCAAAGTAATCTCAAATCAGCTATATAAAGTCTTGTATCTTTTACTATATACTAGTGATGGGCACTATCGAAAAATTTTACTATCGAATGACTAAAACTATCGAATGATTATTTCAAATTAATTAATTCATTCACATTAATCCATTGAATTCATTTATTCATCATCCATTTATTCATTGATTCATTAATTTACTCATTTATTCATTCATTCATTCATTCGTTCATTCATTCATTCATTTATTCATCCATTCATTTTATTATTTCGTTCATATATTTCATTCCATCTAATCAATGATCATCTTTATTCAATATTATTATAGTTCGTTCATTTCTTAATTTTTTATCCATTCATCCATTTGATTCATAGAATCAACTGAAACATTGAAAATTTTAAAATTTCAAAAATTAAACTGATTCAAAATTGTTGTTCACGAAACGAAACCTCGTGTAATCAACCATTTGTTCAGGAACGGAATTGTTTAGGTAGGTTCTAGGTAGAGGTACTATAGGAACTAGGCCTAAGTAATTTAGTTTATTCTCTGAAACTGAGTAAATCACCAATGAGAGGAGAAATCGCCTAACCCGAAAAAAAATAGATTCGATAATATTTTTGAACAGTTTTTTCGACTGAATAATTCCAAGTTTAAATTCAATATGTCTCTCTCAATATTCGTTTTGTAATAAATAGGTAGTATTACCTACTTATTTTGATTTCATCCACTTACCTATAAAAATCAATAATTGAATACATTATGGAGTTGTAAATCTCATAATTCATTTCAAAAAATCAACTGAAAATCAAATCGACTAATTCATTCATTGGTGATTCCATAAAACAATAAGAAAAACTTAAACTTATACATGTAACAGAGTTTTCGATAACAAGTGAAAATCCATCCATTCATTTGTTCATCAATTATGTTTCGCATTCAAAATGATCCAATTCATCCATTAAATCCACTCGTATATTGAATCATTCATCCATTCATTCGTTCATTCTTTCATTCGTTTGCTCATTTATCCATTCATTTATCCGTTCATTTATCTATTTGTTCATTCATTCGTTCATTCGTTTATTCATTCGTTCATCCATTTATTCGTTCATTCATTCATTCATTCATTCATTCATTCATTCATTCATTCATTCATTCATTCATTCATTCATTCATTCATTCATTCATTCATTCATTCATTCATACATTCATTCATTCACTCATTCATTCATTCATTCATTCATTCATTCATTCATTCATTCATTCATTCATTCATTCATTCATACATTCATTTATTCATTTATTCATTTATTCATTCATTCATTCATTCATTAATTCATTCACTCATTCATTCGTTCATTCATTCATTTAAACGTGCTATCGAACAATTCGATAGTTAACAACTATCGAATAATTCGATAGAATTCATTCGATAGTGCCCATCACTTTTACTACGTTGTTCGACTGACGTTATAGACCATTTTTAACAATTTCAGGAGAATTGAAACTTATAACGCGCTGGTTGATTGAAAGCTTCCAGCGCAATGTCGCTTGCGCCTTTATGCCGCCAAAGCCAAAACACCATGAAGCGTACACAAATTTATCAGAGCTTTCAATATGTTTTTCTACTTTTGGAATAGACCGTCAACGAGAATATTTACAGCTGTTTGAATCTAAAGTGAAGCTCCAACGCATCCTTTGGAATAAAGCTTTTGGAACGATGTCAGTTAGTTCCTTTTCCATCAAAAAACGAAGCGTTTGTATGATAATTACTCAAGAATGTTAGAATACTGTTAAACTGATGACCGAAAAGACCATTTTCAATAATTTTCAGCTGTATTCAAACTTATAAGTTTCCAAACAAAATGTCGCTTATGCCGTTTTGTCACTGAGAAAACCTGGACCGGATGTAGACTCTTTTTGAAAAGGTGTTCACCACTTCAATTTTTTTCTAATTTTGTAAGTGAGTTGAGTACCTGGAAATCTGAAATGCCTGAGCTGTTTTACTCAACATTTCAAAACTTGCCAAGACATCCGGGGACATAATCGGCTCCAATTTGTTGTACAACAACATTCTGAGTCTAATGTCACTTCCGCTGCCGACTTCCTCGATTTTTTGAGCGAAAAAAGGACATTAGTCTCAAAATTCAAAAAGAAATTTTGCTTGAATTAAAAAAATTGTCTATATAAAAATAGGCTCACGTTATCATACCGCTTTTTGGCCAACAACCAATCCCGCAATCCCAGTTCCCCCGCTGCCAGCTTCACTGACCTTCGTGAGTGATAAGGGCATAAGTCCAACGTACATGACAACTTGACTCGGGACTCGGGACAACTTGACGCCAGGAATTTGAAAGTAGCCGCTAGCCGACTTAACGTCGGGATAACTTGACACCAGTTGGAGCTATAGGACCCCGAGTATCACACGAAGGCACAAATGTGCTTACTGAAGTTACGAAAACCAGGGGAAAATGCAAGGGGGCCGACATACCTTCGAATACCAAACGAAGGCACAAGAATGCTTGCTAAATGTGAATGGAAAAAATGCAAGGGGGCTCAGCAGGGGTTCAAACACCATTATTGAAGACACAATGGAGTTCAGTGGATTATCAACCACACAGGAAAGCAAAAGATTGCTTTTTGGGCATGTGAGGACACAAGCGGCCAAGTAGGACTTCGAATTTTGGGAGGTAAGAAGTTTCCGGGGGAAAAAAACCAAGCCAAGGCACCTGATAGAGGTAAATCAATGATGATAATACCAGACGAAAACACAAGTGTGCTTTCGATTGCTTGAAGAAAATTGCAAGGGGGCCCATAAGGACTTCAAAAGACATTGAAGGCACAAAGGGGCTCAATAGTGCTTTGGGTTATACAAGAAGGCAAAAGGGGCCTACGGGAACTCGAAACACGTGGAAAAACACAGGGAGACTCACCAGGGCTCCAAACGGTACTTGAGGTTGAGGACACACGGGGGCGTCGGAAAAATGTAAGGGGACTCAGCAGGGCTTCAATTGGCATTGGAGAAACAAGGGAGCCAGTGGGCTTTTAATAACCAAAGAAGGCACAAGGGGCTTACTGAAATTCTGAAAGGGCGGAAAATCATGGGGGGCTTGGAAACAGAAGTGCCCAATTGGGGTCTGAATAAGGGTGCTTACAACGCCATATGGAGACATAAAGGGTAGATAGGGTAGACTGCGATTCCGAAAGCAACATGAACACGCAAGAGGGATCATCGGGGCTCAAAACGGCATATAAATAACACAAAAAGATCCACTGGAATTTCAAGTTAACATAGCAAGACAAAATGGGAGCCGCTTGAGCTCCAAAACATAGGTGAACAGAAGAGGGTTCCTCAGAGCTCTGAACACCTCAAGTAAACACAAGAGGGTTCATTGGGGCTCGAAACGACACAAAAAGACACGGGGGCTTATCGGGGGCTCCGATTGACAAAGAAGAACTCTGGAAATACAAAATCTGAGAAGATTGATTGTGGCTTGATGGAGCTCCAAAAGCAACATGAGGACACAATAAGGGGGCTCGTCGAGGCTTGAAGCGACACATCAAATTGTCCACGGGTTAGGTTGTCCTGGCGTCAAATTGTCCCGTGTCAGAATGGCCGGCGTCAAGCTTTCCTGCTTCAACCAACTTGACGCCGGACGATTTTCGCCAGGGATTTTGTGAGAACAGAGTAGGGGAACATTCGAAGAAAATGACAAAAAGGGACTCATCGGGAGTCGGAACGACACATAAGGACACGAAAGGGTTCATTGGGGCTCCGACTTACACAGCAGAATACAATGAGGGTCTCCAGAACTTCAAAACATGAGGAGACACGAGCGGGCTAGCTTAAACTTCCGAAAACCTCAAGAAAACATCAAAGGGTTCATTGGGGGCTCAAAACGACACTAAAGGACCTATTAGGGGCCGGTAAGGCTTCAAAATAAAAAAGATACAAAGGAACTCGATAGTGTTCCGAAACTGTCAAGAAAATACAAGAAGGGCATCGGGGCACAATACGGTACATAAAGACAGAGGGGGGCTCCGATTGACACAGCAAGACATAATGGGTCGCTAGAACTCCAAAACATGAGCAAAGTGAGCATGAAGGGGCTTGTTATTTTATTTCCGAAAACCACAAAAAACATGAGGGGGTTCATCGTCGAAATGACACATAGACACAAAAAGGCCTATTGGAGCTCCGATTGACAAAGCACGGTATAATAAAGGCGCCCGAAGGGGCGCCATATAGGACAAGAAACATGAGGAGATACAAGGGGGTTGATCAAGGCTCCACACAACACCACAACATAAAGACACGAGGGGGATTCTGGGGTTTTCAAACGACAAATACAGACAAAAGGGGTCCGTTGGGTCTCTGATAAACATAGCAAGACACAACGCGGGCCGCTAGCATTCCAAGACATAAGAAGACAAAATAGAGCTCATTGCGGGGCTGGAAGCGTCACCATAGACACATGGCCCAGATTGACCTAGCAAGAAAGAATGGGGGCCGGCAGGGTTCCAAAACACAAAAAGATACAAGGGGGCTGGATAGAATTTGGAGCTTCACACGAAAACACAAGGTCATCGAGGGGGTTATCAGGGTTCTTAAAAACACTCTGGAAAAGCAAAGTGGCTCCAGTACAATTTCGAAAACAACACTGAGACACAAGTAGGGGGCTTATCAGGGCTTGAAATGACACATAAAGTACATGGGGGCTGTGACTTCGAGTTATACAGCAAGATACAACTGGGGTCATTGGGACTTAAAAACATAAGACACAAGTAGGCATGAGGGGCTTGCTAGTTCCGAAAATCAGCAGGAAAACACAAGGGGGCCAACTCATAAGTATTTAATGCCCAGGAGTCTTGTAAGGGTTCAATCCAGGCTCTTTCGGTAGTTTCACACTAGAATTTCCAGAAGCATCCATCAATGACCTGCGGAGACAGTCCGTTCAAACTTTGATATTATGTCTACGATAAGTACGGTATGTTTTCACGACACGTAGAAACAAATAACGATGCGTCTCTGTTATTCTAGGATATCTCTAACTTGCTGTATAAACTCAGGAGATGCCTCATTGTGAAGGACATCCACTGAAGCTGCCCACATTTCTCCATGCCATTTTATTAGGCTTTTTTTCCGCCCAGTTAATTCTTCACGACTTCTGAAGCTCCGAAAGTTACAAATCCCCCATACAAACGCACCTAACATCGTCAACAATAAGGAAACAATAACTCGATTTAATAACCGAATTTTGCACGATTCGGAGTCTTGCACAAACACAACAACACCCAATACACACAAGGCACAACACAAACAAAACTCGACAATTGAATTACAATAAGCGTTGCACTTGCTTACACCACGGTGCGCTACAACAATAAAGGAAAATTGAATTTCAGTTTCTACCTGCCTGCTCACCTGCGAGTACATTACACGAAAATGGAGATGAAAACCGGAGATGAAGTTACTTACACGTCTCTGGTTCGTTTCGCAGTTTTACTTGTATAGGTATAAAAATGTATACTTTCAGGTTAACTTGATTGTGGATGAGTGAGAAAAGCAAAGCTCCGTATTTCTGTGTGTGTGTAGGTACAAAAGCGAGTCGCTGCACCGCAACGGAGTGAAAGTGAAAGAGCGGCAGGTCTGATGTGTAAATATGTGTAATAATAAAATGTTCAACCAGAGCGCAGCGTGCGTATTATTATGCTGTTTGTGTGTGAGATAATTCTTCTAATTACTTGCTTAATTATCTAGTGTGGGCGGCTTGTTTCAGTCTGCACAAACTCATTCACATTTAGAAAGTTAATACATTTGCAACTGCTAGGTACAATTTCATCAAGTACGTAACATTGTACTTTGTGGACGTATTGACATCAACCAATTACCTGCTTCGAAATAAGCAAAACACAAAATTCAATTGACTACAAAAAATCATTCGTGCAACTTTCTGTCAGACAGTCTAAAATGAAACATTCTACACTAACAAATTTCTTGGACTTCTTGTTGATGACAGCGACCTGAAGCCGTCATCTCCGCTTGGCGAAAAAAAAGTCCGAAACAAAGCTCTCCGACTACCACAACATCAGACGGCCGAACCGCAACTGCACAGACATGTGTTTCGCCCCTACTCATCAGTGCGCAGGCGTGTTCAGCTCGACCATCCGATGCTGTGGCAGTCAGAGAACTTATGGTAATATACACCCAAGAGGACTCCTGATATGTGAGTCCTCCAAGCGGCGCCATCTATCAAAGGCATTCCGCAGATGCTATATTTCAAGGCATCAGGGAATTAACAGAGTTCCAAGTAAAGCAACACCGTCGCCAAGAGCATCGATGGTATATGTACGCATGTATACTCAAGCCGAGTAGAGCAATGTTGAAAGACAACAATCACGCAAATATAAATAAATATTGCGCCTTTTAGGGCCATATAGCGGGCACCTCGCATTTTTATGAAACAAAGCTCAGCTCAACAAAGTGGTAGTCGGAGAGCTCATCAGCTCTTTTCATCAGACCAAAAAGCACATTTTTTGAACCTTTGAATGTGTTTTGTAATCTTGATTAGTGTACATAGGTACATAGGTGGGTCATAGATCCTAAAAATCTGTTTTTTCGTCGAAAATGCTAGTGGAAAGCATTGAAGTAACAAGGGGGTCCAATGAAGCTTGCTTGAATCCAGATCGCTGGCTGTGAAAAAACATAAGGGGACTAATTGGGGCTCCAAACTACCCTTTCAGACACAAGGGGGCCGATAAGGCTTCGAGTATCACATGGAAGCACAAGGAACCCACTAATGCTCCAAAAGACACAGACAAAAATGAGGGCGCAGTGGGGTCTCAAAAGACGTTGAAGAAACAATGGGGGCCCACGAAGGATCACTAGGGCCTCAAAAAGGCACAAGGGGGCTCACTGAAATTCTGAAAGCTACAAAAAAAGGAGGCTCATCACTCTCATCAGGGTTCCAAACGATACATGAGGGCACTAGGGAACCCGATAGAACTCCGTAAGCCACGGAAAAATGCTAGAAGGCTCAGCAGGGCTTCAAAAGACGTTGATGGAACAAGAAGAACCTTAGAGGGCAACTAGGGCAACAAGGGGTCTTACTGATATTCTCAAAGCTACGGAAGGGATAAGGGAGCTCATCAGGGCTCCAAACGATACATGAGGAAACAAAGGGCCGGATGGAGCTCCGTAAGTCATGGGAAAATTCTACGGGGCTCAGCAGGGCATCAAAAGGCGTTGAAGAAACAAGGGGGCTCCTGGAAAGTCACTGGGGCCTCTAACAACGCAAGAAGGCTCAAGGGGCTCACTGGGATTCTGAAGCTACGGAAGGAATAAGGCGGCTCATCAGGGCTCCAAACGATACATGAGGAAACAAGGGGGCCCGATAGAGCTCCGTTAGCCACGGGAAAATTCCATTGGGCTCAGCAGGGCTTTAAAAGACGTTGAAAAGACAAAAGGGCCCTTAGAGGGCAACTATGGCAACAAGGGGGCTCACTGAAACTCTGAAAGGTACGAAAAGCATAAGGAGGCTTATCAGGGATCCAAACGATACATTAGGGCACGAGGGGGCCTAATGGAGTTCCATGACCCACGGAGAAATGCTAGGGGACTCAGCATGATTTCAAATGATATAGACAACACAATGAAGCTCGCAGGAGTTCTATTCAACAAAAGGAGGCAAAAGGGGCTTACCTCTGGGCCCTCTGATACCCTGAAAGTCATGGAAAAACATGACGGGGCTAATCAAAACAACACTTGCAGACACAGGGGGAGCTACCAGGGCAAATATGAAGACACAAGAGACTTAATAACGCTCCGACCAACAGGGCTTCGTATAACATGACGGCACAAGGGTGCTCAGTACTCCGAAAGTAACGGAAAATACAAAGGGACTCAGCAGGTCTTCAAATTACATTCAAAACACCAGAAGGGGGCCCAATGAAGCTCTGGATAACAGATGATGATGGAAGAGGGCTTAATGGAATTCTGAAAGCTATGAAACACATAACGGCATTTGGGGACGCAAAGGGGCCCGATAGGAAGCTGAATATCACATGAAGGCACAAGAGGTTCACTAATGCTCCGAAATCTTAAGAAAAATGAAAGGGGGCCCAACATAGCTCCAATCAATGTTAAAGACACAAGGGGGCTAACTGAAGATCTGTATGATACAATAGGCTCATTGGTACGTATTTTTTCTGGAAGCCTATCAGCTCTGGGGCTTATCAGAGCTTTGATTACATTTTAAGAAACAAAGGGGTTTAGCATGGCTCCGAATATGACATAATGGCACAACGTTGCTTGCTGCTCTGGAAGTCACAAGAAATACAAGGGGCATATCAGGGCTTCAAATCACACTACGGTCCAGTTGGGCTCTTGATAACACAAGTTAGCAAAATGGGGGTTTCTGGAATTCTGAAAGCCATGAAAAATATAATAAGGGTCATTAGGGGTCAAAATTACACTTGAGGACGTAAGGAGCCCGGCAAGGCTCCGATCACCACATGAAGGCACAAGGGGCTCACTAGTGCTCCGAAAGACACGGAAAAATGTAAGGGGGCTCAGCAGAGCTCAGAAAGAATATAAGGAAACTCCAGGATAGGGCTCCGAATATGACATGGAAACACAAAGGTGCTTACTGTTACGAAAGTCACGGAGAAATGCAAGGGGCTCGCCAAAGACTTTAAACTGCACTAAAGACACAATGAAGCCCAATGGAGGTCTGGATAGCACAAGAACGCAACCGAGGACTTGCTGGGATTCTGGTAGTCATGAAAAAACCTGAAGGGCTAATTAGGTCTCCAAACAACACTTGCAGACACAAGGGGCTCGATAGGGCTCGAATTGTCCGCGCGACGAATTGTCCGTGCGACGAATTGTCCGCGACAAATTGTCCGCGACGAATTGTCCACGCGACGAATTGTTCGGTCACGGAAGGACCTCCCATATTTTGAAAAAGAAAAACCCTGAAATTTTCCTAGCATTTTTCTGAAACTTTTGAAGCATTTCCTCGATGCAGTTTAATTTTCTTTCTCAAGTTTTCAAACACCCTGTATAGCCTGAACTACAAAGATCATTTGGAGCTGATTTCCAGCCTGCGTTGAGGACTCGGTTGAGGATTATTTTCTTATTGATCTCCCTGTACTGTTGGTTCAAAACCTGGCGGTGCTTCATATAGTCTATTGAAGAAAAATTGTGAATGAAACTTGCCACCGATCAAAGCTATTTATTCTCTTCTTATCAATTATTATTCAACAATTCTAGCTTATGAATAATAATTATTTGTTGTAAATAGTTATATCATGATGATCCTCGTGATGATCTTTGTTATTATCGCCGATAATTGCACGTTTACGGCGAGCTGAACATCATCATGATGATGGAAGGAAAGTGCATTCCGAAATTAGCCGTGCCACTGAAAGCATGAAATTCTCACGCCGGCGATCTTCGATTCGTCATGAACCGCGATTCATTTTTTTTTTGTATAATCACGTCTGCTCACTAAAGCAAATAGTTTGTTTATACTTATACGGAAGAACAATGTCTATAGTTACACGTAACTTTACTTCTAAATACGGAAAAAAGCGTTCGAATCCGCATAAAACGTTTCTTGTTCTCCGCCGAGTTCTCCGCATTCACCGCTATAGGTATCTTGCACGTTACAGACTTCCAAGGAACTCTTTCGATTGGAGAAACTTTAAAAACCTGGAGGAAAAACGAACAAAGTTGCTCCGAACACAATTATATCCTCTCGCTCGCAGAGAAGCGCAACTTTGCGGGATTTGCAGCTCTTTTCTATATTCCATTATTTCCAATTAACCATCGCTTTGTCTCGCGGTATATGTGAGGTGAGTACCCACCTACGTTAAAAGAAAAGATAAACAAGTCTTCTTTATGCAGTGTGCATTCTGTACTTACAGAGCGAGAATTTATGGAACCGTGGGGTGCGGTTCGAAACTTTGGCGAATAACGGCTGCAGCAAGAAGAAGCTCCCATGAAATATAAATTCCATATTCGCAAAAGGAAAAAAGAGCGTGGACCGGTCGTCATTGTCCCGAATATTTCATCATATACGATTCCAGAGTCCTATACACATGGAGATGTAGAGATGTACAATAAAAGCCAGTAGGAACATGATGGACGAGAGACAATCTTTGCGTACATGCAGAGCGCACCAGGTCTGGGGGGGGGTCCCAGTGGCACAATATAAACTTTCCGACCGGGCGGTTTGCATTTAAATTCATGGGTTTCTGCTGTTTGCTCTTTTCTGAGATTCGAATACAGAGTGACCCACAATTCAAGTGCATCATCAGGTCATCAGCAAGGTCCATCATGTATGTAGATTCTTATTTCTTGGTTCACAGCTCAAACCATTCAGTACCTACGTCCTATACATTTCCAACCAAATTTTTACATCTCGTTTTCTGAGCAGCATATTATTACTCCTTCACTCTTCTTTTTTTCTTTCACCCTTCTTATCTATGACAAACCTGCTCCGCACTCTCTTCGGATAGTTGACTGTTCTTCCATTTCTCAACTTTTCTCAGCATTCCCCTTCCAGATAATCAATCGTCTCTTCTTTACTTCTACATATCTTTGTATCTTGTATCAAATACAAATACACATCATTCCCTCGCGTTCCTCCTTCTCATAGAGAGCCATTTTATGGATGGACGATTGAAGGGGACATAGGGGACACATTAGAGGACACATGAGGGGACACATGAGGGATCACATGAAGGGACACAGGAGAAAACAACGAAGGAGACAATTGGAGGGGAGATATTACAGGGGAATGAGGGACGTTGAAAGGGACAATAAATGAGGACGATCGCTGGAGACAAATTGATGGTGAGATTATTCATCCGGATAAGACATAGCCCAGGCAAAACAGATTTTAACCCGGAATAAATCAAGGAAAATCTGAAAATCAAGGGATTCCTTCAGAATTTCATGGAGAGCAACATACTAAAAGTCCCCATCTGTCCGGGGCTTGGCTGTCAAAGAAAAAAAATTTTGAAGCTCGATAGCTCGAGAAGTACTCAACAGATTTCGACCAAATTTGGTTTGCAGCAATAGTATCCACCAGGGACTTGACGGAACATGGGCAGCTCCAATAAAAATCAGGCATCCAACTTGGAAAAAAAATCCAGAAAAACTGGTAAAAATGAGCTTGTCCCTCACTTCTCTCCAGGTTTTTGGAGCGATTGCGATACAACTTTGTGAATATGCGTCAAATAGTAGCCAGACGTGGGAATAAGCTTTTGGCCCCGAAACGTCAATCAGGTGTACCACAACATAATAAATAAAAATGTCCGTTTTATTGTCACATTTTTTGAACGCTTTGATAGATTTTGATGAAATTTGGTATGTGGGTGGTATCTGACGGATGGAACGTTTGGTTGAAATTTTGTCGACATCAGGCAATTATGGCCGCCAAAACTGAAAAAAAATAATTGTCCACCATCCACCCCTGGCCGTTGCCACGTGAGAGGGCCTCTCCTCCGTATTATGACCAGAACGTCTCACTTTTGATGCAGTACGCCACTCAAAAATGTATTCCTGCTCGGGAATGGACTTTTTTTGGGAAATTTCAACTGACATCGAAAGCAGATTGGATTGGGTGACTCGCAGACTTATTTTTAAAATCGAACGGTTCCGATTTTCCGGCGGTAATTTTTCCTAAATTGAAGTTCATTTCAAGAATTTGAGAAAAATTAGTGCAAATTTTCACATGCGACGGGCCCCACAAAACATTCATTTTAGGTGCGAATGGAAGTTGTAGAGAAGATTGAGTAAATGTTTGGAGGAAAAATTTTGGAAAATCAGATCAACGGTTTCCGAGTTTTCCTCTCTCTGGAAAAACTGCAAATTCTCCAACTTTTTATCCCGTCAATAGATTCTCACCATTTTTTCTTTGAACAAGAGGTAATTAGTTCTTGAACATTTTCCAACTTTTTTTCAAAATTTTCCGGGATTTTCCGGTTGAAAATGTGAAACTAGCCTGGGTTTTTTCAAGACCAGACTTGAATGGGGCTCAAAGTGAAGCCTTAATCGAAGATTCCTGAAATAAAATGGTTTGGAAATGAAGAGGTTGCTCCCGGAAAATTCATATTCTCTAAAACACAATTTTTAATCTACACATCATTTTCTTGGTTTCGTCCTCTTCATAGAGCCATTTTATAGATGGACAATAATTGAAGAGGACGTAGGGGACATATGAAAGGACATATGGGACACACATAAGGGGACACATGAGGGGTCACGTAAAGAGACACAGGAGACTACAACGAAGGAGGCGAAAGGAGGAGAAACTTAAAGGGAGAATGGGAGAGTTGAATGAGACAATGAATGGGGACAATGAACGGGGACAATCGTTGGAGGCAAATTACCGGTAAGATTGTTTATCCGGATTAGACAAGCAAACGTGAAAGGAAGGGGATCTATTTATTTGAATGAGCGGGAGCAAAATATTTATAACTAAATAGTATCTCGGCCTCACTTGTTTGCATCATCTTTTTCTAAAACTTCACCACCATCTCCTTTGCTTCTATTTTCATCAACTCTCTTCATTCCTCCCAATACAATGCAGCTCGGTGTATCCTATTGTAGTCCTAAAATTCATTTTAAGCTTTTCGATTAAATTCTCTTCACCTTATCTTCACGTTACTTTATCTCACCTCATCTCCTCCAATCCTAGATTTCCACTTCATAAAGCTAGATGTTCTTTATTATTGAGTCGAACATCATTGGTCTCGTTTCACAGTTATGAAATTTTGCGCTTCTCTCTTTCCCAAATCTGGCACTATGCTCTCTTTGCATATTTCCTTGATATGCGCCTTTATAAATGACAACCCAAATATTACATATCTTCAATTTCTTTATTGGAATCATCCTCCCACATTCACTTCTGTATAGTTCGTTTCCCACGGTCCCTCTTGAATATCATCAACTTTGATTCGACGACGTTCAGTTCCAACTGTATTTTCTTCAGATATCTTTTCAATCTTTCTATCACTTGCCCCATATATCCGTCTTTTGTCACCACGAAAGCCTGTTATCTGCATAATGCTAGCGACCATATTTTTTCCCTTGTTATCGTTACCAATACTTCCCGCAAAGTTTCCCTTAACTCTGTGTATAACGAGAGCAACGTAGGACTTGAAGGACATTCCTGTCCCAATCCCTTTTCTGTCCGTTCACTGCTTATTCCTTCCAATTGGTTTATTAGGTCTCTTTTAATCTTCAATCTTCTCATTTCTCTCTAAAGTTTGCACATTTCTACATTGTCAAACGCACTTGGGTCCACAAAAATGCTATCCACCATATCCTTTTTGTTATTGCAGTTGCGTTAATGCAGGTCTAGCGCTGACTCAGAGTAAAGTTTCAGAACCATTTATTTATACTGCTCAATTTTGCTATCCAACTACTCCTCGAATTTGACTTCTATCTGGCTGCAGGCCAGAGAAGTTCTCCTGGCGTTGTTTGGCTCTCAAAACTATTTTGGGAAAGAACAGCGTGAACAAAACATAACAAAATCAAACCAACCAGTAAGGAACAGAGACTGAAATTGTTACATATTTTGATTTCAAATAAAATTTTCTTCAAAACTCACAAAAACACAGCTTCCAGCGCCTACGAAGAGCCCAGCTTCAGGTCCGATTCTATTCAATGTTGCTATTTAATCCGACCAATCCTTTGACTTCAATCTGGTAATTTGTCAGACAAATTTTCTCGGCGTTCTTCCGCCTTTGGGACTATTTTGGTTCAATCAATTGCACCAGCTTGAGTCGAACGTGATGAGTTGAACCTACCAGTATCTAATGAAATCAAGCTGAAATCGCAAAATGGAACTGAAATCCTCATTTCGCAGCATCACCGACTTGACCTAAGAGTTTCTAAAATAAACTTGAACGAATGTTGATCATGAACTTGGGCAACTACGCTGCTTTAGTGGACATCTTTCGTGATGAAGCTCACTGATATTTTTTGGTCCGCTTCATTGCTTGAGTGGGTATCCTCCACAATTTGTCATATTGATATTTATTGAGCAAAAGCTGATCTAGTGGACGTTTCCAAAGAAACACGTTGATATTTGAGCAGTTTCGCTGCTTTGGCGTGAGCTTGATCCTGGTCACGGCACCACTATTCACGACTGATCGATCCTTCAATCCTCCAAATTTTCTGTTCCACAAATCCAACGTCACTGCTTCAGTGGACCTAATTTGTGATAAGGCAAATTTATAATTAGGCGACTTCGCTGCTTCAGTGAAGATCTTCCCTGATCAGGCATATTGGTATTCAACCAGCTTCATCGCTTCAGTGAATATCTCTCACATTTGGACATACTGATATTCAGGCAGCAAAATCTGATTCATAGGACGTCTTCCAGGAGGCACGTTGATATTTGAGCAGTTCCGCCGCTTTGACGCGAGCTTGATCCTGGTCACGGCACCACTATCCACGACCGATCGATCCTTCAATCCTCCAAGTTTTCTGTTCCACAAATCTAACGTCACTGCTTCAGTGGACATGATTTGTGATGAGGCAAATTTATAATGAGGCGACTTCGCTGCTTCAGTGGAGATTTTCCCTGATCAGGCATATTGGTATCCGACCGGCTTCATTGCTTCAGTGAATATCTCTCACATTTGGGCATACTGATATTCGAGCAGCAAAATCTGATTCATTGGACGTCTCCCAGGAGGCACGTTGATATTTGAGCAGTTCCGCCGCTTCGACGCGAGCTTGATCCTGGTCACGGCACCACTATCCACGACCGATCGATCCTTCAATCCTCCAAGTTTTCTGTTCCACAAATCCAACGTCACTGCTCCAGTGGACATGATTTGTGATGAGGCAAATTTATAATGAGGCGACTTCGCTGCTTCAGTGGAGATCTTCCCTGATCAGGCATATTGGTATCCGACCGGCTTCATTGCTTCAGTGAATATCTCTCACATTTGGGCATACTGATATTCTGGCAGCAAAATCTGATTCATTGGACGTCTTCGAGGAAGCACGTTGATATTTGAGCAGTTCCGCTGCTCTGACGCGAGCTTGATCCTGGTCACGGCACCATTATTCACGACCGATTGATCCTTTAACCCTTCAAATTTTCTGTTCCACAAATCCAACCTTACTGCTCCAGCGGACATAATTTGTAATAAGGCAAATTTATAATCAGGCAACTTCGCTGCTTCAGTGGAGATCTTCCCTGATCGGGGATATTGGTATCCGACCAGCTCCATTGCTCCAGTGGATATTTCTTACACTTGGGCATACTGATATTCAGGCAGCAAAATCTGATTTATTGAACGTCTCCGAGGAAGCACGTTGATATTCGAGCAGTTCTGCTGCTTTGATGCAGGCTTGATCCTCGTCACGGCACCACTATTTATTCACGATCGACCCTTTCTCACTCTTTATCTTTCAGTTCTACAAATCTGAGCATCAAGAGCAAATCTCCATTCATACCCTTGCTATTGCACATCGCTCAAAGTGACCATCCAAATCAATAAAAACCGTGCATCGCCGAAACAAAATACAGGATGTTACAATTAGCCCGACGCATAAATCGGCGTCAATCAACTCGCATACCGTAAAAAGGCCCTCGGTCACTTAAAATGTCAATTGATGAGCACATTCCCGGCGGCGCTCTTGCGGTTACGTCACCGCACAATTTGCATAGGAATGTGACTCATTCACCATACTATATCTTTGCTCGCTTATACGCCAGTGAATTACGTTCGAAAGTACTCTTTGGTGCGACTTAACGAAAGAAAAGCAAAACACAACAGTGATCTTACTGTTCCACTAACGGCCATACCCGCAAGTATAAACTTCTCCGCAGACTGCGATGCTTCCATCATCACAACCTCGATTGTTGCTTCGACTCTCTCTGGTAAATTAGCTCCGCACCATCCTTGCGAAATAAACATTTTATAACGACTCCGATTATTGTTACACCATCATCGCTACAAAGAGCTTCGTTTACTTCCCACTGAAGAATACCGTAACGGAGCAAGAGATTATGGTAGATGGTCGTTATTATTATAAAAAAGCGGGTATAAATCGGGCTCGGATTAAATGCGTTAACCTTTTATCGTTGAACAAACCGTCTTTTATATCAATAATAATGATAGAAAGAAGAAAAAAGGCCCGCTTCTAGCACGGATAGGTACGAGACGACATTGAGACTTCAACAATTGGATAAATTGAACAGTAAAACTCGACGTTCGCTTTTGTTCCGCGGCCAACTCGGCCGGAGATATACATTGTCCTTTTATCGAGCATGCCACGACTGTTCGATGGGTATGCGGAAAATACACCGAAACTTTGCGGAAAATCCGGTTTCATTCGGTTGAAATGTATGCCTCTGGTGGCTGTCCACGTATGCAGGGTGAGTTTTACGTAGATACAGCCCAAATACACACCCCTTACCAAGCACGCCCTGTGGACATTCATTCAGTGGTCATTATTGTGTCGGCGACTTAAGAGAATTGGCAGGAAAGGAACAGCTATTGTAATTGTATTTGTTTCATTCTATAGAGTATTTCTATCAATTTCAGCCACATGTAAACCACAGAAAATCGCTTGAAAATTGGCGTGCCAACACTTGGTTCCGTAGTTAACTTTCGCAACAAGAGAGGTCGCTCAAGTTGTAGTCCACCATCTACCATCATCGTAAACAAAAACAGTCACCAACATAAAGTCGTCAACCATTCAAAGTGTGTACTAATGCTCGAAATCTCGTATTGCCAGTCATTACCTACATCTACTGAAGTATCAAGCTTGGCTTTGAGCTTCAAGCCCGAGCTCTTCAAAATCTGACAAGTAATAACATCAGAGTTGTTACGATTGCGATAACAATCAAGTAGGGCGCAAACTTTTTTTTAACTGAGTCAAATTACAAAGGTACGAGCGAACTGCAGACGGAGTAATTGACCTGACTTGACCTGACACGACTTGACCCGACCTGACCTGACCTGACCTGACCTGACCTGCCTGGAAATGACTAATGACGCACGTTCTCTTCATCAATTTACTTTGTGCTTATAAAGCTTCCACTTGGCACAACGAAGAAGAATCAGCACAATGGAAAATTCCATGCTAAATAAAATTATAGGTCTGTATATTTGCACCTCAAGTGCGACATGAGTATCTGAAGCGTTTTCCAATCCCTCCCTTTAGTTTTCCCGAGATTTTTTTTCCCAGTCGAACTAGCTCTTACGACGCCGTATTGAAAATTGTTCCGCGATGCCTCATTCTCCTCTCGCGTGCCGTTTCCGCAATAAACCTCAGCGCGAAGCTCTTGAATGTTTTCCTCTCGCATGACGACAACGGTTGAACGCGAATGGATGGCGGCGGGCGGCAGCATACGGGAGAGCCGTGCCGGGGGTAAAGTCTGCGAGAAAAACGCGCCCGGAGATTTTTCCGGTCTTTTCCCATCTGTTTTCCTCGCCGGTTATTTCGTCCCGGGAAGGGGCAGGGAGGCTTTCTCTGAGTGCGAACGACATCGAATTTGTTGCCTTTCCGCATTAAACCCAACAGCCCACCGAGCACATATAGCTCTTGCGAGCAGCAGCAGCAGGATGGAACGGGTATGTGCAAAATAAAACCGGAAAGTGATGGAAGTAATAAGTGTTGTACGTGGAGTGGTTTTTTTATTTTTATGTAACGTCTTTGTTATTTTGCTCGTGCGAGATTTTGAGGATATTGATTCGAGCTTCCCACGGCTATATTGTGGGTGGGAAATACAAAGCCAGTATTTTTTTATTTCCGAATACAGAAACTCATTTAACAGATCGCTTCATGCAATAAAATTGATATTGAACAAGAAAAACTTCGTAAATGGATTCAGCGGAAGGAAATTATCGAAAAAAGTATCTTTTGAATGATTCAATAAAATGCTATCAAGCGTAGGGACTGGCTCGGGGAGCAGGAAGTAAGAGTTCCACCAGGACATCATACCTCACAATTGCAATGAGGAATAAAGTACTGCACTACCGCACAATCCCTTAGGAATTCCACTCAAAGATCCCAAGTGAGAATGGCCTTGAATGACACCTTTGGAATGTTTGTAAATGGATGTAATATGCCTGAATGCTCCAATAATTCGAAATACTCGATCTTGACAAATGATATCGCTTCGTGAGGAAAGTTTTTCTATACAAATCTGTGAAGATGCAATCCTTAGAAATATCGCCAAGCGATCATCGTAGCTTTAGTTATAAAATCTTCAGAGACATTACTCTATAAGCTTGAAAATGCTATCTCACGAACCTGAGAAAAAAGTGTCGCTTTACAAACCTTGGACGCTCTACGTTTCTGAGAAATATTCCCAAGCAATCATTTGAGCTACTTTTGGAAATCCTTGAGGATGTTAGTCCAGAAACTCAGAAATGTCATTCTATAAACTTAAGAAAAGAAGTGTCGCTTTACAGAACTCGGTATTTCTCGCTTTACTTTCCTTGGAAATATCGCCCAGCAATCGTTGAAATTTAATTATAAAATCCTCAGGAATATTACTCTATGAACTCAAGAAATGTCATTCTATAAACCTGAGAGAAAGAATGTCACTTTACAAACCGCAGAAGTGTCGCTTCAAAAACTTCAGATGTTATCTGAGGAAATGTTATTTTATGAACCTACGAACTGTCTACTTACGAACTGTCTACTTACAATCTTAGAACTGTCGCTTCACAAACCTCAAAGGTGTCGCTGTAAAAACTTCAAAAGTGTCGCTTTGAAAACTTCAGAAGTGAATTCAAGGAACGTCATTTTATAAAGCTAAGAAAAAAGTGTCGCTTCAAAAACCTCAAAAGTGTTGCTCCACCCTCGAGAGTGTCGCTTCAAAAAACTTCATATGTAAACTCGAGAGATGTCATCCTATAAACGTAAGTTTCGCTTCACAAACCTTGAAAGTATCTATCTACGTTTAATGAAAATATCATCGTGCAATCATTGGAGCTATTGTTATGAAACTCTCATAGACATCACTCTATAAACTCAGAAATGTCATTCTATGAATCTCAGGGAATAGTGTCGCTTTACAAACCTTCGGAATTGTCGCCTCAGAAACTTCAAAAGTGAACTTGATAGATGCCATTCTATAATTTCGAGAGAAAAAGTGGCGCTTCCCAAACCTCGAAATAGTACGTTGGGTACGCAAAAAAAAGCTGCACATTTTGATTGGACTATGCCAGTTACTATGATCATAGATGGGGTCATAACAAAGCGTTTTGGCAAGAGCGCCACTTAAAAATCTGTGCAGGAAACAAGATGGCGGCCGTCAAAGATGGGCGCCACTTTTTCCTTGGAATTTTTTGTATTTCAGCTTCCAGCGGTCCGATTTCAATTTTCTTTTTTTTTTGTTTGAGAGCCCGGCTTACGATGAAGCTTATTCTGCCATCACAGTTTTTTTTTTGACATTGATGGTTTTGTAGAACTTTAAAAAATCTTAATATTCAACTCTTGATTCCAATTAATTTCATTCATTGGACACGGCTTTAATATATCGACATTATCAGTTTCCTTACCACTTTACGGATGCAAAAACAGGTTCTAGTCTTCACCTATATGAAAAGTTCCGCGAAACAGCGGTACATTTGTTGAAAACACACCGAAAAAAAAAGCAAAACTGTAAAAAATTTTGGTGATTGTTCACATTTTTAGAACAAAGAATACACGAATCGAATTTTGTAGTCATGTTTGCAGCTTTTCATATCGAGCAGGCTTTCCTGAAGATAGGTATCGTATGATGAAAAACTTTCCTTTTCTAGGCAGGCTGTGGTCTGGTCATTGGCAGGCAAACGAGGCTGATTTTTGCCAGACCACAGCCTGCCTAGAGGAGGGAAGTTTTTGATCATACGGTACTTGGCCAAGTTCTTAAAGGAAGTGGTTGGAATGGAGTAAGGGCAAACTCTGGAATGAAGACAGAAGCGGGGGCCGAGACGTGTCTCAAAGTTACTCATGTAACTAAGTACTAAGTCAAGAGCAATTCATCAGACTTCTGCTGGTGCTTTTTACAATTTACTCAAAGATTTCTATAATTCACAAGATCATTTAGATATATCTCATTTGACAAGTGGGTTGAGAAGAAACGTTCAAACTATCCAACTTTTTGTTTCTGTTTTCCACTATTGAATTTGGAGATACTTCTTTTGGCGTTTGTTCGGTCCATCAGAGATAGCAATATTTCTTTTCCAAATATTACGAAACAGTAAATGTCTGAAGGAAAATGGGTGATGACAGGTGAGCTTTGCCTTCAGCAGGGCTCCTGAACAAGAAAAAAAAATTGAAATCGGACCGCTAGATGCTGAAATACAACAAATTACAAGGAACAGGTGGTGTTCATCTTTGAAGGCCGCCATCTTGTTTCCTGCACGGGTTTTTGAGTGGCGCTGTTGCCAAAAAACTTTGTTATGACCTTATCTATAATCATAGCAAGTGGCATATTCCAATCAAAATGTGCAGCTTCTCAGCTTAATTTAATGTGTACCCGACGTACTAAAAGTGTCGGTCGCTCTAGGTTTTTGAGAATATTGCCGAACAGTCATTGGATCTCTTGTCACAAAACCCTCAAGATGTCACTCAATGAACTCAAGAAATGTCATTCCATAGACCTGAGAGGAAGAGTGTCGCTCTACAAACCGCAGGAGTGTCGCTTTAGAAAGTTCAGAAGTAATCTCAGGAATACTATTCTATGAACCCACGAACTGTCCACTTACAATCTGAGAACTGTCGCTTCACAAGCCTCAAAAGTGTCACTTCAAAAACTTCAGAAGTTAATTCAAGAAACGCCATTCTATGGAGCTAAGAAAAAAGTGTCGCTTCAGAAACCTCAAAAGTGTTGCTTTACAAACCTCTGAAGTGTCGCTTCAAAAACCTCAAATATCATCGCGCAATTATTGGATCTATTGTTATGAAACTTTCATAGACATCACTCTATAACCTCAAGAAATGTCATTTTATAAACCTAAGGAAATGGTGTCGCTTTACAAACCTTCGGAAATGCCGCCTTAGAAACTTCAAAAGTATACTTGATAGACGCCATTCTATTATTCCGAGGGAAAGAGTGTCGCTTCTCAAACTTTGAAAGTGTCTCTCTAGGCTATTGAGAATATTTCCGAACAATCATTGGAGATCTTTGTTATAAAACCCTCTAGATATCACTCTAGAAACTCAAGAAATGTCATTCTATAAACTTGAGAGGAAGAGTGTCGCTTAACAAACCGCAGAAGTGTCGCTTTAAAAAGTTCAGAAGTAATCGCAGGAAATGTTATTCTATGAATCAACGAACTGTTCACTTACAATCAGAGAACTGTCGCTTCACAAACCTCAAAAGTGTCACTTCAAAAAATTCAAACGGTCATTTAAGAAACGCCATTCTATAAAGCTGAGGAAAAGAGTGTCGCTTTAAAAACCTCGAAAGTGTGGCTTTACAAACCTCGAAGTGTCGCTTTGAAAAACTTCAGATGTAAACTCAGGAGATGTCATCCTACGAAAGTAAGTTTCGCTTCACAAACCTTGAAATTATCTATCTACGTTTAATGGAAATATCATCGCGCAATCATTGGAGCTATTGTTAATCAACTCTCATAGACATCACTCTATGAACTCAGAAATGTCATTCCATAAATCTAAGGAACTAGTGTCGCTTCACAAACCTTCGGAAGTGTCGCCTTATAAACTTCAGAAGTGAACATGATAGATGCCATTCTATCAATCCGAGAGAAAAAGTGTCTTTTCCCAAACCTTGGAAGTGTCGCTCTATGCTACTGGGAATATTGCCGAACAATCATTGGAGCTCTTGTTACAAAACCCTCAAGATATCACTCTATAAACTCAAGAGATGTCATCCTATAAACCTAAGAGGAGAAGTGTCGCTTTACAAACCGCAGGAGTGTAGCTTCAGAAAGTTCAGAAGTAATCTCAGGAAATGTTATTCTATGAACCCACAAACTGTTCTCTTACAATCTGAGAACTGTCGCTTCGCAAACCTTAAAAGTGTTGCTTTCAAAACTTCAGCAGTGAATTCAACAAACGTCATTCCATAAAGCTGGAAAAAAGTGTCGCTCCAAAAACCTCCAAAGTGTTGCTTCACAAACCTCGAAAGTGTCGCTTCCAAAACTTCAGCAGTGAATTCAAGAAACGTCATTCTATAAAGCTGAAAAAAAGTGTCGCTCCAAAAACCTCCAAAGTGTTGCTCCACAAACCTCGAAAGTGTCGCTTTGAAAAACTTCAGATGTAAACTCAAGAGATGTCACCCTATAAACGTGAGTTTCGCTTCACAAACCTTGAAAGTATCTATCTACGTTTAACGGAAATATCATCGCGCAATTATTGGAGCTATTGTTATGAAACTGTCATAGACATCACTCTATAAACTCAGAAATGTCATTCTATAAACCTAAGGGAATAGTGTCGCTTCCCAAACCTCGAAAGTTTGCTCTAGGCTATTGGGAATATTGCCGAACAATCACTGGAGCTCTCTATGAACTCAAGAAATGATATTCTATAAATCTAAGGGATAAAAATCGCTCTACAAATTTTTGGAAGTGTCGCTTTGCTTTAGAAACTTCAGAAGTGAACTCAACAGATGTCATTCTATGAGCCTAAGAAAAGAAGTGTCACATTCCAAACCTCGGAAGTATCGCTTTACGTTATTGGGAATATCGCCAAGCAATTATTTGAGCTACTCTTGGAAATCCTCAAAGATATTAGTCCAGAAACTCTAAAAATGTCATTTTATGAACCTGAGAAAAGAAGTGTTGCTTCCCAAACTCTGAAAGTATAGCTTGACGTTACTGGGAATATTACCGGGAAATCATCAGAGATATTGTTATAAAACCCCCATAGATATCACTCTTAGAACTCAAGAAATGTCATTCTATAAACTTGGAAGGTAAAAGTCGCTTTACAAACTTTCAAAAGTGTCGCTTTGCTTTAGAAACTTTAGAAGTGAACTTGACAGATGTTAATCTATAAGCCTAAGAGAAGAAGTGTCACTTCCCAAATCGACTCGAAGAGCTGTTATCGAGCTTCTTTCAATACGTATGGCTCTCGAAACATTGTACCTACATTCTCAAGCTCCACAAAATAGCTAATTCAATTACTCACGTTTCAAGCTTCAATCACCGCCTTGTGATTGACTATAGGAATTAAACCAACGGGACAGCACTCACTGCTCAGTCTAGCCGGATGGATTAGTGATGTTTTTCTCACCTGCAACAAAAAAAAAGTGTGTTAACTCACAAAGTACCATAGATAATTACGTTTCGGCGAAGAAAAAAATACCCGACCAAAAAAACACGGTATTGTTATTAGTGTGTCATTACCCCAGTATAATCAATCAAAAATAATGTTTGAATAGGTAGGTAGGTAGAAAGAGAGAGGCAAAGAACGAACTCGTGCTTGATTGAGCATTGAAACCCGACGCACAAAAGAGCCGCATGGAATCACCGTCTGTTCAAAGTAGGTAAAAGGTAGGTGCACCGTTGAAATAACAATAATTATTATCAAGTCCTGAATCATGAATATACCGGGTGATTGTTGATCATCGAATTTTTGAAGTTGATATTTTGTGACGGAAACGAATAAAGTATTCAAGCTTGTTGGCAGCCTTGGAGTTGACAACTGACAGAAGACCAGCACTTCAACGACCAGCAAAGAGCTAAGTAATAACACTTTTAATTTGTTTGTAATATTGTGGAATAGAATCTTACAAAAGTCTTGGCCAACCGTTATCATTAGAGAAGCGTTTGCACATGAACGAACGAATACAACATCCTGAAAAGGCTTGAAAAATATGAATTCCGTGTGAGGAAAGACAAGTGCAGGTCTGCGATGTCAGATATTCGTTATCTAGGAAACATCATAGATGAGAATGAACCGCGGCCAGATCCGGGTAAAATCAAATCAATCGTTAACCTGCTCCCACCTCACAATGTATCCACGTTTTGATTACTGTTGGGGGCCATAAATCACTACGGCAAATTCATTACTCCGATTCATGATCTTGACAAACCTCTGGATAGCCTATTGAAGAAAAAAGCTTCTTGGGAGTGGTCAACACAATGCCAAAAAGCCTCAGAGACATTCAGAACCATTCTTCAATCAGATTTGACACTGACGTACTATAATCCCAAACTGGAAATTATCGTTGCAGCAGAACGGAGATCGGCGCGTGCATCATGCATCGTTTCCCAGACGGCAGGATCAAAGCCATCAGTCAAGTCTCAAAAACGCTTACAGTCCCAGAACGTAGTTATAGCCAAATCGAAAAAAAAGCCTTAGCGATCTTTTTTGGAGTCACAAAGTTCCACAAGATGATTTATGGGAGAGTATTCACCTTGCAGACAGGCCATGGACCACTACTGGCAATATTTGGTTCGAGAAAAGGAATACCGGAGTATACAGCAAACCGATTGCAGAGATGGGCCTTGACCTTGTTCGCTCACCAGTTTCAAGTGGAATACATCAAAATTGAACAGTTTGGACATGCCGACATGCTGTCGAGACTCACGACAGATTGTCTAAGGCCAGAGGGAGACTGTGTGATTGCAGCGATACAGTTGGGAGAAGATGTTGAAGAAGTTGTCTGGTCAGCTTTAAGTTGAACGCCGATCACCTCTGCTAAAATTCAGGAGAAAACAAGAAGAGACAAACACCTCCGAAATGTAATCGAATACATGCAAGAAGATTGGGCCGTCCAAAATTTCCGATGAATAGGTACCTGAAGATTTTCCATCAGCGAAGAGACTCACTCTCGGTCCTTCAAGATGCCCTCTCATGCATGGAGAGAATGGTAATCTCAAAGAAGTTCCACACCAAAATTCTACAAGAATTGCATAAGGGTCATCAGGGGATAAAGTGGATGAAGTCGTTAGCAAGATCGAGCGTCTACTGGCCAAATATCGATAAGAACATCAAGACCTGCATCAAGAGCGGTTCAAGATGCATGGAAGCAGCTAAAACTTTATTTAAAGTACCGTTGGAGCCGTGGTCGGTACCTGAGAAGCCGTGGAGACGTGTCCACATCGATTATGCGATACAGATCGACGACGTGTATTACCTGATTGTGGTGGACGCGTCCTCTAAATGACCGGAAGTTCTTCCAACACGCAGCATCACTGCACAGCAAATTGTCAACATGTTGGAGCAGATTTTTGCTACGTTTGGAATTTCAGAGGTATTGGTCTCGGACTCAGTTCGTTGTAGAAAACTTCAGAGACTTCTGTATCTCACACGGAATCAACCATCTACGCACACCACCATACCATCCTCAGTTGAATGGACAAGCAGAACGCTTTGTTGATACGTTCAAACGCGCCTTCACAAAACTGGGTGAGAGTGGAATAATTGGGAAGCATCTCAACACTTTCCTAACACAATACAGAGCAACACCGAGTAGGAGTGCTCCAGGAGGAAGTTCACCGGCAGAGCTGATGTTTGAGAGGGCAATACGAACAACGTTAGACCTTGTCAGATCTTTTGTGGAGCCGTCGAGAACATCTAGAGATGGAGAAGTTAGGATAAAGCAAGCCGAGCAGTTCAACCAGCAACATGGTGTCAAAGAAGAATGTTTTTCCCCACAAAATCTTGTCTAATGCCTGAATTCAGAAGGAAGGTGTTGGCAGCCCTGGAGTTGACAACTGACAGAAGACAAAAAGATATAAGATCAGCACGTCAATGACAAGCGAAGAGGTGAATAATAACACTTTCAATTTCTTTGTAATATTGTGGAATAATACACGAACTGCTTTAAGCCCGATCCTTCTTCAGCCAGGGAAGAGGGCATAATCGGCCCTACAGACGGTCACCGATAATTCGCAGCATTTAGTTGCCACTTTTACAGATAGATTGCGCCAGTACACCTTCACCAGTTTGTCAATGCATCGATTTGGAAAAAAAACAGCGCAAGAGCCACAAAAAGCAGTAGGTAACTATAGGCGTAATTATAAAGCAAGCAGAAACCACCAGAGAGGATATTATATAATTCAATTCTTTCCTCGAGAAACAAACTTCATTTTAAGAGAACGCTTTAACTCGACAACAGCAGCAACTATCAAAATTCCTTCAGGAGCACTTTCTCTTCAAAATCGGATGGGGGTGGTCACCAGGAGGCATCAATTTTCCAAAATCTTTAATATTCAAGTTGTCAGAGGCTGCCAAAAGGCAGCAGAATGACCTTGTTGAAATTTTGGGGCTACTAGCTTTTGCATCTGGCACACAACGCACTGGAGCAATTCACTGAAAAAGTGAAACTCAAGCAAATATCCACCGCCTATCCAAGAGCAAATTAATCTCCGACCCTTGTATGAGGCCTCCATGATAAAGAGCAAATCGGGCCTATAGAAGCCTGTTTACTATTCTCAAAAGCCGATCGGACGAATGGAAGTTGGAGCCCTTTTTGGCATTATGGTGCCGTTATCTCTTGGATCTGATACACAACGATCGACTGCGGTTCATTGGAGCCGTTTTTTGAATTTTTGTCTAATAGAACAAATTTGTTTCAATCAAATCGACTTTCGGGATAACTTTGTGAATGTAGACGTTCAGAGCATTTTTCTTAGCAAAATCAGTGGAAGAAAACGATGTCAAAACGAAGTACGGGAAATTTTCTCTACTTCACACATATCATGTTCACAGTAACAACCCACGTCCATCTAATTCGCCAAACCGCACCTAGGTCTACTTTCAAAAAATAACCAAGATATATCTTCCTTATTTATCAGGTATTGTTCAGTCTAAATCTAAAGCAGAACTAGTCCTAAAGCCGAAAAAAATGAACCGGAAATGTAAAACTCAAGCAACTTTCCATTTTTTTCTGCTTGTCTGAGCAAATTAGTCTTCGACTCTTTTATGGGGCCACCGTACCTGATATAAATCATAACAGGCCTACAGAAGTCTGTTTACAACTCTCAAAAGCAGATCGGAGGTATAACAGGGGCCACCCGGCCGCATATTCATAAACAGCAGACGGATTAGCCATTCGGCCCATTTCGTGCTGGAAAGCTCGTATTGTGCCATGGTTACGACCATGGAGGTTACTTCTAACCTTCATGGATACGACAACGACCAGGTAACCAACAAACGTCAGAAATAATAATGATTTTGACATGATTTTGACATAGGCTTACTGCCGTTCCAAAATTCTTCGATAGAGTCCATTCCATCGTAATTCATGTGAATTTTCAACCCCCATTCTGTATTTCTAAGTGGGTATCCATTACAATAATCGAAAGTGGGTAGTGTGAGACCTCTTGAGACATTTGGAGCCCCCAAAAATGATTTGTGATAAAACAATCAATTAAACAGACTATTATGTTTATTGTAAAATACAGGAAAATGCTGGTGAGGTGAGTGCCGAGGTTAGTGCTCTCAATATTGGTGTTATGAGAACACAGGAGGCGAGGTCCTTAAGTATGAAAGCTGTTTGAGTCAAGCAAAATGAGATCTGGGATAAGAAGGCAACAAGCGAAATCCCCAGCATGTGGAGGTTGCCTAAGGCGAACAAAACTGGGACCTAAGCGTGGGGGGTAAAACCAGGGAACGGAATGTACCTACAGGGCAAATAGTGAAATATGGCAAGACTTCCAGCAACATTATTAGGCACAATGGGGGCAAAAGGGCTCTATATAAGACAAGAAGGCAAAATGGGACCTACTGAAGCTCTGAAAATCATAAAAAAGCATAAGGAAGTTTATCAGAGCTCCAAACGACAGATTAGGACAAGAAGGGGCCCGATGGGGCTTCGAATATCACATGAAGTCACAAGGTCGCTTAATACACATTGCCCAATGTGGTTGATCACTAGGGATTTGGAAGCCTCAAGAAAATGCAAGAGGGCTCAACAGGACTTCAGAAGACATTTGCAATACAATGAGGATCAGCATAGTTTGTATAACTAACAACAGAATTAGGCATGGGGGCCAATGAGGTTCTAGATAACACAAGAAGGCTAAGTAGTGCCTACTGGAAATCTGTAAGCCATTAGAAAGCATAGAAGAACTTATCAAAGTTCCAAACGCATGAGGAGGACACAAGGGTCGGAAAATGCAAGGGGGCTCAACAGAGCTTCAAAAGATATTTACAAGATAAAAAGGCTCAGCAGGGCTTCTAACAACCGAATAAGGCACAAGGAGGCGGCCAATGAGGCTCAAAATAACACATGAAGGCAAAATGAGGCCTAGTGGAATTCTGAAAGCCGTAACAGAGCATGGGAGCTCATCAGATCTCTAATGAACGACAGATGAGAACAACAGGGAGCCCGATGGGGCTCGAAATACCACATAAAGGCACAAGGACGCTCAATAAATCACTCACAGAGTTGCTTACTGAAGATCTACCCAGGAGTCACAGAAAAATTCAAAAAGTTCAGTATGGCTTCAAAAAACATTTACAAAACAAGGGGGCCCAGCAAGGCTTTGACAACGCAGTAAAGCACAATGGAGCACAGTGTGGCTCTGGATAACACAAGAAGGTGAAATGGGGCCTATTGAAATCCTGAAAGCGTTTCAAACCATAAAGGAGCTTATCAGAGCTCCAGTCGAGAAATGAAGACAGAAAGGGGGCCCTATAGGGCTCGGACTAACACGTGAAGACAAATGATAGCTTACTAAAGCTCTGAAAGCCCCGAAACAATGCAGAGGGGTTCAGCAGGGCTACAAAAGACATTCACGGAGCAAGGGGGCCATCAGGGCTTCTTTTGACCAACGCAATAAGGCACAAGGAGGGCAAAGGAGGGAAATGAGGCTCTGGATAACACAAGATAAGGACCAAATAAGGCCCATTTTGATACTAAAAGCCATAAGAAAACAAAAGGGACCTTATCAGGGTTTCAAACGACAGATGAGAACATAAGGGAGCCTGCTAGTGCTCCGAGTAACAAATGAAGGGACCACAAGGTTGCCTACTACAGTTCTGAAAGCCACCAAAAAATGGAAGGGGGCTTTGCAGGGCTTCAAAGAACAATTAATAGCGAAACAAAAAGGCCCAGTATGGCTTCTATAACAACACAATAAGGCATCAATAGGAAGAGGGCCAGTGGGGCTCTTGATGACATAAGAAAGCAAAATGGAGGCTAGTGGAATCATGAAAGCCAATAAACATAAAGGGAGCTTGATAGATCTCCAAACAACAGATCAGGTCACAAGGGGGCCGACAGGGTTGCTCAATGAATTGCCGAAATCCATAAGGAAATGCAAAGGCCCTCCATAGAGCTTTTAACGACATTGAAGGAAGCAGAGGATTCAATAGGGCTACTAGCAACTCAAGAAGGTACAGGGGTGTGCAATAGGCTCTAAATACCGTAAGAAGGCTAGAGGGGGCTTACTGGAATTTTGAAAGCCTAAAAACAGTCTTTTCAAAGCTCCAAACGACAGATGTAGACACAAGCGGACCTGACGGGGGTTAAGCAGGGCTACAGATGACAATGAAGAAAGAAAAGGATCCAATAGGGCTTCGAACACCACAAAAACGCAAAATGGGAATCACTGGGATTCGGCAAGGGAGATCAGCAGGGTTTCAAACGACATTTACGAAACAAAAGGGCCTAGTAGAGCCCCCAAGACCATAAAAAAATTGAAATGAGGCTTACTGAAATTCTTATTAATGAGGAAACATGTAAAAGGCATGTTATAGCTCCAAACAAAAAATAGAAGGGGGCTTACTAGATCTCCGAAAGACACAAAACGATACATACAATGGTGCTCATTAGGGCTCTAAATTATACAAGAAAGCATGAGAAGACTCACTGGAGCTCTAAAAGCAACAAGAAAGCACAATGGGGGCTATTAAAGTTCAGGTAAAAGGCAAAAAAAATGTCCGCCTAACGAATTATTGTCCGTGCAACCAAATTTTTGGGTCACGCTCTTATGTGGGCTGGTTTATGCAGAGGACGTAATAGACACTGTCTACGATGCTCAGCATGGAACAGAGTCTATCACTACACTGCACGATGATCACAGGTGAGTAGGTACCTAATATTGATGTCTCAGCCAGAGCCTATAACCAAAGAGACGAATGAGTGATAACTTTGAAATAGGATTGAGTCGAGGTACCACCAGCAAGTTCGAAAGTGTAGAACAGTAGATTGGATTCGCCAAAAATTGGTTCCCGCCTTAAAAATCTACAACAAAGAATTCATGGCTAGGTAAATCTCATCAATCTCACAAGAAGTGATTGTAAGGACCTCTTCAAGTGATCGGAGGGTATAGCTAGTAGTTGACGATGAATTTGGCCGTCAACAATTCAAACGGCACCTGGAACTGTCCAATCTGCCGAAGGTTCAGGCGACATCTGCAATGGGGACTATGATGAAGATTAAGAAGGTACAAAATAGGTATTGAAGAAACCTCACCAGATTCATCTACAAAAGCATTTCTTCATTCAAATTTTTTTTGTTGACTTTTGTTTTTCTGACGTTTCTAACTTACCTGATACAATAATTTGCACACTGCGATAATCAGTATGATCGGTTCTTTCGCAAACGCACGAAGCGTGCCGAACGGCTAACCCGTCTGCTATATAAAAATATGCCACCCGGCCACCCTATCTAACGCGATAATTCGATTTCAAAATTTTGAGGCCATATTTTGCAAGAGGTTCTTAACCAGGTAGGAATTTCCAAGGTGAGATCTAAAAGATATATTCTGTCTCCCTTTCTTCCATTTTTCCCGTGAGGACATCTATAGTGGCGCCATCTTTTTGAGAAAGAGTGAAGTTTTTAATGGTCATCAGAAGCCTTCTCTAGGGCCGACACGAAGACGTAACAATACCAGGGAGGATCGGCCTTAAGATCCATCTTACAACTTCTTAGACCCGAATTTGGCTCGGGTATAAAGAAGGATATTATCACACTTTTCAGAGATAAAGCACTTGAAAGAATAATAGATTCTTTCAAAAGTTTTGGACATCCGTTATTGTTAAAGGAGCGTTTGCACAGGAACGAACGAATTCAACAAAGCCTTATTTTGTTTTAGTATCCGTCACTTCTTACACTTCGGGTGTAGTGTCAGTTGCATGCCCCTAAAGCATGGACCTCCCTCAAGGTATATTGTGTTTTTCCTGCAGATCAAATAGGCTTCTGTTGAAAGACTCGAAACCAGGGTTCACGCGATCACACACGACTTTTCTCAATATTCTGCTTGATACGTGACAATTGCGAAAGAACGTGGGACACTTGCATACAGGTCAGTATGGCTGCAGCAGAATGCCATTCGGCCACTGCTTAGCCCCCCTATGATACTTGCGTCAACATAGATGGTCGAAATGTATCTCTGATTGCATAATACCAAGGCCATTTTTCCTCCAATTGGAAACGTGTATTTGAGCACATGTGATACAAATGCAATCAGCAGAAAAAAGGTGACGGATAATGTGATGAGAGGAAACTCGAATGGAAAGCGTAGGGTAAATACTGGATCCGAAAACAGAAACACGTAAACGGCTGGCTGGCATACGGATCACGCGAATCGTCCTGATCGCTGACGTGCAAGCAGAACACACAGGTCACGTTATCTCAGGCGCGAAAAGTCTTGATTTAATAAAGCGAGCCCGGGAAAGTGCCGACAAAACTGAAACAACATCCACCCTCTCGGGCGGCGCGCCTGCTGCGACCTAACACGGCCCGATCCGTCGGCGTCGCCGGAGCGTCGCGTCGCTCACTCGTGCAATTCCATCAGGACAAACTGCCCCATTCCGGGATAAAGTCCCCTCGCGGACTCCCAGTTCTCCCGTCCCTTTCTCTCGCCCAACAAAAGCGATCTTTCCCTGCCGCGTTTGTCGGTTTTCTTCTACTGACGGCGACGCCACCCACACAAACATATACAGAAAACGTATTGATTAAGACATATGAGCTCCATGAATGAGCTCATATCGAGCTGGATAGGTCAGTATGGATGCAGCAGAATGCCATTCGGCCGCTGCTCTGCTCCCCTACGACGCTTCATGCAAGCGCGTATTCAAAAAAACATTTGTTGCAACTCGATAAACTGTAGCACACCTAGTCTTTCCTCCGCATTTTCGCAGTAAAGCTTCAACTGCTACAGCGCTAAAATGTCTCTATCTTACGAACTGTTTCGCGGGCATTAATTTCGGAATTTATACCCGCAACGCTTCTGCTGATCCCGCTCCAAGACGGTCCTCTCGTTTCTTCCTCTCTACAAAACGAGTGTTTTTACGACGAGCAGAACGCTGAATGTAATGGACGAATAGGTACACGTTGATGGAAGTGGATACCTCTACGAGTCTACGGGTGACGTTTACTTCCATCTACAAGTCTGCCGGAGCTGTACAACGACGGGCGATGTGCTTTCCGACCCGAAGAAGGAATCCGTTTTCGCTCTGGCGCATTCAACAGTTCCGCTCGGCTGGTCCGGTCCCCGAGAGTCAGGTTGTTATGTGCCTCTCTTTTCCCATTCTCTTGCCATAATCATCAGCCGGTGCACCGAGAAGACGAGGCGACATTAGAATATGGAGCTTGACATCGGAGAGGGGAAAGAACAATGAGCGTGGGGTTTCTGAGGGGGCGGAACGCTGTGAGTGTAGGTATACCTGAGCGTTTAAAGTGTGCGTTTTTGTAGACAATCATGGCAATGAGCAGAGGGAAGTTGATTGGGAACTCATGTTAATAAACTTAAGTGTAGTCGCGACGTTTAATTTTAAAGTGGAGGTATTCAGTTTTCTTCGTACCTGGTAGGTAAAGCTGGGTATTATCGTGGTACTTTTTTTTTTAATTTTCAAAAACAGCATTTTTGACTAACGTACCCATGCATGGCAGCAACTCTGAACAACTAGCTATATGTCTTAGACAAGAACAAATGCCAGAATCTTCAGGGACCATATTCTTTATGGCCCATTTCCATCATACAGATCACTTAGACGCTGTTTTGAAGATAAGCTAGCCCAAGAGCCCCTAGACAAAGTGAGCAGAAGCTCAAGGCTGAGGAACCCTTCTTGATAAGTTGTCTGAGAACATGAATTTGTAAACTTCTCTCGAAGACCAATAGGAATTCTAGGACCAATCATTGAAAATGCCTTTGAACCATTTGGTTGGTCCATCAACCGATGTGAAGAAAAAGATCACACGGTTTTGTGCCAGATACTTTTTTTGAAGAACTTTCTTGAAGAAATAGGATTTTTTACTCTATGAATCACCATGTATAGTGAATGGAAACGATTACACACACAGTAGTTGATATTTTTCATTCATATCTTTTGCACCAACAGTTAACAAAGATCTTTAGAAATAACAGAATTAGAAGGATTCGGAGGACCACTATTCATCACTTTAAGAATAAAAGTCGAAGAATTTTTTTTTCATAATTTTTGTAAGCTTTATAAAATATTTCATATATCGAGTATTGTTGTGGTCCGACACTTTTGAATCACCTCTATACAGAACCGTAGAAGTGTCAGGATGTGATTTCTTTTGTCACAATAACGAATCAGAATTCGAAATAATTTAGGAACTCAAAATTCTGAAACTTTTGATTTCTGAATTTCTATATTTGATTGGAAATGCCTGAGCTCCAACAAAATCGAGAAACGGAGAATTCCTGGATTCAAAAATTTCAAAAATTTCTGATATTTTGGAAGTCTAGAACTCTGAAATTCCAACTTCAAAAATTACAAAAAATCAAAAACCCAAAATTGTGAACTTCCAAAAATTTACAATTCCAAAATCATGAATTTACAGAATTCTGAACTGAAATTATTTATTTTCAATTTTCAGATTCCTGAAAATATTGTGAAGTTACCGTATTTCGAAATGCTGAAGATCCAAGATAGGTGCTAAAGCTCTCCCGAATTCCTGGAATTACCAGTATTTCAACTTTCAAAACTGTTGAGCTCCAAAACTTAAAGACTCCAAAATCATAAAAATAGATCAATTTGAAAATTCCAGAATTTCACAATCTGAATTCCTGAAATCTAAAACTTCCAAGCCTTGAAATTTCCAGTCGGATTTCCAAATTCCAATTTTCTCGAATTTTCATTTTTTTCTAGACTTATATTGATAGGGTAATTCAAGAATGGGCGAATTGAACAAAAGCCGATATCAGGTAAAGCCTACTATATTCAACCATACTCTGGAACCGACTGACGTCTGGCTCCTCTCTCAAAACACAGCACCCTCGCCATACGTAACGAAATTCCCAAACTATAATGAAGCTAATAAGCGTAGCGACCACTGGTTCACACCCTCTCCTCTGTGTATTGTTTAGCTACCTATTGTCCAGAGTTTTCGAAATAACAATCATAGAATCTCACTAGAAAATGAATTCTAATATTCAAACTCTAACATTTAATTGGAAATAGATTTGAGAAACAGATGTCCCGGAACTTTTGAGAAACCATAAAAAATTCTGAAATGTGGATTGGAAATGAAAGAAAATCGCAAGGTAACTGAAAAGTCTGCATTTTGGAAATAGAAACTCCACAATATTCAGGAATGAGTAATCTAGAGCTTTTGAAAATTAAATATTCCATGATTTTGGAAATCAAAAAGTTCAGGAATTTTGAAAATTATCTAGAAACAATATTATTTGGAAAATTGGAAGTTTCCCATATTTGGGAATTTTTTTTATACGATCATCAGATGTTCAATAGACGTTCACTGGAGAATCACTGGATGTTCCCTTGACGTTCAATAAACGTTCAATGAACTTCCGTTAGACGTTAACTAGAAGTTCATCAGACGTTTCTAAGACGTTCAAAAAATAAATTATGAGAAATTTATTGAACGTTCCTTGGACGTAGATTCTAGACGTTCACAGGGCGTCCATTAGACGTCCATCAGACTTCCATCAGACGTCCATTTGACTATTAGACGTTCGTTAATCGTCCAATGGGCGTCCATTGATTTTGAACATTAGAAATTGGAAATTCCAGAAATTTTTGAACCATCAACCGAAGACGTTGGGAAATTTGGATAATCCAGATTCCAGAATCTCTAAAATCTAGTGGAAATTGCAAAATTTTCGAAATTTGGAGCTTAAAAATTCCATCATACGAATCCTACAATCTTTTTTGAAAGAGAAATTGTGGAATTTTGGGTAGTATCACTTCTCCTCAGATTATTCAATTATTATAACTATCTTAGAATTTCAGAGAATGGAAATTCTCAAGTGTTGCGAACAAGAAACGTGAATTTAAAACTTGAATTAAAAACTATGAAGTTTCATTTTGAAAATTTAAATTTTTATGAAATGGAGATGATAATTTTTCAACTTCAAGGCACAAGGGTTCTAGGAAGCTTCTGGTATGAACATCAAAAACTTTGTGCTTGTGGAAATTTCGAAAATTGTAAAACTTTGGATAATAGAACACTGAAAATAATTCAAATAGATTATTAAATTTGACGGTTTATGAAAAGAATTTTGTGGACAAAAAAATCCAGGATCTAGGACTTTGAAAAACTTTTTGATGTTATTCAAAATGAGGAACTTCTGAGATTATTTGAAAATCAAGACTAGAAAACTTGAAAATTCAGTGAATCTGGAATTTCAGAAATTTATAATGATCCCAGGAATCTTGGTGAATAAAAATTTGAAAATATGAGTGAAGTGAAACAATAGAATTCAACATTTAAGAATTCTGAAATTTTAAAAACTGAAATGGTAGAATTTTGGAATCCCAAAATTCCTCAATTTTGTGATTGTGAAATTCGTTCATTCAACTAGAGATAGAATTTTCGAAAGTTTGGAGAACTCGAATTTAGGATTTTTTGAAATTGGAATTTTTCGAATTTTGTGGATAACAATTTCCAAAATAGATAATGCATTTGGATCTTCAGGAATTTAGGAGTTTAGTGAATGAGAAGTTCTGTGAGTTTCGAGGTTATTTTGAATTGGGACGTCCTGAAAATCCAAAAATACCTAATTATTATGAATTTCAAAACCTTGAAATCCAGTGAGCTCAGAATTTGAGTCATTTAACATATTTCTGAATTATAAAAATTTGAGAAAAGTTGTGAACTTATGAAATTTGATGAGTTTGAGGTTGAAAAACTGGACATTCTGGAAATATGGGAATCACAAACTGGAGAATTTAGGAAAAAACTTGAAAAATTTAGATTCTAGAATTCTTTGAATCTAGCACGAATGGTCAGATTTTCAACATAAATTTTCTCGTAAGAATTTCACATTTTTATTACCAGAAATTCCCGAATTTTGAGTGGTATGTATCACGTCTTCACAAATTTTTCAATCATTACACCCTTAAAGTTAGAAGAAAATGAAAATTCTAGAATATTGTGGATTGGAAACATGAATTGAATAATCTGAGTTGAGAACTCAGGAGTGTGACAAGTTTGGAAATTTGAAATTTAAGGGATCGGAGATGGAAGTTCTCCAATTTTGAGGTAAAAGAATTCTAGGAAGTTCCTATTCTGGAAATTGGAAACTTCATGACTGCAAAAATCTCCAAAATTCTAGATATTTGGAATACAGCAAACTGAGAATTGATAAAATTGGCTGTCGTGGAAGATCAACTTCCTGGTGTACAGGAAAGTTGAACGACAGCCCATTTGCTTGCTGCATATTTTTTTGTAAGGATATATTTCCATTGTATGTATTTATTTTGGTAAGCAAATAAACAGTATTATTTTTATTATTATTATTAAAAAAAATCATTAAATGTGACTGTTCGTGGATAGAGCTTTGTATATAAAAATATTCCAAAATCTGGGCATCAGGAAACTTAATGATGTTATTTCAAATCAGGAAATTCTGAAATCTTATGAAAATGGAGGCTTGAAAATTTGGAAGTCTAGTGAAACTGGATCTTCAGGAATGTGAATCACAATCACAATCCCAAAAGATCGGTGCTGATAGCAACTTTGAAATTCAAGTGAATTGGAATTCTACGATTCGAAATTTTGGAATCAATAGATTTTATAATTAGAAATTCTATAGATTTTTGGAAATTTACAGTTCTCTAATTTTGTGGTTGTGAAATTTTGTGTTCAATAGACTTTTATTGGACGTTCATCAGACGCTCATTGAACGTTCATCAAACGTTCATTGGGCATTCATTGAACGTTCGTCAGACGTTCATTATAGGTTCGTTCATTAGTTCATTACTTACACGTTCTCAGGCGATCCTAATTTGGAAATGAGAGTTTTTCTATTTCCAGGCACAATAATTTTAATTTTGAAGTAAACTTTTTCTATCTCTGTAGTGAGAACACTATTCTATTGGGGAAAGCTCGGTCGAACACTACTATTATATTGGTGTTTGACCAAGTCCTCCCCCAAAGAACGAAAATTACAGGAGGTTCCTGGATTGAGAACTTGAGAACAAAAATTGAGAACTTCATAATCGTGGAGATTTTGAGAGTTCTAGGATTTTGAATTAGGTATAAAACATCCTTGAATTTCAAAAATCGATTTAAATTGAATTACCAAATTCAATTGTTCGTGAGCAAAATTTTGTGAGCAATGCCAATTCTACTGATTCTAGAATTTTAGAAATTCATAACTTTTTGATTCTATTCCAAAGGAGGAAATTCTGGAACTCCAGAAAATCAGACCTGAAGAAAGCTTCAAAATCTGGTGAATGTCGAATTTCAGAAATTTGTAATAACCCGAAAACTTGCTGAATTGCATTTATAATGATTGAGACTTCATGATTCAATATTTGAGAAATTCAAAATTTTGAAGATTTGAAAACTGAAAGTTTAAATTTTGTAAATTGAAAATTTTTCAATTTCTATCATTAGAGAATTCTACAATGTAAGATGAAGAGTTTACGACATTAGATTAATCGTTACTCGAAAATAGATGGTTCGATTTTGTTCCAAATTACCAAATTATTAAAGGGTGGAGTAACTAGTGCGAGAACTAGTGTTAATTAGTGTAACTTACACAGTGTACGTTTAATTAACTGCCGGCTAGAGCAGCCTGTTAACTAGAGAATAGCAGCCAAAAATGCCACATTTGTGTTTAAATCACCAGAGGATAGCCGCGATTGCCAAATAAACAGCCGAGATATTACGGTCAAAATCGATATTATCACCAAAAAAAATTACAATCCGCTCTGTGCTTTATTTGTAACCAGCTGCGTCTTTGATCCAAGCCGTTTTTTATTTTACGGACAAAGGAAATTACAAAAGCTCCGCGGAAACGGGCGACGCTAAAATTTCTATATAAAACCCAGGTTTTTATTGCAAAGACGTTTAAAAGCGCACAGACTGTTACATTTTAAGGACCCTTTTACTCCTTGTCGTTTATACTTACGTACACTCCCACACACATACCAGGACATTCAAATGATATTTCAAACAATCTATAAAACCGGGTCATTGTTGCTAATCTTGCACCATTCACCTCTCATCTTTATCGTTTCGGAATATGGAGGGAAATATCATTGCGCTCTGTTACAACCTCAAGGTTTTCTCTTGATTACCAAAAATTATACCTGATACTGTAAGGAACCCCGTGGCTAGGATAGAACAAGGCGAAGCTGGAAGCAAAATCCAAACTTTATATACTCTCTATGCGATTCAACCGAAAAGCACATTCGGAAGAATCAGACGAAAAGCCTGTCGCAGCAGTATAAAATTTCCAGAGATCTTCCCCATAAAGCTGCGGCCGATGGTGTGCTCCGGACGGGTTGCTTCCGTGAGATAGCAGCTTTGCTAGAAGGCAATTAATAATTAAATCCTGAGTACTTAGGTATCTGGAGAGATAAAACGTTAATTTCCACCCAGGTACTTGGAAATCTAATTTATTTTTGATGCACAGCAGGCAATGAAATTTGGAATGTTTTTCCGAGAAGCCCGCACGATTAAACTGGACGGAGATTTCTGTGATTTGAGGAATTAAGAGAGCCGTTGACGTTAGCGTTTCTTAGATTAAAAGTTAATGAAATTAGTAACAATTAGGTTGGATAACTTCTATACATTATTGATAATGATAATAATACTTATAGGTATAATTCAACAATGAGTTTTTTATGATGCCGAATCTGATAAGAACTGAACTGAACTGAACTGAACTGAGCTGAGCTGAGCTGAGCTGAGCTGAACTGAACTGAAGATGGGCAGCAAAATTTCATTTCGCACAAGAGCAACAAAGGCTTTAGAAACGTTCTCGCAGATTCAGCTGTTGCAATAATGATTTCCGCAGTACTCGAACCAAGTCAATTAATTCCACACTGATCCAACCGGCCTTTGAGGTTTTATGCAGTAATTCATTAGATTTGTTGCACGATGAATGAGAACGTTTATACAGGATCATGAACAACCCTATACTCGACATTACATTATGTATTATGTGGGTATTGAGCCATGCAAAACGTTCCAATTAAATCAGGATCTGGGAATTTTCTCATCAACCAACTCGGAGACCTTATCTTCAATTAAAAACAACCAGCAACAGGGTACAAATAGCCAATAACTCTTGCAGATTACGCTCAAGCTTTTAATTATTATCGACACCATTAGACAGGTAGCCAGTTCAATCTATATAATTATTATTATAAAAATTATAATTGGAATAACTGTACTCGTATAAGAACTGAGCAAGCACACCTAAACAATAACATACCTAGTTATAACTTTACTTTTTTTGAGGAAAGCTCTCACTGTTGCAACGGAAGCTTTGTACTGCAAAAAGAAGAGTACTCACCTAGAAGATTGATAGAAGAAGAGCAGATTAGCACAAGTAGCAAGTCAGAAATGTTAACGTGTACATAAAAATATTAATGTTCGAGTTAAGCGAATGGTGATGATGGACTTTCGCCTGATTGAGCATTGCAACTTCCGTGTAATGAAGCACCATGTGCTCCAAAAAAAGCACCACACAAGAGCTTGAGGCTTAATTTATGAGCAAAAGGAACTTTAGTAGCGCATCTGGCAATAACAGTGGGCTATTTTTTTTTTATTTTTGGTTGACTAAAAGTAGGTATACAGTACCTTTTTAATCATCAGGTTATATGGCATATTACGTTAATAGCTACAAATAGAATACGGCATTATAACTAGAACTGTAGAACTAATAACAGTGTAATAATAGATTTTAATAATGCAGGGTGAATGCAGGATGCACCCCATGCCGTATCTAGTATCCATGTCAGCTCCGGTGTCCTGTATATTACACCTACAATAAATGAAGTTTCTAGTGGGACGGGGGACTCCGGGCTCTGGTGCAGCGGGTATAATCAAGGCCTGCTTTGTTTTCGATTTACAGAGCGTGAAATATTATGCGTCGTCCTTTTTGAAGCGTTTCGTCGTTTGTCTGTCCGTGGGCGGGTACAGGCAGTAGGTACCCGGTTAAAATAATAGCAGCGTGAGATCTTTTTTGCTCTGGTGGTGGTACCTATGGCTTTACCTGTTCCCTTGACGCTGCCGCAAGGAGATTTAATTACAGGTAGTGTTGAATTCGTTACGTTTTTTTTGTCAAGATTCAAGCTCGGATACGGGGAACATTGCAACTAAACTGCTTGACAATTGAACTGCAACACCTGAAAATTAGGTGCGTTTTCAAATTGAGATAGCTCGGAAAATATTTGACGGATTCCAGAAATTTAGACATGTGAGGAGAGATCATCTCTTTGACTATCGAGTGCTGGTATTGATGATGAGTTTGATTGCACAATTTGTCATATACAGGGTGCCAACGGAGAGCGTGCAGATATGGGCAGTCTTTCACCTTGTACAACTTTCGAAAAAAAGAAAAAAAGACACCGTCCCACATGGGTGATTTCTAAAGGGTAGTTTCAAGAGAGGTTTTGTCGAGGGTTTTGTACTATCATCGTAGAAAACACCATCATTTCAATGAAACGGTTAGTAGGCAAAAGTTCCTTCAACTCGTAAATAACGCATCAAGGTAAAGGCTATGCGATATTGGAGGGGTAGTTGAAGGGGTAGTTTCGGGTAGATATGTGAATGAAATCATCGTAGCGGCAAACTATTGCGACAGATTTTAAAAAAATTCCAACAAATGGGGTATTGCGGAAGTACTGGTTTTTGAAAGGGTAGTTCTTTTTTCGAGTGGGTAGCTATGTTGGAATGACCTACGCAAAGGGTCATCGTGTTCCGTGTTGCATCACTCTTTTTCAGTGGAACAGTTGAAAAAGACGTTTTTTGGAATTTTTATATATTGCATGTCTTATCATACCAACCCTGTCCCTGTCCCTTGAAGTCAAGGGGTGGTTTTTAGGGAGCTGTACGGGTGGGGTCATCGTAGTATCCTTATTTCAATCCAATTATGATAAGTACTTTTCTTAGGCTTTTTGAATAGAGCATTGCATATCTTGTTGTGAGATGGTGTCCCAAAAGGGGTAATTACTAGGGGATGCGGAGGCTCAAATGAAAATCTTCGTAAGCAAAGTGGACGCCGTCTGAAAACAAACAATGTCTCTATTTCTTTTTCTTAATCAGAAAGTGCATATTTCAGAAAATTGAGCACAATTTTTTCCCAGGCGAAAAATATCCTCGCCAATAATATCTCAGCCAAAAATATCCCCACGACAAAATATCCTAGGCCAAAAATATCCCCGTCAATAATATTCTCTCCAATAATGTCCCGGGCAAAAATATAGATGATAGATTATAGAATATATATTTAGATATGAATATAGAATTTCAGACCAACCCGATTACGAGTTTATTGTCCTCTAAAGTATCGTCCTCATTCTGAGTTCGATACAGTTTAAAGTCCTGCTGAGTCCCCTTGCATTTTTCATGATTTTCAAAGCAGCAAGCAGCGGTGTGCCATCGTGTCATGTTGAGAGCCCTGTTGGACCCCCATTGTGTCTTCATGTGTGGTTGGAACCCTGTTGTGCCCCATCATGTTTTTTCATTGCTTTCGGAATAGGTTCCGGTACCTGAGTCCAATTTTGAGTTATTTTGTTACACAGAGCTCCATTGGGCCCTTTAGTGTTTCCAATTTCGTTCGAAGCTCTGTTAAGTTCGTTTGCACTTTTCCGAGGCTTTCCGAGCACTAGTAGCCCCTTGTGCCTTTATGTGATATTCGGCCTTAAATTGGGTCCTCTTTGTATTTTCAAGTATAGCTTAAAGCCCCGATGAGCCCGTCATGCTTTTCTATGACTACCAAAACTCCAGCAGCCCCCCTTTGCCTTCTTCTACTATATAGCTCCATTGGGCCCCTTTTGCAGTTTTTCTATGGCTTTCGGCACTATATCGGGCCCCTTGTGTCTGAAGTGAAGTTTGGAACCCTAGTTAGCCCCCTTAGGTATTTTTTTTATGGCTGTCAGAGTTCCAGTGAGCCTCCTGTTGCCTACTTGCTATCCAGAGCTCCATTGGGCTCCCTTATTCCTTCAATGTCTTTTGAAGCCCTGCTGAGCCCCTTTACATCTTTCTGAGACTTTCGGAGCTATAAGTGAGCGCCTTGTGTCTCAATGTGATATTCGGCACCCTATCGGGCCCCCTTGTGTTCTCAAGTGTAGTTCAGAGCCCGAGATGGAGCCTGATTGGTCCAATTGTGTTCTTATTGGCTTCCAGAGTACCAGTAGGCCCCCTTTTTTTCTTAATTGTTATGTAAAGCTCCAATGGGCCCCCTTGTGTCTTCAGTATCGTTTGAAGCCTTACTGCCTTGCATTTTTCCGTAGCATTTGGATATCTATTGGGCCCCCTTGTGATCTCATATGTCGTTTGGAGCCCTGATGAGCCTCCTGTGTTTTTTTCGTGGCATTTAGAGTTCCAGTAGCCCCCCGACTTGTAAACCTTGTGTGAATCCCTTGTGCCTTCATGAGACATACAGAGCCCTGTTGGGCCCAAATGTGTACGCAAGTGTGGTTTGAAGCTCTTATTAGCCCCCTTGTGCTTTTTGAAGACTCTCAGATTTCCAGCAAGCTCCTTTCTATCATTCTTGTGTTACACATAGTTCCATATTTGCCTCCCTTGTTTCTTCAGCGTCTCTTGAAGCCCTGCTGAGCCCCCTCGCATCTTTTCGAGACTTCTGGAGCATGAGTAAGCGCCGAGGTAAGCACCTTGTATCTTCAAGTATAATATGGAAATCTAAGCAGCTCACTTAGCCTTTCATTGGCTTTCAGAGTACCAGTACCAGCCTCCCTTCTGCCTTCATGTTATGTCAAGCTTTGAAACTTTACTGAGCCCCCTTGTGTCTTCGATACCGTTTGAAGCCCTGCTGAGCACACGCATAAGGACACAAGAGACAGTCTTCACTGGAGTTTCGGAAGTAATATGACGACACAAAGAAGCTCATCAGACTGAATATCCAGAGTAATCCAGAAGGGAGACGTATTCTTCCAGGGACGTTTCTTCCGGGGGACTTTTTTCCTGAGGACGTATTTTCCCGGAGATGTATTTCCCCTGGGACGTATTTTCTTTGGGACGTTTTTTCCCCGGGGACGTAATTTCCACGGGACGTATTGTGGGGAACATTTTTTCCGAGTAAGTTTTGCGGCGGACTTTTTTTCCTAGATCCGGTGGCTGCAGAGCTGTTATACCTCTTCTTACGATATTTTCAGATTGGAAAATTCCGTCACGGGGATATTTTTGAGTGGTGTCTTTTTGGCTGGGATATTATTGGCAGGAATATTTTTGGCCAGGGATATTTTGTCGCAGGGTATTTTTGGCAGGGACATTTCTGGCATGGGATATTTTGTCGCGGGGATATTTTTGACCGGGCTATTGTTGGCGGGGATATTTTTGTCATGGAATATTTTGTCGTGGGGATATTTTTGGTTGGGATATTATTGCCGGGATCTTTTTGACTAAGATATTTTTGGCTGGTATATTCTGTTACCCGACCAATGGAGGTGATAGCTAGTGAGAGCAAGTGCAGAGCATAAGGTAAAGAAGTACTTATCAAGGTACAATGAGTGAATGCCGGGTCGGCATTTCAGGGGAGGGGGAAATGTGTCATAGTATGGCTTGATGTCACCTCTTTTTCTACGACGGAGGCTGTAGCCAGTAATAGCAAGTGGGAAGCATGAGGCAAGAAATTACGTGTTGAGTTCAAAGATGGAGTTGAAAAGGGCATTGCAGATCGATTCTTGTGAATTCAGGTATTTCTCAACAGAAATTTACCGTCCAGGCCTCTTTCAAGAGCTACAAGGAGGTACTTTAGTTCGAGCCTGAAGATATTCCCTAAATCCAAAAACAACTCACACAAAATCTCAATTTTTTGCGAAGAAAAATTTTCTTTTAAGAATGCTCAGAAAATGAACGACCTGTTTACTTATTGTCTATTTTGTTTGTTTGTTGAATGTTTTGGTCTGAACGTTCGCATAATTTTGATCTTCTATATTTCACATCATTATTTAATTCACAAGAGTTCATGTATTTTTGTTTACATTTCACCAAAAGTGAAATGAATTTTCTTGATTAAAAACTTATTTTTCTTGATTTCTCAGGCATTGATACCAGTCAAATCCTCAAAAACGGCCAAAATACGATGAAAAATGACTGCGGACTCAGAGCGCGCCCTTCCACGTTGAAATTTCCTAGCGCTCACTGAAAGGTTAAATTTGATTTTTTTCATATCCATGGAATGTCTTTGAGCTCAAATCAAAGTATCTACTCCCGACTCACGAAAGAGATCTGTAGTGGAACCACGAGCACTCGACAGTTGTCGATCTCGACAATTCCCCTCTGCACCTCTCACCCTAATTTCCCCTCTCTCCTCTTTGCACCCTTTAGGAAAGGGGAAATTGTCGAGACCGACAACTGTCGAGTGCTCGTGGTTCCACCAGTGGATGGTTAATTTCTGTCAAGGAATAGGCCCGCTGAAACTTATTCCGAAACGTTCTATTCAGCCCGCAACATGTTCCATGCTGCCCGATTTAGCACCAGAAAGCACCAATTCAGCACCACCGATTTTGGTTCTGTATAGATAGCTGTTGCAAGATGGTTACCAAGAAGAAAAAAACCTCGAAACACGATTTGTGGGTCAATTTGTTGAAAAAAAAATTAGCAGAAAGTATAGGTATGTTCAACAGTCTGATGAATTCGTAATTTCAAATATTGAGTCTTGTGGGAACAGTGGTCATTTTATTGAAAATCTCTGGTCCTGCAAGGCCCCAAGTCACCTGGAAATGCTAAAAATCGACAAGTTCATTCAGTTATTTCTGGAACATTGCCTCAATCGCCTACAATATTTGAAATCAAGTAAATAAGCGTTCTGATATTTCCACCATAGACTGTACAGGGTGATCCGAAAATGGGGCATTTTCCCCCGTGTACGTTGTGAAAGACGTTGAGGGAGCACGGAAAAAATAAAAAGTGGCTCATTTATCCTTCGAGTTATGGAGAGGTGAAGTTGAGAATTTAACTTCTTCAGTTTGCATGATTTTCAAGCAAAGCATTGTTACTTGCGAAGAGTCACATCATGTTGTTAGTAGTTCCCGATTGAAAATTTCTCTTGCAATTGAGATTTAAGTCGTATTTTCAAATTTCAAAATTCGCCTTTCAGCCCAAAAGTGCCGTGAAAATACATTTGACAAGTATGTTTGGTATGGTCTGGCAGGTTCTACGGAGTTTCCAGGGTAACACTACAATGATGCTATTGTGATGTACCTCTTTGATCTAAAGGTGCCAGGTAGGTACTAATGCGATGCTGCCAGATTGGACAGATAACGTGCCCGAAAAGAAATGCGCCATTTTTTAATCACCCTGTATAGGTATGAAACTGTTCCCTGTCTCAGAAAGAAAGTGAAATTATTATGATTGAGCCGTCCTTGCGCCACCGCATTTTTCGAATTAACCCGTCGATCATCGCAGGTCTCCAAAGAAAACCGGCGTGGCAGCAAAAAAAAAACGATGGCAATAAAAACGCGATGACACTATAACTTTTAGAACACATGTGATTCGTGAAAAAAAATGACAGGTTATTAGACCCGAGGGACCCCCTCGAGGCGGCACACAAGGTGGGTTCCCGGGACTCCTCCGCCGCGCCAACCTAACCTTACACCACATGCGATGATGTCCCGCCATACGTTATTTTTGAAACAAACGGTGCGGTCCCACCACGACCACCACTGCATCGGCTGGTGGCAAAAAGCCGCGTGACGTCATAAATAACACTTGAGGAATATCCAAGCGCGACTTGGTATAGTAGTTCCTCTTACACAACAACTCCCGTATATCCCCTATAAGTATTCCCACAGTCGTCCCACAGAGAACCAACACATGTATCAAAACGAGGTTATTAGCTGGAGGAGCAGTATACCAGCTAAGAGAGACTTGCAGTTTCTGTCTCGGTGGAAATGGCAGGGGGAGTACTAATGGCGCAAAGTTGGATGTGCGGTCAAACTTGGAATAACAAATCAAAACGCTAATAACTATTAGCTGGGGGAATATATCGCGCAACGCCGACGGGAATTCCTCCTTGCCTCTCCTTCTGGATTTGATTAGGGTCGGGATTAAACCGGGACACGGCGAACCCTGGTGTGGTGATGTGCTTCTGCAGATTTTTTTCGTCGAAAATGCTTGCGGTAAACCCAACCACCTGCAGCTAACATATGCAGTACAGAAATGCATCATAACATTGCGTTATAAAGTTTACCTGGGATGAAAATTTTAATTATTTCAACATTGTTATTGTTGGAATTCCGGTGTAGATAGTAATGAGTGTAACATTAATAGAACCGGGCATTAGTGCTCCTGCAATAATTTACTCTGCGCGAAGCATGTTCCGCTAATTGTTGAAATAATGAGGTTTCGCTAATTTCCGTGTCCGTCCACCCCTCGTCAGTTTTACATATCATATTTTGTCGCAGCAATTATCATTATGATTATTATTATTGTTGTTGTAGAATCGTGTGGTTGTTGTAAAACATCAATTAGCTAATTATTGAATGAAAAATATATTCAAATTAGATATTTATTCATTTCGATTTTTATCGCTGGCGGGTATAGTTATAAATGGTGATTCAAATTGAGTTTTCACATGAGAAGACGCTGTATTTTCAACATTTCAAAGAGTTTTTCAAAGTCAAAGCGATATTTGTGAAGTAGAAAGGTCTACAAAATTGTCTACGGAGAAATACTCGACAGAAAACCTAGAGAAAACTGTCCAAGCCTATCACAAAATTGGACGTTTCAACCAGGAATTCACAATAAAGAAAAGGGGAGCCAGAGAAAGATTGAGACAATGGAAAAACAACGGAGGAACAACACAAGACTACCTAGAAGCCAGAGAAAAATACGGAAGAAAATGCAGGGAAATGAAAAAAAAAAAGAAAGGAAGAGGAAAGGAACATAAAAGAAACCAGAAATGAAAGCGAAGTATGGAAATACATGAACAAAGAGAGAAAAAAGGAAGAAAAAATGAGTAACAGAATACAGAAACACGAATGGCGGAAACACTTCATGGAACTACTGGAGGAAAGAAAGAACCAGAAACAAGGGAGAGAGCTGAGTTCAACAAAATCAATGACACTGAGATCGAGAAAGAAGAAGTAACAAGACAAATACAAAGGCTGAAGAAAAACAAGGCGCCGGCGCCGGTGAAAGACGGAATAGAAAACGAAGCATGGAAGTATGGCCGGGACGAAGTGGTAGAGAGACTGAGAGAGGTGATGAATGACGTGTGGTGCGGAAAAGGATTCCCACAGCAAAGGAGAAAAGAAATAATATGTTCATCACATAAGAAAGGAGACAGACATGAGAAAGCAAACTATAGAGGAATTACCCTGCTTAACACGGCATACAAAATTCAGGCAATGGTACCAGAAGAAAGATTGGTGAAAGAGATGGATGAAAGGGGAGTGTTACCAGACGGACAGGCAGGGTTCAGAAAGGGAAGAGGGACGGTGGACAACGTGTACATTCTACATCACATAGTGGAGAGGGAACTGAAAGAGAAAAGTGGACATGTATATGCTCTGTTCATTGACCTAAAGGCGGTATTGGACAATGTAGATGGAGAACGACTTTGGAAAAGCTTAAGAGAAAAAGGTATGTATAAACATCTGATAAACAAAATTGAGGAAGCATAATGAGATAACTACAAACAAAGTAAGAGTAAAAGGAGAAGAGAGAGAAAGCTTCTACACCACGAGAGGAGTGAGGCAGGGATGTCTTTTGAGTCCCAATCTGTTTACTGCATAACTGATAGATCTAGAAGAAATGCTCAAAAAAGCACAGACAGGAGGTATCGTGGTGGGCAAAAAGAAAGTATGGACGCTTGCGGACGACCTGGTCATTCTGGCGGAAGATGAAAGAAGCATGAAAGATATGATGAAGAACCTAGAAAGATTTTTTTTCTAATTGTCTCCATATATAATACAATTGTCAAATTTAACATTAGGTATATAGTTTTGTGAATATAAAATCATGACATTGTGGAGGAGTCCCCAATGGTACTCTCCCTTTTTTCAACACTTATACAATAAAATAAAATTCAGGGTATAAAACGAATTGACAACAGAGAAAGATATATGAAAAGAAAGAAACTACAACTCAACGTTAACAAAACAAAAGTGATGGTATTTAGAAAAGGCAGAACAAGGATAACAACGGAATGGAAATGAGAACAAGAGAAAATAGAAGAAATCAAAGAAGTCAAATACTTAGGATACATCTTTAACAGACTAAACAACCCCAAGGCGCATGTCACAGAACCAGTGAGAAAAGCGAACAGACCATTAGGCCAGGGCCAGGTGGAGGGGAGATAGGAGAAAGAAAATTCGGTCACGACATTGGAAAAGATGGGCTTTGTTTGACAGTCTGATAGACAGTGTTATAACGTATGAAGCAGAGGTCTGGGGATGGAAAGAAGACGAGGAAATCAGAAGAGTACAAAAAAAATTCCTAAAATGGACATTGGGACTGGAAAAAGAAACACCGAGATTAAGGAAAGAAACGGAAAGATGGAAAATTAAAATAGAAACAGACCGGAGAGCAGTAAAATACAAAGAGTGGATGTACGACAGAGAAGATTGCAAATGCTTACAAGAATGCTGGAATGAAAAGAACAGAAGAGCAGAAGGCAGCGCATGGGAAGAAAGAGAGAAATACTACAGATGAAACGGATACGCAGGAGAAGAAGTTGCAAGAATAGGGAAAAATGGTGCCTTGCTGATGGAGGAACCAAGGATGCGGGGCAGAGACGTCGAAAAGCAAGAAAGGATGGAAAAATGAAAGAATCAAGGTATCACAGAAAGTACGCAGGGCTATTTACAAAAGAACAGCCAAAATATCTAGATAGGGAGAACGCAGAAGAAAGAACGATAATGGCAAGATTCAGATGCGGAACTGTATAACCCGTAGGGTAAATAAACTTATATACATGATTCACCCTGTAACTCCGGAACAAAAAGTGATAGAAAAATTTCAAAGTGTGATTCTAATTTGCCTAGAAAAACTGGACCAACCGTTGAGCTATTTCGGTTTCCTCATGCAACACCTTGTGGATATAAAAATACTTATAGCCGAAAAATTGAGCTGTTGGAGTGTTGAATACTTCTAACAGAATATCAGTCGGTCACGGCAGTGAGTGTACGCTATCAAGTTAGAAACAGGTCCATCGTCAGAACTTCCATCCGTCTAGCTCAGGAGCAGTCACCGATTCCAATCGCGGCGAAACATTTTTTGTAAACTCACCAATCTATCGATTCCCATCACTTTAATTGCCAGAAAACCACTCCGGTAACGTAATCAGTGTAATTATACACGAATATGTAAAATCCCAGCGCTAGAATTTGAATTTATTCAAAATGATCAGCTGGCAGTCCTCGCTTTATAGATAATCATGAATATTATTATACACAAAATTAAAAAGTGATGCGTATGAAAACGGCATGCAGATTGCAGAGCTACGTGATACTGGAAGCTGCGGGCGGGATCCCAGTAGCGGTTATATTATTTTCCGCCACAACAAAACAAAATACATTTCAATTAACTAATTGGGAACAAACTTTTGTTGATGGGCTTCCGCATGACGCGAGCGAAAATTGGAATTTTATAACTAGATGTGTGAATAGTTGGCAGCAATGATTATTTCAGGTGTGTTCATGGCACATGTTAACTTCAACAAGCATACGGAATCTGCTCTCAGATAACACGGCATAATGTTGTCATGGTTTCGCTCTTGAGGGCTCCACCACAGACCTAACCCTTGGGTTCAACCCAAAGACAAGACGTTCGACCGAAATCATAGATAAACTGCGAGATTTCCAATCACCATGGCGCTGGCGAGGCACAGGAAATGATCAAGAGTTCACCAACCAGGTTGAGTTTCTGGAGCTCTAGGAGTCCTTTTTTGGTCAGAGTTAGTGATAACTGGTGACTTCAGTATCCCAGAATGAAGAACTACTTAACTTCAATGAGAGAGCTATGAAGAAAGCGATCAGTTTTACTTCATCAATCCAACAAGCTGCCAAGCGGCTCCTCCGCCAATTGTACGGGTTTGTGGTCTATGCCTATATCGAAGTCTCCAGGTTCGTCGTTTATACCCGAGTTGGAGTCTCCAGCGACTATCGTAACAACTTCCCATATTTTCCAAATGGTTCAAGAAAGTTAGTCCGTGGTTTCTCTCATCGAATCTTGTTCATTTTGCCTTGGCGCCTATCACATTTGAGGACGATTAGTCAATTGTAAACAGTTTTTAACAACAATACCTTCAAGGATTTACGAACACGCTGATAATTACTTCTTGTGGCGTGACCAAAGCGAATTAAACAGTTTTTGATAGATGGAACTCTCTAAAGCTCATTTGCGGAATGCCTTGGACAGATGGCGCCGCATTGAAAACTCACATTTGGTAAGTCTGCCAATTGTGTACTCTGTGATCTGTCGGCTGCTATTCTATCGGATCGCCGGTTCACCCTGAGCGAGTGTATGTGTACGTCTCTCCAACGGCCGGAAATAGGTATATAAAGCGCCAATTCCTCACGTACCTGGCGAAAAAGATGGCACCCATCGAAATTCGACTGAATACATAAAATCGGCTCTAGAAACGTATCCCGTACCTACCTTATCACCTTATCGCATTCCCAGTTATATTCCACCCCGACAAAAAAAAAAGAAACGCAAAGCGAGGCACTCTTGATGCCGCCGCGCGGTAACTCGTCGCCTTTATATCCTCGGCGTTCACATGATGCGAAATTCAAATTTAAACCCAACACACAAACGGCAATTTATTTAAATTTAAGCAAAACCGATGAGGACCGAGGAACGTCGTTTCCTGATCCTCTACATCATTCCCCCCCGCCACCAACCCCAACAGTGAAAAACTGGCACACACAGTGAGTGCCGTGTGTGTATGCGTTTAGGATCGCGCGTGCGGCGAGTTTTCATTTATTTTGCGGTAGGCCGTGCGGTCGCAGGACTCACAGACGCCATGTTTTTGAGGGCAATAGGGCGCTGCTGATTAAAAGCAAACACACAAGTTTTGCAAAGGCAGGCGGCGGAAGCGCGTGCGGTTGTTTCCAACTTGTTTCCTTGTTTGATTGACTTTAACACACTTTTTCGCTGGCGTGTAGCTTTGTTGATGCTGATGACATTCACCCAAAGCTGGAGGCGAAGCATTTTTGTCGCGCGTTAAGTGAATTACTAGAAGGATGTAAGAGGATGATGCGCGAATGATCTTCTAGCCAATCAGCTATTATCTGTGCTCATGAACTACGCCCAATTACTGGATCTAGTTGCATGGTTTTATGACAATTTTTCCTTGCGACTTGAATCATCCCTGTAGGTATATCAGTTGGAATTTGGAAACATTTTGTTTGTGAAGTTTTCGGCTGCACATGCGGGTTCTGTCCCTGGATTTCTAACGTTGTTTCAACGCGTTGCACGGCAGCCTATCTTCACACACCAGTGGTTTATTCGAATTCTTGACTTGGCCTCCCTGCTCAATCAAAAAAGGACAGTCTTGTATGTCATTGTACTGATTTTTGTCAATTTGACACCTATTCCACGGACCCAAGGTCTATTTCGCTAACCTCCAGGATATACTTGAAAAAAATGTAGATAGGAGAACCGGTTCTAGAACGGAGAATTTTTTTTAAATTTGACTGGCTGAAGAGGAATTCAGGAGAAATCAGTCAGTAACAGAAGTCATTTTTCTTATTTTGTGAAAACCAGAGCACAAAGGAATAATTTAGTGAAGATCTGGGGAACTCCTAGGGATTCTTGCCAAACCCAGAGAGTTCACTTGTGGAATTCAAATTTGAGAGTGACCTCTTTTGTACAAGTTGAAGAACCTTAAATGAAATATTTTATAGAAACTAGGGAAACTTCAAATAATTCCTGGAAAACCCTAGGTAACTTTGCGAGCTCGTCCGCAAAATTCACTCTCAACAGTTTTTTGTTCAAGGTGATGAAGCTCAATAGTGAAAGCTACTTGAGTAACAAAGTCTTTTTATTTCTGTGAAAATAAGAGCACGAGGGAATAATTTAGTGAAGCTCTGGGGAACTCCCAGGGATTCTTGCCAAACCCAGAGAGTTCACTTGTGGAGTTCAAATTTGAGAGTGACCTCTTTTGTACAAGTTGAAGAACCTAGAATGAAAGATTTTATAGAAACTCGAGAAACTTCAAATAATTCCTGGCAAAACCCTAAGGAACTTTGCGAGATAGTCCGTGAAATTCACTCACAAAGTCTTTTGTTAAAGTTAATAAAGCTCAATAGCGAAAGCTACTTGAGTAACAAAAGTCATTTCTCTTTTTCTGTGAAAACCAGAGCATGAAGGAATAATTTAGTGAAGCTCTGGGGAACTCCTAGGGATTCTTGCCAAACCCAGAGAGTTCACTTGTGGGATTCAAATTTGAGAGTGACCTCTTTTGTACAAGTTGAAACGACCCCAGCTATCGTCTTGTACCCCTGAATGGGTAGACAACCCATTATACTGGCATTTAATTCAACTTATTTGAATTAAATCACTTTTCCCGCTTTTGGAACCGCTTGGCCGATGATCATCTAGTATCAGGACGACATCCCGTTGTGCCTCTCTTCTTGTTGTTCGATTATAGAGTTCTCGAGATTGTTGAGACAGGTCTGACTACGAGTTTGAACGCAATAAGACACAGTTAAAGTTTTAACATAACATCAATCTATTGACTTCTATGTACAATTCAAAATGTTTAAATAATGGCTCGCTCCTATACCTAGTCCTACCTTCACATCGCAGGCTAAATTATCTAAAAGATCTAACCTATGACCGAAGAGATAACTTTCCCCTAATTACTTCAGACGTCCCAACACCCCAACCCTCCGACGAACACCTGACTCTACACCTTGACCGACATTTAATTCTGACTGGTTTTCGCGGTTCAAAGTTCTTTTGTGATTAAATCAGATCCAACATTTATGTTAGTGTTAGAGGTTATGTTAGGGTTAGGCCCGGCTTCTAGACACTGAAAAGAGAAGAGTGATTTCGACCACGAGTGCTATCCAAGATTTGTGGGCCGGTGTGTGTATGGTAGCCCACTTTATTGTGGCATTCTTTTCAAAGGCTGTTGCTTCTTTTTGGGCCATGGTCTCTTTTGCCCGTTTGGAAAGGATTGGATATGGCTGCCTTTGTGGGGGCCTATTCCCTTTTTTCACCGTGAGTCGCCCCCAACGCTTAGAAAGATTCCCGCGGTCGCGCGTGTCTATAACCGGAAATGTTGAACCAAATTTCGCCCTTCCAAAAACTTTCAAACCGATGGTGAGCGCGAAACAATTACTCTAGTCAAGATACAAATTTAATTTGGAGAACGTTTTGAGCACGCCCCGTATACGCGCTAGTTCGTTGTTGTTTAGCAGTTTGTGAGAGAAGGCCGCAGCCAGGAGAAACAAAACGCAGAGAGTTGACTATACAGGGTGTTCGCCGAAAAGCCGATGCGGAGAGGCGTCGAAATAATCTTTGCCCTAACGCGAAATAATCGCCGTCTACCCTATTCCTGACCGAGCCCTAATAACAGTTCATTTTTACAAAGTCCCTATCTGAACGATGGCGTCGTTGGGTACCGTATTAAATCCATCAGTTTCGAATAAGAACGTCTTCATTCCCGGGACAAGCTCTACATGGAAATATCAGGAACGGTCGTGGCGCTAAAACAAAATCATTAGTTTCAAGGAGGGGGGGGGTGTCCATCAATCCGATCAACAATTGCGACTCTACGGCAGGGTCCGAACCCCGATACAAAAGCGATTCTATTTTATTTCAATTACTTGATTTTTTTTCCGTAGTTCTCAAAATTTACATTTTCCGAATAACTAGGAACTTCAGAAACGCAGAGGAAGCTCACCCGCGAGTTTCCAGATCTAACCCACTAGGTCCGGTGCTCTGAGTACCGCAGTCACAAAGCCAAGTCCAGAGGGCCCAAGAGCGCGAATACCTTTCTATGAAGGTATCCATCAAAGGACGAGGCTTGCCAGTGGCTGTACCTGACGGCAGACAGTAGCGCAGACACCAGCACGTGCAGGCAGATTCAGAACGCACGCGTGAGCCCCATCATACATTTTCCCGACAAAGCCTAACCGTAAGCAACTATCCCAACTCACCAAGACTAACCTCCCGCCCGTCGAGGTCATCACTCCGCCACACGAGATACCGAAACGAGAGACCTCATTTCTATCGGGCCTGGATCATTTAGGGGTTTTAACTCGACATCCTCGAGGTGGGCTAGAACTCACCGTGGAGGGAACGCGACTCAGCATCCTGGAGGGGGTTCGAAACACTTCGTCAACGGGTCCCAACTCTACGACTTGGAAAAGGGTCGAAACTCAACACCAGAAGGGCCTTGGCACATCGACCTGGAAAAAGGGCTGGAGCTCGTCGTCGGAGGGCTCTGACTCGACACCTGGAGGCGGATCAAGACTCAACGTCCAAGGGCTCTGACACGACATCCTAGAGACGGGTTGCAACTCAACGGGGGAAGCAACTCATCAGTCTCTCGGAGGGTCAAAACTCAACCTGGAGGGTTCTCGACTCAGCGTGCCCCCAAGGGGACCAAAACACGACTCCGAAGGGTTCCAACTCGGCTTTCTCCAGGGGGCCTTTGAGACACATCAGCCGGGGGAAATCGACTCGTCATTTTCCAAGTGGGCTGGGGCTCATCATTGGGGCTTCGACGCTTCGGCCTCTAGGAGGGTCGCGACGCAACATAAACGGGTTCTAACTCAGCTTCCTCGAAGGGGACTAAAACTCTTCGCTAACAGGCCCGCAGAAGCACTCGGCAGCGGACGCGACAAGTCGGGAGCGGACGGCAGCCCAGGAGGATTGGTCCAGGTACCACGGTCAATCTCCGGCGATATCCTCTATTCCCAGCAATTCGGAATATTTTTTCGCATCCAAAACGACCGCGAACGGCGTATAGCCGTGAAATTCCAATGGGTAATTCAATACACTGCGCTGGGACACCGGGTGACATCACGTGGACATCGGATGATAGCGGCGGCGGGCGGGCGGTAACACGGCGCGTCAACATAGCAGGAGTACGGCAGCAACTAGCTGGGTCAATGTGCGGGTGCTTTACTTCATATGCACCAATTCACCATTTCGTCGGACATCGAGCAGGAACGATTTTTGAATTGTCGATGAGAAGCAAATAAATTATGTTGTAGAGCTTTGCGGGATTTACACGAATGAATTAAATAACTAGCGACATCTTTTAATGATGCCTTGACTCTGAATATTCACATTCTCATACCTTGATTTCACGGCTTTGAATTATTTTCCTCCGGATTATTTTCGGCCCGCCAAATGCGGGTGGCTTCAAAGTTAAAGAACCTTGAATGAAATATTTCATAGAAACTAGGGAAACTTCAAATAATTCCTGGAAAACCCTAGGAAACTTCGCGAGCTCGTTCGCGAAATTCACTTACAACAGTCTTCTGTTGAAATTAATGGAGCTCAATAGCGAAAGCTACTTACTTGAGTAACAAAAGTAATTTTTCTTTTTTGTAAAAACCAGAGCACGGAGGAATAATTAAGTGAAGCTCTGGGGAACTCCTAGGGATTCTTGTCAAACCCAGAGAGTCCACTTGTAGAATTCATATTTGAGAGTGACCTCTTTTGTGCAAGTTAAAGGACCTAGGATAAAATATTCTATAGAAACTCGAGAAACTTCAAATAATTCCTGGCAAAACCCTAAGAAACTTCGCTAGCTCGTCCGCGAAATTCACTTACAACACTCTTTTGTTCAAGTTGATAAAGCTCAATAGCGGAAGCTACTTGAGTAACAAAAGTCATTTTTCTTTTTCTGTGAAAACCAGAGCACAATAAAATAATTTAGTGAAGCTCTGGGGAACTCCTAGGGATTCTTGCCAAACCCAGAGATTTCACTTGTGGGATTCAAATTTGAGAGTAACCTCTTTTGTACAAGTTGAAGAACCTAGAATGAAATATTTTATAGAAACTTGGGAAACTTCAAATAATCCCTGAAAAACCCAAAGAAACTTCGCGAGCTCGTCCGCAAAATTCACTCACAACAGTCTTTTGTTCAAGTTGATGTAGCTCAATAGCGAAAGCTACCTGAGTAACAGAAGTCATTTTTCTTTTTTTGTGAAAACCAGAGCACGGAGGAATAATTTAGTGAAGCTTTGGGGAACTCCTGGGGATTCTTGCCAAACCCAGAGATTTCACTTGTTGGATTCAAATTTGAGAGTAACCTATTTTGTACGAGTTGAAGAACCTAGAATGAAATATTTTATAGAAACTCGGGAAACTTCAAATAATCCCTGAAAAACCCTAAGAAACTTCGCGAGCTCGTCCGCAAAATTCACTCACAATAGTCTTTTGTTCAAATTGATGTAGCTCAATAGCGAAAGCTACCTGAGTAACAAAAGTCATTTTTCTTTCTCTGTGAAAACCAGAGCACGGAGAAATAATTTAGTGAAGCTCTGGGGAACTCCTAGGGATTCTTGCCAAACCCAGAGATTTCATTTGTGGGATTCATATTCGAGAGTGACCTCTTCTGTACAAGTTGAAGAACCTAGGATGAAACATTTTATAGAAACTAGGGAAACTTTAAATAATTCCTGTAAAACCCCAAGAAACTTTGCGAGCTCGTCCGCGAAATTCACTCACAACAGTCTTTTGTTCAAGTTGATGAAGCTCAATAGCGAAAGCTATTATTGTATGCTGATGGTATTACTCAATATAGTCTCACCGATCAGAGTGGAAAAGAGGTCTTCACAGGAGCATTGGGCGAGACTCACCTGGAATCAGAAAAAAATCATTAGTACAATTTGTAGAGGGAAAAATACCTGTTTGTAAAAAAAAGTTGCAAAACTGTTGCATTCCGAACCTGGAGCAACATGAAAATATGTTACGGATGTAAGAGAATGGTTTCAAAAATTACTGTGTAGGTACTTATTTTGGTTGTAGTAAACGGTGGACTGGGCTTTTGTTTTTGCTTCTCCTTGCAATTCACTCTTGATAAGAATAAAATTGACTCAAAAACCTGCGTTCATTCATACAGTGACGACCGAATATATGACGGTGAGTTGAGCTTCGGACGCTCTCTTCTGGTGCGAAATTCCGTGAGAGTTGTTCTAAAGTTTCCCAAAAACTCCTTGAAGCTGCCCAGAGGCCCATCGATTATTCAGTTCCCCTAAATGCTTTCTAGCTTCAACAAAAGCGATCATTCTTGCAACTGCATTCTCCGGAGCTCGTCCCCTGTGAGTTTTCCAGGAATATTTCCAAGAGTTTCTTTCATTATTTAGTTAGTCAGAGAACTTAATGTCTTCTAACTTGCACAAAAAGATAGCTTTTGCGATTAAATCGTCCGCAGTTCCTCTGATAAGTCCTCTCAAAGTTCCTTTGGGTCTTTCCTGAGAGTTCCTCGGACTTTCCTCGGGATATTCAATAACCACCGATGACGGCATCTTGCATGAAGAAAGTCCATCTTTAGACCGAATTCCATGAAGTTTCTTCGCTCACTTTCTCCAAAATTTCTTACGGTTTTTTCAGAAATCCCTCCCAAGTTTCTAGAGTTTCCATAAAATGTTTCATTCTACGTTCTTAAGCTAGTACAAAAGATTTCACTTTCAAATTTGAATTCCTTGAGTCAATTCTCCTTGAGTTCTTCTGCTGAGCTTGCCCAGGGTTTGTTTGGGTTTGCCCTCGGGTTTGCCAGACTCTCCAGAGTTCCATCAAATTATTCAATTTCCTCTAATGTGTTCTGATTTCCGCAAAAAAATTGTTTTCGTCACTGAACTCCCCGCAATTTCATTCCCTCAAAATTCCTCTGAATCATTTCAGAACTCTTTGCAGCAGTTTCATGAAGCATTTCTGAAATATTTATATAATTAACCTTGAGATTCTTCACCTTGTACAAGAGACTTTTGCTTGCGACTAAATTCTCTGGAGTTGATTTGTTAAGCTTCTCCAGAGTTGCTGTGCGTCTTTCCAGAATTCCTTGAAATTCTTCAGAATTTCACGGCGTTCCCATTGATTCTCTCTCCAGGACATTTATTTTCACTTGAGGTCCTTTATATTCGACAAAAGAAATCACTCATGCGACAGAATTTATCAGAAATCTTCTGCCGAGTTTCATCCACATTTCAGCAGCTTTTTTTTGACTCCGACTTGATGCTGAGTTCCTCAACGGTTACTTTTGTTTTTCACACAATTCTTTGGTACTTCGTAGAGTTTCTTAGAGGACATAAAATTCGTCATAATATTATCTAGTTTGTACAAAATAGATAACTAGCCCAGGCGCCAGAGAGCAAAAATCAGCTCAATAAGGAAATAATTGTTTCCTGGCTGGAAACTAGCTTGAAACGATCTGTGTAGCTTGGGTTTTGACGTACTTATTTCTCCCCTTTCGGAAATGTCGGCGTCATGACGCCATCATCAACAAGAAGTGCACCAGCGTGGTTTTTGCCGAATATCTTGATTTTGAGCCATCGACAGCAAAAGATGTAAGAAGTCATTTTGAAACCAATGAAATTCCCTATGGAATAGTTTTTAAATGACCTTTCTGCGACCTATGGTTTTTTGAGATAGAGCTTCTGGAAGCGAGAGGCATTGTCGTAAGAGCTCCATGGCCACTTGACTTGAAAAACTAAAATGTCGATGTGACAAAAAAATTTCAAAATGAGATTTCTCGAGAATCCTTCATGCTATAGTTGCGGTGATGGTCATAAACTCATTCTCTTGAGACGTTGATTACGGATATAGAAAAGTCAAAAACGTCACATTGTACATATACAGGGTGTACTGAGGGAATCAAATCAGATCAGAGAAATTTTACATATTTCTTCGATTTAGCCTATATGCGACACTCTAAGCACATAACACGAGTCCAATATCAAAATGGATTGCTCTATAAGCTTCACTTAATACACTCAAGAAGTGGTCAGCTCACAGCTCTAGGTACTGTAAAATGTTTTGAAGGCCCTCTGAAATCATCAAAATATTAAAAATTCAGAGTATCAAGGAATGTATGTAACAGTATATTATATACCAAGGAACCAAAGTGATTTTTAATTTGGGGATTTGAGCCCAAAGGGCCCTTGAGCAACAAACTTCACCCAAGGGATTAAAAATTTACTTTGGTTCCTTGGTATATAATATACTGTTACATACATTTCTTGCTACTGTAAATTTTGATGATTTCAGAGAGCCTTCAAAACATTTTACAGGAAGACTGTGAGCTGACCACTTCTTGAGTGTATCAAGTGAAGCTTACAGAGCAATGCATATAGATATTGGACTTGTGATAAGTGCTTAGAGTTTCGCATAGGCTGAATCGAAGAAATATGTCAAATTTCTTTGTTTTATTTGATTCCCGTAGTACACCCTGTATATGTACAATGTGACGTTTTTGACTTTTCAATTCAATATACGTAATCTACTGTTCAAGTGGGAGAGTTTAAGACCATCACCGCAACTATAGCATGAAGAATTCTCAAGTAATCTCATTTTGAATTTTTTTTTGTCACATCGCCATTTTAGTTTTTCGAGTCAAGTGGCCATGGAGTTTTCACGACAATGACTCTCGCTTACAGGAGCTCTATCTCAAAGACCATAGGTCGTAGAAAATTGATTGAAAAACCAAACTGTAGGGAATTTTACTGGCTTCAAAATGACTCCTCACATCTTTTGCTGTCAGATGATCCAAAATTAAGATATTCGGCAAAAACCACGCTGGTGCACTTCTTGTTGATAATAGCGACATGACGCCGACATTTCCGAAAGGGGGAAAACTAGTATGTCAAAACCTAAGCTAAACAGATCGCTTCAAGCTAGTCTCCAGCCAAGAAACAATTATTTCCTTATTGTTTTCCCTGGCGCCTAGGCTACACTCTTGAAACTGAATTCCTTGCAGGGGTGCTGAACTCCTCAAGAGTTTCTTTCGGGTTTTCCAGGAATTCTTTGAAGTTCTCCAAAATTTTCACAACAAATTTAACCTCAGGTTTTCAGCTTGCATACAAGAGGTCACTTTCAAGTTTTTCGACTGCAACTGAATTGAATAGAAAAAAGATTTTGTTGCTGAATTCGCCGCATTTCTACTGATGAACTTCACTTGAGTTTTTAAGAAATTCTTTGGAGTTTCCCAGAACTTCCCCAAAATATTATTTCCTTCGCGGTTTTTCTACTTGTACAAAAGGTTTTTGAGGATAAATCCCCTGGAGTTCATTTGTAAAGTTCCTCCAGAGTTTCTGTGCATCTTTCCAGAGTTGCTCGAAGATTTTTAGAGTTCCTTGGAATTCCCCGTAGATCCTCCAGAACATTCATTATTCCATCGTACTTTAACAAAAGAGGTCACAAGATTTCGACTTCTTGCCGAGTTCCTCAAGAGTCATCACTGTTGGTCTTTCAGAATTTCTCGGAACGCCCCACAAATTTTCCGAGAGTATTCAGTCTGTCTTTATTATCTCATTAATACAAAATTGATCATTTTTGCGACTAAATTTCTCACACTTTCCCTGCTGAGCTCCTCCCAATTCCCCCTATTCTTTCAAAATTGTTATGGGCTCCCAGATTTTTTTCTTACCAAGTATTCAGTTTCTTTCAATATCTTCTAGCTTGAACAGAAGAGATCACTCTTGCGATTGTGTTCTCCAGAGTTCCTCAGCTGAGCTCCCCTGAATCGAGTTTCCCAGAGTTCCTTCAATTATTTGGTCCTACTTAATGTCTTCTTACTTTCACAAAAAAGGTAGCTTTTGCTGTTTGAATATTCGCAGTTTCCCTGCTGAGCTCTCAAAGTTCCTCTGAGTATTTCCTTATGAATTCCTCAGACTTCCCCTAGAATATCCAGTTATCTATGAGGTGCTATATCTTATATGAAAAGGTCCCTTTTGCAACTGAATTCCCCAGAGTTTTTTTCTGCTGAGCTTCTCCAAAATTTCTCTGGATTTTGTTGTTGTATTCTTGAAAGTTACCTCAGACTTCCCTTCAGATATGCAGCTAGTTTCCCTTGAAGTTTTTGACTGTTCAGAAGAGATTAGTAAACACCCATCAGTCGCTACGTCAGCTTAATAAACTCTACTACGCTCTTGGTGGTAGGTAGGTGCTAGCATGAGTGAAATGAAACATCAACAGTAATCCATTTTTTGGTGGAGGCACCTGGTCGAGCACCTGGTTCCAGATGTGAGGAGGACTAAACCATGTGGCTTAGCTGTGAGGGATCGGAAATGGAGGCTCAAAATTCAGTAAGAGAGCTGCCTGAAGGCGGAGGCTCTAGTAAGTGATGAAGGCCTATCAGAAGATATGTGATCAAGTCCTCAGCATGAAGTTAGTCCAGGGGGTCTACACTAGTGAACAGCCGTCCGGAACCGAAGTCTAAATATGAGAGCTTCGGGTAGGATCTACCACTACAGGGAATATAAGAATAGAGCGGCCGGAGCTTTCAGGGCTTCAGGGCTGGCTGGAGACAAGGATGAAATTATTGGCATGAGTACTGTGGTTCAAGAGGTGAGGTATGAAGGTGATGAAGCCCAAGCGTGGCGGACGTCTGGGACAGTGTTACGTTTCAAATTTTGATCAAGAGAATAGTGGTGTTGCTTGCAATTCGAAAATATGGTCTGGGTTGCTTGAAAACAAAAGACGGGTTGTCAACAAAAAGAAAAACGTCATGTTTTGATCTAACTGTTTCTCTGACACAAAAAGTTCGAGAAAAATCTGTCCAGCTTCAACAATTTTTCACCAAACTCGTAGGAGGATTTGGAAACTGACGGAATGATCAAGCTGATCGGCGAAGCATGTTTCTTTCGATCCGCAACCGTGTAACACGGGATTCAAAAAGAACTTCACGTCAGAACATCATCGTTAAATACATCTCAAAGCCCTTTGTTCAAAGGTAAACACCCAGACTCATTTTCTGAAAACCGCTAATCGTATTGGTCTCGGTCTCTGGTTTCGGTTCTAGTAGACCTTCTTACCGTTTGATACTGTACGTGAAGTTGGTCGTACGTCGTAGTGCGATACCTACCATACAGACCATTCAATGTCCAGTGAATGCCATAAGACCCACACGTTCAAGAACTCGAGCAAGAGTCGCGTGAGTTCAGTTTTTTCCGCACGTTATACACACTAAACCGAGCCATTGACACTGAAATCCTGAATCGAGAAAAAAAAAAAGGTGAAACCCTACACGCACCTGTCACGGAATTTATGGTATCCAAATTCACGTGGTGGGCGCTGGGCGGTTCCCATACCCCGCAACCCTCTCGCCCTCCTGAATTATACGGTCTTGTTCCTGCGACGGCACAAATCCCGCATGTCACCTGTCTGCGATGTAGAAGCTGACATGTTTAGGTGAAGGGGGGTGGGTGGGTCAAGCTTTGGTGCGCGGTGGTGCGGGGCCCGGGAAAGGGTACATACTAAATACCCGACTAACTGCTGGAAACCTACTCCGGATTAATTCCCGTCTCTCTCTCTTGCCGTTGTTGTATAACCGCTCTGAATGCCGCACATAATTTAGTATATTCATACATCGAATGGTGGCGGCTGCCGCGGGAAAGAGAATGATGGACAAAGATAACACAGAGATGGATAGATATTACAAAAACCACCTGTTCTCTTCGTCGATGCGCAACGGGGTGGATTATAATTATTAATTCGAGTAACTATAGCCGGGTGCCTATGCGAAGAGACGGAACAAAAAATACGTTGAGGTATCGTGCGGTCGGTGTATGTGGAGGAGGAGGAGATCTGGTTTGGAGGCCCGCAGGCGAAGGTCAAGGTGTTTGATGGTAATAATAAGCCACCAGGCGAGGACTATCCAATAATTTCCTGAATTATACAACGTTCGGCTCTATCCCTTTTTGTTTGTTCAAGCTGGGCGTAACTATGTGGCGTGTCCGATTCCAAGAAAATATTTACCTAAAGCCGAGCCTAACGCAAAACATTACTTCGGGGTGGGCTTGGGCTTGGGCTTGGGCTGAGCAATTTTTCTACGCCTAATCCACGGCATAATCCTTGAAATATTGAATTGTAAGCTAAGGCTCAGGTAGGAAACAGGTGCCAAAAGCTATAAGAACGTCACAAACGTCACAAGACTTCTCAAAAAGACGTGCTAAGAAGATCGAATTGCAAGAGCGTGTTGCTGGAACTGTCGCTTTATTAGCCTCAATTTTTGTTAACAGGTGCTTCGACAGACCCTTAAGTAGGCAACTAGGTAATCATGCTCTTTTTATCATGCGAAAGTATCAAAATGAATTTTCGTAAGCTAGCCAGAAACTGCTACTCATCACCACCTTGTCCTGGATGTCGTCAAAATAGGCAAGAGTTTTGTCCACTGAATCAGTCCGGTGTCAAGAGGAGGTGGCGGGAGCCGGCCAAAACGGCATAACTTAGCATTGGAAAGCCCGCGTCTCGATATAGTGAAAGCAAGAATGGGCACACTCTTCGAATTCAGCGTTATCAGCCAGTACCCTTGCTTCAAATCCATGGCGAAAAAGTACTTTGCCTCTCTTAACCGGCTCAGAATACTTGAGCTCGATGACAAAAGATAGGCGTCATTCATGCTCGCTGTATTTATTTATTTATAGTTCTCTGCTTTTTTATGTTCCAGCATCACAGGCTTCAAGGACTATTACTAGGTTCGAGGAGACGATATGCCCCAAATACATGAAATTCTCCTGGAATAATTTATATTTTTCCGCAATTGGGACGAGCTGTACTTGTCGTGATCGGCGAAAGACTTCTTCCAGGTAATTTTCGATAGTCTTTTTCCAAGATAGCTATGTCATCAAGCTAGATGAGTCATTCCATGCCAAAACGATCACTTTCTGCACTCGTGGTGACGGATTTCTATAAATTTTGGATGTGTTGTAGAGACATGAAAGTGAGTGCTCGCCGGTTTTTTTGACGTGGATACGTCTATGTTTTCGATCCACAAGGGGGGGGGGGTCATTTCATTAACAGGAGTACATGCACGAGCGCCATCTGCTGGTGCAGTTGTGACCGAAGCCGGTAAGCATGAAATATACTAAAATACCGGGTGGGCCATAAAAAACCGTGCTCTGAATTTTTCCTTCTAAAATTTTTATTCCTCCACCGATTTCATCGAACTTTTCCGCATAGGTCAGCCAATTGAATAGGCTATCATTTCTGTATTTCAAAATGGCCGACATACCAAAATTCAAGATGGCAGAAACAATAGAAAATAAGCCTTCTTTTGTTCTCGTTCATTTTCATTGAAAGTTACCAGGAAGTCAAAACCAATAATGTATTATGAAGGATTGGACCTTCCTTGTCAATTCAAGACCACAACCAATAAAATCGGGCTATCTGCTTATGAGCTATTGCGAGTTGAAGCGGAGCCAACTTTCCGTTTTTTTTTTATTCCTGCATAATTGACCAAAATTTAGGTATCCTGCCCGCCAATCCGCCATATGCTAATTTCTTAACCGATTTTCTCAAATTCGGTATCAATGGCTAGCCAATTGAACAGGCTACCTTTTTCATATGACAAAATGACAAACCTGTTAGAATCTAAGATGACGGAAGCAATTGGAAATAGATTTTTTTTGTCCTCATTGCTTTTCAATAAAAATGAGCAAAAAGTCAAAACCAATAATTATTATAGAAGAATATACCTTTCCCGACAATTCAAGACAGAATCAATCAAATCGGTTCATCTGATGAGGAGCTACGGCCAGTTGAAGCGAAGCCAACTTTCCGTTTTTTTATTCCAACAAGGACGAATAAGACCCATTTTCAATAGTCTCCGCCATCTTGAGTTTTGACATGTTGGCCATTTTCTCATATGAAAATGGCAGCCTGTTCAATTAGCTAGCCATTGATATCAGATTTGAAGAAATCGGTTGTGGAGTAAGGATATGGCGGGCAGGATTCCTAAATTTGAGTCATTTATGCGGGAATAAAGGAACCCGGTAGGCAGGCTTTGCTTTAACTCGCCGTAGCTCCTCAGCAGATGACTCGATTTTATTGTTTGCGATCTTGGATTGTCAAGGAAGGTCCATTCCTTCATAATAAGTATTGGTTTTGACGTTTTGCTAATTTTTATCAAAAAGCAATAAGGACAAAAGAAACTCTATTTTCAATTGTTTCCGCCATCTTGGATTTTGACATGTACGTCATTTTCTCATATGAAAAAGATAGCCTGTCCAATTGGCTAGCCATTGATACCAAATTTGAGAAAATCGGTTGAGAAATGAGCAAATGGCGGATTGGCGGACAGGATACCTAAAGGATCAATTATTATGGGGAAATGAAAAAAACGGAAAGTAGGCTTCGCTTCAACTCGCAATAGCTTCTCAGCCCATGACCCGATTCCACTGGTTGTGGTCTTGAATTGACAAGAAAGGTCTATTCTTCCATAATGCATGATTGGTTTCGACTTTCTGCTAACTTTCAATAAAAAGCAACGGGAACAAATGAAGGCATATTTTCAATTGTTTCTGCCATCTTGAATTTTGGAATGTCGGCCATTTTGAAATACGGGAAATGATAGCCTATTCAATTTGCTAGCCAATACTGAAATGATCGTTAAAATCGGTGGCGAAATAAAAATTCCAGAAGGAAAAAGTCAGAGCACGGTTTTTTATGGCCCACCAGGTAGAATGGTGTCAAATTGGTTGTATACCTACATACCTTCTTGTTTGTTACTGTCTATGTAACGAAAGATAATCTACCTATCGACAATAGTCAATATTAATATAAGTATATGAAAAAAATATTAAAATGAAAATTAAGAAGATTTCCGGTTCCACCTGAAGAGCGTGTTTTTGAAGACGCAAGTGCTGGAAGTTTCGCCTCTTAAAAATTTCTAGAACAGTCCAGAACATTCGAGCGTATTCGAGATCATTCTGCAACATTTTTTGATGTTCCGATATGCTCTGGAATGTTCGATTATAGTCTGGAACGTTCGAAAACATCCCGGAACATTCCGGGTCACTGTGGAACATTCAAGATCATTCCACAACATTTCATAATGTTCTATTTTGTTTTAAAATATTTGAGAACAGTCTAAACATTTGCCCAAAACATTCTATAGTATTCGACAGTATACTACAACGTTCCAGAATGTTCTGTTATGTTCAGGAATAGTTTGGAACGTTCGGACAAATCCCGAAACGTTCCAGTTTGTTGTGTAACATACAAGATAATTCCACAGCATTCCAGAATGCTCTAGTATGTTTTGGAATGTTCGGGAATAGTCTGGAACATTCAAAAACATCCCGGAACATTCAAAATCATCCTACAGTATTTCAGAATGTTCCAGTGTGCTCTGGAATGTTCAGGAATAGTCTGGAACGTTCGAAAACATCCCGGACCATTCCAGATTATTGTGGAACATTCGAGAGCATTTCACAACATCTCAGAATGTTCCGACATGCTCTGGAATATATGGGAACAGTGAACATCCGTCCAGAAAATTCGAGAGTATCCGAGATTATTTCACAACATTTCAGAATGTTCCGGTATGCTCTGGAATGTTCAAGAACTGTTTTGAACGTTCGGAAAAATCCCGAAACGTTCCAGATCATTGAGTAACATACGAGATCATTCCACAGCATTCCAGAATGCTCTGATATGTTCTGAAGTGTTCGGGAATAGTCCTCAACATCCAAAAACATCCCAGAACATTCAAGATCATTCCACAGCATTTCAGAATGTTCTAGAATGTTCGAGAAGTTCCGCCACTTGGAAACTTCTGGGACAGTCCAGAGCACTCAAAAGCATTCTAGATAATTATACAAAATTCCAGAATGTTCCGGTATGTTCTGGAATATTCGGGAATGGTCTGGAACGTTCAAAATCATTCCGGGACATTCAAGATCATTGTGGAATATTCGAGAGCATTTCACAACATCTCAGAATGTTTCGACATGTTCTGGAATATATGGGAACAGTCAACATTTGTCCAGAACATTCGAGAGTATTCGAGATTATTCCACAACATTCCAGAACGTTCCGGTATGTTCTGGAATGTTTAGGAATAGTCTTGAACGTTCAAAAGAATCCTGAAACGTCCCAGATCATTAAGTGACATACGAGATCATTCCACAGCATTCCAGAATGCCCTGATATGTTCGGGAATAGTCCGGAACATTCAAAAACATCCCAGAACATTCAAGATCGATCTAGATAATTCCACAACTTCTCAGAATGTTTCAGTATGTTCTGGAATATTCGGGATAGTCTGGAACGCTTGAAAACATTCCGGAACATTCAAGATCATTATGGAACCTTCGAAATTTCCCCAATACCCTCTTACACATAGACGTATCCACGTAAAACTTGCAGCTGTATTCAGATTGACACTCTTTTCCAGGCAGCTGTATCCAGACACCCTTTTTTTTCGGAATCACAATTTTTTTCAAATTTTCACCTCTGACTTGCATCCTACCCTGAGAAAAATCTTAGCGCTCCAGTCTGATGTCCGATCTCAAAAATCTTGGTTCTGATTCAACCAAACAAAATGAGGGACTCCGCACATTACCCTCTTCTTTTGACAGATGTTGGAGAAAAGTATGGGAAGCCACTTTTCCGGAAAGAAATCGGTATACTGAAAAATGGTACATCTTCGATTTTTTCCATTTTTTGATATATTGTTTCCTGAACTTTTCTAAATCGATAAGTAACGGTTGCCAGAATGAACTTTGCCCAAAAACCCATGGAATAAATTTCTTAAGCGAGCTGCGCAAACTGATCCGGTTCAGTGAAGTGGAAAAACTGGCCGCGTGACATTCTTTCTTGAATGCTACGAGAATGGCTAGAGATATTTGAAAATTGTAAACAACAAAGTTGCAGGGAATTGAATGTTCCACTAGAAAATCTTTGAAGCCAATTATTGGCTCTTCTTGTTCAGCTGTAAGTTCAGCAAAAGAAACACCTCATTAACATAACAAGATTGTCGCGCAACTTTAAACGTGGTTCACGACTGAACTACAAGAGCTATAGTTGGCCTCGAAACTTTTCTAGTAAAACATTCAATTCTCTCCAACTTTGTTGCTCACAATTTCTGGATATCTCCAGCTATTCGGGCAGCATTCAAGGAGGAATGTCACGCGTACAGCTTTTTCACTTCACTACACCGGCAAGCAACTTTGACCACGATTACCGGTTAAACAGAAGAATTTAGACATATGCCTCTCTGGACTTTTCTGTAGATTATTGAATTCCCTACAACTTTATCCCAAGTTTTCTCTCACCGTTCTCTCACCATTTCAGAAGAAAGATTGCGGCCCATATTTTTAATTTTCTCCATTTTTTCTACGGTTCTCGAGGTGATTGGAAACGAAACTTTGGTTTTTCTAATTAAGTTTCTCATTCTTTACATTGCCATATTTTTTCTCATCGAGCCCGTGATTACTTCCAACTTCAGCATGAAAATCGCTTTATTTACTGGACTCCTGAGCACCAAATCAGCTTGTGAGGCTTGTTTAAAAAAATTGATCCCATGGGTTCAGAAAACAATATATCATGAAATTGGGAAAATCGAAGATGTACCATTTTTTGTCAGTGTACCCTTTTTCTTTTCAGAGATGTGATTCTCCATTCTATTCTTGAACACCCGTTGCAAAAGAGTACGATTTCCAGAATATCACATCTTTTGTCGTTGAATCGAAACAGAAACCTTCAAGATCGGACATTGAACTGATGAGCTATGATTTTTCTCAGAGTAGAATGCAAGTCAAAAGTGAAAAATATGGAAAAACCATAATTCCGAAAAAAAAATTTATAGACCAGCGAATACGGGTCGACTTATTTTCATGTCTCTACAACATATCCAAAATTTATGGAAATCCGTCACCATGAGTGCAGAAAGTGATCGTTTTGTCATAAACGGACTCAGATGATGTCCGGACTCTTTGTTCTCTAAATCCGCTCGTTGCATGGTGTCAAGAGGGACGTGAGATGTGGCGGGAGCCGAGTGGAGGCCAAACGGCATAGCTTTGAATTTGAAAATCCGAAGTCTCGGTATGGCAGAGGCAGGAATGAGCTCACTTTTGAAATTCAAGGTATTTGGCAGTACCCTTGTTTCAAATCCATGGTGGAAAAGTATTTCGCGTCTCTCGAACTATCCACAATACTCAAGATCGATGATAAGAGATGGGCGTCTTCCATGCTCACTTTATCAAGTGTTCTGAAGTCCTTCACAACTTTTTAGCGCATTTTCCATCTTGATGAAAATCGCTATTGCAACCGCTTTGTCCGTCCGTCCGTCCGTCCGTCCGTCCGTCCGTCCGTCTGTCCGTTCCTCGAACTCTTCCCAAACTAGACGACCTAGCTTTCTAATTTTTTCGCTGTTACATAGCTGCCACTTCCAAAGGAGGGCTAGGCTATGTTGGATGTCCATATTGCGCCGCCAACATAGAGAAAACCGCCCCCGATAAACTTGAAATAACATAATATTGCACTTTCTACCAGACCTGATACTCTAGTGTTCTCATTTTTCAAATAATACATAGATGCCACTTATAAACGTAAGCCAAGAAACATTCCGTCTTCAATATACGCCGCCGACATGAAAAAACTGCTAAGAACCGCCCCCAATCACTTTAAAATGAAAAACATAAACCCGAAGACATAGCGATCTGATTCTTCCGGTATATAAATAGCTGACTGAAAATGGGAAAGGATAGGCTACTTTTGGTTAGTCGCCGCCCCCAGATTCCGCCCTCAAACGATAAAAAGTGCAACTTTCACAAATGTTACTGATTGAAATGTTCCCTTCAACATTTAGGAACTGCCAACTCAAATTGTGCAACATTTGCTCAGCCGAACGCTGCCGCCCCCACACGCCGCCCCCAAAGTAAGAGTTAAATGAAAAACATGAACCCGAAGACATAGCGATTTAAGTTTTCCGCTATGTGGATAGCTGACTAAAAATGGAAAAAGATAGGCTACATCTGATATGGCGCCGCCTCCAGCTTCCGCCCCCAAAAGAAAAAAGTGCAACTTTCAACAATTTTCACTGATTTAGCTAATAATGTTACCTCGAACATTTAGGAACTCTTGACTCAAACTGTGCAAGAATTTCTTTGCCAAACGCTGCCGCTCCCACACGCCGCCCCCAAAGTGAGAGATGAATGTGAAACATGAACCTGAAGACATAGCGATCTAATTCTTTCACTATATTGATAGCTGACTGAAATTGGGAAAATATCGGCCACTTTTAATTAGCCGCCGCCTCCAGCTGCCGTCTCCAAACAAAAAAATGCAACTTTCACAATTTTCACTGATTGTCATATTTCCCTTACATTTAGTAACTTCCAACTCAAACTGTGCAACAGTTACTTTGCCGAATGCTGCCGCCCCCATACGCTGCCATCAAAGTGAGAGATGAATGAAAAACATAAACCCGAAGACATAACGATCTAATTTTTTCGCTATATAGATAGCTTACTAAAAATGGAAAAGAATAGGCTACTTTTGATATGACGCCGTCTCCAACTTCCACCCCCAAAAGAAAAAAGTGCAACTTTCAATAATTTCCACTGATTTACATTTTAATGTTACCTCAAACATTCAGAAACTCCCAACTCAAACTGTGGAAGAATTTCTTTGCCAAACCCTGCCGCTCCCACACGCCGCCCCCAAAGTAAGAGAAAAATGTAAAACATAACCCTGAAGACAAAGCGATCTAATTGTTCCGCTATATAGATAGCTGACTAAAAATGGGAAGAGATAGGCCACTTTTGATTAGTCGCCGCCTCCAGCTCCCGCCCCCAAACAAAAAAAATGCAACTTCCACAATCCTCACTGATTGTCATATTTCCTCAAACATTTAGAAACTCCTAACTCAAACTGTGCAACAGTTACTTTGCCGAATGCTGCCACCCCCACACGCTGCCCTCAAAGTAAGAGATAAATGGAAAACATTAACCCGAAGACATAGCGATCTAATTCTTTCGCTATATGGATAGCCGACTAAAAATGGGAAAGAATAGACTACTGTTGATTAGTCGCCGCTACCAGCTCCCGCCCTCAAACAAAAAAATATTGATGAATGAAAGAATTTTCATTCAAATCTATATCATTGGCAAGTACCCCATTCTGATAACAAAATACCACAATGAGTTTCGATTGAAGAAAGTGGGCAAGGAATGGTGTTTCTCCTTCAACCATATTTCTTTACGTTCACAATATGCCTCTTTAAGAAAATGCGCTACTGAGACTCACGCACGTGAAGGCATACTCACTTGTTTGTTATTACCATCACTGGGCTTTTTCAAGGACTATCACTGGATCCAGAGAGACAACATGCTTCAAATGCATGGAATTATCCTAGAAAAAAATCGCATTTTTCTGTATTTGGGATCAACTCTGCTTGTAGTAATCAAACAAATCGAATCGACGAAAGACTTCTTTTAGATCAGAGAGATGATTTTCAACAGTATTTTCTGAAACAACTGCAAGGCAAAAGAATTGTCTTCTGAATTCGTCCGGTGAGACGCTGGAACGTAGCAGGAGCTGAGTGGAGACCAAACGGCACAGCTTTGGATTGTAAAAGCCTTCTTCTCGGTATGGTGAAGGCAGGAATTGGATACATGATGGGAAAGTACTTTGCGTCTTTTGAATAGTTCAGAATACTCGAGCTTGATGAGAAAGAATGCTTCGTCCAGTCGCGCCCGCTTCGAACTTCCGGTAATTGTACACCGCTGCCTTCATCACCCTGTAGAAATTTTATAGACATTTTTGTTGTGCAAAGTGGGATTAGGGTATGTATCAAAAAGTATAATGATTTCGGGAATCGCCTGGATTTGCTTGTCCCCTAGATTCTTGTGATCTTTGTATATTTTGTAAATCAAGAAATATTTTAGTGAGTTGCGGCAGTAGCCAGAACCAAGGGAAACAAGGACCTGCATATTGCAGGTAGTAATCGAGGTCGTAACAAGTACTAACTTTGATAAAGGCTTGATGGTGTCTGTCAATGTGCGTCACAATGCTCAATCCTCCTTCTGTCTTTATTTCCGGGCGCCAAGAAAGTATTAAATTTAAAAAACAAGATTCCCGAGAAGATTTCAAAAGAGGTTTATTGCACATCAGAAGACCCAATAAAGATATTTGAAAACAACCGTACAATTTCCAACATAAGCAAACAGACCGGCGGAATCTAGATAATGACAAAAGCTCGATTCGTAATATAAAAGAGCACACAGACAATAACTCCATATTATTACACAAAAACGAATATTCCCCCGCATCCAGTTTTCAAACACAAACAGAAACCGCTTGGTACGTTTCTCTTCCCATAATATCCAGATACTTTCCAACAAAAGACGCGCAAATAAACGAATCCAGCGACGCTTGAAAAAAAAATCCGAACGTCGCCGCCTGTCCTTTTCCGTCAAAAAGATGCCTATCTTTCTCCGCGCGCGCGATAAGGGCCAGGCGGCCATGAGAAATTAAATTCAACACACCACCACCGCCAACCGCAAGCCCGATGTCGCGGGGCGAATAATTTTTAAAAGTTGCCATGGAGACTATCAAGGAAAAATCAATGAGATAAGGGTTGTGTTTTGTCGGAATGAGCGAAGAAATTTAAGGTGGGCGGCTGGGCTTTGAGGCCATCAGGATGAGACCTCGGCGCCCTGCAAAAGAGAGCATCAGCAGCGACTCGGGGGAAGGTAGGGAGTAAATTAATGGTCAATTGTTCCAGAGAGAGCGCGGCGCGTTTTGTTCTTCGAGAGAGTTCCAAGGACTTCTTTTTCAACTTTTTCCACATGGAAAAAACACCTGTTTGTGGCTCGGGCATCGGGGCGCCCTCTCGGCCTCCTTCTCTTCCTGAACGATAATTAATCTTGATGTAATTAATTCTTTTCGTGTGCACCTGTTACCGGTCGAGTGAAAAATTGCGCTGGGTGCGAGATAAGTACCCAGGTACATAATGGGTGGGCTTGCGCTTGATGAAAATTGAGACAAAAAAAAAGTGTTATTGGATCCAGCTTGGATGACAAATGAGCGTCGAAGCTGTGAAATTTCGAACAACAAACACCGATTCAGTTGAAATCGATATCAGAGTCCCAGTAATTAAGCCTCAATTTAGGAGTAAGTGCGCCTACTACATATTTATTGAGCTATTATAATGGTTGGTTGTTGAAAGTGTCGGTGTCGCTTTCAAATATTTAGGTATTTATTACTGCGGTCAGTGTAAACGAGGTGTACGTTCAGCAGGATTGCAATTCGAGTGATCTGAGGCTTTGTTTCAAAGTTTACGTTTTGAAGCTTACGTTTGTACTTTGTGTAGCGTTGCAGTTGGTTGCACTGTCGTTATTCCAGTGCTCCGTCTTTTTCCATTCAAATTCATGCCGTTTGGCCTCCACTTGGCTCCCACCACGTCTCACGTACGTCTTTGACACGGAGCAAAAAGCGAATTTGGCTATCACCTACCTTGACGACATACTTGTTGTCTTGAGAAAGACCATTGAAAATAATTTTTTTGACATCAAAGAAGTCTTCCGCTCGAGTTTTCGCGTCTAACGGCAAGCAAAGCCTGATTCAAATACGAAGAAATACAAATTTTTCCACGGAAACTATGTATTTGGGGAAGGTTTTTCCTTTGAACCTAGTGTCCTATAGTCCTTGAAGCAGCCCTGTGATGATAGACCAAAAAAGATGGCAAAAGACTTCGGGAAACTTGATTCGGCGAGCGTAAAAGACGCCTATTCCTTGTCAGTGAGCTCGAGCATTCTGTACTCTGGACTGTTGAGAAGAGGCGAAGTACATTTCCACCATGGATTTGAGGCAAGGATACTGACGGATAACGTTGAATTTGAAGAGCACTGCTGCCTACACCATATCGAGAAGAGGGGCTTTCCAATTCAAAGTTGTGGTGGCTTTACAGAGCTCCGTATGTCGCCGGCGACAGTGTCGCTGGCCAATAGGACTCGATCTGCCTGTACTCCCCTATCTCCCTCCATGATTCCCGCGTCACGAGTTTCTGTCGTCGTGTCGTTCACATTATTCAATCACAGTAAAGTGGGGGATTGTTGCCGGCGACATACGAAGATCTGTAAAGCCGCCATTAGGCCGTTTGGCCTCCATACGGCTTCCGTTACGTTTCAGCGTCTCCTTTATACCAGACGGACTTGAAGGACAAAACTCTTGCCTATTTCGACGACATAGTTGTCTTGGGAAATACCTTGAAATCATTTCTCTGGCACGTAATAAGTTTTCCGCCTATTACGACAAGCAAAGCTCATTCCTGAAAAAAATACATTTTTGCAGGAGAGTTTCATGTATTTAAGGCACGTTGTCTTCTTGAACCTAGTAATAGTCCTTGAAGCAGTCCTGTGGTGACTGGTGATGAAAAAAAAAGGTGACATCACTTTGATAAACTCAATGGAGTGAGTATGAGCAGATTCCTCATTATCGATCTTCATTATTCTGGACCATTTAAAAGAGACAAAGTACTTCTCCATCATCAATTTCTGACAAGGGTACTGGCGGAAAACGTTGAATTTGAAAAGTGAGCCCATTCCTGCCTTGACCAAACCGAGAAGAGGGCTTTTGCAATTTGAAGCTGTGCCGTTTGGCATCTACTTGGCTCCCGTCACGTTTTAGCGTTTCTTTGACACCGAGCAGATTCAAAGGATAGAGCTTTTGCCTATCTTCAGAATCAGAATCAGAATCAGAATAAATTTATTTCCATAAAAAGCTCCACCATTGTAAAACATAGAAATGAAAATACGTCAACAAACACAATATAAATAAAACTATCCAGCACAGTTGCTTATAAATTCATCAACAGTATATGGCTCCAGACGCACCAACAGATCCATTATTTGTCGTTTGAAAATATTTTTTTCTTTTATCTTGACGACATAATTATCACAGTGAAGAACAATTGAAATCATCTCTTTGATCTGAAAGATATCTTCCGCAGATTACTCCAAGCAAAACACATTCCAAACAATACCTTGTAATCGATCTTGAGTATTCTGGACCATTCAAAAGAGGCGAAGTACTTTTCCACCATGGATTTGAAACAAGGATACTGGCTGATAATGTTGAATTTGAAGATTAAGCCAATTTCTGTAATTACCATGAGATGAGGGCTTCCAATTCAAAGTTATGCCATTTGGCCTCCATTTGGCTCCCGCTACGTTCTAGCGTCTCCTTGACACCGGACAGATTAGGAGAATAAAGCTCTTGCCTATCGTGATAACAGAGTTTTCTTGAGTAAGACCGATGAAAATCATCTCTCTGACCTTGAATGAGTCATCCGCCGATTGCTACAAGCAAAGCTCAATCCACATACGGAAAAATATCGATTTTCACATAAGAACTACGTGTATTTGTCGTCTTGGAACAAAATAATATGGACTTCAGGAGACTCAATTTCATGGAAAACACATTTCCGTTGTCATCGATCTTGAGTACCTGCTCTATGCCGTTCAAAAGGAGCGAAGTATTTTTCCACCATGGATTTGAAACCAGGATACTGGCGGATGACGGTGAATTTGAAAAGAGAGCTCATTCTTGCTTTTACCATACCAAGACGAGGACGTTTCAATTCAAAGTTATGCCATTCGGCTTCCACTCGGCTCCCGCCATGTTCCAACGTCTCCTCGAGACCGAACGGATCAAGAGAATAGAGCTTTCGCCTATCTTGATGACAGAGTTCCTCAGAAAAAACCGTTGAAAATCATCTCTTCGACCTGAAAGTAGTCTTTCGCCAATTACGACAAGCAAAGCTCATTCCAAATGCGAAAAGAACTGGATTTTTTCAGGAGAATTTCATGTCGATCCACTAAATATAAACAAAAACCAGCAGCATTTTGTTGTTCTACAGTTTTTAACAATACAAATGCATCAGGTGTGGGTACTCGTTTAAATGTTTATGATTCTTTTAAGTATCTTGAATGTAACTGAAAGAGCCTGCTCGATGTGCATGCTAGCAATTACTTCTGGTTATAATATCGTTGCTCCGGACACCAAGTGCCGTGCAACTTTAACTACTCGTAAAAATTAGCGTATAGTTAATATTGGTAAGCCATAACGGTTGAATTTAAATGGGAGGACAACGGTTTCATTGGTTGCTACCAAAAAAAGCAAACAGTTCAGAATTTTGACGTTTGTTGGCAGCGAATGAAATTGCCGCATTACCGGCAATTCGCCCCACATCACACTTACAGGAGATCAAAGAAATACGAGGCGCAAGATAAGGACAAAAAACAGTAGAAAGTAATCATAGGACTAACAACGGAACTGTGTGCCAATAAAATATGTATTATCTATATACGATCCAATCAATAAATGTCGACTGTATATATGTACACAATTTCCTTTTCCGATGCCTAACACGAAAGGAAAAAGAACTGTCTTGCGGAAACGCGTGGGAGAAAATTACAGTGTAAATGTTCAGGGGATCCATGCCGGGGCTGTAATTTGTACCCTTTCTACGTATTATTTCATATCAGATTTATGTGTTTCCAGAAAATTGGCTCCAAGATAAAACGAAGCGCAGTATTTCAGTTATCTTTATAGGTATTTGGAATGAAACGGATTAATCAGTAAGAAACTTAGTAGAAAAGTCGCAGCTACATGTAACTGCTAGACAGGTACCAATACCAGAATGTTTCATTGACGTTGCGTCGAGCTCCAGGAGATGATTAGTGTCACAAAAATAAGTTGAAAAAACAAAAGCTGCACCTCTTCCATTAGAATAGTTCCTAGCGGAAAGAGATGACTCGCTATTATCGACGTCGAGTCCTGCGAAGTCAAAACGTTCGAAGTGCTTCATGATGTGTTGAATCCAACGGAGTCCCACATCATCCTTTTCGTGCTGCTACGATCTACCATTCAACTGTTTTTCGCATAGAGCTCGATGTCTTTAACTGGTGCTACTTCCTCTAGAATGTGAGCTGACATCGAACCTTGTAGCATCCTTTCGAGTCTTCTGAAAAAACAGATCCTGCGAAGCCAAAACGCTTAAGGAAGCCCACAACGTGTTAGATCCGATGGAGTCCTCCCGGAGTCCTCCTACATCACCTTCTTCGTGCTGCTCCGATCTGTCATTCGGCTGTTTTTCCGGATAGAACTCGATGTCTTTAGCTGGTGCTACTTTTTTACTAGTGTGAGCGGACATTGATCCTTGTGAATTCTTTGGAGCCTTCCAGAAGGACAAATCCTGCGGAGCCAAAACGTTCGAGGAGCTCCACAGTGTGCTTAATCTGACGGGGTCCTCCTACATCACCCACTTTGTGCTGCTCCGATCTACCGTCCGGCTGTTCTTCGGACAGAGCTCGATGCGAGGCTCGATGTCTTCAACTGTTGTCAACATCTTCGCGATAGTGAACCGACATCGACTTTTGAAACATCATTCGGAGTCTTCTGGAAAGACAGATCTTACGAAGCCAAAACGTTCGAGGAACCCCAAAACATTATCAATCCGAAGGAGTCCTCCTACATCACCCTTTTCATGCTGCTTCGATCTACCATTCGGCTGTTCTTCGGGCAGAAGTCGATGGCTCCAACTGGTGCCACTTCTTTACGAGTGTGAGTGGACATCAAGGTGAAGTAACTGCGAAGAGTCGCCTTCGGCAATGACTCCTGAGCTTCGAAATTTTGTTACTGTGGAGACCAGCCTTCGGTGATTATATCTGTAGGCTCGAGATATGAAAACTCAAAGAGTCGCCCCCAGTTATTATCTGTTCTACTCCAAAACTGAGTTATTGTAAAGAGTCGCCTTCGGCGATCATTGGGGCCGAGGTCTCTTCTACTATGAGGAGAAAAGTCTGGGAGGGGTACAATGGGCCCAAAAGCGAGACCTACATTCATCCACTCCCTCCAATAGGTACATCTAAGATCCAAGATGATCTAAAACCCCAAGAAAAGCGAAGCCCTCCGAAGCCAAAAGAGACCTGATCGAGCTAGAAAAAGAGCTAATCAATTAAACAAAAATAACCGAAATTCCGCCATCGGAAAGATACACACGAAGGTGCCACACTTCCAACTAGCATCAGCATCAAAGTGATGATGAAGTGATAAAGGAAAACTCACCTATCTTCTTATACACGTTCTAACTTAGGACTATTCCAGTTCAAATAGCTGCCGTTTGGTATCAAAAACGCACCCAATCATTAGCAAACATTATTTTCAGTCATGTTTCGGCCTTATTCTCCATAAATATTGGCTTTGCTTTGAAAGACATACTTTTACATGATGTAACGAAGTGATGCATCAGTTTTCCAAATGTATCACAAGCAGTAGTGGGAGATGGTAAGTTCTTGGAACAGGAAGAAGAAGTGGGGGAAGTGGAGGAAGAGCATCAAACATTTTTTTTATCTGCTTGGAAAAATGCTAGTTTCGAGGCTTGTTTATGACAACTTGCGAAGATATTTGGTCCTCTAGACGTCTTCTACAGAGGTCTTTTTCAGATTCAAGCACAGAAGTTGGTAGCTAAGAGTCAGGTCAGGTCAAATCACGTCTGGTCGGATCAGGTCTGATCAGATCAAGTCTGGTCAGATCAGGTCTGGTCAGATCAGGTCTGGTTGAATTAGGGCAGGTGTTTGGTAGATGGTTTATTCATTGGAAGCCAAGTCTCATGTCGTGAAATAAGAGAAGATCTTTTGAAAACTTTTCTCATATTCTTCTTCTTCCATGACCTCTCTTGAATACTTCAAACTGTTCGCTTAGTATTTTTTTCCATTGTCCCTATGCGTTCCACGAGTAGACTTCCTTGACAGTTCCAAAAAGATGTCGCTACCACTTCTCCAGCCAATGGCTGGATTTTGAGCTTCTTTGAGGCTGGGCCACCCTTTGTATGTTACTGCTTCGACATTTCTTCAGCTTTGGATAACTTTTGCCTGATTGTCCCTATATAGAACGGAACTTGACAACTTTACGAAGCTCGAAAAATTACATTTTTCAAGAAAAAGTTGATTCATAACTTGATTTTTCAACTATACTGAGACAGCCCTCACAGATATTGGGACAAAATTTGAGCTTCTTAGCCAGAAATTATTTAGGAGTAGGTATAATGAAGCAAAATTAAAAAGCTTGCTATTTCACACCTAACTTGTTCATTTTGCGTATCAAAAAAACACGCCTCGTACCATCTCAAGCTATTATAACAACTGTATTTTGTACAGCAAGATGTATCAGGTACCTGTTTCACTTTTCCAGTCTTCCACTCACTTTGAAATAACGTGATATTTTCCGAGAGGCTCAGGTATAGGACAGCTCACCTGTAACAAGAAAAAACTCATTAGCTGCTGGAGATCATACGTGTTAAATAAAAATAAGTTATTTGTTGGACACCGGCTCGACAAACTCCGCTTGATGAGCGACAAGACTGTTTGTAATGTCTTGTGAACCATCTTATTTTACTCTTGAAGGTCTCCTGAGCAAAAGAAATGCGACCGATGGAGTTCTTTTGCTATCACTCTTTTAACAATCTTAGCGATGTGTCTGAGCGTTGGACAAAACTTTTTTGTAGAAATTCAGACACAACTTGATAGAATAACGTCAAAAATAAGTCCAGAATCGTGCTGCCAGTGTTCGATTTAGGTTAAACAATACTCCACTTGCGCTTGTCAGAAAAGTCAAATTTTTGAAAATTGTTTTGAATGTTCAAAAACGTCAAATTCTGATAATTTGATCGATCGATCATTTTTAGAAGAAAAGATGCAGGGTTGCAGTGTATCGTTTTTTTAGTGAAGCGATTGTACTGGAATACTGAACACGCAACTAAATAATGATTTCACGTGTTGTGAGTTTTCACGACGTGTTTGCGACGTATTTGTCAAATTTACTAACAAATCGGTTGAAGAAGTTTAAATTTTTGCAAGTCAGTAAAGTAACGTTAGAAATAAGTCTGAAATCGTGCTGCAAATAGTTGATCAGTGAGAAACGATACCCCACTTACACTTGTCGAAGAAGTCAAATTTTTTCAAAATTGTTCCGATTGTTCGAAAATATCAAATTTTGGTTGTTTGATCATTTTTGAAAGCAGTATGTAGGGTACGGTTTTTTGATGAATCGAATATACTGAATACGCAACTAAATGATGTTTTCACGTGTTGTAAGTTTTAAGGAGAGTTATCGCGACATATTTTTTTTTATTTACTGACAAATCGCTTGACTTAGTCAAAATTTTTGCATGCCGGTACAGTAACATCGAAAATAAAACTGAAATCGTGCTGCAAACAGTCTATCCAAAGAGAAACGATACCAAACTTACACTTGTTCAAAAAATCCAGATATCTAAAAATTGTTCCGAATGTTCGAGAATGTCAATTTTTGGTTTATTCGACCATTTTCGAAAACAGTATGAGGTTACCGTTTTCGGATTGATCAATCATACTAAAATGAGAAATTTGTATGTTGTGCACGTGGCGTTAGTTTTGACAACGGGTCAACTTATTTATTGGAATTTCCAAACAAATCTTGGCCAAGTTGAAATTTTTGCACGTCAGTACAGCAACGTCAAAAATAAGTCTGGAATCATGCTGCAAGTGTTAGATTCAAAGATAAACGATACCCTATTCGCACTTGTCGGAAAAATGGTAAATTTCCAAAATTGTTACGAATGTTCGGAAATGTCAAATTTTGATAATTTGATAATTTTGGAAAAAATATGTCGGGTACCGGTTTTTTTTCTAGATCGATTGTACTGAATGCGCACCTGAATGTTGTTTTGACGTGGTGCGAATTGTCCATTGTTTTTCGAATCTCATGACAAATCGCTTGACCAAGTCTGAATTTTTGCACTTCAGTACAGAAACCAAAGTAGGTCTGGAATCGTGCCGTCGGTGTTTGATTTAGTGACGAACGATGATTCACTTGCACTTGTCGAGAGAGTGGAAATGGTTCTGATTGAAAAAAGTGCTAGAAATGGTTCAGTTAGTGAGAAAAGAAGCCCAAATTACACTTGTCGAATGATTCCAACTTTCTAAAAATTGTTCCGAATGTTCGAAAATGTCAAATTTTGGTTCATTTGGTCATTCTCAAAAAAGTATGTAGATAACCATTTTTTTTTTGGTTATTCGATTGTACTGGATGAGAATTTGTAAATTGTTCACGTAGCGTTGGTTTTGACAACTGGTCAACTTAATAATTGGAATTTTTGGACATATCGCTAGGCCAAGTTCAAATTCTTGCACGCCAGTACAGTAACTTCAAAAATTAGTCCAGAATCGTGCTGCCAGTGTACGAATCAGTGATAAAGAATGTCCCACTCGCACTTGCCAAAAAAGTCAAATTTTCAAAAATTGTTTCGAATGTTCGAAAATATCAAATTTTGATTATTTGATTTTTTGGTCATTTTAAAAAAAAGATGCAGGGTTGTGGTGTATCATTTTTTGATTAATCGATTGCACTGAATACGCAACCAAGTATTGTTTTCACGTGTTGTGGGCTTTCACGGGGTGTTCGCGACGTATCTTTCAAATCTACTGACAAATCTGTTGACGAAGTCTAAATTTTTGAGAGTCTGTGAAATAACGTCAGGAATAAGCCTGAAATCGTGCGGCAAATGGTTGATTTAGTGTGAAACTATACCCTGCTTGCACTTGTCAAAGAAGTTGAGTTTTCTTGAAATTGTTCCGAGTGTTCGAAAATATCAAATTTTGATTGTTTAATTATTTTCAAAAAAGTATGTAGGGTACAGTTTTTGATCAAATGAATGTACTGAATACACAACTGAATGATGTTTTCACGTGTTGTGAGCTTTCGATCATGTGAAAACGACGATGAAAACCCTATATCACGTCGAACGTGATCGATATATATATATTTTTTTTGAAATTACTGAAAAATCGCTTGACTCAGTCCAAATTTTTGCATGTTAGTACAGTGACGTCGAAAATGAAACTGGAATCGTGCTGCACATGGTTCATTCAGTGAGAAACGATACCAAACTTCACTTGTTTAGAAAATTCTAAAGGACCCCGCAAGATTCTTATGGAAAATGGCTCCCGGTTAAATTCTCTGAATTTTTGATATGTTGTAGCTCATGAGATACTAATCAAATACCGTGAAGCCCAAACTCAAATAATGGATAGTTTTTTACCCACAGGGGGTTGAAGTTGGAGGTTTTGACGGCTCAGAAATGATATTCTGACGTAAATAAAAGCTTTTTATTTGGTTTCTCTTAAAGTTGTGTTTCATGCTAAATGTATTTATTCGACAGATGAATATCAACCCCCTCCTCCACCCTCAACCCCTATCTACCATCATAAAATTCGATATTACTCCAAAAAGCCATGCGGATGGCTTCTGTGATTCAATTTATGAATTTTGACATAGAAATTATTTTCCACCCCTAATGTTTAGGTGCCGGATCTTCCAAGTTTCCTTGATTGATTTAGCTAAATTTTTGGTATTGTGTACTCCTAATTCTGCTGAACAAAAAGTTCCCATACCAAAACTTATTCCTATGAACAGTTTTTGTTCTACAGGGGACTGAAGTTCAATATTTATGCTCTCAAATATTCAAATTCAGTCTCCTGTAGAACAAAAACTGTTCATAGGAATAAGTTTTGGCATTGAAACTTTTTGTTCAGCAGAATTAGAAGTACACAATACCAAAAATTCAGCCAAATTAACCAAGGAAAATTGGAAAAACGGCACCCCAACATTAGGGGTGAAGATTAATTTCTATGTCAAAATTCATAATTTGAATCACAGAAGCCATCCGCATAGCTTTTGGGAGAAATCTTGAATATTATGATGGTAGATAGGGGTTGGGGGTGGAGGAGGGGGTTGATATTTTTCTGTCAAATAAATACATTTAGCATGAAACACAACATAAAGAGAAACCAAATAAAAAGCCTTTATTAACGTCATAATATCAATTTGAAGCCGTCAAAACCTCCAACTTCAACCCCCTGTGGGTGAAAAACTATCCATTATTTGAGTTTGGGGTTCACAGTATTTGATGAGCATCTCATGAGCTACAACATATCAAAAATTCAGAGAATTTAACCGGGAGCCATTTTCCATAAGAATCGTGCGTCCTTTCCCAAAATTGTTCCGAATGTTCAAAAATGTCAAATTCTGGTTTTTTTTATCATTTTTGAAAAAAAAGAGGTTATCGTTATTATAGGACTAAAAAGGACTATATGGACTGAGAAGACCATAAAGGACTTTTTGATTCATTGATCGTACTGAATGAGAATGAGGAAAAATCATCAAAACATGAGAACAAAATCAATAAAAGTACTCGTAGCAAGGACTATGTAATTTTTTGGGACATTTTTTCTTCGTACTTTCCAAAGGTGTGTTCCAAAGAAGATACCTTCAACCAGAATTGGTGGGTATCTACTATCTATTGCCTATAATACAAAATGTATTCGCCAACAAAAAGTGGCAAATTATCAAGGCGAAACGAAGCGACAATTTTTACAAGAATTATGACAGCAACTCTCCCAGTTTCTTCTCGAGCTTCTGGCCGTCATATTTTGAACTTTTTCCATCAAGATGAGTTTTGAAACCAGATCTAACCGATAGCACCCACTTCCTGGATGCGTATAGCGTCAAGCTTCCTGCGTTTTTTTCCAACGTTCCACGTTACTTTCCTCCGAGTTTCTTGTCGGATATACAAAGCCAGAAGAAGAAAAAACAAAACGCAACGCACAGACCATTGTTTCAATTATCCCGCAACAATAAGTTCCAGTTCCTCTCGCGTTGATCCCAAACTGGCGATGGAAAGTTCATTGTCTCCGTGCGGACGCGCGCTCACCCGGTACGAAATCCGGCCTTGGCAATGGCTCCGAGTTACCTCTTACGATTGTCAATTACTTTTACCTTATTACCAATAACAATAAATAATTATCGGGTGCTTGTGCTCGAAAAGTATGTGGACGAGGTAGTTATTATGTTCGATATTATTGCTGTGAGCGGCCGTGGAAGCAACGATCGTGTCGGTTGATGGTGGTTCTAGGAATATGTACGCGAACTAACAGGCAGCGATGCTCCAAAACGGTTAGTGAGTCAACGAACGCACTTGCCGTGGTATAGTGGAGAATGGTGGGCACCTGACCGGTTTCACAGCCGACGACGACGACCATTGCCTCCGTAAGCTATAATAAAATGGGTGTATGGGCATAATAATGAGTCAGGTGTCTCTCGGTCGGTCGGTCAGCCAAGAGCAGGGTTAACAACTGCACAGTAACGAGACCTACTTAAGGCCCAGCTTAAGACTTACTCCTCAAATTACCTGGTACAAAAATTCAGGTATGTATAGGTCGAGGCTCGAGAATGAACTTGAACAAATGCAATTTGAAATAACACCTATTACAGCATAATGATACTGAGGATTAAAATTTATAGCTACCTACAAGAAACAGTGGGTAGTTTTTCAGATGGTGCTAAATGCGCATTACTCATTACGTAAAGGAAATAAACAAGAGACTTCGGAGCAGCGACACCCTGTACTGTAAAGGCTGCACGTACGCCCACCACCCAAGCTCGTCTCGAGCTCTCTTCCACACAAATTAATAATTATAATCCACCCCGTTGCGTCCGAGTACCAAGCGCCTTTTGTCCTTTGAGTTATCACCGTATGTCTGAGCAAAGCCTCTTTTTCTTTCGTTGTTATTATAATGAGTCCACTGTATGAGGTACGAGTGTATAATAGTACAGAACTAGAGAAAGGAGTCGCTTTGACTACGGAGAGAGAGATTCGTATAATCTAATCTAATATCTCTAATCCGGGCCGTTAACAATAGGTGCTTGGTTAAGTTGAAAGTTACAAATTTTCAGTGAAGGAATGCTTGAGGTATGCCCGTATTAATTCTGATTATGGTAAATTGGGCATTCTCAGCCACAAAAATGCCTTCTATCAGTTTCACTTTTTCCGAGACAGGTATTTTTGTGTAACACAATCATACATTATACCGAGTGGATTGTTGTAATTTTTTAATTAAGCATTTTGGCCTTGGTCTGATTCTACAATGAAATTATGTTTGCGATGGTTATTTGGATAGAAAAACATTTCGAATTCCATCTTATGGATAGAGCCGAGGATAGAGCTGATGATACCTCAAGAAATTTCAGCAGTCCCAGATTTTTTCAAATGCCGGGTCGTTATTTGACGGGTGAGGGGAATATCACGAAGGGATGACCGTCCTCCGCTGAAATTAGACAACGACAATAAAAGAGCGCCAGAGTGACGTGCGGGGAACTGACGGCTTACTAGTGAAGCAAGGAAATAATTGATCCAAGCGTACGAATCGGGAAGTGTGGACTCGGTATGTGAGTAACGAATGCCCGAGTAGCGGTTCCAGAGAGAGAGCGATAGTTTTGTGACACAATAGTGATTATACATAACGAATCTAAAGACCCTCTGATTCAACTTACCGAGCTACCGACCCCCAAATCCCGTCTGACAGGGCCAACGTCCTTCTAGAACGTGACATGGTGGCGGCGCCGGGCTTTCAAAGGCACCCTTGAGAATCTACAGAACCTGAACCCGGGCATACTTTCGACGCACTACCGCAGGATAGAGCCACAAAGCTTTTCACCCTAGGAGGGCTTGGTCCGCCACAGGGAAAGCTAAAAGCGATATATTTTCCAACGACGTAATAACAAAATTCGAAAAGGACAGTGTGAGAAAGATTAAGCAATGAATCAATGCCTTCTTTTCGAACTTACGTCTCACCAGTTGGAGAGCCAACTAAAGTACCACGCATAATATGAACTTGTAACTTGTAAAATGAACATAACACCTCGGTGTAAGGAAGCGTCATAACGCCACCAGCTTGCGGGAAAAAAGTAGCAAAGGAGACATCTTTCACACTACAAGCCGACCTTGGATTACAACACGAAGTGTATATAGTTTTTTCTCCATTTTTTGCATTATATACAGAAAAAAAGATACATTCAAGTTCAATTATATTCTAAGAAGTAGTTGACCGAATTCAGGTGATGAAGGATGAATGAAAAGTATGAATGGAACTGGCGATAGTCTCAAGGCAATTTAGTGATTTTCGATTATTTTTTGTTTTTTTCAACACCGGGTCGTCATTCAACGTCAGTGAGTAATGGATAATTGACTCAAACGTACGAATCGGGGAGTATTCAATCGGTATCTGAGTTACGAGTGAAGTGTCTCAGGAGTGGTTCCACAGACACTCTTTTAAAAGTCGAAATTTCGAGATTAAAGTCGAAATGTGGAGGTAAAAACCCGATATTATGAGGAAAAAGTAAGTCCGCTTTGCGCCTTCGTATATGGCAGTGCATAATGACTCCATTATGCATTCGTTTACAATGATCAAAGTAAGCTACTATTTACTAGTGACTAAAGTGAGTCATTACACACGTCCTTTTCAATAATCCATCAAAACTTATATGCTTGCTGAGAAACATGTATTTTTTATGATACAACAATACACTATATCGAATGTAGTTTTGTAATTTTTCAAATGAGCATTCTAGTCTAGATTCAATTAAACTCCAAAATTATTGTATTGAGTAATGTTCTCAGCGGTTATTTGGATATAAATACATTTCGTCTTTCATTACATAGTAGTGTATAATGACTCCATCACACATTTGTTCCCAGTTACTTAAGTGAGCTATTATTCACAAGTCACTAAAGTGAGTCATTATACACATCTTACACAATAATCTAACAAAAGTGACTATTGCTTGCTGCGAGACAAGTATTTTTGTTTAATACAGAAATATACTATACCGAGTGAATACTGTAGTTTTTTTAATCAGTATTTTGGCCTAGATTCAATTTCACTTCGAAATTATTGAATTACGTTCTCGGCGGTTATTTGGATAGAAAAGCATTCCGTATTTCATCTTACAGTAGTGTGTAAAAAATCAAAACTTGGCAAAACAATGGCTTAACTATACTTTGGTTTTCAATTACTGAAATCACTTTATTCACAAGTGACTAAAGTGAGTCATTATACACGTCTTCCACAATAAACCATCTAGATTAACCAACACTCACTGCAAGACTGATTTTTTGTGCAATATGCAAATATACTTCACCGAGTGAATTACTGTGATTTTATTGATAAGCATTTTGACCTAGGTTCAAAGCATTCCGTATTTGATCCCATAGCAGTGTATAACGACTCCAATATACATTCGTTTTAAACGACTGAATTAAGCTATCATTCACAAGTGACTGAAGTGAATCAATATACACGTCTTTCACAATAATCACAAGTATCACAAGTTTTCTGTGTAACATGCAAATACACGGTACCGAGTGCATTACTGTGATTTTTCAAATAAGTAATTGGCCATTCTACTCTGAGATTATTGAATCATGTTCTCTGCGATTATTTGAATAGAAAAGCACTTTGTGTTTTACCTTATAGCAGTGTATAGTGACTTCAATATACACTCGCTTCCAATTACCAAAGTAAGCTATTATTCACTAGTGACTAGAGTAAGCATTATACACGTCTCCCACAATAATCCATCAAAACTGACTATTGCTTGCGGCGAGACAGGTACTTTTGTCTAATTTGCAAATACACTATACCGTATGAATGACTGTAATGTTTTGGATAGGCATTTTCAAATAATGACTCCATTACACATTCGTTATTTATGACTGAAGTGAGCTATTATTCACAAGTGACTAAAGTGAGTCATTAGAGACTTTTGAGTAAAGTTCTGGGAGGCTATGTGGATATTTCGTATTTCATCTCATAGTAGTATACAGGGTGTCCGTTTTTCGAGGCTAAGCATGGGTATCTCGCTTATCTTGAGAGATACAAAGTCGGTTAAATCAGAAAAAAGTTGCGCATTTTTATGACGATCAATGATCCAAAAAGAAATTTGACGTATCGATTTTTGTTTTTGAGATATCGTGAAAAAACAGGATTTTGATTTTTGTTTTTATTTTTTATTCAAAAAACAGTTGAAGGTGGCCTCTTCTAATCTAGACATTGTCAGGGAACTTTTTCAAGGGGAATCCAAATCTGCCAAAATTTTTATTTTAGCTTTCAAAGCAACCGAGATACGTCATTCAACTTTTTTCTCCAATGGGCGCCATATTGGATTTTGATATTTTTGAATACTGTATTCTTATCTGGTTAGAACGATGTGCCACATGTCATTGTTGAATAAATGTTTGACATTTACGTTCTTTTTTATTGTCGATGCTGATTTTGTTTCCCAAGCACTCTTTGAAAAAATAAAAAATTTTTTTTGCTCTAAAGCATGAATTCAACAGTGGCATGTGACACATCGTTGTAACCAGAAAATAAAATTGTATTCAAAAATGTCAAAATCCAATATGGCGCCCATAAGAGAAAAAAAAGTTGAATGTCATATCTCGGTTGTTTTGACAGCTAGAATGAAGATTTTGGCAACATTGAACTCCCCTTGAAAAAGTGCCTCCACAATGTCTCAACTAGAAAAGGCTACCTTCAACCGTTTTTCAAATAAAAAATAAAAACAAAAATTACAAATTTCTGTTTTTTCTCGATATCTCGAAAACTAAAACTGACAAGTCAAATATCTTCTTGGATCATTGATTGTCATGAAAATTCGCAACTTTTTTCTTATTTAACCGACTCTGTATCTCTGAAGATAAGCGAGATACCCATGCTTAGCCTCGAAAAACGGACACCCTGTATTATACATTCGTTTTCACCGACTGAAATGGGCTGATATTCACAAGTGACTGAACTAAGTCATTATACACGTATTCCATAATAATCCATCAAAATTGATTATTGCTTGCTGCGGGACAGATATTTTTTTGTAATCCATACACAAATATGTATACTATACTGAGTGGATTATTGTAATTTTTCCAAATAGCATTTTGGCCTAGATTCGATTCTAAATTCTACTTTGAAATTAGTGAATTATATTCTCGGCGGTTACTTGAATAGAGAAGCATTTGGTTCATCTTATAGTGGTGTATAATCACTTCATTATACATTTGTTCTCAATGACTGAAGTAACCTATTATTCACAAGGGACTGAAGTGATCCATTATACAAGTCTTCCATAATAATTCAACAAAATAGACTATTGCCTGCTGCGAGTCATATTTTTGTGTAATACACAAATACACTACACTGTAATTTAGTTATTTTGTTCTTGAATGGATAGCCCAAGGTGAAGGATACAGGAAGGTGTGAGGTGATGAAATTCCTTAAATTTGTCACTTTTCACATGTCAGATAATTTTCATCTCTTTACAAGTTTTTAACGTCTCGAGAATGTCTAAATAGAGGACGAAACGTTCATTACCTCACACCTTCCTGTAATCGGGTTATCCATTCAAGTACAAAATAACAAAAGTAATCAAGAAAGAGAACGAATAATATATTATAACCGTAATTTAGCATCCAGATAAGTAATGGCCGTTACACTAGAGCAAGATACGTTATGCTCCATTTATTGAATTGACAAAATATTATAAAAGGTACACAAGTGAATAATCAGTTGATTATTGCGTGTAATGATTACAATTGCTCAAGAAGATGTACTTTGCTGACACGAGCCTCGGCGTATGTGGTGAAGCATCCGAACGAGTAATGGTCATTACACGAAGGTACAATATGTTATGCTTTATTCAACTTGCAAAATATCATTAAAGGTGCACATTTCACATGTGAATAATTAATTTATTATTCACAAGCGTGTAATGATTAGTTCGCTCAAGAAGACGCACTTCGCTGACTCGAGCATTGTCGAATGTGGTGGAGCATCCGAATAAGTGATTGCCATTGCACGAAAGTAGAATACGCTATGCTACATTCAACTGGCAAAATATGATAAAAGGTGCATAAATTGATAACTAGTTTATTATTTACGAGCGTGTAATGATAATTATTGCTCAATAATATCACTCCACTGTCACGAGTCAAGAGCATTATGTAGTAAAGCATCCGAATGAGTAATGGTCATTACACGAGAGTAGAATACCCTATGCTTTATTTGATTGATAAATCATTGTGAAATGTGCACAACTGAGTTATGAGTACATTATTCAATACCCCAATATTCAATATTCAATAGTTGAAGTATTATATTTAGTACGAGTTTCATTCAACATTAACGAGTTTCAATGAAAATTTATTCATTTATTTATTTGTATTTCTACTATGAAATCAAAAAATCAACAAAGCTATCCAGACACAGATAATTGATTATGCATTCCACGGCTGGTATAGTGGAAGAGTATTCCTAATTTCCTATTCAAGTAGGTATAGTGGGTACTATTGTAGTCCTTTAAATCGCGGAACAATTCTTCATCGTATTACAATAATATTATCTGAGAAATCACAGTACCTCCACATGGCTTCTGGTGTCAGTTTTGACAGTGATACAGCTTTGATGAAGTCATTCTAGTCTGGAACCATCGGCCGCTTGCGTGCTGTGTTGTAGTGCCGATGGCTGGTCGTCCACGTAAATCATGCGTGTCGTTTCATTCACGATTTGAATTGAAAATTGTTGTTTCGAAGCAGCATCACGCTTCTCAGTGACCACGCTTCCTCAGGTTTTGCCATGACAAACTCTCTTTGAGACTGTGCTAGCATCATAACAACTCTGATACTTTACTTCTGATTGCAATGGTATTGAAATTCATTGCATCGTATTGTATTGTGTGCGGATTGTATTTCAAAAAGCGTCTATAACTTACTTTAGTCACTTGTGAATAATAGCTCAGTCAAGCCATTGGAAACGAACGTATAATTGAGCCATTATACAATACTATAAAGGAAAATACGGAATGCTTTTGTATCTTAATATACTGAATAAAAAAATGATGCACCTAAGCACTCGTGTATCTCAAGTTTTGGTGGTGGAGTTGAAGCTCCTTGGAATATGATCCAAGTTGCGGCCAGATGGATATAGTAATGATAATACATGAACTAATCACCGTCACCGCAATCGTTAGAGGAAACTGCCTAATTTTGTGAAAACCACACAGAAGGAACGATAGTGCGATCATTGCGATGTGACACCATGAAACGGTTTAACTCTAAAAATATATGCTACCGCCTGCCACAATGTAGTTTGAGAATAGGTACTTGAGTATCCAAGGTGTCTCAGACGTACAACTTCAAAATACGACTTTGAGAGTGACCTGATATGCAGTATAGAGTTCTGTTCATTGAGTGCTAGCTTCCATGAAGTGATTCGTTACAGGCTGAATTTTCGGTTTAAGGTTTTAGTATAATGTATTATCAAAATTTTTGGAGGTTCTCCTTATGGGAAGGAATTCATGGAGCCCTTAAGAACCCCATTCACGAGAAATGTCAGTTTCTCTAGAATAACTCGAGAAATATTGAATATCAGATTTTTGTATAACTTTTCGTCAAATTCATTTATTTCTTCACTCAAGTTATGACAGGTACCAAGACCTGTGAAAGTCAGGCGTCAGAGCTTACGGGCCGCCACCTGATATAGTTCATTAAGATTATATTGGGGTGCTAGTATAGATTTCTGAAAAAGCTCTAAATAAGCTTTCTTGCCAGCTTTTTGCAGAGTGAAAAACGCGTTGCATTACCTACGAAACGTTTCCAGGACATGCAAATCCACCTCTCCAGAACCAAAACAAAACCTTCAGAGCGAGCAAAAAAAACCTGTGGCACTAATCCCATCACAGGAAAATCCCCAGGAAACCCCAAAATAATACTAATACAGGACGCTCACGGGACACGCGAGCAGGGGTGACACCTTCTTTTCCATTTTGCACTGCCGCGTGATGTTTGAAATTCAATTTAAAAACCGTAAATCCCCCCAAATTGGCCGTGACTCGTCCTCTCTTTGTCTTTTTTTTCTCATTTGGCTCCTCTCCGAATCCCTCCCGTTTGGTCCTTATCCGACTTGTGTGTGTGTGTCAGCATGTGCGCTTTCGGCCGGGACGGCCGCTCGAACGAGAATTTACGGTCCGAGGGCCATGATGGTCGGCATTAAACATTCAAGACGCCGCCCCCGGCGCTGTCACAACACGGATTAATCCGCAGCATCAGGACCGTATCCGCGATAAAGCATCATCAGGTGTCCCCGCATCCCTGTACTCCCGGCGCTCCCCCAATACCGTCGCACCCTTCCTGTTACAATGCTCTATTTCCTTTACAGGGTATAGGAGTACAAAACCCCTAGGCATCTCCTCGGACCTGTCCGATGCTCGCATCAGCGGTGGCGGCGGAAATCCGGGAATTATTTACGACCATGCCACACGCCAATCGATAATCAAACGTTTGATCAGGTTCAAACCGAATTACGGCAGGAAAAAAAATGTGGAAAAATCATGTGGGCGGCAGATGGCGATTACGTCGTTAATATGGCATAATTGTCCATGGTATTAACGTCAAATGTCAATGTAAAGTGTCATCTATGGATGTCGAAACCTAACCGAACTAATGCGCTTCTTGTGGAAATCTTTCTACCGGTAGTTTTGGCCCCAAGAATTCTCAGGGTATTTTTTATATTTGCCGAGAATAGAATTCATCCCCTTGCTTTTTGTACAATCATGGATCTTGTGCAAATCACATTGAGCCAAGCAATTCAGATGCCGTGTCAAGCTGGTTACTTGGCCTAAACGGACGTCAAGATGGTGACCGTGTCATAAAGGGGATCCGAAACCCCACATTTCACAGTTACGATTCTACCACCATTCTCCTCCCTATGCAAGTTTGTGGCGATGTAGATACGGAGGAATGCGATTTATTTACGTTAGCTATTCCATTTTTGCACCTGAACATCGCCCAGTGACGTTTCATTCACATTTGTCAACGTTTGACAGCTAGCCGACCGCTACGTGCGACATTTGGACATTGCTCATTGCAGGAACGAAGGAATCAAACACAGAGAAGGGAAAGAAAGTCGCGGAAAATAGGTAGTTGATATTGATAGGCAACCAACAATACAGATTGAGTACAGCGAGAATGGAATGGCGACGAGTAAGGAAACTGGGCGATGTTCAAGTTCAAAAATGGACAAGTTAACGTGAGTAAACCGTATTCTTTCGTATCTCCATCGACTCAAAATTGCATAAGGAAGGGAATGGTGGTGAAATCCTTACTGTAAAATGTGCGGCTTCAGGTCTCCTTTATGACACTGTCGCCGTCAAGATATTCGTTTCTGGCCGATTTTGGAAAATGAGGCTACTTTTAAAGCTCAAGACTCTGGAGAGGAGGATCCTCGGGAGGATCAAAAACTGACTTTAGACCAAAATTGTGAGGAAAAGGCTCGGGAAAAGTAATCGAATCAGACGTGATCCAAACGTAAAGTTTTATAGAAAGATTTAATTTGGGGAAAGTACCTATTGAACAAAAATCAATTTGTTATCCTACAGACTGTTCTTTCTGAACACCTCGAGGTATCTCTGGTTTAGATGGGAAAAAATGATCGGCGACGAACAAATCACAAATGGATGCTTCCAAAGCAGAATACTGGACCTCTTCCAACTAAACGTAGACGTGACCTATAGTTTCAGAACTGATGCCTATCCCTCCAAGTGTAAATTAAAAACTCGACAATAACACCAATTAGGTTACGTGCACTTTTCGTGTTTAGTTTCACTTTTCGCGTACAGTTACGGTTACTTTTCACTCAAAGCAAGTCCAGGATTATCTTCTGAAAACTAAATTGGTTGACCTGCTCCCGCGCCGGTAGTTTTTACCTCACACAAAATAAAGAATACCCCAAAATATTCAAGGAGAATGATCAATTTGCGGGGACAAGTTGATTTTTGTTCAGTTCTTTCACTGAACCGGATATCTAGGGTGCTTACATTCGGTTCACTTGTGATTTGATCTTTTTTTCAGGATTTCTGATTGGGGTCGATTCTGATCATCGAACCACTTATCTCAGCTTCAGCTTCAACAAAAGCCCTGATTTCCCAAAATCGGTCGACAACAAAAAAAATTATTGCTGCAAGACCAGAAGGTTGCATCTTTGCGATCACCCAGTAATTGAAGGTGATAATCAAAAAATTGTGGGGAAACGCTTCAAGACATGGGAACAACATGCCCCCTGGACCACTTGCAAAAAATCTGTTGCGTCACCCCAAAACTTTCCCGAGTAGTATCCATCAGGAACCTTGTAACCGTTTTTTCTCCCCTGATTATCGCGAGGTTAGTTACCGACGCGAAAAAGAATAATGGTGAAACTACTGAGGGATTTCTCCTATTTCTGGACTCCCAAACAAGTAAACAAAATAACGCAGGTGAAGGAACACACCGGGTGATCATTTGAAAACTATCCACCTGCAATAACTCCCGATTCCTTGCGAAAATGTCTCCGAGCAAAAACAGGTCGATTTTTATATTAAGGGGGACATCTAGAAATTACATTGGCAAATTTCTATCTTCAGCCCCCTTGTCCCCACCCACCTCAACTTTGAAATTTCAAATGACACTACCTCTTTTGCAATACATCAAATTCAACAGAATTTAATTCTCTTTCTGAAAAAATATTTCCAAAATTTTCAACCCCACCCCTCTCCTCCCTTAAATTCTCTGAGTTATTGTAGGAAGTTAAAAATGTCTCTTCACTTGTATAATATTTTATTTTGCTCGACGCGTTCCGAGACTCTTATTTATAGTCTCATTTTCAAGAGCAAGTAAATGGTGAATAGATATAAAATGTAAAAAGTCATGAGTAAATGTCAGAATTTGGAATTCATATATTTCAAATTCTGACATTTACTCATGACTTTTTACATTTTATATTTATTCACTTCATCAGAAGATATAATTCTCTGAGTGTCCAATTTAATATTTTTGACCTCTCAATTCTCTTTCATGCAGTCAACGTCATCCTGCACAGCATCAAAAGAAGAAATTTTTCATGGAAAAAGTGCCACCCAAATTCACCCCTTCGCTCCCTTCACAACACCTTGAAAATCTGAAATGATAATACCTACTTTGTGATACATCAAATTGAAGGAAATTGAATTCTCTTCCCAAGAACAATTTTTTTGAAATTTTCAACCCTTCCCCCATTCAATTGGACATAGTATTTTAGGGGGAAAACGGAGGATTTGGAAAAATTTGAAAAAATTGTGTTCAGGAAGAGAATTCAATTTCCTTCAATTTGATGTATCACAAAGTAGGTATTGTCATTTTAGATTTTCAAGGTGTGGTGGGGAAGCCAAGGGGTGAATTTGGATGACACTTTTTCCATAGAAAATTTCCTTTTTTGATGCTCTGCAGGATGACGTTGACTGCATTGGAGAGAACGAGAGGTCAAGAATATTAAATTGAACACTCAGAGAATTTAAGGGAGGAGAGGGGGGGGTTGACAATTTTGGAAATATTTTTTCAGAAAGAGAATTCAATTTTGTTGAATTTGATGTATAGCAAAATAGGTGGTGTCATTTGAAATTTCAAAGTTGAGGTGGGTGGGGGCAAGGGGGCTGAAGATAGAAATTCGCCAATGTAATTCATAGATTTTCCCTTCAATATAAAAATCGACCTGTTTTTGCTCGAAGACATTTTCACAAAGAATCGGGAGTTATTGCAAGTTGATAGTTTTCAAATGATCACCCGGTCCCGGTATTGAGCACAGCGGATAAGCAAATAAATATTTGACAATACTTTGATTTCTTGATTTTCCAAACTGATGTTACAATCCAATTTTCAAAAAGTCTTCATCAAAATTGGAATGGTTTTCACGAGAAATAAACCGCAAAAATCGAATCCAAGATTTTGAAGCTCGGCATTTTGCCCTCAAGCATAGCTGACAGATTGCGTTGTTGTTGTTTATTCACGTTAACAGCATTGACAGTGTTGACAATAAATCAAGTCGACCCTAATTAACAACGACATAATATAACTTTTCTTATATGATATGCAATAATGGCTTCATTCAAACGAGCGGTGAATATCACTAGGCCGGCTGTGTTATACGAAACGTATTATGCATTTTTCAGCCGATCAGAGAGTAATAAGTGATTTTCTAGCCTACTACCAGGCCACAAAATGGACGATTGCTTCAGTGACTTCAGTAAGAAAAAATAACGGTACGGGAGAAAACTTTCTGGCCGCTGGCCAGGAATATTGGATATTTTTCTGGCCGCCGGAAAAATGTGTCAGATACTTTGATAGATCAATGTCATTATTGGATGAAATGGAATAAATGGCTTCAAATTCCATCATTTCGATAGGTGTAACTACCTACGTCATTCGATCGGCTGAAAAATAGTACATTATGTGCTGTTCGTACAGAAAGTGGCTTCCAGGCCTCCGCCGGTTACAGTCCTCGGCTGGCGCCTCGGAGACTGCAAGATTCCGTCGTCGGCCAGGAATATGACACTTTCTGTACTAACCACACAATATATACTATTGTCGTACTCATAAAATGTTATGTGGATACAAAAGATACCATTTTTTATGAACATAATTAAAAACTACTCATTACAAATTCGTCACACCAGCTTTTGTTACCCTCAATGCAATAAAAAATAACGGAATTGCGGTTCTAAATCAATGTCTGTTCACATTTAATTGGCTGTAACTAAATTTAATCGTGTGAATTTCTCTATGGTGAGAGAAAAATATCGCGTAAAAGCGATTTTTTCCATTCAGTGACAAACTGACGACTTTTTCGTCAGCAGTTCATCGGAACGTCGTCTTGAGCTGGATGCTCAACTTATCACTGGTCATTCATCAACAACAATACAGGGTATCCCGAAATTATAGTACGCAATATTTGACCAGCTTTATTCTACGTTAGGAAATAGGAAGAAACGTTCTAATAAACATAAGGTAGAATAATGCCCCGAGCTAGACACTAGACACCTTTAAGGGAGAAACTTATTGTTTTTTTGCAAGTATTTCCGAAACTAGCCAAGATATAAAATAAGAAAATTTGTTTTGACCGCTAACGTTATGTAAGTCTGAGGTTATAAAAGATTTCCACATTTCATCTGGGACGTCTAGCAAAACGGGGGCCGGGGATGAATTTAGCTATCCATTTTTGGTTCATGACTTTCTCTAAATTTTAATAAGGAAATCTGAAAAACAGGTTTTTTTCGCAAAAAAAGTTCGTTTGTACTATTTCGATTCGACGCACCGTTTCCGAGATAAATTACTTCAAAGATTACCTGATCTAGGGAAAGCCCACAATGCGTTCGGCTCAAATGAGGTGAAAATTTGGTTCAGTGGACGAAAATCGGAAATCACTACTTCAAGCGATAATGCCACTTTTTTTTCTTAACTTTTTTAGTCATAATCCGCAGAACTGGAGACATTTCAGGCTGAAACTATAGTCCTTGATTATGATGAATGTTGTTCAAATTTCACAGAGCTTCTACTTATGTGTTTGGTAGGTACATAAAAATAAATAATTTCGTGGAGATTTTCATCATATTTTCAGTATAGGCATAAACCTACGTACATACGTATAAGTTATGTTCATAGGTATTTCCTCGGGTATATATTTCATTCCATACAGGAAATTAATATTTTAAATTATGTACGTGCACGCTATCAAAATCGTCCTCGGAATATTGCAGAGCAATCGTTTTTCAATCCCCCCACACCCACAATCCATCACTGTGGGTCAGTACTTATACAAAACTGCTGATATTGAGTTTATACAGAGAAAGTGAGAAAAAAACGCGTTACTGATATAGTTTTAATGGTTAGTAGGTAGGTACTTGCCTACACTTACATATTAAGTAACCATTATTATTTCACTGGAGATATTTTGGTTTGAAAATTTATGCGTCAAACTCTTGAATACCTTCCGGCAAAAAATGTTGTTTTGAAGAAATATAAGGCGCCTTACAACGTGTCAATCTGTCAGGTGCATTTTGTCAGGTGTCGAAGTCAATAGGGCCGTCTGGGATCACCCCCGACTGATTACCCTCATGTGCATGGCACACAAAAGTAATATAATACCTGGGGATTAGAAAGGCGGCCTCTCGAATCTCGGTTCTACTACCTGTCTGGATGCATTTAGGACACCCAATTGGTATTTACAGCACCATTTTTATGAAGTTTTACGATTTTACGACAGCCGCGCCTTTTTGACATGTAAATGTAAATGTAAATCACAACAAGAGAAGTATTGGCGTTCGGCGTCCTACTGAATCGAGCTTTGAATATTCGAGGGCTCCTACTTACCTTCTGGCAGGTATAATGGATAAACGAAGACACATGCCGGAGCAATTATCATAGTTCCTTTTGTGCGCCTCAAAGTCATAAAGCAATTTACTGTGCTGTGGTATAGACCTATTAGTATATACAGATAAGTGTACTTCAAAAGCCAAAATTGCTTCTGTTTGTTGTTACAATTCCAAGTAGTGTATAGGTATCCTTTGGAGAATAGCGACGCGGAGAACCAGCTGTGAAGAAGAATCGTATTCAAGAGAAATAAAAACTACTCGACAGCAAAATTGAACAAACAAAATGTCGTAAAGCTGTTCCTGAGAAATGGAGTTCAAAGCAATTTGATCGTCGAATTCAAACAACGTACAGACTACAGATACAGGTGGTTTGGTCTAATAGCAAAAATCGAGTGAAAAAATCTTCTAGGCAACAATATTAGGTAGGTGAGTATACCTACACCTACTTCAGTTTTCAATATTTCATTGTACAAAACAAGACAATTTTTATAAACACCCTGTATAAGTGTAAAAGCCAAGCTAATAATAGGCTCTCGTTAGGTTGTAAAACTATATTTTGCAAGAGCAGGTAGAGCGTACACGCTTATCGCTGAAATGCATATAATTTTATTGCCTCAAATAATGCACACTTTATTGGTAAGAACGTGTGAATTTTTTTTCTACATTTCTCGATTTTCTTTGCAATTGTTATGAGTACAAAGCATGTACCTACCATGCAACTGTAATAACGTTGCACCGCTCGTATACCCAAATACATGTTTAATTAGGTTAAAAAAAAAACTGTAATACAAAACATTTTGAAATTGTTCTTGAATAATGATAATTTACCAACAGCAGGTATGATACTTATGATAATTCCGAGGATGATGTGTAATCTCTGATTTTGCATTAAATTGTTGCTAAATGAAAAAATATTGTATTCAATTCGTTAGGAAGTTCTAATAATTTTTGCCCGTTCTCTGTGTCATGCGTTGCGTTTTCGCAATTATGCACCAATTTGAAATGCATGAATCACTTGGGCGACAGGTATGACATAGTAAGTTTAGTGAGAGAAATTGAATAGTGACTGTACCTACTGCGGTGTGTGTAAATTATACTAAAATATACCAAGTGATTTTAGTCACGGTAAGGTTTTTTTTAACCGATCAACATAATAATTAGGCAGGTACTTATTGCCAAATTCGTCATGATGTCTCGGTTATTCTATAAACTTTTCCGTTTTTCAATTAGTGCAGTGAGTCACGCTCAAATGAATAAGTGAGAAACAAAGAAAGAGACTTGTCATCAATGAAAATTAATCAAGAAATTACTGCCAAGTACTGAGTATGTATTCAATTACTTTTTAAGCCTCACCATTCGAAGTAGCAGAGGCTACTTGTTGCCACTTCTTATTCCGAAATTTTTCGTAACTCTATTTTTTTTAATAGTATCGACTCAGCTAAATCTGCTTGATTTTTCAATTCCAGCAGCTTCGCTTTGAATCCGGCAATCTTCTGCCGGCTCCTTCGCCAATTGTACGGGTTTGTAGCTTGATCTCGAGTCGGAGTCTCCGGGTTTGTGACCTACCCTGGAGTCGGAGTCTCCAGTTAAGCTTGTTTTAATTTTTCATCCAAGTTCTTAACTCCCTCCCGAAAAGTTACATCAAAAAGAAAACGTATATCTAGACGATTCCATACTTGCTGGATAAGTGTTTACGCGACAGATTCTCAGGAAATAGACATAAAAATTACGTCAAAAATTTCATTGCATTTTCTTTGCTCGCATGTCTTGCACATACTCTCGTCTAACGAACTTCGTTCGGAATTTCTCTTTCGTTTCAGCCGTAATGATGAAGCCATTCCAACCCGTCCATCGTCGGAACCATTACTTTGTGCAATTACCATCAAAATCCACAAATTATCCAGCAGCAAACAAGACAACGTTCTGCATAAACAAGACAAAAGACGCGGGATCCTAAGGAAGCAATTACTATGAAATTATCGCTCCGCGCACTCTACGACCTACGTCATCATCACATAGGCTGAAGGTATGAGGTATGTGTGAGAAAACATCAAAATCTAATTAAAATTCCACACAAGTACACGACCTGGCTACAAACTAACGATTTTTTCATTAATTAAATGGGAGGCAGGCAGGTACTCTCTCTTAACGTCTACCTAAACAGAAACAGAGTTCAATGGAACTCATCAAGGAAACCAAATGGGAAAAATTCTGACGAAAGAAAAAACGTGTGTCTGGAACGAACAATAGCAACGAAAGTCGAGGTGCAAATTCGTTCGGAATCAAAAATTGTTTTGACGTTATACCACACGTTATACAGATGGTCGGGAAATAGTTATTACATAAATACTATGTTAAAACCGAAGTTAAAACTCAAAAAAAAAGACTGTACGTGCAATGTTAGGTTTACATCGAAAGAGTCTTGCAGAATCTTTTCCAAAAAACTGAATATTCCCGATGTTATCTCATTTTATATCTGGATTCCGCCGCGGGAATGAACGTCCATAGTTATCAAACAAGAACAAAAAATAATCTGGTAATGGGGTAACGTTTCCAGAAGTATAATACCTACCAACCACAAATCCTTTTTGCACCAGTCTGTGATTTTTTTCAACAAAATTTCCATCTACATAAAAAGCCTTGGCTTGAAACATTCCATTTTCAGAACAAAACATTTTTTTAATCCGAAGTATGTTATTCCATTGATGAATTTTTGAACGAGGACAGGCAAACTGGAAACAATAACAGGCATGAGAAATATAGGGACTAATTTTGTATTAGGTTTCAATTATAATTATAGTTATCGTGGAGTGTGGGAGCCTACAGGTTGAGGCGTTATTTGACGTACGTGTAGTGGACACAGATGCCCAATCTTATTCCTCTTTAGCCACTGATGCAGTGATTAAACGAGCAGAAACAGAGAAGAAAGCGAAATATCTGCCAGCTTGCGAAAAGCGACATGCGTCCTTCACGCCACTAGTAACATCTGTTGATGGTTATGTGGGGAAAGAGTTCCAAGCTCTTCTCAGAGTCCTAGCCGAGAGGTTAGTCGAAAGGTGGCACAGACCTTACAGCCAAATTTGGGGCCAAATCATCAACTGGCTTGGAGTCAGAATAAGCTGCGCCACTCTTCGAGCCACCAGCATGTGCTTAAGAAAGAGTAGGAAGAGATGGAGGAGCTGGAGGGAATTTGGTGATGGTGCTGGTGTGCCTTTTTGTGGCTGAATTTATTAATATATCCATTTATACATATATACTTAGAACCCATTCGTTTATTTAATATTTTATTTAGTGTTGTTTATATTTATATTTTTATTAATAAACGAAAGTTATACTAAAAAAAATAATACGAATATATTCGTATTATCTTATTATCCATTAGCTAATATGATATTCAACGCTGTAATGGCATTTTCAATAAATATTGTTATTATTACCAACAAAGAATGAGGCAATAGATGAACACATGAACAAAAACATTTGAAAAAAAATCGGTTGTGTCACCCCAAAACTTGCCCGACTAATATCCAGGAACCTATGTAAATTTTTGTTCGGAACGTCCCTTCGGGTGGGAAGTTGGAATTACAGAAAAAGATCGAAAATAATTTGGAGAAAACTATTTTCAACCGGAAAATTCCCTGGAAACTCGAAAAAAATGCTCAAAAATGTTCAAGAACCAGTTACCTCTTGTTTAAATTGAAAATTGTTAAAATCGGTCCGCGGAATAAAAAGTTGGAGAATTTGCAGTTTTTCCAAAGAGGAAAACTCGGCAACCGTTGGTCCGATTTCGAGAATTTTCCCTCAAAAAATAAGCTCAATCTTTCCTCCAAGGAACGAATTTCTCTGGAATAATTTCCCGGAGGTAATTTCCACGGAAAGGAATCCCCCTAGAAATAATTCTACCGGAATAAACTTCCCTCAGAAATAATTTCCCCTGGAAGGAATTTCCCCAGAATTTATTTCATCGGAATGAACTTCCCTCGGAAATGATTTCCCCTTGAAGGAATTTCCATAGAATGATTTCCACCGGAATGAAATTCCCTCGGAAAGAATTTCTCTCGGAAAGAATTCCTCTAGAATAAATTCCGTCTAATTGAATGTCTCTCAAAATAAATTCACCGAATCCCATTGAGCTCCGAAAGTCATTGAAAAACCACGTGGGGGACCAATGAAGTCCTGAATAGAAGAAGAAGAAAGGGGGCTTACTGGAGCTTTGGAAGTTACGAAAAAACGTAAGCTCATCAGGGCTCCAAATGACACATGAGGGCACAAAAGGGGTCCACAATAGATATTCTGAAGCCACGGAAAAACGCAAGGTGGCTCAGTAAGGCTTTAAAAGATATTGGTGACAGAAGGGGGGCAGAGGGCTTGATATAACAAAAAGAGACAGAAGGGGGCTTACTGGAATTCTGGAAGCTCCCAAAAAAACCGTGAGGGGGCTCATTAGGTCTGAACAATCACACATTACGGCAAAAGGGGGCCCAATAGAAATACGAACGCCACGGGAAAATGCAAGAGTGTTCAGTAGGGCTCTAGACGATATTGGTTGTACAAGGGGACCCAAATGGCTCTATATAACAAATGGAAACAGAAGGGGGCTTACTGGAATTCTGGAAGCTCCAAAAAACCATAAGGGGGCTCATTAGGTCTCAAAACGATGACACATTACGGCAAAAAGGAGCCCAATAGAAATCCGAACGCCACGGGAAAATGCAAGGGGGTTCAGTAGGGCTTCAGACGATATTGGTTATACAAGGGGACCCAAATGGCTCTATATAACAAAAGAAGGTGAAACGGGGCTCACTGGTACTCTGAAAGCCAAAGAAATCATAAGTGAGCTGATTAGGGCTCAAAACTACACCTTCAAATTGGAGAAGGCACAAGGGGTCCGATAGAGCTCCGAAAGTCATGAAAAAACGACATAGGGGCCCAATGGAGCTCTGTAAAATAAAAGCAGGCAAAACAGGGCTCACTGGAATTCTGAATGCCACAAAAACACATACGGAGACTCATATCAGGGCTCCAACTACATTTGAGGACCCAAGGGGCCCCAAAGTACTTCGAATAATATGATGGCAAAAGGGTGATTACCAGCCTCTGAGAGTTAATAAAAATGCAAGGGGGTTCAGCAGGGCTTCAAATCAAACTGAAGACCCAATAAGGGGGCCACTGAAGCCTGGATAACACAAGATGGCAAAAGAAGACCGTGTGGAATTTCGGAAGCCCATGAAGCACATAAGTCATTCAGGGCTCGAAATTATCCTTGACGACACAAGGGGGCCCGATTTCAAGCCGAATACCACATACAGGCACTAGTGCTTTAAAGGCCTCAGAAAAGTGCAAGTGAGCTCAACAGAACTTGAACTTGACCCAATGTACCTCTGTAGAACAGAATAACGGAAAATGAAGCATACTGGTAGGTACCTACTCCGAAAGCCATGAAAAACATGAGGAGGCTCAACAGAACTCCAGCTACACTTGAAGACACAATGGGGCCCAATAGGGCTTCAAACATGATATGACGGCATGACGTTGCTTGCTGCTCCGAAAGTCATGAATCTCAGCAAGGCTTCAAATTACATTGAAGACAGAATAGTGGGGGCCGAATGAAGGCTCTTGATATGATAACAGAAGACTGCAAAAGGGGCCTTACGTTCGGAGAGCAACGAGAAAACACAAAGGGACATATTAAAGCTAAGGCAAAGGGCAAAATATTAATTGGCGATTAATTGTCCGGTCACGTCCTGGAAGAAGGAGGAAATTGGATATTGTGTTTTGAGACACTGTTCCGTCCAAGCGAAATCATTTCCGATGAAAGTTCATTGCGGTGGAATTGGTTCTGGGGAAATTTCTTCCGGAGGAAATTATTTCCGAGGAAAGTTCAGTCCGGTGGAACTAATTCCGGAGAAATTCCTTCTAGGGAGAATTATTTCCGAGGGAATTTCATTCCGGTGGAATTCCTGCTGACGAAATTTCTTCCAGGGGAAATTATTTTCGGGATATTGGTTCCGGCGAAATTCTTTCAGGGGAAATCCGTTCCTGTCACGTCGGAGACCTGGAACCGTGTCGATTTTGAAAATAAGCCCACACGACGCTGAATCCAATCTACTTTCGATATCAGTCGGAATTTGAGAAAAAAATGGATCCCCGAGCAGGAATGAATTTTTGAGTGGAGTCCTGCTACAAAGGCGAGTCGTTCTGGTCAAAACACTGGCGAGAGCCCCTCTTGGGTGGCAACGGTCAGGAGGAATTTTGAAAATTCAATACGCCCGACTGGAGGATGGTGAAAAACTGCAACTGCGGCTTTGATTTGACTCTTTTGTTGTGTTGCTTCCTGTCAAATCTGGCTCCAATCCAGCGGATAGATTTTGAATAATCAACTGGTGAAGTCTTGAACTTTGACATTTTCCATCAATCATTTTGTTATTTGATCTTTAACTGCTTTGAATAGAATTTTTCAGAGGCTTTCAATGACATATTGCAAGTCAAGTTTAGTAGGATATATCTTCTGACATTTGTTGACAGTCACACTCTCGTTTGACAAGTGACAATCAAAAACTAATGGACTCTTTCCAGAGGAAAAACATGTCCGCATACTAAATTTCAAGTCGATCCGGTCAGCGGTTCGGCAGTTGTCGTGGAAGATCACAGACAGACACACACACAGACAGACATCATTCTGAAATGTTCTTAATCAAATTGTCCTAAATATCTTGAGGGACCTCAAAACGGATATATCCGGAGAAATCTCAAAACTTTTTTTTTGCGCGATTACAATACTTCCCCTTCCATGTTGGTGAGGGGTCGGGAAAGTAATAATATCAAGAAGAAATTATTACTCGACTGTTCCGATGTTGTAGTCTAGGTCAGGTCTCGACGGTGTTAGAATAATAATTTCACCGATATCATTTTTTCTCGACCATTCTCTTCTTTCGGTTTTTCTTTTCTCCTATTCTCCATCCTCCTCTTTCTTTTCATCTTGCTTCTTTTTTTCCTTTTTCCTTCTTTTTTCTTCTTTTTTTTTTCTTTCTTCTTTCTTCTTCTTTTCTCCTCTTTTTTCTTTTTCTTTTTTTTTTCTTCTTTCTTTTTCTTTTTTTTTCCTGCTTTTTTTCTTTTCATTCTTCTTTTTTATTTTTTTTTCTTTTCTTCTTTTTTTTTTGCTTTCTTTTTTTTTTCTGTTATGTCTTATTCTCTCCCTTTCTTTCGAATTTGAATTTCATTAGTTCTGAAGAGCATTTTGTACAGTATAAAGATGTACGTACACATACATAAAACCGTGTGTATAGTATTGTTACGGGCGGCGATCCCGTGCATATTGGTAAACACGCGATCTTTCTGGATTCTTTCATCCATCAGATCGAAGTGTAGAAGTGCGGAATGTTCTGGTGCATTCCAGAGCGCGCGTTCACGTGAAACCGAATGGGGAGACTCCAATGCTCGATCGAGAAACATCTGTCCATTTTGGCGGAGGCGCCGTTCCAGAACCCGGCAGAATTATACGGGTAATGTGTGTGATTATTCAGGAATGGTCTAAAAACCGCATATGCCGGGCCACTATGGAATTTGCTGGAAGTGGACAGAAAGTTCGGGAACACTATTCGGAGGCCTTGAGGCATCAGCCGGCAGCCCAGAACAGTAGATATTGAATTGGAAGAGACAGCGAGCGGACAAGCGAGCGATAATCACAGCGATAATTCAAGTAGATAATTGTTGGCGTGTGTTCATTGTAGTACGCAGAAATGAACGGTGTGTGTTTTGAAAGATCGTCTCAATTATATTCGAACCCGTACGCGAGATATCGTAACAGTATATACAGGGTGGTTCAAGTTATAGTAGCAATAATTAACCATTCGATGTTTCATCGAAACTAGGTCAACATGCATGATTCAATTTTTCTCCAAAACGCTTCCTAAAGGAGATAGAGCCCTTCAAAGTTCAGTTTTCAAAATCTTTCTTTTGCAATAACTCTCAAGTCATTGAAGCGATTTTGACCAAATTTGAGACAAATGCTCACGAAATAGATATCCATCACCTGACGTGAATAACTTTCGTCAAAATTATCCAGTGGCGTAGATACGGGGGGATAGTTCAACTTCTCTCACCCCATTTTCTACGCCACTGGATATTTTTGGAGAATTGTAGTTTTTCAATTCCCGGTTCAGTTCAGCAAAAAGTTACACTTGTTAAATTTTGATAAAAGGCTCTATTTCCGAGATATTTGGGTTTGAATCCTTGAAAAACGCCTCGAAATCGTGACTTTCAAAGGCCTAAAAATTAGGATCCAAGAAAAGTCATGAAACCTCAACTGGAATAAGTTTTCCAGGTCGCTCAAGTTGATTCACTGCCATTTTTTGTTAAGAAACGAGGCGTTTTCAGAGAAAAACAATTTGGCCTCTGGAAAGTGGCGACTTCGGGATGTTTTCCAAAGTTTAAAACCCAAATATCTCGAAAATCAAGCTTCTGATCAAAATTTGACAAAAGTAACTTTTTTTTAAATTGGACAAGGAATTCAAAAATCAATATAATTTTTCAAAAAATATCCAGTGGCGTAAAAAATAAGGCGGGAGAAGTTGAACAATCCCCTGTGTCTACGCCACTGGACAATTTTGACAAAAGTTATCTACGTCAAGTGATGGGTATCTATTTCGTAAGCATTTGTACTAAATTTGGTCAAAATCGCTCCAATGACTTGAGAGCTATTGCAAGAAAAATATTTTAAATACTGAACTTTGGATTACACCCCCGATTATATCCCGACGCTTCGGATGATCGATTTTGGAATAATGAATCTTGGAATAATTGAATTTTCCGAATAAATGATTCCAGATTTAATTGCTTTTTCGAAAGGTGACACTTTTAAACAAGTGATTTTGGAGAATTCACCATTCAATTTCACCATTTGTGTCTTGAGAAAATTCTTGGTCGGCTCCTGCGTTGCTGCTTCACCTTTTAATTCTTCTATCGTCCACCCATAGTCACCACACTCTCACTTGTTCACACAATCTCCCCACCCTCATTGGTCTACACTAGTCCACAGCGTATCTCATGATACTGATGAAGCAAAAGAAATTTTGTTTTTGGCTACAACGAAATGATGAAGGGCGAAATATGAAAAACTTCAAGTTCAACTTCAACTCAAAAACCTTTCAACAATCACGTTGTTCCTTTTAATTAATAACAATTTCTTCTAGATATCATTTTTCACTCGATTTTTCATCTGTTTTGTTCATGTTTATTTACTTTCTCATTTATCTGTTAGTTTTTTTGTTCCTCTGCTTATTCACTTTTTGGAATAGAATTATTGGAAAATCTCGAATTGTGTTACGTTGAACAGTAATGATGACCTATCGAGGTATATTTTTTGCCTAGCGAAACCTAACTGGGAATGTCGCACGCCCAGGGAGGGACAGGGACCTTAAGATTGTTCCCCAAGTTGGAAAAAACGATCGCCCTTGGTGGGTAATTAGTCCAATAATTCCTCAGAATTAAATGAAAAAAATTAGAGAAAAGCGAACCAAAAACGGTTTCAAAGCCTCACACTTTTGTGGTGCCTTACTTTGACACCCTGTATAGTTAATAGAGAGCACTAGAACCAGAAACAATTATTATTACACTTTACTTTTGCCAAAGTATTGTTTCCCAGGAAATAAAAATCATGAAAAATTTATTCTTTTAAAAGTTGTCTAGAGCAGCTTCAATTTAACTAAAATTTTCAGGTATTCCACTCCATTTATTGAGCACAGTATTTATATTGGTACTCAGAGAAAGCAATGAGGAAACAGTTGAACAACAAAAACCGCTTATCAAGAACAAACAATAACAACGAAAGTAATACAAACACAAAGGTATGACCGAGCTCTGCTCCTGATAACAGTGATAACCGTTCAAATGAGTAGGTACATATCACACAATCAAGGGTACCACGAAAATAAAAAAAAAATACGATTACCGGGCGATAATACCCAGATAAAACCGAAACCACGCACTGTACAGGTACGCTCGGCTCTGATGATGAAAAAGGTGCGAGACGGTTCATTAAAACCTCCGACGGACCGAAATTCCTATCCACATAAGCAGCAGCTCGGAGAGAGCCAGTCGGGTCCATCCACCAACAGGCCGGGGTCCGACTCGCGGAGTTTAACAAACTCCCATCATCTCCAGAGCACGCGGGTTGAATAGAGAGCGAAAACCAGTCTCTCAGGTATATACCCACCTTTGTACGACAAGCTAAGCCTAACAGGTAGAGAGATACACATCCCGAAGAAACAAATGAAACAATAGCTATAGCTAGCTGGCTTTTTACCTTGTGTCATGAAGAAGCCGAGCAGTATCAGCAAAACTTTGGTGATGGAATCCATCGCAGTCGTACAACCAAATCCAAATTTTTTCCGCAAATCCTGCACTTTTTTGGAAATTCAATTTTTTTTTTTCACACAAACACTGGAAAAATCACTCGAATCACTCAGAAAAAACACTCGTGTAATTCACTCAAAAACACATCCATAGAAGTAATCCTCTGGTTTTTGGGAATAACGGAAACACAATTTTTTTGCCGGCGCGACGAAAACAGGTGGCTGTGGTGGATCGCGCGTGTTTTGTCGCGTCAAACTCGACTCCTGCAAGTACGGTATGGGTGGCTGTTGCTCGTGCAGCGCCTTCGCCGATACTGTTGGCGGAGAACGAACGACCGGCGTTTCCGCGCACTGTGACTCTGCCGGAGGATTCGTCGTGCTGGACGCTCGGAAGAATTCGGTTTTTAAAAGGTATAAACAACAGTGAAATTGACAGTAATAATGCTTTGGTAAAACTGGAATGTCTATAGGTGTATCGGTGGGTGGATAGATATTGATTCGTGAGTCATCGGAATTGGAAATAATATAGAGAGGAATCGTCTAGATATGGAGTGATAAGAGAGAAAAAAGCCGAGATATGGTTTGTTGGTGAAGGGCATGGTTAAATTAAAGTAGGACGTGAACTTTGCGGCGGCTAATTCAAAGCAATGATGATCGGGGTTTTGAATTAGAAAGGTACAGAGGTGAGTACGATCTGGTAGATGCATTATTGGTTCCATTGTTGTCGTCGCAATTATACCAGGTGATTATACACCTCGACTTTGAAACAGCCAACGCATAATTGTTTTTACTAGGATTTTTGAGAAATCACGACGCGTTTTTGAGAAAATATCCTGAACCATATACAGGGATCTCAGCTGAGAACCCTCATGGGTGCAGGATATTCGAATGGTGGGAACTGCAACGAATTTTTTGATGATTATCATCGTAAGTAATTTTCTTCATCGATTTCTGGCTCAAACTTATTGGCTCGAGAGTGTTTCGCTCATAATCATAGACACATCTCATAAATTCATTTGTTTTCCTTCATTTCTCAGTACCTATACAGGATGGTTCAGCTTGAGGACGGAGTTGAATTGGTAAAATAAAGTGTTGCGGAATCAATCGCTGTGGGTTTATTTCTGGAGAGAATCTTACCATTTAGGTCTTTTTCGGAAGCTACAAGGATGTACTTTGGTTTAAGCCCATTGGCATTACCAAAATCAAGAATGGAAAAAATTATTTTTGGATTTTGCAAATGCCACTGGGCTCGAACCAAAGTAAATCCTTATTGTAGCTTTCGAAAGAGACTTAAATGGTGAGATTCTGTCAAAGAATAAACCCACAGCGATTGATTTCGCAACGCTTCAATATTCAAAAATGAAGAAGACTTTTCACAGAAAACATATATGAGATATGCCTAATAACGGAGATGAGTGTTGCCGTCTAGAGTTAGACTTTCTAGACTCTTGCCTTGAAAAGGCGCCAAGACTTAGACAAGACGTTTTGAAACTCTTGTCTTGAAATTTCTAGACAAGACAATAGTAAGACTGTCAAGATCAAGAGTCTTGATTAGACTCTTGAAAAAAAAAAATTGAAGAAAAAATCAGATATATAGGTAGGTATATATCTGATTTTTTTCCACACTGAATGTGTGATTTGCTTGGAGATTTCTCACAGAGTTTATTGACAACATAAAACAACATAATTAAGGGAAAAGGGATGACAAAAAAATACTATTCGAAACTATATTTGCTTGAAATGAAAATGATATACTATCTTTCTCTTATTTGTTGGAACTCAGAGAAAGAATTGGGAATTTGGGGGTTTAAATTGGAAAGATGGTGGAGTCATAGACCTGTTTTGCGCTTGCGCACTAGACAGGCCATCATGTCATTATGCATTGACCGTTGTTGTCAGGCAGGCTGTGTGTGATAGGCAGTCTACAGTCCATGAATATTTACGAGAGTATTTACTAGTTACTGAATAAAAATCAGGGGAAAACAACACAATGCAGCATCTTTTTTATTTTCTATTTGTGGTGACAGTTCATTATAAATTTATCAATTTTGCATCAGAGAACAGGAAAGCGTTGCCAGAGAGATGTTATGTCGAATTCTGTTATTGTCTTGTGATTATAAATATTCACATGACATCTCCTCTTAAAGACTCTGTATGTCTCTACTGGTTTTTCCGGTTTTCATGCTAAAGTTTTGTCCAAGTGATTTTTTTGTTCCAAGGGCTGCTCCAACATCTTCATTTCTACTTCTCCAAAAAATAGCTGCGCCTTCTCAGATCGCAACTTCTGAGAAATAAGGTCGCTTGATAAGGCTTTTGGTCAATAGCTGCGGAACAAAGTGTTTCTTGTCAATAAAAGGTAAATTATTCAGACAACATGCTGCAACCAAATATCATTTCAATGTACCAAGGCAAAATACCGATCAAGCTGGTGTTCTTTTTTACAACTTCAGCAAGTGAGTCTTCTTTCCCGCGTCAGGTTAGCACAAGCGGGAACCTGACACAGGTCTGCAAACAATCGGTGTGTTTTCGACAAAAATATTGGACCACGTCCGCAGCACGACATTTGGGAACTTTGGGTCCTGCTTAAACTCGATTATCTACATTTCTCCGGCTTTGTGCAGCAACAATGTTTCGAACACCAAACAGCAAATATTGAAGTTGATTGTATTCACTCGATTTGAGCCCATGGACTGCGGTGAACTGAATTTCTATTTCCTTTCGCGGTGCCATATTTTTTTGAATACATTTTCAACTAAACTGAACAGTAGTTGACTAAATACTCAGGCATCAACCTACAGCATAAAATGTTCTCTTGTCATTTTATATAAAACCCCATTGCAGAAATACGTCTACTAACAGGTCAGGGGTGGCGGTGGCAACTTTTTCTTTCAGCACTCACATCAATGATGAATTTCAGTGTCAATAAAAGTGGATCTTTTTTTTATTGAAAGAGGGGGTTTTATAGTAAATTAATCTCAAGAGTCTATCTAGACTCTTGAAAAATTTTCATCAAGAGTTAGAGTCTTGTCTTGAAATTTTGAAATAATCTTGATATTTCAAGACAAGAGTAGGGCAACTTTTGTATTGTCTTGTCTAGGCGGCAACACTAACGGAGATATAGACCTTCAAAGTTGGGAATGAATAATCGTTTTTTCCTCGTAACTTTTGAACCGTTAAAGCGATTTGATTCAAATTCAAACCAAAAGTTTACTGAATAGGTACATCTTCTGTCAAACAATCACAATATTTTTCATAATGTCTCTTTTTGGTATACGCTCTCCAAAATGGTTATTTTGCGAATTGTTTTGAGTCCGCAAAATACGTCTTTAGCGGACTGGGCCTTTGAAGATAACTAGGCAACACTTCAGAGGACTGAATTATCTGTTTATTGGAATATGCCATTCAACATCTTTCTTCACAATATTCACACTATTTTCCTTTTTCCATTCGATGAATGAATCATATTCTCGCTCATATTGCGTGCTGGACTTTGCTAGAAGAAAATTTAGGACAATGTTCTTTGCTTTTTCCGAAATATCTATTGGAACGTCATTTATTTCTTTTTTATTTGAAAACTAGTCAACTCATAATAAAAAAGGTTGCCATAACACAACAATTCAGCCAGTGTGATTATGAGAAAAATTTATGTAAATTCTTGCTTGAACTACAACAGCAAATAGGAACTGCTTGGATGAGTTGGAGAGGGTTTGGAGAGCTTATATATAAAAACGTTGTGTGCAACACGTAGGCAAAATGCTTCAGCGAACTCATCCGCCCTTAGGGACTCGGCTTCCGCCTCGTCATTAAGCAAGCGAATTCGTCCGCTGAAGATTAATTTTGCGTACTTGTTACATAAAATACTATTAGAGGGCGTAGATATTAGGGGGTGCTCCTTTTCCCCCCCTATTTTTCACCCTTCTAGCTATTTTTGAAAACTGTTCATATTTTTGAATTCTACACACTTTCACTTCAGATGAAAAAGTCCGTCCTGCAAAATTTTGATCAGAGGCTCCGTTCGGGGGATATTTGGGTTTGAAACTTCGGAAAATATACCGAAGTCGCTACTTTCCAGAACCCAAATTGCAAACTGAAACTTCCCTGAAAACTTCTCGTTTCTCAAAAACAATGGTGCCGAATAATAAACCTCTGGGAATAAACCTCCCATTTGCTGAAGTTAATAAACAAGTTTCAATTGGACTCTTATCAAGAGAATCAGCAAGCATGATATTGTCAAAGACATACAATTCCGAGGACGAAATTTATCATGACTTGGTATCTCGCTTGGTAGCTTTGGGAAGAGTTTTCGAAGAAAGGAGAGACAGGTACCAGACGTCGCGCAAACCTAGGCAGAAAACTGAGTTACGAACCATAGCCACGAGGAAAGAAAAGAAAAAGCAGCATTGTTTCAACTGCGGGTCAGGAGACCACAAAGTAGCAGACTGCGAAAAGAAGCCGCAGGGTCCCAAGTGCTTCTCCTGCAATGAACATGGGCATCTTTCATCCCGTTGTCCGAAAAAGCAAGCGGTCCAGTCATCAGGAAGAGCGTCAAGTTCATCTCAAGCTAAGCCCCAAGGAACTCTGCAGAGGCCAGTGTCGCTGACGGAAAAAGAAATTTGCAGCGCCATAGACGTCGAGTTGCGAAATGGTACAAATGTTTCATTAAAGCCTATAGTAGACTCCGGGAGTACAATTTCCTTGATTAAGGAGCAATTTGTTCCAATCCACTCAAGATTACCACAGAACGATGGACAAAGTCATTGCGGTATGAACGGTTCAGCTCTTAAAGTTTTGACCATGTTTGAGGGAACTATTTCTATCAATCAGAATGATGTGAAATTGTTGTTTCATGTTGTTCCAGATGACACAATGGAATGCGATTGTGTCTTGGGCGAGAATTTCATTATTGAATGACAATGTTAAGGTTACGTTTAATAGGAAAATGTTGGTAACTTGTGAATCTGATGTTCCGATTGTTAGCGATTTTGTAAAAGAGATCAATATGATGATTGATGGAAATGTGCTCCAAAGTGATTCCCCTGAAATAGTTGTAAATCCGAATGTACCCACAAGTATGCAATTTCAGGTTCAGGAGTTAGTGAATAACTACCTCACCGCTGGCCCAGGAGATCAACCACCTGTCGAGTTCGAAACCACCATCCAAGTTGAGCCTGATCAGAGAAAAGGAACAACTTTAGAGTATTCTGGAAGGTTTGCAAAGGGATAGGGTCATTAGGGAGAGCACCTCCACGTATGCGTCGATTGTCGATGTATCGATTGTTCTGGTCAGAAAAAAAACAGGTAATTCGAAACTCTGTATTGTTTCCCGCGAATTAAATGAAATCTTGTTAAAGATAGATTTCCGATGCCCCTTTTGGACGATCAAATTGATAATTGATAAACAAAAATTTCTTTCCAAAATTGGATTTAAAAAAACGCATTCTATCACATACAGTTGAACTCAGAATCAGTCAAGTACACGTCATTTGTTACACCTTGTGGTCAGTTTGAATACTTTCGAATGCCTTTTGGTTACTGCAACAGCCTTGCTGTTTTCATGAGGTACGTTCATAAAATTCTGAACAAATTGATTCAAGAAGGCAAGATTTGCATTTTCGTGTAGTACAGTTGAGGAGAACTTTGAGATTTTGCAAGAATTATTCGAGATTTTGAGATCGAATCGATTAGAGATGAGATTGGATAAATGTTGTTTTCTAATGTCAAGCGTCACCTACTTGGGATTGATGTCAATTATGGCGTTTCGCCCAGAGCTGAGTACCTTCAGTCAATCTTGCACTTCCCCGTTCCGAAAAACAAACACGAGCTTCATAAGTTTTTAGGTTTAATAAGCTACTTCGGACGTTTCATCGGAAATTTCGCTGTGATAGCTGAGCCTTTGTACGGAATTATTAAAAAGAACACGCCTTTTGATTGGCTAGAGAACGAGTTCAGTACTGTAGCTGTGGAAATAATCTTTCGAGTGCTTGATAACTTCAATAGTGTTCGCAGTCTTACATGGGTATAACTTGACACATTTGCTAAACCCGTCTATGATTTCAAAAATATACTTGTGCTTATAGGAACTAAAGTGGTCAACAAAATAAGTGTCTATGTCGATATTTGTATAGTTTTTCAAAACTTGACAGCTTTGGAATCTTTTGCGCGATTTTGGATCTGTTTGAACTGGTGGATAGCCTCATTCTTTGGCTATCGGATCCAAGTTTTGCGGATATTGAGAAAGCCCAATAAAATTTCTACAGGGTGTCAAATAAAGCAATGCAAAAGTTTTGAAAGTTTCGCTAACCCCCATTTTGCCAAGAAACTTTTTTTGTGGATACCAACACCAAAAATATGAAGAATGATGTATTCTCTCGAAAAGGTTTTCGATTCATCCCCCTATTTCTGTTTAAAAAAAAGTTATGCCATTTTTTCCTCAATCTACACTTTTCGACAATTAACGTTACAACTGGCCATATTATCGATGCAAATTTGACAACAATTGATACTTTCACTTGAAAAACTGTCCCATGAAAAACATTTTCTTTACTCACCCCTAAAATGACTATCTACGGTCAGTGCCTAAAGCCCCTGCGGACCGAGTAAGAATGTAGCCTGCTAGAGCTGGAGATGGAATAGCACTGTATCACATCAGATTTACAAAATTAACCATATGAAACCCTCTGATAATGTTTGTTAAGGGTTGTTTTAAAAAAAATGAAAATTGATAACTTGAGAACGAGAAGACCTAGAGGCTACTTTCTTATTTGACGTTCAATCGCATACGGTGACGCATTTTGCAACAAAGTGGGGGTGTGATTCATAGCTACCCTTACTTAAGGGATGGAAATGTTTTTGTTCAAGTGTTTGGTATCATTTCTTATGGTTTCGTCTGTTCTGAATGCAATTTTGGCAATTAAAATTGATTTTGAACAAATGTTACCATTTGAAAGAAAGAATCAAGTTCATAACTTCGGATGGAGTTTTTCTTTATTGTGACAAAATGTTTACAATTGAAAACAATGTTTCCATAAAATCGATAGAGTTATACTATCAGTAGCGAAAAAAATTGGTACAGCCCAGTTTTAACTTTCAGTTGCTTTCAAACTCGGCGCGGTCAAAGACAGCAAAAATTTTGTAGACAAGACTTCCACTGATTTCCACGTAACTTCTACTGACTTCCATGTGATTTCCATTGACCGCCACCATTGTGTACACCAGACTTCCACTGCGGTTTACCTATAGAGCAAGCGTAGCCGGAACTATGGACTTGATTTCAAGTTGGAGATACGCCCGCGCCTAGAGTCTCACGCAAAAATAGCCAACTCGCTTGTCTTCGTGTCTCGGAGGACACGTAAAGCACTCGTTCTTCCTCGGTTAGTGCGCCACGTCACTAGTCACCTCAAACCAAGTAAAAGTGTAACTAGGAACTGCCTTCGGGTCTCTCCGCAAAATACTCTTCGGCTGCGACTAAAAAAGGAAACACCGTTAGACACGAGGGATATGAAAATATCCTTGAATCACTCACATAAGTTCATCTTCATCAGTATTTGGTGGGACCTCCTCTAGCTCTAATGAGAGCCGCAACCCTTCGAGGCATACTCTCCACCAGGTTTCGCAAAAACTCCTGAGGAATAGCATCCCATTCAACCTGAATCGCATCCGCCAAGTCATCAAAATTTTCAATTTGTCCTTCCCTTTCTTTCATATTTCTCTTCATTCTACTCCATACATGCTCAATCACATTCATATCAGGAGACAAGGGTGGCCAATCCATTCGCTCAATATTGTGATCCCTCAAAAATTCGGTGACAATACGTGCACGATGTGGTCTCGCGTTGTCGTCAACCAGAATGAATCCATCACCGAAGTTTTGCGCGTAGGGGACTACAATATCCCTAATACACAAATCTCGATATCTCTCTCCATTCATGCTCTGTCCTCTTAACACCACCAACTCACTCTTTCCTGTCATCGTGATTCCACCCCAAACAGTCACTCCTCCACCTCCAAACGCCACTCTCGCCTCCATGTGCTCTTCCAAAAATCTTTCATTTCTTCTTCTCCACACCAAAACACGCCCATCCGAATGGAACAAATTGAACTTACTTTCATCCGTAAACAAACATCTACCCCATTCAGCTATTCCCCAGTTCTGGTGGTCCCTAGCCCATTGGAGACGCACGGCGCGATGACGTCGGTTCATTAAAGGGCATGAGGCTCTTCTTCTCGCTCTTAGCCCAGAGTCGTGCAATCTTCGTCTGACAGTTTGGTTTGACAGCTGGATCCCCGTCGTGGCCCTCAACACGTTGTTGATGGCACTTGCAGTAGTGGTCGGTTTTCTCTGGATCGCCCTTCGAACAAAGCGATCCTGCGCAGCGGTTGTTTTCCGAGTTCTTCCTCCACGACGGTAATTAATGTCTCCAGCTGCCAGACGTCAAATTGCACGACTTATGGACCTAGAGGAGGTCCTAAAAAGTGCCGCAATGTTGTCGATGGTGTCGCCCCTCTCTCGCATTCGTGCCACGATGGCTAATTCATCCGGACTTAAACGCGGCATTTTACAAATTACTCTGCTCACAATAGCGGAAGAAAAAGGTTTGGTTTTTAAGGTAACATAAGTAAAACGATAAGTTCTTCAGCTAAAAAGACACATACACAAATGAAAAACCAATCGAACGAGTTTTACCCGAATAGGAGATAATGTTGAATAAAAACAATTTTTAATACCAAAATTGAATTCAGAAGAGACGAAACCATAAGAAATGAAACCACACACTCCTACAAAAACATTTCCGTCCCTTAAGTAAGGGTTGCTAAGAAGGACACCCCCACTACGTTGCAAAATGTGTCACCGTATGCGATTGAACATGAAATAAAAATTTTGTCTCTAGGTCTTTTTCTTCTCAAGTTATCAATTACCAATTTTTTGAAAACAACCCCTAACAAACAATATCAAAGGGGGTTTGATATGGTTGATGTGGTAAATCTGTTGTGACACAGTACTATCCCATCTTGATGCCCGCTCCAGCAGGCTACATTCTAAGTCGGTCCGCAGGGGCTTAAGGCACTGACCGTAGATAATCATTTTAGGGGTGAGTAAAGAAAATGTTTTTCATGGGACAGTTTTTCAAGTGAAAGTATCAATTGTTGTCAAATTTGCCTCGATAATATGGCCAGTTGTAACGTTAATTGTCGAAAAGTGTAGATTGAGGAAAAAATGGCATAACTTTTTTTTAAACAGAAATAGGGGGATGAATCGAAAACCTTTTCGAGAGAATACAACATTCTTCATATTTTTGGTGTTGGTATCCACAAAAAAAATTTCTTGGCAAAATGGGGGTTAGCGAAACTTTCAAAACTTTTGCATTGCTTTATTTGACACCCTGTAGAAATTTTATTGGGCTTTCTCAATATCCGCAAAACTTGGATCCGATAGCCAAAGAATGAGGCTATCCACCAGTTCAAACAGATCCAAAATCGCGCAAAAGATTCCAAAGCTGTCAAGTTTTGAAAAACTATACAAATATCGACATAGACACTTATTTTGTTGACCACTTTAGTTCCTATAAGCACAAGTATATTTTTGAAATCATAGACGGGTTTAGCAAATGTGTCAAGTTATACCCATGTAAGACTGCGAACACTATTGAAGTTATCAAGCACTCGAAAGATTATTTCCACAGCTACAGTAAGCTATTAAAAATAGTTTCAGATAGAGGATCTTGTTCCACTTCCAATGCTTCTAAAGAATTCATAAACGAATCAGACATCTAACACGTCTTGATGCAACAGGTTCGCCCTCGGGTTCGCCAAAGTCAAATGGTCAATTTGAAAAGATCAACAGGGTATCGACTCCCATGTTAGCAAAGTCAGGTCCCAAATCGTTGGAGCACGGTGCTAGATCGCGTTGAATTTGCAATAAATAACACTGTGAACAGGTCGACAGGGAAGTCCCCAAGTGTGTTGCTCTTTTTTGGTCTGCTACAAAGAGGTCCAGTCGAATACAATTGACGCGTTTTCCTGCAGACTGAGTTTGAATTGCATGATGATAGAAATCTGGAGGGAATTAGAGATGATGCTTCTTTAGAAATACAGAGATCTCGAGAACTGAATAAAAATAGTCTCGATAGGAAACGCAAACGACCAAGACAATACTTGGTGGGCGATTTCGTCATGATTCAGAACGTCAATACTTCTCCAGGTGTGAATAAAAAAAATTGATACCTAAGTATTGCGGACCGTGTGTGGTTGCTAGTGTTTGCCCGAATGATCGTTACCTTCTCAAGGACCTTGAAGGCTACCGGTAACACAACTACCCTTTCCGGGGTATTCTGGACGTTTCGCGGATGAAACCATCGATGGAGAGCTCGAACCTGCCAGGTGATGGTTCTTGTCAATCTGATGGTGTTATTCTGTAAAAAAGATATATCGATGTAAGCGCTTCATCGCTGTAAAATGACAGAAGTGATAATGTTCTGCATTGTCACATGTGTCATCTTACAGCGATACAGCGCTTACATCGATGTATCTTTTTTACAGAATAGCACCATTAAATTATAATTTTTATGTTCAATGTTCAGAGTTTTAATGGCTCAAATTATGTTGAGACGTCATATCTGTGTTTTGTTGTAAATGTTTAGGTGTACAACTTAGTGATAGGTCGAGCTTAAGATCGTGGTCGATCTAGTTGTCAGAACGGCCAAGCTGTAGGCGCTATTTTCAATCATTCGAATGTAGCACCAAGAAAAAGAGTACTGCGCTTGCGCGGGCAGAAAGTTCTAGATGGTTACAATTGCAAGTCGAAGCCTGCAGAAGTTGTTGTTAAAAAGTCGGAAGTCGGTTGCATGTAGTTTTGTCGTTTGTATACGTTGCACTTTTTTCTTGGGAAGAAAAATACAGAATTTTGCGTCACCCCATTGTCTTATTGAACCCTAACAACCGCTCTACAACCTACAGTCATCTCTACATTACCATTGTCACATTACGTAAGTAGAAATTCTGAAACAGAATGAAAGCAGTGCTGAACAAGGTACTCCTTCAACCCGTGCTTTTGCCTCCCGCGAAACCGTCTTGCTGCAAGACTCGGGGTGATCCAGCAATGGATTCTTGATCATCTTATCGGCCGCCGTTCAACGGTCAGCTCAGAACTGGCACGGACCGGGAGAATCCGACTGTCTAGTTAAAAACAAAGCATTGTGATGGCTTCAACAGGTGCTGACGCGATGTGATTTCTGCCTAGTGCTCTGAATGTCAACGTGAAAGAATTTTAGAAAGCGCGTGTGAATGGCGAAAGTAACTATGACTCTCTTATTTCTCTCGTATACTGGTCAAACCATGAGCGGGCAGTGGGGCGACCTCAGATGGGCTTATACCCGGGAGTTGAGATGTCGGCAATCAGACTACTTTCTATTGAAGATCGTGAGTCCAAGAGTGGTGTGAGAGAGAGGGATTTGCATTTGGGTCGTGTGACTATAGCTTAGGCCAACAGTGGACGTGGCAAGGCCCAAGGCTGCCTTGCCAATCATTGCGACGGAGCACCGCTAAGGTCTGTAGATTGGCCGTCAAAGTCCGGGTATGGGCACTGGTTGGAGTAAGCCTCAAAGTCCGCGCGCTGCGTCTACGGCAATCTCTGGAAGGTGAACGCAAGATGGAGTGGTCGAGGAGCGTGTGGAGTTGCTAGAAAAGCTAAGGTGGTACAGACGCGCCATCTTTCTTTTGATTCAAACCCTCGATGTCTGTTTCCCGATATCCTAACTCCGGGGCCGCTGTGCGCCCGCAAGTCAGGAGCCTTCGCGTGGCGGGAGTTGTGAGGTAAAGGCGGATGAAAAGGCCTGAGCCGACCAAGACCTGACAGACCGGGAAAGTCTGGGTTAACCACACGCTTGTCCCACACTAGTTGCTGAAAAGAGACGCATAGCCTCAGACTTAGGGGAGCGTGGTCTTCCTCCCCCGCGTAATGTCCGGACCAAACGGGTTGACAAACTACCTCGTGGTAGCAAGTCTCGCGGACAGCGACAGTGACGGCGAAGGAGTCGCCGGCGTTCTACCACTAGGTGTAGAGGAACGTAGTTTGACGGTAGCGTTGCCATTCTAAGACAGGGTATGCAGTGTTTGTCTCAGCACCGTAAATGGGAACTACCGAGCAATAAGCCTGAACGATGAACTGAGGCATGTTAAGGAGGAGGACCCTCGATACCTTGTAAAATTGGAGTGCACAGTGTGTCAGGGCATACAAACATAAACATGCGGCTCTTTGCCATATGCCCAAGTGCGCTGGGCAACGAGGACAAGCTACAGGAAACCCATTCAAATGCCAAGCCTGCGACGAAGGATTTCTCACACTTTTTTTTTGAGCTGTGACGTCCCCAAACTGACTACCTTATCACTATAAAAGCCACAGTTTCGGACACGAGAAATTTTTACTTCCGCACACAGATTTCCAGTTTTCCGTCATCACACCTGGCAAAATATTGACAAAATCTCAACACAAACTGATCTTGCTGGTTTTTCCATTGTTACGAGAAGTTGTATACTTGAAACCCTCAAAAATCTAGTTTGAACTCAAAGAGAAATTGGACCAAGTCTTGCTGCATATCCAATCAATTCAAGAACAAATCTCAATTAAGTTTGCAATGACGTACATCTTGAGCTCTTTTGAGTACCTATATACCGTCAAGATTTTTGGAAAGAGTCTCTGGAGGTCGAGGTTCAATTGTTTTTTTAGAACTGCGCATAAGGAGTTGGCCAACATCATTAGAGCTTTATCAGAAGAGCTTCTGGAGATCAGAAGAAATGAAGAAATCTAGATGTCGGAAGCTTGATCAAGGAAATCAAGGATTTTCAATTCATCAGGAGGTGCAGATATCACTGATGACCACAAATTCCGTCTCACATACATGCAAGCAGAGCTCATCAAATATTCAATGGATTTGACAATGGAGTATGCTGCTGATTCAAATGGAACAGAACTGATTGCTGAGGTAATGATCGAGCATAAAAAAGCTGTTTCCATCTTGGACGACAGTTTTGGGAAGGTGACTCATCTTTAGGTTCTTCAGTTCACACGCACAAGTTTATTCTGACGTCGAATTACAAAAACATGAAAACGGCCTACAGAATTTCTCTTCCAAGTAGCCAGGTAACATCGAAATCAGTGGAAAGATTTTTTAGCAACCTGAAAATTGGTGATAGTGGGGGGTTTAGCGGAATGATCTGTGCGATTTGTGATCAAAGCATGAAATTTGGCATATGTGTTCAGAAGACCCTCCTTTGCAATTTCAGATGTGGCGCCACGCAAGATTTTGCACCAGAGGCACTGTATTGCGGTTAGCATACCTGCAAGGGGTAAATTCTGCAAAAATGGTTTCTGGCCGGTCTCTGGTACCGCAGTCGGTATTTTATAGTTCTGTTTAGTTAAAACTACATGTAGCAATGAGTGAGGAGTACATTTTCACAAGCAAAGTTCCAAATGCTGTCTTTATACGTTGTTTCAATACATTTTAAGGCCAACTTTGTTTTAGTTCAGGAAACTTGGTAAAAAAATTGCCAATACCTCGGCAAAGATATGAACGTCCTGAAAATTTGATACTCTGTCCAGAATTATGTACCCTACTACATATCTAAAATTGCCAAAAATCGCACCTCGAGGCTTCGAGTTATTGGAGGGGGGGTAAAAAATTGCAGCTCAAAATGAAAGGTATAGAACCCGATGGAACCCGTCAATCCAATAGAGGCAAATACGTCGTAGTTCGACGCATCACAACCAGTTGATACAATTTTAGCACAAAAAGTGTCGATCATTGTTGAAGGGGGGTCGTGGGGAAGGGCGAAACTCGGCTGGGTGGCTCTTTTTCTTCCTGGGCCATGAAGAATCGATCCCGACAAGATTGGTATCTTTTCCGACTAAATTCAATGTGCTGAACTTGAATCCGATGTGTAAATTTGGATAAAAACAAGTTCGAACAAGTTAACTTGAGAAAACCTGTTTTTTCTTTGACAATTTTCACGTAACTTTTTTTTACTGTTAAAGGTATTCATCTATGGAAATATTTCAGAGGCCATTAGATTGAACTGTATTCTTGACGAAAATTATTCATTCGATCTGTAATTTTGTTTTCCGGCATAGAAAAAACCGATTTGAACTTTAGTCGGCACTGCCCGGCGTCTACTAATGACCAGAACACTACAGCATGCACCTTCAAGTAATAACTCAATACCCTGCATTGCGATTTATGACAATTTTGTTCATGTTATAGGGAATTCAGTTCTGCACAGATCCTCGAACTTTCAAAGATTAGTTATAATTTTTCAGATAGTTTGGGCAATTTTCATTTGAAGATGCATGGTGTAGTGTTCTGGTCAGTAGTAGACGACGGGCTGTGCCGACTTAAGTTCAAATCGATTTTTTCTGTCTCGAAAAACACAGTTACAGATCGAATGGATGATTTTCGTGAAGAATACAGTTCAATCTAATGGCCTCTAAAATATTTTCAAAGATGAATGCCTCTAACAGTAAAAAAAAGTTTTGTGGAATTTGTCAAAGAAAAAACAGGTTTTCTCAAGTTAACTTGTTTGAACTTGATTTTGTCCAAATTTATACATCGGATTCAAGTTCAGGACATTGAATTTAGTCGGAAAAGATACAAATCTTGTCGTGATCGATTCTTCATGGCCCAGGAAGGAAAAGAGCCACCCAGTCGAGTTTCGCCCTACCCCACGACCCCCCTACAACAATAATCGACACTTTTTGTGCCAAAACTGTATCAACGGGATGTGATGCGTCGAACTACGACGTATTTGCATCCATTGGATTGACGGGTTCCATCGGGTTCCATACCATTAATTTTGAGTTGCAATTTTTCACCCCCCCTCCAATAACTCGAAGCCCCGGGGTGCGATTTTTGGCACTTTTAGATATGTAGTAGGGCACTTAATTCTGAACATAATATCAAATTTTCAGGACGTTCTTGTCTTTGCCGAGGTTTTGGCAATTTTTTTACCATGTTTCCTGTACTAAAACAAAGTTGGCCTTAAAATGTATTAAAACAACGTATAAAGGCAGCATTTGGAACTTTGCTTGTGAAAATGCACTCCTCACTCATTTCTACATGTAGTTTTAGCTAAACAGAACTAAAAAATACCGAGTGCGGTACCAGAGAACGGCCAGGAACCATTTTTGCAGAATTTACCCCTAGCAGGTATGCTAACCGCAATACAGTGCCTCTGGTGCAAAATCTTGCGTGGCGCCACATCTGAAATTGCAAAGGAGGGTCTTCTGAACACATATGCCAAATTTCATGCTTTGATCACAAAATGCACAGATCATTCCATTTTTGGCCGTTAACCCCGCCACTATGAAAACCACTTGAGGTTGACCATGGGCCAGGGGAGGCTCATCAATCGCAGTTTGCTGTGAACTGAATTCGGTTCAACGTCAAGATTCGACATTGGAAAGAATACAGAGGATTTTGCTTCAGTGGAGGAGAGAAAAGTGAAATTCTAATAAGTACCTATAGTTTATTAGCTGATACGTGAGGTTTTTTCGGTCGATAGAATATCTTTATTTTTTGTTTGAATACATTTTCAAGCAAAGTCTCATTCTATTTCTCGAACAGAATTGTTATTTTCTCCAGCTGCTGCAAAAATATCCAAGCCACGAGAAAAAATTACCAATCATGGAATATTTTGGTAGTATGTTTTTTCCCGAAATAATTGTTGATAGGAGGAGGGTTTGAATCGAAATTTGCCCCAGTTGATTTTTTTCTAGGAAAGACCCTGCCAGGAACAGAGATCTTGACGGGCTCAGGGTTCATACGTCACCTGTCGGTTTGAACGTGTTTCAATGACTTCTTCAGTAGTGTTTGCAGGGCTTTGCACTTGCCCACAATTTTGTTTCGATTATACACTTTTTCCAAGTTTATAGACTCCGCCACGGTAAACTGCCGGGGAAAGTTGAGTATCTGTGCCTCGACTATTGAGGTTCATTCTCGGGTTCAATCGCAAAAAAACTCAGATTTATATTACCAACTTACTCCTAGGTGAAATATGTTCGACTATTCACTACGCGAGATCCGCGCAGCTCGTATATAAATTCTGATTTAAAGGGCAAAAGTGCCTGCTTGCTACGAACGCAAGACGTTTAGAGAACCGAAATCTCCCGCATGTAAGCTTCACCATAAATACGTTATGCACATACTCACAAAAGCCCGACTGGTGGTCGTGCCCCAGCGGAGTCTATTTAGCAACATGTTCTCTGGGGGGTGGAAGGAGAAGGAGGTAACTCACATGTACATACGTACGACGAGACAGAAACGGTTTTGGCCAAATAACACCGAGGGACCGCACGAAATGAACTCTCTCCTCCCTCCTTCCTCCTTCCGAGCTCCCGATGGTCTTAATCTGATAAAGCTGCGGGACGTAACCCGGAATACAGCGAAGCAAGGAATGAATATTCAGACTCACACATACAAGACGGCGGGGGGAGTTTCTGGACCGGAGGATTTTCGTTGATGGCAGAAGGGGGGGGCGACGGAGGTCTTCTCGGCTTCCATCACTAATTTGCGCCAGTAAACCTAAGTAAACGCTCCAATTACAATTCCGAGTTAAACCGCTTGTAGTTGCTGGCCGGAGTCGTAAAGTAGTAGGCGCTGGCTGTTGTTCTTGCGCCGGGAAGTTTGCAAGTGACATCCAGCAGGCGCTTTGCTGAGTTCGAGCATGTTGTTTATGTGGCGATTTGGGTTTTTTTGGCCGTGGGTCATGTCTTTGTGGAACAATATTCGAAGTTATCTGCCGCATCGATGACGTTGCACTTGTGGCTTCGCGGGGAGATGTCATCAGCCGACCTGATCTATCGATGAAACCGTTAGTTCCAGCATAATAGCGTTTGTTTTTCCTCCTCCCTAGTGGTTAACCCGCCCCTCGGAACCGCTGAAGCATTACTTCAGGGGGCGGCTGGTCATCATAACATCATCAACATCTCATTCTCTTCCACCATTCTAGTTCTTCTTTCGCTTTTGTTCCGACGATGTACCTGATCGCTTTTGCAATCATCTTCCAAGCCTCCGTCTTGTTTCCTTCCACCTGTCGCACTGTGGTAACGTGTGCTCCGCCGTATCTCTCATCTGACAATGGTAACAGGCATCAGTCTCGGAGCGTTTGAATCTCTCTAGATACTGCCTGAAGCATCCGTGTCCGCTTAGTACCTGTGTTAGGGAATAGTCCATCTCTCCCTGTCCTCGATTAATCTATGGCCTTATGTTGGGTATGAGTTTCTTAGTCCATTGTGCTTTTTCCGTTGTCTCTCTCCATCTGTTCTGCAATTTTTCTATAGTTTTCTCTCTTAGTTCTTGGTTTGTCCGTCCTGTCCGTTGGTAAATTTGGAGCCTTCCTTTGACCATGAGGTCTACCGGTGGTGTCCTTGCCAACACCTGCGCGCCTCCGTCGACGTTGTTCCATGCTCTGTACATCCGTATTAGTGTTTTTCGTTGTACTCTTTCTATTATATTTTTGTATTTCTTGACACTACATCCATGCTTGACACCAGTGGCGGCTCGTGAGTTTTTTGCAAGGAGGGCTCAAATTGATTGACAAATTCGAGAGCTGAGAACTATATTGTTCTATCTGCACTTCTTGTAGAAAATGTTTTTCGAACTTCGAACCAGCAAAACATGGACATAATGTTTCCTGATATAAACAATATTAGATCAGAAACTAGAGAAAGAGGCTTTTATTCCTTTCCCGTTTCTGATCTGATTGTTCAAATCATGGAACATTTTGTCCATGTTTTGTTGGTTCGAAGTTCGAAAAACATTCCTACAAAGAGTGCATATAGAACAGTTCTCAGCTCGCGAAATGACGAAACTCGAGACAAAAACTTTTTGGTCGTATCCGCATCACAACCATATGGAGTTTTAGCATTGACTGTTTTGTCAAAATTACGTGTGAGTTAATGCACCACGAATTTATTCTTGCGGGTTCGATTTGCTTTATATTCAGTAAATCAATGCTGTAATCGGACGTCCGTTATTTTTTTGCATTTATTTCTTCTTGTAGGCTTGATGACCTAAATGTAACTTTTTTAGGTCAGCTATCTTCATGTTTGCAAACTGTTGACTAATCGAAAAGTACATAAATAATTATATCGATTATTTCAATCGGCTGGGGGCTCGAGAAACGGAGCCCATATCTGCAGTATAGAGCGGAAGCCGCGTCTCGCGTTGCCATGGTTACGGCACATGTTTTGCGCGGATGCACCCCGGCATCACCGCATCGGCGGTGGGCGCCGAATGCGGAGCCCAAGACGAACTTCTTCGACCGTGCGATCGCTTAGAATTATTTTGTTAAAATATTAATTGACCAATGACTGAACGTTTTTGCATTAAACCAAATCTTTGGAATAAGTATAATTAATAAAATGCATTCCATGTCTTCCTACCGATGAAAGTCTCTTGCCGCCTTTAGCGTTGGGGGGGCGCCGCCCTTGAGCCCTCCCTCACCAGCCGCCACTGCTTGACACGCATTGCTCTTTTCCATACTGGAGCACTGTACAACAGCATGGAGTACACCACTGCCGTTATAGTTTTCCCCTTCCCCATAGGTTGGTCCTCCAATGCTTGGCATTAAACGTCCCAGTGCTTTAGTCTCTCCCTTTGGCTTGTTAGTTACTGCCACGAGCACGAGCCTGTACGAGCCTGTACGAGTACCTACGTGTTGTTTCATTGTCATGTTCCTGTCGAATCTTATGTTATACCCAAGTATTTCAGATTATCGCGACTTGTTATCTCCATGTCGTCAAGTGTGATGGTGATACTGGGTATTTTTCTTCTCCTCACCAGTAGCACAACTTCTGTATTTGTAGAAGCCAATTTCAGTTTTTTTTCTCCTTGAGGCAAGTATTCACGTTGTTGATGGCATGACTTGCCTTGGCTTCCAGGCTTTCCGCATTTTTGGCGCACACAACTACAGCCAGGTCGTCAGCGTAGGTTATCAGTGTAACTCCATCTAGCATCTTGAGTTGTAAGACTTCATTATAGTAGACACTCCACCTAGTGGGTCCCACTGTAGTTCCCTGCTTGACTCCACTCGATACCTTCATTTTGTGTTTCTGTCCAACTATGATTTTTTCTATTCTCAAAATAGCTGGTTATTAGCTTCATTAGGTACTGAGGCATTTTCCATTTCCCTAGCTCTTTCATGACACCTGGCTAAAGCCATGGCGCGCTGTTGAATGTATTTTGTATAATATCCAATGTCATGAGAGCACAGAAGCCCCGACTGCTGTAGGGTCCCTCACTGGCCGTGTGAGCAATTCGTTGCACCTTTTGCATGGCGTCCACCGTAGATCTACCCTTTCGAAATCCTCACTGAAGTTCGGCCAATCCTCCCTTCTCCTCAATCACATCTGTGACTCGCTTCACTATCATGTGTACCAGTAGTTTAATCACTCTGTTAATCATGCATAACGGTCGGTATGTAGTTTTGTCATTCTGATTCTTTCTTGGTTTCTCTATCAGGACCAGTCTTGTTTCCTTCCACTTCAGGGGATACTCGCCTCGTGTAAGTATGTCATTCATTGCATTTGAGGCTTGATTCATCTCGTTATCTCAGGTGGTATGTGGTCTGGTCCCGGTACTTTACCGTTCTTCATCTTCTTTATTGCCATCTCAAGCTCGTTCTGCGTAAACAGTTGTGTAGTTTGTATTATCGGTTGTTCTTTGTTCCTCTCCTTCGAAAAAAGTTTTTTGGCTTTGTTTATCAGTTGCTCGTTGGTCAGCTGAATTTTGGGGGACAATTTGAATTTTTTCCCGACTATTCTGTATTCATTTCCCCAGGTGTCGTTTTCCACTTCCTCACAGATCTTCCTTCAAGCCCAATTTTTTGCGTAGTATGTTGCTTTTCGTAGCGCATCTCTTTGTTCTATATATTCTGTATCGTTGCTTCTCTTCTACAGAGTGTCCCAGCTAAAACAATCTAGCGCGATTTTCTCAGAAAATATCAAGGCAACAAACATTTTTTTCAATTCGGGGGAAGCCTGATCTTTTAGCTTTCTTTGGAGGGAGCGCCGATGCTCATAGGTGCTCTAATTTCCAAGAAAATGGAATTTGAATCACAAGAATCCGAAAATTTCTGACCGACAAAACAAAATACTCCAGATAAAAGATCCTCTTTTTCTGGGCTTTCCATTGATGTGTCGCCGATGTCTGTACCTGGCCCAATAAGCCGGAAATTCTGCCTCAAAGTCCAGCAAACACAATAATCGGAATTCATAACGACGTCACCGATCACACACTTGTTGATTTTCACATCAGCCAGTATTCATTGCTATGGAGAATCCAGGTATATTGAATGAAAAAGTCCTAGTAATGGCTGGTGTTAAAATCAACAAGTGTGTGATCGGTGACGTCATGGATTCCGATTATTGTGTTTGCTGGACTTTGAGGCAGAATTTCTGGCTTATAGGGCCAAGTACAGACATCGGCGACACATCAATGGAAAGCCCAGAGAAAGAAGATATTTTTTTCATCCAAAGTCTTTTGTTTTGTCGGTCATGAATTTTCGAATTCTTGTGATTCGCCCGATTCAAATTGCATTTCTTGGAAACTAGAGCACCTACAAGCATCGGCGCCTCCTCAGGAGAAAGCTAAAAGATCAGGCTTCCCCCAGTTGATTTTTTTTTGTTGCCTTGATATTTTCTGAGAAAAACGCGCTGGATTGTTTTTGCTGGGACAGTTAGCATATCAGTTATTATGCTTCTCCTATTGTTTCGTGTCATCACACTTTTTTTTCTTCAAGCAGGCCCTTCTCATTTCCGCTATCTCCTCATTCCACCAGTAGACCGGCTTCCGTTCCTGTGCATGCCCCTTTGAGTTCAATTTTCCGCTGAAAAACCTGCATAATATGATTGATCTGTCTTGATCTTCCATCATTCAGCTTTGGGCCGATCAGTGAACTCTTTTTGGAACGTTCTGGTCATTTGTACTCATTTCGTATGTGATGTTTCTGTGGTTGCTCAAGTTTTCGTCCTCCAGTACTTCCAAATTTTTCGTTCTGGTCGAAACTTCCTCCGTGGCGAGCGTGACGTCGGGATGTGATTCGCTCTTTCCTCGAACAAACCTGTGGTGGAACCACGAACACTCGACAGTTGTCGATCTCGACGATTTCCCCTTTCCCCTCTACACACCTCACCCTAATTTCTCCTAGCCCCTCTGCACCCTTCACCCTTTAGGAAAGGGAAAATTGTCGAGGTCGACAGCTGTCGAGTGTTCGTGGTTCCACCACTGGGCTCATTTCCGAGGTTTATAACTTGCAATCCGTATTCTTCTATCCATTCAACAAGTTTTCTTCCCCTCAGATCTTCGAAGGGAGATCCCCATCTGGGCTCTTTCACATCGATTTCCCTCTCTTGTGCTGTTCTCTCCAGTAAACTCTGCGCTTCTTCAGATCTATTCGAATTGGTCTGAATCACTTTTATTTTCTTCCCTGTGTACATTTTGTCTAGGTTTGTGTTTTGTATGTTTTTGACTTGTGAACATTCTTTGTGTATTTTTCTTGCAGTCCCCACCTGTCTTTTCGTCTGTTCAGTTTCCAGGCTTTGTACTTTATCTACTTGGCGTTTTTCTTCTATGTATTTTATGATGGCTTTACACTTCTTGCATCCAGGGGGGTGTGCCTCATTCTCTCCTATGTCTTTGCATAGGTGACACGTCGATAGTCCATCATTACATGGGAGGCATTTTGGTTTTCCCTTGCATTCCATGGATTTATGTTCGTTTCCGCCGCACACATCACACAGTTTGCCACAATCAGGGCCCCTACAGCTTCTAGATTGATTCCCGTAAGCTAGACAGCGAAAACATCTCTAGTGTTTCTTCTTCTCTTGTATTCTGCAGTTGTTCCATCCTATTTTGATCCTTTTTCAGGAAAGAAGCATTTTAGCCTGTTCTCTATTAATTATCGCCATAGCGTCTTTTGAGTCTCTTGACCCGTTGTTATATTGTCTGATCCATTGTGTTTAGATGGATTCAGCTTCGTTATCGCTTGCATTTGCCATTGCTTCTATAATCTCCTCCTCTGAGACATCATCACTTAGATCCTTCACTTCTACAGCTTTTGTTTCTCTTGTTGCCGGGATATATTTCACCATCTCGTTTGTCAAAATTTGTCCCATAGCTTGTGATAGCTTGGTGCCGCTTTCCGCCTTCCTGTCCATTTCTGTGATTATCTTGCCGTCCCTGCTCTTTTTGACTCTTCTTATTTCTTCAATTCCAGCTTCTTTTGGCAGTTCACTTCTCAGTTTCTTGAGGGTAGCCGCATATGTACCACTGTCTACACCCACCATTATTTTTTCTGGTCTGGATCTGCCAGTTTCCTTGTTTGTCTGTGGTTTTTTGGTTTTGCCACCTTTGTTCTCGCCCGGGAGACTGTATATCAGTATCTCAAAGTTGTCTACCCAGAACATGACCTCCAGTAGCTTTTTTACAGTTATCCATTTTAGTCCATCTCTGTTGCATCCCAGTTTTGGTACCGCCAATTTATTTACTCCATGCTGTTGGATAAGTCTCTTAATGTTGAGAAGCGAACTATACAGCGTTTCGAGTGTTGGCTTCGCTGTTGATATGTCTTTGGTGATCAGACAGTAAACCCTCCGGGCAACTGTTTTCCCGCTCTTGAGTCCAGTTTTCTCCTGTATCGTAGCTATGCCACCGGATTTTGCATTTTTCTTCCTTAACGTATCTTTGTTTTGGAATAGATCTCTAAACCTCACCGCTATCCCTCTATACATTTCAAGATCTTCAGCAACGCAGTGTGCCAGTGCATACTCATCTGGTGCCTCAAAAACATCGCCTGTGAGCTCTTCAACTGTCTTATAAATGCTTATCGCGGTCTCTCTGCGTTCACTCATTGCAGTGGTTTTGTAATCCGAACATGATGGTATCATTTTTCCAAGGCTCTCGTTATTGCACACCATCATAGTCTCCCTTGTGTGCAACCCAGTAGACACCTTCTTGCTTTTAACACCATATCGTCCATCTGCTTTCGCACATTCATTATCTCCTAGCTCCAAAGAGGTAGGTATTTTCTTTTCTTGCTTTTTCTAACTCCTCTTCTAGTTTTGCTGCCTTTCGGCGATCCTGTTGTTCTTTGATCGCGATCCTTTTACCAGAGAGAAAAGCTCTACCGCCATTCGCTTCACCTCCTTACTAACATTTTGGTTTTCGTTTGCGAACTTACAGATATGCTCTAACTGATCCTGTAGCTTATTTGTCGTTCCGCGGGTTTCGAAATCTACCAGAGGGCTAATCTCTTTCTTTCTCTTTCTTGAGTTTCTTTATGATATAGGTGTGTCTATATCAAACTTCCTTCTGAAAATAGGAAAAACAAAACTTCAGCCGGTAAACTCTTTGTCCTAGTAAGTAAGTAAGTAAGTAAGTATCTTTTATTCTGTGTAAAAATCCTCATCTCAGATTTCTGTTAATTTGGTACTTATACCTTACACCAGCACTGGTTTGTCCGTTGGCAAATGTTTCACACTCCCCTTTCTCTCGAATGGGTTTCGGTCCTCGGCGATCTCCTTCAGGGTTTCTGTCTTGTCCGTATTCGTTGCCTTGTCGTCTGAGGTTCTAGTCATAGAAGTCTGTGTAGCGGAGCATATAGCGTTGAGTTGCTATGAACAGATGGCGCCACACAAAAATCTCATTTGTATGTATTCATCGGTGTTCACTTAAATGTACATCCGAGTACCGAAACGCCCCAGGAATACGTTACTTTCGTTTTTCACTTGCTCTGTATTCAAACTGAAGGCTTTATGAGAATCTCAACATTTTTTCACTACCATCATCATTTTACTCCATTGAAACGATCGGATTCTGGCAAAAAGGGGACCGAGGGCGAAACTATGTTGGCGAAACACAATCATGTCAGATACGTTACGCGTGGACTCTTTTCGCGAGAGACGAAGAACGAGAGCGTTTTCTTCACCATGCAGTAATTTAGAAGCAACAACCACTTGTGCCGAAATGCGAGTTCAAGTAACGATGTGTCTGTTTTCTGCAAAAATGAGTTCAAATTCACAGTTTCTTCACAATGCAACCCCCCGTCGTTTCTTTCAGCCCCACACCAGGCCGTCTCCGAGGCAGTCATCCCCTCCCCCCATTCTTTGGCTCCGACTTTCCGATTTCAATTAACTCGAGCAAGAAAAGTTTGAAAAAAGAAAAGGTTAATTATATGGCTCGCTCCGATCCAGCTAGAGAGCCGGCCAGGGTTTCTCTGTGCTCTCGCACACAAGTTTTGCACAACTATTTTTACTCCTCATTGCTGCCGCCGCCAACGCCGCCCGCCTGCCTCCGTCCTGCTGCTCTGCTCCTGCTGCTGCAGCAGGAATATTCCAGTCGATGGGGTACAAGTTAAATTAGTGCCACACAGAGAGCCGCGCAGCACTACAACTGGCTGGCTCCGGATGCCCCGGACTTTTGTTCGAATTTAAATTATTGTGTAGTACCGGTAGCAGTAGACTGATGGAACAATTTCAGCTGAAGGTGTGTGTAATGCTCGCTCAATTGTGGACACAAAAACTCATCTCGTTAACGTCTCTGTTCTGCTTATCCACCTGCCCGTTCCATATTCCTATTTTATGTGTAAATTGCTCTATCGAGCTGGAAATAAGGGAAATCCAATCCATGTTTTTTTTCCAGGAAAAACGAACTCGTTTCAACTTGTCGACACTAATTTCGCCGCGAGTTTCGCCGGCAGGACAAGTCACCGACATGGGAACTCGCCAGCAATAAAGGTAACCGACTACACGACGACTCATTGACAACAACAACAAGCTTACCTTTTCTACCTTTATTCTCTCCAAAAATAAGTTTTGTTGTCACCTAGTAAATTCAATTAATTTCGGCGTTTTTAACGTCAACGAAATTCAGACCGGGTCCTTGCCTTGCAGTCGTAGAAAAGCGGCTCATTCAGGCCTGGATTCTAAAATCTGAATCATTCAGTAAGTGTTTTTTCCTTTTTTTTCCTTTTTCGCCTTTTGATTCAAGCTATGTATCGGCAGGAGGACACAGTCTTTTAGGCACTTGATGTCACATCTTTTTGTGAAATAAGGTCATACTAATCCTAACTGTGTGGTTTCAAAAGGAAGAAAGATCAAAATTGAGTGAAGGAACACTTCAGTGGGGAGGCTGTCCGGAACCGGTAAAGGTTCAAGACAGGTTTAAGACAAGTCGAAGTGCTTATCAAACGACAGAGACGACAGATAGGTCATTTGTATAAAGCGGAGGTAATGTTCGGGGAGCCAGAACATTAGAATGGGGATAATCAGTACCTACCGAAACCAGAACCAATAGAAGACAGGTTCCGAACGCTTAGTATAAGAGCTGCCTTGGAGGCAAGAGCCTGGGTTTGATATAACCAGAAGATGTCTGCAGATGCGCTAGGAGAAGGCTCTCTGAAAAAGAAAACCGGTGGAGTCTTTAGAATGAGGGCTGTTTGACGAAACTGTGTGGATCAACAAAGAGGTAGCTGCCGGTGCAGTTGTACTCCTTAGTATTGAGCACCGCACGGGAGCAAAAGCGCAAGTACAGGGACGAAGACAGTATCAGTGAGATATTTATATTCTCCGTTTACTCCCTTGTCTTGGAAGTTTTATTGGTGCTGATCTAATTGTTCGTTTTTTCAAAACAGGCCGCCTTACACAGCGATCGGCCGAAGGCCGTCTCTGCCGCCACCGGCTTCCATCGCCTGAATGCACCGTAGCCGCCACCCGAAACATGCCAACGCAGAAAGCTGCTCTTGCAAACGACGAAGAATTCTGTGATTGCTGTTCACTGAACCGAAATGCTGAGCCAGTCTGGCATGTAAATTATCAGTCGCTGAAACGAGGCTTGTTTGGGAAACACTATGCTCGAATTTCACTTCTCATCCCGCTTCGCCGCGATAGAATGACGTATTTTTTTCTTTTCCAACGCCGACCCACCGTTAGGCCAGGATATCGCTGTACACCGCGTGATGGCGCAAAACCGACAGCGATCCGACAAGAGCGTTGATCCTGGCAAGCTCCCACCGTCGGCTTGGCTTGGACTGGCGGGGCTCTTTGGGAAATGCAAGCGAAGCAGAGACGACCCCTAACATCGCAGCCGGCCCTGAGATAAGTACCCCTTTGTTCTACTGTGGTATTATCGATTGTAATCGATCGCTGTTGAAGTAAATTCAGTCAGGCCGTGATCTAGTTCTATTTTTACTCCACCTCTCTGCCGCTGATTAGATTGGAATCATAAGTAGTCCGGCCTCTTGTTTGTCGGAAACTTTCCCACGCATCTTGTGAGGACTTGTTGCGGGAATCTGGCTGTATTTCGTTCAGGAACCACTTTGACCACCCGAAATGAAACACAATTGAAGCTGCAAAAGAGCGAGGTTCTTTGCATTCTTATCCATTAGTACTGGAGCCGATGAGGTTGACTGTGGGAATCATTGGAAAGGGGTCAATGAGCATTCAGTTGACGTAGCCCTTAGCAGTGGAGTTGAGTGGGAGAAAAGGCCTATGTATCGAGGCTATCAATATTCGGAATGAAGAGCCTTGTATTGGAGCTGAACGGATTGAAGGATAGAAGCCACCAATAGAAGGGCTATCAGGCGACAGGTCGGTGTATTACGGCTTTTTTGAAGACGAAGATCTGCATACTTATATGTGGAAAGAATGTTATCAGAAGACAATAATTCCCCCTCGAAATAGGGCTTTCTGATGCTACCGACATGTGACTCACGTGAGTAGGTATTTGACTATCAACATAAAGTTTGCAAAAAAAAAAACGGATGTAAGGTCTTTGATATAAGGTTTTAATGAAGCAAAAGCCCCAGGTTATCAACAGAAACGGTGCGAGCTCCTAATGAACATCGCATTATTTAGACCGAAGGTGAGGGGAATAAATCAGGTCGTAGGAAGGTTCATTTCGGTGTGACTAATGAAGAGAAAGTTCTTTCCCGGTGGAATAATATTCAAGGAAAACTCATTCCGGCAGCAATTTCCAGGAAAATCTAATTCTGGACTAGCCCACACGGGTACCGTAACAAAATTGAGTAAAGGCTGGTGTTCCCAGGGGATAAAGTAACAAAATCTTCAAAAGACAAAACCCAGGACATCCCCCATACACGGTTGTTACTTTCAGGCGTTCTGCAAATTTGCATCATGATATAAAAAAATCCTTATTTATTCCTTCGCTTACGAAGGCATAATCTTTGGATCGAGATTATTGTATGTGTTCTGATAGCACCTAAAATAAGGTCTGCGTCCTTAGACGAACGCCATACTGAAGCCTACTCCATAAACGGGTCGAAAACAAACGGGGAAAAATCAATAAATGCTGAGGAATCGAGCGTGTGGATATTCAAATTCAGCAGATGATTAAAAGATGTCGCTAGCCGTTCAATTCATACGTAATAATCGAGCAAGTTAGTATAAACCGATTTTAATTCATTCCATCTACAGTCTACTTCCGAGATTCAAATACGCCACCCGAAATTGTGCGTGCTCTGAGCTGCGAGGCTCTTCATCCGATATAGTTGCAACATGCCCATCCGCACATTATTGTCGCATGTAAGTTTTACTTATTGAATTGAATTTGTACAGTCTGTTTGTACAGTCATTCAGGTTTCGTTATACGGAACAGCGGCCTCGTCCCGTACAGTTAAATCCAAGGTGCGCATCGTCGAATGACACTCGTATGTGACGAACGTATTTCACATCGAGCTGCCGCGGCATGCCTCGTCGCTGTAGTTATTAAGAGTTTGAGTTTCGCACAGTCTACAGTCCACTTTTGCCCACTGGCGCCTGGTTAATTGCGTTAAACGTTGAGAGACGACCAAGGAGCTCTTAAGCCAAAGCAAGAGCCTATGGACTGTGGGTACCGCCGCGAGTAACCGAGGTAGCTACCCAGGTGCGTCCCTTGCTGCCGAAGGTACTGTGGAATTTCGTATCCACAGAGGGTTGGAACCAGCTTACGCAGGCCGCTGCCTGAACAAAGCGGAGCCCGCATCGAGCACTCGTTATCTATCATCGATAAGCTCTTCTGAGATGGGTTGTGACAGCTGGAATTCGCGAGGCCAGTCCGGTCCTGCTCTAGCGATATCGGGATATTTGGCGTCAGTAGATTGGTAGTGCTGGCACTGCGACAGTTGTTATAGTCGCCGTCAAATATTTGCAGAAAATGCACGTGAGCTGAATATCTCCGTCGCAACCGCCTTCCTAGGCTTTCCAGGTAAAAGATTGGCCTTTCCGGCAACAGCTGATCACGTCAAGTCTTCAGCAGAGCTAGGGCTCCACCCCCTTCGAAGACGCCGTGCGAGAGTCAAGTGACTTCATTTCCTCTGATGTGGTCCCATTGAGGCCGAGGGTCTAGCCTTTTGTCGAGTTGCCTTCGTTGAATCTGTTGCCAACTTTTAATCGTAACAGAAACGAATTTCCTCTTGAAGAATTTCGCCGGAATCAATTTCTCGGAAATAATTTCCCCTGGAAGGAATTTCTCTGGAATGAAGTCCACCGGAATGAACTTTCTTCGGAAACAATTTCCCCTGGAAGGAATTTCGCCAGCAGGAATTCCACCGGAGTGGAGTTCCCTCGGGGATAATTTCCCCTGGAAGGAATTTCTCCGGAATTTGTTCCACCGGAATGAACTTTCCTCGGAAATAACTTCCTTTCATCGGAAATAATTTCGCTTGGACGGAACAGTATCTCAAAACACAATATCTGAATTCTTCGTTTTTCTAGGACGTGACCGGACAATTCATCGCCAAAAAATTTTGCCCTTTGCTTCAGCTTTAATATGTCCCTTTGTGTTTTCTCCTTGCTTTTCGAACGTAAGGCCCCTTTCGCAGTCTTCTGTTATCAAGAGCTTCATTCGGCCCCCACTATTCTGTCTTCAATGTAATTTGAAGCCCTGCTGAGCCCTCTTACACTTTCCACGACTTCCGGAGCAGCAAGCAACGTTATGCCGTCATATCATGTTTGGAGCCCTATCGGGCCTCATTGTGTCTTCAAGTGTAGCTGGAGTCCTGTTGAGCCTCCTCATGTTTCTTTATGGCTTTCGGAATAGGCACCGACCAGTATGCCTCATTTTCCGTTATTCTGTTCTACAGAGGTCCATTGGGCCCTTTTGTGTCTTCAACACCGTTTCAAGCTCTGTTGAGCTCACTTGCACTTTTTTCAGCCTTTTGAAGCACTAGTATGCCCCTTGTGCCTGTACGTGGTATTCAGCCTGAAATCGGGCCCCCTTGTGTCTCCAAGGATAATTTCGAGCCCTGAATGACTTATGTGCTTTACGGCTTCCGAAATTCCACAGGGTCCTCTTTTGCCATCTTGTGTTATCCAGGCTCCAGTGGCCCCCATATTGGGTCTTCAATTTGATTTGAAGCCCTGCTGAGCTCCTTTGCATTTTTATTCACTCTCAGAGGCTGGAAATCACCTTTCTGTCATCATATTATTCGGAGACCTTTGGGGCCCCCTTGGGTTCTCGAATGCGTAGTTAGAGCCCTGATATGAGTCCCCGTATGTGTTTTTGTGGCATTCAGAATTCCAGTAAGCCCTTTTTTGCCTGCTTTCATTTTACAGAGCTCCCTTTGTTGTTTTTTCATGACTTTCGGAGCTCTATCGGACCCCTTGTGCCTTCTCCAAACTAAATGTGTAGTTTTGAGCCCTAATCAGCTCACTTATGATTTCTTTGGCTTCCAGAGTACCTACCAGTGAGCCCCGTTTTACCTTATTTTGTTATATAGAGCCCCTTGGGTCCCCTTGTATAACCAATATCGTCTGAAGCCCTACTGAACCCCCTTGCATTTTCCCGTGGCGGTCGGATTTCTCTTTGGCTCCCTTTTGCCGTAATGTGTCATCGTTTAGAGACCTAATGAGCCTTCTTATGTTTTTTTGTAGCTTCCAGAATTCCAGTAAGCCCTTTTTTGTCTCCTTTTGTTATATCAAGCCTCCTGCCCTCTTATGTCACCAATATCGTTCGAAGCCTTACTGAGCCACCTTTCATTTTTCCGTGGCTTTCGAATCTCTATTGTGGACCCCCTTGTGCCCTCATGTGTCATTTGGAGATTATAGCTCTGATGAGCTTACGTTTTTTCGTATCTTTTAGAGCTCCAGTAAGGTTCCTTCTGCTTTCTTTTATTCAGGGCTTCATTAGTCCCCCACGTGGTTTTTCCATGCCTTTCGGAGCTCAATGGGGTTCGGTGAATTTATTCTGAGGGAAATTCAATTGGACGGAATTTATCCTAGGGGTACTCTTTTCGAGGGAAATTCTTTTCGAGGGAATTTTATTCCGGTGGAAATCATTCTGGGGAAATTCTTTCCAGGGAAAATCATTTCCGAGGGAACTTCATTCCAATGAATTCAATTCTGGGTAAATTCCTTCCAAGGGGAATTATTTCCGAGAAGAGTTTATTCCGGTGGAATTACATCTGGGGAAATTCTTTTCAGGGGAAATTACTTCCGGGAAATCAATTCCGGGGAAATTCGTTCCTGGATTCACTTTTGATAGCCGCATTTGTGGAACTCGCTCCTAGCACTTGCGTTTTTAGCGTTTCTTCTAGTCTATTTTTACTCTTGTTATGTTCGTCTTATGCGTTTAATCTTCACCATGTTCACCATTTATCCGCGCCTTTTGTAAGGATAACCGAGCCGAAGTCAATGTACTACTTCTTCGGTTTATTTATTTCCCCATTGTTGGAGGCTTGTTCATTTGCCGGTTTGTTTTTTCAAGACGTTGATTTGGGGTTCGCTCCAGCCACCCTCCACTCCAGTGTCCGCTGCACTATTAGATGCACCAGGTCCGACACGAAGACCCACATCAGCGGTGACATGGCGCCGTAGCTGCGTTGAGGCAGCCGGTACAATCTTTTGGGGCCACCTGGACGCTTCGTCACTTTCAAACCAGAGTGGATGCCTGTAATCGACAAACGGTAGCCTCGGAGGGTAGAAGAAGCGGTCTTGTGGTTAGGGGTAGATGGCCAACGATAGAGATTCTGCGATATCCGGGGAAGCCATGATCGACACGTGGGTAGCTTCAACTTCTCGTTGGGTGGTAGTACCAGCGACCCAGAGATTGGGGTTGGAACTTGAACGGAGCTTTGGGCGATTCTCCTGGATACGCGTTTGCTGAATTTTGAGAATCGCGGAAGGAACAATATTTAAAATTGAATAAAATCGCGATGGTTGAGTCAGGGTTTGAACCTTTCCATTAAGTCGCCATCAATGATGATAATCAGTCAAGGGCAACTAACCCCTCCCCTCCCTCCTTGAAACTAATGACTTTGTTTTAGCGTGCAACCTCAGTTATTCAAATTCCCATGTTGCTGGTTGAATTATCAAGTAAAAGAGAATTATTATTATTGACGAATGTCATGATAGAGCAATTTTACCTCAAGGAACGTCCGGTTTGTTCTCGCAGAACTTACAAATTTGTTGCAGCATTTACCTGAAGTTAATAAAGGTATCCTGGGGCACTACCAAATCTATGGTTCCAGCGCCACGTGGAAAGTTTTGTTGTTGAATTTTTGATATTTCAAGTCGAATTCCAACTTATCAATTTTGTGAGAGCGACCCTGCTCACGACATTTATTTTTTCCTAGTACTTGAATACCTACAATTTGACAATTTGAATAACCTCAAGTCCATTGTTATCGCAATTATAGTTTCGATAGAAAATTCACCCGTCGATTTAGCACAAAATCGCTTCAGCTATACATGGGAAAGCTCCTTTTCACTCAGCATTTTGTTTGCCCTATAAATCCAAAGTCCCTCGGTAACTAATTAATTATACACTTATTGATTTCCCAGCGTTTTTCCTGGCCCGCGTCTCTTGCTCGCCGGGGCATCGAGAAAATCTCGGCGTGAAGTGGCCCACTTGCGTTATCCCTTTTGTTCCCTCCGCTCTTCGCTTTCCCCATACTTCTTCCCGTCAAGTTGCGAGCATCCAGCATCTCGGAGGATGATAATGGAAAGGGCTCGCCAGGGATAATAGGCGGTTTCTTTTATCCCGGCTAACCCGGCTGGCGGAGTCAATCACAATTACCATTATCAAGCATTAAAACTCCCCGTAGATCACCGGGGTCGCGACGTATAAATCTGGTGCGGGAGAAAGAAAGAAAGAATGGAAGTGGGCGACGGGAAAGAGCGAGCGGCATCCAGGCGAGTCGGAAAAGACAAAGTTTTCGTCACCGCCGAAGAGAAGGTCTTTTTCGGGAAATTATCGGTTTCTTTAACAAGATACCGGGTGAGGGCGTGCGTGGAGTGGGCCAAAGGTCAAAGTTGGATCCCTTCACCCTAAATGAATAATTAGATGGGGATGTTGTAAAGTGCCGGTAATTTTATTCCCGCTCGACTGATTAATTGATAATGCGAAATTGAGCTGCCACGTTTAGAGTTTTGAATATGTCCAAAACATTATGAAAATCTACAACGAAGGAAGTAAACCTCAAAGTAAACTAATATCTTGTGTTTTATGCTTGAAAAATACTAAGAAGTGGATTCCGTCATCGAATACTCAGAAGTGGATTCCGTCATCGAATATTTTCTTTGTTACTACTGCTCAAATCTCTGGCAGGCACTCAAGTTCCGTCGTGCTATAGTTCTTCTCTGCTTTGCTCGAAAAACAGTCGGGAAAAGGGACAAACTGGTACTGAATCCTCAAACCGCATAGCGAGTACTAAATATATGAAATGAACCTAATAAAATAGCTCACAACATTCCACGTTTTCAGAACGAGCTTTCCTTGTTTGAGCATAATATAATATAGCGGACATCAAATTCATTTCACAAACAATTTTATTAGGAACAAAACGAAAGCGACATGCTTCATTTATTAAAGTCCGATGGCTATGAAACGGGAGCAGCCAGCCAGCAGCGCTCCTCGTATACCTACGATAATCAGCCGGAGCAGCGCGCACGGCAAGCTTGATGGAAAAGCTCGCACGCGAGCTTTTCGTTTTTCCAAAGCACGGCCGTCATTGTTTTTCATTACGTGCGGGGCGCACCGTCAGAGGAAAAATCAAACTATGCAATTTAATTGAATTTCCGGGAAACTGGAGATGGAACTAAAAGCCCGGCGTGCGACTTAGCTAAAAAGCCATGAACGTGTACAAAAGCTCCGCCGTGGTGCATCCATAGCACGGTGGCGTTTAGCGACTTTAATTAATATTTCAAAACGATAATGGAAGCAAACTTTGATGGAATAATGCCGGACCAATTAGTGCGCTCCTCTTCGTCCAAATTTTGATGTTTCTTTTGTCAGGAATAAAAGCACAGTGACGAAAGCCCTGTTCGACTAGGAGCGCGACTACCGCCGGCGGTTCGAGAGAAACTGGCGGTAGACGATAAAATAATGAAGAGTACACTGTTTTACTACTAAGAGTAAGTAATGCCACTGTTTGTAATTGATCTGTAAGCCTGGTTACACCGCAGGGGATTAATCCAGGATTAATCTAGAATAAATCCAGCCTCAGAGCTTTGTCTGCAAGCTGCACCAATTGTTTTCTCCACCTGCCCACAAGGTTGTTTGCTGTGAAAAGCGGTTAAAAGTCCTTAGTTACTTACTTGTTGTCTCGTATCATCTCAACTTATCATTTGTTTCGAAGATTTGATCCCGACCTGCGTGGAGGATCCGCCGACCACGAAAAGCCACCCGTCTACTTTGTCACACCGTTAGACTCTGGATAAGTTTGTAGTCCTGACGGGTACCCAGTCAACGATTTCAGCTCTCAGTTACATACTGTTACGAGCGGCGATCTCGTACATATAGGTAAACACTCGATGTTTCTGGATCTTTCCACCATTAGATCGCAGTGTAGAAGTCTGGAGCGATCTCGTGCATTCCAGAGCGTTCGTGTATGTGAACCCAATGGAGACTCGAACGTTCGATCAAGGCACATCAGTCCACTTTGGCGGAGGCGCAGATTCCAGAACACATGGAAAGCATACGGATAAAGTGTGCGATTATTCAGGAATGATCTAGAAACCGCATATGCCAGACCACCATGGAATTTGCTGGAAGCAGACAGAAACTTCGGGAACATTATTCGGAGGCCTTATATAAGGCGTCAGCCGGCAGCTCGCAGTAGTATTGAATTAGATAGCGAGTGTTAACAAGCGAAGTATCTGCGATATAATTCCAAGCGTGAATAATTGTTGGTGTATTTATTGTAGTAGTACGCAGAAATAAACAGTGTGTTGTTTGAAACAATCGTCTCGATTACATTCGAACCCGTACGCGAGATATCGTAACATCTGGTGTCAGAAAGCGGTATAATTGAGAGTAATTCGGCCTGCGACTACAGGACGTTCGGAACATTCGTGATTTGGTAAATGCCGGAGACGAGAAGCATGTCGAAGACAGGAGTCGAAGACGCTTTGGCGAACATTATGGCGATGATGCAGGAGCAAAAGACGGAACGCCAGGCAGAAAAAGAAGAGAACAAGAAGCGACAAGACGAATTAAAGAAGCTTCTAGAAGAACAGGAGAAGAGACGTCTGGAAGATAAGGAAGAACAGGAAAAGAAACGCGTCGTGGAGCGTTTAGGGGACAAGGCAGAACTGAAGAATCTTCTAGAAGGACAAGAACAGGAATTGAGAAATCTGTTAGAAGAACAGAAAAGGAAATGCCTGGAGGAAAGAGAAGAAATATTAGCCGTTGTGGAACAACAAACGCGGTATTTCGACGGCAGTGTAAACAAGCTGGAAGAGAAAATGGTTGCGATGATAGAAAAAAAGGTGGAAGCGGTGAAGGCCAATATAACGAAGCTTGAACAACAGGTTCAGAAAACCGCCGCCAGTGCTGCGATGGTCAGTTCAGCGGGTGTTCATCGTGTGAAGCTGTCGAACTTCGATGAGAAAAGCCCATGGACTACCTATAAAAGGCAGTTCGATGCCGCTGCCGAAGCAAACGGATGGAGCGACGATGAGAGCTACAGCTTTAGTCCTGGCTCTCAGAGACCCAGCGTTGGAGCTGCTCCAGACGATTCCTGAAAGTGAGCAGAAGGACTTTGCCAAGCTGACGAGGGTCCTTGAGCTTCGGTATGGGGACAATCATGTGCGGCAGATCCATCAAACCCAGCTGAAGGCCAGGACACAAAAGAGCAAAGAAAGCCTTCAGGAATTCGAATCCGAAGTCCTGAGGCTGGTTCACCTGGCCTATCCAGCTCATCCAGCGAATGTTTTGGCCGACATCGCCAAAGAGACCTTCGTGGGCGGACTAAGAGATCCAGATCTGCGTCAGATGGTCATGATCAGCAATCCAGCCAACATCAGCGACGCGCTCATCCAATCGCATCGAGGCTGCCAAAGATGCATCGCGCCCTCATCGTCTTAGAGAGGTGAACTTTGATGAATCCGGAGCATCACATGCTTCCGAGAAATCGGTGAAGGAGATGTTTGAGGAACTTCTTAGCGCCATGTCACGGAACAGACTCCAAGGCGAGCCAAGAGCTGGAGGAAGACCGCGTTGCATTGGCTGTAGAAAACCGGGACATCTGCTCCGGGACTGCAGGCAAAGGTCGAGTTCAAGTGACCGTTCCGCACCGGGACGGAGAACTCTCAGTCCTGATAGACGCTATCAGGAAAACTAATTTCAGCTAGCGCTAAGGGGCGCACGCTGGCTGGCAGTCTTCAATGCCCCAGGAGTTACTCCATCTGACTGCTGCAGAAGTCACCCAATAGCCTTCTTCTCAGTGGAAAGCTTGACGAGGTCGATTGCGTGTTCGTAATCGATACGGGAGCCACGAAGTCAATCGTTCGACGAGGAATTCTTCGACAGCAACGCATTGTGCCGCTGAGGGACGGCGCTCGTTTGACTACAGCTACCGGAGAGTCTGCTACATTGCACGGAGAAGCTGAAGTAAGCATCCGCTTAGGACGATTTCTTCTGCGAGAAAAGTTACTGGTCGCTGACATTGTTGACGACTTCATACTTGATTAGTGTCGATGCCTTTATGAAAGAAAGGCGTTGCTCTAACCTCTGAGCTGGATATGTGAATAATGTCAGGAGAAGTCTCAGACCAACGAACCGACCGAGCAACCACCACCAAAATCCAGCAGACACGTGTTTCGACCTGTTTGGGTCTCATCAGTGCTGAAGCATTCAAGGACAGAAGCTCGATGGTCTAACGGTCCAAGACTTTCCTATGTGTGCTCTCCGAGGGTACTCACAGGTGAGATACCCGTGCGGCGCCATCTACTAGCGGCTCTCCGCAATGTGTATGTCGAGGTAGCAGTGGTCGCGGAAGCTAGTTAACAGCCGACTCATCAACCACTCTGAGGCCTCACACATGATGGAGGAGTGCACTTGTACTCTGCCTTCCGAGTATGGGTTTGCAGGTGATTAGTGTCGATGCCTTTATGAAAGAAAGGCGTTGCTCTAACCTCTGAGTTGGATATGTGAATAATGTCAGGAGAAGTCTCAGACCATCGAACCGACCGAGCAACCACCACCGAAATCCAGCAGACACGTGTTTCGACCTGTTTGGGTCTCATCAGTGCTGAAGCATTCAAGGGCAGAAGCTCGATGGTCTAACGGTCCAAGACTTTCCTATGTGTGCTCTCCGAGGGTACTCACAGGTGAGATACCCGTGCGGCGCCATCTACTAGCGGCTCTCCGCAATGTGTATGTCGAGGTAGCAGTGGTCGCGGAAGCTAGTTAACAGCCGACTCATCAACCACTCTGAGGCCTCACACATGATGGAGGAGTGCACTTGTACTCTGCCTTCCGAGTATGGGTTTGCAGGTGATTAGTGTCGATGCCTTTATGAAAGAAAGGCGTTGCTCTAACCTCTGAGTTGGATATGTGAATAATGTCAGGAGAAGTCTCAGACCATCGAACCGACCGAGCAACCACCACCGAAATCCAGCAGACACGTGTTTCGACCTGTTTGGGTCTCATCAGTGCTGAAGCATTCAAGGGCAGAAGCTCGATGGTCTAACGGTCCAAGACTTTCCTATGTGTGCTCTCCGAGGGTACTCACAGGTGAGATACCCGTGCGGCGCCATCTACTAGCGGCTCTCCGCAATGTGTTTGTCGAGGTAGCTCACATAGGAAAGTCTTGGACCGTTAGACCATCGAGCTTCTGCCCTTGAATGCTTCAGCACTGATGAGACCCAAACAGGTCGAAGCACGTGTCTGCTGGATTTCGGTGGTGGTTGCTCGGTCGGTTCGATGGTCTGAGACTTCTCCTGACATTATTGACTTCATACTTGGCCTGGACTTGATGGATAAGTACGGATTCATCCTGGATGTTGGACAGCGGACGTTGAAAATCGGGAACGAGGAATTGGCGCTTAGAACATCCATGAAGGCCGCTGGAGAAATCCGCCTACTTTCGGCTGAAACCGTTCGTGTAGCCGCCAACTCCTAGAAAATTGTGTGGGCAACACTAAACGGACAACCTTGAGGACATGTCGCCGGCATTGCTGAACCCGACACAGCTGCCAGCTGCATCATGGCCAAGACATTGATTAACATGGACAAGACAAAATCCCGATCCGAGTCATAAACCCGAACAAGACGAGCAAAACAATCAAGGAAGGAGAGACCCTGGGCAAGTGTGAACCCGTAGAGTGGATCTCACGCTGCGAAGACATATCGACAAAGGCTGCGACTCCCAAGCTCTTAGAAAAAAAGCTAGTGGAGATGTTCTCGCCTGATTGGAAACATCTGGATAGCAAGGAGAGGGAGCTTGCGACGCAATTCATACAGGAAGAAGCTGCAGCCTTTGCGATGAAAGGTGACCCTACCGGAAGGACCAGCGTGATCCAACATCGAATCAACACTGAGAACGCCGCACCGATCCGACAGGCTCCCCGGCGCCTACCATTGGCGAAGCAAGAAGAGGTGTCGAAGCTCTTGAAAAACATGTTGGATGAAGGCGTGATCGAAGAATCGACGAGCCCATGGTCTTCACCGGTTGTTTTGGTCACGAAGAAAGACGGTAGTACACGATTTTGCGTGGACTACCGCAAGCTCAATGATGTGACGAAGAAAGACAGCTATCCACTTCCTCGGATTGACGACACTTTGAGCACGCTGTCTGGATCGAGATGGTTTTCAACGCTTGACCTGAAGAGTGGTTACTGGCAAGTAGGACTCCACAACGACGACAAAAAGAAGACGGCGTTCTTCGCCGGGAGCGGCCTTCATCAGTTTACTGTGATGCCGTTTGGACTTTGCAACGCACCGGCCACGTTTGAACGTCTAATGGAGTGCGTCTTGCGAGGTCTTACGTGGGAAACTTGTCTAGTCTACCTCGACGACGTGATGGTCATCGGTCGAACCTTCGAGGAGCACCTGAAGAACCTCCGGGAGATAATTCGACGTCTTCGAGGTGCACATCTCAAGTTCAACCCAAATAAATGCGTGCTCTTCCAGAAGCAAGTCGAATTTTTGGGGCACGTTGTGTCGTCTGAAGGAATCGGAACCGATCCAGCGAAATTGGATGCTGTCCGAGAATGGCCGGGACCAAGAAATCAGCATGAAGTCAGAAGTTTCTTGGGCTTATGCACATACTACAGGCGATTTGTGGAGAAGTTTGCTGACATTGCTAAGCCCTTGCACAAACTGACTGAAGACCGTGCGCCATTCCTGTGGACCAAGGAATGTGAAAACTCAGTCACTCAATCTTCAAGACTTTGAAGATTGCATTGTGCTCGAGTCTTATTCTGGCATACCCTCTTCCTCAAGGACAGTACATCCTGGACACTGATGCCAGCAACAGCGGAACTGGAGCAGTGCTGTCACAACAGCAGGGCCAAGAGCGAGTAGTGGAGTACTACAGCAAGGTGTTGTCCAAGCCTGAGAGAAACTACTGCGTGACGCGTAGGGAGCTACTGGCCATAGTGAAAGCTGTCGATCACTTTCACCAGTACCTCTATGGCCGGAAATTTTTGGTGAGGACTGACCACGCTGCCCTTAAATGGCTACTGCAGTTGAAGAATCCCGAGGGACAGTTGGCACGGTGGATCGAGAAACTGCAACAATATGACTTCAAAGTTCAACACCGCCCTGGAAGAAGTCATGGCAACGCGGATGCTCTTTCTCGAAGACCATGCAACAAAGATTGTAAACACTGCAAGAGGGTAGACCAGCAGAATGGGAACGTCGATGTCAAGGCAATCGTTTTCGACACCCCGAGAAATTGGACTACGGCTGAACTCAAGAAGGAGCAGCGTGAGGACCCAGCCATCGGTACGCTTGCTGAAAGGAAAGAACTTGGCCAGGACAGACCGGAATGGGCCGAGATATCTGGTGAAGGACCCGAATTCAAGGCTCTTTGGGCTCAGTGGAATTCTCTGAGGATAGAGAATGGGCTGCTGAAGGGAGTCTGGGAGAGTCCTGATGGAAAAAAGGAGATGGTTCAACTGGTGCTTCCCAAGAGGAGAGTGAGAGAGGTCCTGAAGGAGATGCACGATGGCGTTACTGGAGGGCACCTTGGGGTGAACAAGACGTTGGCCAAGGTGCGCGAGCGGTTCTACTGGGTGAACTGCCGGAACGACGTGGAAACATGGTGTCGCCAGTGCGAGGTTTGTGCGGCCAGCAAAGGACCAAGAACTCGCAGCCGAGGGGAGCTGAAAACTTACAATGTTGGAGCGCCTTTTGAAAGCATCGCGATTGATGTGGCTGGCCCGTTCCCGACAACGGAAGATGGCAACAAATACATCCTGGTTGCCATGGACTACTTCAGCAAGTGGCCGGTAGCGTACGCCCTGCCCAACCAAGAGGCTTCTACAGTGACAAGGGTGCTGGTGGACAATCTGATAAGCCGCTTCGGAGTACCTTTGGAGCTACACTTAGACCAGGGACGAAACTTCGAGTCCAACGTGTTCCAAGGTATCTGTACTCTACTCGGAATACAGAAGACCAGGACGACGCCCCTTCACCCACGGTCCGACGGAATGGTTGAACGGTTCAACCGGACGATGGAGCAGCACCTGTCAAAGGTCGTCGACGAGCATCAGCGAGACTGGGATCGTCATCTGCCGATTTTCCTGATGGCGTATCGCGTTGCCATTCACGACACCACAGGGGAAACACCAGCACGTGTTCTTTTTGGCCGAGAGCTTCGCCTCCCCTGTGATTTGCAATTTGGCACGCCGGAGAATGATCCTAAAGACATCCCCGAATACGTTGACGACCTGAGGCAAAGAATGTGTGACATCCACGAGTTGGTTCGAAACCGGATTCGAATCGCGACCGACCGAATGAAGACCCGTTACGACTTGAAGGCGAACTCCACGGGATTTCAGGCTGGTGACCTGGTCTGGTTGTACAATCCTCAACGCAAGAAGGGAAGGTCTCCGAAGTTGCATCCGTCGTGGGAAGGGCCGTACACGGTAGTCAAGAGGATCATAGACGTCGTGTACAGAATCCAGCGAGCCCCGAGAGTCAAGATGAAAGTTGTCCACCTTGATCGCCTTGCACGTTACTCCGGGAGTAACGATGAGCCTATTCGGGACGAACAGGCTTAAGAGGGGGGCAGTGCTACGAGCGGCGATCTCGTACATATAGGTGAACACTTGATGTCTCTGGATCTTCCCACCATTAGATCGCAGTGTAGAAGTCTGGAGCGATCTCGTGCATTCCAGAGCGTTCGTGTATGTGAACCCAATGGAGACCCGAACGTTCGATCAAGGCACATCAGTCCACTTTGGCGGAGGCTCAGATTCCAGAACACATGGAAAGCATACGGGTAACGTGTGCGATTATTCAGGAATGATCTAGAAACCGCATATGCCAGACCACCATGGAATTTGCTGGAAGCAGACAGAAACTTCGGGAACATTATTCAGAGGCCATATATAAGGCGTCAGCCGGCAGCTCGCAGTAGTATTGAATTAGATAGCGAGTGTTAACAAGCGAAGTATCTGCGATATAATTCCAAGCGTGAATAATTGTTGGTGTATTTATTGTAGTAGTACGCAGAAATAAACAGTGTGTTGTTTGAAACAATCGTCTCAGTTATATTCGAACCCGTACTCGAGATATCGTAACAATACATTATAGTCCTTCGAGCCGGATTTTCGGTCCCCTTTCGAGGGCGCTGAGGGACTCGTCAAAATTTACCGACGTGATAATTTACGTGGCGTTCGTTGGTGTTTATGAAGAGTCGAGCTATTTTGGGTGGAAGGCACGCAGAGCTGGAGGATGTTGCGCCAAGATGAGGTCGCCAATCTGATGAACAAGTACAGAACGATCGACGGCGATGTGGAGCTCTTTGATATATTGTTCCTGGTGATCGTGAGCGTCTTAGGCATGCTTGCCTGCGGAAGAACGACGGATACGCTCAGTAGTCTCCCATTCGCCGGGAAGAGCAAAATTGTGGCCGGTGAGCAATTTGGTTGGACTTTTGACGGTGGCAGCCTTGTGTGGCGACGACGGATTCTGAACAGCGTCGCGGGAAGGAAAATTGCCCATTTGGGCGTCGGCAAAACGTACACGGAGACCCTTTTTGGTTTCCTCGACCACACCTTTCATTTGTGGACTTGTAGCCGCTCCAAAAACAGACGGGAATGTCGGATGTTTATAGTCATCGCTGTAGAGAATAATGTCGTCCAGGTACACTAGGTCCAACACCCCTGAGGTATCTCACCAGGAGCTCCTCCACCATAAGTCTTCGGAACGTCTCCATCGCGTTCTGGAGTCCGAAGAGCACAACAACAGAATAAACACACGTTTCATTTCTAACAGGCTGGTGACTCTCTTCCTCTATCTGGATCGCCCTTGCCCGTTACCGTAACGCAGTCTTTGAAAAACATAAAACTTTCTTCTTATACCCGCACATGCAGTCGTGACCTTGAAGTATCAGAAAACAAAATTGTCCCACATTTCTAAAAAGGTAGAGTCTCCAAACATTGCACCTTCATGTTTTCAAATAGCACTTTCCCGTAGTTTCTGTTGGATCCAATTGGATCACTGATGGATAAGGTGTCCGAGAACCTAGTGGTACCTTCCTTAACGATTGACCTCTTTTTCGGTGCAGACATTCTTCGGAATATGAACGTGATTCTCGATTTCTTCAAGATGAGTGCCATAATGGTTGCAGAGTGGGGTTCTTCACATCTGACTCGAAAACAGAAAGGTATTTTAAAGTCTATCCTTGACGAGATCTTCACGGACATGGCGCAACTAGGGCAAACAGACTTGGTTGAGCTACAAATTTTCACCAGAACTCAACCGCTGAACAAGCGCGACAATCCTTTGTCACAGGCCCTGCAGCAACATTTCAACATTGTCAACGCTGAGCTGGACAAACTAGCTGACCATAGTAAATCAGTCGCTATCGCCATGGGTCTCCCAATAGTTACGGTGAAAAAGTAGGTATCTATCGTTTGGATGAGAAGTATAATGGGGAAGGGAACACGGTGGCAGAGAAGGCCGCAGGATCATCATTTTCCGTACATTGAGGCCATCTTGTACAAACAGCATGCTACATGTCTTTGCTGGACATCAACAGCTTCTACTGGTGAGTTCTTGCAGACGCTCAATAAATGACCACCTTTACTGTTCCAGGAAATGGTTTGTACCACTTCCTTGTTCACGCGCATGCCCTTTGGTCTTCATACGGCTCCAGCTACATAGCAGCGCCTCATCGATCGTGTTTGCGGAAACGGTTTGGAACGTAGCGTGTTTGTGTACTTTAACGACGTCATCATTCATTCTGAAACGTTTGAAGGTCAGCTCCTAACCTTCAATTATTAGGTAACCGGAATAAACATCGCAGGAGAAAACATCGCAGGAAAAAACATAGCGGAAAAAACATAGCAGGAAAAAACATCGCATGGAAATAACATCGTATGGAGAAAACATCGCATGGAAGAAACATCGCACGGAAGAAACATCGACCGGAAAAAACATAGCATGGAATAAACATCGCAGGAGAAAACATAGCGGAAAAAATATGGCCAGAAAAAACATCGCACGGTAAAATATAGCAGGGAAATAACATCGCAAGGGTGTGTTTTTCCAAATCTCCTGTGGTCTCCCAACTATCAAAATCAAGTATGACCGCAAGTACGCGGAAATGAAGTCTTCAGTACAGGTCTATGTACGAATGGGGGCCGCCTGGGGTGGAGGCCTGGATATATCAGAAGTCTGGCCGTGCATGATGTGCATGATGGAAGTCTACACACGGTAAGGTATCATGTTTGGGTCGTGAGATTCAAGTAGGTACCTATGAGAGTCGTTCAAGTCAAAGACATAAATAAGTATAGGGGCTGTCTGTAGCAGAATTTTTTCCTGGCTGTGATTTTTCCATCCTATGTTCTCTCTGGTGACCGGACAATTTTTCGCCGGACAATTCTTCGCGCCGGAAACTTTGGAGCTCTAATGAGGCCGAGTGTGAGTGTGATATTCAAAGCCCTATCCCCCACTGGGTTTTTACGTAGCGTTTCAAGCCTTGTTGAGCCCCCTTGTCTCTACAAGGTATCGTTTGGGATCTTTATGAATCCCCTTGGGTATCTTGGGGATTTGCTTCGCCCTTATGCCTTGGAAAGTTCCACAGAGCCCTATTAGGCCCCCTTGTCTTCATGTTGCATTTGTAGCCCTGCTGAGCCCCTTCTCACAATGTGTCAGTTTTCAAGCCCTAGTTTGTTCCTATTAGTGTTTATGTGTTGATCAAAACTCTACGGGGCCCTCTTGTGTCCTCAAGTGTCATTTGGAGCCCCAGTGAGCCCCGCCAGGCCTTCTTCTGATCTTGAGAGACCTCTCCTCTCTTGTGTCTACATTGAAGCGTTTCAAGCTCTATGAGCCCCCTTGTATCTTCAAGTATCGTTTGGAGCCCTATTGGGCCCCCTTATGTATTCAATTATCGTTTGCAGCATTTTATAATGTGTCAGTTTCATCAGCACTACTGAGCCCCTTTGTATCTTCAAGTATTGTTGGAGCCCTATTGAGCCCCCTTGTGTCTTCAATTATCGTTTGCGAACCAGGTGACCCTCTTCTGATTTCTCGATGTTTCTGGATTCTAAGAAAGCTCCTTTGTGCCTTATCAAGTTTCTGAGAGTCCTATGTTGCCCCCCTGTGTCTTTGTTTCATTTGTAGCCCTGCTGAGCCCTTTTTTTCAATGTGTTAGTTTTTTAAGGTCTAGTTAGCTCCTGTTAGTCTCTATGTGTTGGTCAAAGTTCTACGGGGCCACCTCGTGTCCCCAACTGTCATTTAGAGCCCCAGTGAGCCCCGCCAGGCCTTCGTCCGATTTTTGGAGGCCTCTTCTCTCTTGTGTCTACATTGGAGCGTTTCAAGCCCTACTGAGCCCCCTTGTATCTTCAAGGATCGTTTGGAGCCCTATTGAGCCCCCTTGTGTCTTCAATTATTTCTGGAATCTTAAAAAACTCCTCTGTGCCTTATCAAGTTTTTCAGAGCCCTATGTGGCCCCCCTGTATCTTTACTTTTCATTTGTAGCCCTGCTGAGCCCCTTTTTTTCAATGTGTGAGTTTTTCAAGCTCTTCAAGTATCTCCAAGGATCGTTTGGAGCCCTATTGAGCCCCTTGTGTCTCCAATTATCGTTTGCAGACCAGGTGACCCCCTTCTGATTTCTTGATGTTTCTGGAATCTTAGAAAGCTCCTTTGTGCCTTATTGAGTTTTTCAGCGCTGTATGTGGTCCCCCTCTGTGTCTTTGTGTTCCATTTGTAGCCCTGCTAAGCTCCTTTTTTCAAGCTCTAGTTAGCTCCTGTAAGTCTTTATGAGATGGTCAAAGTTCTACGGGGCCACCTCATGTCTCCAAGTGTCATTTGGAGCCCCAGTGAGCCCCGCCAGGCCTTCGTCCGATTTATAGAGGCCTCTCCTCTCTTGTGTCCACATCGAAGCGTTTCAAGCTCTACTAAGCCCCTTTGTATCTTCATGTATCGTTTGGAGCCCTATTGAGCCTCCTTGTGTCTTCAATTATCGTTTGCAGACCAGGTGACCTCCTTCAGATTTCTCGAAGTTTCCGGAATCTCAGCAGCTCCTTTGTGCCTTATTATGTTTTCAGAGGCCTATGTGGCCCCCCTGTGTCTTTATGTTTCATTTATAGCTCTGTCGAGCCCCTTTTTACACTGTGCTAGTTTTCGAAGCTCTAGTTAGCTCCTATGAGTCTTTATGTGTTGGTCGAAGTTCTACAGGGCTCCCCGAGCTCTCTTTGTGTCTCAAAGTTTCATTTGGAGCCCTAGTGGGCCTCGCCAGGCCTTCTTGCAATCATAAGAATCCTATCCTCCCTTATATCTACATTGAGGCGTTTCAAATCCTGCTGAGCCCCCTTGTATCTTCAAGTATCGTTTGGAGCCCTAATGAGCCCCCTTGTGTCCACAACTATGGTTTGGGGCCCCGGTGACCCCCTTCTGACCTCTTAACATTTCTAGCATCTTAGAAAGCTCTCTTGTGCCTTTCCAGGTTTCTCAAAGCCCTATCAGGCCCTACTGTGTCTTTATGTGTCATTTGTAGCCCTGTTGAGCCCATTTCCAACCCGTCTTTGTTGCGGAGCTCTAGTCAGCTCCTGTGTGTCTTCATGTGTTGATCGAAGCCCTATAGGCCCCCCTTATGCCTTAGGGTGTCATTTGGAGCCCTAGTGAGCCCTATCAGTCCTTCTTGCGATATTTACAGCCTTATCCTCTCTTGGTCTACAGTGTAGTGGTTTAGGCCCTGCTGAGAACCCTTGTGTCTCCTAATGTCGTTTGGAGCCCCATTGAGCCCCTCATGCCTTTTTGTGTTATTCGAAGCCCTATCTAGCCTTGTGTCTACATTGTGGCTATTTGAGCCCTGCTAGCCCCCTTGTGTCTTAAAGTATGCGCGGGCGCAATGCTTGCAAAGAATTGTCCGGCGAAGAATTGTCCTAGCACCGTTTTCCCCTGCTATGTTTTTTCCCGCGATATTTATTACGTGCGAAGTTTTATCCTGCTATGTTTTTTCCATGCTATGTTTTCTCCCTGCTATGTTTTTTTCCGCGATATTTATTCCGTGCGATGTTTATTCCGTGCTATGTTTTATCCTGCTATGTTTTTTCCATGCTATGTTTTCTCCCTGCGATGTTTTTTCCATGCTATGTTTTCTCCGCTATGTTTTTTCCGGCGATGTTTTTTCCAGCGATGTTTTTTCCTAGATCCGCTCCAAATAATGTGGATCGGTTACGGAAAGCAAGATTGACAATGGAGAAAGAGGAGTGTCACTTTTCCCACTTCAAACAGTGATATCTGGGCGACGTGATATTAGCCCAGGCTTTTTAGTCGAAAAAACGGCAAAACATGGAACAAATTAAAACACGGTCAATCTCTTCAGTTTTGGGTTCACTAGACTTTGCTGTATAACATACAAAAAGTCCCCAACTTTCCCCCGTGTGCGTCATTGTTTTTTTGACAGGCAAAGATGAAGACAACTCAAAATGCACTTCCCGATTAAAAATGCTCCTAGTTCTCAACCACCCAATCGATTTCTCTTATCTTGGTCTTGAATGAAAGATAATGAATCAATGTTGATGATATGGGATAGCTTTTGTTCAAAATTTGACACTAACAGTCTTAATTTCTTGATAATGACACTTTTTTCGTGTTTTTTTTTCTTATGCTCCAGTTAACATTTTACTTTTGCATCGACCACTTAAATCACTTGGTATTATTATACGCAGTAGATTCCTTACAGTTTTAGCTTCAAAATGACGTATCTTTTAGCTCCATTGTGAATTGTCCAGCAATTCCAATAAGGATTCTATGAAGTTACGTCAAACGCATTATATGGGGAAAATCACTTCAACATTATTAACCTAGACTTTGATCTGTAATAATTGATTCTACGTTCAATATGCACAGCATCGTACTGTCTGAATCTGGTCTGGTAGTACTCGTATGAGTAGGTACTAGGTACAGTTTCTCAATTTTCCTCTTTGTGCATCATGTTTTTATAGTTTGTTCTTGTTATTGCCGTCTGCAGTGTCCGGCAATATCTCAGCTACTAAACTTCGGATTGCGCTTGGGTTGTTGCTAGATGATAGCTTAGGTACTCTAGATAGACAAACAACAAAGATATTTTATTCCATTATTCGTCCGTCCGTCCGTCTGTGTGTCTGTCATTTCACGCAATATCGCGGCTCCTAGACCTCGGATTAACCTCTGGTTTTCGCTAGATAATAATAGCTAAGGTACTCTAGGTGCAAACAAACAACACGGCGAGCTACGCGGGAGCACCCACGTGTAGTTGGTCCCCGTCAAGACGCATCTTCCTCCAGCTCCGGAGACTCTTTTGAAGATAGTGTCTTGCAACTGCAAGAAGAACTGCGGTCTAAAATATAGATGCAGGCGATCTTCCTTGTCTTGTTCGCAGATGTGTAAATAAGTTCTGTAGAAGCACAACATGCGTGAGAGTCTACCCCACCTTGTTGAGTATGATCCTAAGGACGATCTGTTATTTTTATAAACTTATGTATTTAGTCCCTTTAGGTGCTAGATAACTTAGCTATTATTTTAGATGGGTATAGGTACTATCGGTAGGTATTCGAGGTAACTATCGATTTATTGTTTGGAAATCAACAGACGAGTTTTAACGAAACTAATATATTGGACAAAATAAGCTAAGAGTACGCATGGTAAGCTAGATGGGATTTTTCTTGACTACTAGTGAACTTGAGATTATAATAATAATTATTCGATATTTTTTGCAGAGCATGGCTATAAAAATCTTCCTGTGCTGTGCTAGACTTCCAATACATAATTAATATGTAAATACAATCTTGAAGCTCTGTTTTGGAAAGATTGTGAGCATTTTTGATTTGAAAAAAATGATGATTTGCTCTTGAAAATTGTGGATTTTTAATTTACGATATTTTCACGTTGAATACATCAATGTTCAAAATTTCGAATAGGATGGATAACTGCAACTATTTCACGCATTTACATCAGGCATTCGACATAATTATCATTTCTTGAATACTATAAAATCGAGTTGGTTTGATGTGCGGTGTAAGCCAGCTTGAAACTGAAAAATGTGGCTATACCCGCGGGAAAGTTGCTGTTGTTATATTATTATTATTTTAATGTAGAGTGTTCTTTTTTCGGAAGCTAGAGAATTGTTTTGGCTACAAGAAGAAACCTTGAAAGATGAAATCAATGCCATATTGCAGCTACAATACATTTTTTTCAACTGCGCGGAGATATTTTTGAGTGACATTTAGGACTTCGACATTTTTTTCAATAAATTATTTTTCTTACTTTGTAACCACTTACGTCGCGTTTATGATATGATAGTCTTATGCAGAAAAGTCCATATAATTCACCCAATCTTAAATCCAAATGATTATTGCATCAAACGCAAAAATAACCCAAATTGAAAAACCGGCTTTATTTTGGTCCCAAAATCACGTTTTTCTGCCAAAAATAGCTCAAAAGATTATTTAAACAGAATTTGAATGTCATGATCGGATTTGCAAGGTCAGATTTAGTGGGAAACGATACCCAACATGCCAGTATTGTCTCAATATTATTGAAAACCAAATTTCTTGCATAGATCACCAATTGCCCCCCTCCCGAGCTCCCCTCACGGAAACCATAGACATCTAGTTTGTCAATAACTTTCACTTATAACCCACTGTATCCAAATATAATAAATTTGAAGCCAATGACTAGATTACTCTTGTCCTAGAATTTTTTTAATGAAAATTTTGACCCCCCCCCCCTCAAAAATTATGACGCACACGGAGGAAAGTTGGGGACTTTTAGTATGTTGTTTAGTAAGGTTAAGTGGGTACGATACCGTGAAGATTGCACGTGGATTAATTTGTTTCATGTTAAATGCTAAAAAGCCTGGGCTATATACAGACATGGACTTATTGGACTTTGAGCTGATCCGGAAAAATTGAGGGCTGTAGTGGAAAATAACTCCGTCACCAAAAGTGAAGGAGCTACGACGGCTAAACGGTACAGGCGATTTTGTTCCTAACTTTCTTATGCTTGTCGATCCAATCACCAACTTAATCCGGAAAGACGTGGAGTTCAACTGGTTTCGAGACTGTTAGCGTGCTTAGCTTTCAATTAGCTCAGGGAACATCTTGCTTTAGCTAATTACGGCTTGTCTAGACTTTACAAGGTTGTTCCTAGTACATACTGATGCGAAGGTCAGGTCAGGTCAGGTCAGGCCTGGGGCAACTTTAATCAATATTTTGAAATGATGATGAAAGCAAACTTTGATGGAATAATGCCGGACCAATTAGTGCGCTCCTTTTTGTCAAAATTGTCATGTTTCTTTTGTCAGGAATAGAAACACGGTGGCGAAAGCCCCGCTTGATTGGCAGTTACTGTCGCCAGCCGCTTGAAAGGAACTATCCAGCTCCCAGTTATATACCTACATCATGGTCCTTCAAGCCAGCCAGATCTTTGCTCCCCCTTTGTGTTGTTGGCCAAAAATTTTCCGACATGGTATTGGCCCCGGACACGGGAACAGAAAAGTATGAGCGAACAACCGATAGGTACATGATGATCAATCGGGCCAGCAAGACTCTCAAATGAAGCTTCTCAAGTCATTGCTGCGCGCCCGACGAGTATAGAGGGCTTTTACACCTGACTAATCAGTCCTTGGCCTATTCTGGACCCGGCCCAAGAGGGTAAGAGGGGGACTTTCATTCACCGGTTCAGCTGACTCTTCATGTATTCTTAGGCTCCATTCAAGAGAGCGTTAGATTCTCCTAAGTGTTTTCATCCGTCAAATATGACTTCAACAAACCGATATGCAAGCGTCCATTTACTTTGTCATCATCCGTTTCCAGTTCATAAACGTTTGAGCCAATTTTCTCGCGCCCTGGTACGGACGGACAAAGACAGGACCTAGTTTCGCGTTGTAAGCTTAGACCACTCTAGATAAAGCCTTATTTCGTTGTCACACTCGATCGAAGGCAGTTCGTAATCACTCTTTAATCTCCAGGTGCATTCTAGTGAAACCCGATCCACGCTTCTCATTCGCAGTGGCATCATGCCCTAGTTCGTTTTCGGCCGGAGTAGGTTGGTCATGCTGATCTCCTCGGCCAATGTAGTGACGACCAAAATTGGTCAAATATGGCGAGAGTCCTGTGACCTCGTGACGTACAGAACGTATCATACAGACCGCGAAGGTGGTTTGGTCTATTCCCGCTGATCATTTCTGACGTATGACGCCAACATCGCTTTCACAACTCGGTTCACTCGTTCGACCGGGTAGCCTGCGGATGATATACAGTAGTGTACATGATCCGTATGTGGCAGAAAGAATATCAATCGCGATACTCACGAGACCTCAGCTGACCCCCATTACCACAAAGAACCGCGGCCAGAACACCATGAACAAGAAAGACATCAATTCAGAGTATTTAAACTGAGGAATTCGTTGTGGCGTGCTTGAGTAGGAATAAAACAACAAATTTGTTCAAAAAATAGTTCAAAACTACTAGAATGTGCGTACAACCAGATGTCGACCTTGGGAGTGGTCCAACAAAGTCGAAGCTGATCAACTCCTGATATGATTTGGTGGCGAATTCTTGGTACAAGCCTATCAGACCTGGAGGATTCCTTATACTGAGCGCACAATTTGCATCGTTTGGCATAACGAGCGACGTCCGCTGACATCTCAGTCCAACAGTACCGTTGACGCAGTCTCTAAAATGTGAAGATGGCAGGAGGTTCAAATGTCATCATAATCTAAAATGCGTTGGCGACGCTTCTCTTTTAGTACAACTCGCTTTCATTAGTCGCAATTTTTGCTTAGTGGAACTGTTGATTGTTGATACTTGAAAAATCGGTTTTCTGCAAGTCTCCAAGCAGGTCATTTACAGAGTGGCTCTACCACCAATTGACACATACGCCGATACCAAAGATCTTTGGTGAACTCCTCCAAATCTTGATTCATCCACGCTTCCAGTTGATCAATTACGTAAACACTACGCGACAAGAAGTCAAACACCACGTGTTTACGTCCCTCCCAATGGACCAAGTCGAAATCATATGGCTAAAGCCGTACACACTCGTCCAGCTTATCATGCTAACTTACCAACAGGATCATTGAAGTTGTTCAACTAGAGCAAACTCCAGCGGTCTGTCACGACGGTCAAATGAATGCCTTCGAGATACTGGCGCAGGCGCATAGCATGGCCAAGCATTCTTTCTTCGCAGCAAAATCGCACTCAAACCAACGTCTGTTTCAGAAACAAAAGGTTTAGAGTGACCAGGCAGGTAAGTATCAAAGCAGGAGCAAGACAATCCTTGATCGTGGTGAACGCAAACTCAGATTCCTTAGTCCATCTTAATGGGTTTCGCTTCTTCGTGAAATTGGTAAGTGACAAGATTCGTTGAAAATTGTGACATGAAACGGCGGTACCACGACGTCACACCAACGAAGCGACGAACCTCCCTCACGTTTTTTGAGTTTCCACTCTCAAGATCGCCTCCACCTTTGCCAGATCGACCCTCAAGCCCTCCCGGAAACTCACTACGTGGCCCAGGTATGTCAACTGGAGTCTGCATAATTGGCATTTCTGCCGACTCACGGTGAGTCTTGCAGCTCGTAGATGATCGAAGACCGCTGTCAATACCCGGAGGTGAGTGTCAAAGTCCGAAGAAACCACTATAACATCGTCCAGGTAGACTAAGACATGAGGTTACAAATCCACACCGAGAGTGGTATCCATCAATCTCTGCTGATCTCTGCCACGCAACCGAAGCATTTGTTAGTCCAAATAGCATTTTGCGAAACTGGAACAAGTCCCGGGATGGAATGGTGAAAGCGGTTCATTCTTTGAATTTTTCACTTGAAGAAACTTGCCAGTAAGCTGATTTGACGTCGAGAGAGCTTAGATATTTGGCGTTTTTCAGTTGGTCTGGGATCGCAGAAATATATGGAATAGAATAGGTATCTTTCTTTGTAACAGTATTCAGTTCCCGGTTCGAGTACAAAAAAAAAGTACTCGAGTACACGTGAAAGAACTCGAGTACATTTTTACGATCTAAGATGTATCAAGTACATGTATATAAGTACAATAAAAATGAAGTACTTGGGACTGAGTATCAAGTACACTGTAAGTACTTGGAGTACAGTGTTTGAGTACTTAAACTCGAATACCACAACAGCTCTGGCTCCCGGTAATCTACACAGAAGCGTGCGCTGTCATCTTTCTTGGCAACCAAAACAACCGGCGAAGACCATCTGCTATTAGAAGGTTCAACCACTCCCAATTCCAAAATCTTTTTCAATTCCTCGTCGATCAGCTTCTGACGTACAGGTGATACTGGACAATAACGCTGTTTGATAGGAATCTTGGTAGGTTTTCGCGGCAAGAGTTCAGCTTTCCGGGGAGAGTTTCGAAATATTTGTTTTGAAATGAAATGAATTGTTTTGGTGACCCAGTGTCGTCCGGTGCGGGTCATTTGGCGGGGCTTTTCTGGAAATTTTACCAAAAAATGTTGAAACCGGAGCACGGCCCGGCCAATCTGACATAAACGTCAATTGACGCTCTCGGTTTTGGGAAACTTCAACACCTCGGGGCATTTTAACAGTGCTTTTGGAATGAAATCGACCAAGTCAGCGTTTGACATTGAACAGTGGTCTTGACGGAGACTTTTGAGTGTCCATCAGACACAAAACACAAGAGTCACCTCCAGATTCGAACGGCATTTTGATCAAATCACCCAGGCCGGGCCAGACGTTGAGGGAACCAAAAGGCGATTGGGGAGAGTACTCACAGTTTTCACACTAGGGGCCGATTTTTAGAGGCTCCACATTTCGAGAACTGGGCTTCTCTCTTTGTCCAGAACACTTTCCGTGGCGTCACCAAATGTAAGCGATGCACAGAAAATGGGTGACCTGTCCAAAGCTGGCCGAGTTCACAATACCTCCACCCTCGGGACTGGAAGTTGACATTTTACGTGGCCGGTCGGCTCCAGCTCACTGGAGAAAAAAGCATGGTGTGAGTCTTGCTCAAGGTGCCACCGACTTTATGGTTCCAGGGCCCGTTCGGAGTTCAAGGTAAGCGTCCCAAGAACTCTACACTGACAAGCTCTACGATGATGATGGAAAAGACCAGATATGAAAGGCTTTTCGGCTTTCATAGTCCGATTTTTTTTGAGTGAAATTTCACAAGAAACTGCAAGCCATTTTTGTTAAAAGCTAGAAGAGGCAGCACTGAACGTGGACTGCTTGCGTACCTACTTGGATGACGTTATCATCATCTTTGTAATGTTTGCAGACCATTTCGGAATATTGAAGACGCACAGCAGTTGATACTTTTCAAAGAACATGGTTTTGAAGCTCAGATTCCATTAAATGTCGACTTTTCCAATTAGGCATTTACACATGACGTCACGAGCTCGTCAGTATTGCCAACCTAGTTGAATTTATAACCTCAAAAAAGTGATAGGGAACAACCCGCGTTGTTATGATTGGAAAAAAAGTACCTACTTTTTTGAGATTTTGGATACAGTAGGAAGCAAGTTTGTGCGTGATAATTGTTCACAAAACTCTGGCGCTTCGATCAATACTGATAGTTGGAGATGTGCTGCTCAAAATAGCTCAATAAACAAGAAAGTTTGGTGAAGTGCTTAAATCATTTTCGTCGAAAAAAAAAGAAAAAGAAATCTGTGGCTTTTTCGGAAAACTAGATTCCTGGAAGAAAAGAGCATCTCATGAAGTATCTCAAAGTGCCAAGAAATGCGACTCAAAGACATCTGGGAAGGAGAAAATATGCCAGTTTATTATCCTGCCGATAAGGTAAAAAGCTGACTAAATTGTTGGAATACAGAATAAATGTGAAATGATTTACAAATTATCCATTACTAAGCGCCCTTCTGATTTCAGAAAGTATGGCTGTGGCAAAAACTGTGACCTGTGGCGATCGTGAAATGGGAAAATCCAGCGACCAAGGAATTTCTAAGTTGACCACAATGTTACCTCAAATCCTGCTTACAAGAAGAAATTTCAGGATTTCTTAAGCAATGTGTCTTGACGCGATGAAGCCATCAACTGAAAATTCAAGATTGTCAAGTCAGGTGTACGATTTGGTCAACAGAAGATGAAGATACCCAGAGCCGATCCCATCTGGTTCACATGTGCTTATATCACAGCAAATATTACAACTACAGTGAAGAAGAACTGTAGAAAATGGGAACTATTGTCAATTCAAACATCTAGGCTTGTGAAAGCAATGGAGAAAGCATGACTAGAGATGTAGAGGGCTCAATGAACGTGAACGTTGGGTTGGAGTTTGGAGTGGTTGAATTTTTTTTTTGAGGAAAAAATGAGAAATTCATGGTTTTCTCGGAACGCTGGGGCTCGTGGAAGTACGAGGCATCACAGCATGTATCCCAAAGCGCCAAGAAATGGAAAGGAGGAAGAAAGGAATACACTTGAAAAAATATACGGAGGTTGGACCGATAACAATTAGGATGGGTAACTAAATTGCTGTACCCTAATACAGTTATGATGTTTGCACAAAATTATCTGTTGCTAAGCCTATCTAGTTTCAGGAAGTGCCTGTGTCAAGAATTGTGGCCTTCGGCAATCTAAAAATGGGAAAATCTACGGACTGAGGAATTGCTACGTCGACCACAATTTGGAGCCTAGAATCCTCAATAGAACAATAAATATTTGTATTTTTAAGAAATGTATCTTGACACAATCAAGTTGTAGTTGAAAATTCAATATCGTTAAATCAGGTGTAAAATTTCTGTCAAGTAGGGCTCCGGTGACCGATTACATCTTCGGTGGCCGAACAGCTGTTCGAGTTAAAATTTCATGTTTTGCCTCTGTCCATATTCTACAACCGAAGTAAAGACATTCCTGCACTTTTAAAATATAAAATATAAACAAAAACTATTGTTTGTTTCATTAATCCAGCAGTAAAAGCTGGGCCTCAAGTATTTGGGTGATTGGGAAGCACAAACCGAAGAGGTACATACCTAGCCCCACACAAGGCATATCACTCCAGCAATGCCGGGAACGTAAACCCCCAACATTCAGGTGAGGTTTGGAGGCAAAGTTCATGCCCAATTTTGTCGGAAAATATGAATTTTCACCACTACCCTGTGCAGTTAACCTAACATGTTTGGCTTGCTTTTTCCCAAAAAAACACATTTTTCCACGAGAACTTATTTTGCAGGCGCATTAAGGACATTGCTTTGAACTTGATACAAGAGTTTCAAACTCAAACTCAAAAAGGTAGCCGAGGAAAAAATTGCAGAAACTGGAACTCCATAAGCGCCCTGTAGTTCGGTTGTTCTCGAACATTATTTGGCTCAAATTTGGCGGGCAATTCTGGACAGTTGGCGACACTGCTGTGACGTCAATGGAAATGCCTAATTCAGCAATAACGATGAGCCGATTTTTTTGAACTCAGCATTTGTACCAACTTAAAGTTTATAGCCTGCCCGCTCGCTAAATTCGAATTTGTAACATCCCAAACCTATCGGAAACACAACCCAACTGCGACACGTCCTCATAAATTAGTCTACGTATAACATTCGTATGATGGAAATGCAGCTGTTCACCACGGCAAGTCCCGGACTTTAATATGAAATATACCACTATACCTATACTACACTACTTGTCTTGCGAGCAACTAACTATAAGTAGCAATCTAATTGCATAAATTACACCAAGTTTCGCAATGTTCCTGACGGCAAATACGAGTCTGTATGTATCTGAGTACGGCAATTTGCAATTAATTCATTGTATCGATTTCGGCGTTATTATTTCCGACGTTTTCCGATAAGTAAACTGCCACAGCCCGTGGTATGTAGATAGGAATTGCATCTCATTTCTTAATCTTTACCTCTGTTATACGTCTCTTGCAGAAGCGCGAAAACTAAAGCGGATATCAAAACTACTTTTACGCAGTATTAATTACCTAGCTGCTTAGACAATATAACAAAAGTGATATCATTCAGGTGAAAGGTTTCATATTCAAATTTCATGTACCTAAACGGGAAACAGGTATCACTGTTGCTCAGAGCCTACTTGCTTTTTATAAAAAATTCTTCGAGTATTTTGCTGTAAGATGATAAGTAGTGAAAGCAATTTTTCACAAAAATCAAACTGCTTTTACTATAAAACTGGAGAGCGTGAAATGAGCTGGTGTTTTTTCTATCCGTGTACTCACCAGGATCGGTAAAAGATAGTTTGGGTGGCGGAGTTTTGTGTTCCTTTGTGATAATCCAGGAAAGAAAAACGACAGGAAAGTTGGAAACAAACATTCGGGAAACTCGCACTATCGCCCGCGCTGTTGGCGGGACTTTGATTCTCAAAGGCCTGGAAGTAAATACACCTGGGAGTTTAATTAAAGTTGATGCAGTTTGTTTCATAATCCTTTTGAAAGTTTTTCAAATTGCAGCGATTAAATCTTTTGATGACTACATGTTAATTAACAGCCGGCCTCGTGGCGCAGGTGGTTGTGTGGCTGCCTGCGGCCGCGAGAGCCCCGGGTTCGATTCCCGGAAGAAGTCTGGATGTTTGTGTTTGTCCAATTTGCAATTTTTCATGTAAATGTGATATGATAATAAAGGGCAAAAACTCCTATGGCCGGTGCAGGCCGATAAGGAGGAAAACAATTATTTTTTTTTAATTAACAGCCGAAGTGCAACAGAGGTAGAGCTTATTGTCAGAGTCTAAAAGGTAGGTACCTCGGTAGGTACAGAGTACGGTAGAATGCTATTGCTGGATCACGATAACATTTTAAAACTGATTTCCAACTTTATTGAAATTATTGAGCAAAACTTTGCTTTGCGGAAGAATCGATCCCGGATCAATCATAGCATAGTTAACGTCACCGGCATTGCTTTTCGAAAAATTTGAAGTTACTGAGTGAAACTCAATAGGGGTGATGTGTTCCACCCTTCCACAGTGCGAGTTCGTTAAACGTGCTTGGCATTCGTCAATATTTAACTCAGCCAAAATCTCTTTTATTACCTACCGTTCCTTGCATAATAACAACTTTACGTCCAAGAATCACCTAAAGAAAAACGACTCGTGAATATTCAGCGAAAGAAAAACCAAAAACAAAAATCTTCCACAGTTCTTTTATGCCCGAGCTAGGTAAGTATACAGTAATAATTCCCATTCCGGGACATCGCATCCGTCCGAGTTCAAACACCGGGCTAGAAAGAGCTGAAACTTCCATCAAATTTCAAACTTCTCTTGCTTTCCCCGCACACCCTCGTCTCACCCCACGCACACGCCGTCCCTCTGGCCGTCGTTTTCGAACTTAATTGCATCCGACCGGAGACTTTCTTGACATTTATAGGTAATTAACTCGAAATCGCTCTTTAACAGCTCAATGCATTTTCGAATAAAGCGATTTGAAGCATTTATCAGACGGGACAGGGCGCGTCTCGGCTGAAAAACGACGACAGAGCAGAGGCGAGCGGGCGAAAATTGAACTGATTTCAGATTTAAAAACTACAAAAAAATATTTATTCAAATCAGGAGTTCGAAATGGTAATGAACGTACGGAAAACTTGGTTTCGATATTCGACTTCAGGCCTGCGAGAACAATGGTTAGGTAACAACGCAATTTGCCGCCGCTGATTTTAAAATAATAAACTTGGAAAACTTCGAACTCACAAAGTTGAGTTGTTTTCCAATTTCAACTCCGCACACAATGTAAATAATATGATACTGTTGGAAAGTTTGAGGCTGAGTGAGAAAAGGAGTCGTTACTTTGCTCTTGTACCGTTCAAGTGCGTACCTACTTCGGGAGTAGATATATTTTCCAATAGAATAACACTCTTGTTCCGTAGGTACCCACTTCTAGAAAGTAAAAACTTTGCACACGGAAATTTTATTTGCCGGAAACTCTAGTAAGTTTGTGGTGGGATAGGTAGGGATTCTTTATTAAGAATGGCGTCTGGTTGTATAGATGATATAAAAATAAACTATACATACAATAAAAGAAAGGTGAGCGAGCAAAAAAGCTAATTACAGAAATATATAAAGAATTACTGCCCACAATGTCTGGTATTTGCATTTATTTACATATTTACATGGTTGATATTTCAATAGCGCGCCATGGCCCGGGCGCAGTGCTGCCATGTGACGTTGTCACCTTTGAAATCTGTCACTTGAGTTTGGTAAAATTTACCCAACCTCCAGGGGATGAGGCCTACTTTCATCCCATTCTGTGCCAATGTGTCGAGTGTTTTCTGATCGGGCTTGTTGTGTTCTAGTGTCGCCGCTCACCAGATGTGGTCTGGCTACCGAATCGACTGCCAACATTGGGACATCCGGAAAACCAGACATTTCGTGGCGCCCTACCCGTTACTATACACCATACGTCTGTAATATTGTCATGAATATGACGGAAGGGCCATAACGAAAGGCTCATCCCTCAAGTACGAATTATTTTATTAGCAAAAACAACGAGCTGCCACAGGAAATGCTGAATGCTGCAAGGGCAGCACAATTCTTAGTTCATAACCGCCGTAGTATGCCGGGTTTACCAAGCACGAGGAAACGAGCATCGACCTGATTGGTCGATTTGGATTAGACTTGGATACGCGGGCACACGGGGATGGATTGATCAACCGGCATTCGATGATCATGGCTCGACTGGTTCGGTGGTGGTAAGAAGTACTGCGGGTTGAAGGCAGACTGTCGGTTCAACCAACTGAGGTTGTGCCCTCAGTCCCGAGTTTATAATTGTCATGTAAGTAGTGTGATGTGGAATTATTTTTAGTACAGGAAAAATAGTAAAAAAATCGGCAAAACCTCGGAATAAATATGGACGTCATGGAAATTTGATATTCTGTTCAGAATCGAGTGCTCTACAACATATCCAAAATCGCCAAAAATCGCACCCGGGGGTTTTGAGTTATTGGAGGGGGGGTAAAAAATTGCAGCTAAAAATGGAGGGGATGAAACCCGGCAATCCATTGGATGCGGATACATTCTAGTTCGACGTATCATATCCCATTGATACCATTTTGGTACAAAAAGTGTCCATCATTGTTGAAGGGGAGTAGTGGGGGGGCGAAGCTCTGCTAGGTGGTCCATTTTGTTTTTCTGGTCATGTAGAACCGATCACGACAAGTTTGGTATCTTTTCCGACTAAATTCAATCCCCTGAACTTGTATCCGATGTGTAAATTCGGATGAAAACAAGTTTGAACAAGTTAACTTGAGAAAACTTGTTTTTTCTTTGACAATTTTGACGAATTTTTTTTTTACTGTTGGAGGTGTTCATTTCCAGAAAATTTTCAGGGACCATTGAAATCAAGTGTATTCTCCACAAAAATCATCCACTCTATGTATAATTTTGTTTCTCGAGTTGAAAAAATCGATTTGAACTTGAGCCGGCGCGGCACGTCGTCTACTACTGACCAGAACACTACAGCATGCACCTTTATATGAAAACACCTCAAACTATTGAAGGAATAACAGCTCATCTTTGAAAATTGAAGGATCTGTGGAGAATTGAATTCCCTATAACACAAACAAAATCGCCATGAATCGCAATGCAGGATTTTGAGTTTTTCGATGAGGAGGATAACACTTTGACAGGATTCATACTCTATGAACTGTTACCTCTTCCCTTAAATAACTCAAAACCCTGCAGTGCGATTCATGGCGATTTTGTTTATGTTATAGGGAATTCAATTCTCCACAGATCCTCCAATTTTCAAAGATGAGCTGTTATTTCTTCAATAGTTTGAGGTGTTTTCATTTAAAGGTGCATGCTGTAGTGTTCTGGTCAGTAGTAGACGACGCGCCGCGCCGGCTCAAGTTCAAATCGATTTTTTCAACTCGATAAACAAAATTATACATCGAGTGGATGATTTTTGTGGAGAATACACTTCAATTCAATGGTCCCTGGAAAATTTCTAAAAATGAACACCTCCAACAGTAAAAAAAAATTCGTCAAAATTGTCAAAGAAAAAACAAGTTTTCTTGAGTTAACTTGTTCAAACTTGTTTTCATTCAAATTTACACATCGGATACGAGTTCAAGAGATTGAATTTAGTCGGAAAAGATACCAAACTTGTTGTGATCGGTTCTACGTGGCCAGAAAAACAAAATGGACCACCTAGCAGAGCTTCGCCCCCCCACTACTCCCCTTCAACAATGATGGACACTTTTTGTACCAAAATGGTATCAACGGGATATGATAAGACGAACTATAATGTATTTGCATCCAATAGATTGACGGGTTTCATCCCCTCCATTTTTAGCTGCAATTTTTTACCCCCCCTCCAATAACTCAAAACCCCCGGGTGCGATTTTTGGCGATTTTGGATATGTTGTAGAGCACTCAATTCTGAACAAAATATCAAATTTTCAGGACGTCCATATTTTTTCCGAGGTTGAAATCTATCTTTCTTGTACTATTTATAATAATTAATAAACTTGTATTATGTTAGCATGCTCGAGTTCCATTCACCTTCCCGTTTCAGCTGTGCAAAACAATAAGTAAAGAGTGAGCCCTCAGTCCACGAGTAGCAAAGAGATAGACCCTTTTCTGCTCGTGACAATATTACACCCTCCCCCTCCCCTGACATCATATTTATTAGTATTCCTGTTCTCGTCCATCAAATCTATCACTTGAAGCTGGTTGTTTTCTTGGGTTTTTTAGACTTCGTTCAAAAGAAACTATTGTTTAAAAATGCTGACGTTTCGTCTTTATAATTCAGACTTTTTCAAGGCTATAAAAACAATGTAAATCTAAGTAACGATTTCATATAAAAGTGTGGAGCTTACCATCTAAAAAATGTATATAATAATAATAATAATAATAATTATAAAATAAGCTAGTAAAATTTCTCGTGCAGACATGTTTACTCAAATGTTTAGGGTTTTTTGACAATTTTTTTTATTGTTATTTATGGTCTTTGATTTTTGAATTTGTCAAGGATGGAACTGTAAATTTTGCTAAGTCCCTCGGTGTATGAACGTTTGTTGACCGTATTGTTAATGTTAATAAAAATCATTTATAATGTTACAATCAATCAGATAATATTTGTGGACTTTACATTGTAATATGCCAGTTGGAAATTGTACTCTTTGAAAAAAAATTTGATGTTAAATGAAATGTTTTTATTGTACGGAAATTTTAGATATGATATGTTTTTTGTTGTTAAGGCTGTTGTTGGGCTGTGAACTTTTGTTTTATTATCCTTATACCCTTATTAATCAAATTTTCAACCAGACTAAACAAAAGTTTACAGCACAACAACACCCTAAACAACAAAAAAAACATATCATATCTAAAATTTCCATACATTAAAAACATTTCATTCAACATCAACAAAATTTTCAGAGTACAATTTTCAACTGGCATATTACAATGTAAAGTCCACAAATATTATCCACAGCAGATTGAAAAGCAAAGTATCTAAAACCAGTCAATCATGTGTAATTTATAACATACCATGTAAAGATTGTAATTCTTGTTATATTGGCCAAACTAAACAATATTTAAAAAATCGAATTCGACAACACTGTTACGATTTTAATGATAAGAACTCTGAAAAGATTGAGAAAACTGCTCTTGCAGATCATCATTTCATTGATAATCACACCTTCAATTTTGACGACACCATCATTTTAGATAAAGAGATAATGAGAAAAGACGAAGTTTAAGTGAAATGATTTTTATTAACATTAACAATACGGTCATGGTCAACAAACGTTCAGACACCGAGGGACTTGGCAAAATTTACAGTTTCATCCTTGACAAATTCAAAAATCAAAAACCATAGACAACAATAAAAAAACATGCCAATAAAAAAAATTGTCAAAAAAAACTTATACATGTCTACACGAGAAATTTTACAAACTTATTTTATTATTATATACATTTTTTAGATGGTAAGCTCCACACTTTTATATGTGATTATTACCTAGATTCACATTGTTTTTATAGCCTTGGAAAAAGTCTGAATTATAAAGACGAAACGTCGTCATTTTAAAAAAATAGTTTCTTTCGAACGAAGTCCAAAAAACCCAAGAAGACAACCACCTTCAAGAATTATATTTATTAGGCCTGTTTGTGATCGCCTTAACCCTTCCGTCCGCTTTTGTTCAGTTTACTCAAAGCAAAATGGGTGCAAAATCAATTATTTTATGGTTCTTTTCACAAAACACCTACCACATGGCTGACAAAATAGCAGAATTACACACAATGGACAAAATGAACAGAAACAATTGACACAACAACAAAATATGTAAGACTGTCAGTCAGAGAAAGAGGAGAGTGACGGATTCGGAAAAGGCACTCAGTGGAAGAATTCGTCGAACAAACCCTTGAGTTAGGCCTAAAGAAGAGGACATGAGAAATGATGCGACTCACTGATAGTTTCCGGTATTCAATGTGAGTAATTTTCAGTAAAATAAAATCGAATAAACATCAGTAGCCAAAAATGTAAAAACATCAGTAGATAGTGCATGAAAAAATCAACAAGGTCCAATAAAACCAGCAATTTTGAAACCCAAAACGGTGTTGTCCGACATATCCACGCCCCGCGATGGTACGTTTCCGACTTCGTCTCCCAGACTGCGCCGTCGGTTTTCCTCTACACACTGCCGTACTGCCGGTTGCAGTCGTAATGAACTCGGGAGGGTTTGTCCATGACCACCCGGGTAAGAGTTTCAGTTGGCTCAGAGTCAGATGAGACCCGCCAGCGGCTCACCCACTGGTACGGTTTTCATGAGTAATTACCGTACCTTTTAAGCTGAGGGCAAAAAACTTGCTTTTTCTTCAGCACTTCACTTTACATATTGTGATGATGAGCTCTCTTCCTAATTGAAAATGTTTAGTTACGATGCAAAAGGGGATGCATCTGGTGAAAGTAGAAGAGAAGGGGTGAGTCGCTTCAGAGAAGCCAAGTCGAAAGGCAGCCGGGGAGATGGGTGACAAGACTGACAAGAAGCAAAGAGGCTAGATGGGTAGTTTTCAAAGCCATCTAGAAGGTGTCAAAGACGTATTGTTACAAGTTCTTCATTCGCGCTCTGCAGCTGTCTTGACCATTGGCTGTAATGAACCTTTTTCCGTCTCGGTATGTAATGTACTGTTGTTTAGATACTTGTAATTATGTGGTGCTTCTCCTAACGTCAAGGCAAGTACCTACATTATTGATCTAATCCAATCAACTAAAATATCAGATGTGCAGAATTGTATAGCGCGAGTTATTGTTGAAGCAAAAGTCACATTTCAATAATGTGGAGCTTACTTCATTATTATAAAGCTTTATAGTCGTAAACCAATTATTGCTGTCTTATGTCCGATTTATTCAGAATTTCATGAAGCATAGTTCGATAGGTTCTTTCCTCTGTACAGGTGCTTCAAATTGGTTCAATATTCTTTCTCTGTGCGGTCAACCTTTTTCCAAGTTAGACTAGCATTAGTAAGTGCGTTAACCCATTAGCGCTCAGTGAGTCGTTAACGACCCAGCACACATTTAATTTTTTTTTCAACCATACCGTTCAATTTTTTGAAGCTTTTTTGTTTCTGGCTGCAATCTGCAGAGATGAAACAAAATTCAATCGTTGCTTGATAACTTACTGAGCTCTTCTGAGGATATTTCAACCCCAAAGACTCCACTCAGTCGCCTAAAAGTTACTAAGGTCTTGAGAGTAACTGATAAGAACTCGCGTTGATATTCCATCCCTGATGGCGATTTTTCCCAGAATCGCTCCAATTCTACTCACTGAGGTCTTGAGACTTGACGAAAAAATTTCAATTTTTTTTTGTGAATGGAAATGGCTCCATAACACTCTAGACACGTGCCTATATTTTTTTAAATAGTGAATATTGTCAAATTGTGCCATAGAATAATTGCATTTCGCCAATGTATAAATCTTGATGATGCATCACAATATTTTATCACGTGTAAAAACAACATTTTTAGCAAAATCACGACAAAAATGTTGAATGCTTGATGATAAAGCCCCAAACGAAGCAGATCATTGAACGTTATTGACGAATGTATCAGTCACTTGCCGTAATGAATAAGTGAATTTGGATGGGTCGTTAACGACCCACTGAGCACTTGGCACTATTTCTGTCACTAAATTGTCTTATCGGTGTTTAGCGGTTACAACTTGTATCGACCAAGTCTATAAGTGAAGAATCGTGAGTGTTTGTTGTTGATAACGTGTGATGAACGCTTGGCACAATGGGAAAGGTAAGTCTAAGCTAAAATCATATATCGTATAGACATTCAAGTCATGGTAGATACGAGAGTGCCCATGATCTGAGTTGTTGGCAGAGCTAGAGAACTTCGATGACGATGATGCTAATCCAATACGACATTTACGTTACTCCTCCTGAGGACATAGGAAACGTTACCAATGAAGACTTTGGGGACGAAGATTTCAACGAACCTGACCGCCTCAATAGAAACCAGCTGATGGCACAAGCAGAACTTTACATCAACAATGCACCAACCCAACAACTATGAAAGAAGACGAGAGTCACATAGAGGTTGAAGTAGGAGACGAGGACGAGGTAGAAAACTACAATCGTGCTGATGAAGACAAAGAGGACGTCATTGAAGAGGAAACTGACGAGCCATCGGAAGCACCACCTGCGAAAAGGAAGAAGGAAGAAAAAGGGAAGTAAGAAAATGGGAAGCGGATGATCTGGACAATTCAGTAATTTCTCAGTGGAGTCAAGTGCTTATACCACCATTGACTTTATGTGTTAGTAACCAACCATCTACTTGATTTTTTTTTGAGCTCTTCTTGACATCTGGCTAGAAGTCATGGTCTTCTACTTGGCAACTTGTCGTTCAGAAGAGAGGTGGTCAAGGCGCTTTTGAGCAAATATGGAACGCGATCACTGAGAAGCCCCAAGCAGAAGTCACCCACTACCAGCAAGAATAGATGCACAACATGTGATTTTGATCAGTTTGTCTAGAAGGTGTGTGGTTTGCAAGAATAAAACCACCTAGGGCGGTTCTACTTGCGAAGTGCCCTTTCCACGATCAATGTTTTGTTGTATATCATCAAAATAAGCATTACGTTCTATTTTGTCACTTCAAATTCGAATAAAGATCATTATTTTATGAATATCTGTTGCTGAATACCCGAGTAGATGAGTGCTCAGGTATGTGTTCAGTGGGTCGTTAACGATCCATTCCTCTGTAAATCTATTTATAGTACAATATTTTTTTTAACATTTTTCTAGGGTCTACTATCTGACATTAACTTGAAATCAATCAAAGGAGAGCATATTTTAACAGAAAAAAATAGTGAGCACTAATGGGTTAAATTGCAAGCTTAGAAGTAGTCAGGAGTAGGGTCATAGACGCGCAAAAGAGGGTTAAACCAGCTGCGGTATTACGAGATAAACAAACACACCAGATTGACATCAGGAACGTATGAACCAGCCGCCCTGGCTTCAGATAGAACATGGTAGCATGGCACCCGTGAACAATGCAACACCAAAGCAACAATCACCCAAAGGGTGTTTTCTCGCTGTGCTACAATTCGGTCTACTATTTTTTTGAATCATATCAACAATAAGAGGATGTACCTACTCAAGAATGCCAAACCGGTATTGGACTTCATTTTGGATCATACCGATAATGACAACCGACTATACCCGGCAGTAGAATTGTTGGAGAAAACCATCAAGGGACTGCTAGATTCTGGAGCCAATATCACCGTTGTTGGACGCAAGAGATTTGACTTTCCACTGGACTTGGACTGAGCGTGACCTGATCGTCGGGCACTTGTCAAGTCGTCAACACCAGTCATTGCCGAATCATAAGCATCACAGATGTGCCAGTACGATTGATGAGTAGGGCAGGATGTTCAACATTAAGGTGGTACCTCGGCTGCCACATTGCTTGATTTTGGGGGTTGATTTTTGGATGGCAATAGGAGTTGTGCCGAATAGATGCTTTGGAATGATGAGAAGTCCAGATTGAGTCAACAAGTGGAGAAATACTTTGTTTTAATGGGCAATAAGCTGCGATGCACTGAGCTAGTTGAACACAAGATCATCGTTGTCACTAAACCTATCAAGCAAAGATACCTACCATCTCGTTTTGCCGGCAGTTCAAAAGATCATTGACAATCATGGATTTGATAAGATGCTTAGGGATGATATCGTGGAGAGTTCGGAGTTGCTTGATCGTCACTAGTACTTTTGGTTCCTAAAAAGGACGGCAGTCATTGCTTTTGCCACCTCAGCTCATTAGATATCAAATCAGCATATTGGCAAAGTCAAAATTTCGGAGATATCTCGAGAACTTACGACTTTCACCATACCAGGACGTGAGCTTTCAAATTCTGAACGTATGCCTTCCGGCCTAGCAACAGCACAGCTACTTGGCAAAAACTAATTAATAGAATTCTTGGTCCGGAACTAGAGCCGTATGCGTTCGTCCATCTCGACCTCGATCTCGACGATCTTGTGATAGTTATACGATAATTTGATACATACTTGCGAATACTGGAGGACATCTTCCAACGGTTGATCCAGACTGGTTCGGTTTTGTCTCAGGCAAAGTGTCAATTTGGCCGCGAAGAGCTCAAATATCTGGACTTTGTGGTAAAAAATCGTGGTTTGCATGTCGATCCGAACAAGATTAACGCTATCGTTGGTATTCTGACTCTGAAGGGCGTGTCTGAGGTGCGTCGTATAGTTGGAATAGAACCGCCTCATGGTACCGGCGATTTATACCTCATTTTTCGACCGTTATTGCGTCTATGACAAGATTGTTGCGCAGGAGTTTCAAGTTCGTCTGTACGGAAGACTGTGAGCGATCTTTCGCAATGGTTAAAGATAACATAGTTTCGACCCTGGTGCTGAGTCACCCGGATTTTTCTCTGCCATTTTGAATGGAGGCAGAAGCTAGCGGTTACGGGATAGCTAGTCTTGAGTTACATGCACCCTGATGGAGAATATGTTATTTGTTATCTCAGCAGATCCCTGAATAGAGCAGAAAGCTACTACTTTACAACGGAAAGAGAATGCCTAGCAGTTATCTGGGCGGTGGCAAGGCTAAGGCCATACTCGAAAGGCTATCGGTTTTCTGTTGTGACGGACCATCACTCCTTGTTATGGTTACACAGGTTAAAGGATCCAGTAGGAAGTCTTGGGCGCTGGGTGGTTTGGCTACAGCAATTCGATTTCGAGGTGACCCATCGTAAGGGCAAGGACAATGTTGTACCCGATATGCTGTCCAGAGCTGTCCTCGAAAGCGATGTTGGTGGGGAAGACTCCAGACTCAGCGTAATTGACCACTGGTACTCGAGGATGATTCAAGAGCTTTTGTCGTCGCCTTTGAGGTATCCGAAGTGGAGAGCCCTATTCAGAATTGCAGGAAGAGAAATGCTTGGATTTTTGGGCCAAAAAAGAAGAGGACCAAAGTCATTAGGGGAGAGTTATGATGACAAATTTTCGGGGCATCCAGGAAATCATAAGACCTTCGAGAAGGTGAAGAAAAAGTATCATGGGCCGACGATGAAGTCGAACGTGGGGAAGTCCATTCGGCACTGTAAAACTGCTTGGCTTATGAGTCGCTCCAGAAAAAGCCTCCTGGATTGATGGGAAGTGAACCTCATGTCGACCGACCGTGGCAAATGATCAGCATCGAGTTTGTTGATCCGTTGCCGCATACTTCTCAAGGATATTGCTACATTTTTGTGATCACCGACAATTTTGATTATAACAACCTAATTTTTCTGTGTCGTAAAGCTACCGCAAGTTTTGCAACCGAAACAGCTGGAGAGAACGTGTTTTTTATGTTTGGAATACCTCAATATGTGCTGGTGTGATAACGTCGTCCGGTTTCGAGGTCGAAAATTTATCAATCTGTGTAATTCTTATCAATAAGCTGACATCATTTTCAATGCTGCATATCACCCTCAAGCGAATCCTACCGAAAGAGATAATCGGGTTCTGGAAAATATGCTGGCATCATACCTTGGAGACAATGAGCATCAGTAGGGTAAGGGATTACCGCAGGTTGATTGTGCTTTGCAAACTTTGCGCCATGAAAATACACAGATGACTCATTTCTTCATAAATTTTGGACGAGAACATTATTATTTCTAATGGAAAACAATCCGAAGGAGTAGGTACTTCGGAAGGACCAGGTTTTCCAAATGACGAGCTGCATGAGTGGGTAGAAGTAGACCGGGTACCTCAGTTGAAAAAGTCTTTGAGGGTGTAAGACATCGATTGATTGGACGCATATGCCAAAACCAAGGCCCGATATGATCTCCGGCGCCCAGAAGAGTATCACGTAGGTGCTCAGGTCCGGAAGAAAAACTACGCTCTTTTGGATGCTTCAAAATATTGTCGGATACTTTGTCAAAGACTGGGTATTCATAGACGTAACACGGGTCAGTTTTAGCGATACTTTTTCCGCTCAAAATTTTCTTTTGAAATAGACCTATTCGGTGGAAACGAGAGAGACAGACTTATACAGAAATCTGTGTGAGAAAAGAGACACAGAGTGAGTTGCGCGCGCATCTGAACGACCATCTAGGGAAATTCAGCATGAGGTTTGCGCTCCTGATATTCCCTGCATGTTTCAATTTTGACGGAGCATGTGGATTGAGACTTCAACTGCCGTCATTTTGACGTTTACGCCAGTGAGAATTCACTGCTGAATGATGAGGTGACCTCCACTCAACATATAGAATGGATAGAATAGAATAGAATAGAATGGATTTATTTCCCAACAGGCAACGCCCAATTACAGGAAAACTTTATAACAAAAAAAAATGAAATTGAATGAAAAATTATATAAAACAAAAAATCAAACACAATCATGCGAATACACAAAAAGAAAAGGTCAAAATAATATCAATAACATAAGCAAGTTGACTTCGTGGAGTCAGTCATTGCCCAGGACGGAAGACATAATGGACTTGATGCTGCTGAAATTAATATCACAAACATTAGAGATTTTGTTGAACGTGTGGCACATAATAGAAATAGGGGAATTGAAAAGGACGTTGGTTCTGGAACTGGGATTATAGAACGTGGTGCGTTGTCTGGAATTTATACGTGGTATAAAAAAATTAATTTTGGATAAAAGATAGGGACAATCCAAATTATTATTCAATAAGGAGTGGAGAAGTTTAACAGCTAACATGGTACGTCTAGTTTCCAAGGAGTGAAGGTTAAACCTGGATAATAATGAAGAGTACTCGATGCCACGAACAGGATATACACCATCCACGAGGAAACTCAAGTGCTTGAGAAAGCGACGCTGTACCAACTCCACACCATGAGTGTGAACACCACAGTAGGGATACCAAATAATAGAGGCATACTCCAGTCGGAACCTGATCAAAGCATAATAAAGAGTTAAGAGAGTGTTAGTATTAGTAAATTCTCGGCAGTTTCGGTACAACATACCATACATCTTATATGACTGACTGATAACTTTCGCTCTATGATCAGTAAAATCAAGCTTTGGAGTAAAAGTAACGCCAAGATCCACAACTGATTCGGAGTGTTGCAAAATAGTACCACTGATGCTGTAGGGATAAGAAATTGTGGATTGAATTTTAGAGAAGGACATGACAGTACATTTCTGGATATTGAGAAAAAGACGATTAGATCTGCACCACTGCTCAACAGCCCGAACATTGTGCTGCAACACTAGGCAGTCATCCACCGAGTTGACCCTGAGAAACAGCTTCAAGTCATCGGCAAAAAGAAGCTTCTCGCAAGAAATGTTATTGACAATGTCATTAATGAAAAGCATATGGAACAAACATGTGGAACATGTGGTTGTTCCAAACATATGGAACAAGATGTGTGCCAGGGCTACCCCTCTAAAGGAAGGAGAGGCAGAGACCGTGTAACCGCAAAACATACAGGTCAGCGGCATTTCCACCTATTACAGAACATGTATTCCGGGTCAACCTCATGGAAGAAGCTTTGCATCTTTTGTCACCGACAGCAACTCTTCGAGGGCCTATAGAACTACGACTATGACCTATGAATGCTCCCAGAAGGTGACAGTAGTAGAAGACAGGCTAACCTGTAAGAATTTGTCACACTATCGCGGACAGAAACACTCAAAGGTACTGGGGGTCTGGGAGTTACTAGCTACTGTCCGTGTTTTCCGCGATCGGGGACTTCCAACCACATCTTGTTGCTTTTAACCACTTTACTTTCAAGGTGATGTTTGCAAGGAGCATACATGGTATGTACCAGGGATCACGCGTATGTGCCGTACACTTATCACTTCAACTGTTTGACACTTTGACTTTGATTTTTCCAAGGATGTCATTTGTCACCATTTCACCTGCACCGTTATCATGGCACCGAGTCGTGCAGATGCGCGCGCAGACCAGGTAAAACTGAATGGGTCTATTCTGCAATACGCCATTAGCCGGCATTGAAAGTTATTGGAAATAGACCCAGTATTTCAGTTGGAGTTCAACTTTCGTTCAGTAGGCACTGGGCAAAACTTGGATTTATTACTGCAAAGACGATTGTTGGAACAAATACATCTATGGCAACTAAACCCAGCTTTACTAAACAAAAGTTCAACTCCAGCGGAAAAACTGAGCTGTAGAAAGTTGGTGCTACTATTTTCCGAGAATAAATTTTTAGTCACTTGATTTGACGAATCTCAAAGTAGGTGATACTATTTGAAATTGAAAGATTCAAGATAAAAAATATCAATACATGCGTTAGATGTCTCATTTGAAATCTGAATAGACTTGTGGGGTGGAACAAAATATTGTTCGCAGAAATCGGGACTTATGAAGGCTGTGTACTTTTCGTTGGGCCACCTTGTATATTTGGCTGTTTTGTACGAGGGTTCAGCATTAGGTATAGACTGAAAAAGTGAACAAATAAATCAAACTGAGCCATGACTGGCAAATTTCCCAAGTATTCCAATTTCTCTGTAACTTCTCGTTTTGAAAATGATTAAAGTTTCCTCAGCAATTCTAGTTTTCAGTACTAATAATAAGCAATATTTGAATGCTTTGAAAGATATAGGTATTCCGAAGACCAATTTCTGAAACGATGATATCATTTATGGAAGAAATCTCCTGATGATGTAGTTATCACTATCAGCTTCACCCAATGTCTTCTTATTTGCGGGATAATAGCAATTTCCCCTGAGTTAAATTCTAAATTTCGCAATATTTACCAGTTTCTGAAGAAAATGGACGAGGATTCGAGGAGGCCATAGAAAATTTATCAAGCTGATTTAAATTTGAAAAGGCGCCAGTTAGCAGCAGAGAAGGGTTCAATGCTATTCAAACCAAAGATCGAGGACCTGTTGATCCTTCCGCCGCGCCGCCTGCGCCTCCTTTATCCATCGGCCGACCCAAATCCGGCAGGGTCTCCTCCGCCAGGCGGCGCCACCTCCCCGTTCGCTGTCACAACCCCGATGTGGGTTATCGATTGGCGCCAGACCCCGCACGCACGACCTTCCTCGGAGTTCCGGCTTGCTCCTGGCGTTTCCTGCATGGGTCCGGCCGACGCGACCTCCACCAACATGGACAAGGCCGTGGAAAACCTCGAAGAAAAGGTAAACTTGCACCGCCTCGTCCCTCGTTACCTTCTCGTTTTGCGTTCTGGCCTTTCAGATGAAACAGGCGGACGAGCGTCTCGACGATCTGGCGCTCCAGGTCGGCAGCATCGAGAACGACATCTTCAACGAGGACGGCGAAGAGATCGAGGTCAACGATCTGCTGCGGTCCGTCCACGAGGTGAAGAACAACTACCAGAACCTGCGCAAGGAGCTGATGGAGGTGCAGGATCTGCAGAAGCAGCTCAGCACTTCGCTGCAGTTCCAGCTCAAGGTCATGCAGAGCAAGTTCAACAAGCTCAAGGAGAAGATCGGACCACCGTCGAGGGGAGGAGCGTCGGCGGCGGCGGCGGCCGCTTCGAGCATTTCCAGGAGCTCGACTACTCAACAATGAGTAAACCTTAGAGACCAAAAAACCGCTTTAGGAGCTCGGCGGCATAACCAAAATCCAAAAAACTGGAAATTTGCCGCTTTTTGTTTACCAAAACGAGTACTTAGTGATATGAGCCGCATGTGTGCACGCGCGCTTTTGAAAGAGGAACGGTGCAATGACGCTTCTGAGCAGCTGCTGCACCTCTGAGCCTTATTACAAAACAAAAACCTTTTTCAAACAAGTTAATTTGTGATACAATTAACAATATATATATTTGTTCCAAGTAGCGTTTACATAAGGGCACTTGAGATTTTTTATCTGCACATATTCTCGATTTAGTTCCGACCTCCACAATCAAGCACTGTTCCCAACTTTACGTAGGTATAGAATTGTCATTTTTTATCTTCAGGCTATAATTTCTTTTAGGTACATGCAGAACGTAAACTGTGACTTGAATTTTTAATGTCGCTTCGCTTCATGTGAACACGCCATCTGTGATATAAATAGCAAATATAGCCTGAAAATCGAATGACAAGTGCACGTGAAGTTGGCAGCAGTGCAGCCAAGTCAATTGTCGGAACAAAATCGAAATGTATTTTTTGATATTGTTCTCCAAAAGTTCTTGCATTTTGTTACGTTCTTGTCTCTTTATGTCTCCTTTTTATGCATGCATATCCCTTTTACCTGTTGTACATAATCAATGTGGTAAACCTCCCCCAAAACAAACATATATCAACTATGTATGAAATGCATGTTAGTCAAGTCAATTGATGTACAAGACTATTACCGATGAGGACTTTGCTGGTATGGCTTGAAGTTTTCTCTCCGCTCAAACTTTACTATCAGACGTACTATAATCAAAGAGATTACTTCAACCATTTCCCAGCAGCTTCCGCACAAACCTCTAGAATAAGTATTAAGTAGGATAATTCTTACTACCACACACGAATTATAATTGTTATAACAACCATCACCACGACTTTGATGGTCCAAATTAAAATTCGTAACTTTTTTTCACACAAATGGAGAGGAGAAAATTTGGAAACTTCCGAGTAACGTGGAAAACTTCCGCTAAATGTTTAAGGATAGGGTAAGTATCATAAAGATGGATGTCTCAGTTGACATTGTTCACCAGGCCTAGATTAGGATTTGTTTGTTTGAAAACAAACATGGTACGTCTATCAAGACCCTGGCATCAAGTTAGCATCATACCATTAGTACTAACACAACTTTTTTTTTATAGCCTACTACAATTAAAAGGCCGTGAAACTGATTATATCTAGTTGTTTTCGGGTATATCAGGAGCACTTACATTGAGGCGACGACTAGAACCAAAACAATTTTCTCTCGAATTTTCTGCAAGTTACCTAAAACAAGACGGAAAACAAACAGAAGATAGAAAAAAAATCCGAAACAAAAGCTTGATCTAGGCCTGGCCAACTCATTTCTCGCACGACTGCAAACCTGCTTTCCAAAAAAAATCTTGAAAAAATCAAATTGAGAGATTCTAAATAAAAAACCTGCACTGACTGTATTGGCTGTGAAATGATATCATCATTGTTTAGATTATAATTACTATCACCTATATTATTAAAGAAAACTGAAAGAAAAGAGACAATTACGAATTTTAATTTGTGTGCATATTAATTCCTAGGACAAGACAATTCACTAGGACACGTACCTGAGATGAGCATTGAGAACAAAAATATCGTCTGTCAAATGAGATAATATGAAAAAATGCCTTATCATTGTATTTTACTCCCCATATTAAGAGAAAAAATTCTTCCTTGTTCAAAAATTATTCCCCCTAGTGTACCAAACCTATCTCTACGTCATATAAACCGATTATCGCAAGGGAAAAAAAACCAAAACCGTATTGCTCAATCTATGATACTAACAATAAGCACTCTATCTTGATATACTCATAGAATTTATATACCTACCTACCCAACTACCTATCCCAAATTGATAAACAACCATGTGTTATTTCAGCACACACATTATTATATACACCTTATATAAAGGCACGTTTGATATAATATAGAAAAACAAAAACATTTTGTACCAAAAATGCCATGTTATTGTTATTCAAACTTCAAATAAAGTGAAATTGAAAAACAACAAAAATGTTTTCATTATGTACAAGTATGTACCTACCATGAATTTATCCATAGAACTGGACCGATGATTGATTGATTGACAATCACTTTACCATCCTACCTCGGGAAGTTGATTATGAAGCAGCTTTTATAAAATCATTGAACTCCTTGAGGAGTTTTTAATTGCTCAATTTTAAGTTTGCCTCAAAGTTTGCCATTCTGGATTCTGTTTTTTTATTTAATAGGTTTATTGGCATCAGCAACTATGCACATTGAAGCCACCCGCATTTGGCGGGCCGAAAATATTCCGGAGGAAAATAATTCAAAGCCGTGAAATCGAGGTATGAGAATGTGAATATTCAGAGTCAAGGCATCATTAAAAGATGTCGCTAGCTATTTAATTCATTCGTGTAAATCCCGCAAAGCTCTATAACATAATTTACTGGCCCATCATCGACATTCAGTAACCGTCCCTGCCCGACGTCCGATGAAATGGTGAATTGGTGCATATGAAGTAAAGCACCCGCACATCAACCATTTAGTTGCTGCCGTACTCCTGCCGTGTTGACGTTCCGCCCGCCGCCCGCCCGCTACCATCCGATCCACACGTGTTGGCACCGCCGGCCGCATTCTTCAGCGGCTTCTCAGATTACCTGAGCCGTCTATACACCGTTCGCGATCGTTTTGGATGCAATAAAATATTCCGAATTGCTGGGAATGGAGGATATCGCCGGAGATTGACCGTGGTACCTGGACCAATCCTCCTGGGCTGCCGTCCGCTCCCGACTTGTCACGTCCGCTGCCGAGTGCTTCTGCGGGCCTGTTAGCGAAGAGTTTTAGTCCCCTTCGAGGAAGCTGAGTTAGAACCCGTTTATGTTGCGTCGCGACCCTCCTAGAGGCCGAAGCGTCGAAGCCCCAATGATGAGTCCCAGCCCACTTGGAAAATGACGAGTCGATTTCCCCCGGCTGATGTGCCTTCAGCCCCCTTGAGAAAGCCGAGTTGGAACCCTTCGGAGTCGCGTTTTGGTCCCCTTGGGGGCACGCTGAGTCGAGAACCCTCCAGGTTGAGTTTTGACCCTCCGAGAGACTGATGAGTTGCTTCCCCCGTTGAGTTGCAACCCGTCTCTAGGATGTCGAGTCAGAGCCCTTGGACGTTGAGTCTTGATCCGCCTCCAGGTGTCGAGTCAGAGCCCTCCGACGACGAGTTCCAGCCCTTCTCCAGGTCGATGTGCCAAGGCCCTTCCGGTGTTGAGTTTCGACCCTTCTCCAAGTCGTAGAGTTGGGACCCGTTGACGAAGTGTTTCGAACCCCCTCCAGGATGCTGAGTCGCGTTCCCTCCACGGTGAGTTCTAGCCCACCTCGAGGATGTCGAGTTGAAACCCCTAAATGAACCAGGCCCGATAGAAATGAGGTCTCTCGTTTCGGTATCTCGTGTGGCGGAGTGATGACCTCGACGAGCGGGAGGTTAGTCTTGGTGAGTTGGGATAGTTGCTTACGGTTAGGCTTTGTCGTAAAAAATGTATGATGGGGCTCACGCGTGCGTTCTGAATCTGCCTGCACGTGCTGGTGTCTGCGCTACTGTCTGCCGTCAGGTACAGCCACTTTAAAGCCTCGTCCTTTGTTGGATACCTTCATAGAAAGATATTCGTGCTCTTGGGCCCTCTGGACTGGGCTTTGTGACTGCGGTACTCAGAGCACCGGACCTAGTGGGTTAGATCTGGAAACTCGCGGGTGAGCTTCCTCTGCGTTTCTGAAGCTCCTAGTTATTCGGAAAATGTAAATTTTGAGAACTACGTGAAAAATCAAGTAATTGGAAAAATAGAATCGCGTTTGTATCGGGGTTCGGACCCTGCCGTAGAGTCGCAATTGTTGATCGGATTGATGGACACCCCCCCCCCTCCTTGAAACTAATAATTTTGTTTTAGCGCCACGACAGTTCCGGATATTTCCATGTAGAGTTGTCCCGGGAATGGGAACGTTCTTATTCGAAACTGATGAATTCAAGCCGGTATCCAACGACGCCATCGTTCAGATAGGGACTTTGTAAAAATGAACTGTTATTAGGGCTCGATCAGGAATAGTGTAGACGGCGATTACTTCGCGTTAGGGCAAAGATTATTTCGACGCCTCTCCGCATCGGCCTTTCGGCGAACACCCTGTATAGTCAATTCTCTGCGTTTTGTTTTTCCTGGCTGCGGCCTTTTCTCACAAATTGCTAAACAACAACGAACTAGCGCGTATACGGGGCCTGCTCAAAACGTTCTCCACATTAAATTAGTACCTTGACTTGAGTAATTGTTTCGCGAACACCATCGGTTCGAAAGTTTTTGGAAGGGCGAAATTTGGTTCAACATTTCCGGTTATAGGCACTTTCGATCACGGGAATCTTTCGGAGCGTTGGGGGCGATTCACGGCGAAAAAAGGTTTAAAGCCTCCACAAAGGCCAGCCATATCCAATCCATTCCAAACGGGCAAAAGAGAACCATAGCCCAAAAAGAGCGTTAGCCTTTGAAAAGAGGCTCCACAAAAAGGGGGCCACCGCACACACCGGCCCACAAATCTTAGATTGCATTCGTGGTCGAAGTCACTCTTCTCTTTGCAGTGTCTAGAAGCCGGGCCTAACCCTAACATAACCTCTAACACTAACATAAATGTTGGATCTGATTTAATCACAAAAAGAACTTTGAACCGCGAAAACAGTCAGAATTAAATGTCGGTCAAGGTGTAGAGTCAGGTGTTCGTCGGAGGGTTGGGGGTGTTGGGACGTCTGAAGTAATTAGGGGAAAGTTATCTCTTCGGTCATAGGTTAGATCTTTTAGATAATTTAGCCTGCGATGTGAAGGTAGGACTAGGTATAGGAGCGAGCCATTATTTAAACATTTTGAATTGTACATAGAAGTCAATAGATTGATGTTATGTTAAAACTTTAACTGTGTCTTATTGCGTTCAAACTCGTAGTCAGACCTGTCTCAACAATCTCAAGAACTCTATAATCGAACAACAAGAAGAGAGGCACAACGGGATGTCGTCCTGATACTAGATGATCATCGGCCAAGCGGTTCCAAAAGCGGGAAAAGTGATTTAATTCAAATAAGTTGAATTAAATGTCAGTATAATGGGTTGCCTACCCATTCAGGGGTACAAGACGATAGCTGGGGTCGTTTCAACATTATATACATAGTATGTAATTTTTGATAATAAGATTTGCAAAAATTCAGATTTGGTTAATTGTTTATATTTAGGTTTTCCATAAAGTTGAAGATGTCATCTTCATTGTTTAGCCCATCTTGATTGTTTAGCCTGTTTTTTTTTTGAAACCTGGAATATGGTCTTTTAAACAATGACAAGTTTAGAAAAATCTCATTCTAGCTACCTAGTTCATCATTTACCTACCTATGAAACTTTCGAGGAAACTTTTCTTCCGACTTGTCGTTGATTTGAACACCCTAATGTCCAGGGCTGGGCAAAATACTTCGAAAAATGTATTTAAATACAAAATACAAAATACACGATCCAAGAATGATAGTCAAAATACAAAATACAAACTACTTCTTGAAATGTCTTTGAAATACAAAATACAAAATATGTATTTTGGAAAACTAAGAAATTACAAAATACAACCTAGAGTATTCCAAAAAATACAAATACATTCTTATTGCGTATTTCAACCATTTTATTGGAAAAACCGTAGAATGGAAGTATTTCAATGGGAACACTTCATTGATTCAGTCGCAACAATAAGTAGGTAAATTATTGTGAACTATGGAAAGACAAATAAAATAAACATAAAGTGAAGAAAGCTTCATATTCAAACCTATTTCTTACTTCATTCATCACTTCTTCAAAATAACAAATGTTGATTTCCTTTGGGGACAACCAGCTTTTCGAAAATATTATTCGACATCCGACATGGAACCTCTCGTGGCTGACAGTAGGACGCACTTACCAGTAAAACGTAAAACGTAAAAGATGCAATCGAACTCGTTAACGATCCCATATAGTGTGCAAAAGCAAGAAATGTCAATGGGGTGAATATAGTATCACCGGAACAATTTCGGCCCGAACAGACTAAAGAGCATGGGAAACAAATGTATTTTGTATTCTGTATTTTGAAAATCAAAATATTTTTCCGAAAAATTTATTTAAAATACAAAATACGGAATACTAGCTGCCTGAACTATTCCAAAATACAAAATACAAATACTTTTCAATCAAATGTACTTAAATACAAAATACAAAATACTTAAATGTATTTCAAATACGTAATTCAAATACTTGTATTTGAATTACCGCCCAGCCCTGCTAATGTCAACACTGCAAGCAGAAATATTCTCTTCATTGCATTGATTGAGAACTGCTGGCAAAAAGGTTGATGGCTAAAGCCGATTTGTAACATGCATTGGACTACGTTTGATTCAATTTTTTCTTGGGATACGGCACAAGCAGTCCAGCTGTATGTATGAGTCTGTGGTACGTACTCAAAATACCCAAAATTCCGCATCCAACCTGATTATTGACCGACTTACTCCTAGTTCCACAAAGTTCTTTCAAATTAAATATATTATCATCCAAATTTAAAATTTTAGCCATTTATTCCAGCGCGAGATCAGATTTTTCACGGTGCTAAAATCCTAGAGAACTTGGTAGAAATGGTATTCGCCTTCTTATTTCAAACTGTCCCTGTAATAACATTTCTGAGAATAAGAAGCAAATGGAAAATTGAGGGGGAGAAAGACGGCAATTTTGCATTATTGGGCGAGACATGGTGTAGAAGAAGGATGACTCCCTGCAACAAAAAAACATGTGTAAGTATATGGTTATAATTTTTTTTTTAAACGTCATATAACATGGCACTTTTTTGACTGTGCTGACAAGGTATAAGGAGCATTTCTATGACACCGGCATTGAGCGGCATAAAGGTACTTATACTCCGCTGGCGGCGGCATAAAAGTACTTATACCTCCGCCGGCGTAAAAGTGGGCTGATTGCAGCGTGGTTGTCGCCTATAGAAACCATCGTGATCGACGCCAGGTTACTCAGTCTTTTTTCAATTTTCTTTTTTTTTAATCTTCCGTGTAGAAAATTATTGTTTGAAAATAAAACATTGTATTGTATTCGGAGTATAAGTGGCTTTAATTGACTCGTATGGATTTAATTCGCCTCGCTGCGCTCGGCGCTTGAACACCCATACTCCGTCACATAAAGTGTCACTTATACTCCTAATACAATGATTATCTATCATGTTCATAGTCCGGGACAGGGTCAAAAAGCTCTGTCGTGTGCAGCTTTGTGAGGCTATATGGATCATGAAAAATTATGGTGAAACCTTAGGGATGTGGAACATCATGACACATGGTGGAGGGCACCTCAAGGTGCCCTCTAGTTACGCCATCGTGCATTTCCTTCAGGACCTCTTCCACTCTTTTCTTGGAAAGCATCGAGAAAAGCATTTTCAAGATATTAGGGTTTGAAACATTAGAAAACATCACGAAATCGCCCACTTTCCAGAACTCAAATCGTTTTTGTTTCTGGAAAACTCCATGTTTCTTAGCGGAAATGATGGTTTATCAACTCAAAACACCCAGAAAACTCATTCCAGTTGACGAATTATGGGTTTTCTTGAATTTTAATTTCTAGGCCCAGGAAAGTGGTGATTTTGAAATGTTTTTGCAATGTTTCAATCCCAAATATCTCGAAAACTAAGCCTCTAATCGAAATTTTGCAGAAGTTACTTTTTCCTTCGAATTGAACGTAGAATTCAAAAATTGGGAATAATTCCCAAAAATACTCGGGGAGGTCAAAAGTAAGGAAAAAGGGGGAGGACACCCCCTTTTATCATCCATCGCCCCTAAAAATGTTTGATGAAGTGCGTTACTATTGTTCAACATAGACCTGTTTCTGTAAACTTTTGTTCAAATTTGACTGAAATCGGTTGAACAAATCAAAAGTTATGCAAAAAAACTGTTCTTAAAGAACAACTTCAAAGGCCTGTATTTCCGTTATTATGCGTTTTCGAGAATATGTTTATTGAGAGAAGTACACCCTTATTTTTCAATTTTTTCATCTTCCTGTGAGTTTTGTAACACTTATTACCCTCGCAGGCTGTATACAGGCTGTCCCGAGGGGTGTCCCTAAGGATGTCTCATGGATGATAGCAAAAAATTTAACTGTGGGTAGATCTCGCCAAAATATGACAGAAACCTATATACCATTTTGCAAAGTTCGGCCTAATGACGAAGATACAGCTCTCCAAACTTCACTTTTTTCGGATTTAAAAGTTTGTAACTCAGGAACGTCTCGACAAATTTAGTTTCAACTCATTATAAGCTGATTTGTCATAATTATCTATCAACCTGCCAAATTTGGAGAGAATCCAATCAGTGACGTAGAAGTTATGAGGTGTCACCTTAAGTCAACTTTTCTTCGGATGCTTTTAAATTATTGAACATCATAACCCCCACACCACTGGTTGGATTATTCCCAAATTTGGCAGGTTGATGAATGATAATGACAAACCAGTTTTTGCTGAATTAAAGCTAAATTTGTCAAAATGTTCCTGAGTTAGGTACAGATTTTTGAAATCCGAAAAAAGTGAACTTTGGAGAGCTGTATCTTCGTCATTAGGCCAAGCTTTGCAAAATGGTATATAGGTTTTCGTCATAGTTTGACGAAATCTACCTACAGTTAAATTTTTTGCTGTCATCCCTCAAACACCCTGTATGTCGGTCAAATTAAATGTTCCTGAGTTCCTGACTGAAAAATAATTAGTTTCATGAAACCATCCCAGATTTCGGAAAATACCGAGGAAAATACTATCTTTCATTCATATAACATTCTTATTATATTGTTAATAATAATAAACTAATAAATGCGTGCAATCGACACTGAATGAAACGAGCCATAATTATACATAGTACAGGAAAAATAGTAAAAAAATCGGCAAAACCTCGGAATAAATATGGACATCATGAAAACTTGATATTCTGTTCAGAATTGAGTGCTTTACAACATATCCAAAATCGAAAAAAATCGCATCCGGGGGTTTTGAGTTATTGGAGGGGGGGTGAAAAATTGCAGGTAAAAATGGAGGGGATGGAACCCGTCAATCCATTGGATCCAAATACATTATAGTTCGACGTATCATATCCCCTTGATACCATTTTGGCACAAAAAGTGTCCATCGTTGTTGCAGGGAAGTAGTGGGGGGGGGGGGGGAAGCTCTGCTAGGTGGTCCATTTTGTTTTTCTGGCCATGTAGAACCGATCACGACAAGTTTGGTATCTTTTCCGACTGAATTCAATCTCCTGAACTCGTATCCGATGTGTAAATTCAAATGAAAACAAGTTTGAATAAGTTGACTTGAGAAAACCTGTTTTTTTTGACAATTTTGACGAATTTTTTTTTCACTGTTGGAGGTGTTCATTTTTAGAAAATTTTGAGGGACCATTTGATTGAAGTGTATTCTCCACAAAAATCATCCACTTGATGTATAATTTTGTTTCTCGAGTTTAAAAAATCGATTTGAACTTGAGCCGGCACGGCGCGTCGTCTACTACTGACCAGAACACTACAGCATGCACCTTCAAGTGAAAACACCTTAAACTATTGAAGAAATAACAACTCATCTTTGAAAATTGGAGGATTTGTACAGAACTGAATTCCCTATAACATGAAAAAAATCGTCATGAATCGCAATGCAGGATTTTGAGTTATTCGAGGAGGAGGATAACATTTTGACAAGATTCATACTCTATCAACTGTTACCTCTTCCCTTAAATAACTCAAAACCCTGCAGTGCGATTTATGACGATTTTGTTTATGTTATAGGAAATTCAATTCTCCACAGATCCTCCAATTTTCAAAGATGAGTTGTTATTTCTTCAATAGTTTGAGATGTTTTCATATAAAGGTGCATGCTGTAGTGTTCTGGTCAGTAGTAGACGACGCGCCGCGTCGGCTTAAGTTCAAATCGATTTTTTAAACTTGAGAAACAAAATTATACATCGGGTGGATGATTTTTGCGGAGAATACACTTCAATTTGATGGTCCCTGGAAATTTTTTAAAAATGAACGCCTCTAACAGTAAAACAAAAATTCGTCAAAGTTGTCAAAGAAAAAACAAGTTTTCTCAAAATATCTTGTTCAAACTTGTTTTCATCCAAATTTACACATCGAATATGAGTTCAGGAGTTTGAATTTAGTCGGAAAAGATACCAAACTTGTCGTGATCGGTTCTACATGGCTATAAAAACAAAATCGACCACCTAGCAGAGCTTCGCCCCCCCACTACTCCCTTTCCACAATGATGGACACTTTTTGTGCCAAAATAGTATCAATCGGATATGATACGTCGAACTGTAATGTATTCGCATCCAATGGATTGATGGGTTCCATCCCCTCCATTTTTACCTGCAATTTTTTACCCCCCCCTCCAATTACTCAAAGCCCCCGGGTGCGATTTTTGGCGATTTTGGATATGTTGTAGAGCACTCAATTCTGAACAAAATATAAAATTTTCAGGACGTCCATATTTTTTCCGAGGTTGAAATCTATCTTTCTTGTACTAACATCAGATCAATTCAAATTATGACTTTCCGTTCAGGGTGTTTCTTGAAGTACGCATCCCATTCGCCTCTAGGTTCACAGTGGACATCTTCCCTTGGATCGGCCGAAATACAATCAGTTTCACCGATGTCCAAAGTTATGGTTTTTCCGGCAACATGGCACTTGCATGCTGGTGGTTTTTCTTCGCCGCAAGAGAAGAATCTGCCGTTTTTCTCGCCTTTGCAATCAATGTAGGCTCCATTTTCGTCCTTTTCTGGTTTGAACTCCTCAAAACATTTGCAATCGCTCTCTGTTGTTACATCCGCTGCATCCGCCAAATACGTAAGGGCTCCCGCCAGGACCAAGTACAGACAAATTTGGCGGTTCCTGAAGAAATTATAAATAAAACTGGAATTTATGTGACACAACTCAAAGAGCCTGAACGTGAACAGCCAGCTCTGTCAGAGAATAGAGCGAAACAGTGAAAGATAAAACTTACATTGCTGTGATATGAGGTAGTTCTCACCGGAGAACAGGTGCGAGAATTATATACTGCTCGAATTTATATAAAAACAATGTTGTTGTTTCCGTACCAACTATTGTTTGATCGAGGACAGTAATGCATTTATGCGAACATAATATGTATAAGAACCGAGTTGTGACGTTAACGGAGTATTATGCTAAAAAAATTTTTATTGAAATGGAAACTATATTGTGAAATAATTGACCCGTATTCTTTTATTTAGTCAAAAACCGTATCGTTTAGGCGCCGTAATAAATAAATAACATCAACTCAGTAGTTCTGACGTTTATGCGTATAATCACAGCGCGTCACCGCCTATACTGCCTGTGTATATGACGTCAGAAATCGGCAGAATATAGGAATTTCGTTTATTTATTGCAGCCAAACAATACGATTTTTGGCTAAATAAAAAAAAGGGTCAGTTATTTTTCAATACAGTTCCCGATTCCATCGAAAAAAAATATTTTTTCAAAAGTATAATACTCCATTATGGCTATTGCAACAAAACGACTGATCTTGGAAAACTGTAGGATGGGCATGTAAATATGCAAAATTTTAGTCTATTTGAATCAAAAGTACGTGACAAGTGAATACACAATATTGCGCGGAAGTGGCGCTCCGACACGGATGTCATGCGAACTAAGAAAACGGTGACAAGTTATCATCGCGCATGTTCAGAATTCGACAATGACATTGATTTCTGTGTTTGACGTTGACGTTTTGTTCAGTTTTATCAGCAACTTGTGGAGTCTTCCGATAAGCGATAATAATTCTTTGCGTTATTCAGTTGTATCGGTAGTAGCTGATGAAGTGCAGTTTGTTTACATGTAAATCAGCGCGTTTAATTTCGATATAGGCGAACCCGTATACCGTAACACTATTCTCATTTCAACCGAGGCAAAATTTTGGGATGGTCTACTTCAATCTTGGCCCAATTTAGTTGGGTATATTGCTGGTGTAGGTAAGTAGGTATTATGGTTTCGTCGCTTTCAAGGCGGTGTTCGGGTGGTTTTGGAGATGACTATTTGGTTTGCAAAATGTAAATGGTAAAGCCAACGTTAACGGTTTAACGTTACTTAACTTGCGTTGCATTTTAAATCAATTGACCTTTCCAATTTTAGGAGATAGAAATGACATGGTTTTTCGAGGTCACCTTTGACGTTTTGACGTTTATGACGTTTGGACGTTTCGTTTCTGACTTTTGCGGGAATTTTGAATCGGATAGCTATACTGTTCCCATTATCATGTGGGGAAAGTCACTAGAGCCCATAAGGAAGTTTTTAATGGACGAAGTGATAGAGTTTTTTCGTAGTAAGATGCACCTGTCTGGTGCAGCGTGATCCCTGCTGGTGCTGGTGCAGCCACACTTCCATCAAGTTTGGGTCTTTCGTGAACCGGTGAACACCTTTGAACCATTTCTGTAAGTATCTTCTCAGTTTTCCACTACATATAACACACTTATTGGTAAGAACGAGGGTAAGAACAAGTGAAATAATGAAATCCATGCTGAAATCAAATAAATACACGACAGAGCGCTTGTCAGATTCGAAAAATTTCCCATTGTCAGAAACGAAATGTCATATCTCAAGAAACATAGGGCGCTTTCCAATAACTGCGACAAGACGGATACACAATGTCAAAGTGCACTTGCCAGCTCAATTCTAAACTCAGCCTCGCCAATGTTTCGATTGTGTCGACATGTGGTGCTATTACTGCTATTGGAACGCTAGCTGTGTCAAATTGTGTCCATATGTGTCGAATTGTGTCCTTATACGCCTTATTGGGAAGCGCCCAATGACCTCGATTAACCGTCTCTTACACGCATGACGTCACAGTAAAGAGAGACAACGGAAAATTGGAGACCTCAATTAACTGATTAACGATTAACGAAGTTAACTTTTTTGTTAACGATTCAACGTTCAACTAAGTCAATTTTTTCGTCAACGGTGCTCACCTTTGCTGATGGTCATGTGACTCATGTTATGTTAAGTGATCAGAGATAGGTGCGACTGAACGCGCATTCTTGAAATAACAGTCAGGATTGACAGTTGACTGATATAACTGATTCTTCAATGCCCCTTGTATCGCAGACCTTCTCATATAGGCGGTTCCTTTCAAGGTTCCTTTTGCTCGCAGCTTGTGCTCAGGTCTTCTAACCGGGAGCCGTTGTTTATCGATCGGGCTGGTTGCATGAGCTCGACCAATGACAGCGCCAATATAGGCGAACCTGCGCCCCGTGGACCCCAGGTGAATGAGAATGACTATTTCTACCAGTTTTCAAACGGGCGTGAACTTCTGCTCCACATCCATAATTTATTCGCCCCCACTGCGATTTTTGTCAAATTTAACGTTGAGTTTGGTTAACTGAGCGACAACCTATCAAGTGAGCAAAAAGATTTTTGATTTTTTCTAGATAAAATGGCGGCCGATGAGTTACAACTCGGTGAGCGCTCTCGCTGGTATGTGGCGTTGACGTACACTGGCTCTTGTAAAGGTGCGTTCAGTCAGCTTATTTAGCCGTAAGTTTAAGTTTTAGTCGTAAGCGCAGCGATGCTCATTGGCTGTCATGAACCAGCCTCCTCGGATCAGCCAATAAGCGATGCTGCGCTTACGACTAAAATTAAAACTTGCGGCTAAATAAGCTGACTGAACGCACCTTAAAGGTCCGTTACTCCCGGATTACCCAGAGTCTCACTCGGGGTATTAACTCCTTACGACGGATCTATCGCCAAAATTCAGCTCTAGTGACTTCAGAGTGTTCTGGTAACTTCAGTTTTTTTAGGTGAATCGTGAGTCTCTATTACAGTCCTATAAACTTAGTACTCGGCTTAGTACAAATACGAAAATCATAGGTCTTGCGAAAAGTGTCGATCTTTCTTGTCTTTGTCTAGCATAATATAACTGCATCTTCCCCCTTCGTCGCTGAAATTTCAACAATAGGGCGGCCTTCATCCACGGGCACGACTTTTTAAGATCGTTTCCGATTACAAAGACGAATGACAAATACGCAAGCTTACTTCATAAAAATAGAAAACACGCAAGCTTCGTATTCGAAATTCGTGAACAGACGGCGTGTTCGTAGGTAGATATACAGGGTGGCTCAACGAAAACAGAACAGAAGGGTTTTCAGGCATTTCACCTCATTTTTTTGAAAAAAGCTCGAACAGGTCGATTTTTATATTGAGGGGTACATCTGAAACATACATTGGCGGATTTCTATCTTTAGCCCCCTTACCCCCACCCGTCTCAACTTCGAAGTTTCAAATGACACCACCCACTTTGCGATACATCAAATTGAAGAAAATTAAATTCTCTTTCTGAAAAAATATTTCTATAATTTTCAACCCCACACCCCTTCTTCCTAAAATTGTCAGAGTTTCCAATGTAATATTTTTGATTCCTTAATTCTCTTCAGTACAGTCAACGTCATCTTGCACAGCATCGAGGGAGAAAATTTTCTGTGTAAAAAGTGCCACCCAAATTCACGCCTTCACTCACCCACCACAATTTTAAAATTTAAAATGACACTACCTACTTTGTGATACATCAAATCGAAGGGAATTGAATTCGCTTCCTGAATAAAATATTTTAAAAATTTTCAAAAAGCCCCCTTTCCTCCTAAAATACTCCGAATGTTCAATTTATCAGGAGAGAAGTTGAAAAATTCAAAAAAATTGTTTTCAGAAAGAGAAATCAATTTCCTTTCATCCAATGTATCACAAAGTAGGTGGTGTCTTTAAAGTTTTGAAATTGGGGTGGGGGAGAGGAAAGGGGTGAATTTGGGTAACACTTTTCTCCACCGAAAATTTTCTCCTTAGATGCTATTTATGATGACGTTGATTAAATTGAAGAGAATTAAGGGGTCAAGGATATAAAATGGGACAGTCAGAGAAATTTAGGAAGATGGGGGATGAGGTTGAAAATTTTGAAAATATTTTTTTCAGAAAAATTTTTCGATTTTCTTTGATTTATTGTATCGCAAAGTAGATGGTGTCATTTGAAATTCTGAAGTTGAGGTGGGTAGGGGTGAGGGGGCTGAAGATAGAAATTTGCCAATGCATGTTTCAGATGTCCCCCTCGATATAAAAATCGACCTGTCTGAGCTTTTTTCGAAAAAATGATGTGAAATGCCCGAAAACCCCTCTGTTCTGTTTTCGTTGGGCCACCCTGTAGATATAATAATACGTACACCACATCGTTGTGCGAGCTTACCGTTATTTGGGATCCTCCAGAAAGGGAAAGGGAACAAACTGATCTTCCGCGCGTAACTATATGGTTCTTGCAAATTTTTGCAGGAAGCACACACCCACACACACATGTAGGTACATATGACTGACTACCCACATAGCATCTTCACTTCCACTCTCCATAGGTCAATTTTCGTTCGTAACACACGTCGTGGAGCACGCACCTGTTGCACAGATTTTGCCTCTAGGTACTTATCAAACTCAATAAAAAAACTCATCTTACACCAAAACGATGTCGATGTCAGATACTCAGCTCAGGGCCGCTATTCTTGAATCGTGTGAGAAAAGTCCCTGGGAGTAAAATACATTCCGCAGTACACTGATGTAGCAAATGTTGCCTAAAATTGTGGTTTTTAGGCAACTTTCGCTACAGAAGTGTAGTACGGATTATACCGGGTGATCATTTGAAAACTATCCACCTGCAATAACTCCCGATACCTAGTGACAATGTCTTCGAGCAAAAACAGGTCGATTTTTATATCGAGGGGGACATCTAAGACATACATTGACAAATTTCTATCTTAAGCCTTCTCGTCCCCACCCACCTCAACTTTGAAATTTCAAACGACACTACCTATTTTGCGATACATCATATCAAACAGAATTGAATTCTCTTTCTGAAAAAATCTTCATAAGATTTTTAACCCCACCCCCCTCCCACTCAACATAGCATGTTATGTTTCATAAATAAGATGATCTCAATCATGTCACAAAATAACATCGCAATGAACGTTACTTCCACATCTCTGTGATGTTCATCCGCGATGTTATACGATGTAATGTCTGAGAGATGTTTCGAAATGAACTCAAATTGAACATCACACATATGAGACATCTACCGGATATCACATTGGCCGCATTCATAAGTCACAACAGTTGTGGAACTGTTACCGATTTGTCCTGTGAACGGTGCGCTACTTTTCCGCTCCGCTCGGAGCGGACGGCCATGTTTTGTAGCGGCTCGGAAGTTCGCTACATTTTGGTAGCATAGTGAGCGATAGGAGTGGGAGGTGGAAGAATGAGAGAAACGTTGAATTTTGATGTTCGCAAGTGCCATTCTGACATTTTATGGGTTCAAGAGTGTTGTTCGGTGCTGTTTACCTTGCGTGCTGTTTTGAATTTTTGAAGATTATAAGTTTTTTCTCAGCTAATGTGAATCGCTTGTTAAATATAGACCATCGAGCTATAGCACTGGGTGAAATTCTCCAAGACCAGATTATATTTTCGGCTATTCTTGACGCGGCGCTGGATGTGTCACCGCCAGTCACCGCTACTTCCAACAATGCGTTCGTAAGACGCCAACAGTTCCGAAGGAGCGTAGCGGTAGCTGCTCCCGTCTTATGAAAGCGGCCATTGTTATGGACCATTTCCACATGACGTCACACGCACGTGGCGAACGGCTGATTCGGAGCAACGTCAAACATGATGTCAACTATACGTGCCAGCTTGTCAAAACTTTGTGACACCAATGACTTCCACACACCGACACCGACCAAGGAGGTTATACACTGACTGACAGATTGACATACTACCAATCTGACTGACGCACATGACTGACGTAGCCCACGTGCCCCGTGACAGATAACGCAGATCTGACTGACGTTGCCCCGAATCAGCTGTTCAAGACGGAGCTGCGTGACGTCAGTGGAAATGGTCTATTGCTTCCAACTTGCCGAGGTGTAACATCTCACTGACGTCAATGAGACGTATAGTCACTGAAAGATTTTTTTAAACTTTGCGGGCTGTCATCGTCAAGCTCTGTGTGTCGGAAAAATAATATTGAATAAATAATTTTGCCCTCTATTCCATGTGTGTGATGCCAGAACAGCCTTATGTCTTCATGTTTAGTGTGAGGCCCTGCGGGCCCTCTTATGTCTTCAAGTGTCGTTTGGAACAACTTTTATGTCTTCTTGTGCTTGTGGCTTTCGGAACTAGTGTGCCCCGTTTGTGTCTCCTTGTGTTCCTCGGAAGCCTACTGGGCCTTCTTGCATTTTGTCGTGACTTTCGCACCTTTGGTGAACGCTTGTGTCTGCTCTTATTGTGTTATTCGGAACCCCAAAATAGGCCCCTTTTTGTCTTATTGTGCTTTCGGATACTTTGATGACTCCCGTTCATGTCTTATTGTAATGCCGCTCTAACGGAGTCCCTTGTGTCTTGCTGTAACGTTTCGAGCCCCAGCGAGGCTCTTCGGGGTCGGTGTATCGTTTGGAGTCCTAATGAAATATCCCGAGAAACATCCCTGAACATCAAGCGCGCTGTTAAAATATACTGGAGTAGACAAGTTGGTAGCTTGGACGAATCGGCGGCAGTGTCTCTAACCATCACCTGTGGGGATCCAGGCTCGAATCCTGCGGAGGACGCCATAGAAGAACTTTTCTTAGAAAAAAACGTGCTGTATAGATTGTAACAAGATGGCGGCAGAGCATCATTTGTCAAAAATCGGATGTATTTTGATGAAGTTTACATCGCCTGTGAATTTCACTCAAATCGGACCACTTTCAGAGAAATTCAAAATGGCGGATCAAAGATGGCGGCCAAGTGACAAAATATATTGGTCAACTTTATATGGGGTGTGGTATATGGTGGTCACGTACGCATTCGATTGGCGTTTATACCACATCGATATCTCTTTTCGTTGAGGCATAAGTCTCCTAGTTCAATCACTTCGAAATATGTTCAATAGTGGGAATACAAGATGACGGCGGGGCATCAATTGTCGAAAATTGGATAGATCTTGATGTGGTTTACGTTGCCTGCAAATTTCATTTCAATCGGATCACTTTTAGAGAAATTCAAAATGGTGGATTAAAGATGGCAGCAGAATAACAAAAAACCAAAAGTCAACTTGATATCCTGGACCGAGTCCTGGACATATAAACTATAGATCAGCGTTTACACCACATCGATATCTTTCTTCCCTGAGGAGTTATCCCGGGTACGGACGGACGGACGGGCAAAGTGAAGCTAAAAGCGCCTTTTTCCCATTTTTTGGGGAAGTGCGCTAAAAATTAGCAAACATAAGGGCGGAACCTCCTGTGACATGAAGTTATGTTGGAAAGTGGTGGAAAATTAATTTTTATTTAAAAATACACATCCAAAATGCGACGTATTATGTACGTCAAAAAGTGATATCTACGAGATGTGGAATAGCGATGTAGATAGTATGTCACATTTGGACATCTTTGAGATATCTCATTCATGTTCTAATTACCCGGACATAAGAGGTAACAGAGATGTCCACTTAAAATCGCATAGACTTTTTTTGTTAACATCGCAGTTGTGACTTGAACATCTAAGTGATATCACAGAGATGTTTTCTTGCTGAGTGGGCTTCTTCCTAAAATTCTTTGAGTGTCCAATATAATATTCTTGACCTCTCAATTCTCTTCAATGCAGTCGTCATCCTGCACAGCATCGGAAGAGAAAAATTTCTATGGAAAAAGTGCCACCCAAATTCACCTTTCGCCAGTGGCGGCTCGTGAGTTTTTTGCAAGGAGGGCTCAAATTGATTGACAAATTCGAGAGCTGAGAACTATATTGTTCTATCTGCACTTCTTGTAGAAAATGTTTTTCGAACTTCGAACCAGCAAAACATGGACAAAATGTTTCCTGATATAAACAATATTAGATCAGAAACTAGAGAAAGAGGCTTTTATTCCTTTCCCGTTTCTGATCTGATTGTTCAAATCATGGAACAGTTTGTCCATGTTTTGTTGGTTCGAAGTTCGAAGAACATTTCTACAAAGAGTGCATATAGAACAGTTCTCAGCTCGCGAAATGACGAAACTCGAGACAAAAACTTTTTTGTCGTATCCGCATCACAACCATATGGAGTTTTAGCATTTACTGTTTTGTCAAAATTACGTGTGAGTTAATGCACCACGAATTTATTCTTGCGGATTCGATTTGCTTTATATTCAGTAAATCAATGCTGTAATCGGACGTCCGTTATTTTTTTGCATTTATTTCTTCTTGTAGGCTTGATGACCTAAATGTAACTTTTTTAGGTCAGCTATCTTCATGTTTGCAAACTGTTGACTAATAGAAAAGTACATAAATAATTATATCAATTATTTCAATCGGCTGGGGGCTCAAGAAACGGAGCCCATATCTGCAGTATAGAGCGGGAGCCGCGTCTCGCGTTGCCATGGTTACGGCACATGTTTTGCGCGGATGCACCCCGGCATCACCGCATCGGCGGTGGGCGCCGAATGCGGAGCCCAAGACGAACTTCTTCGACCGTGCGATCGCTTAGAATTATTTTGTTAAAATATCAATTGACCAATGACTGAAGGTTTTTGCATTAAACCAAATCTTTGGAATAAGTATAATTGATAAAATGCATTCCATGTCTTCCTACCGATGAAAGTCTCTTGCCGCCTTTAGCGTTGGGGGGGCGCCGCCCTTGAGCCCTCCCTCACCAGCCGCCACTGCCTTTCGCTCCCCCTCCCTCCCCTCACCTGACCCTGAAAATTCAAAATGACAGTACCTACTTTGTGATACATCAAATTGAAGGGAATTGAATTCTTTTCTGGAACCAAATTTTTAAATTTTTCAAAACCCTCTACTTTTTTTTTTTTTTTTTTTTTTATGTATAACTAAATGGATATATTAATGAATTCAGCCACAAAAAGGCAAACCAGCACCATCACCAAATTCCCTCCAGCTTCTCCATCTTTTCCTACTCCTTCTTAAGCACATGCTGGTGGCTCGAAGAGTGGCGCAGCTTATTCTGACTCTAAGCCAGTTAATGATTTGGCTGTAAGGTCTGTGCCACCTTTCGACTAACCTCTCGGCTAGGACTCTGAGAAGAGCTTGGAACTCTTTCCCCACATAACCATCAACAGATGTTACTAGTGGCGTGAAGGACGCATGTCGCTTTTCGCAAGCTGGCAGATATTTCGCTTTCTTCTCTGTTTCTGCTCGTTTAATCACTGCATCAGTGGATAAAGGGGAATAAGATTGGGCATCTGTGTCCACTACACGTACGTCAAATAACGCCTCAACCTGTGGCTCCCACACTCCACGACATGCAAGATCAGCTCGTATAGCAGGTTCTTCACCGACGACTGGCTCCAAAACACAGTTCCCCCACGCAACTTCCATCAAGTCACCGAGCGCATCCCTCACTTCATTGTGACGTCTAATTATCAGTCCGCCATGCCGACATTTCAGAGCATGTTGGACGTCAAAAGCTTCTTCACAACCATCGCAGGTTGATGGAAGATTGATGGGCTCTTTTCCGTATCGGATGGCAAGACTGTCTCGAAATTCAAGAGGGGACATATCCAAATTGAGATTTTTCAAAGGAATGGATGTCAGCCAACTCCCGGTTTTCATGCTTTCATCGGCAGCTCTTCTTATTGCTCTTTGGTTTTTGAACGGAAGCTGCTGCAGTGCATCTCCGAGTAAAATTTTTATTGTATCTTTTTTTTGAGCTTGACAAAGTTTTCGGGAGTGTCTCAGAGATGATTCGTGAGCATCAATGTCCAATGTTGCATTATCTTTCATAGTTTGGATCAACACTTTGGATCCCATTTTCGAAAACGTGAAGTTTCTTTCAGCTTCAAGTACTGGGTTAGTCATTCCAAGACCCCCACTTCTGACTGGCAAGTGCATTATGTCGCATTCCTCATCGCTTATTTTTCTTCCAATTATTGATGAAAATAAATCACTTCTGATCGTATCAAGTAGTGGCTTGTAGATATCTCCATCATCGTGTACCACTCTTTGGAGGAATGCCCATTCTGCTTGTAGCGATTTTGTAGCTACGGCATGGGCTGACTGCGGGAACTTATCAGATATCTGTGCCAATTTTAAGATGGAGTCATTCCAATCATCAACTTTATCCTTCATAAATGTCTTTCTTTCATATTCTGATCCAACAAATCCTCCGAGCAATCTTTTACCTGTAACTATTCTCACATCCGTTCCTGCAAATTTCATCTCCGCTTTTCCAATGTCATCTGGATGCACAACCAAGAAGGTTTTCTCCGCCTGCGGGTAATATCCATGTAATGGTCCATTTTCTTTCAAGCAATCCCACCACTTCCGAATATCCTCTATCTGTCCCTGGCAGGAAGAGTCATCTGCATACCATGTTTGTGTTACGTTCTGAACCATCTTAAGTTTGCGAATCAGGGGCAGAGTAGCCAGTCCATAGAGGTACATCGAAAGCGGATCCCCTTGTGTAACTCCTTCTCTGCTATAAAGTCTTTCCTTTTTCTTTTCTCCTTTCCTACTCCTTCTTAAGCACATGCTGGTGGCTCGAAGAGTGGCGCAGCTTATTCTGACTCTAAGCCAGTTAATGATTTGGCTGTAAGGTCTGTGCCACCTTTCGACTAACCTCTCGGCTAGGACTCTGAGAAGAGCTTGGAACTCTTTCCCCACATAACCATCAACAGATGTTACTAGTGGCGTGAAGGACGCATGTCGCTTTTCGCAAGCTGGCAGATATTTCGCTTTCTTCTCTGTTTCTGCTCGTTTAATCACTGCATCAGTGGATAAAGAGGAATAAGATTGGGCATCTGTGTCCACTACACGTACGTCAAATAACGCCTCAACCTGTGGCTCCCACACTCCACGACATGCAAGATCAGCTCGTATAGCAGGTTCTTCACCGACGACTGGCTCCAAAACACAGTTCCCCCACGCAACTTCCATCAAGTCACCGAGCGCATCCCTCACTTCATTGTGACGTCTAATTATCAGTCCGCCATGCCGACATTTCAGAGCATGTTGGACGTCAAAAGCTTCTTCACAACCATCGCAGGTTGATGGAAGATTGATGGGCTCTTTTCCGTATCGGATGGCAAGACTGTCTCGAAATTCAAGAGGGGACATATCCAAATTGAGATTTTTCAAAGGAATGGATGTCAGCCAACTCCCGGTTTTCATGCTTTCATCGGCAGCTCTTCTTATTGCTCTTTGGTTTTTGAACGGAAGCTGCTGCAGTGCATCTCCGAGTAAAATTTTTATTGTATCTTTTTTTTGAGCTTGACAAAGTTTTCGGGAGTGTCTCAGAGATGATTCGTGAGCATCAATGTCCAATGTTGCATTATCTTTCATAGTTTGGATCAACACTTTGGATCCCATTTTCGAAAACGTGAAGTTTCTTTCAGCTTCAAGTACTGGGTTAGTCATTCCAAGACCCCCACTTCTGACTAGCAAACCCTCTACTTTCTTTCTAAAATACTTTGAATGTCCAATTCAATGAGGGAGGGATTGAAAATTTCAAAAAAATTATTTTTAGAAAGAGAATTCCGTTCCCTTAAATTTGATGTGTCACAAAGTAGGTGGTGTTCCGTTTAATTTTGAAGTTGAGGGGGGGGGGAGAGCAATGGGGTGAATTTGGGTGGCACTTTTTGCACCGAAAATTATCTTCTCCAGTGCTATTTGGGATGATGCTGACTGAACTAAAGAGACTTGAGGGATCCCGAATATTAAATGGGACACTCAGAGAATTTCTAGGAAGAAGGGGTTGGGGTTAAAAATTTTGAAAACATTTTTCTCAGTTTGATGTATCGCAAGGTAGGTAGAGTCATTTGAAATTTCGAAGTTGGGGTGAGTGGGGGCGAGGGGGCTGAAGATAGAAATTTGCCAATGTATGTTTGAGATGTCCCCCTCGATATAAAAATCGACCTGTTCTTGCTCGAAGAAATATTGTCTAGGAATCGAGAGTTATTGCAGGTGGATAGTTTTCAAATGATCACCCGGTATGAAAGTCCCAGGGACTTTTCTCACACGATTCAAAAATAGCGGCCCTGTTAACCTGTCAAAATCGCTGCAATTTTTGGTACGGGTGGAAATCCTGGTTGCCTATGCAACAGGGGAGGCTGGTATATTATGCCCATGGCGGCATAATGGTGGTCATGTACTGGATCATTCTTGAATCATTTTTTCCTTATTCTTACCCATCTAACACTACAGTTACCTCCATGGTCTCGTAATTTGAATTTTTTCATCAGCATAATCCGCATTGTCATGAGCCCATTTCTGCTTCAAGATTTTTAAACTGACATCAAAACAGAATACCGGGTGATAATTATATAAAAACTATCCACCTGCAATATCTCCCGAAGTCCCGATTCCTAGTGAGAATGTCTTCGAGCAAAAACAGGTTGATTTTGATATCGATGACATCTAAAACAAAATGTCTAAGTCAAAATGAAAGAGAAAGAAAGAAGCTATCAAATGGTGAGATAAAATATGGGGCATTCCATTTGAAAAAAATGACTTACAGCATTTTTGAATTTGCGAAGTTCGAAAAAAAATTTTTCGTACACCCTGTATAAGTGAACCTCAAGTTTTTTAACATGAAGTTATTCAGCTTTTGTTCGACTACCGTTATGCTGAATTTCATTTCTCAACCCCAAAAAACGAGGCCTCTACGATTTTTCAAAGAGAACCTTGAAATTACAAAAAAAATCAATTTTTCTCACTACTAGCTGTGAAGTAGGCCGTTATTGACCTGTTAAGAGGTCGTGAAGTGATTTTTCACAACCAGTAGGCTGACTGTCACATTAATAACCGCCTGTCACTATTATTAATCTCCTGTCACATTTTTAACCTCTTGTCAGTCCTGTCACATTCCATGTTCCTAAAAAATCTTTACAAATCAGGATTTAATGTTTGCTAGTAGTGAGAAAAATAGTATATAAACCACGGTTGTGAACGCTGTTATAGCTTTGGCGCCTTATATCCCTCAGCTGCGCTTCGGGATTTAAACAGGCGCCGCAGCTATAACAGCGTCCTTCACAACCTTGGTATATAATATAATAATAATAATAATAATAAATAATAAATGGACTTTATTCAGTAAATGAATATTAAATGAAGAGGGGCGAAGTCTAGCACAATTGCTATTCTACTTAACCCTCTCAACATGTTACAAAATAAAATATGACAAGAAAAAATGCATAGCAGACAAAACAAAAAAAACAAGCAATAAATTCTTAACACATGAATTATATGGAATGAGGGAGGAAAACAAAATCAATTGCTAATTTTCATCACAAGAAAATAATGTAAAAAATTAAAGTAAGAAATCAAATGTAAGAAATTAACACAAAATTGAACAAAAATTAACACAAAATTAAGTAGAAATCTGTATCCTCAGTGCAAGAGAATAGAGCGAGAAGGAAAGATAACAGCAATTAAGCTAAAGTAAGAAAGAAAAAAAAAACAACTGTAGGGACAGACTTAATCAATGATCAAAAAGCCGCAGGGAAGAGAAGCATAAAGAAATGAAATGTAAGTCAAATTCCACCCGATAAAATCAATCTGATGAGCTGGCTTTTGAAAGACGAAAGCGATGGCGACTGCATCAACCCACGAGGAAAAGAGTTGAAAAGTTTCACAGAGTTATAAGTGAAAGATCTTCGAAATAAAGTCGTATGGTGGTGAGGCATTGTCAATCTATCATTAGACCATCTTAAATTTAAGCCCATGGAACAAGCGTCCGATCGTAATACAAGTTTACTTCTCAAAGCTACACTGCATAAATCAAACTTGAAAAGCTTGTAAAGAAAGTTCCCCAACTGGGAGATACGACGCTGTTCCATGTTGAGCCAACCAATCTCGGACAACTTTAAGGACACGTGATCATACTTTCTAAGACCGTATATACATCTTATACAGGCATTCTGGACTCTCTGTATTCTACTTTTTGTGACAGAATCAAGACAAGGCCCATAAATGAAACTACAGTAATTGTAGAAAGAGAGTACAAGAGTATCGCAGAGGTGTTTCTTCAACGGGAAGCTCAGTATGTGTCGGTTAGCGTATATTAGTTTTAAAGCTGAATAAGATTTTTTCAAAAGTGACGTAACGTGATCCTTGAATCTTAAATTTGTATCAAGGATAACGCCAAGATTGCGAGATGAATCGACGTAAGGGATTTGAACGTCATCAATCTTGAGAGAAAAACCATTATTCAATAAAAATTCTTTTTGTTTTTTAGTTGCGAATAACAAAGCAAAGGATTTTGAAGGATTAAGGAGTAACGCGTGTTCTTTGGAAAGGTTCTTTGTTCCTTCTTATACTATTTAATTTTCAGTTGGTAGCACTGTCACAAATTAAAACACTGAGGCTGAGGTTGAGACCTGTATTAAACTTCTAAAAAATTCAAACACCAAAGATGTATACGACATGGACGCCCAGGTGATAAAAGCCGTGAGCGGCTCGATGTCTAAACCCTTTGCACACGTAATCAACTTATGTATAGAACAAAGCATTTTCCCAGATGCCTTAAAAATTGCGAAGGTAATACCAATTCACAAAAAAGGAGATTTGAGCGAGATTAACAACTTTCGGCCGATCTCAATACTGCCAGTGCTGTCGAAGGTTTTTGAAAACATAATAAAAGAAAGGCTAGTCAATTACATTGAAAAAAATAAAATTTTGAGCTGTAAACAGTTTGGATATCAAAGTAAAAAAACTACGATACACGCTTTAATAAGTCTGGTAGAAACTGTACTAGATTGTTTCAATGAGAGAGTTAGTGTCGGCGCGACAATGCTGGATCTGTCTAAAGCATTCGATTGTGTGAACCACGACGTCCTGTTAGAGAAGCTTTGGCATTATGGAATAAGGGGTGGTCCACACCAGATGACGAGTTCATATTTGAAAAACAGAAAACAGATAGTTATGTTTGGAGAAAAAAAATCTAGTCAAAGCACAGTCATAGCGGGAGTACCTCAGGGGTCAATTCTTGGCCCTATCTTGTTTTTACTGTTCATTAATGATTTACCATCAAATTTTGGTGCGCTATCGAAATTCACGTTGTTTGCGGACGATACAGCTTTTCTAAATACGGCTCAAACGCAACAAGATCTAGAGGAACAACGGCAGATAACACTGGCACGTGCTGAGGATTGGTTCAGTGCAAATTTCCTTAAGCTCAACAAAGAAAAAACTCAAACTATTACGTTTAATACAGGCGCTTCGACCGGCGACTCCGTCAAATTCTTGGGTGTGCACCTTGACCCGGTTTTAAATTGGCGAGGGCATATAGATGAACTTTGTAAAAGCCTAGTCAGGGTAAACTACCAATTAAAAAAAATATCCCATGTGGCTGATCTGGGCGCTGCCCTGTTGCTTTATTTCGGACGCTTCCAGGGCGCGCTGAGTTACGGCATCTTGTTGTGGGGAGCGTCATCGGGCTCTGATAGGGTGTTCAGACTTCAGAAGCGGGCGGTCAGGGTTCTGGCAGGGGCGGACTATACGGCACATTGCGGACCGCTATTCATCCGGCTGGGGATACTGACCGTGCCGTCGCTTTTTATATTTCATTGCCTGTTATTCATTAAGTCCACGGAGAGTGATCAAAAGAAAAATTCAACATACCATCAATACGACACCCGAAGACAGCATAATATTGCCATCCCTTACCATAGGGTCGGGCGGTCTCAGCAGGGTTTTAATTATTGGGCAATTAAATTTTATAATTATCTTCCGGAGGGCATCAAGAGTTTGACTTCGGCTCAGTTTAAGAAAGAAATAAAGAAATTCCTTTTAAAAAATCCTTTTTACAGCTGGGATGAGTACCTTAAGCACCAATTTTAGCGAAATGTTGTAACAAATTATGTGATAAATTCTGTGATCTCCCCGTATTTTATGTAAAATGTGTGTATATATTGTTTTCAAATTGATTGACCATTTACGTGTTTATACCTATACATACTGCACTTACTTGACGTGTACAACCAGTTTCTGGCTACGTACAAATAAAGAATTATTATTATTATTATTATTATAAGAAACAAAAATACACCTGTAATAGAGCTTGAAAAGCTAAAAAGAAAATGAAATCAAAAGTGGGGTATTTTATTTAAAAAAATCTTTGTTTTTGTTATAGCGCAAAAACTGAACACCCTGTATAGTTGAAAATAATTTTACAAGGTAGAACTTTTCAAACTAATAATTTTATGTATTACACCTTTCTCTCTGTTTTCAAGGTAAGGGCGCTAGGAATGCCCGACGCACTCTGTTGCAGGACCCTGTATAAGCTGGATTTATAAACTTGAGGTTGCCGTTGCTGTTGCCGTTGCCGTTTGCAGTTGACGTTCAGTTGGCGGCGGTGCAGTTCGGAATTATCAAATGTCGATTTATAAACTCCCGAACGTCCACGAACTTGGACAGCTGATATATTTCTTAACCTCACAGTATGGTATTTTAAAAACGTCAAAACAAGTTGATGCATCTATTTACTGAAGTCAATCAGCTTTTAGAAGTCTTCGGTGCAGTTTTGGGTGCTTGTGCAGCGCCCAAGAGGGATTCTCTTCAGTTATTCAAACATACAAGAATGACGGTTTCATAATTTCTAGGGTGGGAACGATCACGTGATTTGTTGCTGTCGTGTCATTGGTTAAAGCCCGAACGGCAACTGAACGGCAACAGCGAAAGTTAAAAGATGGTTATCTCTGAACTGCACCCCAACGTCGCCACGAACAGCACGAACTGCCAACTGCAACGGCAACGGCTCTTATAAATGACCACAATCACTTTCACATATTTAACTTTGAACGGCAACAGCAACGGCGAACGGCAACTGCAACGTCAAGTTTATAAATCCAGCTTACTTCGTCCTTCCTTGACTAAGCACATAGAGGGTTATTCAAAAGTCCGGAATAAAATTAATAATTTTTGACCATATTTTTCCCGGAAAAAACGCTCGGCTCGGCTGGGGGCTCGTTGGAAAGCTTGTCAAAAACTGAATCCAGATCTACCATTGATAGTTGGATCGAACGCAAGTTTTGAGAAACCCCTGGGTTACTTTGGGGTTACCTACTTGGGGTACAAAAAAAACACGCTCGAACAGGTTGTTTTTAAAAACGGTAAGTCGTTTCTCCATGATACGTGTCATGATCTACCGTCAACCCCTTAGCCCCCAGTCACCCTTAGTATTTTTTTGAATCGCATCCTATGATTTGTGGGGGTTCGTTGAAAAGCTTGTCAAAAACTGTGTTCAGATCAGATCTATGAAATTATGAATTTTGTTCCGGACTTTTGAGTAACCCTAGGGTTATTCAAAACTTCATGGTGAAGCGTTCGATCCAACTTTCAATGGTAGATCTGAATACAGTTTTTGACAAGCTTCCCAAGGAGCCCCCACAAGCCATATCCCACTCAGCATAGCATGTCATGTTTCATAAATGAGATGATCTCAATCATGTCACAAAATAACATCACAATGAACGTTACTTCCACATCTCTGTGATGTTCATCCGCGATGTTATACGATGTAATGTCTGAGAGATGTTTCGAAATTAACTTAAATTGAACATCACACATGAGCAGAGATGTTAAAAAACGGTTTTTTTTTAATTGGCGTTTTTAAATAGAAATAAAAACCGGTTTTTTTTGTTTTTAATGTTTTTTTTGTTTTTTTCTCATTAAATGGTGATCTACGTACCCAAATCGTATTGAACTATTTTTCTGATATTATTTCATGTATTTATAACATACCTAGCATAAAACAGATAGTAATAAATCGCAACTTTGCACTTGAACCGCGAATGACATATCACTCACATGACATAACTGACATACGCATGGCATAATTGACAGCTCGGCTGTTTTTGTTTGTGCTGCTTGTAACATAACTTACATCCTCAAGCTTCGAGCGTTGCAATCGTGGCATGGAAATGTTGTTGTTAGAGGAGGAAGCTAGAAATTGTTGGAATATTACACAAAACAAAAGGAAAAAAACAATTAAAACAAAAAAAACGAGGGGCTTTGTTTTAATACAAAAAAAACGTAATAAGAAACAAAAAAAACGAACACGTTTTTTTTAACCCACACATCTCTGCACATGAGACATCTACCGGACATCACATTATTACTGCTTTCAACTTGCCGAAGTGTAACATCTCACTGACGTCAATGAGATGTAGTCACTGAGAGATTTTTCAAATTTCGCGGGCTGTCATCGTCAAGCTCTGTGTGTCGGAAAATATTTGATAAATAGTTTTGTCCTCTATTCCATGTGTGTGATGCCAGAACAGCCTTATGTCTTCATGTTTAGTGTGAGGCCTTGCGGGCCCTCTTTATGTCTTCAAGTGTCGTTCGGAACAACTTTTGTGTCTTGTTATGCTTGTGGCTTTCCGAACTAGTGTGCCCCGTTTGTGTCTCCTTGTGTTCTTCGAAAGCCTACTGGGCCTTCTTGCATTTTGTCGTGACTTTCGCACCTTTAGTGAACCCTTGTGTTTGCTTTTGCGTTATTCGGAACCCCAAAATGGGCCCCTTTTTGTTTTATTGTGCTTTCGAATACTTTGATGACTCCCGTTCATGTCTTATTGTAATGTCCGGGGCCCCAACGGAGTCCCTTGTGCCTTGCTGTAACGTTTCGAGCCCCAGCGAGGCTTTTTGAGCTTGGTGTATTGTTTGGAGTCCTAATGAAATATTCCGAGAAACATCCCTGAACATCAAGTGCGCTGTTTAAATATACTGTAGTAGATGAGTTGGTAGCTTAGACGAATCGGCAGCAGTGCCTCTCATCACGAAGACGACTCTTGACGACAGACAGTACGCTAAAATTATGACCAACCCGACAGAAGTACGCAAACTGGCGAACAATTTAAAAAAGAAAGCTCCCGGACCAGACAAAGTAGATGCTGTGCTGATAAAGAATCTCTCCAAAAAGGGTGTTGTTCAGCTCACCTATATCTTGAATGCAATGCTGAAGTTGCAACACTATCCGGCGATGTGGAAGAGGGCGACGGTCGTGCCGATACACAAGAAAGGCAAGGCCGCCGACCTTCCTCTTTCGTATCGACCGATATCACTGCTTAGTGTGCTGGGGAAGCTGGCAGAGAGATTGGTGGTAGACAGGCTGACTAAGCTGGAAAACAAGTTGAAGTTCCTTATCCCTGAACAGTTTGGCTTCCGGAGGCAACTGAGTACGGCGCTCCAAGTGTCCAGACTCGTCGATAACATCGTCAGTGGTTTCAACGCCCAGAAGGTCACCGCAATGGCTCTTCTGGACGTTGAAAAAGCATTCGACCGCGTCTGGGCACCTGGACTGCTACACAAGATGGCGGGATACGGGTTCCCGTCATACATACTAGCGCTGATCAAGTCGTTTTTGGAAGACAGGGTGTTCAGGGTTCAAGTGAACGACAGCTTTTCGAGTGAGAAACCAATCAGGGCCGGTGTACCTCAGGGAGCGGTGATAAGCCCCAAACTGTTTATATATTACATCAACGACATCCCCAAGTCACCGAATACTAAACTGGCACTTTTCGCCGATGACACTGCGATCATGGCGCAGTCCTTCTGGGCAGTGGCGGCCAACAAACAAATACAGATACATCTGACAACGTTAGACGCGTATTTCAAGCGTTGGTTCATCAACATCAATGCCGACAAGTCAGAAAACATCATCTTCACAAGAAAGTTCACCAATAAGCGTGTCTTCCAAAACCTGAAGATCGCCGGGCGGGAAGTGCCGGTTCGAGATTCGGTGAAATACCTAGGGGTACATCTTGACGGTAGGTTAAACTTCCATTTGCACGTCAAACGCACGGTGGCATCGGCGTACGCGGCGCGTAAGACTCTGTACCCTCTTATCAATGTCAAGAGCAACCTCACCAATGCAAACAAATTGCTTCTTTATAAGACCATGGCCAGACCGATTTTGGCGTACGCTGCACCGGTGTGGTGCAGCATCAGCGACACCGCCATGAGGCCCCTCCAGGTGTACCAGAACAGCTTTCTAAGGCTCATCACGAACTCAGACAGGTACACACGTATAGAAGACTTACCTACATGACATGACTGAGATGCCTCGACTTAAAGACTATATATACGCACTCGCCGACAAATACTACAGGACAAACATCAAAAATTCAACACTGACGAGACACATAACAAGACTACGATCTCATAATACAGGACATATAAAACACAAATTTCCCCACCAAAGGCTGCCATTGTTTGATGAGCGGGTCTCCTCCGGGGAGGATGATGACCCCGGACTCAGCGACTCTGACAGCAGCCTGCACGATGAAGGCGTCACGAGCGCCGACGACGCGAATGACAGCGATATCACCGAAATCGCAAGAAGCGACTACACGCGAAGCTCGATATCATTATCCGAATAGCTACTAAACAAATGAAGCACAAGCCAACAAGTGGCATCGCCTGTCACAGGTGAAAATCAAACAACGACTATCACTAGGCGCAGGGTTTTGACCAATTTTCCCTGACAATCGAACCACCGAAGCACAATAACGAAAGCGATCAAGAAAATCATCTGCCACCCTCCAGGGATGAGTCATCGCTGTTACGTGAGGCCAGCAGGCCAGGAAGTATTTGAATCAGTTCAAATGTACGGCAATTGCCATCCAATTAATGACCAATAAAGAACCTTTTTATCGTTATCGTTATCGTTATCGCAGTGCCTCTAACCATCACCTGTGGGGATCCAGGTTCGAATCCTGCGGAGGACGCCATAGAAGAAGAACTTTTCTTAGGGAAAAAACGTGCTGTATAGATTGTAAAAATTAGTAAAAATAGGTGCGGAACCTCCTGTGACATAAAACTATGTTGAAAAGTGGTGAAAAATTAATTTTTATTAAAAAATACACATTCAAAATGCGACGTATCATGTACGTCAAAAAGTGATATCTACGAGATGTGGAATAGCGATGTAGATAGTATGTCACATTTGGACATCTTTGAGATATCTCATTCATGTTCTAATTACCCGGACATAAGAAGTAACAGAGATGTCCACTTAACATCGCAGAGACTTTTTTTGTTAAGATCGCAGTTGTGACTTGAACATCTAAGTGATGTCACAGAGATGTTTTCTTGCTGAGTGGGAGGGTGCCATCGAGGGTGCCATTCAAAAAAAAAACTAAGGGTTCTAGGGGTCAAGTGGTTGACGGTAGATCATGACACGTGTCATGGAAAAACGGCTTGCCCTTTTTAGAGATCGACCTGTTCTAGCGTTTTTCCCGAAAAAAATATGGTCAAAAATTATGAATTTTATTCCGGACTTTTGAATAACCCTGTATATTGATAGTCCGGTGGTTAAGCGCCAAAAAAAGCTCGAACTATGCATTTTGAGCTTAAGCAATGCGCTTTTGGGGTTCGATTGGGGATCCCCATACCTTAATTTCAAGAGTTGGAGACATCGGTGCACTCGATGCGGAGGGGGTCTGGGGGGCCCTTAAAAGTTGAAGGTGCGAGGCTTCCCACCAAATCACCATACTACCACGACATTCCTACTTGGATGTCATTAAACGACTCTAACCTACACATTGACAATATTTGTTACCATGTCCCAACAGTTCTTCACACTAAAAAAAAATAATTCTTATGACAGATCGGGGAAAACTGTTTTTCTCAATTCTTCATCCCCACAACGAATAAACTGCCAAGTTTGGTGTCATTTTAGAATAAACGGCATCCTCCGGTTTCATTCACCGAGTCAAAATGTTTGTGAGACCACCGTGCAAAGAATGGCACGCCAAGAAGTGAGCATTTTTGAGCACCTCATTTAACAGTAGTTTCTTGACTGATACCAATCGATATGATTGATAATTTTGACATGAATGAATAACTTGAACTCTTTTGTAACGGTAATACATGTGAATGAAACTCGACACGAGCGTGGAGGCCTGGGAAATTTTTTTTCCTCCAGCGGTCGAATTTATTTCACGCCTACTGAGCGTTAGTTTGTTGGACTCAGGCAGGCAGCGTTTGAATAGGTTCGGAGACAAAATTTCCATATCTGTCTATGCAGCTGACTAGCATAATTCTGGAAACTGATTTGAGAATCATCAAAGATTATTTTGACAGTCACTAGGTACCCCCATGGGGATTAACTGCAGGGATCATGGCTGACGACGGAGGGCATTCAACTTTTAAAGTGTTATTTTCTATTTTCCTCTACCAACCTTCAAGGTTGTTATCATTTTGTACGTGTAAGTTTTCTTATGTTTGGAGAAGAAATAATTTTATAAAAACAACCGTGAAAATGACTGTCATAGTGGCAGAAAATAAGATCTTGGACGTTGAATTTCCTCCGCCGTTAGCCATCACCTCTGCAGTTAACCACCATGTGGGTACTGACCGGCAAAACAATCATTGATGATTCATAAATCGATTTCCAAAATTGAACTGCTCAACTTTTCAGAAAGATATGGAAATTTTGCTTCCAAAGCTATCCAAACGCTGCCTGCCTGAGCCCAACAAACTAACGCCCAGTAGGCGTGAAATAAATTCGACCGCTGGAGAAAATTATTTTTTTCCAAGCCTCCACGCTCGTGTCGAGTTTCATTCACATGCATTACCGTTACAAAAGAGTTCAAGTTATTGATCCATGACAAAATTATCAATCATATCGATTGGTATCAGCCAAGAAACTACTGTTAAATGAGGTGCTCAAAAATGCTCACTTCTTGGCGTGTCATTCTTTGCACGGTGGTCTCACAAACATTTTGACTCGGTGAATGAAATCAGAGGATGCCGTTTACTCCAAAATGACACCAGACCTGGCAGTTTATTCGTTGTGGGGATGAAAAATTGAGAAAAACTGTTTTTTCCGATCTGTCATAAGAACTAATTTTTTTCAGCGTGAAGAACTGTTGGGACATGGTAACAAATGTTGTCAATGTGTAGGTTAGAGTCGTTTAATGACATCCAAGTAGGAATTACGTGATGGTATGGTAATTTGGTGGGAAGCCTCGCACCTTCAACTTTCAAGGGCCCCCCAGACCCCCTCCGCATCGAGTGCACCGATGTCTCCAACTCTTGAAATTAAGGTTGAGGGACCCCCAATCAAACCCCAAAAGCGCATTGCTTAAGCTCAAAATGCATAGTTAGGACGCTTAACCACCGGACTATGATCCTTGAAGTCTTCATTGAAGAGTATTTCCTGTGGCGGACAGACAGAGAGGCAGCCGGACAGACGGACGAACCGACGAACGATCGAAGCACAGTCAAAAACACCATTCCCTGAGCTAAAAAAATAATTTGACAGGCCCGCGCTTTGATCACGTGACCTTGTTAGGGATCTAGTTGCTTGTTGTTGTGGTGGTACTGTGGTAGTGGTAGGAGTGGTAGTGTGAAGTGTGGGTGGCCATCATGGGTGGCTTGTGGTGAACGCGCTGTCACAACAAAAACGAAAAATGCAAGAGGAACACAACGAAAACGGTGAGTTTTGAGTTTTCCTCCCGCGACACGTCCCAGGCGAAAATCCAGCAGGCCAAGCTCGCACCTGTCACGAACCGCATACCTACGTAAAACAAAGAAACAAGGCGACTCGATAATGAAAACGAGAAACAGGAAACGTGCGTGGGTGACGGGCAAAATATGCGATTTTGTTTTCGAAATGCGCCCGGCCCGCTGGGATTTTCGCCGCGGGACCGACGCCGATCGACGGAAACCGTCGAAAATTACCCGGACACTGGGCTTTTGTGCAGAAGAGGCCGAGCCGTCGGTGTGCGCTGGCTGTCTTAACATCCTGGACGAGGAAGACGTAATCTCCGCTTTGGGCCAGGAATGGCACATGGAGTGCTTCAGGTGTTCGGCCTGCGACGCCGCCCTCTCGAACTGGTACTTCGAAAAGGACGGCCTGCTGTTCTGCAAGGACGACTACTGGGCGAGGTACGGCGAGGCCTGCCAGCAGTGCGGCCAGATCATAACCGGGCCCGTAATGGTGGCCGGAGAGCACAAGTTCCATCCGGAATGCTTCTGCTGCGGCTCCTGCAGCGCCTTCATCGGCGACGGAGATTCCTACGCGCTCGTCGAGCGCTCCAAGCTCTACTGGTAAGGCGGCTTTGGAACGACTGTCGGAACTGTCACAACGACAGCCGAGTCACAGTCAACTATGATAGAGAACAAAGCACCTTTACGAAATGATTATTCTTTCAGTGGACAGTGTTACAAGAGGCAGATGCAGCCTCTGGAGAGGACGGCCAGGTGTCCGTTTACGAGAAAACCGCACTCGATTCGGCTGGTCGAAATACCGGGCGGTCAGAAAGGGATCAAGCTCAACAAAGACCCGTTGCACGCCACCAACAACAGCCAATGCGTCACGATTTCCGAGTGAGATTCGCTGTTTATTTCGTTAATAATTTTGAGGTGAAAAGTGGGTGGAAGTCTTAATACATAGTTAACATGACTTAAATTTCTAATTTTTCAAGTACTAAGTAGGTAGTCTTCTCGGTAGTCTTATACAGGGTGTTTCGCATTCATGGTTACAAACCTCTAGGGGCGATTCCCCATTATAAATGGACCAGGAAAAAATATAACTTCGATGTCCCAAAATGCTCTGCTGAATAGTTACAGGGTGTTCAAGTTAAATTTTAAAAATCGATTTTTTGACATAACTTATTTTTCCCTCCTATTTTTTACCCCCTAGTTATTTTTTCAAATTATCCCTTCTTTGGACCCTACGTTCAGTTTACAAAAAAAAGTTGCGTGTTTTCCGAAGTTTCAAACCAAAACATCTTGAAAATGGAGTCTCCAATAAAAATTTTGGAAGAGTAACCTTTTTCCAAAACTGAACGTAGAATCCAAAATAAGAATAATTTGAAAAAATTACTAGGGGGGGTAAAAAATAGGGAGGAATGAAGACACATTTATTTTTTTTTTTCTCCGAGAAACGCGTTACTATTGTTCGATAGAGGCCTATTTCAGTAAACGTTGGTTCAAATTTGAACAAAATCGGTTTAATGGTTCAAAAGTTACGTCAAAAGATCGATTCCAAAAATTCAACTGGAACACCCTGTAACTTTTGAACGGAGCATTTCAGGACATCGAAGTTATACAGGATGCTTCCAAAATGGTGATACAAACTTCTAGGGAAGATTCACCATCAAAAATGGGCCAGGAAAAAATACACCTTTGATGTACTAAAATGCTCCGTTGAAAAGTTACAGGATGTTCAAGTTGAATCTTCAAAACCGATTTTTTGCCATAAGTTTGAACCGTTTAACCGATTTTGATCAAATTTTCAACAAAGTTAGCTGAAATAAGTCTCTATCGAATAATAGTAACGTGTTGAGGAAAAAAGTTCAGGAGTGTAGATAATGGGGGGTGTCCTCATTTTTACCCCCCCCCCCCCCTATTTTTTACACCCTCATTAATTTTTCCAAATTGTTCTTATTTTTGTATGCTACGTTCAATTTAGAGAAAAAGTTACTCTTGCAAAATTTTGATAAGAGGCGTCGTTCTCAAACTTTGTAACACATCTCGAAATTGCCACTTTCAAAGGCCTAAAAATTAGAATAAAAAAAACCTCACAATTTCTCAGCAGAAATAGGTTCTCTAGAATTTCTAAGTTGATAAACCACTATTTTTTCTAAGAAACGAGAAGTTTTCAGGAAAAAAAAGGGCTAATTGAAAGTGGCGACTTCGAGATGTTTTCCAAAGTTTCAAGTCCAAATATCTCGAAAATGACGCCTCCAATCAAAATTTTGCAAGAGTATTTTTTTTTTCTAAATCGGACGTAGAATCCAACAATTAGAACACTTTGGGATAGCTAGGGGGGGGGGGGGGAATATGAAGACATCCCCCATTATCTACGCCCCTGATTTTTTTTTTCTAAACACGTTGCTGTTATTCGATAGAGATCTATTCTGGTTAACTTTGTTCCAAATTTGAACAAAACCAGTTGAACAGTTCAAAAGTTATTTCAAAAAATCGATTTTAAAGAGTCAACTTGAGCAACAATCTTTTCAACAAAGCATTTTAGGACATCCAAATTATATTTTTTCCTGATCTATTTTTGATGGGAAATCTCCCCTAGAAGTTTGTATCACCATTTTGGAAACACCCTGTATGTTTTCCTGTTCCATTTTTGATAGGGAATCCCCTAGAAGTTCGTAACCGTAATTGTAAAACACCCTGTATGCTTAGTAAAAAAGCCTTGTAGACAAATTACTGTTGTCGCTTCCAGTGCAAAAACTAGGAGCAATAATTGCTTGTTGGTTCTTTGCCATAACTGAATGTTTTGTGGATTATGATGTGCTGAAGTAATGCGACGACCAGAAGTCGAGTTGTTGTTAGCTGCCAGACGATCCCCAATTTTTTTCACAGCATCAGCGGCTTTGATTCAAGCAGATCATCACGTCCAGCTGAACTATGATTCGAGTTACCTGGTCAAATTTTCTTGTTTGACATTGTAGGCTTGCCACTTTCTCGCCTGGTGTGAAACTGGCTTGTCCAAAAATTATTTGCTTCAGTGCATAGCTTGGCGCGTCTTTTTGGCTTGAACAGGCCAAAGGGTCGGTGCTTCCATTGCGACACTTTTTCTTGGAGCCACGGCATTGCATTTTTTAGATTGAAGCGTCAAAAAATCGAGCTCGCGTCCAAGAGACACTTATTTTTCTCAACTGTCAAATGTCATAGGCTACTTCGATTTCTTTGTTTATCGACGAAAATTTAAAACAGGTCGGAAAATTACGTCGCTTCCCAATACATCGGAGAAAAGCGTCCGACATCACGTCCAGTATACATTTCCGTCCATCTGTAGCGAAAATGTGTGAAAAATGGTTTCAAAAGTGGCAAATGACCTGGATGACATCGTTTGTGTCATCGTGAATTCTCATGCCGAATATCGGTAGTTCAGATTTGTGAACTTGGAAACAAAATCTCTCAGATCACTTCAATCAGTTTAATAGGAGCTCAGCTGGATGTTTCTAATATACAGGGTGAGTTCCAGCCTATGTCATTCATTTTAAAGGACCGTTTCTTGCTCGGTTTCTTGACTTATTCCAAGACAAAAATCATTGGAAAAAATGTTTTGTATTTCTCTTCAAAGTCACGTTGTTTTATATCGGTAATGAAAAGAAAATACTGCTGCCCAAATTTGTAGAGGTGTAAGGTATTTAACTACCCAAAGTTTCAATGTTATTGAAATAGGCTAGTGGACATGTTTTTTTTTAATTTCTTTTTATGAAAGATCCTCTCAAAATTGTTGCATTGGCAAGATGATTTTGTTCAAAAAAGTTTTTGTACATATAAAAAAAACATGAAAAAGATTTGTCTGTTTAAATGGCGCGGCAAGTGCGTGACGTCACATTTTTAAGAGCCAATAGAAACTCTAGTTGGCCATTCGATGACTGAAGAACACCTTCTCGTTTTGAACTGATTTATAGCAAAAAAATATAATGAAATGCTGAAGTGCTTTGGTTTGACCTCACATTTTGGTCGATTCTTCTTTAAAATTCACTTATTTTTGCTCGTGCAGGCTTCGGATTAATGTCACAACAGTGTTATTAGTGCCATATGAGTGGCAGTACTGCGAGAGTCGCATGCCATATGTCAACCCCACGTCAAATAATCTAGTTTTTTTTCAATACAATTTCGCTTCATAATACATAATAACTCCATGCAATGGCATCAAAAATAAGTTCCTTGTGATAAAGTTGTGCTCGCACGTGAAAATACACCACCACGTAATAGATCCAGAACGAATGCTTCGGTCGAATGTCAAATGCGTTCCCCTCTCCTTCCTCCCTCTCACCTCCTAACCCACTTTCAAGCTGTGACGTAGCATATTATTCCTGATAAGTCCACTTTCAAATTGATTTTTTACCGAAATGAAATATTCCGAAAAACTTTTCCAACTACAAATTCGTCATTTAGATATTCATCAGGTTTATGATACTTTTATACTGAAATGCGCATGATGTCCAGTAGCCTATTATGTTATTTTATATATTTTTTTTTGCTTTTTATTGGGAGAGAACTCATTTTTTTACCATTACTTCAACACCCTGTATCTTGAAAATTAATCCCTTTAGAACAAATTCACTTGGACAGTTTGTCATAAAAAAGATCAGGGAATCATATTCCAAATTTATTGACATAGGTTGGAACTCGTCCTGTGGGATAAATAAACATGGGAGAGTGTAACCTGACTTCCGATTGCCGCATCACTTTGACAATGGTGCTATCGAAATCTACATTATTCAGGGTGTGCAAAAATGCTACATTGCTACCGAACATTCAACAGCATCATTTGCAAAATTGCCTCTCTACAATAGGGTGATTACATGTAGGGGGCGCTTCTGCATGAGTTGAGAAATACTGTCATTAGTGTCAATGTCTTACGTCAAAAGTCTGTCACTCTCATCGTTGTAACCTAACCTAAATAATTAACCTCACGAAGTCTTGACCACGACTGTCTGTGACCAACTGACCACGACCATCGGAAATGCCGCGAAATTGTTTTGTTTTCATCGTTTTCGACGACTTGCCAAATTGTTACCAACCTAGTCCTCGCCGTAAAACCAAATGTCCCAATATCCCAACTCAAACCTGGCGATGGCGGTGAGAGTCGCGAACTAATTTCATGTAATCACCCTATTACAAATCACAATCACAGAAAGTCACAAAAGTCTGACGTCATGATAACCGCCAAATCTTCCCCAAATACATGATGTTCCCAGTTTAATCTGTCAAACTTCAGAAGGTTCAATCCTCCATGGGTTCAATAACCATCTGATATCAAGGTGCTAGAGAATCAAGAAATAAGTGGATTTTTTCGAGAAAATATATTTCGAAAATGCATAATATCGGAGATACAGGCTTTCAAAGTTGAACTTCGGAAAATCGGTTTTTCATATCATAATACATCATTCTTGAACCGCTGAACTGATTCCGCTGAACCAAATTGGGCACACATCTTCTCCATGTAATCCTAGATTCTAAGTCTTGCCGTCAGAGACCCTTCTTTTGAGATTTGATCCGTATAAGTTGAAATTTTGATAACTGCTGCTCAAAGATGTCTTCGCTGATCTAAGTAAGTGAGTAAGTAGATTTTGAAGATATGTTCACCAGAGATTTAGATTTTTTGATATTTTGTCCTGAAAGTTTTGGGTTTGGCGATTTTTGTTGTCATGGATTTTGCACAAATAAATCAACATTCTGGCATGGATGTGGCGATCGTAATTTCAGGGCTCTTATCGCCAAAGGCTTTTGTTTATTGAGGAAATTCAGTGCCCAACAAAAAAATTTAGGACGTTTTGTCGCCAGAGCTCATCATTTCTTTAGATTGCTCAAATTTTGCCGGCTGTTTTTTTTTTTTTTTTTTTTTTTTTTTTTTTTGATATAAATGAGATGTATATTGTACAGGTTGCGCCAAAAATCGCGCATAATTTCTTTAATGCGCTGTAGAGATGTCATCAGGGAGTCAGGAACAAATGTAAAAAAATCTTTTAACTTTTCAACATCTTTTAAAATGGAATAAAACAAAAAGTTCGTAATAATTTGAAAATTGATTACTTCGTTCAGCATGCCATAGTATCATATTTTTCCTCGTATTTTTCAAATACCTTTTAGTCCAGTCACTATGCTCAAAAAACCCCAGCAACTTCGGAAAAAATAGTAGAGGTTTGAAATTTTGTACACAAGTTCTTCAAGTAGAAATGGTCTAAAGAAAGTCCCCCAAAATCCGAGCTTAGGAACCCATGATAAAGGCCATCAAGTGTTAAAAACCAGTTTTTTTGGGCGAAGAAATATAGACCTATTTCTTATGGGGAACAGAGACGTTCAGACAAAGATGAACAATTTTAAGCCACACCCCTGGCCAATTAAAGGCCTTCAATTATTAGCCGCGAAATTCGAGGAAGGCGATACTGTCACAATGAATCAGAATTGTCACTGTTACTTATGACTGCAACCTGTGTCGTGTCGCTACACTGATCGAATAATTCGAAAAATGCTCGTATATTGTGTGAAAAGTTGTCCGCACAAGTCCAAGGGAATATTTCCCTCAAATGTTTCGTTCTACGGTTTTCCTGCCGACGAAAATAAGCGAAATAAATGGATGGCCGCCACTGGAAGACACCGGCACCAGGAAGAATTTGAAGGCGAACGAAACAATTTCAGCTGTTTTACAAGTTGCACAAAGCCAAAAGCGGGGTCACCCGAATTACCGTTCAAAGTGCTGGGAATGCTATCTCACCTTCCTATTTGGCGATTACCCACTACAACTTCACAACAAAACCTCAATATTTTGCTTCAGTTTTGGTGTGCTCACGGCACTTCAGAGTGGAAGATTTCTATTCATCCAGTGATAGGTACAAAGATGACGCTGAAAACAAATGCTGTTCCGGACATTTTCTTGAGAAGCTTGTTACTTTTTCTGGCTCCTGTAGCACTCCGCTTTTACCTCCAGGTTATTCACAAGTACGTCTTCAAAATATCCTTTCACACTATACTTCAACCCCTTATCACGCTGGTTCCCCTTCATTTGATGCTTGCACTACACTCTTGTAAAGAAGTAAAGCGTTGTCGAGTCTGTAGGTTGCAGGTTGCAGCGTGGCAAGACTTTTGGTTCTGTTCTACTGACAACTGATGACAAATTGTAACATATCGTTGTGGGGGGTAATGACAAGGAGAAAGTCAGTGGCACTGACAGAGTTGCTACGGGGGATTGTGAGGCAAATCTAGCCAATGAGCGGCGATAGGAGGCAAAAGGGGCGTGAAAAAGAAATAGGTCCATTGGATGATTGCATGTTACAATTCTAAGAATTTCCATATAGTATTTTGACAGTTGCCTAGAAGGCGGATCCAAGATGACGGCCAAGAGGGAAAAACAGTTGACTACATTTTTTCTGAGAATAGCAATTGTGGACATTGGTTGATGGTCACATTTCATTTCATTTATAATTTTCAATAGAAGAAGCAAGTTACACTCCAGTACCTAAGAGAACCTCTGATTTATTAGGAAAAAAAGGAAATTTGTTGGTTTTTTGTTTTTTCACCAAATATTTCAAAACGGTTCGAGATTTTTTTGCATGGAAAGTACCATCAAAAGCATAAAATTGCGAATATATATGGTGATTCTCATATATCCAGCTCTTTTGGCTTCTGAGATAAAAATAAAATGTTGCTTTTATTGTGTTTCAAGGGAAAAAAATCGAATTCATAACCTGCAGGTGAAAAAAATAAATAAATAAATAAATAAATACCTCAAGAACCATAAGAGCTGGAGATATGAAAATCTACAAATATATTCCTGATTTCATGCTGTTGAAGGTGCTGTGAACCATCCTGAAAGAAATATCTTCAGCTGTTTTTGAAATTCCCTGAAAAAACTGAAAAATTTACAAAATCCTTTTTTCTCAATTAATTATTGATTTTTTGAGATGCTGAAGTATAACTCGAGTTTTCAATTGAAAATCATATAAGAAATAAAATACGATCATCATTCAATGTCTAGATCCATTATTTTCAGAAAATTGATATAGTCAACTGTTTTTTCTTTTTGGCCGCCATCTTGGATCCTCTTCCTTTGCAAATAATGAAATCGTATATGGCTGTTGTTAAGATGGCCATGGGAAATCATACTATTGTAAAAAGAAAAATCTTGGGTCAAGACAAGGACTTCTTCGCTGAAGAAACGAGTTTTCAACACTTGATGGTCAATATCACGGGTTCCTAAGCTCGGATTTTAGGGGACTTTTCATAGCTCATTCATGACCATCAGAGGAACGTGTGTACAAAATTTCAACCCTCCACTATTTTTTCCGAAGTGGAAAGACATAGTGACTGGAATATTTGTGAACAACGAAAATCGGTCCAAAATCTAAGTCTTCATAACTCGAAAGAATTTTCAACCGGGCTTTTTGATGCCCTCCCAGAGCGTACTGGAAAGTTCATGCGTCATTTCTGAAATGCCCTGTATTTTATCAATGTTTTTTCAAGATCTGGTTCACACCTCAGTTCTCACAGATTTCATGTTTTTGGAGATCCATCTATCGCCTGGGATTCTATTTAAAGACATTTTTGTTCTTAGAGACTTTGGCTTTTGTATTTGGTCGCCGAACTTCATTTCTTCGAAAATCTTGTAACTTGAAGAGTTACATTGGGTGGGTCCTGACTTTCCATCTAAGATTATTTCTAGGTTTCAAGTGTCATCACAAAAAAGCCGTGAGAAGTTGTAGATTTGGTTTATTTTGTCGTCGAAGATTCAAAAGACTCTAGAACCAGGTTCCTTTATTTTGTCGTTACTGTTCTACCGTTACTCTTGCTGAGTTTCCATGTTTTATCTCATAATATTCCCTTCCCGTGAACTTGAGCCGCTCACTTTATTTTTGATTTCTCCAACACAACGCCCAAAAATTTAAAATCGTGTCTACTACTCACGACGTCAGGCCTCTTATCAAATGCTACAACGACACCAGCCAGCAACACGTGGACGGGAATATAGAAAACGACGATGAGCACCAAATCCACTAAAGAATGATAGGCATGCGCACAAGCGTTGGAATAGGCCTTGGAAACCGTAAATACTTGGACATTGGACATTTTTTGTTTCTTCGCATGCAAGTACTTTACAGATTTTCTGGTGTTGAGGAAGAGGCTTGTTGAAAAACTTGGAAAAAATGTTATCAGATTTATATCATTGAAAATTATATTGAGTGTCCGATCACAAGGTTTTGAGAGATACCCAAAAACGTATGAAAGCTGATACTAAATGAACTCACATAAATCCAACTCTACAGGAACGACATATTGTAAATTATTATTATTAATATTCAAAATGAACTGACTCACATTGCTATCTAGAATGGAAATTTTGAAATTCTAACAATGTTGGGCTTTTTTTTTAGAGAAAAATATTCATTCACTAATGATGATTGTATGAACATGTAAAAATTTCTTGAAGTTGTTTTGTGAACCGTTCACTTCAAGAGCACACATTTTGGGGAGTATCAACGTCTTCAGAAGTCATGAGTAAAACTTGGAATTTTCAGGAATCCAACGTAATTTTTTTTCACTAACTTAGTTTTTTATTTACCTCAATTCGCAGGATGGTTTGGAGGGTTCGCAACAAGCTCATCCAGCTGGCTTTCGCTTTTCTAACATCCGCTTTTAACATGTGCAGCTATTTGCTGTCTCCACATCATAGGTAGGTTGTTGACTAATCTTTTTTTTAGCTCGACCATTAGACTTCATTTTACTCTATTAATTTTTTTTCTTGAATGTTATTGTTTTGCTTTTAATCACTACTATGTAGTTCTTTTATATATTTTTTCACCTTCTCTATTTTCAAGGTTTGTGTTTATTCCAAATTGTCAAAGAAATTTATTCCTTATTCTGTTTGTTTTCTGTTTCATTCGTCACTTGCTGTTTTGAAATGCTGCAAAATTTCCAAGTCAGCTTCGATTTTACTCATCACAAATTTTGATTTTCATTTTTCTTTCTTCTGCTCCGCTGTTTCATCAGACGATCCAAATTTTCGCCTTCCTTCCATTTCCACCTTATATTTTCCAACATCTCTTCTCTAACTGGTTTTTCTCTCATTCATCATATTCCTCCTCTCTCTGTCTTTACCACTTTCTTCAATTTCTGATTTTTGGTCACCATATTCCATTGGTCTGTCTTTTGATACTCATCTTCCAAAAAAAGTTATTTTGCTTCTGAACAACAAGTAAAGACATATTTTCTGACACAGGCTCGATATGAACAATGACCTGATGTCGCTACACATCGGCGACAAGATCCTGGAAATCAACGGAACACCCGTCAAAGACACTGCCATAGAGGATGTCGAGAATTTACTCAGATACTCCAACACTGTCCTACAGGTATGCTCAATCCAATACTCTAAGGCAAAAACCATAATTATATAATCCTTTCGAAAGTGATACACACTCATTGATATTTCCTCCGCTTATCTCCCGTAAACACTTCGTAGAAGCTAGCGTCTTCTTATCTGCATTGCTCCCTAATCCATCTGTTTGTTGATCATCTCCCGACAGTTGACAATCGAACACGATCCGGATACCATCCGGAAAAACAAGGTGCTGAATTTTCCCATGCCGCACCTATCGACCTTGGCGCCACTGACGACCACGGCCAGTGACACCAACATTCCGAACACGAAACTACTCAACATTCCCAACGACACAGCCACGACCAGCGCTTTGCTGGGCGGATCGACCGGATCCGTCCACGGCGACTTGATGCTGATGAAAAGCAACACCGACATTCCGAACGAAATAAAAAACAATAACAACAACAACAACAACAACAGCAAAGGACAAACGAGGGGAGAGAACAAAGAGAGGTTGTTCAAGAGACGGGACGAAGGATACATGAGCGGCACCAGATCCAGACAGCTGAGACGGAAGAATCACCTTTCGGAAAACAAGCAGAATTCGCTCGATAAAGAACGGAGCTCTTCTATGAGCAGGCTTTTGGATGAGTAAGTTGGGAAAAAAAGATCCTAGTCACCTTAAATATCTTTGGAAATTATCAATAAATCCTCCTCAGGGCACCGAATTCGAAACGCTGTCTAGAGCTGTCCAGGGCGTACTCGTTCCTGGAGCCCAGGCCCCAGCAGCGCGTGTTCCGGGCCTCAGATCTGGTCAAGGGCGAGCTCCTGGGGCAGGGTTTCTTCGGGCAGGTGTTCAAGGTGTGGACCAGGGACACGGCCGAGGTCATGGTGCTCAAGGAGCTGTACAGGGTGGACGAAGAGGCGCAGAAGAATTTTCTGAAAGAAGTCGCGGTCCTGAGGAGTCTGCACCACAACAACGTCCTGAGGTTCATCGGTGTTTTGTACAAAGAGCGACGTCTCCATCTGGTGACAGAGTACATTTCCGGCGGCACGCTGACCGAGCTGATACACGACACCGCCATTCCCCTGCCCTGGGAGCAGAGGGTCTCGTTCGCCAAGGACATAGCCGCCGGGATGGCCTACCTGCATTCCATGAACATCATCCATAGGTGAGGCTCTAAGTATACCTTATTTTGTTATCTGTTGACACTTGTTTTTTCATTCCTCTCTCAGGCATTTTATTTTTTTTCTTCCATTTCCATCTCTTTCTGTCTCTTTTGATGATTCCAATAGATGTGTATCTGAACAGTGTCCAAAGTATTTCATGTGGTATAAAATTCAATCTCAACATCGAGGGCGTCAGTCAAGGGTAAATTTAAATCTGATCGTCTCCCGAAACGTAGGTCGAAGTGTTCGCATAGCACAATAATCACGCCGATGTGATGCGAACACTTTAAGCATTCCACTGAGCCTTGCTTCAGGAGTGTATCGGAATTGATCGGGGCAGTTCATCAAAGTGGAATTTACATGCGATCGTTTCCAGAAAGATAGGAGATCCAAGTGTTCACGTAGCACAGCCCTTCAAGAGAGGACTTCCGCGTCGGTGTCACGCAACCACTGATTACCGACTTATTTGATTAGAATCATGCATTCATCATCATTCTCAATATTATGTAAATAAATTGAATTCTCGTTAAAATCTAATGTATTTCTGCAGCTTTTTGAATTTTCTGAAAAATTGTAATGTATCATCAGTCCGAAATCTCATCGTAGCACACGAGAACAACGTTAAAACCAGAAACCACGTCAAAGTCTAAGCTGCCAAAAGTCCAGCACGAGTTTCTTGTTTTTCACATCGTGGGCTCTATGTCCTACGCCTTGATAGCTGAAGGGAATGCGAGCTGCTCTATGTCACCGTAATACCCATACCTGCTGCACATCAAACCATTTCACATAAATATAATTATTCTCCTTCATGCCGTCAGTCTTCTCTTATTCGTGCTGCTAAGGAATGGCGTCATCCCATTCCTTATGTTTTAATTTTTTGTCTGTTTGTCTTCGTTTTATGTATTCAAAGTATACGGAATTCGGAATGTCTTTATTGATCATTTTATGACATTTCAATTATTCTACCAACTCGATATATCACACACCTCCACCACTTATTATATCATCACAATGCCTTTTCCAAATATCAATCAATATATTTTTTACTAAATAAACACGGGCTCCTAATTTACTGGTAATTTCTCCTTCCAACCATTCTTTTTTGTTAACATTTCTAAAATCTCGTACATACACCTCCTCACCCACAGAAAAATGAATATCTCTTTCTGGCTTTATTATGTTAAATTTCTTTTCTTTGACTTTCAAATTGTCTGGCTTGAGCAGATCTAGCCTTACTTTAATATTTCTGTTGAACATCGCAAAACCAGGCGTAACACCAGTTGTGCAGTGAGAAGTTGTCCTGTAATTTAAAAGATGTCTTGACAGAATACAAGAAATCGAGCTAGAACCGTTTTGTGGATCTTCGAAAGATTTCTTTAAAGCTATTTTGACACTTTTCACTGCATTCTCCGCAGCTCCATTACTAGCCGAATGATATGGAGGTGTTAAACTTAATTTCATCCCGTTTCTTCTACAAAAAACTGAAAATTCCTCTGAAGTAAATTGAGAACCATTATCTGTCACAATTTGCTTAGGTAAACCAAAACAGGAGAAAATTTCCCTCAAAATATCAATGGTACTTGCAGACGTAACAGGTTTGATTTCATGGATTTCCACCCATTTGCTGAATGCATCTATTGAAACTAGAAACATCTTATTTCTAACAGGACCAAAAAAATCAATATGAACTCTTTCAAAAACGTAACTAGCTTCTTCATATTCAATCAGTGATGCTTTAGGCGGACTAGGCCTTGCCTTGCTACAAGCCTCACAAGCCTCAACCAAATTTTCAATATCCATATCTAACTTTGGCCACCAAAAATAGGATCGCGCTTTACTTTCCATTCTCACTATTCCTGGGTGCGCAATATGTAATTCCTTCAACAACAACTTTCTGTACTTTTCCGGTATTATAACTCGGTAACCCCACATTATTATATCATTTTCTACATTCACTTCATTTTTTCGACTAATAAAAGGCTTGAACAAATCTCCCTCCAATATGTTATGCCATCCCTCCTTAATTTCAGATAAAATCTTGAAAAAAAAACTCCATCCTTTTTTGTTTCATCCCGAATATCTGCTGCCGTAAGTGGTAGGTCATGGTTATCATAAATGAAATTCACATAAGTATAATTTAATTCCTCCACTTCGCCAGACTTAGACGAAGGTAAGCGTGACAAACAATCTGCATTTCCATTCAACGTACCTTTCAGATATTTGATGGTAAAATCAAACTGAGATAAGAAAACAGCTCAGCGCTGTAATCTGCCAGCCGCCATCACAGGAATACCTTTCTTGTCTCCAAATAAATAAATTAAAGGTTTGTGATCTGTTGTCAAAAGAAATTTGCGTCCCATAAGATAGTGATAAAAATTTTTGGCGGAAAAATAAATTGATAATGCCTCTTTGTCTAAAGTGGAAAAAGCCATTTCACATTTACTAAGTTTTCTTGAAGCAAAACAAATTGGTCTTTCATTCCCATTAGGTAGAATGTGCGATAATACTCCCGCTACTCCATATAAACTTGCGCCGCAACTTACTTTCAAAGGTAGATCTGGATTATAATGAATCAATACCACATCTGAAGTGATAGCTTCTTTCGCCTTAATGAAAGCTCTTTCACAACTTTTACTCCATTCAAAACGTGTATTCTTCTTCAACAATTCATACAGTGGGTGCACAATATCTGTAACATTCTCAATAAATTTTGAATAATAGTTTAACATTCCTAGAAAAGACTTTAACTCTGTGATATTCTCTGGTGTTTTACAATTCAGTATTGCGTGTACCTTCGACGGTCCCCTAATGTCTTGCCCCTTTTTGCAGAGACCTGAACTCCCACAACTGCTTGGTTCGAGACGACAAGACTGTGATCGTAGCCGACTTCGGATTGGCAAGGATAGTGAATCATACCACGAGCAGTGCCAGAAGGCTGTCGCCCAAAAGTCCCGCCGGTAAACGCCAAGAGAGGAAGAAAAGATACACCGTGGTCGGAAATCCATATTGGATGGCTCCGGAAATGATGAAGGGCAACAAGTACGACGAAAAAGTCGACATATTCAGCTTTGGAATCGTTTTGTGCGAGGTGAGTACTTCGTCAGTTGGCCGAAACGCAAACTAATTTTGCACTTCAATCAATTTTTTTTTTTCACAGATAATAGGACGAGTTTTGGCCGATCCAGACTTCCTGCCGCGTTCCAACGACTTCGGACTAAACCAGAACACGTTCAAGGAAAAATTCTGCACGTCTTGCCCGGAAGCTTTCTACAAGATTGCTTTCTTGTGTACTGATCTCAACCCAGACAAAAGGTAAATTAAATCACTGAATCCCTTATTCTTTGGGATTACTTTTTATACCAGGTGCTGAGATTCGTAGCTTGAACTAGTTGATGATTGGCTAGAAATGTGCGAAACTAACCCTAACGGGGCTCGGCCATAGCACCAAAAGTCCCCTGTAATCCCGTATGAGCTCTCCAATTCCCAGAGTTATGGGACAGGCTGTAACTTTTTTCCTATTGCATAATTTAGTTTTGAAATTTTCATGAGATATTCAGGACTACTTTTGCCATCTTTTTGCACTTATCATAGACCTGCTTGCACTTTCAGAAGTGGCATCAACTTTCCATTTACAAATGGGACACCTGTATATTTGGTGATGTTCAAATAGAAATTTTTCATACAAATACAACTTTGCTTTTAAAAGCTTTCTACGACGAAAAATAACGAAATAACGAAACATTTTATAGCAGTTTGAAATATTGTCAAATCAAGGGTTTTGAAGGGCTGATGGCCCACCCTCCATGACCGCCTAAAAAGCATTTGCTTTCAATGCAAGCCAGGTGGAAGGTTGCAGGAGAACAAAGCAAAGTTTGAATGCATTTTATAGGGCACACATAATCCCCACATTGACACCCAAGACTCTAAGAATAAACTCCAACACAAATTCGGATTTGGTTACTCGCACATTCCAACACAAAATAATAATTATAACAATCGTATCCCGTCGGGTAGAGCCGAGGGCCGCAACTACAGTAATTAATTGATTCCATTCCGTTCAGTTCATTTGGTCACATGGGGCCGTGCATTGACTTGTGAAACCGCCGACGTCGCACGGAAAAATACAGCGAGATGATCCGCTGAGTAGACGCTGCTCTTCCTCGGTCGCCAAGAGCTGGACTCGGCGCTCCTCGTGCCTAGCGCAATTTGCTATTCGACCCATCCGGTCGGAGATGGAATGGGATTTTCTTTTCTAACCCGCAGCGGTTGTCGGCGGCGTTTTTGCTCTTTTATCGGACGGTACGGACCTTCGATTTGTGCTCCTCTCTCGCGTCGGTGCTCTTTGCGAAATTGAGCCGTTGTTCCCTCTCTTCTTTTCTTCTTCCGGTAGTTCGATGTCTTCATTGACTTGGTGGGTCCCGCGCTATTTTTTCCTGGACTGAACTGAAACTGTAATTGACTGGTTTCTCCCGCCCTTATTCGAATACATCGTCTCTTACATTCAACGGCGCTTGACCCTTTGTGTCCGGGTTATAATTGAATTTTAACCTGTTCTTGACAATATGGACTTTTTTCCGCAAAATCGTTTCCTCTGTCTCACTCTAAGCACGCTACTTCCAAAACAACACAAACACGCTGTAGTGAAAGAGCGCACGAATACTTTTTTATTGCTATTAGCTTCCTGCTGCGCGTCCAGTGGCCTGCAGCCACCGTCCCTTGTCGTTTTTGCGCCTGCCCCACCTGCCACGTTGCATTGTTTTCTTTCACCAAATCACATGATTAATAAAACTCAGTTATAAATCAACAATATCATCATTAAACGCAATATAAGGACACCGAATTCGAATCGGGCGCTAAATACCCCCAGACACATCAACGCGACAGCGCACAAACACATGACAACTGTCAGTCTTGTTATAAATCTGGCAGACCTCGCACTCGCGAGGGCTGTGGACCAAAACTGCCAACTTGCCGGAATTGAATGCCGGACAGACAGTGGCTCTGAAACTTCTACACTGCTCATGCTCACAATGCGTTTTTCGAAGCCAAACAAACCTGATGCATGCAAATCTGATCTGTTCACGCTTCGACTTGAATATCACTTGAAATAGGTATTTGGTCCTTAAGTAATAATTTGATTTGGTTCTAGGCCGCCTTTCGAAGTGATGGAAGTGTGGCTGGAGTCGCTTTCCATGCACTTGGCAGTGGGCATGCCTTTGCCGCCGGATTTGGTCTTCGACATTCACCACTACCAGGGATTCAGCCCCAGTTCTTCAGGCAGCACCACTCCAGAAGGCATCCCTTCGGGCCACCGGAGTCCGGCCCTGGAACCTATCAAGGAAGGCATCAAAATGACCACGCTGACGTCAGACAAAAAACAATCTAGCATCGAAAATTTGAAACCGATCATCAAAGTGTCTAGCGCGGAAAATTTCGAACCGTTGATCATCAAAACAACGTCACCCGAAGATAAGCCAACGCCGCCCAGTTTTCCAAACGAAGCCGGCGACTTTCCCAACTACGAAAACATAGATTTTTTGAAAAACGACTGTGCTTACGGGGGCGGCGTCGAAAAGCCGATCGGCATCCAGAAGCTGGGCGAATCCAAGGGGGTCCTCAAGAAATACCTCGACAACAACAACTCAAAGTTCAACATCCAGCTGAAAAAAGTCCCCAAGAATTTCACGCGAAATCGCTTCAGGAGCGACGCCGTCGACGCCGCCCCGACGACGCCGAAAATGTCCAACCTGAGCCTGCAGAGCATGGCCGGATGCCCGTCCAAGGTCACGCAGAAGTACAATTCGATGGTGAACAACGCCAAGAACAACGTGGTGCCGGACGTCGTGTCGTCGACGCTGCGTCCGAAATTCGAAGCGAAAGAACCGAAACCGGTGTTCACGATAAACAAGAACATTTTCAAAAAGGGCGACACGTTCTATCCGGAAACGCAGAACCTGTGCTCGTCGAGGAGGCGGTGCTCGAGGGACCTGGCGGCGCTGAAACGGACGCCCGTGCTGCAGAGGTGCTCGCCGAGGGAACCGAACGCCGAAGGCGACGGCGCCCCCAGCGGCCTGGTCAAGAACATCATCGACAGCCTGAACCGGAGGGGCGGCGCGGAGATGAGCCGCGGGGCGTTCGGCAGGAGCTCGCTGAAGGTCGTCGGGAATCCGAAGGTCGATCTGCGGGGGGGCGCCGGAAGCGGGCGGAGCTGCAGCCCCGAAGAGTTCACGAAAATTTAAATCGCGATTCGAGGGCGGCATCCGCGTCAGGGTGGCCGAGCGTGCGTCCTGATGGTGACGATGCTGATGGTGTACCATTTACCGGTAATGGATCAGGTCACTTTTATATTTTTTTGTATTACTGAAGCATGTTTGCTCGAGATCAGTATCGATGAGTCATGGGGCTGTCTGTGCAGAGCAGCAAGGGAACTACCTGCTAAAGAAGTTATCAGATTGGGGAACAGTGGCGTAATATATACAGTTGATCACAAAGCGTTTCGTAATGCAATATCTTCTGCGAAAATTCGACTTTTGCCAGTGTTTCAGTAAAATTCCGGAAGTGAAAATGCTGCAGGTGAAGTAGGTCCAGCTAAATGGACTTGAGTGACATGAAAGGCTTTGTTTCTAATTTTCCTAATTTGAACTACAGGGTGTTCCAGCTAAAACAATCCAGCGCGATTTGCTCAGAAAATATTGAGGTAACCAAAAAAAAAAACAATTTCGATTGGTGGGAAGCCTGACCTTTTAGCTTTCTTTTGAGAAGGTGCCGATGCTTGTAGGTGCTCTAGTTTCCAAGAAAATGCAATTTTAATCGGACGAGTCACAAGAATTCAAAAATTCATGACCGAGAAAACAAAGTACTCCAAATGGAAAAAATCCTCTTTGGGCTTTCCATTAATGTGTCGCTGATGTCTGTAGCTTTCCAGTAAGCCAGATATTCTGTCCTACAGTCCAGCAACTACAATAATCGGAGTTCATGACGTCACCGATCACACACTTGTTGATTTTAACACTGGCCGTTACTAGGACTTTTTCACTTACCATACCTGGACCCACCATGGCAAAGCAATGCATATGATGTTGAAATCAACAAGTTAGTGTGTGATCGGTGACGTCATGAACTCCGATTATTGTGCTTGCTGGACTGTAAGACAGAATATTTGGCTTACTCGACCAAGTACAGACATCAGCGACACATCAATGGAAAGCCCAAAGAAAGAGGATTTTTTCATCTGAAGTATTCTGTTTTTTTGGTCATGAATTCTTGAATTCTTGTAACACTCCCAATTAAAATTGCATTTTCTTGGAAACTAGAGCACCTACAAGCATCGGCGCCCCCTCAAAAGAAAGCTAAAAGGTCTGACTGCCTCCCTCTTGAAAATTTTTTGTTGCCTTGATATTTTCTGAGAAAATCGCGCTATATTGTTTTAGCTGGGACACCTGTATAGAAAATTCCCAAACCTTTGCGGTTGGTTTCACTGGCGATATTCGGCACACAAGCATAAGCTGCTTTTCCATGGAACTTGAATGTCATTCTGCAAAAAAAAAGTATCGCAATGGGAGCACCGACCTTTTGGCCTGCTTCAGCTAAAAGACGTACCAAGCTCTGAAGAATTATTGACAAAACACGAAACGCCTCGGCGGTCCGTCACGGGGCTGCCTTCGCAGCAGGATTTACATGTAAAAAGTAGATTACTTGATCCAAATTTCGAATAACTCAGCTGTTCAAATTTGCATATTGTACCAAAATAATAAGAAAACCATAAATTTGCCATTTGCCTGTCGGCGCCGCCTGGCGAATCCTAGATTCAGTGAAATTCAAAGGGGACGGTAAGACGTCACTTGCACGGTGCAGCCGCCGAGTCGCATTTCCACGCATGACGCGGTCAATTTTTTTGATATCCTCAAATTTTGATGTCCGTTTAGCAGGCATCATAGCTTTTGGGCAAGCTCACAGTTAGCTGGGTGTACTATACCGTTCTTATGGAACTTCAAAAGGCAATCTGCCGTCGTCAAGGTGGATGAAAGGTCGTTTCTCAGGAATGTGGCAGAATTCAAGACTACTTTGTTATGATATGAGCTAAACATTTTGCGATTGGCTGTATCCATAGAGATTTGCCGAACGTATTAACCGCACGTCAATGGTTACCTATTCCATCGTTCCCATTCGATAATTTTGCGTAGCTTGTTCTCATCTAAAATAAAATCTTCTGTGCTGGTAATTTGATTCCTCTATATCTGTTACCTACAGGGTGAATTCAGGTACAAATTCCTTAATTTCCTCCAATGTAGCAGCTTCTAAAAAGCAACCAGTGATAATTGTAACGTTTCCATGATTTGTTTCGAAGTTTCAACTTGTTTTTTTTTCGACTTTCTTAAACACAACAGTGTTTTGAATAAAACTTTATTTTAAAACATCAACACTTTATCAGGTGATCCTACTTCAAAAAAAAACTGTCTGTTATTCCCGTGAAATCAAAGAAATTACCACTTTCAAATTTAAAAAAAATTACATCAGGATATAAAAAAAATGGAGAGCCGGTAGAAATCACCCTGTAATCAAATACGAGTATAGCTAGAACTATTTGAACTACCTTTGAAACGGCTCAAGATGCTCTTGATCGCCGTTTTTTATCTCAGTATTTCTAGTAAGTGTGCTAGAATCTTATCCATTTTTGCTCATCATACAGAGTGAGTCACCGCCATTTATGTACATAAACTGGACTGCTAATAGCGTACATAAAAGTGGAGCCAAGTAGAAAGCTGAATTGGAGGGTGAAACCTATTGGGACCATACATGATAGATTTTTATACAACTGATATAGATGGCGAACGCCGACTTGAGGACGTTCCTTCTTGGATTTCACTGTACAGTTAATAATAATATCTTGAATTGTGATGCAACTTTAAAAATTACCCTCTATGCTTAAGTGACAATTTGTTGTTCAATGCGGTATGGCAATCAGCAGTCCAGTTTAGATACCAATATATTGGTTTCAAATGATTTTGGTGCCTTCAGCCATCACTTTGTATACAGGCTGATTTATAATTAGATAGAAATAGTCAACTATCGGAGGTATCAAGGAAGAAGGCAGGAAATGAATAAAATGAAAACACCACAAATTTTCTTTAGGTCCGAAGGACAATCCTGAATCACGCCCACGAGTAAAACAATCATTTCAATTTCGTACTCGCGCAGTATCTTGATCCAGAGCTCAATTCTTCAAGTCTAAGTATGAATCACCCTGTACATCTTTTATAAAATTGTACATCTCCCAGATTCTACCTGTCTAGTATTAAGCACATTTTTACACTTTTTTAGCTGTTTTGCTGGGTGTGACACGAATTTTGCACTGTCTCCGCCTAAAGAAACGCCCCTCAACTGTGTACATTCTGTTGATAAAATAACCGATTAATCCAGTTGCTTGTTAAAACTCGAAATGCTCATCATAAAAATGATTTTACACACAAGAAAAAACAAAAAATTACTAATTATTCTGTGATAAATTTCTTAAGTATTATACATATACGGTCGAATAGTGGATAGATTATTTTCGAACAATAGAAACGTTAGCGCATCGTCGTAGATTTTTATATACAATTGTTTTTTACGCATCGACATGACAATTTTTTGTGTTTTATATTGTGATATAATAATAATTATATGGAATACTCTGCTCATGTGTACATACATATAAAAAGCTTTGAAGAAAACAGAAAATAGTTACGTATTGTAATGATTATTCACCTCGTACTTACTAAAAAATACTTACCTTTTCTCATTGACATTCCAAGTGTAATACGGTATTCTCTCTATTTTTTTATGTTTATAAGAAAATTATTTTTTCATTTATTTTATTCAAATTCTTTAAATTATATATTTTATATGATTATATTATTATGATTATTATTGTATGATTGTCATTATTGTAAATAAAAACAGTTTATTAAACTTGTATCAAGTTTGAGTTCATCTCTGACAAAAACACACTGAAGCAAAATTAAATTTTGAGACAAAGCAAAATCTGGCGTGAGAATCAGAATCTTCAAGGATAAAATCTCTTGATACAGTTTTCAAAATGCGATTCTCTAGCGTCCTTGAGTCTAGCGACATTGCTTTATTCATCTCGAGTACATACCTACCTACTGTAGAGCAGGCCAAGCAAATAGTCGTCTTCGACATAAATTAAGTGGGCGCTATTTTCACTGCCGAGTGTACATGCATCTGCAGTAGTTTGGAGATTACCTCGAAGAGAAGGTATTAATTCACTACACAAGCAACGAACAAAACTGAACATGCAAACTAAACCGACAAGCGGCTCAAAAATCGATAGTTTGCTTCACTTTCGAGCGCCACCCTGTATGTTTTAATCACATTAAAGTGGTTAGTTCTAAGCGCGCTCTATTAATGGGGAACTATAGGCAAAACGGATTGTAGAGGGCGACGTGTTCCATGCACCCATATTGACACTCTTGACAGTTATCGTACATAACCTCCCTCGAAGAAATGTACGGAAAGGGGAAAAGTGCTAATGCTCAAAGAAGAGTAGAGGCGGAGAGGAGGCCCACTGAGAGGAAAAAAAAGCCGGTGCAAAGGTGCAGACTGGTACATTAACACGGCACTACCTTTTTTTTTCACCGCTATTTTTCGCTTGTCGACTTTTCTCTGCTTTTTAACTCACGAAGTGACGCAAACCGCTGGTTATATGCTGAGTGCTGACAAATGGAAATGAAATTACACTTCCAAAGTTGAGGTTATGTACGCTTAAAATGACACTAATGATAGCTGGGGTGCATGGAACACGAGCGCCATTACTTCAGGCGTTTGCCACTATAGTTCCCCATTCCACAATTTACGCATTTTTTTATCACATAATCAATATGTTTCCGATGAAGTAAAACCAGACAGAATTGCTGACCGCTAATCTTCAGAATTGATCTCATTGTGCGTACAACCACCCCAAGAAAAAACATGCTTTTCGCTGTTTTCCTTCGAACCGCAAAAAAAATGGTGCGCCGGTTTTAGCTGGTTAAGATAGGTTTCAACAATAATTTTGTAGGTAAGAAATAATAATGATGATGACGATGACAAAGTTGATAATAATTAAGCAAATTAAATTCGTATCCTGAATATGGTTTTTCAGATGTTTAGGTAAACATGCAATAAATTGTAGTGTCACGTATTGTTTATGTTTTTCGAAAATTTGCTTTCATGAAACGTCTGTGGTGTATCTAGAGGCTGTAGAATGAAAACAAGACGTCCAGATAAGAAGATGTATTTCAAATAATTAAGTGGGCAAGACATGTAAAATAAATCTGAATTTATTCGAGTGTGCTTCTAAAGCAGGGTGCAACGATTTCCACAACAATTCCAAAGTAAGTACCTACTCAAGGTGGGCCTTTCCAAAATGTTGTTTTTCTTCTTACACTCCAACTGTTATCAGTGCTTCGAAAGAAAAACTGACGAAAACGGGTATTTGAAATTGGATTGTCTAGTCGAATAGCCATTTCTGTTTTTTGTTGCTAAAAATTTCCCAAAATAACTCTCTATTGAAAAAAAAATCCATATTTTTGGAAAAAAGTTATGGAAAATAACTATTGATTTGGCAAACCAACTTTGGAAACTTCTTCTTTCCTTTTTGTATGTGGAGCATGGTAGCGCCAAAACTGCAGAAAAATTCTATCTCTATCTCTTTCTCACTGATGGCTGTCATGGTCTGTCCTTTGATCGCCAACCTCAAGGATGGAGTTGGATTGGTGGAATAAGACGTTGTGGAACAATTCCAGCGGCCTTATTCCTTGACCAAAATTTACCATTCAGATCTCTTTCGAAAGCTGCAGGGAAGTAGTTTGGATTGATCATAAGAACATTTTCAAAATCCAGAAAAATCAAATTTCGGAAAAATTACTTTCAATTCAGAAGATGTTTACATCAATTCAAAGTACCTTCCTGTAGTTTTCGAAAGAGAACTAAATGGTAAATTTCTGTCGAAGAATGAGCCCGCTGGAATTGATTCCGCAACGTCTCTTATTTCACCAATCAAACCCATCCTTGAGAAAGAAGATCAATATTGTTGAAACAAAGGAATAAAAAATATGAAAAAATAACAATTACAATTAATAATGTTAGTAGGTATTCATTCAGCTATTTATTAATCATCCACAAAGTTTTAGTTTGAAGAAAAAAACGAATAACAATAATTGATAGGTAGTGGAGGAAATTTCCCGACAAAGGTTGAAATTTTGTCAATTTTTGACTACTAATCGTGGCAAGTTTCTGAAAATGTTTTGGCAAGAAGCTCTGACAAATTTCGAATGGACAGAATTATGACCCTGCACTTCTTCTAAGCTAAGTACCTAACGGTTTTTCTGCACGAAGGACCTTCAGAGCTTTTGAAACGATAAAGCTTTTAAGCTGAAGATAAAGCTCTTGGAAGCTACGAATTTTCTACCTGAAATATTTTTACGCTAAAGATCTCAAATTTGTTGATTTTCTTCTAATTTGCATTTAGAGAAATTATTTAATACAGAGTGTTTCAAAATTAAGTGCCAATCTTTCTACGCTAAATTCAGATTTTGAAAATATGAAGAGTATACGGATTTTTTTTTCGAAAAGTGTGTTTGAAAAAGGTAACAGGACTCCAAAATTCAACTTTTTATTTAGCTTTCAATTCATAATTTTGAAACAGCCAGGTCGATTTTGGCCGAATTTCATACAATTTCATACAGGGCGTTGCAAAATTGAGTGCCAGTCTTTCTACCCAAGATTCAGATTTTAAAAATAGGAATTAAGAGTATGAAGATTTTTTTCCAAAAGTGTCCTCGAAAAAAGTGACAGGACTTCAAAGCTCAATTTTTTATTTAGCTTCTAATTAATTCATGATTTTGAAACGGCTCGGCTGGCCAATTTTGACCAGATTCCAACCAGAATGTGCTGAAATACATCTGTATTAAATGATGATGGCGCGTTTGATCCGAAATGCCCAGCGGCGTAGCTAGTGGGGAGGTCGACCCTTTTCTCCTCCTTATTTCCTACACCTCTGAAGATTTTTCCAAATTTATTACTTTCACAGATTTCTTTCTCAAAATTAAAAAAAATTACTGGTGTAAAATTTCGTTTATAAGCTTGTTTATAAGCTTTGTTTTTGAGATATTCGAGTTCAAATGTACAAAAACATATTATCGAAAACACACACAAACATTTCAAGGGCCGAAATATGTAATTTTCTGGAAACTCGTTATTTCACGTGATTTCTAAGCCAAAATAGAAGTGTTCCCTCTTGACACGCCTAGAAAACCTATTTCAGTGAAGAAGTCATAAATTGAGTTGATTTTTAATTTTTTGGCCCTTGAATTCGTGTTTTTGAGAAAATTTTCAAACATCCAGGCTCAAAAATCTAAAAATAAACAAAGCCTCTGATCAAATTATCATAGGTGTGACCAGCTCTTTTTTTAATTGAGTAAGAAATATAGCACACTAATGAATTTTAAAGAATCTTTAGAGGCGTAGAAAGTGGAGGAAGAGGAGGCAACCTCCCAACTATCTACGCCACTGGTCACTGGGCATTTCCATCAAGCGCCATCATCATCTAAATAATACAGATATATTTCGGCCCACTCTGGTTTAGATTTCGCCGGCCATTTTTAATTTATGAATTAAAAATTAAATGAAAAATTCAACCTTGGAGTCCTGTATTTTGTCAGGTTAGGCCAAGTGGAGTCCTGTATTTTTTCATGGACACTTTTTCGAAAAAAAAATCACAATATACATAGTTTAAAAATTTGAATCTAGGGGAGAAAGATTCACACTTAATTTTGAAACACCGTGTATCTCCATCATGCATAAACAGGTCAAGAAAATAATCAATAGCAATATCACAAGTGCTTAGATTTTCACGATAATTTTGGCCAGGCGATCGCGAGTGCTGGTTGTAGTGATAAATGCCCGACTCCGTAGGAGGAGGGCATTTATCTAGGGGCAACAGCCCGAGGGAAACGCTTGGCCAAAATTATCTAGGAAAATCTCGAGAACGAGTGATAATTTGATGATTATTACAAAAAAGAAGTCCGAAGTGACAGCTGTCAGATTTTGTTGTTCACATCAATTTTATTCCGTTGCCATTGACAGTGGGATTTAGATAAGTGAATATTATCCTTGTTGGTCTAATAATCAAGGGCGTTGTATGTAATAATCCTAGAACAACCGATCACAGCCGAAGATCCTCAAATATTACGCACGCCATCTAGAGGTTTTAGTTGACACGAAAAAATGTATTTTTTTAAGGTCGACTCTACAGTATTGGCAATAAGGTAGGTCATAGTGATTTTTCAATGATTATTACACAAAACGCCCTTGATTATTAGACCTACAAAGATAATATTCACTTATCTTAATCCCACTGTCAATGGCAACGGAATAAAATTGATCAACAAAATCTGACAGCTGTCACTGTCACTTCGGACTTTTTTTCTGCAATAATCATCAAAATATCACTCGTGCTCGAGATTTTCCCTGATAATTTTGGCCAAGCGTTTCCCTCGGGCTGGTTGTCCCTAGATATAATGCCCTCATCCTACGGAGTCGGATCTCTACAACCAGCACTCGCGATCGCCTGGCCAAAATTGTCGTGAAAATCTGAGCACTTGTCATATAACTGTTGAAAAATTTTGAACAGAGGCCCGAGTAGAGGCCCTAGGATGGCGCGCATAAAATTTAAGAGCATTCGTCTGTAAACGGTTTTTCTCGATTTTTTAATTTTTTGCTTTCCACCTGTTCACAGGGTGTTTCAGTGATGGCGTTACAAACTTCAAGGGTAGATTCCTTATCAAAAATTGAAAGATACATTCAACTCGTGTTCGTCAACTCGTTAACTCAAGATATACGAAACCGTGTCAAGATTTTGAAATTGATTTTTGTTTAAAATTCTTCAGTCGCTAAATAAGGGAAAGTTGTACACCCTGTATCATCGAAGCGAAGCATTTCCGAACACAGGCCATTTATATTATTACGAGTTGAGATGAGGCTCTCGTGTGATTCCAATGCATTCGAGAGCACACGCGGTCCTTCTAGGTCGTTCAGATACATTTAACTCGTGTTCGTCAACTCGTTAACTCAAGAGATACGAAACCGTGTCAAGATTTTGAAATTGATTTTTGTTTAAAATTCTTCAGTCGCTAAATAAGGGAAAGTTGTACACCCTGTATCATCGAAACGAAGCATTTCCGAACACAGGCCATTTATATTATTACGAGTTGAGATGAGGCTCTCGTGTGATCCCGATGCATTCGAGAGCGCACGCGGTTTTTCTATAGGTCGTTTGCGTAAGCTAGAGACTGCAATGCCCGAGTAGAACACATCTGCACAATTGGCGGAGGCGCAGACATTCCAGAGCGCGCCGGTATAACGCGAATCTGATGGACGTCTCAAAAGCCGTCGCGAATCTACTGACGGCGGTCAATGTGGAATATGCCAGAGAACCGGTGGAATGGTCCCGAAGGTAACAGTCGGAGTATATGAGCACAGACGAGCCGACCGACACTCGATTTAAATGCACAGCGACAACAAGCGAGTGATCGGCGAAGTTGAGCTAGCGAATATCCAAGTGCGGAATAATAATTGACGTGTATATTAGTAGTACGCAGTAATGAACAGTGTGTATTTAAACGTTCGTCTCTCAATTATAAAAGTGTTCCGTGACAATATTTTCAGGCATGCATGGTATTTGATATGGAATCTGGAGGGGAACCTACTCTTGAAATTTGTCACGCCATCACTGAAACACCCTGTAGGTATATGGAGATATTATATTATAATTCCAAAGTTTGCATCATAATTTTGTTTTGAAAATCTTGTACAAGCGAAAATTCTTATTAAAAAAATTTCAGGCAAATCGTAAAAAATCTAAAAATATAGATGTCGTACCTACCTGCTGCCATTATTTGACAGATTCCAGCAAATCCTGAGAAGTCCTGGAAATGTCTGGGCGTGAATAAGCTGTGACAAAAGCAAAACAATTATTATTTTTAGACATAATGAAAAAAGTGGTGGAAATGTTGAACAATGTTTTTATTATTCCATGCATGCTATAATACTTTCTAGTATTTCTACGTTATTAAATTGTAGGTATGTAGGGTACTTGCATTATTTATTATTGATCACAGGCGCAGTATGCATGTAGATATGGTATGGATGTAAAGATTAGTTCGATAGGTATAATAACACGATGTGAACGAATTGGGGCAATAATCTAGGACAATAATAGCTATCCCTTTCCTGTTCTGTCCGAGTGCCCGTGTATTATAAACAAAAGACTGTTAAATGGAATGCTCAACAAATGAAATGAAAACTCCCTGGAAAGAGAGTTGTAGAAAAGATCATGCTATACTAGTTAGTATCTGCACTAGAACTGTGTCAAAGTTTTTATTTTTGAGATGATCTGTGATGGCAAAAAAAAACTGATTTGTCAGAATCCTCCTGAATTTTTTGAGAAAATCGATATCGGGACACCCGGAACATACAGGGTGGTCCTCGTTTTATGTCATCAAATTCAACGATCAATAGAAAATGAAAAATGAAGGGGACTCTCTCCAGAAAACATATAAGAAATGCCCAATAACAGAGGTACAGCCCTTCAAAGTTGGAAATAAATAATCGTTTTTTCCGCATAACTTTTGAACCGTTCAACCGATTTCATTCAAAATAGAACCAAAAGTTTACTGAAGTTATCCCCTGTCGAACAATCATAACATGTTCCATAAAAAAGTTTCAGGAGCGTAGATATCAGGGGGTGTTCTTACTCCCCCCCCCTATTTCTCACCCACCAGTTATTTTTGAAAACTGGTATTCATAATTTTGAATTCTACGTTCAATTTAGAAGAAAAAGTCACTCTTGCAAAATTTTGATTAGAGGCTTCGTTTAGGAGATATTCGAGTTTGAAACTTTGGAAAACATCCCGAAATCGCCACTTTCCAGGACTCAAATTGTTTTTTTCCTGAAAATTTCCCGTGTTTTGGAAAAAATGGTGGTTTATCAACTTAGAAGTTCTAGAAAACCTATTTCAGCTGGGAAATCATGAGTTTCTTTGGATTTTAATTTTTAGACCTTTGAAAGTGGCGATTTCGGGATGTTTCCCAAAGTTTCAAACCCAAATATCTCCTAAACGAAACCTCTAATCAAAATTTTGCAACGGTGAGTTTTTCTTCAAAATTGAACGTAGAATTCAAAATTATGAACAGTTTTCAAAAATAACTAAGGGGGTGAAAAATAGGGGAGGGGGGAAGTAGTCACCCCCTAATGTCTAAGCCCCTGAAACTTTTTCATGGAACATGTTATGATTGTTTGACAGGGGATAATTTCAGTGAACTTTTGGTTCTATTTATAATCAAATCGGTTGAACGGTTCAAAATTTATGCGAAAAAAACAATTATTAATTTCCAACTTTGAAGGGCTGTATCTCTGTTATTGGGCATTTCTCAAATAGGTTTTCTGGAGAAAGTCCCCTTCATTTTTCATTCTCTATCGATCCTTAAATTTAATGACATAAAAGTCGGACCACCCTGTATACACATCAAAAGAATCTAGGGGACAAGTAATTTCAGACGATTTCTAAAATCATCATAACTTTTGATTCCCGACAGCGATTTCATATCGATTTTCAGTGTTCGATAGCTCAATCTTTCTTTTTCATGTCTTGATCACGTCAAATACGATAAATGTTTCATAAGGTTGCTACAGGGTGATCAATGGAACAGTGTAAAATTGCCGAAAGTTCAGTACAAGCGCGATTTCCCAAAAAAAGAAATTTTGGCATTCCATAGTACAGTTATGGAGATCAGTGTTTCAGCTGCAGTGACGTTTTTGAATTTTGGAAATCGAAGGTGAATTGCCAAAGATATTGATGATTTTATGCCGCCATGTTGAACTTTCAAGAAAGAAGGAAGTGAGCCGATTTTATTGAAACTTGGAACACACTCATGTCTGGTTCAAGTAATTTGAATACCAAAGTCAAATGTCACTTTTGTTCACTTTCGAGCTGCTATATTGAACTTTTTACATAAATGATTCGATTTGAATGAAATTTTGAAACACACTAGAATCGAATCATTTACATAAAAGTTCAATGTGGCGGCTTGAAAGTGACCAAAAAAGACATTTGACCTTGAAATTCCAATTACTTGAACCAGACATGAGTGTGATCCGAGTTTTGATGAAATCGGATCACTTTCTTGGAAGTTCAACATGGCGGCACAAAATGATCAATGTCTTTGTCAATTTGACAGGTGACTCCTTCCGCACTGACGTTCGCCCACCTTCTATTGACAATAGATTATTGCTATTGGTTGAAAAGCAGTTAAATAATATTCTCCAGTGAAGAACCGCTTCCGATGCAATATTGAATCCATTCGTAACGCAGAGGAGATGAAAAAGATACATGTCCCTCGATATGTCCACAGTATAACAATGATAGTGTTACGTATTTCGCGTACGGGTTCGAATATAATTGAGACGATAGTTTTGAGACACACACTGTTTATTAGTGAGTACTACAATAAATACACGCCAACAATTATTTACGCTTGTGAATATCGCTGGGACTCGCTTCTTATCCGCTAGCTCTGTCTCTTCCAATTCAATACTGCTCGTGAGGCGACGATTGATGCCTTATATAGGTCCGACCAGTTCACCTCGAATGTTCCATGCATTCTCCGAAAAATCTTGCACATTACCCGTATAATTCTGCCGTGCTTTAGAACCGGCGCCTCCGCCAAAATGAGCAGATGTGTCTTGATCGAGCGTTGGAGGTTCCCAGTGCCAAGCCATCGCGTATACTTCTGGAAATGTCTAGAGCTCCGCACTTGTATCTACAACGCGACATAAATGGATGGAAGAATCCAGAAAGATCGCGTGTTTACCAGAATGCACGGGATCGCCGCTCGTAACAATAGTATCGAGTATAACATGACATTTCTAATACGAGTGCTGATTTCAATAATAGACTTTTTTGCTATGGGCCCTCGTACGGGCCCAAAAATACTCTTCGATAAGTACTTTATTATTAGGTAGGTAGGTATAGGTAGGTGTGAATAAAATAATTATTAATAATACTGAATTACTACCCTGTGTTTACGCTATTCTGCATGGGCATTGTCGATGTCGAGGGCATTGTTATTGTTTTGTTCAATTATGTTGGTATTGTCAACGTCACCCCATCTAAATTTTCATTTGTTCAAATTCAACAATAGAGCAATTCAGGAGGTTAGTTTATAGGCTATAATATCCTACATAATGTTGGTACCTACCCTCTTTGGTAACTAATCGACAATTTCCATTGGGATAGAAATAAATAAGATACCATATTCGAGGTGTATTATTACTTAGGTAGATTGATACTTCAGGAGACCTGCTCGAGCTTAAAATAACCCGAAAAATTTGGATCTGCCATCAAACAGGGTTGAACGATTCGACTTTTGCCGCCGTTCTGGAATTTCCCTGCGCCGTGACGCGCTATCGATCGCAACGCGCGGAAAAGCCCAAGGAAAAATTAATAAAGAGCGGTGGCATCCGTTTGCTCCTCACCTACTCCACGGCCATTTGGTGTGTTCCATCAGGGTCCAAATGTTGAAAATCGGCTTTCGAATCTTTTTAATAGTCTGTTAAAAAAGTGCAAAGTCAATAAACAATACGGTACTCTAAATCAAAGTCACGCACGCACAAACACTCGAAAAGACAAAGTAAGTCCTAGTTGAAACCCCACCATGACTGAATATTTCCAGAATTTTGCATGCCTTGTCCCTTTGCTACACCACTTTCTGTATTTATAAATACACGACACACACACGCTTCATGTAATGAGACAATTATTGAAAAACACACGGTTAAGGAGAAACGTCCAGCAGGAAAAAAACAAGGGAAGAAAGTGATTTTTGTGTATTTTTATTGCTTTTAGCTTTCTACGTCACTCGAATGAGCATCAGTTCTGTAAAAGCGTCATTTTCAGACAACATTAAATTAAGCATAAATTGGTACAGTACAGATTATATTCCTTTTTATTATTATTATTCTCTATTTTTGTACGTATTATTTTTATTGATTGATGGAGAAATGTGCAAATATTGGTGGTGCATGGCCGTTGCATGGTTCAGTTTTCGATTTTTTTTTACACCCGGTTCGTCTCGGCATGCGGCAAACGCAGGGGCGGATTGGGACTAGATTCGCGTTAGACCATCTTTGCCCTGCTTCAATAAAAGTCAACTTTTCTAATTAAGAGTAGAAAAGAACCAAGTTTTGGAAAATGAGTACCTATACTTGCGTACACCTACTTACCCACCTATACCCTATCTATATCAGCAAATTCTCGTATAGAACAAAAATAAGTTGGTTTATTACCCTAAACCAATTCATCTGACCCAAATACCCAAGAATAAATTAATACACCATAAAATAACATTTCCCAACCCCACACGATAGGGTTAATGACTTTCACCCCCAAAAATCAACAAGTGGCATTACAATTTATAGAGCGTTCGAAAAGAAAACATTACATTGGTACCTACCTATCTATGTAGGTAGGTAGGGGAAGGTTACTTAAAATGGGATACTTAAGGTTTGAACCCTTAGAAATAATAGCTGGATAAAGCAAACCTTATCTAATTATGTCTAATTATTCCTTGCTCTGTTTTATATCATAACCCCAAAGAGTTTTTGGAACGAGAATGTATTTTCCGAAATATAACTACTTTTCCAAGAAATGTGCAAGTATCCCATTTTAGGGAACCCATACGGTAAAACGGGATACCTCATATCCTTAAAATGGGATAGTAATTGAAATTGATAGATTTGACTAGTCTATTAGGAATATGATAACCAGACATCCAAATTCCAAGTTTTTATTATGGAAACTACTAGGTAGGTATAACAGACATATAAAATATGAACATCAACTACCATTCTTAGGTAACAAGACAAAAGCAAAATAAACATTCTTAAATTATGCATAAGACAAGAAAAAAGAAAAAAGAAAAAAATCAGACTTCGAGGCAGAAGTCACAAAGAAAATCTTCTCCTTCTTCATCTGCCCTGGCGCAGGCATCATGAACCCACCTTCTGCACCCCACGCATCTGGGATATCCCGTTTTACGGGATGACAAAAATCCCGTTTTACCCGAACACTCATATTTGACATTCGAATTTTTTTTTCACGTAACCCCAAAATAAATCAAAAAAACTTGTTGGTCAAATCAATAGTTCATATCTTGGCTTGAGGTAAATAAATAATGAGCATGTTCTCCCTTTCACTTCGCACGCAATTCTTACTAATATGAACCCTTGATATTAGATCAGAAAATCTGAAAACCATAAAACCTACCTGGTACGGCTCGCGTTTCAGCTGTCAACTTGAAAGTACGTTTGACCGTTGCATTAGACTAGAGCTTGAGTTCGGTGAATATTGGGTTGGATGGCGATACTTGGTTTTGTCAGAACCTTTGGTATCCCGTTTTAGCTGAGTATCCCATTTTAAGTAACCTTCCCCTACCTACTTATTGGAAGTGATAATCAAATAGCAGTCATACAATTTCACAGGTCTTTGCAATTTCAACAAACAAGATAATTCAATTTTCCGCAGGTCGGCGAGGTAAATATTTTAATTCTTTTAGTTTGATCCTCGGTTTGATCACTTCTAGATTTTTTACAAAATTCATTTTTCTTAAAATCAAGACTGAAGATATCCTTAGCGTATACTTTTTACATTTTGTATTGAAACTAATACAAGAAAATTACAAGAAATTTGCTAATTCCTCGGCTAATTCTAATATTCACATTTATAGTAGGTACCTAAGAAGAAGTCTCGGAAGAGGTAAAAGATCCACCTCGTTGATCTGTGAAAAAATGAATTTTCATCTTGCTTAATTCTATAAAATCTGCAAAGAACTGTAAAATTGGATAAGTGGTTGCCTGCTCATAGGTAATAATTGCTCAAATAGGTTGATTTCAAATTATTGATTATGTAGGCACCCACCTATACCTATATCTGCCTACCCAGGTATGTATTTACGGATAGGTATATTTACAACTTAGAGCCCGCCACCTAATTGTACAAGCAAAATGATAATTGCCTCACCTATGTTTGTTACGGTTCACTAAATTAATGATGCTGCTAATTTAATATAAATCCTGTCCCATACACAGAAGGGATGAAGTTCGATACTAATTAATGGGAAAATGTGATGGAGTGTAGGGTTGTAAGTTCGAAACGTTAGTTATCAGTTCCCAGAAACTCATTTTTGATGCAGATGCTAGGCAGAGGTGTAGCTTGGAGTCTCTGTTGGAGTATTAATCAAATTACGCAGATAGGGCAAGGTCACGCAAGACGGGACTCTAAAGCAAAATGGGATTCATGAAGGAGCTTCTATCATTTTTTTTGTAGGTAGATACTGCTATCAAAAGCGATATCGGCACAGCGGAAGAGGAAAAGAAGAATCTCAAGAATCGTGAAAAGCACACATATTAATCAAATCTATTTAATTGAGATTTCAAATTATTGCGGTTTAAAGCTTAGGTACTCTTCATAAAATTTAGATGTATGTGTAGTAGATCGCGTTGAATGAAAAATTACAAGAGCCGCCACCGGTGACATTTCCAAAACTAATTATGGTTTTGACAAGGCATTATCCTCGGCATTATCTTGCTGTAATTCACAAAATGAGATGAGGACTGCAGTTTTATCCTGAAGAATTATTTAGAAATGAAGGACAAAACTAATACCAGAACAAAGTCTTTCTCTCGGTCTTTCCATTACTTCACTATTCATATTACAAAACGATCCCGCTGCGCTGCAGAGCTGGTTTCTTTTAAAAGTTGCTTTTAGCGTGGCGTCATCTACCGGTCTATGACAAGAGGTTGTCATGCGGCGCCTCTTTGTATATTTTCACTCAACGGTAGTAGTATTCAGTGTAAATGTTCCGTTGTAAGACGTTGGTAGGTAGATATTATAATAATATAGTGGACAGTTTTAGCGAGCTTTGAAGATAGCTAGTGGGGTCTATAATGCCCGTATTCATAGTCGTTGTCAAGTGCACCTTGTTCAAGTATCACTTTTAATCAAGCTGTAACTCAAGTACGATTTCTGTTTCATGGACATTTATTTTTGGCTATTTCCGTGAAATAGCATTCCTCGAGGAAAGCCGAAGTTATGTCTATGAAACAAAATTCGTACTTGAGTTACAGCTTGATTAAAAGTGATACTTGAACAAGGTGCACTTGACAATGACTATGAATACGGGCATAAGCGCGGAAAGTAAGGTTAGTCCGAGGGGTCAACCACCTGGTGAAAATTTGTACAGTGATTTCCAAGTATTTTAGGAAATACCTGGAAATACCCTGGAGATACTTGTCAAAATTACTGGGTATTTCCAAGTTTTTCTGGGTATTTCCAAGAAAATGTACAGTGATCTCCATCTAGGTGGTTTACCCCTCGGGTTAGTCGGTATAGAAAAACCACGTACCTAATAATTCAGAGTTGCGTTTTTAAGGATAAAAAAAAAATTATTACTACCTACCCCAGGGCTGATCGTTGCATTCTAGTCAATAATAGCCCAGGAGCCAGAAAAAACAATAAGGAAATAATTGTTCTCATATTGATCTCTCCCCGTTTGGAAATGTCGGCGTCATGTCGCCATCATCAACAAGTAGTGCATCAGCGTGGTTTTCGCCGAATATCTTAATTTTGGGTTATCTGACAGCAAAAGATGTGGGGTGTCATTTTGAAGCCAATCAAATTCCCTACAGTTTGGTTCCTAATTCAACTCTCTGGGACCTATGGTCTTTGAGATAGAGCTTCTGGAAGCGAGAGTCGTTGTCGTGAAAGCTCCATAGCCACTTGACTCGAAAAACTTAAATTTCGATGTGACAAAAAAAATCAAAATGAGACTTCTCGAGGATCCTTGGAGCTATAGTAAGTTGCGGTGATGGTCTTAAACTCTTTGGCTTGAACTGTAGATTACGAATATTGGAAAGTCAAAAAAGTCACATTGTACATATACAGGGTGTACGGAAGGAATCAAATCATATCAGAGAAATTTTCCATATTTCTTCAATTTAGCAAGTGGGGGGGAGTTAGCTGCAAGCGCTCGCGGTGACTAAATGAGTAGGTAACTAACGGACCCCTAAATTTCAAATTTCAGAATTACATCGCGCGATCAAACTCCCAGTTGTTAAGGACGGTGTTGAATTGGTAAAATAAGCGTTGCGAAATCAATCCGTGTGGGTTTATTCCTTGACGGATTTTTACCATTTTGGTCTCTTTCGAAAGCTACAAGGATGTTCTTTGGTTTGAGTCCATTGGCATTTCCAAAATCCAAAAGGTTTTTCTTTGATTTTTGGATTTTGCTGACAGAAGTCATTGGTGACCTTATCTCTGCCTGTGTCTCTGCTGCCTCGCACAAATTGAAAGGTGTCTCGCGACCGTCATTCATTGTCATCGTACCCCGGCGAATAGTATTTAAAGTTGGAAACTTTCGAAATTCTCGAAGAGTCTATACTTGGTATTAGTTGACATCTACAATAAATGCAGAGGCTTTTTTGTAAAATTTTGCAACTTCACAAATCGGATTTGCTTTGCTAGTAGTGAAAAAAATCGTATATAAACCGCGCTTGAGAAGGCTATTATACTGTTACGATATCTCGCGGACGGGTTCGAATATAATTGAGACGATTGTTTTGAAACACACACTGTTTATTTCTGCAAACTACAATAAATACACGCCAACAATTATCTACTTGGAATATATCGCAGGTACTTCGCTTTAATCCACTCGCTACCTCTTCGCATTCCAATTCAATACTGACTGTGCACTGTTGGACGGTGCTTTTATATGCCTCCGATCCGCGTTCCCAAGCCCTCTACCGTCTTTTAGCAATTTCCATAGTGGCCCGGCATATGCGGTTTCTAGACCACTCCAGTGGTCACGACCACGAACATTCGACAGCTGTCGATCTTGACAATTTGCCCTTTCTTGAAGGGTGAAGGGTGCAGAGGGGAAAGGAGAAATTAGGATGAAGGGTGTAGAGGGGAAAGAGGAAATTGTCGAGCTCGACAACTGTCGAGTGTTCGTGGTTCCTGGAAAATCACACACACACACACACACCTTTCGCGTGTTTTCCGTGTGTTCTGGAATCTGCACCTCCGCCAAAGTGGACAGATGTATCTCGATTGAACATTGAAGTCTCCCAATCGCGTATACTTCTGGAATGCACCAGATCGCTCCGCACTTCTTCACTGCGATCTGATGGATGGAAGAATCCAGAAAGATCCCGTGTTTACCAGTATGCACGGAATAGCCGCTCGTAACACTGCCCCCCTCTTAAGCCTGTTCGTCCCGAATAGGCTCATCGTTACTCCCGGAGTAACGTGCAAGGCGATCAAGGTGGACAACTTCCATCTTGGCTCTCGGGGCTCGCTGGATTTTGTACACGACGTCATTGATCCTCTTGACCACCGTGTACGGTCCTTTTCACGACAGATGCAGCTTCGGAGACCTTCCCTTCTTGCGTTGAGGATTGTACAACCAGACCAGGTCACCTGCTTGAAATCCCGTGGAGTTCGCCTTCAAGTCGTAACGGGTCTTCATTCGGTCGGTCGCGATTCGAATACGGTTCCGAACCAACTCGTGGATGTCACACATTCTTTGCCTCAGGTCGTCGACATATTCGGGGATGTCTTTAGGATCATTCTTCGGCGTGCCAAATTGCAAATCGCAGGGGAGGCGAAGCTCTCGGCCAAAAAGAACACGCGCTGGTGTTTCCCCTGTGGTGTCGTGAATGGCAGCGCGATATACCATCAGAAAATCGGCAGATGACGATTCCAGTCTCGTTGATGCTCGTCGACGACCTTTGACAGGTGCTGCTCCATCGTCCGGTTGAACCGTTCGACCATTCCGTCGGACCGTGGGTGAAGAGGCGTCGTCTTGATCTTCTGTATTCCGAGTAGAGTACAGATATCTTGGAACACGTTGGACTCGAAGTTTCGTCCCTGATCTGAGTGTAACTCCAGAGGTACTCCGAAGCGGCTAATCTGATTGTCCACCAGCACCCTTGCCACTGTAGAAGCCTTTTGGTTGGGTAGGGCGTACGCTTCCGGCCACTTGCTGAAGTAGTCCATGGCAACCAGGATGTATTTTTTGCCATCTTCCGTTGTCGGGAACGGGCCAGCCACATCGATCGCGATGCGTTCAAAAGGCGCTCCAACATTGTAAGTCTTCAGCTCCTCTCGGCTGCGAGTTCTTGGTTCTTTGCTGGCCGCACAAACCTCGCACTGGCGACACCATGTTTCCACGTCGTTCCGGCAATTCACCCAGTGGAACCGCTCGCGCACCTTGGCTAACGTCTTGTTCATCCCAAGGTGCCGTCCAGTGACGCCATCATGCATCTCCTTCAGGACCTCCTCCACTCTCTTCTTGGGAAACACCAATTGAACCATCTCCTTCTTCCCCATCAGGACTCTCCCAGACCCTCTTCAGCAGCCCATTCTCTATCCTCAGAGAATTCTACTGACCTCATAGAGCCTTGAACTCGGGCCCTTCATCAGCGATCTCGGCCCATTCCGGTCTGTCCTGGCCAAGTTCTTTCTTTTCAGCAAGCGTACCGATGGCTGGGTCCTCACGCTGCTTTTTCTTGAGCTCAGCCGTAGTCCAAGTTCTCGGGGTTTCGACAACGATTGCCTTGACTTCGACGTTTTCATTCTGCTGGTCTACCCTCTTGCAGTGCTTACAGTCCTCGTTGCATGGTCTTCGAGAAAAAGCATCCGCGTTGCCATGACTTCTTCCAGGGCGGTGTTGGATCTTGAAGTTATATTTTTGCAGTTTCTCGATCCACCGTACCAACTGTCCCTCGGGATTCTTCAACTGCAGCAGCCATTTCAGGGCAGCGTGGTCAGTCCTCACCCTCACCAAAAATTTCCGGCCATAGAGGTACTGGTGAAAGTGATCGACAGCTTTCACTATGGCCAGTAGCTTCCTACGCGTCACGCAGTAGTTTCTTCCAGGCTTGGACAACACCTTGCTGTAGTACTCCACTACTCGCTCTTGGCCCTGCTGGTGTTGTGACAGCACTGCTTCAATTCCGCTGTTGCTGGTATTAGTGTCCAGGATGTACTGTCCTTGAGGAAGAGGGTATGCCAGAATAGGACTCGAGCACAATGCCACCTTCAAAGTCTTGAATGAGTTTTTGCACTCCTTGGTCCACAGGAATGGCGCACAGTCTTCAGTCAGTTTGTGTAAGGGCTTAGCAATGTCAGCGAACTTCTCCACAAATCGCCTGTAGTATGTGCATAGGCCCAAGAAACTTCTGACTTCATGCTGACTTCTCGGTCGTGGCCATTCTCGGACAGCATCCAATTCCGCTGGAACGGTTTCGATTCCCTCCGACGACACTACATCCCCCAAAAATTTGACTTGCTTCTGGAAGAGCACGCGTTTCTTTGGGTTGAGCTTGAGATGTGCACCTCGAAGACGTCGAAATACCTCCCGGAGGTTCTCCAGGTGCTCCTCGAAGGTTCAACCGATGACCATTACGTCGTCGAGGTAGACTAGACAAGTTTCCCATGTGAGACCTCGCAAGACGCACTCCATTAGACGTTCAAACGTGGCCGGTGCGTTGCAAAGTCCAAACGGCATCACAGTAAACTGATAAAAGCCGCTCCCAGCGGAAAACGCCGCCTTCTCTTTGTTGTCATTGTGGAGTCCTACTTGCCAGTAACCACTCTTCAGGTCAAGCGTCGAAAATCATCTCGATCCAGACAGCGTGCCCAAAGTGTCGTCAATCCGAGGCGGTGGATAGCTGTCTTTCTTGGTCACATCATTGAGTTTGTGGTAGTCCACGCAAAATCGCGTACTCCCGTCTTTTTTCGTGACCAAAACAACCGGTGAAGACCATGGACTCGTCGATTCTCGATCACGCCTTCATCCAACATGTTTTTCAAGAGCTTCGACACCTCTTCTTGCTTCGCCAATGGTAGGCGCCAGGGAGCCTGTCGGATCGGTGCGGCGATCTCAGTGTTGATCCGATGTTGGATCACGCTAGTTCTCCCGGTAAGATTGCCTTCCATCGCAAAGGCTGCAGCTTCTTCCTGGATGAATCGCGTCGCAAGCTCCTTCTCCTTGCCACTCAGATGTTTCCAGTCAGGCGAGAACATCTCCACTAGTTTTTTCTCTAAGAGCTTGGGAGTCGCAGCCATTGTCGATATGTCTTCACAGCGTGAGATCCACTCTACGGGTTCACACTTGCCCAGGGTCTCTCCTTCCTTGATTGTTTTGCTCGTCTTGTTCGGGTTAATGACTCTGATCGGGATTTTTGTCCTGCCCATGTTAATCAATGTCTTAGCTATGCTATGATGCAGCTGGCAGCTGTGTTGGGCTCAGCAATGCCGGCGACATGTCCTCCGGGTTGTCGGTTCTGTGTTGCCCACACAATTTTCTCGGAGTTGACGGCTACACGAACGGTTTCAGCCGAAAGTAGGCGGATTTCTTCAGTGGCCTTCATGGATTTTCTAAGCGTCATTTTTTTTTTTCCGATCTCCAGTGTCCGCTGTTCAACATCCAGGATAAATCCGTACTTATCCATCAAGTCCAGGCCAAGTATGGAGTCGTCAACAATGTCAGCGACCAGGAACTTTTATCGCAGCAGAAACCGTCCAAAGCGAATGCTTACTTCAGCTTCTCTGTACAATGTAGCAGACTCTCCGGTAGCTGTAGTCAAACGAGCGCCGTCCCTCAGTGGCACAATGCGTTGCTTTCGAAGTATCCCTCGGCGAACGATTGACTTCGTGGCTCCCGTGTCGATTACGAACACGCAATCGTCCTCGTCAAGCTTTCCACTAAGAAGAAGGCTATTGGGTGACTTCCGCAGCAGTGAGACGGAGTAACTCCTGAAGCATTGAGGACTGCCAGCCAGCGTGCGCCCCTTAGCGCTAGCTGGAATTAGTTTTCCTGATAGCGTCTATCAGGGCTGGGAGTTTTCCGTCCCGGTTCAGAACGGTCACTTGAACTCGACCTTTGCCTGCAGTCCCGAAGCAGATGTCCCGGTTTTCTTCAGCCGAAGCAACGCGGTCTTCCTCCAGCTCTTGGCTCGCCTTGGGGTCTGTTCCGAGACATGGCGCTAAGAAGTTTCTCAAACATCTCCTTCACCGATTTCTCGGGAGTATGTGATGCTACGGATTTATCAAAGTTCACCTCTCTAAGAAGATGGGGGCGCGAAGCATCTTTGGCAGCCTCGATGCGAATAGCTTTAATGAGCGCGTCGCTGATGTTGGCTGGATTGCTAATCATGACCATCTGACGCAGATCTGGATCTCTTAGTCCGCGCATGAAGTTCTCTTTGGCGATGTCGGCCAAAACATCCGCTGGATGAGCTGGATAGGCCAGGTGAAGCAGCCTCAGGACTTCGAATTCGAATTCCTGAAGGCTTTCTCCGCTTTTTTGTGTCCTGGCCTTCAGCTGGATTTGATGGATCTGCCGCACTTTTCCCCATACCGAAGCACCAGGACCCTCGTCAGCTTAGCAAAGTCCTTCTGCTCACTCTCAGGGATCGTCCGGAGCAGCTCCAATGCAGGGCCTCTGAGAGCCAAGACTAGAGCTGTAGCTCTTTCATCGTCGCTCCATCCGTTTGCTTCGGCAGCGGCATCGAACTGCCTCTTATAGGTAGTCTATAGTCCTCTTATAGGCTTCTCCTATCGAAGTTTGGCAGCTTCACACGGTGGACACCCGCTGAACTGACCATCGCAGCACTGGCGGCGGTTTTCTGGACCTGTTGCTCCAGCTTTGCTATGTTGGCCTTCACCGCTTCCACTTCTTTTTCTACCATCGCAACCGTTTTCTCTTCCAACTTGTTTACACTGCCATCGAAATACCGCGTTTGTTGTTCCACAACGGCTAATATTTCCTCCCTTTCCTCCACGCGTTTCCTTTCCTGTTCTTTTAGCAGGTTTCTCAATTCTTCCTTGTCTTCCCGACGCTCTTCGACGCGTTTCTTTTCCTGTTCTTGAAGTAGATTCTACAATTCTTGTTTCTCTTCGACGCGTTCACTTTCTTGTGCCAGAAAAAGATCTTACAATTCTTCTTTTTCCGCCTGGCGTTACGTCTTTTGCTCCTGCATCATCGCCATCATGCTCGCCAAAGCGTCTTCGACTCCTGTCTTCGACATGCTTCTCATCTCCGGCATTTACCAAATCACGAATGTTCCGAACGTCCTGTAGTCGCAGGCCGAATTACTCTCAATTATACCGCTTTCTGACACCAAATGTAACGATATCTCGCGTACGGGTTCAAATATAATTGAGACGATTGTTTCAAAACACACACCGTTTATTGCTGCGTACTACTACAATAAATATACGCCAACAATTATCCACTTGGAATTATATCGCAGGTACTTCGCTTGTTTCGCACTCGTTACCACTTCGCATTCCAATTCAATACTGCTCTGAGCTGCCGGCTGGTGCCTTATATAAGGCCTCCGAATAGTATTCCCCAACTTTCTGTCTGCTTCCAGCAAATTCCAAAGTGGCTCGGCATATGTGGTTTCTAGACCATTCCTGAATAATCACACACGTTACCCGTATAATTCTGGCGGGTTCTGGAGCGGCGCCTCCGCCAAAATGGACAGATCTTTCTCGATCGAGCATTGAAGTCTCCCTTCAGTTTCACATACACGAACGCTCTGGAATGCACCAGATCGCTCCAGACTTCTACACTGCGATCTAATGGATGGAAGGGTCCAGAAAGATCGAGTGTTTACCAATATGTACGGGATCGCCGCTCGAAATAGGTCTTATAAAACATGTGTTATATACAATTTTTTCTATTTTGCAACTATTCCATGTCTTTTTTATATAAAAAAAAGTAAAATATGTGCCTCTGCTAACAGAACTGTTGGGGATTGCTCTTGATGGTGAAAGCGCAGTTTATCATCAGAAATGAGCCGGATTTCACGGAAATAAGCCCCTTCTGCGAAGTGATGTCACCTAAGCTGTCTCTTCTGTCCTGTCAGTGAGTGCTGTCATGTCGATGTCATGACCTCTGATATTGTCAACATTTGGGGGTAAAAAAACGCGTATTGAAATGGGGCTTCTTACGATATGCGAATGACGTCATTTCGTCATTTGGGTATCGTAATGACTTTCTTTTTTTTTATGAACGCAAAATAGAAAGAATAATTCATTTCTCAATATACACAGCAAGACATAAATCAAATTGATATGCACAATATTTATTAGAGCTCAAATGACGGAGCGTTTCTCTCATTCCTTCCCACTCGTACTACACACCTTCGCAGCGATAATCCCACTTTGTGTAGCATTAGCATTAGACAAAGATTCAATGAACGATAACCTCGAAATCAATGCGAAGACGACGGACGACGGCATATCCGCACGCAAATAATTACTCAATAATCCGCCCCTGGCCCGTGCCCCCCGGCGACGGCACGGCACTGCCTCGCGACCTTGCCGCCAGTGTCATCGCGCTCCCGCCGACCAATCCGCTCCGTTTTGCCAGATGCCCCTGCCAGACGCCCCTGGCGCCCACCCAATCCCGCGGCCCGCTCGATTTTGGCGTTTTATTTTATCCGTGTGCCGCAAAAGCCAGGTTACCGCTCGTCACAGTCCCGTCGTTTTTCAAAAAAAAAATTGAAAATCGCCGATTCAACAAGATAACAAAAATTGTGAAAGTTTGTCAATCCCGACGACCGTTTTCCCCGAAATTGGAGATTCGCTGTAGTAAATTTCACGTGAGTACCCTTGTGCTAAAAACCGTGTGCTCGCCAGAGAAATCAAGACAGCCCCGATCAATGGAACGATTATTTTGAACGATGATGTGGTGAAGGGTCGTGTGTTGAGGTTGCGGTTGGAATCTAGCCGCCCGCCCCCTAGGAAGACCCCCGAAGGTTCGCCGGGGGCGGGGGCGAGGAGCCGTCTCCCCCTCCCCCTCCCCCTCGGGGAGCGCTCCTCTTGCATGCACGCCGATTTGACAAAAATCCCTCTGACAAGCCGTCGTGTTGTCGTAGACTCTAATGAAAACGTATCGATAAAATCGCGTGTAGAGCATGGTTGTGTGCCAGTTCTTCGATGGCAGCCGCCGAGCTGGTGGCCAGAGCCACCGTCCGGATCAGAGATTTGGCTGGCCCCAGGGCCCCGAAGCCGGGCCTTTTTCGCATCAAACACAAGAAACAAAGGTCTCTTTTTAGCCACAGCAGCACGACACAATCACGAACACTCGGCCGTTTCTCTGGTCCGGACCCCCTGCACCGCTTCCGGAACACTCCGCGACTCATGTATTTGTTGGGAATGTTGCAGGTCCAGTAACAAAAAAAACAGCAAGATGACTGACCGCAAAGCCGTCATCAAGAACGCCGACATGAGCGAAGACATGCAACAGGACGCCGTCGATTGCGCCACGCAAGCCATTGAAAAGTACAACATTGAGAAGGTGAATTTTCTTTTCGCACTGCTCACCGGCGGTGCTCCAACACCCCAGACACGATCACACACGGGAATAAATGCACTCGAAGGGTCGAATTTGAATACCATTTGTACCCCCCCAGACTGACCAACACAATGGCGCACCAAGGCCTACTTTGATTTTGAATTTTCTGACATTTATTTGAATTTGCTTGGTTGTAGCCGAAGTCACGCTGGGAATTGCTTCAGAATTTATTTTACCGTTTTTTCGGAAATGCCCAAAGCAGGGCGCAAAAACAATCGATGGTGAGATTACACCTTTTACCCCACATTTATTACACAATTTACAATAACCAAACTAACTATAGTACCATTAGAATGAAATGACAGGGATCTTGGTCAGCTGTGAAATTGTGACATTTGCTCTAGAAATAATGGGCTGTATTCGTATCTCATCAACCCCAAATCCCCCCTCCCCCCTTCCTCCCCAATGAAGGCTTTCCCTTTCGCAATAATTTGCAAATGAAAAACTTTACCCTTTGATTTACATATGATTTTTTTCATCCCTTGCTGTATTCAGGGTGTTGCTGAAAACAAGTTTTTGTTTTTACCACATTCTGTGTTTTTTTTTATTTCTACTGATGAAATTTTTTATCCTGGACACAAATATGTATGCAATGGTTATTTTTATTTTCTTTTTTTTGAAAATTACTAAAAAATTCATCAGGTTGCATTACTTTATCCAACCTGAACACAAAAATGAATTGAAGTTATGGGTGTAAATAATAATGTCAATTTTGAAGTGAAATAGGTTTTTTGATTTTTTTTTTTGTAGAATTCAAAAATATGTTCAGCACATTGACGTAAAATTGAATTTAATTTATTGACACTTTCTCCTTAGAAGAAGCTTACTGTACTAATAGTGCTATTCTGTAAAAAATAACATTCCATAAACGCTCTGTTATGTAAAAATTCGTGTCAGCCATTGGCTGTTGCCTAGGTAATAACAACGTAACAGAGCCTTTATGGAATGTAATTTTTTAGAGAATCGCACCGTAAGTCATATACAGGATGATTCGGCTTGGTGTTTCGGTGTTCTTCTTTTTTTTTTGTCAATATTTTAGGAGATGGTGAAAAAAAATAAGTTGACTTTCTCAAAAATATATATTGATACCGCATTATAACAGAGATCGAGGCTTTCAAAGTTGAGTTTTGAAAATGTTTTTTTTTTATTATGACTCCAAATCTAATTACTGGATTTTGATCAAATTTGATACACAAAGTGAGTTGATGCATAACTACACGCTAGTCATATTGACTTCTGTCACATTTGTGAAAGTTGTTCTTTTGATTTTTTTTTATTTTGGCGAAAGTACTTATTTCTTGATGCTCTACCAGTTCGAAATATTGACGAGAAAAGTGAAACAGCCCTGTATTTGTATTTGTGTTCAGGATGAAAAAGCACATCAGTCAGATTAATGGTGCGATTCTCTAAAAAATTACATTACATGAAGGCTCTGTTACGTTGTTATTATCTGGGCAACAATCAATGGCCGACACGAATTTTTACATAACAGAGCGTTTATGGAATGTTATTTTTTACAGAATAGCACCACAGGGTGTTCGGGTCTGGTTATTACAAACTTTGAGGGATGATTCCCCATCAAAAATTAAGCCGAAAGAACAAAAAACTCATGGTTCTAAAATGCTCCCTTAAAATGATTGTTGAAGTTGATTTTTTTAAATGGTTTTTCCACCGTAACTTTTGAACTGTTGAACCGATTTCAATTAAATTTGAATCAAAGTTTAGACAAATGAGTCTCCATCGAATAATATGTACTACAATTCATCAAAAATTTCTGGGGGGCGTAGATAATAGGGGACTGTCTCCTATTTTCGCCCCTATTTTCATCTCCCCTGATTATTTTTTGAAATTGTTGATATTTTCAGATTCTACGTTCAATTTAAAAGAAAAAGTTACTCTTGCAAAATTTTTGATTGAAGGCTTTGTTTTTGAGATATTTGGGATTGATACATTGGAAAGCATCTAGAAATCGCCACTTTCCTGGGCCTAAAAATTAAAATTCAATAAAACCCATGATTCGTCAACTGGAATGAGTTTTCTGGGTGTTTTAAGTTGATGAACCACCATTTTCGCTGAGAAACATGAAGTTTTTCAGAAAAAAAAAACAATTTGGGTTTTGGAAAGTGGCGATTTCGTGTTGTTTTCCAATTTTTCAAACCCAAATATCTTGGAAATGAAGCCTCTAATCAAAATTTTGCAAGGGTAACTTTTTCTTCTAAATTGAACGTAGACTCCGAAAATATCAACAATTCTGAAAAATAATTTGGGGAGATAAAAATAGGCGCGAAAATAGGGGACAGTCTCCTATTATCTACGCCCTCAGAAATTTTAATGAATTGTGGTATTATTCGCTAGAGATTCAGTTGACTGAACTTTGGTTCAAATTTGATTAAAATCTGTCCAACGGTTCAAAAGTTACGGTGAAAAAACGATTTAAAAAAGTTAACTTCAACACCCTGTATCTTTTTAAGGAAGCATTTTAGGACCATGAGTTTTTTGTTCTCTCGGCTTTATTTTTAATGGGGAATCATCCCTCAAAGTTTGTAATAACCAGACCCGAACACCCTGTATAAATAATACAGGTGTCGCATAAACATTTTTTTGTCACACCTTGTATACGACCGGTGGTAGAAAATCATACTCTTCAATTACGAATTCTACGAAAAAAAAATCGTTCAAGGTTCAAGAAAGTTTTTTCCCTTCCAAATTATCGCGAAGGGGAAGCTTTCAATAGGAGGGGGAAATTCTCGCGTGATCACCCTGTATCTGATTATTTGATTGAATTGTTGTATAGAGTGAAATAAGTATTCCATGAGATATACATTTCATTGTTAGCTTCGAAAAAGGAAAACAAATATTTTTCAAGCAGAGAAGGGTCTACCGCATCGTCAAGTTATGTATACTTGAGAAGAACTTTTACGTCTATGAAACGCGTTTCTGGTCGAAGTTATACTCAAGTATCAAGGTGGACCTCAAGTAGTGACTATGAATAGGGCATAAATGCGCCTTTAGCCTAAAAGCGAGATATGAATACGACCCAGTATTTTCAGAGTCCAGGTAAGTTTTCCACGGTAGGTTATCATTGAACGTAAAACGAAATTCACAAACTTACGATTAGTTTTCATTAAAAATTCGATTCAACTTGAAAAACGCCTTATTTCTAACGCAAATGTCAAATTTCACAGCCGCCCCAAACGTCATTTCATTTAATTTGAATTGTACTGTACAGGGTGTTCCCGTATAAATTCGCTCGATTCCTGGGCACAGTTAGTAGGTCTGGGTGTTGTGTTGTAGAAACGCATTTTTCAAGCTGGTAATACTTTAAATTAGCAGCAAACTCCTATGGCATTGAGAATAGAACTTGAAAAAAAACTCAACGGGTAGTATTAATAAAAGATAAGCATAAGCATTTGCTTAGGTTTTTGAGGAGTTGCTAAGCAGACTTTCCCTAGCAACGCCTATGAAATCCAAGCAGACTTTCCCTAGCAACGCCTATGAAATCCAAGCAAATGCTTATGCTTATTTGTTATTAATACTACCCAACTATACCCCCTCCCCTAGAGACTAGAGACTTCTTGAACATAATTTCAAAAATGAAAAACTATTCTTCCGTGATTTTTCCGCATGTATCGATTTTGTCCACTAAAATTTTGTGGTATATCGCTTACAGGGTGAAACATGAAGAAAGGTTTTTTAAATTTTTTTACTATAAATACAGGTGGTCCATTCCATCCTAGCGTAATTATCCCATAGCGGTCTTCCCGTTCAAGATAGAAGAAAAGATGTAAGAGAAAAGTTACATGGTTTGATGAAACCTACGAGTCCTATGACCTAAAATTATTTTCAGCTATACAGGATGTCTCGTTTTTACGGAATTAACGAAACGTCTTTTTTTTTAATGTTACACACAATTTAAATAGAACCTCCCATATTTTTTTGCATTTTTGTTTTCAGCCTTTTAAACTCTCTTATGCCTATATTTTTGTGTTTCAATAATTGCGTGGCAGTGCAGTGCTACCAACTAAAAATTGAAAACTGAAAAAATCGCAGTTTAGTAGTTTGCTTAAAAAAATTGTAGCGGCCTTGCTTTTCAAAACTAAGAGATGAAATTTGACGTGGTGAAAATCAAGTCAAAGACCAATATCCCAATGTCAGAAAGTTGCAATTTTATGATATTCACGTTCAGAAAAAAATCAAACTTTTCAATTTTCAAAGCATCAACTCATTTTTTTCAAATGGTATGCCCCCAATTTTATCCTTTTTAATTTTTACTAGGGGTACCCTACCCTTAAACTTTATAATTTTCGAGATAATTGGGAGTTTTCACGAAATTTGCTTTTTTTATTTTTTTTTTCAAAAACTGGGTCGGCCGCGGTGAATGACAGACCAGCCAAAAAGTACGCAGCTGTCAGTTAGTCTGAATATTGTCGAACACAGAAAAATGGCCTTACGTGAGAGGAAATGATTGATATGATATTCTGATATGAATTCAGATACCCAGGATTCCACTTTGATATTTTTTTGCGTTCAAGCCATTTTTCTTTGCTCGACAATATTCATATTGACTAACTGACAGCTGCGTACTTTTTGGCTTGTCTGTCATTCATCATGGCGGACTCAGTTTTTTTTCTATTAATTTTTTTTTTGCAAATGTCGTGAAAACTTCCGATTATCTCAAAAATTGGAGTTAAGGGTAGGGTACCCCCTAGCAAAAATGAAAAAGGATAAAAATTATAAAATTAGAGGCATGCTATTTGAAAAAATTGAGTTATGATGTTTTAAAAATTGAAAAGTTTAATTTTTTTGATTTTTTGACATTGGAATATTGATCTTTGACTTGACTATCACCATGTCAAGTTTCATCTCTTAATTTTGAAATGCATGGCCGCTATAATTTTTTGAAGCAAGCTGTAAAAATGCCATTTTTTTCAGTTTTTAGTTGTAGCACTGTCACAAGTGAGAAAAAAATACAGGCATGAAACCGAGCATGAAACAGTTGGAAAAGCTCAACACGAAAATTCAACGGGACATCTGTATAGCTGAAAATAATTGTAGGCTATAGGTTTCATCAAACCATACAACTTTTCTCTTACATCTTCTTTTCCATCTTGAACGGTAAGACCGCTATGGGATAATTACGCTAGGATGGACCACCTGTATACGCCACTAGCTTCCATTCCAGGAGATGAATGAAGTCAAACTGTGAATAAACTTCAGTACCCACTGCAAACAACACATTAGCAGAGTAGGTATTAAATAATAGCCCTTCGTTTTACGCTCCATCGAAATTTACAAGAGCCACAACAAAAGACAAAGCAATAAAGCATAATTTGTCACAGAATCGGAACTCAAGTACGTACTATGGTTAAAGGCCATTGACGATGAAGACAAAAGACATACAAGTATCATTGTCAAGTATGAATGAATGGGGTTACGAAAACAAACCGCAGCCTATGGGCCTGATGGGTTTGTCTGAGTTTATTTTGATCGCGATAGTACAGTGGCGAGCAATAAATATTGGACGCAATTTTTTACATAAAAAAACCGACCTTGCTATGCAGGAGTTCTTGCTTCGTATACAGGTGTCCAGAAAATGGCGGAAAAGTTCTGGAGCACGTTGTGGATGACCCTTCAGGGAATTCCGAAAAAATGGTAAAAAAGATCTTCGACTTTCATTTGTGAAGCCCTCAAGAGTCAAAAAACTGGTCCTTCTAATAATAATTTTTTCAGTCTCTGATTCACCCTGTAAATAAAAAAAAAATGCAATACACATCCAGTGGTGGATATTTCTTTCTCATGATTCTGCCGTCAACAGGAAACTGAAATCTTTTGAATTAATAAAATTACAAGGGTTCAAAGGGCTGTCCCTTGACCCTTGATAACCCCAAAAATGAAAGTCGAAGAATTTTTCCATCATTTTTTCTGAATTCTCTGAATGGTCCCTTGCAACGTGCTGGAGAGCTTTTCCGCCATTTTCTGGACACCTGTATCATTTCGAGTCCAGGTAGAGTAATCGGAATACCGAGAGGGGACTTCGCGGCCCTCTATTTTTGTTATGTAAAGTGTTCTGTTTGTGATAGACTAATCAGTAAAATCCCCCCCCCCCAAAAAAAAAACAAAAACAGTTTTCTACCTAAATGCTACTAAAATATTCCATTGGTCCCTAAAATAATTAGTGCAAGATACGACTCCTCTCGTTTTCATAAAAAGAAATCGTTGGGTTTTTGAAGGGAAATGAATTCTTGCTCGAATTCACCCTATACAGGGTGTCCCAGCTAAAACAATCCAGCGCAGTTTTTTCAGAAAATATCAAGGCAACAAAAAAAAATCGGTTGTGTCAACCCAAAACTTTCCCGACTAGTATCCAGGAACCTATGTAAATTTTTGTTCGAAACGTCCCTTCGGGTGGAAAGTTGGAATTAGGGAAAATGATTGAAAATAATTTGCAGAAAATTGAAAATTTTGCAAGAAAAATTTGAATTCTCCGGAAAAAACCTGGAACCTTATTCCAGATCATCTTATTGTGAAAATCGTCAATTAAGGCTTCACTTTTAACTCCATCATTCAAGTCTGGCCTCGAAAACTCCAGGGAAATTGAAAAATGTTCTGAAACCAGTTACCTCTTGTTAAAAAAAATGGTGAAAATCTGTTCACGGGATGAAAAGTTGTAAAACTTGCAGTTTTTCCATATAGGAAAACTCTAAAATCGCGAGTCCGATTTCAAAAGTTTTTTCCTCCCAAAATTGATTCAATCTTTTCTCCAACTTTCATTCCCAGCATGTCTGCACCTAAAATGAATGTTCCGTGGGGCTTACCGCATGTCGAAGTTTGCACTGCATTTTTTTCAAATTCACAGAATGTGCAAATTTTATTTTGAAAAAACTACCGTCGGAAAACCGGAACCGTGTCGATTTTGAAAAAAGGCCTACACGATGCCCAATCCAATTTACTTCCGATATCAGTTGAAATTAGTCCAAAAAAAGTCGATCCCTGAGCAGGAATGAATTTTTGAGTGGAGTCCTGCTACAAAAGCGAGTCGTTCTGGTCAAAACACGGACGTCGGACGATAGCGAGAAATTTTGAAAATTCATAACACCCGACTGAAGAATGGTGGAAAACTGCGACTGCAAACCTAATTTGACTTTTTTGTTGTGTTGCTTCCTGCCAAATTTGGTTCCGATCCATCGGATAGATTTTGAATAATTAAATGGTGAAGTTTTGAACTTTAACTTTTTTTATTACTTGACAGATGTGGAAATACTTTCAACTGTTCTGAATGCAGTTTCTCAAGGGCTTCCAAATGGCATATTGCAAGTCAAGTTCCGTGAGATATAGCTTCTGAAATTTGTTGACAAGTGACACTTTCGTTTGACAGATGACAGCCAAAAACTAATGGACTCCTTTCAGAGAGAAACCATGTCTGCATACCAAATTTCAAGTCGATCGGGTCAACGGCAGTTATCGTGGAAGATCACAGACAGATCTTAAAAGGATGACCCAATTACAGGAAGGCGTGAAGGCGTGATCTACGTAATAAAAGTTTTGTTCTTTCGCCGACGTTTCGTCTTTTATTCAGACATTATCTAGGCGTGAAAAACTTGTAAATGTGGAAAGATTTTTTGACATAAAATAAAAATTTACATTTACAAGTTTTTTACGCCTAGATAATGTCTGAATAAAAGACGAAACGTCGGCGAAAGAACAAAATTTTATTACGTAGATCACGCCTTCCTGTAATTGGGTCATCCTTTTAAGATCAAAATTAGAACAATAAACAAGGAAGTAAAAGAATAATATATTATCACAGACAGACACACTCACACACAAACAGACACACAGACAGACATCCTTCTGAAAATGGTCTTAATCGTCTTTGGGGACCTCAAAACGGATATATCCGGTGAAATCTCGAAACTTTTTTTCTGCTCGATTACAATACTTCTCCTTCCATGTTGGTGGGAGGTCGGGAAAGTAAAACACATCAATGGAAAGCCTAGAGGAATTTTTTTTTTCATCTGAAGTATTTTGTTTTGTCGATCATGAATTTTCGAATTATTGTAAGTAGCCCGATTAAAATTGCATTTTCTTGGGAACTAGAGCACCTACAAGCATCGACGCCCCCTCAAAAGAAAGCTTCCAGGCTTCCCCCCAAATGAAAAACATTTTTTGTTGCCTTGATTTCTCCTGAGAAAATCGCGCTGGATTGTTTTAGCTGGGACACCCCTGTAAATCAAATAAAATTCAGTGCATATCAACCACAGTATCATTGTTGACTCAAGTCAGTCAAGAATAGGCCTGAATACCTTTCGTGAATAGCACTGATTGCATAACATAATATGTCAGTTTCCATAGCTTACTCTAATGAAAAAGGCGAGGGAATTAGTTCAGTACGTTCGGCTTTCTTTCGACCTATTTTTATGGTATTTTACGGAACTAGATTCAGAATACAGACCTAAATTATATGCTACTATGGAATTTATTTGCGCTGTTAACGAATTATCAATTTGGAAAAAATGGAACATTAACATGCAACGTGGCTTTGTGTTTGCCGAGCAAGGGATCAAACCCTTTTTGTGGCGGTTAACGTCCTGGAATAGATTAGGCCAATCTGTGAGACATCAACAATACTTTTGTTAGCTTTATTTTTTCTAATTGGTGTACCTAATGGTTTAATTCAACGCAAATACGATTCCTCGTATTTTTTCCGAGGGAAAATGCAGGTTCTATAAGAAGTATGGTTCAATTTTGTGAGAGCAATTTCTCAGTTTTGCCGCAATTTATGGGCCGTTCCTGAAAGTGTTGCTGTTGCAAGGTACCAATCTAATAACTTTTTCGAGACTTTGTTCTACTCAACAATAGCCACTGCCTGACCATGATCGATTTACAGCCCTCCCAGCACTTGTAGTTGGGAATTCTTTTTGTTTCAGCACAATTTTGCTCCAACATTATTAATGGTGTTACCGCCAGGATTATTGTGAGGGTAAAACAATGCCAGTAAATATTTCTCCATTTTTTTGTTCTGTCATGCATCGCACACACGTTGAGGTGAAAGAATCGAATCAATAAAAACTGCATTTCAAATTCAAAAGTGACATGTTTGGCACAGATCTGCTCGGAACATATCGATTTGTCTTACAGTAGTGAGTTGTGATTCAACAATTTTTCTTGTGTGTTTGAAAACTTCCAAAGTTGTAAAGTTTGTTTGGTATCCATTGACTGCACTCCTTTATTGATCAATGCCGCTATCATTTGCATTCTAGGAAGGTTACCGTTCGGTATTCACGTCAAAAATTATTAGGCTCGATCCTTGTGTGTTTGCTGTATTTAAATTCAAGAATAAATTTACCTTTGTCGTTTGGAACAATATATGTTTATTATTTGTGATAAATGGTTGTAGGTTTGCTTTGCGACAGTAACATTGACTTGTTAGCTACTGTTAGTGGAAATGGGGCTGTTAATTACAGACCACCGAGTTGAAGTTTGTTCCTGAATTGTTGTTGTCTGTGATGGATGACATGCAACGTGCAGTGACAGATTTCGTGCTTTAGCTTTCATAGTTGCCAATTACCATGGCGTGCTCAATCAGTTTAGTCTTTTGAGGCCCAGTTTAAGAAAAAGGCTGGAGAATATTCGATCAGTCATTCCATTACATATTTACAGATTTCGTCTTTATGAGTATTAACTAATTAAGTAATTGATGAAAAACGTGATATAAGAAAAAAAATTTCAATCACCACCCACTTTGTAGCGTAAATTAAAACTCACTTCCTAGGATCTGCCTAATGCACTTGCCGAAGGCGGCACGACACGATTTGGTTTCTTATGGGCATCCACCGAAAGCAACACATATCTTGGTAGCTGTTATAGTGTGAACGTAGGGGGGGGAGGCTGTTGTAGCGTTTTTTTCATTACGAGCTTGAAGTACACAAACAACAAACCACAATATCGTCCTATTCAGCAGACATAACTAACTTTTGGCATTTATTTCCAGGACATTGCGGCGTTCATCAAGAAGGAGTTTGACAAGAAATACAACCCGACGTGGCATTGCATCGTCGGCAGGAATTTCGGCTCCTACGTGACCCACGAGACACGTCATTTCATCTACTTCTACCTGGGCCAGGTGGCGATACTGCTCTTCAAGAGCGGCTAATGTGCTCCAAAAACTACCATTCCTCCCCGCAGTATTCCACAAATATAAAAAGAAGCCGCAGAAATTCCCCTTGCAAAAGAATTACCGCACTTGACAAAATAAAAAAAAACGGAAAAATAATACAGCCACACACACAACAATGGCAGGCGTGTCTCCTATGTTTTTGTTCCTAAATCCCTTCCCGCATACACCCCGATCCTCGAGCGGGCGATCCTTTCCAAAACTGTGACGTGACAAGAGATCATCCTTCCGACGTGACCATCCCTTCCACTGCAAGGAGGAGGAATAACTACTTAGACGCAAATATGGTGCTTTTGAAAATGGGACGCCCGCCCTGATAACTGCCTCGCCCATTATTTAAAATTCCCATTCCCTTCTTCATTATTTATCAAAATCTTTTCAGGAATACCGCTTTTTTGTGTATTTGATGAGGTATAAATCTGGTTATTCTTATTATTGGAATATATTATTTTGTTGATGCAAGCCAAGCCAAGTTGTCTTTTGAATCTCACTCTTTTTACGTTATTTCTCAGTGTTTTACCATTGTCAATATACCCCCACCCAGGAATGTTGCTTTATCTCCCGTATTTTGTTTGTCGTTAGTGAAAGAACTAAACAAGCGCACAATTATTGCGTAATTTGTGCAATTATTAACTTAAGATAATACTACTGCTACTACTACTGCTGTTCGCTCCGCACTCGAAAAAATTGGGACAAACCAACATTTCTATGAAGTGCTAGTGTGTTGTTCTCCCCCCTCGATCCCCGCCCCTGATCCACCAAACCATCAATGTTTGTTGCTATATAAAAATATATTCGTATAATATAATAACTAAGAAAACCTATTCCGTAAGTTGTTAATCTATATTATTATTACTATTATTATTATATAATATAAGCCATCTAAAGAGTTGTACTTAAGTCTTGTTATGAAAAAGAAAACTGTTTCTTGATAGTAGAAGATTTCCGGGGCGCGGGCGACGCAGGGGCGCGCGTCCATTAGCTTTGAAGCGTCGGAAACGTCGCGGCGCCCCCATACCCCCTCCCCTCCACTCGTTTTTATTGCATAGGCGATACCAAGTTTAGTTCTTTTAATGTGTGAAAACTTGAAAGCAAAGGACATTCCAGCAATGGCAGAGTTTTTTTCGTTTGTAGGCAATCCCCTTGATTTTGGAAGAACTAAATTGAGGTTGATCGCTTATTGGACATGTTTTTTTTTTTTTTTCGTTTTCTATATCATGGAATCAATCAAGCGTTCAACATGTCGACGTGTTGCACTCAAGTGTGGCCAGAGAATTATTAGGCTTAGGACGTAAATTATAATTAATTGTATTTATATGTGTATAAATTTTACCACACACTATCTCGCCCTTTTCCTAACTGTAACAGCTCTCTTTTGGTCCCCTTATTTTCATACTACTGTAATTTCTTAATGTAGTAATATACATGGTTAATGATTCGGATGGATTTGTATTTCCAGTGTCCAATCCAAATCCACTTCCTTCCTAAAGCACAATCGTAGGATCGGTTTGGTGGTCAATAAAAACGTTAATAAGGTGACATAGCCTAGTCTATGAGCCCCACAGAGCACATGAGCCCCCAGAAATTTTAGAAGCGGCGAAATCAGTGGTTTCCAATTGATATGGAACCAAATTTGGCAGGAATAGCAACACAACAATGAAAGAGTCAAATTAAGTCTGCAGTTAACAGTTTCCCGTTATATTCTAGTCGAGCTTTATGAATTTTCAGAATTTCTCCTAGCTGTTGCAACCTGAGAGTTTTCTGACCAGGACGACTCGCTATATTGATGCAGGACTACACTCAAATTCAAATTCGCTTTATTGCCTTTAAAATTTACATAATGAAATTTGTGGCAGGAGTATGGCATAAATATAAGTAGGTAGGTACATCACATACAAGTACAAAATAAAACAATTTAAAATAACAGTGCCAGTTGCAACAAAAGAGGAACGTCAAAAGGCAAAAATAATGATCATAACAACTCCAACAAGCACAGGTACAAACCTTACGAATGAATCCTACAAGTAAAACATCTTAATGCGAAAAATTAGGTATCTAGATATCACTGATGAATGAGGAGCAACGTATTAAAAAACCTACTTGTTCCTGGCAAAGACAGGATTACACTCAAAAATTCATTTCTGCTCGGGGATCGACTTTTTTCGGAAAATTCCAACTGATATCGAAAGTAGTGTTACGAGCGGCGATTCTGGATAAGACGCGATCTTTCGCTAGACTCGTCTCATTAGGTCGCAGTGTACAAGTGCGGAGCTCTGTGCATTCCAGAACGTGCGTGTAGGCTTTGACTCGTGGAACTGAATGGAGACTCAATGGTGGGTCAAAATACATCTGTCCATTTTGGCAGAGGTGCCGACATTCCAGAACACACGGGAAGCACGCGAAAGGTGTGATTATTCGGAAGTCGCCTAGAAATCGTATGCCAGGTCACTGTAGGATTTGCTGGAGGACAGTGGAAAGCTCGAGACGCTAGTTGGAATTGAATTAAGGATATATAAACAACGTTGCAGGCACGCCGGCACAACGAAGCCAAGAACGAAGCGCCTCTTGCCAGCTCCTTGCCCGCGTTTGCGCATTGGGGGGGTGCTAAGGTAACGCAGTAGAGATTCGCTCGTTTTTACTCATTACTCAGCCAAATGTATGTATGTATGACAAATGTATGCAATTATCTAAAGCTGCTGTTCAATAAATATACAAATATACAAATTTTGAGTTCAGCGCATTAATGTTTTCAATACAGCGACAATTGTTCGATAATTCATCCTTGTATTTATTACAACCAAAGAGAGTTATATTACCAAGTACTAGTGAAGAGATAACATCATATCATATACCCATCTTTAGGCAGCCATTTTTGTTCCCGCGACCTATAGGTATACAGGTGTCTCAAAACTCGCGCCCCACAGCTCCACTCGATATATGGAGTCTTCCATGAAGACCCCAAAAATTGATAAAAACAAATTTCGACTTTCATTTTTCAAGTTATGGAGGGTCAAAGGTTGGTCCATCGAACCCTTCTGTTTTCGTTATTTCAAAAGGTTTTTCTGAACTGTTTATGGCATAATATTGAGTAAAAAATATCAACCACTGAATGTGTACTAAATTTCCATTTACTACACAGGGTGGAGTCATCGAGGGAGTCACACTAAAAAATCCAATTTCGGCAAAAAACTCCTCCCAAAAAAATTCTTTGAAACAAAACCGTGTTATTGTCTGCTTTACATTGGTTAAGGGATCAAAAGAAACGTTTGCAGGCATTTTTGAAGACAAATAATTTTCGAGGTTTATCACTCACCCTGTATAGTAAATGGAAATTTAGTACACATCCAGTGGTTGATATTTTTCACTTAATATTATGCCATAACAGATTACAAAAACTTTTTGAAATAACGAAACTAAAAGGGTTCGAAGGACCAACCTTTATTGACCCTCCATAACTTGAAAAATAAAGTCGAAATTTTTTTTCATCAATTTCTGGGGGCTTTATAGAGAATTCCATATGCCGAGTAGAACTTTGGGGCGCGAGTTTTGAGACACTTCAAAAAAAACTTCGAAATCAATAATAGATATATTTTCCGGAAATTTCCGGGAAATAGGTACTCTTTATTACTCTTGTTGATGATTGAAAGTATTTCCAGCCAAATTTATTCCATAGGCAAGTACCCCATTAAATATTCATATTCAATACCTATTCACTTACCTACTGATAGTTGGGAATTTAGTAAGAACAAGAACCAAGGGCGCTTTGTTTCTTATTGGTCACGTTAGTGAAATTAGGAATTTTCACAACCAATTTTCAATTTCTCATGAGCTAAATAATTATGGATCATTAACTTTAAATTGAAAAAAAAAGTTGAAAGTGAATGGATCAAAGCTTGCTCGAATTTTGAAACATTTGCGTAATTCGGTGTTTTTGAACCTTTAAACACAAATATCTCCAAAACCGCTGCTCCAAATGTAGTAATGACACGCCAATTTTTTTCTTCAGAATTGAACGCCTAATTCAATACTTTCAACGGTTTTCCAAAATATCCAGTGGCGTAGAAAGTAGGGGGGTAAGAGGGTTAGTACCCCCATATCTACGGCACTGATGCGTCATTCTGACAAAAAAATTCCCAAGAAATCACTGGGGACGTGTTTGTTAACCATATGTGCAAAATTTGAGCGAAATCGGTCAAACTGTTGAAAACTTATCAAGAAAAAAGCAATTTTTTTCTGCAACTTTGAAGGCCTGCAACTTTTTCAATATGCATTTTAGATATGTACTTTTTGGGGTGAGTCGACTTCTTTTTTTATCCTCTATCAGCCTGCAAAGTTTGTCGACTAAAACCTGGACCACCCTGTATATAGGCGGGTCCGGACAGTGGATGAATGCGTGGTGGACCTTTTTCCGGTGGATCGTTTCAGCAGTGGATGTCTTCGCGGTGGTAGAACTCGGGGATAAATGAGTCGTGGACTTTTTTCCGGTGGGACGTTTGAGCAGTGGATATTTTCACGGTGTCAGAACTCAGGGATGAATGCGTTGTGGACCTTTTTCCGTTGGATCGTTTTAGCAGTGGATGTCTTCGCGGTAGCAGAGCTCGGGGATAAATGCGTTGCGGACCTTTTTCCGGTGGATCGTCTTAGCAGTGGATGTCTTCGCGGTAGCAGAACTCGGGGATAAATGCGTCGTGGACCTTTTTCCGGTGGGACGTTTGAGCTGTGAAAGCTATAAATAGCTATTTCTTGTCCATAATATTACTCGACAATTGCTCGTTTTCCAACAGTGATCAGTAAAAAATTTGAAGATGCAAAGAGGTATAGGCTATCTGATTTCCACATGATTCTAGTGGGCTGCGATTCAGGCCGCGATCGGCCGATGGCGACCAGAAACACAGCCTAAACTTCATCTAGTTTTGTAATGTCTATGGGCGAAGTCACCTGACAGTGGATAAATGCGTGGTGGACCTTTTTCCAGTGGATCGTTTTAGCAGTGGATGTCTTCGCGGTGATAGAACTCGGGGATAAATGCGCTGTGGACCTTTCTCCGGTGGATCGTTTTAGCATGCAGTGGATGTTTTCGCGGTAGAAGAACTCCGGGGATAAATGAGTCGTGGACCTTTTTCCGGTGGGACGTTTGAGCTGTGAGCTGATTTCGCCGTGGACTGTTGAATATGAAATATGGAATATGGAATATGGGTCCATATTCAGCAGTCCACGGCGAAATCAGCCCACAGCTCAAACGTCCCACCGGAAAAAGGTCCACGACTCATTTATCCCCGAGCTCTGCTACCGCGAAGACATCTACTGCTAAAACGATCCACCGGAAAAAGTCCACCACGCATTCATCCACTGCGTCAGGTGACTTCGCCCATAGACCGTTGCAAAACTAGATGGAGTTGGGTGTATGTTTGAAATCAGCAGATAACTTATACCTACCTCTTTGCATCTCCAAACTTTTCACTGATCACTGTTAGAAAACAAGCAAGTTGTCGAGTAATATATTTTGGAGAAGAAATGAACTGCTACTATTTTTCACTCTAATATAGTTATGCAACCAAACATACATTCAACAGACCCTCTACTGCTAGTTTTGGAATGTCTATATATGGGTATAGACAGCATCTGACAGTGGCCAAATGAGCGGCGGACTTTTTTCCGGTGGACCGTTTGAGCAGTGGATGTCTTATTTGCGGTGTCAGAATTCGGCGATAAATGATGTCCAATTTAATGAGGGACGGGTTGAAAATTTCAATGAAATTGTTTTCAGAGAGAGAATCCAATTCCCTTTTTGGTAATTATTGACGACCACTACTTCTCGACTTCAGCCACCAACTTTTCACGGTAGGTATAGACACCATCACAACATCACGTTCGTCGACCGTAGTTTCCTGGGGAAACCACTATTTCCACTATAAAATGCTCCTTAATGTCATACGACATAAGTACAGGCAAGAAGGAAGCGTTCCTACATAGCTGTTTAAGTGGTTGCCTAACTCTTGGAAAATGCTAGTCGAGAAGTAGTGGTCGTCAATAATTAGGCCCCCTTTTTTATGTATCACAAGGTAGGTGGTGTTTCCGTTAAATTTTGAAGTTGAGGTGGGGGACAGCAAAAGGGGTGTGAATTTGGGTATAGGTAGCACTTTTTTCACCGAAAATTCTCTTCTTCGATGCTATTTAGGATGACGCTAAATTAATTAAAGAAAATTGAGGGGTCAAGAATATTAAATGGGATACTCGGAGAATTTTTGGTGGAGTTGAAAATTTTGAAAATATTCTTTTCAGGAAGAGAATTTTATTCTCTTCGATTTGATGTATCGCAAGGTAGGTGGTGTCCTCGGTGGTGTCATTTGGAATTTCAAAGTTGGAATGAGTGGGGGCGAGGGGGCTGAAGATAGACATTTGTCAATGTATGTTTTAGATGTCCTCCTCGATGTAAAAATCAGTGCTGTCAACCGGTTACGGTTAACCGGTTAACCGGTCAAAAAATTCGAATAACCGGTCAAATTTCGCAAAGGAATAACCGGTTACGGTTAACCGGTCAATAACCGGTTAAAAACCGGTCACGGTTAACGGTCAATAACCGGTTAAAAATAACCGGTCAATGACCGGTTAAAAATAACCGGTGAATAACCGGTTAAAAATAACCGGTCAATAACCGGTTAAAAATAACCGGTCAATAACCGGTTAAAAGCCGGTCACGGTTAACCGGTTTGACCGGTTATGGTTAACCGACTTATATAAAAGGCCTTAAAACCTCCCTAGACACAACCATCGCATGCACGCTATGTAACACACGGGAATCCGAAGATCTCTACCACGTATTCTGCGTTTGTCCATTATACCGGGTATATCGCCAAAAATGGTTGAGTCAATACATCCCGAAACCTGATGCTCAAAATTTCTTTCCGACCCTCCTGACTCGGCTCACTCGGGAGAAAATCGACCATCTGTACTTTTTTTGCACCTCGGCTTTTCGTACTCGTTCTCTCATCATAGACGAATTCATTTAAAAACGAGGCATGAACTCACTTGGGGTTTCCGCCGGGGGACGTTTTTCTGTTAAATGTAGTATGTCGTGATTATGTTGCTACACTTCAGGTATACGTACTGTAGATTGTAAATTTGTAAAACTGTAAACTTGTTGCTTGTCAAAAATTCAATGTTACATTTATTTAAACCTTTGTATTTACGTGTTTATTTATTTATTGTAATTTATATACCTATATATATATAATTGTTGTAACACATTCTGTGTTAATGAACAATAAATATTATCTTATCTTATCTTATCTTATGGTTAACCGACTTGACCTGTTACGATTAACCAACCAATAATCGGTCAAGGTTGAAAGGCCTGTTATGGTCCATTTGTTCAAAATCGTTTACGTATAACGACAGAGTCATATTGGTGGAATAAGCGTTGCGAAATCAATCCGTGTGGGTTTAAATCGTTGACGGATTCTTACCATTTTGGTCTCTTTCGATAGCTACAAGGATGTACTTTGGTTTGAGCCCATTGGAATTTTTTTTCGATTTTGGAAATGCCAATGGGCTCAAACCAAAATACATCCTTGTAGCTTTCGAAAGAGACCTAAATGGTGAGACTCTGTCAAGGAATAAACCCACAGGGATTGATTTCGCAACGCTTATTTTACCAATCCAACTCCGTTCTTAATCCTTATGATACCACCTCACGAACCTGTAGTATAGCTGGACTGCTGATTCCCCAGATTCCCCCAACGAATTATGACCCCTCCTCTGGAAGTCGCCATCTTATTATGCACCGGTACATGACCGGTACCCAAAATGTTTGGTAGCGGCCTCGAGAGTGGCTTTCAATATTCAACGGAGCAGTTTTATGTATTGATGACTATGACTATACACTTTATTTTATAAATATATGATTTTAGTGTATATTAATGTTATTGTTAGCTAAATTTGTTACCGATCTATGAAGATTTGCAAGAGTTTACCGTTATTACATAGAACGTTTGAGGTTCACTGGAATAATTTTCGCTCGGTGACAGTCGGTGCTTGGCTGTCAGTGCCGCACTATCTTGATCTGGGATAATATCCTGATTTCTGGTTTTGATTTCTGCGGCTTGTACCTATATCCCGTTCACTTTTTATTTTCAGTAGAATGACTTTTTGTATCAAAAATAAAGTGACAAGATGGGGGGCTACGGCTGATGGCACCTGCAAAGTTTTGGATCGAAACTATCAGCGGCCGTTAGCCGTATCCTCCCAGCGCTCCAGCTTGTCACTTTATTTTTGCTCCAAAAAGTCATTCTACTGAAAATAAAAAGTGAACAGGATATACCTAGGTAAACTCGTAGAATCAGACCGTTGCCGTGGCAGGTGATGCCAACCCTCGAAAACAAAAACCCAACGTCCACATAATCTCATGGCAGCGCCCGCCTGGCGTCATTTCCCCCTCTGTTATCATCAGTCCAGCTATATTACAGGTTCGTGTACCACCTATAAGCTGCAAGGCAAGTACACTCACTTACCTATACCTAGTCTTTTGAAAATATGTTTATCAAAATCATTGTGTATGATGGCGAAAATACGGAAAACTTGCAGGTACCTATTTATTTATTTTTTGATTGAGGGTTCAATGGGGTGTTTTCTCTGCAGTTGTCAAGTTGTCAAGTAGATGGCAGCAGGGGCCAACCCGGGTTATTTTCCCACTACTTTTTGAACGGTTCTCACATGTCTGCTCACATGGAGGGGGTTTTCCTTCTGACCTGCTTCTGACTTTGGTGTCTGCCTGCCGGGTCCGTTGTCATGTCAAGTATGAATGTGTGTGTCAGAGGTGAGGAAGGAATTAGAGATGGAAAAAAACTACGTACACTTGGCTTCCAGAGTAGAGGTCTTTAGTATAGATGTTTTTGAAGAAGAGCATGATTGTATTCTTGAACATGGACAGTGGGGCACATGGCACGGTGGCAGGTAGGTTGCAATAGGTTTCAAATCGGCCGGCTTGCCCGCGAACTGCTCTTCAAGTGCTGTCTCCCGGACGGTCCCTCTGGCTCTGGCAAACATTTGCACGGTCATTGGGCCCTTTCAGTCCTCAAAAATCACCAAAACCGACCAGTACAACCCCACATTCAATATTTTTTTCAGCAAATGTCAGTCATATGGTCGTTGCCGTCATTTTCATTGTTGGAGTGATCAGTGGCAGGTGGCAATGTGCTGGGTGTAGCATGATGCTGCTAGGCAATATAGCATTACGCATCACACACAGACACATCCCTGACAGACACACAAACGGGCTGAAAGACGTCCTTGGGGCTGAAGAGATACGAGATACCAACATGGAGCAGGTAGGCTCACCAACCAACAGTAACCTAGTGATAAACCCGGGTTGGCCCCTGCTGCCATCTATCGTCTTCTTCAGTGGCGAAACACCCCATTTCGTGGGAAGTGAAGTTGAAATTTGACATATTCAAACCAAAAGATCAAAACGCTGGAGTAGACTTTGTGGCATTTTAAATTTCCCACATTCTCCACGAAGTGTACAACTTCAGGCTAGATTCGCAAACCTGGATGCGTGGCGGGGATTGACCGCGTTGGCCTGTCGGGTGGGGAAGATCTGAGAGTTCACTCTGGGTGCCGCGGTCGAAGCGAACACAAGTTGGCAACAACAATTAAATTTTAACTTTTCGCCGCAGGCAATTATTTAAGTTGCAACCCTTTTGTGAAAAAAGGCAAGTTCTCTCAGTTCTCTCTCTGCTCGGGGGCGACTTTGGTTAATCTTCCGTTTCACCGTTTCAGGGTTTTTTTGCCGGGATGGTATTTCGAACCACCTAAAAAGTGGTGAAGAAAGTGGTTTTTTTTGGACCCGGCCGAAACCAACGAATTCCATATGCAAGTTTCCTTTCTTCTTCTCTCTTCGTCTTTCAACGAGCAAGATTTGAGCATAAAGCCTTCGGCACAGCCATCGTCTCGTCAGCAGAAATCTTCCACCACAGCTGCCAATCTCTTCCCCTAAGGACTCCGTCCAGGAGAGAGCTGCGCTGCCACCATAAGGAACAAGGCCAGGCCAGAACCTTTATTTCTTCTTTCTTAATTACCTTTTTAAAATCAATTATTTGCCTCACTCTTCAAGTTTAACTATTTGCTTATTACCTTAATTTCTTTATCTTTTTGTTATGATTGAATATTGCAACGTTTTAGTAAGAACAAGTTTTTCCACCTATCTTCCCCTTTTTTGAGTGCACTCACAACGGGATTAATTAATTTAAAACCGCGTCGCGATTCTCTATATAAAAATTTGAATACTTACCGTCTCTCGCAATATTCCTTTAATTTCAATCAATTCTATTTTCTCCGTTTGTTTCATTTAAATTATCAAGTAATATTCTCAAATTTATCAACTGTTGTTTATTCTACGTCTGAAGTATTATCCACACCAAGTTCTGAATAAAACTGACCATTCTTCCAAAAATTCATTTATTGTTCTCCACTTAATTATTTTAAAGTTCTCTCTCCTTTTAATTTTGAAACAACCGTTTGCCTTTAGTGATTCAGGCATAAGTGCAACTAAAAAGGTAGAGATAAAAACTAATTTCGAATCACTTGGCGCCCGTCAACATCGAAATTTCAGGAAACGTCTAAAACCACCCGCGACCCACGCTCTCCAAAATACTCGAGCGCCGTTCGCTCCGACGAAAGTTGGGTTATACCAAGATTTTTAAATAAGTATACAGGATGTTTCGTGTTTAATCGGAAACGTTTTGACAGCGGATGGAGCATAAAAAAATAAGTGGACTTTCTCCAGAAATGTACAAAAGCTGAGATAAGTTGAAGGTAGCCTTTTCTAATAAAGACATTGTGGAGGCAATTTTCCAAGGGGAATCCAATGTTGTCAAAATCTTCATTCTAAAGCTTTCAAAACAACCGAGATATGACATTCAACTTTTTTTTCTCTTATGGGCGCCATATTGAATTTCGACATTTTTGAATACAATATTTTTTTCTGGTTACAACGATGTGTCACATGTCACTGTTGAATTCATGCTTTTGAGCATTTTATTTTTTTATTTTTCAAAGCGTGCTTTGAAAACAAAATCAGCACCGACAATAAAAAAAAACCGTGAATGTTAAACATTTATTCAACAGTGACATGTCGCACATCGTTGTAACCAAAAAAGAATATCGTATTCAAAAATATCAAAATCCAATATGGCGCCCATTAGAGAAAAGAGTTGAATGTCGTATCTCGGTTGCCTTGAAAGCTAGAATAAAGATTTTGGTAGCTTTGAATTCTCCTTGTAAAAGTGCCCTGACAATGTCTAGATTAGAAAAGGCCACTTTCAACCGTTTTTTGAATAAAAAATGAAACCAAAAATTCAAATTCCTGCTTTTTCACGATATCTCAAAAACTAAAATCGATACGTCAAATTCCTTTTGGATCATTGATCGTCATGAAAATGCGCAACTTTTTCCTAATTCGACCGACTTTGTATCTCTCAAGATAAGCGGGATACCCATGCTTAGCCTCGAAAAACGGACACCCTGTATATAATAACGGCCCTCCTGAAACTCTCTCTTGCATTTTGTGCGTTACCTTAGGTATACCTGTTGACGTCTGTTACTTCAAATTTTACTAAAAAATAAGCAAACTAATAAACATTTATAATTTCTATGAACATATACAGACTCGTACATATTTCAAAATGCAATGCATAGGTAGGTAAGTTAGTGCAAAGCCGGTTACAATTACAAAACCGGTCACAATTGGAATTTTCAACCGGTTTAAAACCAGTCAAACCGGTTAACCGGTCAATCCGATTTTGATAAACATATTTTCAAAAGACTAGGTAGGTATAGGTAAGTGAGTGTAATTGCCTTGCAGCTTATAGGTGGTATCATAGGGATGGACTCTGCAATCTGCATTACCTCCGCTGTGATAATTACCCTACCATGATGCACCAGTTGTTCAAATTCACCGGTGATTGACCAGCTAGTTGTAGTAACTGATTAAGAACGGAGTTGGATTGGTAAAATAAGCGTTGCGAAATCAATCCCTGTGGGTTTATTCCTTGACAGAGTCTCACCATTTAGGTCTCTTTCGAAAGCTACAAGGATGTAATTTGGTTTGAGCCCATTGGCATTTCCAAAATCGAAAAAAAAATTCCAATGGGCTCAAACCAAAGTACATCCTTGTAGCTATCGAAAGAGACCAAAATGGTAAGAATCCGTCAAGGATTTAAACCCACACGGATTGATTTCGCAACGCTTATTCCACCAATATGACTCCGTCGTTATACGTAAACGATTTTGAACAAATGGGCCATAACAGGCCTTTTAACCTTGACCGATTATTGGTTGGTTAATCGTAACCGGTCAAGTCGGTTAACCATAACCGGTCAAACCGGTTAACCGTGACCGGCTTTTAACCGGTTATTCACCGGTTATTTTTAACCGGTCATTGACCGGTTATTTTTAACCGGTTATTGACCGGTTATTTTTAACCGGTTATTGACCGGTTATTTTTAACCGGTTATCGACCGGTTATTTTTAACCGGTTATTGACCGGTTATTCTCAACCGGTTATTGACCGATTAACCGTGACCGGTTATTCCGTAACCGGTCAAAATTTTCTTGACCGGTTAACCGGTCAATTTATTTTTTTCTGACAGCACTAGTAAAAATCGACCTGTTTTCTGTTTTTGCTCGAAGAAATATTCACTATTTTTCAAATGATCACCCGGTATAGTTAAAAAATATCCGGAAACCCTAGACGTCATGACAGAAAGAGACAACGAAAAATGGAAACCCTAATTACCTATAGCTTACGCATATTATTTTGGAACAACAAAAAATGAGGTCGGTCGGATGTTTCGATTCTACGGAAGCGTAGAAGGGCCAGGCTGCGAAACTTTTTACGGACAAAGTCGAGTTTCAAAGTCGACCCGGTCGAGTTCCAAACTCGACTTTCTGCGTAAAGTCGAGTTTCAAAGTCGACCCGGTCGAGTTTCAAACTCGACTTTCTGCGTAAAGTCGAGTTTCAAAGTCGACCGGGTCGAGTTTCAAAGTCGACCGGGTCGAGTTTCAAAGTCGACCCGGTCGAGTTTCAAACTCGACTTTCTGCGTAAAGTCGAGTTTCAAAGTCGACCGGGTCGAGTTCCAAACTCGACTTTCTGCGTAAAGTCGAGTTTCAAAGTCGACCCGGTCGAGTTTCAAACTCGACTTTCTGCGTAAAGTCGAGTTTCAAAGTCGACCGGGTCGAGTTTCAAAGTCGACCGGGTCGAGTTTCAAAGTCGACCCGGTCGAGTTTCAAACTCGACTTTCTGCGTTAAGTCGAGTTTCAAAGTCGACCGGGTCGAGTTTCAAAGTCGACCCGGTCGAGTTTCAAAGTCGACCCGGTCGAGTTTCAAACTCGACTTTCTGCGTAAAGTCGAGTTTCAAACTCGACTTTCTGCGTAAAGTCGAGTTTCAAAGTCGACCGGGTCGAGTTTCAAAGTCGACCCGGTCGAGTTTCAAAGTCGACCCGGTCGACTTTGAAACTCGACTTTCTGCGTAAAGTCGAGTTTCAAAGTCGACCGGGTCGAGTTTCAAAGTCGACCGGGTCGAGTTTCAAAGTCGACCCGGTCGAGTTTCAAACTCGACTTTCTGCGTAAAGTCGAGTTTCAAAGTCGACCGGGTCGAGTTCCAAACTCGACTTTCTGCGTAAAGTCGAGTTTCAAAGTCGACCCGGTCGAGTTTCAAACTCGACTTTCTGCGTAAAGTCGAGTTTCAAAGTCGACCGGGTCGAGTTTCAAAGTCGACCGGGTCGAGTTTCAAAGTCGACCCGGTCGAGTTTCAAACTCGACTTTCTGCGTTAAGTCGAGTTTCAAAGTCGACCGGGTCGAGTTTCAAAGTCGACCCGGTCGAGTTTCAAAGTCGACCCGGTCGACTTTGAAACTCGACTTTCTGCGTAAAGTCGAGTTTCAAAGTCGACCGGGTCGAGTTTCAAAGTCGACCGGGTCGAGTTTCAAAGTCGACCCGGTCGAGTTTCAAACTCGACTTTCTGCGTAAAGTCGAGTTTCAAAGTCGACCGGGTCGAGTTCCAAACTCGACTTTCTGCGTAAAGTCGAGTTTCAAAGTCGACCCGGTCGAGTTTCAAACTCGACTTTCTGCGTAAAGTCGAGTTTCAAAGTCGACCGGGTCGAGTTTCAAAGTCGACCGGGTCGAGTTTCAAAGTCGACCCGGTCGAGTTTCAAACTCGACTTTCTGCGTTAAGTCGAGTTTCAAAGTCGACCGGGTCGAGTTTCAAAGTCGACCCGGTCGAGTTTCAAAGTCGACCCGGTCGAGTTTCAAAGTCGACCCGGTCGAGTTTCAAACTCGACTTTCTGCGTAAAGTCGAGTTTCAAAGTCGACCGGGTCGAGTTCCAAACTCGACTTTCTGCGTAAAGTCGAGTTTCAAAGTCGACCCGGTCGAGTTTCAAACTCGACTTTCTGCGTAAAGTCGAGTTTCAAAGTCGACCGGGTCGAGTTTCAAAGTCGACCGGGTTGAGTTTCAAAGTCGACCGGGTTGAGTTTCAAAGTCGACCCGGTCGAGTTTCAAACTCGACTTTCTGCGTTAAGTCGAGTTTCAAAGTCGACCGGGTCGAGTTTCAAAGTCGACCCGGTCGAGTTTCAAAGTCGACCCGGTCGAGTTTCAAAGTCGACCCGGTCGAGTTTCAAACTCGACTTTCTGCGTAAAGTCGAGTTTCAAAGTCGACCCGGACGTAAACTGCTCGTCATAAGTTCAGGAATATCTCAGGTAAAAAATATCCGATTTGGAAAAAGTTGATGACCCCTGAAAGAGCTTATTACCCTTGACTGCAGGACGCTTATCGAATTATGTCATAACTGACTTAGTTCATTATATACAGGATGCTAAAGAAGGGAGTGACAAAAGGGTTGATTTTTCAAGCCGTGTAACTTTTCAGCGTATTTTCGCGAGGAAAAACTTCTTCCAATGAATAGCTGATATCCCCAAGGGTAGCCAATATAGGCATTATTTTTTCATCCATACATGATTATCATTATTATTATCAAAAAATTAATATTTCCTGTTCACTTCAAAGAAGTTGAACTCCTCCTAGGGGAATGAAGCTAGAGCCCTGGAACTTTTTCCGATGGATAGTCTGAGTCGTCAGGGTTTGGTTTATACCCCATGGATGACGTAGTCGTATTCGTGCAATATTGGACAATTTCAAAATTGTCCGGACAAATATCATGTTGACCGGGCACATAAGGACAATTGACCGGGTATATTTAGACACTTTTTAGAATGTCTTACACGAGGTCTTACATCACTTCCTCCCATCAATTGAAAGAGATCAATTTGAAAAAATTGCACATCATGCTTGAAGCTTGAATGGCCAGTAATGTGTCAGATTAAAACCGAAACAAGATGGAGACGGAAGCGTGAAATCACAGAATAGCGTGAAATTCAGCTTGAAAATTAGAATGTTACTGCAATACAAGATTAAGTTCGAAGTTTCATGACAATCATTCCCCTAATAAAGAGACTTCGACTATTTACACAGCATACTAACAACCAAGATGGCGACGGAATCATGTAATTCAGCCTGAAAATATAAGAATGATCGTACGAAACAAGGGTAAGTTCCAAGTTCCACGAAAATCGTTCCACAAATGAGAAAGGCCCCGCACGTTTTCTATGAAAAAGTGGTTTCGGTGAATTTGGCTAGATTTTTTATATGTTGTAGATCTTGATTCGAGAAAAATATTCCTGAAAAATTGGACCCCTCCTATGAACAGTTTTTCCCCTACACCCCTAATAAGGCCAAAATTAGGAATAACCTTTAGGAATAATTTTTTTGAAATTCATGAAACTGGTTTTAATCGAACTTGTGATCATGGGAAAAATAATTAAAAAAATCCAAGTTGTGGATTGGGGTAGTTATCAAGGGGGTTGGGGGTCGAAATTGAGAAAATAAATTAAAATTCCGAATTTTTTTATTCTCATAAAATCTGAACAGAATAATAGGCGAGAAATAATTTTGAAAAATCCAAATCAATCAATTGGGGGTTATTCTGAAGGGGGCTGCATGAGGGTCAAAATCAAGGGAACGGAGTAACATTCCGAAACTTGCGATTCCCATTATTGGGAAAATAATTCAAAAAAATCTAAACCAATGAGTTCTGGTGTTATTGAGGAAGTAGAGGGTCAAAATCAAGACAAAAATGAAATTCTGGACCTTACAATTCATCTATCTAGAAATTGATCTGGGTGAATGACAAAATGATAATGAAAACAATCTGCACAAGGATTGAGTTCTTCATTTCTCGACCATCCCTTTTCCCACCCACCATAATTTCTGCCTACAGCCATGTCCTAGTCTAAATAAGAATTTGTCTCAAGCATTTTAAAATTCATGAAACTGGCTCAAATTAAGTTGAAGAATGAAAAATATAAGTTATGAATTGGAGTAATTATCGAGGGGGCGGGGGTCAAAATCGAGTGAAGGAATTAGCATTCTAGGAAAAGGGTAATGGAGAAGTAACTTGACTAATCTGAATGGGCGCTTTCCATTTAAAACATTTGTGTCGGTTTGTGTCAGCTTGTGTTAGCTTGTGTCGATGAAACAAAGGAACACAGATCAAATGGAACGCGTTTGTGTCGGTTTGTGACGACACAAGTCGACTTGTGTCGCTAAATGGAAAACGCCCAATCAATAAATTGAGATGGCTACCTATTGAGGGGACAGTGGTCAAAATCTAGAAAAAGGAAGAAATTCCGAAACTTTAAATTTAAATTGATATATAGGGTCTTTCAATAAGAGTGATAGAACTTCAAATTGGAATTAAATAAATTATGTCAGGGTTAACGATATCTAATTAACTCATGTGAAAGAACAGTTTTCAACATTATGTGTGGAAAATAACATCTAGTAAATGGCCTCTTCGACTTTGTCTAACGGCGTGCAGACGGGAAGTCCAATTTGTAATAACTTTCTGGCAGATATCGGGCTATATTTCAGTAATAACACGCACAATATTGTCCCTCAGGGTTGCGTTCGAGAACTACACTATTCTGCGATTGTTGCAGGAATGACCGTTCGAGATCTCTTCTTTGCGCACTATCGGTAACGCAGTGAACCGTTCGAGAACTCAAAACGTGTCGCGTTCAAGTGACAAAATTCGCAGGACCTCCTAGCGTTGTGAAAGTTACTCGTCATGCGCACCTCAGCACCCCACATATTTCTCTGTCTAACTTTTTTTTAATTTGACCATAATCGTTTCGATTGGGTACCTACTTACGTGGTAGGCAGTACCTATAAAAATGGGTACTTTATCAGAAAAGCCTACTTTACTTCGAAACTAAACAGCACTGCGATCGCCAATCAGTGAGATTAACAGTGACATTTCCAGCACAGCGAAAATCGTTCGGAAAGTGGTAGTTACTTTGCCTTACTTGATACCCCCACTCCAAAAATGTAAAAATCGCAGAATAGTGTAGTTCTCGAACGCCATCCAGGGCTTCAATGGCTCTAGGCATGTTCTTGTATACCAGGGACTTCACATACCCCCACAGAAAAAAGTTCAGGGGTGTAATATCGCAAGATCTCGCTGGCCAATTGAAATCGCCGTTCCGCGAAATTGTTCTTCCTTGGAAGTTTTCGGCCAACAAGTCCCAAGGTTTGTCCTGCTGTGTGGCACGTAGCCCCGTCTTATTGAAACAAGATGATTTTGTAAGATACCTATACTCAGTATTTATGTCAAAACATGACAGTAAAATCTTGTCAAAGTTCTATCACACTTATTGAAAGACACTTTGAAACTGAAAATACAGATTTGAAAAATTGAGCCTTACTTCCAATATCGATCTATTTTTGGAATCCCATTGAATCAATCAAAGACCAAAAGCAGGATTTATGTTTATTCAAAAAAAGATAGTCCAGTAGGTATCATAATGGTTGAACCCAGGTACCTGGGTAAGGGGTGAGGATGATCGAGAAACGATGAACTTAGTCCTTATTCACATTGGTTGTATTATCATTTTGTCATTTGCCCAGATCTTCCTAGATACACTGGAAGTTCCAGAACTCCACTCTTTTCTCAATTTCGACCCTCTACCCCCTCAATAACACCCGAATTCATTGGTTTAGATTTTTTTGAGCAATTTCCCTATCGCTCGTAAAATCATATATTATGGGAACCGCAAATTCCGGAATTTCACTGAGTTTTCTTGATTTCGACCCCCAGCCCCCTGTAGAATAACCTTCAATTCATTGATTTAGATTTTCCAAAACTATTTCTCGATTATTATTCTGTTCAGATTTTATAAGAATAAAAAAATTCGGAATTTTAATTTATTTTCTCAATTTCGACCCTCAACCCCCTTGATAAGTACCCCAATTCACAACTTGGATTTTTTAAATTATTTTTCCCATGATAACGAGTTCGATTAGAACCAGTTTCATGAATTTCAAAAAAATTGAGATTATTCCTGATTTTGGCCTTATTAGGGGTGTAGGGGAAAAACTGTTCATAGGAGGGGTCCAATTTTTCAGGAATATATTTCTTGAATCAAGATCTACAACATATAAAAAATTTAGCCAAATTCACCGAAACCACTTTTTCATAGAAAACGTGCGGGGTCCTTTTAGACCAAGAGCTAGCAACGTTTTATTTACCTCATAAGCAAAATGCGGTTTGACTCCAGGAGCATATAAGGTTTTTGATGGGATTCTATTGAATGTTTGTCTTATGAAGCAGACGCCTTGCTTTCGTACAGGGTGGGGGGTGAAAAATGGTAAATTTTACCATTTATTTACCTCATAAAAAAATGGATGGGATCAAATCTGGTGTAAAGCTCTGATGCCCAGGACAACAAAAATGCTAAATCTGACAAAAAAATGCCTTGCTTTCATTGAATCTGATTGACCGAAAGTGGACTCAAATCTGCATTTATTTACCTTATCAGCAAAATGGATGAAACCTTCACTTTAAATTCGCCACAAACTGCCTGAACATGAAATGAACAAATCTGACAACGAAATGTCTTGTTCAAGGCCAATCAGACATGAATTTTTACTAAAACTGTAGTAGGCCGGAAGCCGTTGTTTATTTATTATAGGAAAGCTCTAGACATTATTTCAGGGGGCTGAATTTCCGCAAAATCATCTGAAACGCATGTTCTCCGACACGTTCCACCGACAAAAAATCACTCGCTGTCTCACTGGCGCTAGCCAAGTTACGGGGTAAAAACCAAAAACCACCCCTGACGATGACATGGTGTTGGTTTTTCGGATATTCTAAGGAGTTCAATTTAAAAGCGTTTGATTTTGGACGTGACTTTTTCAATAGGCTAAGGAAGACCGTGACGCATCAAATTGTACGTTGAAAAGTACTTTGCAAAGTTTCTTTTGAAATAAAAAAGTATCAGCACTTATACGCAAAAAAGTTGAAAATTCGTAAAATTTCACAATTTGACTAAGTATCTGTACTGGGGGAGGCGGGGGGAGTGAAAATACACGTGGTTGGGATTCGAACGTCGACCCCCGATCACCAGAAATGCCGGGTATTTCGCCACGCTAATCTGAGCTATCGGCCCACTGTGGACCGTGGCGATAACATCTCAAGCGGCATTGTGAATTTCTAAGCGATTGATAATTGTGTGCGTTATTTAGTTGTATCGGTAGAAGTGAATGAAGTGAAGTTTGTTTACAAGTAAATCAGCGCGTTTAATTTCGAAATAGGTGAACCCGAATACCGTAACAATTGGTGGCAGAAGTGGATATTTCGAAATTGGGAAATTTCAACTGCTGATTTCGAGGTAATCGATCAGTGACTACGCCGATTGTCGGAACATTCGAGAAATTGTTTGATGACGACCAGAAGCATGACACAAAAAGAAACGGAAAAGGTCGAGGAGAAGGGAGAATTGAAGAGAGTTCTAGAACAGCAGGAGCAGAGACATCTCGAAGAAAAGATGTAATTGAAGAAAGTTCTGGAAGCCCAGGAGCTACTTTGTCTCGTTGATGAGGAAGTCACCTAACAGCCTTCTACTGAGTGGGAAACTTGATGAAGACGATTGCGTTTTGTTTATTGACATCGGAGCCACAAAGTCAATCGTTCGACGTGAAATGCTTCGAAAACAACGATCGTGGCGTTAAAGAACGGCACTCGCTTGACTACGGCCACTGGAGAGTCGGCTACATTGTACGGAGAAGCTGAAGTGAGCATTTGCTTCGGACGATTCCTGCTGCAAGAGAAGGTTTTGGTGGCTGACATTGTTAACGACTTCATACTTGGCCTGGACCTGATGAATAAGTACGGATTTGTCCTGGATGTTGGTCAGCGGACACTGAGGATTGGAAACGAGGAAATTGCTCTTAAAACATCCATGAAGACTGCTGAAGAAATCCGTCTACTTTCTGCTGAAACCGTACGTGTGGCCGCCAACTCCGAGAAGATCGTGTGGGCAACACTGAGTGGACAACCTGGAGGACATGTCGCCGGCATTGCTGAACCCGACGCAGCTGCCAGCTGTCTCATGGCTAAGACAATCATCAACATGGATAAGACGAGAATTCCGATTAGAGTCATTAACCCGGACAAGACATGCAAAACGATCAAGGAAGGAGAAACTATGGGCAAGTGTGAACCCGTAGAATGGATCTTACGCTGCGAAGATGGATTGCCAGAAGCTCCAGCTCCGAAACTTCTGGGGACAGAGGTCGAGGAGATGTTCTCATCCCAGTGGAAGCACCTGAATGACAAAGAAAAGGAATTGGCATCGAAATTCGTTCAAGAAGAAGCAACAGCCTTTGCGATGGAAGGCAGTCCAACTGGGAGGACCAGTGTGATTCAACATCGCATGACCACGGAGAACGCTGCTCCGATTTGGCAACCTCGCAGGCGCCTACCATTGGCAAAGCAAGAGGAGGTGTCCAAGCTTCTGAAGAACATGCTGGATGAAGGCGCGATTGAGGAGTCAACAAGCCCATCGTCTTCTCCGGTTGTTTTGGTTAAAAATAAAGACGGGAGTACAAGGTTTTGGTCCGTGATGGTCATCGGTCGGACGTTTGAAGAACATCTAAAGAACCTCCGCGAGGTGTTTCGACGACTTCAAGGTGCTGACCTAAAGCTGAACCCGAGGAAGTGCGCGCTTTTCCAGAAGCAGGTCAAATTTATGGGACACGTCGTATCAGCCAAGGGAATCGAAACCGACCCATCGAAGTTGGAAGCTGCTCGAGAATGACCACGACCGAAGAATCAACATGAAGTCAGAAGTTTCTTGGGCTTATGCACATACTACAGGAGATTTGTGGAGAAGTTCGCAGACATTGCTAAGCCCTTACACAAACTGGCTGAGGACCGTACTCCATTCTTGTGGACCAAAGAATGTGAGGATTCTTACAAGTCTTTGAAGATCGCGTTGTGTTCGAGTTCCATCCTGGCGTATCCTCAACTGCATAGACAATACATCTTGGACACTGATGCCAGCAACACCGGAATTAGAGCAGTGCTGTCGCAATATCATCAGGGCCAAGAGTGATTTGTGGAGTACTACAGCAAGGTGATGTTGTCCAAACCGGAAAGAAACTACTGCGTCACACGCAAGGAACTGCTGACCAAAGTGAAAGCTGTTCATCACTTCCACTAATACCTCTACGGCTGCAAATTTCTGGTGAGGACTGATCACGCTGCGCTGAAGTGATTGCTGCAACTCAAGACACCCTAAGAACAGCTGAACTCAGGAAAGAACAACAAGAAGACCCGGCTATTGGTGCACTTGCTGAACGTAAGGAGAATGGTCAGGACAGACCAGAGAAGGTTGAAATTTCTGGTGAAGGGCCCGAATTTAAAGATCTCTGGGCCCAATGGGAATCTCTGAAAATAGAGAATGGTCTGCTGAAGCGAGTGTGGGAGAGCCCTGATGGAAAGGAGGAGATGGTTCAATTGGTGCTTCCCAAGACACGAGTGAAGGAGGTCCTAGAAGAGATGCACGTCGGCGTCACCGGAGGACACCTTGGGGTGAACAAGACGTTGGCCAAGGTGCGCGAGTGGTTCTATTGGGGGAACTGCCGGAACGACGTGGAAGCATGGTGCCGCAAATGTGAAGCTTGTGCGGCCAGCAAGGGACCAAGGACTCGTACCCGAGCGGAACTGAAGACCTACAATGTTGGAGCGCCCTTTGAACGCATGGGGGCAGTGTTACGTACTCGCGACCATCCCGGCTCTTTCCGGAGAAATCTAGATTCCCGCGTCGCATTCGGGAAGCATCAAGAGACTGCAGCGGTAGGTCACGACACGTCGAGACTTCTGGTGGAGGTGCCGTAGAAGGTAGATACGCGTATATTCCATTCGGCTCTGGAATCGATCTCGACGCAGATACCAGAGAAATCTTTGTGTGCTGGAAACTCCAACGATCAAACAGGAAGCATCCAGACTCTTCGATGCCACTATAAAAGAGGAACTTGACCTGGCATCGAGACAGAGTTGGAATGGAGCGACCGTGGCGATAATATCTCAAGCGACATAGTGAATTTCTAAGCGATTAATAATTGTGTGCGTAAGTTAGTTGTATCGGTAGTAGTGAACAAAGTGCAGTTTGTTTACAAGTAAATCAGCGCGTTCAATTTCGAAATAGGTGAACCCGAATACCGTAACAATATTTTTCGGTATTGTATTACTTATATTTCCAACGGAGAATTTAAAGGAAAATTTTTTGCTTCCACGATTATTTGCGTCAGGTCAACGGTTTGACTAGAATATACGAAAAATCAACACCATGTTATCGTCAGAGGGTGGTTTTTACCCCGTAATTTGGCTGGCGCCAGTAGGACAGCAAGTGATTTTTTGTCGGTAGGAAAGAACATGTTTCTGATGATTTTTGTAGAAATTCAGCCCCCTGGAATCATGTCTAGCTTTCCTATAATACATAAACAACGGCTTCCGGCCTACTACAGTTTTAGTAAAAATTCATGTCTGATTGGCCTTGAACAAGACATTTCGTTGTCAGATTTGTTCATTTCATGTTCAGGCAGTTTGTGGCAAATTTAAAGTGAAGGTTCCATCCATTTTGCTGATAAGGTAAATAAATGCAGATTTGAGTCCACTTTCGGTCAATCAGATTCAATGAAAGCAAGGCATTTTTTTGTCAGATTTAGCATTTTTGTTGTCCTGGGCATCAGAGCTTTACACCAGATTTGATCCCATCCATTTTTTTATGAGGTAAATAAATGGTAAAATTTACCATTTTTCACCCCCCACCCTGTACGAAAGCAAGGCGTCTGCTTCATAAGACAAACATTTAATAGAATCCCATCAAAAACTCTATATGCTCCTGGAGTCAAACCGCATTTTGCTTATGAGGTAAATAAAACGTTGCTAGCTCTTGGTCTATTTCAGTAGGTATAGCGGCCAAGATGGCAGCGGAATTATGAAACTCAGGTTGGGAAGAAGAATGTTTATATAAGACAAATGTGAGTTCCAAGTTTCATGACAATCGTTCCACTAATAAGAGATTTCGGAGGCAATTCCAATATGGCGGCCAAGGAGTTCCACGCAAATCGTTATTCTAATAAGAAATTTCAAAATGGTGAACTAGATGGCACCACAACCATCAGGTCCAATCTGCTCATTGGTCACCCTTAAGGACCTAATAAGCTATCTATCGGAAAAACTTCCAGGGCTCTAGCTTCATTCCCTTAGGAAGAATTCAACTTCTTTGAAGTGCACGGTAAATCTTTGTTTTCTGATGATGATGATGATAATAATAATAATGATACATAATGGATGGATAAAATAATATTGCCTACTGGCTTCCTTTGAAGGTATAAGCCATTAACTGGAAAAAGTTTATTCTCACAAAAATACGTTGAAAATTTACACGGCTTCAAAAATCAACCCTTATGTCACTCCTTTCTTTGGCATCCTATATAGAAGCTGCCCTAGTACGTTGTCGGCTCGGTTGTCGGTGTATTTTCGGGACACCCTGATAATGCATGAAGTCAGTTATGACTAGAGAGCGGATTTATAATTTTTTACATCTTCTATTCGCTAAGTTAGATGCAACTGTCGACTTGCAGCTTGACGTTTCCATCTATAAGGAACCTAAATACCAAGTTTCATTTCTCATATAATTTATTATTTTGATCGAGTTTTTACTGCAGACAAATTGATAGTCCATATAGTCGCATATAGCCGCATATAGTCCATATTTTTGCATATAACTGATTATTACATACAACGCCCTTGATTATTAGACCTACAAGGATAATATTCACTTATCTAAATCCCACTGTCAATAGCAACGGAATAAAATTCATGTAAACAACAAAATCTGACAGCTGTCACTTCGGACTTCTTTTATGTAATAATCTTCAAAATATCACTCGTGCTCGAGATTTTCCCAGATAATTTTGGCCAGGCGTTTCCCTCGGGCTGATTGTCTCTGGATAAATGCCCTTCTCCTACGGAGTCGGGCATTTATCGCTACAATCAGCACTCGCGATCGCCTGACCAAAATTATCGTGAAAATCTAAGCACTTGTGATATTACTGTTGATTATTTGTCAGTATCTTGGCCATTTTATCTAGATGTGCCAAAAAAATCACGATTTTTCCATTTTAAGAAAAAAATAAAAATGTTCGAGAATTTTTTTTTTACTTCGATGGTCAGAGTTGGTTGGTTGGTTTTACATGTAAATGTTGAAATTTTCAATATTTTTTTAGCTTATATCACATATTTACTCGCATATATTGCTTTATTTGAACTTTTTTACCGCATATAAATCCGCTCCCTAGTTATGACCTAAAGGTGCGTTCAGTCAGTTTATTTAGACGCAAGTTTCAATTTTAGTCGCAAGCGCAGCGACGCCCATTGGCTCTCATGAACCAGCCTCCTCAGAACAGCTAATAGTCGATGCAGCGCTTACGGCTAAAATTGAAACTTGTGACTAAATAAGCTGACTGAACGCACCTTAAGTCAACATAATCGTCCTGCAGCCAAAAGAAAGCACTTTCAGGGGTCACAACTTTTTCCAAATCGGATATTTTTCCCCAGAGATATCCTTACTTGAAATTGGAGCAAATTTTGAGATATCCTCAACTTATGACGAGCAGTTTATGACCGGGTCGACTTTGAAACTCGACTTTACACAGAAAATCGAGTTTGAAACTCGACCGGGTCGAGTTTGAAACTCGACCGGGTCGACTTTGGAACTCGACCGGGTCGACTTTGAAACTCGACCGGGTCGAGTTTGAAACTCGACTTTACGCAGAAAGTCGAGTTTGAAACTCGACCGGGTCGACTTTGGAACTCGACCGGGTCGACTTTGGAACTCGACCGGGTCGACTTTGGAACTCGACCGGGTCGACTTTGGAACTCGACTTTACACAGAAAGTCGAGTTTGAAACTCGACCGGGTCGACTTTGAAACTCGACCGGGTCGACTTTGGAACTCGACCGGGTCGACTTTGAAACTCGACTTTACGCAGAAAGTCGAGTTTGAAACTCGACCGGGTCGACTTTGGAACTCGACCGGGTCGACTTTGAAACTCGACTTTACGCAGAAAGTCGAGTTTGAAACTCGACCGGGTCGACTTTGGAACTCGACTTTGTGTCCGTAAAAAGATTTGCAGCTTGGCCCTTCTACGCTTCCGTACTATTCGGATTCCTCCTAGGTTCGGATTCAAATTTGGCGGAATACTGTCAAAGTCTAACCGTCCGCGTCACGTGACAGGCGCCGGCCAATCCCGCGACGGCCAGTGACAGCTCCGCCGGAGAGCAAGGCAAGCTTGATTTGTTGCGCTATTTGAAGTTGCCGTCACGGTGGTCGAGACGAGAGAAACCGTCGGTGGAATCTCGCGAAGTGAATTTCCCAGTGAAAAGCCCGGACGCAGCCAGAGGAAATGCCGTCCGTCGGTATTCGACCGGTCCGATCCAGCCAGCGATCGCCACCACGAAGACCGCTTCCACCACCCCCGGAACACAGCCGTGCCTCTCACAACAACACATTCGTTCATCGAAATCCTAACCTCTGTACGCTGTGCCCGCACACCAAGGAAGCCTTCGAAATGATGAAAGGTTTGTGCATTTTCCACTTGGCGTTCGTCATTTTTCCGCGTTTCCGCCTCGCTATTTATTCATGATAGCGGCGAAATCGAGCGGGCCGTGGAAACGCTGCGATTTCCTTGTTTGGCGGGGCGCCATTGTTGTTGTGTATGATGCCATCTTTGATGTTATGTCATTGCGGCTTACCTAGTTGTTTTTTTTTTGAATTCGAATATTTTATTTGGAGAATTTTTCAAAAATTCGAATATGATTCATTTTTCGTTTTATTTGCAGGACGAAGAGGAGTTCGTGCCGTTGTGGCGTGCGCCAGGCCTGATGATTCCTGCTCGCCCAACCCGAAACGGAGAGGAATGAAAACGAATTCCGGACAAAACACTGCTATTACTGCCTTTTTCAAGGTGCCAGCATTTACTGTTTGTTTTTCACTCTTTAACATATCTTTGTCAACTTGTGCAATGTGCTCAAGAAATGTATGATAATCAATTTCACGGCTTTCTGCATTAGAGCAAGCTATGGAAAAAATGGGTTGTGTTGGTACGAATGACACGTTGTCGACTTATTGGCAGCTAGCTGTCTTCATGTGCAATTTTCAATGTGACATTGTCACTGTCTCGGGGAGTCATGTACGCGAGAGTGAAAATTTTCGAGAATATGTGAGGAATTGTTAGTTTCCTTTGAGTGATTTGCACTGTTAACGATAAGGGACATTGTCTTCACTGGTTGTTGAGTCTTCGCCAAGGCCATTAGGTTTTTGTCGGTCACTGAGAAAATTATACCGAAAGTCCGTGATGCCGAGAAGAAATGGAATGTGAAAAGGAAAAAGCCACTGCCTAAGTGGGAACTTGTTCTTTAGATGACAATATGACTTGGATGGACAATATGGATAGTAGGACAATAATTTATGAGGGTTAAACTGTACGAAGACGAGACAATTTGGGCGTGAGTAGGTAGGTACACTGTGTTGTCTGCCAGCATGTGTCTTCATACCTTGCTTGCTGTTGCAGTAGGTATGGTATAATAGGTAAAGCTAGAGCTAGAGTAGGTACCTAGTACTCACTACTGCAGTGCTCGGTGGGCCTTTTCATCCGAGTAGTATCCTGCCGATCTTCGACATCATTCATTAGCAGCCGCCAAAAACCTAACAACCTTGGCGGAGACCCACCAACCAGTAAAGACAATGTCCCTCATCGTCCACACTGCAAAGCACTCGAGAGAAACTCACGATTCCTGGCATATGCTCGAAAATTTTCACTTTCGCGTACATGATACCTCGACACGGTGACAAGGTGTCACATTAAAAATTGCACGTGTGGACAACTGGCTGGCATATGACTGGCATCCCCTTGTCATCGTATCATTCGTACCAACACAACACAATTTTTCCATGGCTTGCTCTAATGCAGAAAGCCGTGAAACTGATTATAGGTAGATGTTGTTTCAAAATGATACTCATCTCGGGCGGCCACTAAATTTGACATTTGAGTTGAAAATACTGCTTTTGGCAAGCCCAATTCACCTCAACATCACAGGTGATTATCAATTTGAGGACTTTTGATAATTTGGGTGTTTCCAAAATGATGATACAAACTTCTAGGGGAGATTCCCCATCAAAAATGGACCAGGAAAAAATATACCTTTGATGTCCTAAAATGCTCCTTTGAAAAGTTACAGGGTGTTCAAGTTGAATCTTCAAAATCGACTTTTTGACATAACTTTTGAACCGTTTAACTGATTTTGTTCAAATTTGGAACTAAGTTAGCTAGAATAGGTCTCTATCGAATAATAGCATCGTGTTTGGAAAAGAAATTTAAGGGCGTAGATAATGGGGGTGTTGTCATATTTCCCCCCCTATTTTTTACCCCCTAGCTATTTTCCCAAATTGTTCTAATTTTTGGATTCTACGTCCAATTTAGAAAAAATATTTACTCTTGCAAAATTTTGCTTAGAGGCTTCATTTTCCAGATATTTGGGATTGAAACTTTGGAAAACATCTCGAAATTGCCACTTTCAATGAGCCCACTTTTTTTTTTCCTGAAAACTTCTCGTTTCTCAGAAAAAAATAGTGGTTTATCAACTTAAAAATTCTAGAGAACCTATTTCTGCTGAGAAATAATGAGTTTTTTTGGATTCAAATTTTTAGGCCTTTGAAAGTGGCGATCTCGTGATGTTTTCCAAAGTTTCAAACCTAGATATATCAAAAACGAAGGCTCTAATCAAAATTTTGCAAGAGGAACTTTTTTTCTAAACTGAACGTAGAATCCAAAAATTAGAACAATTTGGAAAAATAGCTAGGGGTGTGAAAAATACGGGGGTAAAAATGAGGACACTCCCCATTATCTACACCCCTGAACTTTTTTTCTCACCACGTTACTATAATTCGATAGAGACTTGATTCAGCTAACGATGATGAAAATTTGAACAAAATTGGTTGAACGGTTCAAAACTTATGTCAAAAAATCAGTTTTAAAAAGTAACTTTTCAACGGAGCATTTTAGGACATCCAAGGTAGATTTTTTCCTGGTCCATTTTTAATGGGGAATCTCCCCTAGAAGTTTGTATCGCCATTTTGAAAACACCTGTATAGTCTTTGATGTTGAGCTTCAATTTAGCTTACCAAAAGCAATATCACCAACTCGGATGTCAAACTTTGCAGTAGATGCACATTCATTTGAAACAACACAGCTTAATTCAAATGATATGACGCCTCGGGCGGCTATGAAGTTTGACGTTTGCGTTAGATTTAGTGTGTTTTTGGAGCCCGGGTAGGTTTTATATGGTAGATTTTCATCAAATGTTCATAAGTTGATGAACAGTTTCCGTCATAAGCTCAATTTTAACTAAAAAAAATCAGCTATACAAGATGTGCCATTTTGACAGAATGAAGAGAACGTCAATTTTTCAAATGGAACATCCTACATTTTTTTTGCATATTCATGTTCTGCTTTTTCAACTGTCTCATGCCTGTACTTTTGTTTTCCAATTGTGTGGCAGTGCTACCAACTAAAAATTAGAAACTGAAAAAAATCGCGTTTTCAGAGTTTGCTTAAAAAATTGTAGCGGCCTTGCTTTTGAAGACTCGAAGATGAACCTTATATCCTAGACAGACTGCACGTTAATGATCATTACACTTAATGATCATTAACGTTAAATGACGATTGCGAATTTGGGGGTGACACACTACAAATCGTAATAAGCCGACGAGCTTGCGCCGTAGCGCGTAAATAAACGTGGCGATCAACTTTCCCCAAAAATGTCCATGTCAAATTGTCGAATGGTCCGAAGTATTGGGTTATTATTGCCCTTATTTATCTATAATAATAATGATAATTTCATATTTTCGGTGAGGTGTGACGTGGTATTTAGCTTAGATTCCATAATCAAGAAAGCAATAATTATTTTATTATTGCTTGCAATGTTCACACTACACCATACTATCTTTATTTCTTGTCAAAATATTATGTTGAATTTATATTGAGTCGAAAGAAATGGAGGAAAAGAAGAATAAGAGACTGATGATTTAGTCAATAACCTGATCAAAATCGCATAGTCCCATAGTCTAACCAACTTTTAATTTCGCGCGGCCCTGGCTTGTGTGCGCGGCTGGCAAGTGGCTAGGCAACCGACAGATGCTTGTTATAGTTCATTATTTTCGTATCTATCGTGTGGTCATTCCAACTTTTTTTTGCAATTCTTCAACTGATTTTGCGATTAGTATGGAACAAAAATATTTATGGAATTTAAACACTGATATAGGTACCTACCTGTCTCCCGGATACTTACGGAAAAACCTATTCCCTCATCAATAAATTCGACTTTGCCAAAAATAGTGCCGCCAACCGATATTCAGCTACAAGTTCGCAATGTTCGTATCATCCAACTTTCGCGAACGGGCGGTCATTTCTTATCTAAAGCGGGAAGATTTTTCAATTTTTCGTACGTGCTTATACCTACGTGCACTCTACGGGCATTGGGGAGTTTGCGCGTGCACACGTACGTGCGACGTAACGTAACTTTCAACGTCAAAATTGGCGAGTTTGTTATCTGCAATTCATTGCGTTACGTCCTACGTTCAATGAAATCGCAAACTCGCTACTCCAAAAGCGTAGCACTATTTTTTTGAGCGCACGTCACACATGGGTTGAGCGGTGCGTGGTACCTTATTCCGAATTTTCATTCTGGACACTATTCTGAGTGGTTTATGATTTAGTTGACAAAATTTGAGAGATTTGCTGAAAGTAATTGGCACCTCCAGCTGTAATATAATAAGTGATAGATTAATAGTGTTTTCGAGTCACTAGAACCGAACCAGTTCAGCTCTAAAATCAGGGGATTTGATTGGTTCTCGAAAATCCCTGGCCAGTCATCGATAGCAATTTTCGAGCTGAACTAGCTCGGTTCTAATGACTCGAATATGCTACAAGACAACGATAGATCCCCCCTATGAGTACAGTTGCTGACCACCACCAGTTTCGGTGGAACCAGCAGGTAAAGAATTGAGAAAAAAAACCTTAATAATAATTGAATGCTCCTACTCAACCTGAACTTTTACTTTAAACCTAAAATTGCAATGTAAGATGTTGATTGATGATTGTGTTGTTTTTTTGTAGGCTGTCGGTAACAACAATGGCATAATTTTGGACACAGAAGACATCAAAAAACCCCTGATAGAGACGACAAATGGAATCATGTTCGAATTGAAAGGTGAGAAAAATGCATTGCTGATGCACTTCGCTGTAATTTATCAAAAATGTGCATGTCTAATGAGCAACCTTATACCGTATGTTCATTAAAAACTTCAATAAAGGGAGGCTGTGACGCAGGCCATTCGATCCGAAAACGGCCAGATTGTCATCCGTCCACGGCCTCCCATTATTGAATTTTTTAATGAACATACTGTAGTACAAGAAAGATAGATTTCAACCTCGGAAAAAATATGGACGTCCTGAAAATTTGATATTCTGTTCGGAATTGAGTGCTCTACAACATATCCAAAATCGCCAAAAATCGCACCCGGGGGTTTTGAGTTCTTGGAGGGGGGGGGGGGGGTAAAAAATTGCTGGTAAAAATGGAGGGGATGGAACCCGTCAACCCATTGGATGCGAATTTATTATAGTTCGACGTATTATATCCCATTGATACCATTTTGGCACAAAAAGTGTCCATCATTGTTGAAGGGGAGTAGTGGGGGGGGCGAAGCTCTGCTAGGTGGTCCATTTTGTTTTTATGGCCATGTAGAACCGATCACGACAAGTTTGGTATCTTTTCCGACTAAATTCAATCACCTGAGCTCGTATCCGATGTGTAAATTCGGATGAAGACAAGTTTGAACAAGTTAACTTGAGAAAACTTGTTTTTTCTTTGACAATTTTCACGAATTTTTTTGTTTACTGTTGGAGGTGTTCATTTTAAAAAAAATTTCAGGGACCATTGAATTGAAGTGTATTCGCCACAAAAATCATCCACTCGATGTATAATTTTGTTTATCGAGTTTGAAAAATCGATTTGAACTTGAGCCGGCGCGGCGCGTCGTCTACTACTGACCAGAACACTACAGCATGCACCTTTAAATAAAAACCCCTCAAACTATTGGAGAAATAACAACTCATCTTTGAAAATTGGAGGATTTGTGGAGAATTGAATTCCCTATAACACAAACAAAATCGCCATGAATCGCACTGCAGGGTTTTCAGTTATTTAAGGGGAGAGGTAACAGTTCATAGAGTATGAATCTTGCCAAAATGTTATCTTCCTCCTCGAATAACTCAAAATCCTGCATTGCGATTCATGGCAATTTTGTTCATGTTATAGGGAATTCAATTTTGCACAAATGCTCCAATTTTCGAGGATGAGTTGTTATTTCTCCGATAGTTTGAGGTGTTTCCATTTAAAGGTGCATGCTGTAGTGTTCTGGTCAGTAGTAGACGACGCGCCGCGCCGGCTCAAGTTCAAATCGATTTTTTAAACTCGAGAAACAAAATTATACATCGAGTGGATGATTTTTGTGAAGAATACACTTCAATTCAATGGTCCCTGAAAATTTTCTAAAAATGAACACCTCCAACAGGAAACAAAAAATTCGTGAAAATTGTCAAATAAAAAACAAGTTTTTTTAAGTTAACTTGTTGAAACTTGTTTTCATCCAAATTTACACATCGGATACGAGCTCAGGTGATTGAATTTAGTCGGAAAAGATATCAAACTTGTCGTGATCGGTTCTATATGGCCATAAAAACAAAATGGACCACCTAGCAGAGCTTCGCCCCCCCCCACTACTCCCCTTCAACAATGATGGACACTTTTTGTGCCAAAATGGTATCAATGGGATATGATATGTCGAACTATAATGTATTCGCATCCAATGGGTTGACGGGTTCCATCCCCTCCATTTTTACCAGCAATTTTCTACCCCCCCTCCAATAACTCCAAACCCCCGGGTGCGATTTTTGGCGATTTTGGATATGTTGTAGAGCACTCAATTCTGAACAAAATATCAAATTTTTATGACGTCCATATTTATTCCGAGGTTTTGCCGATTTTTTTACTATTTTTCCTGTACTATTAGTGCATTTGTAATAAATTATCACCAGGCCATTTGCTTGCTTTGTTGTGATGTTACACGTACAACGTACATGTTTACTCGAAAGTTTTGCCCCACCTCAGGGGCTATTCCCTTTGAGATCATTCAAAAAATAAACAAGATTTCCTGAGGTTTTTTCAGTCTTAGTTTCGGAATCCAGCCTTTGTTCTGCGTGTAGAGTTAACCCAAGATGGATATAGTGAGTTGGTGGACTGAAAAACTATTTTTTTTTATATATCTTGCAGTATACTGAGTGTTTAAAAAAACTTATATTTTTTTGGCACCCTGTATCCAATTTAAATATTGGAAATGATGTAGCTTCTTTTGAGTTCGAATAGGTATTGGCTGGTATTTGATTATTGTGATCATATTGTCGGAAAACGTCACACCCGGTATGTCTCGGTTTAACCGACTCGACGGCGCACCTGGTGAGCTCACCATAGATGCCCGTAGACGCACCATTCTAGCTCCGTCTGCCTCCTTCTATCGCAAATGGGCTTTGAAACGGTAAATGCCCGTAAAAACCGTATAAGAATTGCATAAACACATGTACATTTCCGGCGCATTTTTGATATCAAAAAGAGGTGAAATTTTGAAATTGAGTTTTGACCAAATGAACAAGATTTTATTGCGAGAACGATATACTAGTATCGATGCTGAAGCTCACAAAAACCGTTTCAAACCATCTGGATTTCTTGGGTGCTGCGCAAGCGCATGTTCCGATTGTGACACCTAGTGTCTACTGCCTACTTGCCTAGAGTGAATAATGTAAATAGTGCAAACTGGCGGACGTATCTGAATGTGATTCGAATTAGTTTGTTGACTGTTATTTACTGTTCATAATTCAGGTGGATCGAATGGCTTTATATTGAATGGTCGGCTCGGTCCCCAGATCTGAGCCCGTTAGACTTTTTCTTATGGGGCTACATCAAAAACCAAAAAAGGGGTTGTTATTAAAAAAAAAGTCTATGACGTCACTGCTTGAAAACGGGGAGGGGTAGAAAAATAAAAATGATCGAAAAATATTTCTTCGAAAAAAAAAATCAATTCGACTTCTCGAAGCGTTTTTCGATATTCCTGATCCTGACAGGGAGAAAGAAAAATCCATCATTCCAAACTTCTGACGCACACTGTATATCTGGATTCAACATAAAAAACCGCATCATTTTCAATACTTGATGCAGGGTGTCACAAAAAATTTAAGTTTTTTAAAATATTCTGTATACCACTAATAGGCCAGGCGGTATGTCGGTAAAATCACTACAATCTGGAAAAAACTCCGACCAAAGCTTTTATGGTGTCAAACTCTTCGTAAGGTCAGCAGGTACCTACCACTGAGTTTCCGCCCAAAAACGAGTTGTGCTGATTCCTCCACATCTGCCCAAAGGTAAAGGATGTCTTCAAGGTGCAAAAAGATCTGTTAAACTCCCGTACTTTTTCATTTTATTTGCCTCAATGCAAACTTACAGCTCTAACGCAAACATTGGAAGCATTTGTCATCATTTTTGTGCCAGTCTTACTGTTGAAAAAAAAGATTTCTTTGTGCGGGTCAGATAAATCACATTTAATTGTTTTTCCACACAAGAAAACGATGAAGCAACATGTATTTTGGATGTTTTCTAATAACTTGTACTCATTGAGCCCATTGATGGCGTTAAAATTTCAATAACAGCATTTTTGAAGATGTTGTCAGCAAAAAAGAGAAAAATTTTCACCCGTCTGTTCAGCAGCAATTTTTTCAATTTTATCAAACACCGTTCGCGAAAATTTTATAAGAAATGAAAAGCTCAAACTCTTCTCTAACGATATCGTGCCTGGCTTAACCGCGGCACGCACCTTAAAGTCTAAAAAACTGTTTTCTTTTCGAGAGGTCCTGTTTCACCCGTGTGCGGCCGTGCCTACTTGACATAGACCGGACTGATCACACGAGCTTGGAAATGTACTCTTTTCCAGCTTTAAAACGCGACAATTATTATTGAGACTTTGTACATTGATTTATGAAGAAATCATACATAATTTTATCATTAATGATCGTGTTTCAAAGCTGGAAGAGAGTACATTTCCAAGCTTGTGTAATCAGTCCGGTCTATGTCAAGTAGGCATGACTGCACGCGGGTAAAATAGATCCGCTCGAAAGAAATCAGTTTCCTACACTTTCAAAAAGCGTGTCGCGATTGGGCCAGATATAATATCATTAGAAAACAGTTCCAGCTTGTCATTTCCTGTAAAATTTTTGATAACGGTGTTTGGTAAAATTGAAAAAACTCCTGCTGAACAGGCGGGTGAAAATTATTCACTTCTTTACGGGCAACATCTTCAAAAATGCTGTTATTGAAATTTTAACGCCATCAATGGGCTCAGTGAGTACAAGTTATTGGAAAACATCCAAAATACATGTTGCTTCATCGTATTCTTGTGTGGAAAAACAATTAAATGTGATTTATCTGACCCGCACAAAGAAATCTTTTTTTTCAACATTAAGACTGGCACAGAGATGATGACAAATGCTTCCAATGTTTGCCTTAGAGTTGTAAGTTTGCATTGAGGCAAATAAAATAAAAAAGTACGGGAGTTTAACAGGTCTTTTTGCACCTTGAAGACATCCTTTACCTTTGGGCAGATGTGGAGGAATCAGCACAACTCGTTTTTGGGCGGAAACTCAGTGGTAGGTACCTACTGACCTTACGAAGAGTTTGACACCATAAAAGATTTGGTCGGAATTTTTTCTATCCAGAATGACCTACCGTCTGGCCTATAAATGTACATAGAACATTTTGGTGTCTAATATGAATCCTACCGAGAAAATTGTCCGGAGTTTTTTTTTCTGCCAAATCATTTCAACGGGGAAAATTTTAATATGGAAAATCTTTTGGCCGAATGAATCGCGACCCTATCACGATGAACAGAATATTTTTATGTCTAATATTCTACTCCCTGGAGCGTGAAACCTACAAATTTGACTGGCCTACTGCTGTTTTTGAAAAGTGTTTTTCTTGAAGAAAGTCTTCATTTTCTTCATTCCATCTCATACAGGACACATAATTTTCCTCGATTATTTCAAACACCCTGTCCACTTTGAATACTCACGTCGGACCGAAGGGTTGACTAAGGATGCGACTTTCACGGAAACGTGTGGAAATGTTCCGAGATTAACAAGACTGTGCGAAGAAAAACTCGAAAAGAGGATAAGAAACGGCAATATTTATTCGACGGGGTCGAGTTCGTTGTTGGACATGTTAGCTGGTGTCCTTTGCTTGCTCCTCTTTTCTCTTTGCTCCTCTGTGATGTCTGCCCTTCTCCCCGACCAACGGCGTCGCCGAGCTGTGCTGACGGGAGTAGGCCTCCCCGAACATGCTGACGCTGGCGTCGTGCGATCCTTTTTTTCTCTGGGTGAGCGTCTGCGTGGGAGACACGCGTCTGCCGTTCTGACTGGTGACCGGCACCGGCAGCGGCGTCGACGCCGGTATGATGACGCTGTCTTGCGAGATGACGCGCGGCTTCGGTTCCAGTTCGTACGGCTTCTCGTCCATTTCGTACGGCTTCCGGTCCAGTTCGTACATGGCTTCGGGGCCTGACATCGGTCTCGGTGGGCTGTTCGCGGCGGCAAGCATCAGGGCCAGCTCCTGTTCGGTGGGCGGGTGGTCTTCGTCGTCGTCTTCGTCGTTGTCGTTGACGTATTTGAGGAACTCGTCTTCCGTCTTGCTCAGCCGTTTTCCGGTTTTCGAACTGCAACAGTTGAAGAGACGTTCTCGTGAAACGCGATCGGACATTCAGAATGAAAAGTGAAAGAGATTGAAGCGAAGGAGTATCATTCATTCAGCATTTAGCCGGGCCATCGGCGTGAAATTAAAGAAAAAACAGTCCATCTCCCCACCTTGCGGTGTGTCTTAATAGGAAGCCTCGCCCAAAAAAGTCTTCGCAGCAATAAATCATTTTGGTACATTATTACAAAAAGTACACATAAAACACGTACACACATACAATAAGTATCGGTATTGTTTTGTTGTTAGCTTGGAAACTGTTTAAAACTTGCTTGACAAAAAATTAATAATAATAGTACCTACTCTAAAACTTCAATGAAGTGATATCGAAACATATTTGCCAAATGTGACCTGAGATAAAATAAGTAGTCATAACTGCAAAAAAACGGGGAATGAAAGGAAAACAGAAACTGTAGTAACAGTAACACTTCTTACTTGTTACTATGTGACACGTAAAAATACCTCTCATCTGCGATTCGCGGTAAAAATGGGAGATTATCCAACTAATTCGAAAGTTTGAAAGACACGAGCAGAGCAAATGTTTGGAATAGGACCTTTTTTTTTTCGTATAAAGCAAATATCTGATTATTTCTGTAAAAGCTCAGATTTATACGAAAAATGCCAATCTCAGTGAATGTAGTGCTTTTGCACACTAAATATGAGTGGCATGCGCGCACCACTCCTCTACAGTTGTTGGTTGCGTCAGAAAAAAAAATCATATCTAAAAAATTATAAGTCCTAGATCAAAATTTTTTGTTTTAAAAATTTCTGCAATACTTTGGCCTCAATCGCTTCGCTGGTTGTATACAGGGTGTTTCAAATTTAAATCCGTCCTCTCAGGAAATGATGGGGGACGTCAAAAGAAGTAGACTTTCTCGAGAAAATATATGTCAGAAACGAATAATAACGGAGATATAGACGTTCAAAGTTGAACTTTAAAAATCGATTTTTCGTCATAACGTTGAAACTTCAGAACAGATTTTGTTGAAATTTGAACCGGAGATTACTGAAATAAGTCGGTATCCAACAATAATAACGCGTTCCATAAAAAATTTCCACGGGCGTGAATAATGAGAGATGCCTCCGCTTTTTCACCCTTATTTTTTACCCTTCAAGTAATTTTGTAGATTGTTCATACTTTTAAATTCTGTGTTCAATTTGGAAGAAAATGTTACTCTTGCAAAATGTATATTGAATGCGTTGTTTTCAAGATATTTGGGTTTGAAACTACGAAAAACACATCAAAATATCCACTTTCAAGAGCCCAAAAAATGTTTTTTCCTAAAAACTTCTCGTTTCTTAGAAAAACTCATGGTTCATCAACTTGAAATACCTAGAAAACCTATTCCAATAAAGGAATCATTAGTTATCTTGGATTTTAATTTTTTGGTTTTTGAAAGTGCGATGATGGTGTTTTCGAGATGTTCGAAGTTTCAACCTCAAATATCCAAATTGAACATTGAATTCAAAAATATTAACAATTTACAAAATTACCTGAGAAGGTAAAAACTAGGGGTGAAAAAGCGGGGGCACCCCCCATTATCCAAGCCCCTGAAAATTTTTGATGGAACGCGTTATTGGTGTTCGATACCGACTTATTTCAGTAAGCAATGATTCAAATTTGAACAAAATCGGTTGAGAAATTCCAAAGCTATGACAAAAGAACTATTTTCAAAGTTCAACTTTGAACGCCTATCTCTCCGTTATTACTCGTTTCTGACATATATTTTTTTGTGAAAGTCTACTTCTTTTGAAGTTTCCCATCATTTTCTGAAAGGACGCGACTTAAATTTGAAACACCCTGTATAGAAAACTGTGAAAACAAAAATTTCCCTCGCTAACTGAAAATCTGGATGCATTCATAGCCGATAAAAATGTTTATTAACTTAATAAATAAATAATTAACCATTGTTCCTCAATCGCTGTCCCACTGTAAGGAAGGTCTGGGTATGTACTTCAATTTAAAAAAAAAATTAAGCACATAGCTTCATTAGATCAAAATATATGATGATGTATACGTTGGTATCTATGCGTTTTCTCTATTTTAGATGAATTTCGCGAGTTGTGCATTCTTTATTGGTGTTAAAGATTGTTTATATTTGACTGATCATCTTTAAACGTCGTCGGTATCAACCGGCAATAGTTGAGATTCGATTAACGAAAAAATGAACTGGATATGTTCAACCGTTCGGAAGATACGGAATATTTAAGTAAATTTTGTCAAGCGAGGGGTTAAAAATAGTTATTAATACCGGGTGTTTATAAACGACTGTGATCGCATCGCCTTTGGAATCCGCTTTCGATCACTACAATTGCCTCTGTTACTGCGTTTTTCGGCCTGACCCATGCCTGCCGCGATCACAGTTTCTTATAAACACCCCGTATAACGAGAATATTATGCAATTGTATCTAACGTATTATGAGTAACTAACGCATTATGAGCTACTGTAATATTATGATCCTAATAATTATTGATAAAGGTTCAACATAAAGCAAACATAATAAGTGATGATCCAATAAAAATAATAATACGAGGAAAATCACGAAAAAGAAAAAAAAAACGGCAACAAATAGCCTCCGCCACTGCACTATGTTTGGCGAGGCTTAAAAAACAGTGCATTCAATACATTTGAAGTGCATTGGTATTCATTTTTTGACTTGAAAATGTACTTCTTGTACAGGGTGATCACGCGAGATGGGACCCCCTCAAGTGAACGGGAACGTCATACAAAAATGTATGACACTTGTGGATTTTTCAAATAATTTGTCAAAAAATTAATAAAATCTCAATTTCGTGGATATTATTCTAATAAAGATGGCTGTGATTACAGCACTAAATTTCAGAAGTGAGTCTTGTTCCCATTCAAATCCAATGTTTTGTTAATCTGTAGCCTTAAACATAGTTTTAGTGTTTTTTTGGGTATTTGTTGCTGTAATCACAGCCATCTTATTAGAATAATGTCCATGAAATTCAGATTTTATTGATTTTTTTGACAAGTTATTCGAGAAAAAATCGACAAGTGCCATACAGTTTTGTAATCAGCAAAGCAAACTGTCTAGATTACAATAAGTAAATACAGAGTGTCGCAAAAATTCAACTTTTTTCTTCTACACCCTATATATCATGAGATATAAAAAATTATGGTAAATATATCCAAAAAGTACAGGAACAATTATCAAGGATTGGTTTTTTATTTTGAAAAATATCTCAAAGGGGAAGCATTCAGCTGGGGGGTCCCATCTCGCGTGATCACCCTGTACAAAGAAAAACAATTATACAGGGTGATTCAAAAGTGTCGGACCAGAACAATACACGGTGTACAGGCTGGCCCAACAAAAACGGAATAAGAGATTTTCGGGCATTCGCCCTCATTTTTTAGCGCATTTTCGTAGGAAATACGCTATTAGCCGCGCTTTGATGTCCGTCCGTCAGTCCGTCTTGTAGTTGAACTCCTCCTAAACGAAAAGTCGTAGCGGTATCGGGTTTTTGGCAAATTAATGCTGACTGTCTGTGGATGGGAATAGGCACAACAAATATTTGGTTAGACCGCGCGATTGCAAGATTAAAATAAAATGTCTAAAAAGTCGGTATTCAACGCTACCTACGGTGTGAACTTCTGCATCGAGGAATCTTGCGAACCGTTCTAGATACATGCTTACATGCAGCGAACGAAATATGCACAAATTAATGGAGACATCTTCAGTGAAAGAATCATTTCGATTCCTTTATTGCAATAGAATGTACAATTCTTTTAAGAAACGGCTTCCCTTGCGATTCCATATTTTTCGGTATTTAACGCTACAGTGTGAAATTCTACATCGAGAAATCTTGCGAACCGTTCTAGATACATGCATACATCAAGCGAACGAAAGATGTGAACAGAAATGGAGAAATTTTTAGTGAAAAAATTGACCTGATTGATTCATTCTCAAAAAAGATATTTCTATTTATATGCGGAGTCTATACTTTATGCACTTATATGCGGATGCGATTTTCAAGTCGCGGTGTTGCGGTTCATCAAGCTTCTGGCTCCGTGTTTGTGATCGATATAGGACATTTTCTAGTTTTGGTTGATGTCATTCTGTTGTTTTCATTTATTATTGACTACTTGTGTTTTCATAAAGATTGATGATTTCTTGTGGTGCTTTTGGGACAACCTGTTACGAGGTAACAGTGAACAGTGTACTCATCTGCACTCCGAAAATGCGCTCATGAGACTCACCCCGGTGAGGACTTTGCTACTTGTTCCAAATAAGCCCGGACAGGTCAGCTTTGTTTTCAAGGGGGACGTTCAACTGCTGTTAATTTAACCGTGAAGGTTCATCCCCGTAGTCAGGGTAGTCATTTTGAAGCTGGTTCAATTATTGTCTTTACAGCGGTGTTTTTATTTTATTTTTTCGATTCGATGCAAATTTTCCAAGATAATGCTAATTTCAGTGTTTTTGGAGGGTTACAGCCCCTTCCAGGAGCCGTTGCCTAGAGCGCAGTTGCCGCTCTAGTACTGGAGATCGTCAACCGAACTAAAAAACTCAAAAAAAGTGTCACCCTGCAAAATTTGACCCCACTTTGGAACTAGACAACTTTGGAATGCTACAAGCAATTCAACCAATTTTCAGACCGTTCGCTAGCCCAGCCTTCAGCTATTAGTCAGTATTTTTCAAAAACATGAAATATTCCACATATTTATACGTAATTTTGTACGGTACTAAATTTCTGAAAGTTTGACATGCTCCCTCTTGACCAAACATTTTTTTACTGTATTTCAACACCGTAGGCAAGAAGGTAAACCTCATCACCTCGAGACGGTTTTTGAATTTTCGGTGTATCTCTCTTATTTACTACTGGACAGGGAGCTGGTGCCTCAAAACTTACGTCATAAGGTACATGATTTTAACCCTGTAGGTCTAATGTGCGTTGATAAGGTTGCTAAAATTTCTTTGTCTTACATGTCAGTCCGGGGGCTTTAGGCTGGTATAGGCTTGTCAATTTTCGAAAAATGTCAAAAATTTATGTCATAAGGTACAGGAACGAAACCAACGGGCTTTTGTGTGGAAACATCCCCTTAATAAAAGATCGGGTCATAAGACAAAATTTTTGGGGGCTCTAGGTCCATAGGACAAGTTTGAAATTTTCAAAAAAGGCCAAAATTTACCTCCACCTGGAGACTTCTCCTTTGGCATAATTTTAGGAATGAAAAACGATTCTTACATGATTTTTTAAGCAGATTTCGAATCTGTCCACAAAAATTTCTAATGGTACATCGCAAATTCAAAAAAATTTCCTCAAATCGTACACCCTGTATTTTAACATGGAAATCGATTCCGTTTTTCATCCTGATTACAAATATATATATCACACTTGGTGGGTTAGTCAACAAAACGCCTGTGAAAAAATTGATAAATTTTGGTCCTTTTTTTTGAAAATTTCAAACTTGTCTTGTAGAACGAAAGTCACCAAGAATTTTATCTTACGACCAGATTTTCGATCAAGGGGATGTTTCCACACAAAATCCAGTTGGTTTCATTCATGTACCTTATGACGTAAATTTTTGGCAATTTTTTCGAAAATGGACAGGCTCATACCAGTCTAAAGCCTCCGGTCTGACATGTGAGACAAAGCAATTCTTAACAACCTTATCAACGCACATTAGACCTACAGGGCTAAAATCATCTACCTTATGACGTAAGTTTTGAGGCACCAGCTCCCTGTCCATACAGGTGGCCTCGAAAAGCTAACTTTCTTGTAATCCATTAATAGCTCTTTTCCTCGTTACCCTATTCTCAAAATTTTCGGCTTATTTCAAGAACAAAGCTCCAGGTAGGAATCCACCTTTCCCATGCGAGAAATTACTTGCGCGCATACCTGTGAGCGCAGGCTCCCGCTAATTCATTCGGCTACTACAGACCGCCAGTTGTACCCACACAGGTATGCGTGATGTTCTCATGGGAAACGTGGATACCAAAGGATCAAATGCAACTCAAGATAGACATCCAAGATACAGGGTTGCATGAAAAGTGACCCAAACCTGAACTTTTCTCGGAATCTAGGTTGAGAGGAGAATCGAATGTAAATCAACTTACCTTCTGAAGTACCATTCATTCTGAACACTGCAAGGTGATTTTTTCTTCTATGGGCCTAGAATTGCTGTAGTCCAGGAATTTCAGCAAAAATAGCGAACAAAAATGAAAGCGAGCCGGATTTTTGTATATAAGCTCAGTTAAGCATGTAGTTTAACATAGCAAAAGTCCTCAAGAATCCGGTGTGAGCTTCGGCCGTTGTGGCCTCGAGAAGAACTTGAGGATCAGTTTTTCGCGTATATCTCGTGAACTATGGCACTTAGGAAGAAAGTGTACGGGAAAAAATTGTTGGAAATTTTATTGTCTATAAGAAAGGTCGTTACACATTTCATCGTCAGTTTACTCCTTCTTCGTTAAAACACAAGAAAATTAAAATAATCCAGATGCTCGATGCTGAAGACTGTATGGACCTTGAGTTTTATGATGGCGGGGTGCCATTTGGTAGAGGTGTTGCTCGATCTATTCTGTTTTGACTGAAACTATTTGCCATCAATACCAACTATGCCGGCGGCATATTTAGGGTGAAATAAAAATCAAAAGTTGAACAAATGTACCTCAAGAACCAAAATAGGTGAAGACATATAAATTGCCAAAAATATTCCTTATTACATGGTCATGAAGTCGTCGTAAATTTGGATCAAATATGTTGAGCCGTTTCTGATATATCTTCAGAAGGCTGAAGTCGTTACGAGAAAAAACTAGTTTTCCGTATATCAGTAATTCTTCAGATATTGAATCGAGACTTGGTGTTTTGAATCGAAACAATGATAAATAACATTTAAAATTAAATAATAGTAAAAAACACTCTCTAGGCCAACTACTTTTAGAAAAAACACAGTCAACTTTTTTTCTGATGAGTAGGCGAAAACATTATTTTTTTCGGTAACAACTTCAGTGTTTTGAAGATATTTCAAGAACGGCTCAAGATATCTAATTCTAGTTTACGATGACTTTATGACCATGAAATCAGAATTATTCTTGGCGATTTACATGTCTTCACCTATTTTGGTTCTTGAGGTACAAATGTTCAACTTTTTATTTTTATTTCACCCTGTATATGCCGCTGGCATAGTTGGTATTGATGGCATTAAGTTTCAATCAAAAGAGAATGGATCGAACAACACCTCTACCAAGTGGCACCCTGCCATCATGAAACTCAAGGTCTGTACAGTCTTCAGCATCGAGCATCTGGATTATTTTAATTTTCTTGTGTTTTGACGAAGAAGGAGTGGATGATGGAATGTGTAAGGACCTTTCTTATAGACAATAAAATTTTCAACAATTTCTTCCCAAGCACTTTCTTCCTAAGTGCCATTGTTCACGAGATATACGCGAAAAACTGATCCTCAAGTTCTTCTCGAGGCCACAACGGCCGAAGCTCACACCGGATTCTTGAGGACTTTTACTATGTTGAGCTACATGCCTAACTGAGCTTATACCGTCCGTTTTTTTTTTCTAGGCCCCAGCGCGTAGCGCCTTTATTATGGGTTCCACACCCAACATGTTATATATTTTTGAAATCAGAAAAACAAAATCTTTCGATTGATGGTATGTCAATTTTTTTTTGACAGATGTCATTTTTTGACAATTGACAGAATGGTACTTGTGATACATCATTTCAAAGCCCATTCAATTCTGAGAAAAATTGTGTCTTCATTTTTGGAATAGGATGTCTTTCACAGCTTCTAGAGGTCTTCAAATAGGAAAAATTGTTGAAATTCAGAAATACTCAATAAGTACGTAAGTATAGGCAAAACAGGTATTTTCAATAATAACTAATGATAATAATCAATGATAAATCACAATGAAACGAAAAATGTCCCGAAGGAGTTACTCGAAATGTCTGTCTCCTTGTTCCTTGAATGAGAGATTCAACTACCGGTGAATTGGAACTGCCAGCCCAACGCGATAGTATCCGAGGTGGCCAGGTATGACCCCCTCGATTTTTTTTATGAGCCTATCTGAAAGATAAGGTGTTTATAGAGTCTCCCGCTGATTTGGACGATTTAAAATCAGAATATTATCATCAGTTGATAATAAAAATACCTTTTAATTATTGAGCAGGTATTTCTGAATTTTAACAATTTTTCCTCTTCAAAGATCTCCAGAAGCTGTAAAAGACATCCTATTCTAGAAATGAAAACACAGTTCTCCTAAGAATTTTATGGGCTTTAAAATGGTGTGTCACAAGTACTATTCCGTCAATTGTCAAAAAATGACATCTGTCAAAAATTATTTGACATATCATCAATCGAAAGATTTTGTTCTTCTGATTTCAAAAATATATAATATGTTGGGTGTAAAACCCATAATAAAGGCGCTATAAGCTGGGGCCTAGAAAAAAAAACGGACGGTATACAAAAATCCGGCTCGCTTTAATTTTTGTTCGCTATTTGCGATTTTAACGGCTAAAATTCCTGGACTACTGGTTAACAAGCTAAATTTGAACTGTTTGCTTTTGAACGAAAAATATCACCCTTGTGCACCTGAAAATGTTCGTTACCAAAGTAACAAAAGCCTAATAATCACTAACAAACAGTTATCGACAAGTGAGTGATTGTTCCGATTTAAGTAACGTTGGTTACGAGCAGCTTCATGTGAGCAAGGCCCCGATTCTTTTTCGAAAACATGAAACCGATCGGTTGAACGGTAAAAAAGTTGAGTTGAAAAAAGATTTTGAACATTGAACTTTGAGGGGTCGTTACTTCATCAAGGGGCACCTCTTGCAATTCATTCTTATCGCAAACTTTATATTTTTGAATGCTGAACCCGAGAATATCAGGCTAGGTATTTACTTCTGAAGCACCTGTATATTCATTATTTTTTTACCTATCAAGTCAGTCAGTTTTCTTTGAATATTATTTGTTTTTGGCCAATCAGTACAAGTGCAAGGTAGGTCTCAATTTCGTCCATTAACCGCCGTACTAAGCATACAAATTTTCAAAAAACTCCACTCAATCAGTGTGGATGTCAGATGGTAAAGTGCTGTGAAACGTGTTCTTGAGCTGTGTATTTGTGCTCTGCTTGATTCGTACCGAATCCCCAGCTCCTCAATCTACCCCGAATGGGACTACGTGCCTACGCGTACGCTTCGTGTAAAGATGGTCCAACAGGTGCGAATTTCGTATAAGTACTTTGCAACATTTCACTCTGCACGTTGCAAAAATTCTAGTCAAAATCTTCTCGATTCAGGCTTTCGGCCTGAAAGAACTGCAAAGTGAGAAGTTGCAAAGCTGCTTTGTGGAATAGGCCCACGGTGTAAATTAGGAAGCGGTTCCTTTAGACGGCACTGATCAACTCGGCGTCGGAGAATCTGCCGGTGCAAAGAAGTGACATCAAACTGGAAAAATACTAACTCAGTGTCGTCGTCCCCAACATCGTCTTCATACTGAATTGATGATTCTTCTTCTGCCGATTTTAGCGATTGCACATCGACGACGCTCGGATCTCGCGACGTTCCGACGTTCTTGTCCATGATCTCTTCCAAATCTCTGGCCTCCTTGGTGAGGACGTCCAGCAGCGCGCCGGAGGCGGCCACCAGGGCCGCGTACTGCTCCTCAATCTCCTTGATGGTTTTGTCGTACCCGCTCCTGGCTATCATCCTTTGGTTCATGCTGCGGCATAGCTGAAACGCCAGAATTGATGTCACACGCACATCTACTGCATTTTTTCATCTCCGCCCCGGCGCGATTGGCTTTCGCACCGCCGCGATTGGCTTTCGCACCGCCGCCGTTATCGGTCTCACCACCATCATCGTCATTTTTACCCTCACCACCATCATCGTCGTTTGTACCCACCAGCGTCAGTTTGAAGGTCAGCTTTTCGATTTCGCTTTCGATCTTGGCCTTCTCCATTATCTGGCGTTCGATGAGGTATTCTGAGTCTTTGCGTTGCTTTCGCAGCCAGTTGAGGTACTTGACGATCTCTTCGTTGTTCTTGCGTAAGATCTCGCCAGTTTCTTCCTCGACTGAGTATTTTCGTCGCGACGTGCTGCTGGACACGGTGCCTGTGGTTCCTGTGGTTGTGGCGGACATTCGAACCTGTGACGCTACCGGATAAATTTCAACACAAAAATCGGTCCATTACCAGAAGATGTTACGTGATTTGTGGAAAACGCTCATTTTTTATGACACGTAAATTTTGACGTTGTATTTTACATTTTGTTTTTTTGTTTTTCCTTGACAGCCGAGCCGGACGTTACCAGGACGCCGAAACGTGCACCAACGCCGGTGGACGACGAGGATAACAAGACAGCGGCAATAAAGAACAACGTGGCCTTGGGCGATTTCGCTTCGCCGCCTACACCCCATAGGATCGAGCTGTGCGTGGAAGACAAGCATGGCGCCAAAGACAAATCCAAAGTTGCCAAAGGACGAAGGTTATTTTGAAGTTAACACAAACCATACCAATTTTTGCGATGGCTAATTTTGTTTTTCATCCACACCAGGTTGTACAACAATCAACCACACATAAAGGCCGAAGACTTGAAAGATCAGAACCACAAGCTCACCGAGTATTTTCCGGTCAGGCGATCGGTGCGGAAGACTAAAAAGACTGTTTTGGAGGAGAAGCAGAGATCAATGGAGCAGCTGTTGCGGAGTCAGACTGAACAGGGTTTGGAGGTAATTATTCATCTGTACGCGCAAGCTACGTATTTCCGCAATTCGGAGATGAAAATTGGACTTGAGATCTTTCTATCCATGCCCATACAGGTGTCCTAGAAATATTCAGAGGAAAAAAACTCTAGACCCCCATCTCATACCATGACAGCCCAAGAAGTTGGTAAAGTAGATACAGTTCTTTCAAGTTTGACTTTTCTATTATAGTAGGTTCACTTGTACTGTGACTCTAGTTGGCTGGGCAAATTTTCTACTTTAGCATTGTAGGCTTGCCGCTTTTTTACCTGGTGTGAAACTGACTTCTCTAGAAGTGAAGTTATTTTTCTTATCAAATTGATATCAAAATCTTGGAAAACTGACCTTGTCATACGTGGAAATGCGACTAGAGGGGCGCAGAGCTGTATTACCGTCACCACACTCCCACAGGACCGCCTTCAATTTGAGTCATCTTGACGACGGTCATTCAAGGCCGACAAAAACTCGTTCCGCCAAGGTTCAAAACGAAAGCAAATTGAAAACTGAAGGTACTCACATGAATTTCGGTCCAAAACGCAACTCTGAGCGGCTGGGGTTTTTGAAATTCGGTTTAATAATTTTTTTACACCTAAATCCTGCTGCAACAGCAGGCCTGCTGCGATGTTCCTTGTCTTGCCAATAGTTCTTCATGATTCGGCGTGTCTTTTCGACTGGAAGAGGTGAAAGGATTGATGATTCCATGGGACCCCTTTTTTTGAACGAAGGGCTAATATTTTTTTAGTTTGAATCACGTAAAGTTTAACCGGTTTCGAGAGGTTAGAAATATTTTTGGCACCTGTCAAAAGTCAAAGTTGCTTTGATTTATTTGTTCATTGGCGAAAATTGAAAACAGGTCGAAAAATTTCTACATTTTCCAATAATATGGGAAAAAGAGTCATACATCACGTCCCGCAAAAATGTTTCGTCTATCTGCAGAGCAAATGCGTAAAAATGTGTTCCAAAAGTGGTCCGAACGACGAACGCCAAATGAAGCCAGAGCAGCCAACCGCAAAGTTTTGGGGATTTTCTATATTTAAGATTAGGAAACTTGAAAACAAAATCTCACAGCCGACTAGAATCACGGTACAGGTGAACATACTATAGTTTTTCATCAATAATCAATAAACGAGTTGAGGTATTAGGCTGTAATTTACCAGAATTTTGTTTGGAATCCAGGGCTATTTTCTTTCAATAATTTTTGGGACATTTGTATAATACCTACATGTCTCCAATTCAAATTTCATCTCTAATGAAGCCGTCATTGAATGAACGCCACTGAAAATGCAAGAAAAACATGCATCGAAAAGGTGTATTATTATTATTATTATTGGTGCTTGAAAATGGTAGAATTATTGCTTAGACATAGACCATGATGTCATGATGATATAACAATAGGTAAAACGCTTCACCGACCTTTTTCCGCAATTTTATTGCAGGCATTGGAAATAATGGGGTACAGTGTATTGTTGGTTGCATAGATCCCAGGGGCCAGGGATGGATCGTCAATCTCTTTTTAATGGGAACTGTATTGAAATAAGGAAATGCAGTAATGAATTAGGAATTAAAAATAATAGAAGTATTATTCACGTCGGTAGATTCAAACAATATGCCGAGTCTAAGAATAACATAGTAGATTGAAAAAAAAAAGAAACTATATTTTGTGGCCTCCCAAGTCCATCATTGCCGTTGCCAAAATACACATCTTCAAAAATTAGGACAGTTGAATTTAAAAAAAAAATCGCACTGCCCAAACATTCATGATCCTTCCTAATCACTTTCATGCATGATTTCTTTTTTATGTGGAATAAATTGAAATGTCCTTGTCACAGAGTCAAATTCCACCTCGAACTGCATTTTTTACTATTATGGACTCGGAAGAAAACGGTCGGAAAGTAAAATATACGGCTCTCGCAGAGCAGAGGTGAAGCCAAAAACGTTCAAGAATATTAAAAAATTTGGGTGACTGTGTCATACAACAATACTCACCACACAATATGTTTCATTCCCTATGGATTATTAGTTATTTATTTAATTGCGACGAACTAATTTTCAGTGCGTCAATCACCTAATGGACGCAACGCTGGGTCTTGGGTTCATTTCATTCAACTTTACTTTACTTAGGCTCTCAATTGTCAACTTCATGCGCTCGTTTTCATTGTTCATAGTCAACACTTGATGACATTCACTATCACAGTTCTAAGCAAACTTTGTGGAACCTCCCTATTTTTTTATTTTTTTTAGTGAATCCGAAAATCTCCAATTCATCTGTCAGCTGTGTACATGGACGTCGTCAGGTTCCTAGTTGTTTTTTTATGAACCCAAACAGCTGCAATTCGCCCGAAAAGCTGTGTACATGAACCTCGTCAAGTCCCTAGGTGTTTTGTTTTATGAACCCAAAAAGCTGTGTGCATGGATCTCGTCAGGTCCCCAGGTCTTTTTTATGATCTCAAAAATCTGTAATCCATCCGTAAAACTGTCTACATGGACCTTGTCAGGTTCCTAGTTGCTTGTTTCTCATGGGCCCGAAAAGATCCAATTCGCCCCAAAAGCTGTGTACATAGGCCTCGTTAGGTTCCTAGTTGTTTTTTTTTATGGACCCGAAAAGCTGCAATTCGCTCGTCACTTTCTAAGCTTTTTTACCAATGGCTAAACAGTTCTCCTTTTTGTTGCCGTTTTACTCTACATGTTTTCTTGATTTTTCTTTCTGTTTTCCTTCTTTGTTCGTTTTTATTTATGCTAAATCTGTCTTTCCTATCAAGGTTTTTCGAGTGCGATTCCACTTTCTTACCCACTCAGCACCCCTCTCCGCTCCTCGGTCTCGCTACTGGTGAATCAAGAAGAAATCGTTTCTCTTTAGTTTTTCTTTCTTTTGGCCGTAATCTTCATTTCTTTCCAATATATTCTTCCAAAATCACAACACAACTTCTCTTTGTGAAAGCCATATTGTCTATTTTATCACTCTTTCTCACCTGTTGTTTAAGCTTCTTACCCACCCAGCACCCCAGTTCGCTTCTTGGTCCCGTAACTAGAAATAGCGTAACCCACTCAGCACCCCTCTCCGCTCCTCGGTCTCGCTACTGGTGAATCAAGAAGAAATCGTTTCTCTTCAGTTTTTCTTTCTTTTGGCCGTAATCTTCATTTCTTTCCAATATATTCTTCCAAAATCACAACACAACTTCTCTTTGTGAAAGCCATATTGTCTATTTTATCACTCTTTCTCACCTGTTGTTTAAGCTTCTTACCCACCCAGCACCCCAGTTCGCTTCTTGGTCCCGTAACTAGAAATAGCGTAAAACAGAAAAATGCATAATGATCCACTGACACAGTTTGTTTTTTTCCAACATTTCCGGCTTCTGCAGTAGGACGTACATTTTACTTTCCGGTCGTTTTCTTCCGGGTCCCCAGTTCCTGCAGATCGCCACCAGATTAGCTTGCAATAAATATGTAATACGGGGACCGCAGTTTGAGCAGCGATCGGGTCGTGCTCGTGTATCATTCGTGTGTATTCAAATCAGAGATAAGTTACCGCATCGTTTATACGAACCCGGATTGAAATAAAGTCGCAATGTCAAAAAATATGAAAGTCGCTGGTGTAACTCGACTTCCGGTTGTCGCATCATTTTGCCAGTGACGACATCGTCATCTAGCGAATTCGGTAGCAAACAATTTGGCAGCAGTATTTAGCGAATAAAAGAATGATGAAAATATCGTGCTTCAAGTTCAGTCCTGAATCTAAACATTTTGCAATAAAAAAAAAGTGTTGTACGTTCAACCCTACTGTGATCCTAGTTACTGAGAGATTTTCTATCTAGTTTCCAAACACATAGAATATCCCCAAAACGTTGCGGTTGGCGATATTCGGCACAATGCACAATGATTCACGACGAGACACTTTTGAACATTTCCGCTACAGATGGACTGTAACTTTTTTGTGGATCGTGATGGCTAACGCTTTCCTTAATTTTATTGGAAAATATACCTGTTTTCTATTTGCTGCAGCTTTTTTGCTGCAGAGTTCTGATTGGAACTGACGCCTGAAATTGCTGTTAATGACCAACATGTGGCCAATGAGAGCTCAGCAGCTAAAAAAACTGCAGCATTTGATGCTCAATGTAAGGCCACCATAAAGCTGCATATTTGACCGAAATTGATATGAGTAAATTGATGGCAGCCCGTGCGGTTTTGGTATCTAAATGACGGTAACACGTCTCTGCGCCCCCTTAGTCGCATTTCCTATATGACTTTATTGACTTTTCAATATTTTGATGTCAGTTTGATGAACAACATACCTTACTTAACCTTACATAACCTTACTTTTGGACAAGCTAGTTTCACACCAGGTAAAAAGGCGGCAAGCCTACAATGCTAAACTAGAAAATTTGCTCAACCAGCTAGAATCACGGTAGAGTTGAACGTACTGTATCTTTAACCAGGAATCTTCATTTGAAAATTGAATGCTTCAAGTGGCTTTCATTCTGCGCTCTGCATATATTTTTTTACAAACTACAAAGTCGTCTCAGTTCATCGCTGTGTTGCTGCTCTGCAGTGTAACTCATATTTACTATCATGATGAATATAAAAAAAAGATTGCCAATATTTCTCCAGAATTTTTCAGAAACATTCTTCAAGAGGTTATGACAAATGTGTCTAAAATCATCTGAACCATATGTGTGTTGATGTGATGAAGGCCATGTCATTGAGATTGACATGTCGTTGTTCCTTGACAGTTGAAGTTTTGTACTCTTTGTCGGACGCTGCTTTTTTTAACGGGTTTGGGGGCCGCATAATAGGCGGTTGGAAGCGCGGTGGTTTGTGCATTTGTGAGGCGGCGGGAGGCGGACCTGCTTCACTCTGTGGAGGCGTCTCTCGGATCGAGATCAACGCGGTGCTCTATCGTAAAAATTATTGCAAGGCGTGTGACAGACGTAATGTCAACAATGACACTTGTTTGCTATCTGTAACGAGCTGCAATTCGCGCAGAAAAATCACCGGACGCGTCCGATGGGGCACTGCGTTGGTCCCGACCTGACTGACGCACAGTGGAACGACCGTGGCCAAGTGGTTGGACATCGGTCTCTCATGCCAAACGTCCCGGGTTCGAATCCGGTCGTCGGCAACTTTTTTTTTCCTTCATTTTGTCGGTAATGCAAATATCAATCCCACATTTTGTTGCACTTCTTCAAATACTTTAATTTGACCCATGCCCACGTCAAGTGACATGCGTTTGTGGTCAAGTACAAAAAAGTTACAGAACGATTTATAGCCGATACAAGGTATCAGGAAAATACTCATAACTTCCAAAGTGGCACGTCTAAGCAGGCGTTTTTTCATTCATTTTGAAGAGGAAGATCTCCTCTTCAAACTGATATAGATCATCAATTGGATCCCGTTGGAGACTTACCGCAATTGACCATCTAAGTGAAGTAAGTGTCACAAATCAAGATTTGCCTCCATTTTGGAACAAGATTACTTGAGATTTCCAGGGACGATTTCGATTTTGATTGAATTGTTCGTTGGACCAATGTATCGGCGTATGTATAGAATGTGAATCTGCATAGCTTGGTCGTTTAAATCCATACAAAGGCCTACGGAAAGGTTTAGTTTCAGAACTTCATCACTGTTTTATTCATCACCGTCATGAAATATGTATATAGAAGGTGTATGTGGAGTTTCTTGTGATTTATGGAAGACAAGCCAGATGGCCGATACATTAGTCCAACAAACAATTCAAACAGAATTGAAATCGTCCTTGGAAATCTCAAGTAATCTTGTTTCAAAATGGAGATAAATCCCGCAAATCTTGATTTATGACACTAACTTCACTTATATGGTCAATTGCGGAAAGTCTCCAACGAGATCCAATTGATGATCTATATCAGTTTGAAGAGGAGATCTTCCTCTTCAAAATGAATGAAAAAACGCCTGCTTATACGTGCCACTTTGGAAGTTATGAGTATTTTCCTGATACCTTGTATCGGCTATAAATCGTTCTGTAACTTTTTTGTACTTGACCACAAACGCATGTCACTTGACGTGAGCATGAGTCAAATCAAAGTATTTAAAGAAGTGCAATAAAATGTGGGATTGATCTCGGCATTACCGAGAAAATGAAGGAAAAAAAAGTTGCCGACAACCGGGTTTGAACCCAGGACGTTTGGCATGGGAGACCGATGTCCGACCACTTGGCCACGGTCGTTCCACTGTGCGACGCCAACGCGGGGTGAAATGCCCGCCGCACCGCCTCACAAATGCACAAACCACCCGCACTTCCAACGGTCGATTAAGCGGCAAGGAACCCGTAAAAAGCTAAAGCAGCTCCCGACAGACAATATAAACTTCAACTGTCAAAGAACAACGGTATATCGCGTCGGTCCCGTTAACATGGCCTTCCCGGCATTGACACACGATCATGGTGAAGGTCAAAGAGAGGAAGGAAATCTTGCTATTTTTTCGCGTAACAATGAGCCTTATGAATAAAGGCAATTGCTTTTGCTTGAAATCTAGCAGCAAAAAAAACCAAATAAACATTTGGAAAAGAGGCTTCAAATCATATTTATTATCTCAACCAGTTATTCAAATGTTCAGTAAAACCTAAAGGTGCGTTCAGTCAGCTTATTTAGCCGCAAGTTTTAATTTTAGTCGTAAGTGCTGCATCGGTTATTGGCTGTTCTGAGGAGGCTGGTTCATAAGAGCCAATGTACATCGCTGCGCTTGCGACTAAAATTAAAACTTGCGGCCAAATAAGCTGACTGAACGCACCTCAAGTTAATGAACTAATTGAAGTTGCTGAGTTTTTTGAGAATTTTCGAAAATCAAAAAATCAAGCAGAAGCCAATTGCCTAATCTTAATTTATAAGGCCAAATATGTATATTATTTGACTGAACAGTAATTTACAGGAGTTTGTGACTTGATAATCTTCAATCAGCATTACTCATACCAAAACACATCAACAGTTTGGCGATTTTAACCGAAAGCCATTTTCCAATGTGTGCGAGGTCCTTTGTTCATGTATAAATAATAATAATAATTGTCACACGACATTCAGCTCTTTGAACTCCAAAGCACAAACTAAAGATATGCCGTTTTTGTAACGGGAGATTTTAATCGCAACTCAAGAAATATAATCACTAAAAAAAAAATTGTGATATGAATAGTGATTTTTATATCTCATCATAATTGAGAGCCCACTCAACAAGCCAAAGCACATTCCTCCGACATTTCAAACCTCCCAACGGAAAAAGCGCCAAGACTCATTATGCAGCGAATTTTAACAGTGCGCGAATCTCCCAAAGCTCAAACGTCCGACCGAGATTCACCTGGCAACGCATTTCTCCGACACGCGCGATTGGCGATCCATATTTTCCTCATAATTTAGTTCAGTTTTACTTTTACTCGTACTTGACATTTTACGCGAAATGACACCCGTTTTTTGTTTGTTTGCTAAAATTAAAATTCTTTTTCCAGGTCAGATATTTTGACAACAAAGGACGAGGCGTAGTTGCGGCCAAAGATTTTGAAAAGGGCGATTTTGTCGTGGAATACAGCGGCGACTTGATCGACATCAACGAAGCCAAAAAACGCGAGGAGAAATACGCCCAGGATCTCAGCACGGGGTGTTACATGTATTACTTCAAGCACAGCGATCAGCAGTATTGGTGAGTACTAACTTGACATTTTCTTCTCCTTTTTCCCTTTCCAAATCCGTTGTTGAATACGAAATTCCAACACCTCGCTTTACGCTTGCAAAACATAGCGCACTATTGTTAGAAAGTTAGCGATCTCACGAAACGTACGACGTAACGCAACGCAGAACGTGTAAATCAGCCTGTAACTAAGGACTGCAGTTATTAACATACTCGTATTATTAAGTCGTACTTACGTGTACACATAAACTCTATTGTATCACAGGTAAGTAAGCATAACAAACTTGAAAAAGTTTTTTTTTTTTAAACACCATTCAGGTTGAGTATTTATGGGAGTTGGTAACACTTTGCTCTTTCAATATTGCATGCGATTTAGTACGAGGAGTGGTGTGAATCTGTCAGATGTACACAGTGCCTCGTTACATAATGCATTTATACTTAAGCACCATGATATACAAATTAAAAATTGTTTACCATAACGCAGTACATTTTGGCCTAAAGAAAAAGTTGTTGCTTTTAGCCAGATTTGAACCTTGTTTCTCCGGCTTGGTATTCAAAAAAATTAAAAACTACCAGCTGGTCCTAACACGTACCCACACTTGTAGATGAAAATTAACTTCGGTTTTGGGAAATAATTCAACGTAGCCTTTACGTTTTGAAGAAGCAGGCGCGTTTCGTCTTCATCAAGACTCATCAGTGTCAAGTGTTGGTCCGGTTGCTGCCAGTGGCTGTTGTGGTCGTGTCATGCTTCTTCTTGCGTTTCTGCACTTAGTGTAATTTTTGCTGGTGTAGCATGGAAGTTGCGTTATTCCTTTCTTTGTTGTTGTTGTTGTTGTTGTTGTTGTTGTTGTTGTTGTTGTTGTTGTTGTTGTTGTTGTTGTTGTTGTTGTTGTTGTTGTTGTGGTTGTGGTGGGCTTTTAGTTTGATCCCGTCGAATTTTCCTTTCCCTTTCTTCCGAGCTGAGCTTTCTCCCTTGAAAGATTGCCCCTAAAAGAAGTTTTCTTTGATGAACAGTATCGATGCCACCGCGGAATCCGGAAAGCTGGGGCGCTTGGTCAATCATTCCAGGAACGGCAATCTCATAACCAGGACCCTGACGGTTGATTCCCGGCCCCGTTTGGTGCTCATCGCCAAAGACGACATCAAAGCCGGCGAGGAACTGATGTACGACTACGGGGACCGGTCCAAGGAATCTCTGCGGCACCATCCTTGGCTGGCCTACTGATTTTGTTTTATTGCTTTCGTCCTTGCTGTGGTACAGTCAAGCGTGAAGGAAAAGATGCTCCCATTTTGTCGAGACGACTGCGTGTTTACAGTGCTCATCGTTGAAGGCCTGAATGGGCACATAGCAGAGTACTAGTGGACAAAGTGGGCGTTACTTCCGTGTTTGATTGTACATTGTTGGTTTTTCTTTTCCTCGTTTTCAATATTATCAATCAGTTACTGTATATTAGAAAATCGCGCACCTAATTTATTTTCACACACACACATATACACTCCCACACGTTCTGATAGTATTTATTATTAATTATATAAATTATTGTTACAAAAATGGTAACGTTTTCGTTTACCAATATCGGCTATACATATTTAGTATCAGTTTTATTCCAGTTGAAGGGAATACGAAATGAAACTAAGAACAAGCGCAGCTAGATCGTGCGTATCGTTTTCCTTTATTTTAAATAGACCAAAGTTTTTTTTAGGTTGTGTTTGATGGAGAAAAATATCGAAGAAACACGAATACTATACTTAGTAAAATTAATTTTAACTATTATTAATTTATTGTTGCGAGCGTTGTGTAACTTATCAGTGCATTTGTACTGTATCATTTACACAGGGTGGTTCATTGTTTTTAATTTTCATCCGTAGCTGCCATATTGCATAGAGTGTGAATATAAATTTTTTATCTAGGAAATTATTTGAGTACACTTACAAGGCTGTTTTATTTTTGTAGCTAGTAGCGATATTTTGGGGGACAGTAATTTTTTTTTGTGTTCAGGGGATTTGAATTAAGTCGAATTTACGATAGTGTATTGAAGCCATTTACTATAGTATTGAGTATATCATGTATAAAGCAATTAAGTATACATAATTGGAAGAAAAATTCAGAGGAAGGGGTGGCAAAAATAAACTTCAAAGGGGTAATATAAAACTGGGATATGAGAATGTCATTTCTTTTTTCGATTCCTGGAATGCACAAATTGCGTACACAGGATTATAACCCGCACTTTATCGGTTGGCAAGCGGATATGCTATCAACTCTACCACCAGAGGTGCCGAAAAAAACTTGTTTGAAATTATCTACAAGTAGCAAATATTGAAAAGTATTTGAGAAACAAAAATTGCTGAAATATGCAAGTCCGCACTTGGATGATGTGGAACATTTTAAAATTGAAGGCAGTTTTGAACGTTCAAAAGATTGACCTAAAATGAAATTGTATTGAGGAATTGCTGAACAAAATGCAATTATTGTATTAGCACTTACGCAATATCTTAAATGAATAACTGATGAAAAAACAAAAACGAAAGTGGACGACCCTGTTTAGTAAGTAAATAGATGAAAGGGGGTAGCAAACAAAGAAAGTGTGATGATGATGATCAGGATGATGATTGATCCACCACTGCCTTTTGTACAAGTTTTTTGTAAGATAAAGGGTGCAGAGGGCTATGATAATATGACGAGCTGATATATGAAATTCTTTCAGAATTGGAAAGAGCTTCTAGAGTTTTTGTTTCTACACACCACAACTAGTCCATAATTTAATTTTTTTTTTATTATAGTAACAATTCTGTAAAATTGTAGACACCCCTTGAAATTTCAAAGGACCCTAGTTACCTAGGAATGTTCAGAAATCGGCTTATGATTGGCTGAATGTTTTTTACGGCCTTTAAATTCCAAAGGATTCACACATAATTGGCCCTTATAGAGAGAAAAATATAATTGATTGAAATTGAATTCATTTCAACTAAACTGAAATTTGAACCAGTGTTTTTGTTGACGCTCTAGAATTATGTGTTACTTAGAAAAATAGTTGCATACAGCAAATAAATACTAAACTATAGCACTTTCCATTTGCAAAAGAATATCAGCGATGTGCAGCGCATGATGTAAAATGGTCCCTCGCCCTTTGATATCGAAAAATACCGGAGAAATCAATAATATTTGTCTGGAAATTTGTTCTTTTTTTGGGAAATAGATTTTTGGACTGCACTCTTACACGTTTCGTATTTTGTACATTTACCTCTAGAACACCTTGTTCCTTGTCCTTGTCAAGGCCCTTTCAGTTTTAACCGCTCGCTAGAGAGAATTTTTACGACAAAAAAAAGTGCGCTCAATCCAAGGTCTTTGGCGGTGTAAGTACCTTACAGTTAAGTGCCAGTTTACTTGCGATTTTATGACCTTGGCATTATTACTAATGCTCGAATAATTTTTATTGGCGAGCGCGACGCGTATTTCCGCAAAACGAGACCTGTTCATGAAATATTCGATCGAAACGGTTCATCAGCGATGGCTATGTAAAAGATGCCACTAAGCAAAATATGCGCGCTTGATTTTTGGAATCTCTCACTTGTTGAAATTAGTGGTGACATGTTGCCAAGAAGAGGATACCTAAGGAACGTGAAAAAGGATGAAGGAAAAACATGTTATTTATGTATTTATAGTGTCATCGAGAGACCCTGTTCGAGGTAGTTTATATCTCGACACTGTCAAATTACAGTAAGTAAATAATAAGGCAAGGTTCAAGTTGAGAATTAGGCAGGTATATGTATAAATTGTATGAATACAAGTAAGTACAAAGACTGACTCCACAAAATTTGTAATTGGAACTACCTACTTTCTAAGCAATAGAAAAATCGAAAGAAAAACTGCTAGTGCCGGAAACTATCCAGATCAGCATGAGTTCAGCCAAGACGCTAACACTAACTCAGAGATATTTCCACAGGTTAGCCAAGTTACAAGCAAACCATCGATCTTTCCGCAAGAGAGCCGGAACTGTAAGCTACGGTGGCCGTCAATCATTCTCTCGATTACTGAATAATCACGCTTCTGCCTGGTGAAGGAATCTTGCTCGGGATTGGTCTTCGCTTCAAAGCCGGAGCGTTTGTTAACCCGAATGGCATTCTCTGAAACTGAATCAAGCGTCGATATGGGACAGTGGAAGCTATAAACGCCTTGGATTCTCCACTCAAAGAAACCTGATAATGTGCCAACTTCACGTCCGGAAAGCTTATTTGTTTGGCTCTTAATTAATGCAAATGTTTTTCTTTGCAGCACGTGAAACTTGTCAAATTTGGGCAACACAAACACCCAGACATAACCGGGAATCGAGCCCGGGACCGCGGGCACCATAGGCAGACAGTCACCCAACCGCCGATGCGTCGCGCCGTCGTGTTTGGCTGTAAGCAGTTACTAGTCTTTGCCGCGGTACTGCGCCCGAAAAGCATTCTCCGAAAATGTAATAGGCCTCGCAGAATACTGTGAAAGCAGCCGCATTCTTGAATTTTCCGCCCGGGACATGACAGTGTGGCAACTTTACCTATAGAAAGCTCAGATGTTTGACTATTGGCTTTTGCCACAAAGCGGCAGGGTTCACTAGCCCGAAAGGCATTTTCAGAAACCGGAGTTGGGCTTCGATAGGGAACGGTGAAAGCAGCTTTCACGATTTGTCGCTCTGATTGACCTGCGATTGTGTCAACTTTCCGCCCAAAGAGCTTGCGTGTTTGGCTGTTGTTCTTTGCCGCGGAGTTGGAGCGTTTGTTAGCCCGAAAGGCATTCTCCAAAACTGATGTGCTTTTGCGACGGAGCCGGAGCGTTTGTTAGTCCAAAAGGTATGCTCTGAAATTGGATGAGCCTCAATGGACAATGGAGGACGGTGAAGACAATAAGCTTCTTGGATTTTCCGCTCAGAGGGATCCGCAAATGTGTTAGATTCGTGCCCAGAAAGCTTGTGCGTTCAGCAACTAGACTTTGCCGTGGACTCGGAGCCCGAAAAGCGTTCTCTGGAGCTGAGGCAAGCCTCGATAGAAGCAATACATTCCTTGAACTTTTAGTTCCACGTGAGAACTGCCACCTTTTGCCGCGGAATTGGAGCGTTTGCCAGCCTGAAGGGCGTTGTCAGAAACTGAAGCAAGCCGCGATAGAGGACGATTGAAACAACAAACTTACTTTCCGAAAGAGAAGTAGGCCTCACTAGAATACCGTTGAAGCAGTCACATTCTTAAAATCTCCGCTGGAGACCTGTCATTGTGTCAACTTCACGTCCAAAGAATTCACGTGTTTGGCTGTTGATTCTTTGCCGCGGAGTTGGAGCGTTTGCTAGCCCGAAAGACATTCTGTAAAACTGATGTTTTTGCGACGGAGCCGGAGCGTTTGCTAGTCCAAGAGACGTGCTCTGAAATTGAATAAGCGTCGATGGATGATGATAAAGACATTAACTTTTTGGATTTTGGCTCAGAGGAACCCGCCAATGTGCCAGATTTACGCCCAAAAATCTTGCGTGTTTGGCTATTAGACCTTGCCGCCGAGCCAGAGCCCGAAAGGCATTCTTCAAACTGCAGTAGGTCTCGATAAGCAACGACAAAAACAGTTGGTTTTTTGGATTTGTCGCTTCAGAGGGATCTGCCAATATTCCAACTTCACGTCGAAAGAGCTCACCTGTTTGGTTACTATTAGTCTTTGCTAAGTTGGAGTGCTTGCTAGCCCGAAAGGCGTTTTTTGAAGCTGAAGCAGGCTTCGATAGAGGACGATGGATGAAATAAACTTCTTGGGTTTCAACTAGAAAAGACGTTCTGCCAATGTATCGATTTCACCCCCCAGAGAGCTTACCTGTTTGGCTGTTAGTCTTTGTCGTGAGGCCGGAGGGCTTGTTAGGCCGAAAGGCATTCTCCGAAAATGAACAAGCCTCGCTAGAATGGTAAAAGCAGTCACATCCATGAATGTTTTGCTTGGAGGAATCTGCCAATGTGTCAACTTCACCTTAAAAAATCTTACATGTTTGGCTATAGGTCTTCATCACAGATCCGGAGTGTTTGGTAGACTGAAAGGCAATCTCTGGAATCAGTAAACCTTGATAAAGGACGGTGAAAACAGTCGTCATCTTGGATTTGTCTCTAGAGGGACCTGCCTGTATGCCAACTTCACATCTGAAGAACTCGCTGCTTAGTTATTAGTCCTTGCCATCGAGATGGAGCGCTTGTTAACCCGAAAGGCATTCTCGGAAACTCAAGACAAGCCTCGATAAAGGACGATGAAAGCAGTTAACTTAGTGGATTTTACGCTTGAGGGACGTCCTGTCATTGTGTCGATTTCACTTCCAGACAGCTTACGTGTTCGGCTGTAAATCTTTGTTGCGGAGCTGGAGGGCTTGCTAGCCCAAAAGGCTTTCTCCGAAAATGAAAAATGCCTCGCTAGAATAGCATCAAAACAGTCACATCTTTGAATGTTTCGCTTAGAGGGACCTGACTGTGTTAACCTCACCTTCAAAAAGCTTACGTGTTTGGCTATTGGTGTTTACCACGGACCGGGAGCGTTTGGTAGACTAGAAGGCTATTTATGAAACAAGTAAACCTTGAAAGAAGCCGGCTAGAACAGTTGGATTTTCGGATTTGCCTCTTCAGAGGGCCAATTTGCCAACTCCACGTGAAAGAACTCGCATATGTTTAGTTATTAGTCTTCTCCACGGAGTTGGGGGGCTTGCTAGCCAGAAAGGCATTCTCTGAAACTGGGGCAAGCCTCGATAAGAGCGATGAAAGCAATAAACTTCTTGGATTTTCCGCTCAAGGAGACGTCCTGTCAATGTGTAGATTTCACGTCCAGAAAGCTTACGTGTTTGGCTGCCAGTCTTTGTTGCGGGGCCGGAGGGCTTGCTAGTTCAAAAGACATTCTCCAAAAATGAAATAGGCCTCGCTAGGATAGTAGAAAGCAGTCACATCTTTGAATGTTCTGCCTAAAGGAATCTGCCAATGAACTTCACGTTCAAAAATATTACATGTTTGGCTATTGGTCTTTACCACGGACCCGGACCGTTTGCTAGACTAAAAGGCAATCTCTGCAAAAATGTAAAGCTCGATAGAAGACGGTAAAAGTAATAAGCTCCGTGGATTTTCCGTTCAAAGGGATCTGCCCATGTGCTTTACGCCCAGAGAACTTACGTGTTTGGCTATTAGTGTTTGCCACCGGCCCGGATGGTTCGCTATCCCAAACGGCATTCTCCGAAACTGGTAAGCCCTGATGGAAGATGCTGAAAGCAGCGAGCTTCTTCAATGTGTGATATGTCAGTGTGCTCAGTGCTGACTTCACGTCCAAAAAGCTCACGTTTTTGCCACAGGACCGGAGTATTTGCTAGCCAAAGAGGCGTTCTCCGAATCTGGAGTAGGCCTCGCTAGAGAACTATGGAAGTAACTCCATCCTGAAATTCCTCGCTGAGAGACCTGCTAGTGTGCCAGCTCTATATCCAGAAGAGAACTACATGTTTGGGGATCAGTCTTTGCCACTAAGCCGAAGCGTTTGTTAGCCCGAAAGGCATTCTGATAGAGTGCAGTAGGCCTCTATAGGAGGCGGTGGAAAGGTCTGTTTCTTGAATTTGTCGCTCCAGAGGGACCTGACACTGTGCCAACTTCACGTGCAAAGAGCTCACATGTTTGGCTACATTCGTCTTTGCCGCGAAGCCGGAGCATTTGTTAGGCCGAAAGGCATTTTTCGAAACAACAGTAGGCCTAGGTAGGGAACGGTGAAAACGGTCAGCTTTTTGGATTTGTCACTTCAGAAGGACCTGCTAATGTGCTTCATATCTAGGAAGCTCACATATTTGGCGCTTTTGATCCAGAATCGAAGGAACATGTGCGCGGAATCCTTACCTCCAAGTCGATGATAGTTCACGTTGCAGTTTATCTCAGGGACCAAAAGCACCGACCACGTATCGTTGAAAAGCACTGTTGTGGGAGCCTGTGGTGTTCTTGATTCCCTGGACCAAGCGACAGTGTGATCAACTCAGCTCCCAGATCCAAACTCAAGCAAAGGATTCATCAGCATATTTTCAAGAAGCTGGTACCATCTCGTAAAGTGAAAAGAACCTTGCACACTGCCGGCGGTAGTTACTTTTTAAGGCAAGAAGTCAGCGGAGTACATCCTTGAAGTAAAGGAGACTCCTGGATCCGACAAACCCAATCGATTGAACTCCACAACTCTGCCACGGGGTCATAAACTCATCTCCTAAACGGAGGCTCCTAATTCATCACTGGACAAGATAAAACTGCTGGTAGGGGTACTTAACAGTGGTAAGGTGGCAACTTGATGATTCTAGTACAGGAACGGTACTTGTGATGAAGTGCGAAACCTCACGTCCAAGAACTGCGTCATTTCGTTTCAAGATCAAACAATAACGGAGTCCATCCTTGTTCATCAAAGTACAGAGGAGTCTGTGATCTAGCGAACCCAATTGTTTCGGCATTGTAACTTATCTCACAGCTCTGCTACAGAGGTTCATAACTCATCTTCTAAATGATGGGTCAGGATTCGTGACAGCAAAGCAAAATTATTATCAGTAGTAGTCGGCGGTTAGCACAAGAATTGCAGAAATACCTACACCTGTAGGCAGGTACGCGAACTCACGGGCAAGACTTCCATTCAACATCTCCAAAAGCAAAAGCACGCTTCCCTAGATCTTGATGGCGGACTTGTATTTCATTTTTATTGATCACAGCGTGCTGTCACACGGAAGTCAGATTCGTGGCGCCCTCTTTCAATCATAAATTGACTTTGCATCCACATGTTTGTAATTGCATTTCATTTGTATTTTTGGCAGTTTCAAGGTCCGCTATTTTCAGTAAGTTTGAATTGGTTCCAATTGGAGCTGTTTCTGTGGTTCGTTCGGATTTTCTGTAGTGAGCAGCACACATGAAGAAGCATGAGAAGCGCAAAGTAAGTACAAACAGTAGCAAACAGAACAGAACCCAGTGGTTGACATCAAATAGTAGGTACCCAGATCTAGTTCTTGAGGTACTGATGATGGTACTGAGAACAGCAACGAACAAGGAACGGCTTTCAAATCTTCCAGCATAGCTTTCAGAGAAAATTGTTGCCGTACACGGTCTGATGAACGTGGAAAGCCCCAAAGGCCCCCGTGTCTCACAGCTCCTATAAATTTTTCGTCCATCCGGTGGTGGCTGCTGCTATGTTGCTCTACTACACACATGAGGCAGTAAATATGCCCCGATCTCTTGTCCCGGGCATACACATCACATGTACACTGTATACATGCCCATATAATGCATTATAATATGCAGAGGTCCGTTGATTGGGCCGTAATTGGGCCATAACTCATGCAAAGGGACCCTTGGGCGACGCGCCCATGGTTTCCTTGAACAGAAGCTGCGGTAATGATACGTTGCCCTATGCACGCTTAAATAATTCATGAATTTATATAATACTCACCTGAACGCGTTATTTATTGAGATATGGACAAGAGCGGTGTCTTCTCTCTTGTTTTCAGACTCTGCTCATACTTACTTGCAACAAGTTGGATATTTATGTGTCGAACAGCAATTTGTTTTGTTTTAGTTATCAGCGTAGTTGTCGGTCCCCGGTGGTTGAGCGACAAGAATTTTCAAAGCTTGCACTCGAGCCATTGCGAAATCAAGTTTACCTACCATATCTGAACTGTCAGCGATATATTATTGAAGAAGTACAATAACGATTGGTTTGTAATTGTATAGGCGATTCAGTTGAAGATTGCAGCGCCATCAGCGGCCACATTTTAAGCTGAGATGGGAGGGATGCGATTGACAGATAAAGGAGGCGTTAGATACCTGATTATTTTTCTACTGTTTCAAAAATCAAGAACAGGACAGGGAAATGATATTATTTGATCGTGACTTGTGTATATTCATGCGGTTAAGCTGTTTGTGTTCGAAATACTGTGCGATAACGGCCTGCCGTCAGCTACCACCGCTCGCACACCATATACCCATACGACCTCGTCGTATGGCAGTGCTGCTGCAAAACCATAACATGGACTTGATGGCAGGAATAACAAATGGGCCAAGTAATAAATGTGGCCAGGACACGTCAAGTCCGAAATAAGTTCGGTGGGAAAACGTCGGATGTTGCTGACACACGTCAAACGATCGGCCCCAAAGCACAATACGAGTGGTAATAGGCGCACACACAACGTACACACATACATGCTTCATGTTGTACGGTATAGCACAATGGCACGAAACGAAACACTACAAAGACAAACTATGATAATGAACAATGTGTGCCTAAGTACTTTATTCGCCGTAACTGTCTTGGTTTGAAATGAAATTGAAGAGTTTTTTTTTTGTCAAGTTGGACAATTCAGCTGTCATTTGTCACCAAGAATTGTCGTTTATTCGTTTAATCACTCTTCTCTTGATAAAATAAGAAAACTGTATTTTACCTTGTAAACTGAGTAACAATTATATCCGCAGATAATTGGACAACCGCCTTTTATGTATTTTTTATGTTTAATCGGAGAATCATCTTCAACTCGATCTTCAATCAATCTTTTTGAAATGCCATAGCCAATAATCACCTTACCCACGAAATTTCTTTTTTGAAAAATCGCAACTAATCCTTTTGACGCCGAAAAACCCAAGGATTAAGGAAATGTGACGTCATTTCCTCATCCCAATCCTGCCACCGCACGCTTTCTTTCCCCCACGGCCGGCTCCGATGCCCCTTCCCGACAAAAACGAATTACAGAAACTCTCGCCCCCGCGTGCACAAACTCGCTCAAAGTAATAATTTATCTTCCATCATTTTTAATTCCTCCACTGTCTCTCCTATCAATTTCCCATTAAACTTTTCCTCGGTTGCCTTTGAGCGAACGAACCGAACGCGTTTCTGCGATTCGCCGGAGAAATTAATTTTTATTTTCCACCGCCACCATCACCACCACCGCCAGCGCTTTCGGTAAAAGTTTCCGTGTGCCTGCCGAGAGCGAGGTGCACCATTCTCTCTCTCTCTATCTCTCTCTCGGCTGCGGTTCGTGCGAAATTACTTTTCAAACAATAACTTTTCTTTTCCACAGTGGCGGTAGGATCTTTTTATTTTTCAAAACTTAACGGCATTCGTTCCCTTTCTTTGGAATGAAAAAGTGGATGCAGAAAAAGCCGATTTAGCGGATGCGGATTAGTCAGAAACAGAAGTCAATTTAGAATTCTCTTGCAAAAAAAAACCTGTTGTGACACAACAATTTTCTGTCGGTGATTCTCCAGGAAAGTAGATGTATCCAGCGGATGTGAGATGCTCGGCAAAAATACAAAATAAGTCAGTTTGGCATTCCCTTGCGTGAAAAAGATCTGTTTGAGACACCACAATTCTCAACACACAATATCTGGTCATCAGGTGCAGGAGTCATGTAGCTGTCAAAATGTCTTCCAAAATGTAAACACTCGAAAGATGCAGAATACCTCGCAAAAGGTCTCTGTAGAATATTAAAACTTGAATTAGCTCTTCCTGCAATTATCAAGAAACGTAGAAGGATTCAGTGGATGCGCCTTAGCCGAAAAAAAAATTATGTCATTTCAGCATTGTCTTCAATGAAAAAGCTGTTGTGGTACCACATTTTTCTCCCAGTGCGCGAAATAATGATAGTGTTACGAATTTCGCGTACGGGTTCGAATATAATTGAAACGATCGTTCAAAACACACACTGTTTATTTCTGCGTACTACAATAAGTACACGCCAACAATTATCTACTTGGAATTATCGCTGATTATCGCTTGCTGTCTCTTCCAATTGAATACTGACTGTCGCACTGGAGGACGGTGCTTTTATTTGCCTCCGATTAGCGTTCCCAAACTTTCTATCATCTTCCAGCAATTTCCATAGTGGCCTGGCATATGCGGTTTCTAGACCACTCCTGAATAATCACACACGTTCCGCGTGTTTCCCGTGTGCTCCGGAATGTCTGTACCTCCGCCAAAGTGGACAAATAAGCTTTCGCGTATACTTCTGGAATCCACCAGATCGCTCCGCACTTCTACACTGCGATCTAATGAATGGAAGAATCCGGAAAGATCCAGTGTTTACCAGTATGCACGGAAGAGCCGCTCGTAAGAATAGGTATGTCTATTACTAGGGATGGGAAAAAGTATTGATATATAAATTTATCAATATATCGATATATCAACTGATGATATCATTTTTAAAACATCGATATATCAAATATCGATAATTATCAAAACATCAAATGTCGATAATTATCAAAATATCGAATGTCGATAATTATCAAAATATCAAATATCTATAAATGTTAACATAGCTATATCAAAGTATAGACAATGGTTATCATAACATTAATATATCATTAAATGAAAGATAAAGACCAAAGACCGCCAAAGAAGTAAGTTTCACTTATCATGTGAGTCTAGATTGAACATAGATGATATATTTTTCATATTATCACTTGATAATTAGTTGATATCCTTATTTTCATATTGATATTTTTATAATTATCAATTTTTGATACTTTGATAATTATTGATTTTTGATATTTTGATAATTATCAATGTTTGATAGTTTGATAATGATCGACATTTGATATATCAATAATTATCGATATTTTTTTCTTATCAAACTTTGATACCCGGATCACGATATCGCCCATCCCTATCTATTACCACTAAAGCGGGAGTAAAGTGGGCCATTTTCTTGTGTTGTAATGTTTGTAACTGATCTTTTCAGAAAAAGACAGTTTAAGTTTAATTTGAAAACACGGTAGAAAATTCACTCAAACTTACCGAAGGAGTGTGACAAGTATAAAATAACAAAAAAAAAGGAAAATTTCAGCTTACCTCAATTTCCTTTAAAGGTTTTCTCTTCTTGGTTTTTTTTTTAATATATAATTTGGGCGACGACAAAAGTCTGCGGAACATTCAGATAGGTACTGAACTCTAAAATTGAGAAAGGAGTCACATGATGGAGAATGGCGAAGAAGATGAGGGAAAAATAACTCGGTTAGGACTTTGAGAAGGTTCAAATCAAACGATATAAACGTTAGGTCTTCGGTACGATAATTTTTGAATCCTTCCTATGTTTTTCTGTGGAGCGATATCTCTTCTCTTTTTTTTTGCATTTCATGGCAAGACCTCTCTATCGGAAATCGAAGGTAAATTATGAAAAATGACTCGCTAGAATAGTGAAAAGCAGTCACGTCTTTGGAGGTTTTGCTTAGAGGGACCTGCCAATGTGTCAACTTCACGTTCAAAAAGCTTACGTGTTGGTTGTTGAGTATGTTGGGAAAAATAGAACGTTACACTACCCCTCTTCAAAAGAAAATTGAAAATAAAACGAAAAGGATTTTTCATTGTATCAAACCCTTAAGGCTCAATAAAGGATAACAAAGGGGTTCATAAGTGAACTTGAACCACACGCAGGAGACGGCGGGAGCCGAATTCTCAGGAATTCTGGAGTCATGACATGATTTCATGGTTTCTGACACGACCACAATACTTTTCCGGCAATTATCCAGGAACGTAGATAGATTCAGTGGATGTGATTGAGCCGAAAAAAACAAATCATGTCGTTTTAGCATTGTCTTGCATGAAAAACTGCTGTGGTACCACAGTTTTCTGCCAGTGCACGAAATAATGATATCTCTACTCTATTACCATTGGAGCGGAAGTGGAGTGGATCGTCTTCTTGTTTTTCGATGTTTTCAACTTATCTTTTCAGAAAAATACAGTTACTATACCGGCTGCCTTTTGTATTGGGCAGAAGGGAAATGAGGGTGCGTTAATTTGGTGATCAGCGTTTGATTTCCAAATGGGCGTCAGGTAGTTTGGAAACACTGTAGAAAATACACCCAAAGTTACCGAAGGGGTGTGACAATCATGGAACAACAAAAAAAAATTTAAAATTTCAGCTTACCTCAATTTCTTTCGAGGGTTTTTCTGTTTTTTTTTAACATATAATTTGGACGACAATAAAAGTTTGCGGAATATTCAAATACGCACTGAAATCTAAAATTGAGAAGGAAGAGTCAGATGATGGAGAAAGGAAAAAAAATGAGAGAATAACTCAGCTAGGACTTTGGGAAGGTTCAAATCAAACGATATAAATGGTGGGTCTTCGGTACGATAATTTTTGGATCTTTCCTCTGTTTCTCTGTAGAGCGATATACATATATTTGTTTGCGCTTCCGGATCGGAAGTCGAAGGTAAATTTTGAAAAAAATGACTAAGAAAAATAAGACGTTACACTACCTCTCGCCAAAAGAAAATGAAAAATCAAACTTTTTATATTGAAAAAAAAACACTAGAGGCTCAATAAAATATAACAAAGGGGTTCATAACTGGACTTCAACCATGCGCAGGAGACGGCGGGAGCAGAATTTTCAGGAATTCTGGAATTATGATATGATTCAATGGTTTCGGTCCGCAGATATTTGGGTACCAGGATTCCCCACTCCTTCAAATTAGATTATTCCCCACTCCTTCAAATTAGATTCTAACGGCATAGTAGGCGGGACATATCTATAGATGGTCTGGCCCTTAGCCTTCCAGTGTGGAAACAATTCAGGTTGTTCTAGAATCCTGCTGCGCAAGGAATGATACCAGTGATCTCCGTTGTCCTGAATGCCCTTGACCATAGCCAAGCCGGCGATTGTTCTGGAAATGCGTGATAACACATCCGGAACAACGTTTGCCCTACCCTCACGTTGGATAAAATCGGAAAAATGTTTACGTAGACGTACTGTTCAGTGAGCCAGGTTTCTGATAGGATTTGAGACGTTGTTGAGCCGTAATAGTGCTATTCTGTTAAAAAATAACATTCCATAAACGCTCTGTTATGTAAAAATTCCTTTCTGCCATTGGCTGTCGCCTAGGTAATAACAGCGTAGCAGAGTCTTCATGGAATGTAATTTTTTAGAGAATCGCACCATAAAAGACTAGTGGTCTACAACAGCTTTAAACTTCACCCCCTCGATATAGGGTCGAAATGCGTGTAAAAGAATTACTTCAATAACTCCCTCTCGGAAACAAAATAGTCTTATCTCAGGTTTAGAAAGACGGCGACTGGCATAGGCAGTCACTCGCTCTTGGCCGTTTATTACCTGTGTCAAAACCTCACCTAAACCTTTAATCGAGGCGTCAGTTTAGAAAAGTTTAGAAATTTAGGGAGGACACAACAGGGGCGAAAACTAGAGCCTCTTGTTTTTTCTTTGACACATTTCGGGTCCGGTGTCATAAAGGGCAACACGATTTCGATCATTCCAAAAGTGAGAATAGATTGAAAACACTGTCCTTAAAGCTTTTCTGAAATAAAATTTGCGGATCATCCTTTTGAAAAAAAATTAAGAAAGTTACGGAAATACGTAGTGTATTATTGACGCCAGACAGTTATGCAACTCCACAAACGCAGTGAAATTGGAAATGAACCAAAGATAACAGTCATCAACGGGACCGGGAGCAAAACAGGGGTGTTGGGCGGGGAGAATCTAAAATTAATGCGCAGTACAACAAGGAAGAAAGCAGAAATTCGCTAGAAATGGTGGAAAGAGCATAGAAACACATTTTATTTCGCATGGAGAAGGCAGTGAACGCCCGGAAAGAAGGAGCAAAACAGACATGATACGGGATCGGGGAGCAAAAGAGGAGTGTTGGGTGGGGAGAAGCTGAAAACAACTCGACGTACAACAAAGATGGAAAGAAAGAATCAGTCAAACTCGTGAGAAAAGCATAAAAGAGTGACCAGTGGGACCGGGGAGCAAAACAGGGGTGTTGGGCGGGAAGAATCTAAAAGTAATGCGCAGCACAACAAAGAAGAAGGCAGAAATTCGCAGGAAATGATGGAAAGAGAAGAAGAAGGCAGAAATTCGCTGGAAATGGTGGAAAGAGCATAGAAACACATCTTATTTCGCATGGAGAAGGCAATGAACGCCCGGAAAGAAGGAGCAAAACAGACATGATACGGGATCGGGGAGCAAAAGAGGAGTGTTGGGTGGAGAGAAGCTAAAAACAACTCGACGTACAACAAAGATGGAAAGAAAGAATCAGTCAAACTCGTGAGAAAAGCATAAAAGAGTGACCAGTGGGACCGGGGAGCAAAACAGGGGTGTTGGGCGGGAAGAATCTAAAAGTAATGCGCAGCACAACAAAGAAGAAGGCAGAAATTCGCAGGAAATGATGAAAAGAGAAGAAAGCAGAAATTCGCTGGAAATGGTGGAAAGAGCATAGAAACACATTTTATTTCGCATGGAGAAGGCAATGAACGCCAGGAAAGAGCAACGTTCGCAGATCGCCGTAATTACGCATTTCATTGAACTATGGATCCATACCGAATCGTTGGGAAACACCGCGGAACGAAAAGAATGACGCCGAACAACTTTCTCATTCGTTCAACGCTGTCAAAGGTTGATAGCTGGAAGAGAGACGTCAGAGGAACGTCAACTGTCAAAAAAAGAACAGCAACATGCGGTGGTTGTCATGACAGCAGCAAAGAAATGGACGCAAAAAGGGAGCACTTCCAAGTGACGAGAAGGACTATTTAATGTGAGTAAATCGCATCCATCCGTACCTAAATCGTCTCGAAATTGCATAAGGAGGAGAATGGTGGTAGAATTCTTACTGTAAAATGTGCGGTGGCCGTTGCTCTTTATTACACTAGCACCCACATTTCATCTGCCGGGGACCAGACGATACTTACTCTTTTCTTTTTGTTCTGTTTTGCGTTGAAAAATTGCTTATTGAACGACAGCACCAGGACACATCCCCACAAATCTCTACTTCCGTAGCAGTTGTGGGTCTGGGATACTTTTATCATGCAGTCAACTTTTTCAGGATCTGTTCGTTACCCGTGTGAATCAACCACAAAATCTGAGTACTCCAATGAAGTCTTGAAAAATTTACACTTTCCTCAATTGACCGTTAGATTTGCATCTTCCAAACGGTTAAAGACCTCTTCTAACAATTGCAGTTGTTCAGAGAAAGTACTTGAGACTATAATCAAATCGTCAAGATAAGCAAAAATGTTTAGTTCAGACTTTGGTCCAAATAAGGAGTTTACTGGGCGCTGCTGCGTTTGCGCACTATTGCACAGACCAAAGGGCATGACAGTGAATTGAAAAAGTGCCCGCCCGGCTACTGAAAACTGCTTTCTTCTTTAGGAGGTTCATCAGCAAGAATTTGCCAGGACGTTTGATGATTTTCCCTCTGGTTCTCTGTAGAGCGAAATCTTTTTTTTGCGTTTGACAAAAAAACCTCCATTTCGGAAGTCGAAGGGAGGGATGAACAGAATTGGAGATAAAAGACGAAGACTCATGCAGCCAGTAATATCCGTTTTTAAAATTCCAAAAGACTAATAATAAACAATTTTAATTATGGAAATGACTCAGAAAAATGAAACGTTACACGACCCTTCAAAAAAAAAATAAAGAGAACCAAAAAAGATTTTTTGGCCGGAAGAATTCGGCCCATCGCTGTGGGTTGTTGTTCTAAATTGCCCGTTTTTGTCCGTCCTGAAGTTGCGGAAGTACAGCTCCAATCTCAGTATTACTTGCGTCAGCATCCATCAAAATGAACTATTTGTGGTATAGAGGGCCACCAGAACAGTTTGTCAGCTACACCTCTCCGGGGGAAGATTTCTTAGATTTTCTTGCTCTGGGTCCTTCCGCCAAATCAACTCCTCCGAGCTTTGTTCTATTTGCAACCTACAAAAGCCTGAAACCCTATATCATGTTTTTTTTAGTGTTCTCTGTACACTCCACTAAAGGGTAACCTTCCAAAAAGCTTCGCAATCTTCGGCAGTATATTCAAATCAATTCTCTACGTGGGAGCGAGAGACGCCAAAATTCTTTTCAACTACCTGTCAAGTGTCTTGTGTTTGCGTTTTGTTCCTCTTCTCTCCTATTTATTTACATTTCACATATTCTAAATCAATAGGAGGACGGAGTTTTGGCTTGTATTTCTATATTGATGAGATATTATTCATTTTGAATTTGAATAATACCTTTAACTTGAGGCAGCTCCTCTTGCTATAAAAATGTAATATTTTTTAAAGCAATAAATTACTTATTTACTGGTATGAAGGACAAGATAAGCCAATATGACTGTTGACTAGACCGAGGGGTTGACCACCTGAGAAAAATGTGTACACCAAAATCGCCAACTGCCCGAAAATTGCCAGAAAATTGCCACACAATTGCTAGAAAATTGCCACAATTGCCAGAAATTCGCTCACGGCTGTACACCAAAATTGCCAAGTGGTTAACCCCTCAGACTAGACTATCACCCAACGCTGTTGCTGGTGTCTCGAAGGCGTCTTCGCATACCTTGGACCACGAGAACGGAGTCCTATCCTTGGTCAGTTGTACAACGATTTGGCGAGATCGGCGGACTTCTCTCTAAATCGCCTGTAAAAGGTGCACAACCGAAGGAAACTTCCGACCTTGTGTTGAAGTACTGACCACTCCCTGACACGATCCAACTTTCCAGGATCAGTTTCGATTGCTTCCGACGCCACCATAGGCTGCAAAAAACTTGACCTGCTTCTGGAACAATACTCATTTCTTCGGGCTGAGCTCAAGATGGGCTCTTCATAGACGTCCAAAATCCTCTCGAAAGTTGTTTAAATGTTCGGTGAGGCCTCGCAGGACACACCCCTGCTCGAATGGAGCGGAGCATTTTGGATCCCGAAAGGCATGGCAGTGAACTGGTACAATCCACTTCCGACGGAGAATTTTGTATTTTATTTATCCTCGCGATGAAGTCTAACTTGGCAATAGCCATTGTTCAAGTCAAGCGTCGAAAACCATTTCGATCCGGGCAAGGTAGTTAGGTGTCATCGGTTCGAGACAGATGATAGCTGTCTTCCTTGGTGGCATAGTTGAGTTTTCAGTAGCCCACACAGAAATGCGTACTGCCATCTTTTCCGATGACTAAAACTACGAACTGATCAAGAAATGGAGTAGTTTCTTCATCAATGTCTCAACACTAGGAATGGGCAAAACTATTGATATATCAATAAATTGATCAATATATCGATATATCAACTAAAGACATCATTTTTAAAACATATCGATATATCAAATATCGATAATTATCAAAATATCAAGTGTTGATACAAATATCGATCAATGTTAACATACAGGGTGTTTCTTCGGTGACCTTGCATAATACTTCGAGAGGTGATTCCTCCTCAGAAAATGAGTCGAAAAGTGAGAGTAACATTTTTCCCTAAAATGCTTCCTAAGGGAGTTACAAACCCCTCAAAGGTACGAAGTTGAACAAAGTTTCTATTTGCTGAAAAACCGTCCAAGGTAGGAACTTCAAATTTGGTACAGAGAAGTTTCTCAACAGTGCAAATGTACATGCAAAGTTCCAAACAAATCTAACCAGTGGCAGCGAAATTAGAGCGAATTGGGACTATGTTGAAAATTATTCATGACACGTCCGTGTTTTTTCACTTTTACTCCAGAACGATGCATCCTACGGAAAAAATGCAGGAGGAATAAAAATTTTGGATTGAACGAATCTATCGAAAACATCAAATTTCAAGCTCTTATCTTCGACAGTTTTTGAGCAAATAATTGAAAACTTTGTTGCATTTTGTACCTTTGAGGAGCTGTAACTTCCTCAGGGAGCACTTGAGGAAAAAAATTTACTCTTACTTTTCGACTTATTTTTTTTGAGAGGAATCACCTCCCAAAATTTTATGCAAGGTCACTGAAACACCCTGTATATCAAAGTACAGACAATGTTTATCATAACATTAAAATATCATTAAATAAAAGATGAAGACCAAAGACCGCCAAAGAAGTAAGTTTTACTTGTCATGTGAGTCTAGATTGAACATACAGGATATATGTTTTCATACTATTACTTGATATCCTTATTTTCATATTGATATTTTGATAATTATCGATATTTGATATATCAATAATTATCGATATTTTTTTCTTATCAAACTTTGATACCCGGATCACGATATCACCCATCCCTACTCAACACTGAGTTTCGGAACAAGCTCAGAGACAACTGGAGAAAAGGGAAATTGTACTACGTATCGAAAGTTTTGGGTCGGTAAACCCGAATCACTGTTGTAATAGTCTCCGCGACACGGCTCAATTCGGTCAAAGTTCAAAGAATCCTGTTACTGCGTTAACAGAGGTGCGAGGATAACATAGGTGACGCAGGGTAGAAATATCCAATTTTCGTTGGTTGTTCTTGAGGTGAGCTCCGAGAGCTGTTCTTATTGTACGATTTACCGCTTGACAGGATTTGCCTGTGGGTGGTATTTGGCAGTGTACTATGTTTTGTACCTTATATGTATTTCCTACGCAGTCTTCGAAAGTCTTCGCTAATGAATGCGAGCCATTGGGCCATGTGAAGTAAGTAGCTTTTGCTTTCAGTTCGATTTTTCTAGGAGCTGCTAAGCAAAGTCTCAGCAACTTCCAGCTGAACCCAGTTGAAAGCCACAGTCTTTTTATCTACACGGCCCATTTTCTGCTAATATGAACTGAGGGCCTCGCACAACAAGAATATCTACCTTGTGTTCAAGAAAATACGGACGCTCCATTGAGATGAGCTTACATACAAAAATCCTCCTGAGTTTAATTTTTGTCTGCTATCCATCCTTCTAATGTCCAAATCACTGAACATAGAGATTATATCTCTCCAATCCTACTTGTATTTTTCAAATTTTTAAATAAAACACTTATAATGAGAAAGCCACAGCTTGGTACAATAATTAGCTTTTCATTGACCATTAATCTCAAACCACAGACCGCGATTAAAAAATAGCATAAACGGGCCATAAATTTTGGGAACCGGCCGTCGAAATTCAGGTGTTAATTACAGAATTCACACTTTGTTTTGCACGCACACGAACGACTCTGTGTGATCTCTCCCCTTTGTACAACAACACTTCCCATATAAGTGCCCCTGTTGACCGCCCTGCCGCCGTAACTCTGGTCGTAACATCCATCAAAGCCCTCTCCACATTCACCCACCCACGCACACACAAACATATCCATATAAATGTACTCCCGTACTAGCATTCGAACATACAAAACGTCAAGTTAAAGGGGGTGAAGGGAAATGGAATACAGTGGCGCAGGACGATTCCGATAATTTATTGTGTAAACCTTACCACATGCCGCCTGACCATCAACTAATCTATTTGTCACCAACAACGGCAGAATCTCTCACTAAATTACTAAATAACTAGCACTTGCTTGCGCCACACACAAACACACCGAGCAAGGAAATTACATGATTGGGTTGCGTGCATCACGAGGGGAAAAAGGACGGAAACCAAAAAGTCCCTGAATAACTTCATTACTGCTCTAGTACTATAAACGCATCGAGGATGGGATGTGAAAATTAGAACAACTTCCTTTGCAGATTTCATAAATACCCAGTACCCACCTCTGGATCTTATAAAAAGCAACATTGTAAGTGGGTACCTATGGCAGAGCTTCGGCAGGAATGAAGCTATACCATTCGGAAGACCTTTCGAAAAAACCAAGACGCGCGCGTTATAAAAAGCTAAAGCCTGCACTTAGTTCTCCCATAAAGGAGAGGAAGCTGCCGTTGCCGTTAAGTGGTTCAAATTGCAGGTTGGTTTTTCAACTTTTACCTCGAAATGCTTATGAGTGTGTGTGCTTGCCGAGAACGGGCCCTTTCGAAAAGCCTCCGGGGCATTCTCGGTTCGTAATTAAATTTTAAAAGACGTAATTGCGGTGTCCACCCTGCGCTGGTGCGCAGCGAGAAGAGCAAAAAAACCTGCACCTTGCCAAAGAAAAGTCAGCAAGCAGCAAGAGCAATTATCTCCCATGATTTGTTTTAGGCGAAAACAGCGAATTGGACGTCAATGATGGAGATTTGAGAGATGCAAGACCAGCAGAAAACTTGAATTTCAAATTCAATCGAAAAACGAATCCGTCAAAAATGTCAAACTGGTCTATCCAAATTTTAGTGTAAAAGCTGCACCAAATGGTTCAAGAGCGAGAAAAACCTAAAAATCCCTTTTTGTGTAAGGAGAGGGGGTGTGTAGCAATTTTTTGAACTCAGCTTTGCACACAATAAAACTTAGGGGGGTGATAATTTCAACAGAAAAGCATATGTGTACCTTTGTACCAAAAGGAACAAGTCGTTTATCTCGAACAATATTTATATAAAAAAAATCAGTAATTTGGATTTTTTTAAATTGAACTTCATTCACTGACAATAAATCTGAATAGAGAATTGACCAAATAAAAGTTCAGTTAGAAGAAATATTCACAATTATCTACATACATACACTAGATGAAACAGACAGTCCCGTGCCAGAAATGTCGCGATAACAAGTCACCGGTTTTGCTTGTCGCTATCTCTGATAACATTCAGATTTTAACTACCTACATCTGCTATGAATTGGCCGTTCAACAACTAATTGAAACCAAAAAGAAAGAAGTGACCCCACGTTGCCTGGCGCTACTTAGTGTAATTTTTTGTCTAGAGGAATTCGGACCTAATGTTGAAGGGACCAAGTTCACTGTTATAACCGACCACTACTCCTTATTGTGACTTGATCGTCTAATGCCCGTATTCATAGTCGTGACTTGAGGTCCACCTTGATACTTGAGTATAACTTCGACCAGAAACGCGTTTCATAGACGAAAAAATTCTACTCAAGTATAACTTGACGATGCGGTAGACCCTTCTCGGCCTCAAGTATCACTTGAGAAATATTTGTTGTCCTTTTTTTTGCAATAATTTGGAAGGGAAACAACTTCCTTGAACGATTTTTTTTCGTAGCTTTCGCAATTGAAGAGTATAACCGGTCATATACAGGGCGTGACAAAAAAAAAGACTTATGCGACGCCTGTATTATTATTATTCTGATGTGGTTTTTCATCCTGAACACAAATATAACAAGGTGTTTCATTTTTCTCGTCAATATTTCAAGATGATAGAGCATCAAGAAATAAGTACTTTCATCAAAAAAAAAAAACTTGAAAAATGGGGGAAGATTGAAAAAATAAAAATCACAACTCTTAGAAATGTGACAAAAGTCAATATGACCGCGTGTAGATATGCATCAAATCACTTCGTGTACCAAATTTGATCAAAATAGATTAGATTTAAAATTATAATTAAAAAAATTTCAAAACTCAATTTTGAAAGCTTTCATCTCCATTGTAATACGCTTTCAATATATTTTTTTGAGAAAATCCACTTATTTTCTGATGTTCTACCATCTCCTGAAATATTGACAAAAAGAGTGAAACACCGAAACACCCTGTATATGACTTGAGCAGGGCAGACTTTTTCTAAGGAGAAAATGTCAACAAATTCAAAAAGTTGCATTATTTTGACTTTAATTCAATTTTACGTCAATGCGTGCTGAACATATTTTTGAATTCTACAGAAAAAATACAAAAGAATTTATTTTCATCCTAAATTGACATATTTACACCCATAACTTCAATTTATTTTTGAGTTCAGGTCGGATAAAGTAAAGCAGCCTGATGTATTTTTGTGGTAATTTTTGAAAAAAAAATTGAAAAATACAATAGTTCATACATATTTCATATTTGTGTCCAGGACGAAAAACTACATCAATTGAAATAAAAAAATACAGGATGTCGTAAAAACAAAAAGTTGTTTTCCGCGACACCCTGTATAGGTATAACAAGGGATGGAAAAAATCAATTTTGGAGTCTACGGAAAAAATCGCTTGAGTAAAGTTTTTCTCTACAAATTATTGCGAAAGGGAAAGCCTCCATTAGGGAAGGGGTGATCACCCTGTACATACTCTTGTTTTAAATTATCCCGCAGCTTTTTCAGTTGTTCGGGTTCGCGTTTCTGGGAAACAGGTTGGCTGTTGTACATCCGGGCTATTTTTTTCCAGGCCACCTTTTCAGCTGCCCATATTTTACCTACCCCTCTTCGTTTGTTTTCGATAATGTTCATTTGAAAATGCAATTCACCAAATTTGCGACATCGAGCTTTTTATGCGAAGTCACACTTTTATACCGGGTGATCATTTGAAAACTATCCACCTGCAATATCTCCCGATTCCTAGTGCCAATGTCTTTGAGCAAAAACAGGTCGATTTTTATATCGAGGGGGACATCTAAAATATACATTGGAGAATTTATATCTTGAGCCCCCTCGCCCCCACTCACCCCAACTTTGAAATTTCAAATGACACCACCTACCTTGAGATACATCAAATTGAAGAGAATTAAATTTTCTTTCTAAAAAAAATATTTCGAAATTTTTCAACCCTACCCTCCGTTCTTCCTAAAATTCTCTGTGTGTCCAAGTTAATATTCTTGACCTCCATTTCCCTTCAATACAGTCAACGTCATCCGGCACAGCATCAAAAGAGAAAATTTTCTATGAAAAAAGTGCCACCCAAATTCACCCCTTCGCTCCCTCCACCTGACCTTAAAAATCAAAAATGTCAATACCCACTTTATAATACATCAAATTGAAGGAAATTGAATTTTCTTCATGAAAACGATTTTTCACAATTTTTAAAGCCTCCCATTTTCCCCCTAGAATACTCCAAATGACCAATTTATTGGGGGAGGGGTAGAAAATTCCAAAAAAATTCTTTTCAGATAGAGAATCCAATTCCCTTCAATTTGATGTATCACAAAGTAAGTGGTGTTTTGTAAAATTTGGGAGTTGAGTTGGGGGAGAGCAAAGGGGTGAATTTGGGTAGCACTTTTTCCATTAAAAAATTTCTTCTTTGATGCTATCTAGGCCAACGCCGACTAAATTGAGAAAAAAATTACGGGTCCAGAATATAAAATGGGACAGTCAGAGAATTTTTAGGGAAAAGGGGGTGGGGTAAAAATTTTGGAAATATTTGTTCCAGAAAGAAAATTTAATTCTCTTCAATTTGATGTATCGCAAGGTAGGTAATGTCATTTGAAATTTCAAAGTTGGGGTGAGTGGGGGCGAGGGGGGTGAATATAAAAATTTGCCAATGTATGTTTTGAATGTCCCCCTCGATATAAAAATCGACCTGTTTTTGCTCGAAGAAATGTTGACTAGAAATCGGGAGTTATTGCAGGTGGATAGTTTTCAAATGATCACCCGGTATAATATCCACAACACCGTAACAAATAAATACAGACTTTCAAAATGGACCTGCATCTCCTACATAGGTACTTCTAGGCTTATTTTTGAAAACACAATAAACTCTACATAGTCCGGATGGTAAGCGCCAGCAATCTTGCACGGAATGATTCCGCGATGCCACTTGGTACGAATGTTATATGTACCCATACCTTCATTTTAAGAGGTGGAGCCACGATGGCGTTCCGTGCAGACGCCGTATACAGGGTGATCAAAAATGCAAAAACTCCAATTCATGAATCAAAAAAGTTGGAATCAATAAGATCAGCATGTAGGTTCACAATTCAATGCTTGTCAAGTTATATCAAGCCGCGTCTGAATATCTTAGCCGTTTTTGAAATATTTTGAATTTAGTGGTCAGTTTCATGAGAATGGACATTTTCCAATAAATCAGTGATTTTTCAAGATATTCGGATGAAATTTTTTATTTCCACAAAGAATGACCTAATTAATAAAATGTGATGTGTTGCCCGCCACCGTTCCCGCCTACTATTTTCGAAAATATGTCAGTCAACTGGTTTTTTCCTTATGGCCGCCATCTTGAAGTCGCTCATTATGGAGTAAGCGGGAAATCAGTTAAAACCTCGGTTAAAACTAGTGGTAATGGTCATAGTCAATAATCTAAATGTAAAAATTGGGCGTTCGCAGTGAGTAACATCTCTCAATTGACCATTCCATAAGGAAATGTTAAATCCATTTTCACGAGTTTTACAGCACTTTGGCGCTTACCACGACCAAAATGTCCATTGTAAAGATGAATATAGGAGTTCCAAAACCATCCAATGGGCCTGATGAATAAAGATTAAGCAATTGCTTTTGCTTGATTTTAGTTCTTAGAAAATACTCAAAAAACTCAGAAACTTCAAAGAACTCAATAATTCAGGTTTCACTGAGCATTTGAGTTACTGATTGAAATAATAACATTGGTTGGGAGTCTCATTTCCAAATGTTTTTTCCGTTTTTTGCTCGTAGATTGTAAGCAAAAGCAATTGCCTAATCTTTATTCATAAGGCTCCACGTCTTGTTCGATATGAACTACCTACGGAACCATTTCGAGTCCTCATCAGCCATTTCCGAAATACCGTATGTTCGTTAAAATCATGAATCAGGGCAGGCTGTGAACTTCGAAACGTATGTCCAAAATGTATTCCATGACGACGGCTCATCATGTTGACTTCAAATTTGAGTGATTATTGATAAATTCACGACATACGTTTCTACTTCCATAGCCTGCCCCAGTTCATGATTTTAATGAACATACGGTATAATGGATATATCATGGACAATGGGATGAGTTTGGGAAATTTGTTCAATTTGATTGATTTTTTCGTTTTTGAATCGCTGTTTCTTTTAGCGATGGGTCAATTTTAGTATTAGAGATTATTTTCAAATATGCATGAATGCCAAACAGATCCAACAAGATGATGGATTGTTTTGAAACCTTATATTCATCTTTGCAATGATCATTTTGGTCGTGGTGATCGCCGAAGTGCTATAAAACTCGTAAAAAATAGGTTTCACATTTCCTAGTGTCCAATTCGTGAAAGTTACGGACTGGAGAACGGTTGTTTCTGCATTTAGATTGTTGATTATGACCACTTCTACTAGTTCCAATTCATTCCTAACGTATTCTATGATTAGCGATTTCAAGATGGCGACCATAAGGAAAAAAACAGTTGACTGTCATGTTTTCGAAAATAGGAGGCGGGGACGATGACAACGCATCACATTTCATTCATAAGGTCATTCATTGTGGAAATGACAAATTTCATCCAAATATCTTGAAAAATAACTGATTAATTGGAAAATATCCTTTTCATGAAACCGACCACTAAATTCAAAATAGTAGTTCAGAAACGGCTGAAGATATTCAGACGCGACTTTTTTCGGATTTCAAAAATTTGTAACTCAGGAACGTTTAGACTTTAGCTTTAATTTAGCAAAAGCTGGTTTGTCATAATTATCTATCAACCTGCCAAATGTGAGAAAAATCCAACCAGTGGTGTAGGAGTTATGAGGGTCAATAATTTAGAAGCATCCGAAGAAAAGTTGACTTAAGGTGACCCCTCCTAACTTCTACGCCAATGATTGAATTCTTCCCAAACTTGGCAGGTTGATGGATAATTCTGACAAACCAGCTTATGCTGAATTGAGGCTAATGTTGAAACGTTCCTGGTATACAAATTTTTAAAATCCGAAAAGTGAACTTTGGAGGGCTGTATCTTCGTCATTAGGCCAAACTTTGCAAAATGGTATACAGGTTTTCGTCATATTTTGACGAGATCTGCCCACAGTTAATTTTTTGGCTATCATCCCTGAAACACCCTATATGTTGTATGTCGAGGGCGGATGTCGAAAATCTGTCAAATCTCAAAGTTAATCTAGGGATCTCTTTCCGCTAGGGTGGTGATCATTGAAAGTGGTCCTCAAGAAAGACTCCATTACGAGGAAAGCCGAACATTTGTCTATGAAACAGAAGTGGTACTTGAGGTCAACCTTGTTTTCAAGTGGTACTTCGTCAAGGTGGACCTCAAGTCATGACTATGAATACGGGCATAAGAGAACCTACAGGAAAACTTGCGAGGTCGGCCGTAAAAATCCAAAACTACTCCTTTGATCTTCTTCACCGTAAAGGGAAGTTGCACGTCGTACCCGATGCACTCTCCAGGATTCACTGTCTCTGAGTAAATGCGTTAGATTTCGCCTTGAACGATGTAGACGATTCCTGGTGTAAAGACTTGAGAATGAAAATACTAGCTTCACCGGAGAGTTATGAATTGTGGCAGGTTGAGGGTGATTTTGTATATAAATGTATCCCATCTAGAACTTCTTTTGTTAGTTCTTGTAGATTGGTTCTCTAAATAATCTCTTTCACATCCTATGAAGAAAGCTACAGCACAATCCGTTGTCAAGTTCATGGAGAATGACGTCTTTTCAACTTACGGTGTGGTGTGCCTCAATTCCTGATTTCGGACAATGGTTCCCAGTCTGCTGGTGAGGAACTCAAACAACTTGCAGCCAAATATGAACTACAAAAAAATCTGGTTCGAATCAGCGACGAATCAGAAGACGAGAAAGGAATTGATGGAAATGACGAAGAAGATATTTATTGGAGTTATCAACTGAATAAGCTCAAATGGAAGAAGGTGGGGGAAACCACCTATTCTGAGAGGTGGAAAATGATGAAAAGTTCGAGGAACTATTCGCCGATTTTCAAGGATTGATGGCTGTAGCTGTAAACAAATTACCTCAGAAGTAATTATGCATTTTCCGTCTCGGTATGTCATTCCCAAAATTATAGAAAATGGGTCAAAGAAACTGCAATATTGAAAAAGTCTATGAAAAAATTTGAGACATCATGATTTGATGCCCCTAATTTATTTTTATTCACTTATATTGTATACTTTGCTTTGACTGTTTATTTACCTCGTGAACTTTGTCAGGAAGCAGCTCACATAGGATGTAGGAAGGTGTTAATTCTCAACAAATACAATGTAAATAGCACGAGAGCTGAAAGCTTTACCGGTAAAATTAGTTTAAAAACTTTTCGAAATTGTTGTTGTCAAAAAATCTAAAACGTATCCAATGCTGCAGCTTCGATGACGGGCTTTTATCATGGTAATAAAATGCCCAGGACCACGAGTTCAATTGCTTTTGGACAACATATCTGGAGACAAAGGACCCCGCACGATTCTTATGGAAAATGGCTCCCGGTTAAATTCTCTGAATTTTTGATATGTTGTAGCTCATGAGATACTAATCAAATACCGTGAACCCCAAACTCAAATAATGGACAGTTTTTTACCCACAGGGGGTTGAAGTTGGAGGTTTTGACGGCTTCAAAATGATACTATGACGTTAATAAAAGCTTTTTATTTGGTTTCTTTTCAAGTTGTGCTTCATGCTAGATGTATTTATTTGGCAAAAAAATATCAACCCCCTCCTCCACCCCCAACCCCTATCTACCATAATAAAATTCGAGATTACTCCCAAAAGCCATGCGGATGGCTTCTGTGATTTAAATGATGAATTTTGACATACAAATTTTTTTCCACCCCTAATGTTGGGGTGCCTATTTTCCAATTTTCCTCGGTTAATTTCGCTGAATTTTTGGTATTGTGTACTTCTAATTCTGTTGAACAAAAAGTTCCCATGCCAAAACTCATTCCTATGGACAGTTTTTGTTAGCGCGGTACACATAAAGACGGCAGCCTTCCGATGAAGGCTGCATTAAAACAATAACTCTTGGATTAGGAAAGCAGCAAGCGACAGTCAGAAATAAAATTCACAACAACAATCAAAAACTTTAATGCAAAACAAAGAAAAAAACACAAACAGACAGAATTACAAAACAATAAAAAAAAACAATGTGAATTAAATGAAATGAAAAATCCGAGTGGTTCTGATCGGGGGCAGATTCGCTGGCGCCGAGTGGCGTCGGGATCTTATTCGGTGGCGGCGTCGTCCTGGCGGAGTCCGAAGGCGGCGTCGTGGTGGATGGCCGTTCTGGTGGTGGATTTCCTGGTGAAATGCACGAGTGCCCGTGTTCGTCACCAAAATGGCGGACGAACGACTCGATCCCGTCCGAAACTGGAGCTTTGTGCGCGGCTGGCTGATCCAAGCCGCTCCCCGGTGAAAGCGGTGAAAACTGCCGCTTTCTGGACTTGGAGATGCTGCAGAGCTCCTCCAGGAGTCACTATCGGACGCGATGGGCCTTGGATGGGCTTCTGGTCGAGTACGAATGTACGCCGATGGCACGACAAGATGGCCGCGAGAACGATGACCAAAAAAAGACGGCGTGGCTTCCCGCTCGACGTACGGAGATCAACGCCGCTTCGAACGAAGCGGCAAAGGCACGAGCGGAAAGAAAGCCGAAGAATGCCGAAGACGGCCGAAGAAAGTGCTGGAGCTCGTTTACGCTTGCGCCTGACAGCCAAGTGCCAGGCACACCGAACAGGGGGTGAGGGGTGAGGACTTGGACGACACAGGGATATTTTGGGTTGCATACCCTCAGGGCACACGAATGCAGTGTTCAATGAACGGGGCCGAGACAGTTTTTGTTCTACAGGGGACTGAAGTTGAAGATTTGAGAGCATAAATATTGAACTTCAGTCCCCTGCAGAACAAAAACTGTTCATAGGAATAAGTTTTGGTATGGAAACTTTTTGTTCAGCAAAATTAGAAGTACACAATTGCAAAAATTCAGCCAAATTAACCGAGGAAAATTGGAAAATCGGCACCCCAACATTAGGGGTGGAAAATAATTTTCATGTCAAAATTCATAATTTGAATCACAGAAGCCATCCGCATGGCTTTTGGGAGTAATCTCGAATTTTATGATGGTAGATAGGGGTTGGGGGTGGAGGAGGGGGTTGATATTCTTCTGCCAAATAAATATATTTAGCATGAAACACAACTTGAAGAGAAACCAAATAGAAAGCTTTTATTTACGTCAGAATATCATTTTTAAGCCGTCAAAACCTCCAACTTCAACCCCCTGTGGGTAAAAAACTGTCCATTATTTGAGTTTGGGGTTCACGGTATTTGATTAGTATCTCATGAGCTACAACATATCGAAAATTCAGAGAATTTAACCGGGAGCCATTTTCCATAAGAATCGTGCGGGGTCCTTTGGCAAACAAATTTTTGATAGAAACCAATCAACTCGACGTGTTAATCATAATTTGTATTATTTGTTTCCAAGTTTATACTAGTTAATGTTATGTATACTTGAGGTATCTGATGAGAATTCTACATAAAACGCTATATTACTGCACTGACAGATATTAGATGCGGACGACCTGTAAAAAAATACTGCAAGATCGACGCATGAATAAAAAGAAAGTTGTGCCATCAAAAGTTGTAAAATCCTATAGTTATTCCGAAGGCATAGGGCTATAGAGAGGGTAGATAAGAGAATGATACTCAAACAAAGAGGGGTAGGCATACGAGTATCAATGGATTTTTCCCATATACATACACAACGATGCGCTTCGCCGTATCTCTCCGGCTCTTGACTTTCATGAATGGAAATCGGGAATGGGAAATCCTCCAAAGGGGTTGGCACCGAACGCACTTATCTTTTTTCTTCTCTTTCTCTCCACACCCCTTTCCTTTCCGCTTCGGCTTTGGCCAGAGATACAGGTACACCTCCGCGGCAGAAAAAATCTAATACTAATTTTTTTTCGGGTCCTCTCCAACGTGATCGTTACGTGGGCAGATCCCGCTGCCGCCGCACCGTTTACGTTTTATTATTATAATAATAATAAATGGCCGGTCCCGCCCTCTGAAGGGTAGATAGTAAAAGTTAATTTCCGGTGACGCTATCGCGCGGCACTCTCTGCCGGTGCTCTGCTGGCTGGGGTCCGCGCGCTAGTAGACCATCACGTCGGCCGGAGCAGGGGCGTAGGAGGAAGTTGGTACTCAAAATGGGAGGGCAGAGCTTGGAGAAAAATGAATTATGAATGAATAATAACAAAAAAAAACGAATAGAAATCGTGATTGGGCCTACAAAGTCCCCGGAGAGCCAAGCGAAAATGTTAGATGGAAGACGGTGCTCGCCAATATAATCCGTTGCATTTGTTTTTGGGTCGCAGTAGGCTTCAAAAAATTTGAGCTGGTATGTCTGCGATTCTTAAGGTTGGATATCAGTTTGACTGTTCAAGATTATGTTCAGAATCATTTTTTCAGTTGCATTGAAATGTACACAGCAAATCCTGTGATGCTTCTTGTAGGCTGCCACGAGTCCTTTCCACGATTATTTTTATCTCTGAGCTTTGTTCAGGGTACCCCGCACATTGAACAGGTAGGTAGCCCATTGCAGAAGATTTTCGTCCGTTAACAGCCTCCATCGTACCTAACCGTGGTTTGTTCCAATTTTGCAGGATGCCCTTCGGGTTGCATAATGCGCCACCGGCCTGGCAACGACCGATGGAGACAGTTTCAGGCCCGGAACTCGAACCGCATGCATTTGTATACCTGGACGATGTTGTGATTCTCACTCATGCTTTTGAAGAGCATCTGCGAATTTTGGAAACCGTCTTTGATCGATCGAGGAGATCCCACCTGACCGTGTGTCCGGACAAGTGCCAAGTTTTGTCGGCCTGGAATGAGATACCTCAAATATGTGGTGGGCAAAAGAGGTTTGCGGGTGGATCCAGACAAAGTCAGGTTAACGTTTGTTCTAATTTTGCAGGATATCCTTCGGCTTGCATAATGCGCCAGCGACCTGGCAACGACGGATGGAGACAGTTTCAGGCCCGGAACTCGAACCGCTTGCCTTTGTATACCTGGACGATGTTGTGATTATTACTCAGACCTTTGAAGAGTATCTGCGGATTTTGGAAACCGTCTTTGATCGTTTGAGGAGAGCCAACGCTGCTACCGTAAGTTGGGACAAGTGTCAGTTTTACCGGCCTGAAATGAGAGACCTTGGGTACGTGGTGGACAGAAGAGGTTTGCGGGTGGATCCAAAGTTAAGTCTATGTTGGATTTACCGAGATCTAGATCAGTGACAAGTTCGAAGAATCATGGGAAGTTTTCCTGGTATAGGTCGTATCGACGTGACGTCACGCTCCTGGAAATCGGCCATTTTGTAGAAGCTAATCAAACTGACTTTTATCACATCAACTAGAGTGTCACAAAGTTCATGTTTTCAATGACCCAGAAGATGGTAGTTTGCTCTGTTCGCTGTGTATATGGCTGTTCGGCCACCTACTCCCGCATGGGAGCATCGGTTTTCACTGTTTTGGACTACCCTGGAGTGCCAATATCCCGTGAAGATCGAGCGCAGGAATGATCTGAACAACGGAAATCCTGATGGCTTTATCGAGCAAGTCGAAGAAATTATCTCAACAGAAAGTTCACAAGAGACTTGAAAGCTTGCAGAGAACACTTCTTGCGTGCGGTAGGTCGTGTGCTTCTTCTGCTTAATGGGCTATGAGTTGCTTGACTGAGAACGTTTCTGTACCCAACGCAAGTAGCCTACAAGGGCCTCCCGCGTTGTGTTTTTGCATCATATCCAATGTGTAGTCGAGATTTTGATTCACCGGCTCAAATGGATCACACTACAAACACAGCACCGCAAGGTTTCTACTCGCGGCTGGGCAAATCATCGTCAGCAAGCGTCTTGCTGTAATTGCTTGACAACTTCGCCATGTCAGTCTTGATGTAGGTATGTGACAAATCTAAATCTCAGTCAGCTGTTTTTGATTAGCTCCTACAAAATGGCCGCCTCGTCGATACGACCTATTGTCGATTTGTTCCAGAATTTTCTTAAATAGTCGGCAAGAACCGAAAGTTTGACTGGACCCTGGAATGCGAGAGATCAATCAAGAAGATCAAGGAAAGCTCAGTCGCCACGCCAATTTCAGTTGTCCCGATTATGCCAAGGAGTGTCATACTCACACTGATGCTTCAGGATTTGGAGTCGGAGCTGTTCTCACTCAGCCACATCCGGATGGAGATGAAGTTATTTGCTGCTTGAGTAGATTTGGAGGAGTTTGATGAAGAGTGTCCAGACGGTTGAACAGATCCACAGTCGGAATAATTTTTCTGGAAAAATGCACTAAAAGGTCAATAAGATGATGTTCGCGATGCACAGTTATCATCAAGACATTTTCAGCTGCATTGAAATGTACACCGCAAATCCTGTGATGTTTCCTGTAGGCTGTCACGAGTCCTTCCCACGATTCTTTTAATCTCTGAGCTTTATTTGGGGTACTCAGCACATTGTATAGGTAAGTACGAGGGTAAGTACTGTTAGGTACTGCAAGTGCCCATTGCAGAAGTTTTCCGTCTGTTAACAGCTTTCATCTAACCTAACAGTGGTTTGTTCCAATTCTGCAGGATGTCCTTCGGGTTGCATAATGCGCCATAGACCTGGCAACGACTAATGGAGACAGTTTTAGGCCCGGAACTCGAATCGCTTGCCTTTGTATACCTGGACGATGTTGTGATCATTACCCAGATTTTTGAAGAGTATCTGCGGATTTTGGCAACCGTCTTTGATCTTTTGAGAAGAGCCAACGCTGCTACCGTGAGTTGGGACAAGTGTCAGTTTTGCCGGGCTGAAATGAGAGACCTTTGGTACGTGGTGGGCAAAAGAGGTTCGCGGGTGAATCCAGACAACGTTTGGTCAAGGTCTGTTCCCACTTTGCAGAATGTCTCTTGGGTTGCATAATGCGCCAGCGACCTGGCAACGACTAATGCAGACAGTCCTAGGTCTGGTACTCAAACTACATGTATTTTGTGTACCTGGACGATGACGTGATTGTTACTCGGACTTTTGAAGAGCACTTGCGGATTATGAAGTCCGTCTTCGATCGATTGAGGAGAGCCAACGTGACCGTGAGTTGGGAAAAGTTTAAGTTTTGTTGGCCTGAAATGAGATACCTTGGGTACGTAGTGGACAGAAGAGGTTTGCGGGTGGATCCAAAGTTAAGTCTATGCTGGATTTACCGAGACCTAGATCAGTGACAAGTTCGAAGGATCATGGGAAGTTTTTTCTGGTATTGTCGATTTGTTCCAGAATTTTCTTGAATAGTCGGCAAGAACCGAAAGTTTGACTGGACCCTGGAATGCGAGAGATAAATCGAGAAGATCAAGGACAGCTCAGTCGCCTCGCCAATTTCAGCTGTCCCGATTATGCTACGGAGTGTCATACTCACACTGATGCTTCAGGATTCGGAGTCGGAGCTGTTCTCACTCAGCCACATCCGGATGGGGATCAACTAATTTCCTGCTTGAGTAGATTTAGATGAAATTGATAAAAAGTCCAGACGGTTGAACAGATTCACAGTCTGAATATTTTTTCCGGAAAAATGCACTAAAAGGTCAATAAGGTGATGTTGGCGATGTACAGTTATCATCAAGACATTTTCAGTTGCATTAAAATGTACACCGCAAATCCTGTGAGGTTTCCTTAGGCTGCCACGAGTCCTTCCCACGATTCTTTTTATATCTGAGCTTTATTTAGGGTACCCAGCACATTGTATAGGTAAGTACTGTTAGGTGCTGTTCATTGCAGAAGATTGTCGTCCGTTAACAGCTTTCATCTTACCTAACAGTGGTTTGTTCCAATTCTGCAGGATGTCCTTCGGGTTGCGTAATGCGCCATCGACCTGGCAACGACTGATGGAGACAGTTTTAGGCCCGGAACTTGAACCGCTTGCCTTTGTATACCTGGACGATGTTGTGATCGTTGCTCAGTCTTTTGAAGAGCACCTGCGGATTTTGAAAACCGTCTTCGATCGATTGAGGAGAGCCAACGTGACCGTGAGTTGAGACAAGTGTCAGTTTTTCCGGCCTGAAATGAGATGCTTTGAATACATGGTGGACAAAAGAGGTTTGCGGGTGGATCCAGACAAAGTTAGGTCTATGTTGAAGTTACCGAGACCGACATCGGTGACAGAATTTCGGAGATCGGAGAACCATGGGAAGTTTTTCCTGGTATCGTCGATTTGTCCCAGAATTTTCTTCAATAGTTGCGCCGATCAGCGCTCTCACCGGCAAGAACCAGAAGTTCAACTGTACCCTTCAAATGCGAGAAATCGTCCAAGAAGATCAAGGAACTCGGGTGCTTAGCGGTAGTCGGGTCTGTCCCGAAGTTACGTCCGTGTATATCCGTATATTACAGTCTCAAGTGGCTGAATAACTTGCAAGATCCCAGTGGGGATTGGCCTGATGGACTGTGAAGTTGCAGCAATATCGTTTCAATGTAATTCATCGGAAAGAGAAAGATTTGGTCGTCCCTGGTATGCTTTCGAGAGCCATGAAGGTACCTACCGAAGTTCGTGATAAGTGGTATGTAAAAATGCCCAAGGATGTTGCCGAAGTCCCGTTGAAATTCATGAAGTGGCGGATCACTGATGGAAAGCTTCAAAACAGGACTGAATGCTGAGAACGACAACTGAAAAAAGTGTGATCCCAAAGGAAAATAGGCTTGAACTTCTGAGCTCTGCTCACGATTCCCCAACATCGTTAAAGATATGCAAAACGTACTCGAGACTTCCAGAAAATTACTTCTGGCCTGAGGTACGCCAAGTTGTTTGAGCTTGTATTGGGAGATGTCACGCATGTGCTGCTCAGAAGAGCGATCCGCAAGGAGTAAAGGATCATATATTTGGATTCAATGAGACCTCTGCCCAGGTCATTAAACGGTAACAGGATGATTCCAGTTGAGACGGATTACCTCAGCGAATTTTCGTTAGTTTTTCCATTGCGTAAGGGATCCACGAAGAGTATCTTGGAATCATTTGCGTTGACCGTTTTGACCTTTGCTGTACCACGGTTGCTTTTGTGCGATGATGGACCACAGTACCGTAGCAAAGAGTTTCGAAACCTCATGGACGAGTATAAATGCAAGATCAAGTTTAACGCCAACTACCATCCAGGGGCAAATCCCACAGAAAGGCAAAACCGGACCCTGAAGACAATGCTTGCAATAATTGTATCACTTTTCGACAGAGAAATCAGTAAACATCTGTGAAACCTTTCCATACAGAATTGAGTACTATTTGTAGAAAATTCGAAAGTAAAAACTGATTTCTATTGGTTACACTGAGTGCTCATATACCAATAGAAATTTCTCCAGTGATTAATCCGACAATAAATTATTCAAAATGGTTTTTCCTTTATCTGATACCCGGCCTACGCCAATGGGCTTTGGGTTTAGTCATCATCATACTGGTAGTGCTCGGTTGCTGCTGCTGCTGCGTTGCTTCTGCTGTGAATGAACAAGCGACTATCGGGATCCGAACCGGTCATTATCCGAGAGCGATCGCAGGCATCGCAGGTTTAGCCCTCTGTGTCGATTCGATATTTTATAATCGTTATTGCTTTCTGCCGCGCGGTTCGTAATAACGTGCCGCAAACGTGAACAAGAGTTTTTTCTGTATACCGTGGCTTTTTTGTGTTCGTCTTTTCTTCTTTTTATTTTTCAAGACAGTCTTTTTCGTTGTCGTTTTTGTTTTTGTTTCGCGGTGATGGTTGGCTGAGGTATCGCCGGTGGATGAGAGTAATTATATCATCATGTATGAAGTTGACGCTAAATTATGATGGTGCTCTGATCACCTTTAGTACGGACGTTGAGTAATAAGTATGTACCTGACTTGTGTAGATACACAACTACTCTAAACAACAGGGCTAGTTGGTCAATTAATTTCAAAATGAAATATTACTATCACAGTAAATCAAATAAACTAATTCCTCGACTAATCCAAAAGAAATGAATTGAAGATGGAATGATCCAAAGTCAATGAATACCGAAGAGTCACGTGAACAAGTCAACAAGTCACCTGAATCTCGAACAGCTACCTGAAAACTATGAAAAAACACTGTGATAACGTTTTTTATTGACGGGAGCTCTTGTTGACTACATTTACAATACGATCGTTCTCGACGTGCTCTTCACTCGAACAAGACGTAACCATGGTGGTTCTCTCATTGGCCATAAAGTCACTTTAATGATCAATTCTGAACAAGTAATCCTTATCATATGTTATTTGCCCGCATTTGGTCATGAACAATGGGTATCAGGGGAGAATAGCGCAGAATACCTAGCTAATTAAAGAACGAAACGGAGCCGTGCAATGGTATTGAGCCTTAAGGACGGAGTTAAATTGGTGGAATAAGGCGTTGCGGAACAATCCGTGCGGGCTTATTCCTTGACAGAAATTTACCATTCAGGTCTTTTCTCAAAGCTACGACGAGGAACTTTGGTTTGAGCCCAAGGACAAAGACGTAACTGACATGATACGTGAACGTTTGGTGTACAAAGGTGGGATAGCAATTATGATCATGCAAATGTTCTCATCATTTTTATTGGAATATTTGTCTCCAGGTTCTGTCACTTATCACTGGAGCAAGGAAGCTTCTGTTAGCACAGGCCCAAGAAATCTTGGCTGAAAAAAAAACAGCCAGAAATATTACGTGGTGATTAGAGACGGAATGGATCACCCGTTCTTCACGCTTGCCAGAACGCAACTGGCCAGAATTATATGGGGAAGATAGATTTGTTTTATTGCTGGGCCCTCTTCATATTGAGCAAGCATCCCTGGGTATCTTGGGCTCTTGGGACAGTTCATAATTATTGGCTCTGGCTGGACTGGTCTCGTGGCACACTCTGGCATAACTACAGCCGGTTTAGCTGAAGCTACATTGAAGGCATTCTTTGAAGCATTTAGGCATCAAGTTGTTGTCAACAGCAACGGACGTCTCTGATTTCAAGTTTTAGCTTCTTGTATTCAATCTAGAAGTGATCATGTTTTCTTTTGTACGCCCGGTACGACCAGGAAACCTCAACGATTTCAGAGATTCTATCAGGGAAATGATCCCTTGCTTTTTCATTTACGACCACCAGAATCTCGCTTGCTATCGATTCAACTGAAAGACTTGGAAGAGGTAGAAACAACTGCACCTGAAATTCACAAGTAATTTATTCTAGGTAAGAAGGTCATTGTCCTTCTCAAAGAACACTCCAAGCTCAATGGGAAATTTGGTTCCCATGTCCTTTTTCTGTCCTAGGCAACTTCGTCATCCGTAAAACACGTGAGCCTTTCTCAGCGCCTGGTGTTGACCCAATGCTGAGTGGATCCGAGGTAGCTAGACTTGGAAGGGAGTTCCAAGGAGATTTTAATATTCAGAGGCACATCATGAGCATATCCTGCTTTTTAAAGGAGGTTCCTCGATAAACACACAGCCCTAAAAGACAGCTCCGTTGAGCATGAAAATCCTCCCATTTATCAAGGTGAAGACCCCATCGTCTTGGACACTCGCGTAGTTCTTGATTCTAAAGCTATCGAGGTACTGATTTCCCTTGAAAAAAGTGGCAGTTATGTATCAGAGATTTGTTGAAGAAAGGCTCATTGAAAAAGTGGAACAATCTGTTTACAATACAATACATAGAGCGAAAACTGTAATCTTTGGGTCAAGTTCTGACTGACTTGACACAAAATGGCTTCAGAAGAAAGAGGAAAGGTTAATTTGAAAGCCGATGTTAAACTTTTTTGCGAAAACTCTTGCGAGAAATATGGATATTTCTCAAGTTTCTCGAATTCGAAAATCAGTCGTGCCCACCATCTATTTCGTTGGAAAACGAAATATGGCTCTCCCAGAACAAAGAACAACTAGTTGGTATTTTAGAGAAACTTGTCCAAAATGGCCATATACCCTTGCTTTGTGATAGTGTTATATTTGATGGTGCAGAGGATGTTCATAACATACTTCTTTTTTTTGCGGTGGGCGGGTATCCGTGTAGTCACTGGCCTCACCTTCTTATAGCGCCGCCTCAGTACTCTAAGAGCGGCGCCAGGTGATTGCCATACAACCCACCATTTTATGGACGCATCAACAGCAATTTTATCAGCAGAATAGGTACGTGGAATGTCTTAATGAGATAAGCGTAGTACACGAATAACGTGAGAGCCAGAAGGATTGACGTAGTTGGGGATGTGTGTATTCACCAGACAGCCTCAAGAACGTAGAGCGTGCAAGCCGTGGTGTTGGCATCCGAAGAAAGGATCTGCCCAACAGAGGTGAATATTCAATTGTGTACTTCTTCAAAAGTCTTCGCTTCTTTCCTTCCCAGGAGAGGTGCCTAAAGACTGGTGAGATCACCCCCGCAATTCTTCTAATGAAGAAGAATTATTAATTCGCTATCTTTACATTTCAACAGTGGTGGAGCGTCGTTTCTCGAAGGCCTGATTTGTGATGAAAGATTGAAAACTCGACTCTCAAACACGAAAAACTTCGTCTTTCGAAGACGAAAATTTCGACGTCACAAAGTAATTTGACTTTGAAATACGAAAACTTTTGACTTGTAAACACAAAGTACTTCGAAATAATTTCGGAATTTCGACTGTTGTACACGAAGTATTTTGACTATTATCTCGAAATTTTGATTTCATTAGTACGAGAAACTCGAGACAAAAATTATCGACTTTTGAACACGAAGTAGTTCGATTTGGACGGAAAATTTCTTTTTTCAAATACGAAAAACTTTGACTTTTGAACAGAAGAACCATCGACTTCCTAAGACGAAGAATGTCGACTCTTATCTTGAAATTTCGACTTTTGGAAACAAAAAACTTCGAGTTTTAAAGATGACTATTCCAGACAACATACTTCCGACCAATCAATACGCGTGAAACTTTCGAGTTGAACCAATGAAATCAGTTTTATAGCGATAAAACACGACCTTGACGGTGATGGAACACGATGAATTTCTTGAAAACAAAGCTTTTAGCTGGGGAATTTTATCGATCCAACTTCTGATAGTAGATTACATTCGACAATTTTTGATTTTTAAACAAAAAACTTCGACTTTTATCTCGAAGTTTCGACTTTTAAACATTAAAATTTTCGACTTCTGAATACGACAGACTTCGACATCTGAAAACGAACAATTTCGAGTTCTAAAAACAAAGTAATACTTTGACAAAGCGAAATACTTTGACTATTATCTCAAATTTCCTAATTTTAAACACGGAAAACTTTGACTTTCAACGACAAAAAATTTCGACTAATAAACATGAGATCTTTTGATTTCTGTCTAAGAAATTCCGAGTTTCGAAAACAATGGAAATTCCGATTCTTGAACACGAAGTACTTTGACTTCCAAACACGAAGTACTTCCTTCAACTTTCAACACGATACACTCCGACTTTTAAACACGAAACATTCCGACCTCACGAAGTAATTTGACTTTTGAAAACGAAACATTTTGACTTCTAAACACGAAGTACTTCGACCATTATCTCGAAATTTTGACCTACAAATACGAGAAACTTTAGGCAAAAGCCATCGACTTCCAAGCACGAAGGACTTCGACTTCTATATCGAAATTTCGGCTTTCAAAAAAGACAAAAAATTCCTATTTTCAAATACGAAGTTTCTTGACATTCATCTCGAAACTCCATCTTTCGAACACGAAAAACTTCGACTCTTAAATACGAAGAATTTTGACTTCTAAACACAAATTACTTTGACTTTTATCTCGAAATTTCGAATTTTATTTAAAGACGAAAAATTTTGATTTTCAAATACGAAGTACTTTGACTTTTATATTAAAACTTCGACTTTTGACCACGAAAAACTTCGACTTTGAAAGACGACAGATTTCGAAAATTAAACTTCGATAACCTTCCCTTCTCTCCACTCTATCTTTCGTTGAGGCATGGCATGCACGTTGATGACTGTAATGAGATACTGAAGCTTTTATATGTTATCATCAAAAGGCAAATTGTTTTGCTAATTAGTCCAAACTCAGTACTTCATTGTCTATGTTTAGCTAGATGCAGGGCCATAAAACCCACTGTGAGTTTTTTTTATGCTAGGTAGACATCTCACGCGCCGATAGCCTGTATAATTAATTAAATAAACAAAAGGTTAGTGGACGTGAGGAGTGTCATTAATTTATACCCATGTACCTGTACGAAAAAATTAGGTTTACTTACAATTTTCTTGTCCAAACAACACGCTATCACCGCCACTATCAGCAAACAAAATAATTGCAGTGTAATTCATAATATGTACCTATACCTCACACTCACTTTTACCCCTCACTTCTCCCTTTTCCCTCAACCGAAAGTGATGCCCGATAATTAGCAAGCAAACACCGCCCAACAGCGTCTGTTGGTTTTGATAATTGATAATTTCCCTTATCCAAACTTTTTCCTCTTTCCCTTCTTTCCATCCGCCCGTCCAATCCCTATAATGCTAAAACAACAAAGAGATCACGCGCGAGAGGGGGGGGGGACAGGCGCCGGTCGCGCTCAAATCTTACAATTCTTTGTTCGTTTGGTTTTTTTCGTATCCCCTTCGATTTTTTTCCCCAGTTCGGTACGACCCGGAAACATTATTAACGAAATTATCCGTTTAACCGCATTTACGACCGGTGTAATAACTTCGGCAACCAATAAATAACCCCCAAACTTGTAATTTTCCCGGTGCGACAGCTGAATCCGTAATGGTGTATGAAATTATCATCCGTGAGCTGTGGCCCTCTGCGTCTCCGAGTGTGTTTACCGAGAAAGAGGTCTCCGTCTCGAGTCTGTCTTCGATACATAAACGTCCACAAATTGGCGAGAGAAAAGGGCCGTGTAATTTCAGAGATCCGTTTCCTCAATTAAATAGGGAAGGGTGCGCTTGGCTCGGAGAGTGTCTCGTTTTGCCTGTTGTTGTTTTATATCATTATTATTAGATGTTTGTGTATCGGCATCAAAGCGTCGTTGTTATTAAGTTTTGGAGGGTTATACGTATGTGCTGGAGTGGCGCACCCTTTCGATTGGGGTGGTGCTGGTAAGAAAAAAAACTGAAATAATAAGAGAGGATGAGGAAATTGCCGTTTTGGAAATTACACGGTGCTAGACACGGTGGTTGGTCGATTTGCGTTGGAGGGCTTGAGAACACGTGTTGACAATTATCGTCTTGTCTTTTTTTCTCAATGTGTTTTTCTTTTTGACGCAGGCGGTGTTTTGGACCACAGTTCAGGACTAGAGATAACCTATGAATCAGAATGGATTAACTTCGAAAATTGAAGGACCCAAAGTAGACCTTCTCATGGTATACGAATACTTTTTGGTACAACTTTTTTGTCAGCAAGTTGTCTTTTCTTGGAGTTACCAGATGCAGCTCTCCCAAGTGTTGTACGGCCCTTTCCCTGATGACGGACTATTAGATTTTGCTTAGATTAAACGTCTAAATGCGGTGACAAAGAAATATGCTGTAATCTCCTAACCCACCCCTCTTATGAAAATTAACATTCCTCAAAGAAGAAGAAGAATCCCCTTTAAGTTGAAGACTTATGTCGGCCAATCGTGTTTGTCTAGTAGTGTTTGTTAGAACTTTCGTTATGTTGTAGTTACCCAAGGTAGTAGAGGTAAGTGAAGGCTTGGAAATTAAACACAGAGACTTCAAATTAAGAAAGAACAATTTTATTCCAAAAACAAATATATCGACTCAAGTTCAAGAATGCAATATCAATTCAATTACCCTAACCTCCCACTATTTGAAATGTAGTGTGTAAGCCACTGCTGCAGAGATAACAAGAGAAAGACGAGAGAGAGTATCGCTCTCGCTTGAACAGATCATATTAGTTCCAGTAACCTAGATTGTTGAGGAACCTGTATAGCGGAAACTAAACGGCAGAACCAAAGTGTGAGTATCGTCTGTACGTCACTTGGCGCGAAGGGAAAGAAGAAGAAGACAAACGTTTATTAGTAAGTTCTGCGGTGACCTAAATTGACGAGGGATCTAAAGAGGGAATAAAGACGAGTTTGGCTAAGCACAGGTTCTCTTGAACAGGCCCCTGCTGCCGAAAGAAGAAAAGAGAACAGTGTTGCATATGCGGTCTTTTAATGGTATCATAATAAAACATGACCATAAAATATCAAGAATAAACCCAATAACATTGGTCAATAAATCATTAACAATTATTTATCATAATAAATACCACGACATGACTCGATGTAAATCAACAATATCAAAAACCAGGTCTTAACAGTTGAAGACGTATATTATTTCATCAGATAACAAAGTAAGGAAAGATATCTTCTTTCACTAGATACCCTTCTCTTACAAGACACGACAGCAAGTAAAAATATCTGTTGTGTGCAGATATCTTTGTCTCACAGGACTCAGGCATGAATATAGAAGACAGTCGATCAGTGTAATATGTATCATAGTAAACAAAAGTATGAAGAAATCATTGAAGCGATTCAACTCGACTGAGAAGAATACCACAACCATGCTCATCAAGTATGACACAGCATACCTCGTAGCTCTCAAAACCACGTCACCTGTTCTACAGGTCAACGCTTTGTTGTCTCGCCAGACCCTGACTCTCGGAGTAACTTGGTCCCAGTTCATCTTGAAATCTTGTGGCGACATCGTTCTACTCTTTCGTCTCTCTTGAGCTCACAATAACAGTGACCCAAACGCTACGTGTATTCCCTTGATCCCCTTATGAATATCCCATGAATTGTTACAATTTATAATGTCTAACTCACAGGAAACAAAACCACTGAATCACTTATCTTCGAGCATTCTGAAGGCACGGCAGCGATACTTTGGAGGTCTCCATAATCGGAATAGACTTGTATCTTCTCTTTTCTATGATCTGGAGCAGGAAATACCCAGTTTTTCTTGTGTTCAGTTCTGAACACTTTTTTCTTTCAGACATCTGCCGACTTTTCTCTACTTTTCAACTTCCGTTTTCCTGACGACCGCATCTCCCATTTCAGGTGTATTACCAAAGCTCACGATGTTTTACGTTTATTTTTCATAGGCTGAAGAGCCGGTCGATTTCAGTGCCCCTTTAGGTTTTGGTGAGGACATGCGGGTGAGCATTCAACAACAAAAGCTAGTCTCAGTTACAGACCGGCGTGATCAAAAGTACTTCTTGGTTGCTGTTGACTTGGTGAACTCTGCCCCCTGGCAATGTTGATCTTGTCTTCTATTTTTTTTTCTTGCTAGGTGCTTTGCTGTGCCAAGTGCTGCACAGGTGAAGGTGTAGTAGAATACAAGTTGATGCCCCCTGGCAAGGATGAATTGAAATTGGAATTGGAAGTTTTGTTTTCTTCTCTCGTTCTCTTGGTTGCGTTCATGTGTGTTCAAACGATCAGGTGCAGACATTCATATTCGCCCCCTGGCAAGGTAGAAGTAGAACTTTAGGTCTTAGTCTAGTCGATCTTCACCTCTTCTTCTTGATTGACACTTCTGTCATGCTGAACAACCGCAGTTGTTGTGGACTTGAATTCCCATGACGGTGAACAAGAGCTTTTGTCTTCCCCATTTTTCTCACTTGACTGTTGTGTTCATGGTTTTGTCGTAGAATACCCCAAATATAGAAATGTTCGCCTTGTAGCAATGGTGGAGTAGAGACTGGGTCTTCTTGTTTAAATTTCTTGTTCTTGACTGACTAGTTTGTAGTGTCTTCTTAACTCGTAGTTTTTTCTGAAGTCAGTAACCAGCGTGTTGGCAAGTGTTGATTGCACATGATTGCCGACACTGCCCCCTGGCGACGGTATCTTGGAGCGGTTGGTTTCCTTCTTCAAACCTCGTTCGGCTTCTTTTCTTGACTCAACATGGCAATTGTTGAAGTCAGTTGATGGACAAGTGGCAAGTGCAGTAGTAGTGGTAGAAATTTGCCCCCTGGCGAAGATGTCTCGGAGCTGTTGACATGCTCGATTTGATACACCATGGTTTGAATGTGAACGGTCTTGACCCTTCTGTCCCGTAGGTTGGCAAAGGACAGTGTGAATTGCCGATGAAAGACCCATTCTCCATTTTCTCTTGGATGGGAAAACAACGGCAATGGCAATTTTCATGCGTCGAGGAAAAAGTCTTGACAAGACGTGTCGCGACATAAAAAACCTCTGGGTCGGTGAACAACATTTGGCAGGTTCTCGAGAGATCGTTCCAACTTCCGTTTTCCTGACGACCGCATCTCCCATTTCAGGTGTATCACCAAAGCTCACGATGTTTTACGTTTATTTTCCATAGGCTGAAGAGCCCGTCGATTTTAATGCCCATCGGTTACCGCTCATTCCTATTATTTTAGATCAGCTAAGAGACGCCAAGTTTCTGAATTCGTTGGACATAAAAAGTGCTTATTGGCAAATACCCATGGCAAAGTTTATTCAAAGAACTCACACTTTTTGTGATTACTGGTGGACATTATCGAATCAAAGTGATGTCATTCGGTCTCACTAACGCTCCGGCAAAGTTTCAGCGTCTCATTGATAATGTCATCGGTCCTGAAATGCAAGGAAACGTCTTCGTGTACTTGGACGACATAATCATCATTAGCGATAGTTTTCAGAAACATCTGAAAAATTTGGTCCAAGGTCTTTCAAAAATTGCTTGATCCAGCGTTAACGCTCAATCGAGATGAATGTCAATCATGTCGTCAAGAATTAAATTATCTGGGATATATATGTTGTTGACATGTTTGGGTTACACTTAGATCCAAGTAAAGTAGAAGCCATTCCGAATGTTCCAGTACTCCCACGCACGGCAAAACAAGTTCGCAGTTTCTTGGGTATGGCATCTTGGTATCGCCGATTTGTGAAAGATTTCGCTTCCATTTTTGTTCCACTCACTCTTTCTCGATCTGCCCCAGTGTCTGTCAGTCCATCAACTAATGATGTAACGAAACCAAGCTCTTTTGCTGATACCTGCGATGCTTGGTATAAAGGCATGATACAAAGAATCACGGATGATCCGATCCGTTATTCAAAGTGGTGCGTAGACAACGGGCCTGTCTACAAATATGTCGAAAATCGAATCCCTAAATTTGTTGGAGGATGTTGAAAGGTTGTAGTTCCAAAAAAATACCGCTTCAGTCTGCTGAGACGAGACCATGACAAAGGCAGAGCTGGACATGTAAAGAGTGTAGAAAACGTATGGAAGATTGCCGGAGAAGTATTTTTGGCCAAAGATGAAGGGAAGTGTGATCAAGTATATCCGTGGTTGTAAGGTCTGTGGTAATCAAAAGCCTGAGCAGAAGTTGCCGGCAGGTTTATTGGGTTTGAAACCTGCTGTGTTGCATCCGTAGCAGATGATAAGTCTACATTTTGTGGGACCTCTGCCTCGTTCATCTACTGGACACACATATTCTCTGCGTGTCGGATTACTTCAGTAAATTGATACACCTATTTGCTGTTGATCAGCCACGGCTGAGGCACTATCCAAAATCGTCGAAGAGAATATATTTCTTGTCTATGCTCTACTACAGTACCTATTTGATTTGTGACAGTGGTGTCCAAATAAATTTCCGTCTGTTTCGAAGTTTGCGTGAACATTACAAAGTCAGGATTTGTTCCACTCCATTGTACTATTCACGTGCTCATCTTGCTGAACGGGTGAACCGCGTAGTCAAAATTATGTTGTCTTCTATCTGGCGCCTCAATTCTTCCTCATTCTTACTTATTCTACCCTGCGACCACTCTACCCTTGAGTCTAGGCAGTGAACGGTCTGATGCCCGGTTCGTGCCAATAAAAAGATCGTGGCAGTGTATTTTGATGGCTTGCCTCGGAGAAAAACCTTCTAAAAATATTTGGCTATATTGCTGGGCCAGTCGTCAGGTGTTGCGGATTCCACCTGAAATGAGCTTGATTATTTACACAAAAGATATAGTAATTTGGTAGGTATCTTCACATCTTCTGCCCACATTCATATATTGGTGATAATTGTGCCAATAATAATCATTTATTGTCTAGGTAGGTATGTGTTATAGTAAATTCAGTAACGAACTCATAATTCTAAAATGATTTGATTTTGGTTACAAGAGACTGCTTCTGCACAGCTTCAGAGGCGGCGTATTATACCGGCAAAATACCGTCACGTCTGCGATGATGACGGCCTGTAATGATACGTTGACGGCTACCTATCCAGCGGGCGCCCTCACAAGCCCCCGCAAAAACTTCCAGGTCCGTATATTTTTCTCGAATTTCCTCCCGCCATCACCATCACCATAAAATAAAGCAACAGCAACAACAAACAAAAAAAACCCAAGCAAATTGCTCTTCTATAAAACTATCTTGTGTGTGCAACAACAGAGAGGGTAGGTAGGTAGGTATAATCATGCTTGAGTGCCTTCAAAGCCGACATAAGCTTCAGCGTCCGCGTCCTCGGGATAATAATAATTTCAGTATGGATTTCTGAGAGCCATAATAGGCGATAATCACAGGTTCGGAATCAATATATTTCTCTAACATGTCAAAAATAATTACAGACGGGATCGTCAACCCGAACAGCTTCCGATTTGTCCCCGGGCCACGAGCGTTATCCATCCAGGCTTTTATAAATCATCGTCATCGCCAGCCTGCGTATACCTTATAAATAAGGCAACGTAATGTTTTCCTTAAAATAAGGCATAAAAGGCACAAAAGACACAAGGCATAAGACCATTTAAATGAAGAGAGAAGAGAGAGTCATAATAATAATCGTTCTGCACGCAACTCCACTAAGGTAGCTCCATAATCGATTTCGTATATTCCTATAATTATTATCATAGAGTACCTACCTGCCGATATACCTGCTGCTTAATTTGGACTCGAGAGAATTTTTTCCGGAATTCAATTTCTTGAGTATTCCAATCAGCGATCCAACATCTGGAATATCTCATTTGGCGTAAACAAGTGGAAGTGCTACTCTTGCACGGTCGCCTCTCACGATACGATGTCAAATTACAGGTTTTGTGTATTTCGGTCCGTTTTGCCTTGTTTGATGGCCTCTTCCGAGTTAATTGATTTGCGCGGAATGCCCCTTCACTTCTTCGGACTCTTCTTCTTCTCCGTCTCCTTGATGGGTTTATGGGTGCACCACACGTTCCAAAACTGAAAGGAGTAGATTAATTCGTCGGGCGGTTTAATTCTAGAGTCTATATATTGAGGGCCCTGTACGCCGCCGCCATAATGGCGTAATTAAACGTTTCACGTATAATTGCACCTGTTGTCTTGTTCTTTCAAATTAGAGGTGAGCGTTTCAATTAGTGTGGAAGCCTAATGGCTATAATTCACGGTCCGTGCCGATTTCACCCTTTTTTCCTTTTCGTTGTATATCCTATGTTTACCACTCATACGAGTACCGACTACCCTTTTCTACCTTTTTATAGGGTGATGAAATTGAATTCGTTTAGGATTGGAGTGCTAAGTAATTAAAATGACATAGATGAATTGTTGGAATAGGTGAATAAATTATGAAATGTCAGAAGAAGGTGCGCTCTACATAGTATAACTTCCCATAGTAGATGAACGATGAAGTCAAAATAAATAATAGTGGATTGTTGATTGTCGGACCAAGGTGAATATTAAACCAATTGTTGAACCAAGATAAATTGCTTATGTGTTGACCTGAGTTGCTCCGAGACTCGGTTTGTTTTATCTTCCAACATAGGTATCGGAAATACCTGCAATGTCCCAGGCTTCATTGTCAGAAATCCTGGAGATTCCAGAGAGAGTGAAGTGACACACTTGTCCTCCCCTACAATGCCTTAGCTCCGTCTCATCTGGACGCTAGGATTCTTGTATCTGTTATCCTTTGCTAACCGTCTGTTGCCAAGTTGTAGGTACTGATTGCATGCGTTTCCTCGTCTGCTGGGAAGCTTTTCTTTGATCTTTGTGTTAACCGTGTATCATGTCATTGTATCTTTACCCTTGTTAACCGCTTAATCTAGAAGTTGCTCTTCTTCAAGAACGTCCCAAACGTTGGGAAGAGTGACTCTAGTAGGGGGAGGGTAACCGACGGCGATGGTACCTTGAAGTGGTATTCCGTGATACTGTATGTGCGGCAAGAGGTAGCCATGAATACTGTACAAAGATCCGTTCGGTACCTTGATATGTCACCTACAATTTAAATAAACCTTTTGAAACTGATATATCTTGTTCCAAGTTGGTGTTGATCCGACAAAGAAGAAATCCTTGAGAAATTGACGAAAGCGCGACACATTGTTTGAAGATATTGTGGTTTTGTTGCCGGACACTCACTGAATGGATTACCGAATGAATTCACCTTCCACCTGCCAGTGACCCATCTACGGTGTTGAATCCTGAATTGTCCTGTTATTACGGGTTGAAATCGTAATTGAAAGTGATTGATTCCGAAGTGGAGATAGTTGGGATTGGGAGAATTAAAAATACAGAATAAACTACAAAAATCAGGTTTATGATCGGGAAGAAATGGTTCAAGAGTATTTACAGTTCAACTTGACATTACGTGTTAACAAAAATGAAGGGGCGTTGCGCAGAGGACGCCAATAGAAAGGGTGAGCAATACCGCGAGATTTGGCTTACAAACTATAACGTAGGTACCTACCTTTTCGATGACGCTGCGAGAACTCGAAGGGCCCAACGAAGCTCCAGCGACGACACTGAAACAGAACCTGCACGAAAAACAACATACTGCCGTCCTACCCCAAGGAAAATTGGTGTAGTGAAACCGGTATAGCTACCCCCAATAACGTCTCTTACTCCACGCGGAGACAATAAAAATACATATAACAACAACACGCTAAATGTCAAATAGGTAACTTATTCTAAAACAGTAAAATAAAAGATAAGAGGCATCACTTGGTTTGCCCATCAACGAGTCTTGAACGCATGAGCTTCGGGGCAACCGCAACGATTAGCAGGATCTTGATAAACTGGACCAACTGACAACGTTGGCGAAGACGCCGATTGGACGGTAAGGTTGTGAACTGATTTGGTACCTTTGAACATTCCAGAAGCTCACCATACGCTCTGGCATCTGGACGGCCTCCAGGGTCTCGATGCGGGTCTTTCAATTCATTGGGGTGCCATTCGGCTTCCACAATGCGCTAGCGACATAGCAGAAGCTGATTGACAACGCCGATTTGTCCTCACGTTCTCGTCTATTTGGACGTTAGTATGATGGTCACGGTCGACTTCGATCATCTATGAGTCCTCGTGGTTTGCCGGAGGCTGTAGAGCGCAATCTCTATAGTCGGTAGGGAGAACTGCCAGTTATGTCGTTCTGAGCACTCTTTTCACAAAACGACAAATCTCGGATATTGGACTCCAATATTGGACTTCTCGGTGGAGTTGAATAACCGACTATTTTGAAGTGTTCTAATTTCATGGAGAAGGTGATGTGCCACGGCACTAACCTCCCAGTCCTATTTGTGGTCGTCAAATGCTGATTTTACAATATTGTTCAATTTGAGGCCTCTGCGCCAGTGGGTTGCGGTTCGGTGTTGGGGGCTGAGCCGAGAAATGGGCTAAACTGCGACGGATAAAAACGCGAAATCTGGTCTAAATGATATAGAGGAGCGAGACGAACAAGACCTTCGAGTAAAATCGTCGCTATCAAAATGGGAAAACTTGGAACATAGTAAGAGGAAGAGGGGAATTGGCGACGATAGTTCCGAAGTTAGTTCCGAAGCTCAAGGCAAAATCTACAACAAATCAAAAAATCATTCTGACAGATTATCAGCCTTATAAGCCTTCACTTACAGCAAATCCATTTGAAGCCTCAACAAATGATGAAAATTAACAAAACAAGCTTCTGAGGGTCAGCAAACTACCACCAAAACTTGTTGAAGAAGTGCAGATTTAGCTACTTACGGACCTGTTCCGAAGTTCTGTGAAAGATATCTGTAAGATTTTAAGCACTAACCAAGTACTTACAGATCGAGTTGAAGTCTGACGAGAGCTATAAACAGGTCAAACAACCATTGGAAAGAGGCACTCGATCAGCTGAAGAAAGAGATATCCCTTAGTGTGGTCTTACGAAACATCTATTCATAAACATACCATGCAACTCTGCACTCAGACCTTGAAGTCCTGAAACAAACAGTAAAGAATATAAGTACTATTTGCCGAAGTGGAACAGCAGAGAACTCTCTTTCGCTGTTTTACATCGATCTCGAACAATCCTAAATCAACAAGAAAGTATAAAATATCACCCGAATGCTCAATTTTGTGGTAAAATTCAAGCCACCGCACCAGAGATGGAAGATTCCTCAATGTGAAAGGTGTCAAAAATAGAGACATACAAAGCGGCATTGTCACAAGCAAGCAACGTGTGTTGAATGTGACGGAACCCACATCACCCATGGGGTTTGGTATAACTCATCGACAGGATAACTTGCCGACAACGAACTTATCGATAAGACAACTCACCGACAAGACAACTCACCGACAAGACAACTCACTGACAGGACAACTCACCGACAGAACAACTCACCGACCAGGCAACTCGCTGACAGGACAACTCACCGACAAGACAATTCACTGACAGGACAACTCGCCGACAGGACAATTCATCGACAGGATAAGTTGCCGACACTCAACTCATCGCCAGGATAACCTGCCGACACCCTACTCGTCTACAGGACAACTAGGAAAACTTCTCGTCAGTATCTGATCCTGTCTTCGTTGTTTTCAAATCAAACTATCACACCAGGGTTCAAGCCCCACTGTGGGCGCTCGGATTTTCGAAATCAAACAAATGATGATTGCTAGATGCAAGACGCACGTGTGTCTCATAGTACGAACGATGGTGCCGACACCATGCGATGTTACACGGCTTTACCATGTCCAAGTTGTCTTCGAATCGAAGAACTCAATTGCCTGACTTGATCTGACCGGGTCTACAAAAGAAAAAACAACCGGGACCTGACGAGGTCCATGTACACGGCTTTAACATGTCCAAGTTGTCTTTCAAGGCGATTCACCTTGCATTTTGTGTTCAAGGAATGCCACCTGGCAGAGTTGTGTTATGGACTCAGACATACCAAATCAGCTTTCTAGCCAAATTTGCACCCCGTGTAGGGTGGCGCGGGGGTCTCTTGAAAGTTGGAGGTGCAAGAGTTTTTTTTAAACCATGCTACAATATTTTAATTCTTTTCACTCAACACTTGAGTTGTTTAGTGCTATCGTATAAGTTCCCTTGTTGATGAATTGTCCTGTCGTCGAGTTGTTCTGTCGATGAGTGGTCCTGTCGATGAATTCTCCTGTCGGTGAGTTGTCCTGTTGACGAGTTGTCTTGTCGGCGAGTTGTCTTATTGGCGCGAGTTGTCTTGTCGGTAAGTTGTCTTGTCGGCGAGATGTCCTGTTGGCGAGTTGTCTTGTCGGTGAGTTGTCTTGTCGGTGAGTTGTCTTGTCGATGAGTTGGGTGTCGGCAAGTTATCCCGTCGATGAGTTGGGTGTCGACAAGTTGTCCGACTCCTCACCCGGAATTGTCCCAGAACAAAATTGTGGCCGTAAATGACTTTTATTCTGCGAAGCTGCTAAATCCTCAACAGCTCCAACATACATTTGTTGGATGAGCATGCATCTGAGAGCAATGATGATGAACAGAAGAGAACACCTAGATGAATTTTCAGAGACTTCGATTCTCCCTTTATTGTGGAAAAGTTCAGATTTGAGCCCGTTTTGTATTCTGTATTTTTCTGAAATAAGGATCATCCAGTTGATAGAAAGTATTCTCCAAGGATTAAGATGTCACGAGCAAAGTGAACAAGTGTATCACTCAGTATAAGCCCACCCAATAACGTTACCACTAGCTCTGATCAGCATCAAAAAATCATTTTAACGTGGAGCTGAATAATACGCTGGAGATGAAAATTGGGCTATAGTAGAACTGTCGACTACTCCATGGGTATCTTTCCCATTGTTAAAGTGAAAAAGGAGTCAGTATCGATTCTGCGTCGACTGTCGTCGGCTCAGCGCAGTCATCAAGGGACATGCCTATCCTCTCCCCTAGATTCCAACATGTTGGATCATCTGGGTAGAGCGCGTTACTCTTCGCATATTGGCAGGTTCCCGCAGAAAACTGTTGAAGGAAGGCCACTGCCTCCACGGTCACGATGCGGGGGTTTTATCAATTAATTTGAGTGCCATTCGGCCTCCAGAATGCGCCTGCGACATTGCAAAAGTTGATTGACAAGGTCTTTGAAATGGCACCCTACGTTTTCGTCTATATTGACGACATTATGATGGCTACTGCTACCTACAGATATTGTTGGTGCCACTTATATTTGCCTTGATACACGTGCTGAGCTGCTAAGTTTCACTCATGTCCCAATCCAGCACTACGCATCCGTGTCCGTATGCAGAATTTACGTTTACATTTAGTTTTGGAATGAGATTGTTCTGTTCGCACATGCTAGAAAATTATGACTCTCTTTCTGTGAAGCTGCGAACTCCGTACCAGCTCAATATGCATTTGTTCAATGAACTTGTCACAGTTTCTTTCATTTTCAGCTTTGATGACTTGATTTACCTGCAGTAATGTAAGACTCATCGATGCGACGACATTGATGACGATAACATCAATAATTGAACTTTATATGATCCATCGATTTAGTTTGAGGGAAAGGCAATGTGGGCAATATGTACGCAACTTCAGTTACTCCAACTGTCCACTCAAAAACAGAAGTTGGATTGCAATAATAACAATTATACAACAAAAGGGGCGGCGTCATCCTTATGTAGTGCTTTTGCTTACGACCGATTTCTGCGAGCCGTCACCGCCGCTCGCGTGCGCCAAGTGACCTTTGCGTGCTTCCGTACTGGAAAACCAAACAAAACACGTTGCTGGATGCCCGATCAACGTTTGAATGACTAATGAAGACACCTGTCCGTTATTTCGTCAGTTCTCCGGCCGCAATAATGGGCCCCAATTATTACGACAAAGAAAAAGGGCATACCTCGTGCATGTCGAATCGAAAATCGGATCCGGCACAGAAGGGGAGAATCAAACGAAGAAACATGCCTTCAACCCCTCGATCCGACTCTGATGAACGCAGCTATACCAAAAGGCATATGATTACGGGACCCTTGATCCTTGCCAGAGATAATGCAAGTAATGACATGATTCCTTTTGATTTTTGCAGTTTTCGTTCTTTTTCGGGGACAGCGGATTGCGGCCTGCTGCGAAGCGCGGACCCGAAAGAAGGTCGACAACCGTCAGCTCTTCGCCGCATCGACACACAAGAGATATTGTGCGCGCCCGGTTTTCTCTCGATCTGTTATTAGAGTTAGTTCGGCTCCGATATTACGTTATTATGATAATCGCGGCCGCAAATTGCTGGCATTACTGACCTGGGCCGACAATAACACCCGCCCTACAGGCAGTAACACACACACACGGACGGATACAAAGTGAAATTGATGCGGTTACGGCCGTGGTTTCGGAAAGAGAAGGTACTGAAAAGTAGGCATGGATTTCGAGGAAAATGTCAAAGTTTCTCAATTATTATTGTATTGCTGTCGTTTGGGTTATTATGTGGTTTTCTGATGACTAAATAAAATGCAGGTATCGACTTATCTGTGCACTGCAAACAGGTATGGTGTAAGGCGAACAAATTTTACTCAATCGGCAATCCTTTTACAATAGGGCACAAATCTGGCATAATTAGTATTTAAAGTTTTGATCATGTATTATTATTGGTAGGTAGGTACTTACATCATGAGTGGCTAACACTAGCCTTTACTCGAGCCTTTACAAGCGAGCGAGAAGTACAAATCTCTGAAGAACATCGAATTGTATCAAAATTAATGAAATGTAGCACTCATCGGCTCGGCCAATTCTACCAGTTGCATAAGAAACATTCTAGTCACTTGTGACTGGGAAATCACTGGTTGGGACCAGTTACAAAGATAAAAGTTCAAAAATACTGTAGCAAGATAATAGTTTGTTATATTTTTGAGATAAAGAAAGAGTAATTATAGGCAAGTGAGATGTTTGGTACATGAACGCTTTGGTAAATTATCACGTGCTTATAATGCCATTCCGCTCTCTTGTGATTTACGACGTTTCATTTTCGAGTAGCGGCTTAAGCTCATAACAAACTAAACTTGAAAAAATATCCTGCTGAATAAATTGAGCAAAAGTCAATTTTGACCGTGATGGTGGAGGTCGGCTGTCTGGAGAAAATGTGGAAAAAGTTAGAACTAAGTACAATTTTAGTTAGCTCCATGTGAATTCACAGAAAATGAAATAGTAATCGAGATCTCTGGCAGTTCCCATCTGAGTGTGTACCCTAGGTTAAGAACGTTCAATCTCTAACCGCGACATGGTGGAGGCGCCGGGTAATCCATGAATACTTGGCGGATCATCAAGACCAACATCACCTGAGGCTGCTTTCTGGCCTGAACGTCCAGACAAACCAGGTCGTCCAGGAAAACCAGGCATGCCTGGTTCGCCATTCTCCGAATTTTGTCCAGACAAACCAGGTGCTCCGGCAAATCCGGTATCACCAGTTTCCATCAACACCTCTCGGTTCACGTAGTCCAGAGTCTCCATGTAGATCTTTGAGCCCGAGGCCCTTGTGGTAACCATCTTCTCCGCGTTGTCCCCCGAATCCTGAGAAATCATGCATTCCGAAATTTTCTTGTTCTTCTTTCTCAGAACGTCCATATAAAGCTGATGAAGGTAATCCTTGACCTCCTTTTGGACCGCACTTCCAGGCGAGCCAGCCAGTCCCGGCAACCCAACATCTCCAGGTATTCTAGGCCGTCTCATTGCTTCTGGTTCCCCACCCATGCCAATTGATACCAGGATCTCCGACTATGCCAATTTATCCCTGTTAAAGCCATGTCGGCCAGGTGTTCCAAGAGCACCTCATAGATGCCTTTATAGGTGGACAGACGAAGCCAAATGAACCGTCGTTAGGCTCTTAACCTTTCAGTCCAGGTGCACCATCACGGCCGATAAATCCAGGTTCTCCAATATCGCCTACGATTCCACCTACACCGAGTCCGTTAATTGCAGAACTTCCTATTGCACCTGAAGTTCCAGGCAGCCCTGGTAAGCCATCATGTTCTGGCTCTACATCGAGCCCTGGATCTCCAGTATCACCTTAAGGACCACTGAAACTTGATTCGCTTTTTTCTCCAGGTAATTTGCTGTCACCATTGCCTCCACTCTGTCTGGTAATCCGGACACTCCCGATAATCCAGGAAACCGGGATCGCCCCACTGAGCTTTCGGACCTCTAGGGCCAACCAATTCTTCTGAACCTGACGGTCTACGTGGACCTGGGAAGCCCATGTCGCTTATTTTACCAGGCACTCCAAGTACTTCGGATAATCCACTTCTACCAGCATGACCTGAGAATCCTTCAGGGCCTACATCTCCTGTTATACCACGTGGACCCCACAGGTTTGGTTTGCCGGAGTACTGGCCAGGAATTCTATGTTGTCCATTGATTCCGTCATCTCCTTTCATGCCCATATCTCCTGAAAAACCAGGCAATCCTTCATCTTGTGAGGAATCAAAGACAACTGATTCCGGGTTGCTTTTCTGCGCCTTCTAATCCAGAACGGCCAGTGTAACTTGGTGTGACTTCAACTCCTTTGATCCCTTTGCCGCCTGAGATGCCTCGTATTCTAGGGTAACCGTCAGGGCCAAAGTCACCGTAATCGCCCTTCTCTTCTAGTAAACCAGGATATTCCTTTGAACCTTTTCATCCAGCTAGACTTCTACTTTGAGCTCCAGAATATATAGGCAGTCCTGGTCATCTTCAGTCACCCTTTACACCCGTTCCTTCCACGGAACCCATCAAGACCTTCATCACCGGGCAAGCCAAGGAATCCTTCATCTCCTACAAGCTCAGTCAACTGAATCAAAGCATCAGAAAACCAGGAAGACCTGGAACACGTTGTGGATCCACTGACTCCGGTCTCCCTGGAACTCCGGGATCTCCTCTTATAAACTCTTTGAGGACTGTTGGTTTACCTTTTTCGACCAGGTGAACCACTTCGACTTGGGCTTCCACCTCGTCGGGAAGATCCAGGAGGACCAATTGAGCCTCTCTCGGCTCGCCTTTAGAACCTTACAATGACTCCATTGAATTTTTTTGGCCTAGGATCCTCTATCAGGTCTCATCAGACCAGGGAAACCGCCGTCACCAAAGTCACATTTCTCTGGAACTGGCTAACTTCCGGCTGGGTGAATCACACTTCCCTCAACTCCTTGAATATCAGGTGATCCATGTAATCTTCCGAAATCCACAGCACCAGCCTTGCCTGGTCGTCCTGGAAAACCCCTGAGTCCCCGAATTCCTGTCAATTCTGGATAGCGAATCGCACCTGGGCAACCTGGTTTCTTGCTTGATCTTCTCGATCGCTCGTCGCCGTATTTCTCTTTTATGCCAGGAATTTCGTCGAATACTGGTATACCTGGATCACCCATCAAACTTGGACGACTTCGTGGTTCTGGTTTGCCCTGTGGTCTTCTAATTGCCACACCAAGACCTGAGAATCTTTCCGGCCCCGGTCAGCCTGTGTCTTTACGCTCTCCTCTCGCTCTAGATGTTCTTTGATAACGGGATATCCGGGTTCACCTTGAGGTCCTAGAAATCCTGGTGTCCCAAGCGGATCTGCTTGACCTGAACGGCCTGGAACTTTGATCATCGTCAGTGACCATTGCCCATTATACTAAGTACTTCAAATCCTCGGAAGATTTGACAGGTCGACTAACAAGTTGGGCGATCAAAATGAGCGAATTCGATTTAACAGTGATATACAAGAGCGAACAGAAACATCAAGATGCCGATTGTTTGTCGAGAAACCCTGTGATGAAGGGCATGGAAAAGGACGAACTGGAAGCAAATGAAATTCCGACGCTGGTTGCATCCGTCATGCTCACAGACCATCCAACCGCCATCATACCAGACAACGGACCGCAGTTCAATGAAATAAATCCAGAAAGTGGTGAGAAAATACAGGATCTAGAAGATTCACATCGCCCCATATATCCCTCAAGCAAACCCGGTTGAAAGAGTGAACGAAACATTGAAAACGGCTATCGCCCAGCTCTGTAGAGAGGACCAAAAACAATGGGACAAAGGACCTGGTATACTGGGTTACTTGGTGTTCCACGAAGTGCTGGATCTTCTGGTAAACCAGGCCAGGATATCCCTTCAAACCTTTTGGTCCAGCTAGACTCATACTTTGAGCTCCAGGATGTCCAGGCAATCCTGGCCTCCAGTCACACTTTTCCTTCCACCAGGAAGACCTGGATTATTTTGTGGATCTGATAAACCCGGTAATCCTGGAATTCCGGGATCTCATCTCATAGTTCTTCAGGAACTGACGACGATTCACTTTTTTTAACCAGGCCAGCCATTTAGTCCTGAGCTTCCATCCCGTTCAATAGATTTAGGAGGACCAGTTGAGCCTCTCTCGCCTTGAGAACTTTATTACAATTAATTCATTGAATTTTTATGGTCCAGGATCTCCACAAGGTTTCCTCAGACCATCAGGAAAGCCGCCGAAAGCAAAGTCACATTCTCTGGAGCTGGCTGACTCTCGGCTGGGTAAATCAAAATTACTTTCATGCCTTTGGCTCGTGGTGTCCATGTATGATCCTGGTGTCCATGGTGTCCAATACTGAATGATCCATGCAATCCTCCGAAACCCACATCGCCAGCCTTGCCTGGTCGCCCTGGAAAACCTTCGAGCCTCCGAACTCCTGTCAATCCTGGATGACTAATCGCACTTGGGTGACCGTTTCTTGCTTGATCTCCTCGATCGCTGGTCGCCGCGTTTCCCTTTCATGCCAGGAATCCCGTCGAATCCTGGTATATCTGGATCACTTATCAAACATTGGGGGCCATCTTCTCCTTGTTCTCCTTTATAACCTTGTCACCTTTCTTTCCGTAAATACCATCAAAGCTTTCTTCCCCTAAGAATCTTTTGGGCGCGCACGGTCCGGGAACAGTTGCTTGATCCTTTTCACCTTTGATTTCTTGCAAAGCGTGAATCGATGGATGTTCTTGTGTGGGCGCTGGGTCGGGATTTTCGTCAGGCTCACCCACTTCTCCGAGACCACCTCATGTAGTATCACCTGGTTCTACCGGAGGTCCTCATGGCCTTGCTTCGCCCACTCCGCTTATAGTGCCTGGTGGTCCTTAGCATCCAGGAGGTAAGCCCTGCAGGATCATCGTAACCGAATTCTTCTTGGTTCCTATGAAATTACCACCTCCTTCCTCAGGCTCTCCACCTCCAATCCTATTGATTTATATAAGGAAGGGGATACGATGAGTTTCTGCAACTACAGAGGGATCACATTGCTGAGTGTAGCTGTTGAAATATACGAACAGATTTTGGAACAGAGATCAAAGCGGATCATAATTATAATACATCCTCTAGCTTTGTTTTGTAAGTGTGTGAACTTTTATGTCCAAAGAAAACAAGTAGATACCTACTCAACTCCTCTTCCTCTTCCTCACGTACCATTGCGGACCTGAACCGACCAGACCTTGAATCAATGCAAGCTGCATATTAAGCCACTACTTTATAAAAAAATAAAGTTTATGTTTCAAAATTCCTCGCAAAATTCATGCTTATGATGGAATTAGTACAGAAATGAGAAAGTTCATTCCGTTCGTTCCTACGAATGCAACCCTTAAAGGCACTCATTGTGTGAAAAGTGAATCACTCCAAGCTATTCCTATTGACTTCCTCGCCTTGAGACTCCCATAGACTTCCTCAAGTGCCGTTTTCTTCACAGACTGATAATGGCTCTGATATAGGTATACGTAAGGTACTATTACCTCACCAGACACACATAATGGTCGATCACCAAAGCATAATGGCCCAATTTTCCAAAAATCACGTCCGTTCTACGAGCCGAGGCTCTTGGACCGTCACGTAATTTCAAGGCCTCCACTTCTCGGAGATCGCCCGGCGCTGCTGCTGCTGCCGACGATGCTTCTAATAGTTTAAACGCGGCTTTAAACGTCCACTCTTCGCCCGTCCACCCGTCCGATCGCTAAACGTTCCGTCCACCTTCAATCATACATAATAATAATATTGTGCAGTCTGGAATTATACGTTTCTGAAAATTTCGGACATAATGAAATCGACGCGATGGGTCATCATTACCTCGCCAGGACTCTTCTCGCCAAAATAACCCTTCTTGTGTTTATAACTGGATCGTTTTAGAACAATTATTGTATTAATGCGCGGCTGCGGACGGGGCTCTAAGCGGGGCGATTTTTTTTCTAATGATCCGCAATTTTCCGAAAAAAGGCACGCAGACGGTCTAATAGTTTCGGGGGTCTGTTGTGTGTGCCATAATGACCGTCATGGTATTATAGGTATATATAAAAGTCGCCGAATATGGAGACCCGTCTTTTCCCAGCGCGCTATAAAAATCAAAGTGGGCTGCGTTGAAGTAGCGCGCCCAAATTGCAGGTTTCTTCGCCTGTCGTAAATAATCGGCTGTCAAAAACTGATGATGATCTTTGGCGTCCCGAAAAAAAAAAAGACGGTAAAAATGTTGTCCGTTGTTGTATGGGTTTTGTTTGGAAGCAGACGGAGACAAAGCAGGACAAGACAATAATTATTATTATTGTTGCAATTTTTTTCAGCTTCTCTCGGCAATTTCTTCTGTGAAAGGTCACTGAATGACACTAATTGACCTTACTACTTGGGTGAAATGCATTATGGATAACTAGTACCTAGTTAGGGCTGAGCAAAATACTTCGGAAAGATTGTATGTATTAAAATACAAAATACTCGATCCAAGATAGTCGAAATACAAAATACAAACTACTTGTTCAAATGCCTTTTGATTTACAAAATACGAGATAGGTACGTATTTCGGAAAATTGGAAAACCAAGGAATTCCAAAATACAAACTTTTATTTTGGAATACAAAAAACATATCTAATCATTCCAGCGGTTTTATTTGAGAAACCCGTAAAATGCAAAGGTTTCAATGAAAACACTTTCTAAATCTATAGAAGTCGCTGAAAATCTTGTAGGGAAATATTCACAAATCCCTAGAAATCCCATGCAAATTTCTAACAATTCTGTAGAAATCTTTGGTTTCCACAGAAGTTCTCAGGAATCCTTAGAAATCTTTAGAACTCTCGACTAATCTTGCAGCAATCTTTGAAAATCCTCAAAATTCCCATGAAAACTTTCAAAAATTCCTAGAAACTGGAGTCAAATCTTCAGGAATCTCAAGAAAACCCGTAGAAATCTTGGGAAGTCCGTAAAAGTCCCGTAGAGATTTTTGGAAATGGCTCGAATTCTCGTAAAAATCATTAAAAGCATTCTCGAGAAATCCTTGTAATTATTGGTAATCTTCAAAAATCTTCTCCTTAGAATTATCGTAGAGATCCCTACAAATCACAAATCCCATACAAATCTCTGGAAATCCCTGCAAATCTCGCAAATATTAAAAAAATCCTAGAAATCCCACAGAAATCTTCAGAACTTCCCAGAAATTCTCAACAATCTCGTAGGAGACTCTAGAAATCCCTAGTACTCCTGTAAAAAACTATAGGAATCCCCACAAATCTCGTCGAAATTTTTTGAAATACCTGGAAATTCCGTAAAGATCTCAAAACATCCATAGAAATTCTCACAAATCCTCAGAAATTTTTAGACACCTCATACTAATCTTTGGGAATCCCTTGCGATCTTGTAGAGATTCCTAGAGAGTTTCGAGAAACACCTAGAAATTCTCACATAAATACTCAGAAACGCTGCAGAAAGCTCCAGTAATCCCGTGGGAATTTTTGGAAATATCTGAAAATTTTGTAGAAATCTTCAAAGTCCTAAAAATTCACATAAAAATCTTTGAAAATTCCTAGAAACCACATACAAATGTTCAGAAATCCTGTGAAACTTCCAATACTGCTTGAAAAATCTAAAAATGCTCAGAAATCTTGTAGAAATCCCATGCTTGTCTTCAATCTCAGCTCGTAGAAATCTTGAATAGAATAGAAACACAGAGATACACAGTCTCAATTTCAGAACTCTCTGGACATTTTTCTAAAACCTCTCAAATCTCTAAAAACCCTGTAGAAATCTTCAAAAATCTCTAGATATCTTGTAGAAATCTTTGAAAATTCTTAGAAATTCTGTAGAAATATTCAGAGATCAACTCTCAACTTTTAACTCAATTTCCTTTTTTGACTGAGTAATTACAGCATACGAGTATCGTTAGTCTATAAACATTGTCAAGCAACTTTAAAATGTAGAAATATGTAGAAGCAATGACAATGGATAAAAACATCACAGACAAGTTGTAGGTACACAGATCATTCACCTAATGTATCACTATCAAAAAAACTTGAATATTATGAAATGTGTAATAGCTGTATCACACTACACAATTTCTTGAACAATCTGTCAAATCAACAATCAAGTTCATTATTTTTTTGACACCATAAGGTTAGAAACCTCGTAGACATCTCCAGAAATCATCGGAAATTCTTCAAAAATCTCTTGCAAATCTTCAATAATCCCTAGAAATCACATACAAATCTCTGTGAATTCCTAGAAGACCCTTAGAAATCTTGAGCCTTTTTAGAAATCCCTAGAAAATCCTAGATTTGTCGTAGAGATCCTCGAAAATTCTCTACAGATCTTTGGAAATCCCGTAGTGATTCTCACAAACTTCTAGAAATCCTTGGAAATCCACAGAAATCTTGTCGAAATAATCCTGCAAGAATTTCCAGGAATCTCTAGGGATCTTGTAGAAGTCTTTCGGGAGCCTTATGAGTTATAAGAAATCCCGTGAAAACATCTTCAGATATCTGAAGCAATCTTGTCGAAATCTGTGGAAATTCCTACAAAATCCGTAAAATAATTCAGAAATTCCGTAGAAATATTTAGAAATCCCTAGGAAACTCAAAGGAATCTTCAGAAACCCCTAGAGATCCCGTAGAATCCTTCAAAAATCCCACGAAATTTTCTCAAGCATCCTTAGAAATCTGGTGAATATTTTGAAAAATCACGTAGAATCTTCTAAAGTCCCTAAAACTTTCTCAAAAAATCTCGTAAAAACATCAAGTAATTTCTAGAAACTTTATACAAGTGTCCATTAATTCCCGGAAATTCCGCTGAAATAATGAGAAATCCATAGAATTTTTTGGGAGTCCCGGAAGATCTTTAAAAATCCCTTCAAAATCTAATGAAAGTTCCTGCAAATCTCCGAAAATCTCGTAGAAAATCTTTGAAAATCTATAGAAACTCTCAGGAATCATTGGAAAATTTCAGAAATTACATGAAGCTTCAAGAATTCCGTGAAAATCTGCACAGGCCTCTCGAATTCCCGTACAAATCTTTAGGAAGCCCTTGAAACTCTCAGAAATCATCAGAAATCTCGTAGAAATCTCTAGAAGTCCCTAAAAATCTTGTAGAAAGTCCTAAAAAATTCCATCGATATTTCAAAGAATCCTGTGAAGATCTTCAGAACTTTCTAGAAGTTTCCAGAAATCTTTCGAAATTATCAAAAATTCTTACCAATTCTGTAGAAATCTCCAAGAATTCTTCAAATTCCCATGAAACTTTTCAGATGTGCCTGAAAATACCATACAAATCTCTCGGAGTTCTTAAAAATCCTGTATGAATCATAAGAATCTAGAAATTCCCTGAAATAAGCCCTAGAAACGCACAGAAATTCTCAGAAATCTCGTAGAAATCTCTGGAAGTCCCTAAAAATCTTGTAAAAAGTCCTTACAAATTACATCGATATTTGAAAGAATCCTGTGAAGATCTTCAGAACTCCCTAGAAGTTTCCAGAAATATTTCGGAATTATTAAAAATTCCTACCAATTCTGTAGAAATCTCCAAGAATTCTTGAAATTCTCTTGAAACTCTTCAAATGTGCCTGAAAATTCCATACAAATCTCTAGGAATTCTTGAAAATCCTGTATAAATCATAAGAATCTATAAATTCCCAGAAATCTGTAAAATCCTGTAGAAATCTTCGAAGCCGCAGAAACCCAACTAATCTTTAGTCTTAGCCCGTAAAAATCCTTGAAACAATAGAAATACAATACACAATCAATCATGTTCAATCCCAGAGCTCCATAGAAATTCTCAAAAATCCTTGGAAATCCCTGGAAACCCCGGATAAATATATATGATCTCTAGAAGTCTCAGACGAATCCTTAGGAATCCTCATGATTCCGTAGAAATCTTAAGAGATCTATGGAAATACTCACAGGAATCATAAAAAATCTCGTTAGTATATCTAGAAAACCTGTACAAAGCTTCAGAAAACCCTCGAAATTCTTCAAAAATCTCTACAAATCTCCAGGAACCCCTGGAAATCTTACACAAATTTTCATAAAGTCCTAGAGGTCTCTTAGAAATCTTGAATCTAGAAATCCCTAGAAATCGCAGAAATATCAGAAAATCCTCAGAAATCATTGGTAATCCTCAGAAGTTTTAAAAAATCCTTAGAATTGTCATAGAAATTCCTAGAAATCCCGAACAAATTTCCAGAAATCTCTAAAAATTTTGTAGTAATCCTGAGAAGTCTCTAGAAATCTTCAGAAACTCACAGAAGTGTCAGCAACATAAAAATCCTGCAAGATTGTCAAGCAACTTGAAAATATAGAAATATGTAGAAGCAATGACAATGGATAGAAACAACACTTGGAAATTCTTCAAAAATCTCCTGCAAATCTTCAGAAGTCCCTAGAAATCTCATACAAATCTCTGTGAATTCCTGGAAGACCCTTAGAAATCTTGAGCCTTTTAGAGATCCCTAGGAACCGTAAAATTTGAAAAAAAAAACTTGAAAATCCAATTCCACAGATCTTTCAAATCCCCAGAAATCCCGTAGTGATTCTCAAAAACTTCTAGAAAATCTTGGAAATCCGCCGAAATCTTGTCGAAATAATCCTGTAAGAATTTCCAGAAATCTCTAGGGATCTTGTAGAGGTCTTTTGGGAGCCTTATGAATTATAAAAAATCTCGTGAAAAAAATCTTCAGATATCTGAAACAATCTTGTCGAAATCTGTGGAAATTCCTACAAAATCCGTAGAGAAATTCATCAATTCCGTGAAAATATTTAGAAATCCCTAGGAAACTCAAACGAATCCTCAGAAACCCCTAGAGATCCCGTAGAATTCTTCAAAAATCCCACGAAATTCTCACAAAAATCCTCAGAAATCTGGTAAATATTTTTAGAAATCACGTAGAATCTTCAGAAGTCTCTAAAACTCTCTCAAAAAATATCGTAGAAATATCAAGTGATTTCTAGAAACTTTATACAAGTCTTAATTACTTCCTGGAAATTCCGCTAAAATAATGAGAAATCTATAGAATTTTTTGGGAGTCCCCGAAGATCTGTGGAAATCCTTACAAAATCTAGTGAAAGCTCTTGCAAATCTCTGAAAATCCCGTGGAGATCTTTGAGGATCTATAAAAACTCTCAGGAATCATTAGAGGATTTCAGAAATTCCATATGAACGTTTGAGCATTCCGTGGAAATCTGCATAGGGCTCTCTAATCCTTGCAGAAATCTTTGGGAATCCCTCGAATTCCCGTACAAATCTTCAGGAAGCCCTAGAAACTTTCAGAAATTCTTAGAAATCTCGTAGAAATCTCTAGAAGTCCCTAAAAATCTTGTAGAAACTCCTCGAAAAATTCCATCGATATTTCAAAGAATCCTGTGAAGAGCTTCAGAACTCCCTAGAAGTTTCCAGAAATCTTTCGGAATCAATTAAAATTCCAATCAATTCTGTAGAAATCTTCAAGAATTCTTCAAAATCCCATGAAACTCTTCAGAAATGCCTAAAAATCCCATGCAGATCTCTAGGAATTCTTAAAAATCCTGTATAAATCGTTAGAATCTAGAAATCCCCAGAAATCTGTAAAATCCTGTAGAAATCTTCAAAGCCGTAGAAACCCCATACTAATATTCAGTCTTAGCCCGTAAAAATCTTTTGAACAATAGAAATAACACACACAATCAATCATGTTCAATCCCAGAGCTCCCTAGAAATTCTCAAAAATCCTTAGAAATCCCTGGAGACCCCGGATAAATATTTATAATCCCTAGAAAGTCTCAGACGAATCCCAAGGAACCTTAATGATTTCGTAGAAATCTTGAGAGATCTATAGAAATTCTCACGGGAATCATAGGAAATTTCGTTTGTATATCTAGAAAACCTGTACAATGCTTCAGAAATCCCTCGAAGATTTTCAAAAATCTCTAAAAATCTCCAAGAACCCCTAGAAATCTTACACGAATTTTCATAAAGTCCTAGAGATCTTTTAGAAATCTTGAACCTTCTAGACATCTCTAGAAACCGCAGAAATATCAGAATTTTTTTGGAAATCATTGGTAATCTTCAGAAGTCTTCAAAAATCCTTAGAATTGTCATAGAAATTCCTATAAATCCCGAACAAATTTCCAGAAATCCCTAAAAATTTTGTAGTATTCCTGAGAAGTCTCTAGAAATCTTCAGAAACTCACAGAAGTCTCAGCAACATAAAAATCTTGCAAGATTGTCAAGCAACTTGAAAATATAGAAATATGTAGAAGCAATGACAATGGATAGAAACAACACTTGGAAATTCTTCAAAAATCTCTTGCAAATCTTCAGAAATTCCTAGAAATCTCATACAAATCTCTGTGAATTCCTAGAAGACCCTTAAAAATCTTGAGCCTTTTAGAAATCCCTAGAAAACGTAAGATTATAGAAATATACTTGGGAATCAAATTCCCTACAGATCTTTAAAATCCCTAGAAATCCCGTAGTGATTCTCAGAAACTTCTAAAAATCTTTGGAAGTCCGCAGAAATCTCGTCGAAATAATCCTGTAAGGATTTCTAGAAATCTCTAGGGATCTTGTAGAAGTTTTTCGGGACCCTTATGAATTATCAGAGATCTCGTGAAAAAATCTCCAGATATCTGGAACAATCTTGTAGAAATCTGTGGAAGTTCCTACAAAATCCGTAGACAAATTCATTGATCCCGTCAAAATCCATAGAAATTCTCACAAATCTCCAGAAATTCTTAGACACCTCATACTAATAGCTTTGGGAATCCCTTGCGATCTTGTAGAGATTCCTAGAGTCTTGAGAAACACCTAGAAATTCTCACATAAATACTCAGAAAAATCTGTAGAAAGCCTTAGTAATCCCATGAATATTTTTGGAAATATCTAAAAATTTACACAAAAATCTTTGAAAATTCCTAGAAACTCCATACAAATGTTCAGAAATCCTGTTAAACTCCCTAATACCGCTTATTAATCTTTATTATCTTCCTGTTAATACCGCCTAAGAAATCTAAAAAATGCTCAGAAATCTTGTAGAAATCCCATGCTTGTGTTCAGTCTCAGCCCGTAGAAATCTTAAATAGAATAGAAACACAAAAATATACATCCTCAATTTCAGAACTTTCTGGAGATTTTTCTTAAACATCTCAAATCCCTAAAAACCCTGTGAAAATCTTCAAAATTCTCCAGATATCTTGTAGAAATCTTTGAAAATTGTTAGAAATTCCGTAGAAATGTTCAGAAATCAACTCTCAACTATTAACTTGATTTCTTTTTTCGACTGGGTAATTACAGCATATGAGTATCGTTAGTCTATAAACATTGTCAAGCAACTTGAAAATATAGAAATATGTAGAAGCAATGACAATGGATCAAGTTGTAGGTACACGAATCATTCACTAAATGTATCACTATCAAAAATTTTTCAATATTATAAAATGTGTAAGACAATAATGAAGATTTAACATTTCAATTTCTAGAAATCCCAAACAAATCTATAGGAATCTTTAGTGATCCCGTAGAAATCTTCAGAAAACCCTCTAAATTCTCACGGGAACCTTTGGAAATCTTGTTGATATAAGATTAGAAACCCAGTAACCTCCAGAAATCAGTGGTCGAAATGTACCGGAACAGACCGGAACGGCGTTCCGGTTCGTGAAATATTCTCAAAAACCGTTCCGTCTCGTGAAATTTTGTCGAAAGTCGTTCCGTTTCGTGAAAAATGTGCCGATAAGACGTTTAGACTTGTCTTCCAATCTAATTTTGTCTTTTGTTAAATTATTTTGATTTTATTGTTTTGTCATCACATTAATTGTTTCAAGAAATTGAAATCAGAGGAGCTTGTGGTGTGGTAGTTAGCGCGTTGGACTACCACTCCAGAGGTCGCGGGTACGATCTCCGCCGGGGACGGATTTTCGCCTCGAAAACAAGCTTCTTGGTTTAGTTGGAATGCTTGCTGAATGCAAGACGCATTTTTGTGTCGCATAGCACGTAAAATACGAACGATGGTGCCGACCCCATGCGATGTTGGTGGTCGTTGAAAATCCCTACCCTGTGTTGGAACACACAGGGTTTCGGCAAGATTTCCGGGATAGTGGAGGGAAGCATTCATCGGCGTCGGTGTTAGGCCTCGTTGCGGAAATAGGCTGACGTTAAATAAACGATTAAAAAATAAAATAAAATCATACATTATTATTGTAGGGAGATATGATGTATCCATCCACGAAGAAAATTCAGTAATATCACTTTTTGAGCTGTTCGTGAACTCAACGTAGAGTGATATAATGACCGCAACCCATTCTTCTGGAACTCCAGCAAAATATGTGTTGGAGGAAACCAGGCCCAATCCTATTACTGAATTTAGGTACATTGTAAATGGGATATAATTGTCTACTCATTAGTACCTATCCCTGAGCACATTAGAATTATCTAAAAACTGCTTGAACTTTTTAATGGAACAGAAATAAGGAAGTCTCGGAAATGGGGGGGGGGGGGGGGTAGTTTCTCCTGCGGCGCTTGCTCGTTTCGCTCGCATCGAGAGTCCTAGCGTTCCGGTTTGTAAAAGTTTCCATTTCGACCGCTGCCAGAAATCATCGGAAATTCTTCAAAAATCTCTTGCAAATCTTCAGAAATCCCTAGAAATCTCATTCAAATCTCTGTGGATTCCAAGAAGACCCTCAGAAATCTTGAGCATTCTAGAAATCCCTAGAAATTCCGTAGTGATTCTCAGAAACTTTCAGAAATTCTTGGAAATCCGCAGAAATCTCGTCGAAATAATCCTGTGAGAATTTCCAGGAATCTCTAGAGATCTTATAAAAGCCTTTCGGGCGCCTTATGAATTATCAGAAATCTCGTGAGAAAATCTTCAAATGTCTGAAACAATCTTGTCGAAATCTGTGGAAATTCCTACAAAATCCGTGGAAATATTCAGAAATCCCGTAGAAATATTCAGAAATCCCGTAGAAATATTCAGAAATCCCTAGAAAACTGAAACAAATCTGAACAAAAATCTCGTAGAAATTTCTAGAAATCCCTAAAAATCTTGTAGAAAGTCCTCAAAAATTCCATCGATATTTCAAATAATCCTGTGGAGATCAGAACTCCCTAGAAGTTTCCAGATATCGTTTGGAATTATTAAAAATTCTTACCAATTCTGTAGAAATCTTCAAGAATTCTTTAAATTCCCATGAAACTCTTCAGATGTGCCTGAAAATTCCATGCAAATCTCTAGGAATGCTTGAAAATCCTGTATAAATCGTAAAAATCTAGAAATTCCCAGAAATCTGTAAAATGCTGTAGAAATCTTCAAAGCCGTAGAAATCCCACTAATCTTTAGTCTCAGCCTGTAAAAATCCTTGAAACAATAGAAACAACATACACAATCGATCATGTTCAATCCCAGAGCCCCTAGAAACTCTCAAAAATCCTTAGAAATCCCTGAATACCCCGGAAAATATTTATAATCCCTAGAAGTTTCTGACGAATCCTTAGGAACCTTAATGATTCCGTAGAAATCTTGAGAGATCTATAGAAATTCTCACAGGAATCATCAAAAATTTTGTTAGTTTATTTTATTTATTATACTCTCTACGATGACCTATACATTAAAGGTATTTTATGATCTGGAGTGTTGATTCAACAGAAATTTTGACAGCTGCTGCTAATTCCAAACTCTTTCTGGCCGTCGGAAGCCTCGAAAACCTGTACAAGGCTTCAGAAAACCCTTGAAATTCTTCAAAAATCTCTAAAAATCTCCAGGAACCCCTAGAAATCTTACACAAATTTTCATAAAGTCCTAGAGATCTCTTAGAAATCTTGATCCTTCTAGAAATCCCTAGAAACCGCAGAAATATCAGAAAATTCTTAGAAATCATTGGTAATCCTCAGAAGTCTTCAAAAATCCTTAGAATTGTCATAGAAATCCCTGTAAATTCCGGACAAATTCCCAGAAATCGCTAAAAATCTTGTAGTAATCCTGAGAAGTCTCTAGAAATCTTCAGAAATTCACAGAAGTCTCATAGACATTTTCAGAAGAATCCTGTAGATTCTCCAGGAATCTTTAGAAATTCAGAAGGACCATTGTTCTAATTGTCAACATTGTAGTAACTGGTTCTGTTATGATTTCGTTCTGTTTGTAAATTCTAGATTTATATAAACTGGTAAGTTTTGCAGAATTGTTCAGTTAGCTTCATACATTGTAGCCTGAATATACCGGGTGATCATTTGAAAACTATCCACCTGCAATAACTCCCGATTCCTAGTGGAAATGTCTTCGAGCAAAAACAGGTCGATTTTTATATCGAGGGGGACATCTAAAACATACATTGGCGACTTTCTATCTCAAGCCCCCTCGCCCCCACCTACCCCAACTTTGAAATTTCAAATGACACTACCTACTTTGCGATACATCAAATTCAACAAAATTAAATTCTCTTTCTGAAAAAATTTTTCTAAATTTTTAACCCCACCCCCCCTTCCCCCCTAAATTCTCTGAGTGTCCAATTAAATATTCTTGACCTCTAAATTCTCTTCAATGCAGTCAACGTCATCCTGCACAGCATCGAGAGAGAAAATTTTCTATGGAAAAAGTGCCACCCAAATTCACCCCATCGCTCCCCCCTCCTCACCTTAAAACTCTAAAATGACAATACCTACTTTGTGATACATCAAATTGAAGGAAATTAAATTCTCTCCCTGAACACAATTTTTTCGAAATTTTTAAAACCCCCGTTTTCCTACTAAAAGACTCCAAATGTCCAGTTGAATGGGGGAGGGGTTGAAAATTTCGAAAAAATTGTTTTTAGGAAGAGAATTTAATTTCCTTTAATTTGATGTATCACAAAGTAAATATTGTCATTTTAGATTTACAAGGTGAGGAGGGGGGAGCGAAGGGGTGAATTTGGGTGGCACTTTTTCCATAATAAATTTTCTCTCTTGATGCTGTGCAGGATGACGTTGACTGTATTGAAGAGAATTTAGAGGTCAAGAATATTTAATTGGACACTCAGAGTATTTAGGGGGGAAGAGGGGTGGGTTAAAAATTTTAGAAATTTTTTTTCAGAAAGAGAATTTAATTCTGTCTAATTTGATGTATCGCAAAATAGGTAGTGTCATTTAAAATTTCAAAGTTGGGGTAGGATGGGGCGAGGGGGCTTGAGATAGAAAATCGCTAATGTATGTTTTAGATGTCCCCCTCGATATAAAAATCGACCTGTTTTTGCTCGAAGACATTTTCACTAGGAATCGGGAGTTATTGCAGGTGGATAGTTTTCAAATGATCACCCGGTAGATTGCAGAGCGTGGAAAATTGATGTATTTTGTATTTTGCATTTTGAAATTCAAAATACTTCTCCGAAAACTGGGTTCTATATATAAAATGCAAAATACTAGCTACCTGAACTGAGTACACCAAAATACAAATTAAAAATACTTGTCACTCAAATTGATCAGTATGCTGTGTACTTTTGCAACCCGGAGTAAACGGGCAGCCCACTTGATGTTTAAATAAAGTTTTCTCTCTCTCTCTCTCTCTCTCTCTCTCTCTCTCCCTCTCTCTAAATATAAAAACTGGAATGTATTTTAGATACGTATTCCCAGCCCTGTACCTAGCACCTATCTCCCATTAGGTGAAGTTGGTGGCTAGGTCCCATAAGGATATCATCAAATATGTCAAACATTATCAATCATCATCATCATCGGTAGTGTAGTGTAACCCCGTTTTCGATGTTTGGCAGTGATCGTCGTTGTCCCTTCCCTTCCCAACGTTGTTTACCTTTCCCCTGCGTTGTGTGAATTCTCACTCTGTATGAGAATGTGCCCTTGGGAATGAGGTTGAATTCTCAAATAAAACGCTAATGGATTGCAAGCAAAATGAATCTCAAATTAAAATCAATTACCAAAGTTTTAAATGAATTAGTTTCTTCTCTCAAAATACCTCACAATAATAAACTGACAGTGATGAAGATGACAAAACATGGATGAAGAACAACAAAACACAAAGGCAAATGAAACAGGAAAAGTCATTACAAATTATTTAGACAATTCAGGAATTCACAACAATAAAATGAACACAAAATCAGATTAACAAAACAAGAAATCATCAAACATATCAAACTGTCAGTTTAATCGCAAACGAAAAGTGACGTATTCGTTGACAGGCACACATGGGAAGAGCACGTCAAAGAAACCCTTGCGTATTGCCTGGTTGATTGTTGAAAAAATTCCGCCCCCAAATGATCTGAACAAAAGTCGAGTGTGAATGAGTCATGATGAAATGACAGAGAAGTCACTCCAGTAATGCATTGATCAAGTCAGCGTGAATCGGTGCTTGAACCTCTTTGAAACGTTTGCTCCGTTCACAATTTATTTACGTAACAACAAAAGGAAACTCGCTCGCTTACGGTTTGAAGAAAACTTCACGCTCAGCAATGGATTTTCACATTTTCCAAACAAAAGAAGTCAAATTGATAGATTAATAAAAAATAAACAATAAACAACAGATCGGTAAACAAGTAGATGAATCAGCAAGAAACAAATGGCAGGCAATTGTGTAGGTGAATGAACAAGAGACAAATTATAAGTAATTGTGTAGGTAAATAAACAAGAAACAAATAAGAGATAAATAGGTAGATAAATAAACAAGAAACAGGTGAGAGATAAATGAGTAGGGAAGTTGGAGTTGGTCATACTCTTTGTGAGCAATTGGAAGGAAGAAGTATCCATAACGCATTCGCCCTAAATTCCCCAGAAGTTACCCATCACAAACCCCACCGATACATACTTACATACAAAACAGAACAATAGTCAGTAAACAGTAATCACATACAAGAAAATCGACTTGAGCCAACCTGTGGCCCTCTCTTCGTCGTCTTACATAATTTCCAAGGTTAGTAGACTCAACAAAGCAGATTCATACGAACAGGTGGACCTCCTTCCCAGACACGGAAAAGCGTGAAAGTCTCTGTTCTTTCCTTCACTTCCATGTATAATCCGACAATGAAATGTGAATGAATCATGATAGTACTGTTCTCTACTCAGCGGCTGATTTTGGCGTAGCCGAGTTTTTTTTGTCGTCTTACTGTTTGTGACGGAACTTGTGGAAAAAAACATTAATGAAATCTTGAAATACGCGCGACAGCGCAGTCCTGAGGCAACGTCATAAGTGCGCAAAGTACACACCCACTAGATCACGGCCTTTGCCATCAATATTAAGATTATTTGGAGAGAAGACAAATTACACAAAATTCAAAGCAGTGCAAAGCACCTTGATTTCAAACTAGGAAAAAATTGCAGGTTATGCAAGCCCGTTCAGAACAAAGAGAACAAAGAATTCCGTGTTATGTACAATGATTTTGCGGAAAAAATAGGTATCCAAATGCATAACTTGGTGAGTGGGTGGAAGCCAAAATCACGATACAATAATCAGTGAAAAGCCAACCTTAAATTCATAAAAACAACGCACACTCGTTGCACTGAAAATCACGTGTTCCTCACCACAGCTGATTCTCTTTTCTGCCCCGTTGCTGCCGCTCGCCCAGCGCCATCTCTCTCTTCCATCAACAAACGCTACGAACGTCAACGACCGTACCTACCTCAGGTACCAACGTATGAACAAAACAAAGGGGGAATACCACAGTAGGTACATAAAGCAGGTGGAGAAAAAATCCAGGAAACAGCGATTACAGCCGAAGATCTTCAAACTTTATACGGACGTCATCCTAGGGTTTTTATTTGACAAGAAAAAATCCTATTTTTTAGTTTGGCTCTTTTACAGTATTCTGCACGATAGTTCCGAGTGGTTTTCAATAAAAAAATCCTGCAAGACTGTTGCATTTTCTTCTTCCCGTCCTCCCAGTTGGAATCTGGTACCTACTCTTGTGGGACCACAGTGGGAGTGGATCAGGCCACCAAAGGATCCCACTTGAAAGCGCGCTAAGCGCTTTACAGCGAGGTGGTGTGCCGGCGTTGAAAGAAGCAAAACATTTTTGTACTTATGAACGCAATATCGAAGAGAAATCCTAATTTCACCGGGCTGGCCGGGACAAAGTCAAAATTACAAATTTTTAGTTGATTTTTTCGCATTGTCCAAGTAGTAGGTATAGTAGGTTACTGCACAAGTCGGCCTTTACGCGTTGACCCTGCGATACCACCAGGCGCACACCACCACCATAATCATCATCGCCAGCATCATCATTACCATCATCTTCTCGGACATAGCATCAGCATCGAAAGACTTGCAGAAGTTCGCCAGGGAGTATTACGAAACACTGTAATCTCAGAGGACGCCGTATCGTACGCAGAAGAGTAGGCAGGTGCCTACATTTTGTACGACAGTCACCTTGTACCTACACTTGTAGAGGTAGGGAAATTCTATACAAACTAGCTTGTGTCCATCTATAGGGTGTCTCGAGGAAAACATGACTAACGTTATTTTCATCTAGATACACTGAAGCTATTAGTACACTATCAACTACTTGTAAGTACCTTGAAGAAGGTATTTTTGTAATAATCTATTGAAGACCGACATGGGCTTTGTTATATGCAGAGTAAAATTGTTTTGAGTGAGTACCTCAATCAACTTTCAATCACTCAAGATGTAGGACCACTACCAGTCGGTTTTTGAACGTCGGATTTCGATGCTAGTACCTAAGCGTATATATTTTTTGATGCAGAAAAAGCACATGTAAAACAGCAAGCAACAACAGCTGTAGGTATAACAACAACAGCCAAAAGACCAGAGATGTTATTAAGCTAGAAGCTCGGTCAGTATAGTAATTATAGAGTGTGGGTATACGCAGCGAGATACAGAGAGGTTCTTTTCTCGTCGTCGTCGTTGTCGTCCAGCAGGCCATGGAGACGTGCTCCTGGAGACGTGACGATGTAGGAGGAGCACGCCCTTCACTTCTTTTGTTTGTTGTTGTTGTTGTTGTTGCTGTGCATAAAGCTGATGTTGCATATACGAAAGGATGGGGCAATCACTCCACGGTTCTGAAGAAGTGGTAGTACTGGTGGCATTATACAAAGAGTTAATGCATGTCCCATCGATTTTCCACCGTCGCATGATGGTCATTACGGTAATTAATAATTTAGTTTCAGATTTTAGAGTAGAGATCTGCAATCGAGGTTGCGGCAGTGCCGGCATAGACATGTACGATTTGATTTGATTGCTCGATGATGGCTTTCTAATGGAACGGACGTTTTTGTGTTTCCAAAACGGGCGATGTAGGATATTATAAGATGGCTAGAAAGGTACATTCAGCCTGATTCTACATGATCATTGGAATATTTCAACAGGATTGAAAAATATTTTTTGCTATACCTTAGTTCGGAGGTTTATTCAAATGTTAAACGCTTGTAGTCCGGACGTTAAGCGCCATATTTGGGTGCAAATCCTGATGCCGGGATGTCACTTGGCAGAAATGTTGTACATACCCTATGGTTCATTTTAAGAAATGGAGCCCACCTGCCACCCCTGGCAGATCCTTGGTATTGGTGGTCAAAGGTACAAGAAGTTACCATTTTTGGAATCTTTGCTTTTTTTTGTACTTTTTTCACTGGACTATATATTTTCAAGGTGGAGGAACACAATGCAATAATTTATAAACAATGTTTTTTCTTAAAGAACCGTCGACTTAGTTCATAAGATGAAAGAACTGTCGAAAGATTTCCACTGACGGAACAAGTTTCCGGAAAGTGTAATGCACCAGTGGCGTACCAGACGGCTGTGAAGAAGCCAGGGTACGATTTTTCACGACGTCCCATATTAAACCGGGACTAACACCTTTTTCAACATGTTTGGATCATTTCTAACCAAATCGCACATTCTGATTCCACAAATAGGTAAGTGTAGAATGTCGATAGAGACGTGTTTGACCCGGTTTTATTAGGAAAAAAACTTGATTTTTCCACCCTCAAATTTGATGTCTTGTAATTCTAGTTCCATCGTGACCCAAAGTATTTGTAACTATGATTTTGATTTGAACAGTTGGCTTGGGCTATTTCACACACAATATCATTCGATGAAATTTCTCCCCGTTTTTATGAAGTCGCAGAGAAATCTTGTTTCTTGAGATATTTCATGTCAACAGCTTGATGAGACAAAGCGTGCTATTCACATGAGGAACTATTGTAGAGTTACAATGTACCTTTCATTTGGTAATTCATTTATTTCAATGCATGAGAATAGTTTTCTCTATTAAATAAAACAGAGAGAACTGAAGTCAGAGTCGTCTTTTTGTCTTGACATCGTTTTTCTTCCGACAATGCGAAATAAATTTCGTGAAAAAACGCGAAGTTTCGACCTATGCATTCGTAGTTTCCATTATGGTCCGAAACACTCACGATCACAATTTTGAAATAGATTGCTCAACTGAACTGTTTTATAGAAGGATTCCACACACTAGAAGTTTATATCGCTGCTACAGAGTCACACGGTAGTTTTGTTCCAAAAGGTGCATCATGCAGGAATTTCATTTCAAAAATTTGCATCATCGGAAGAAAAATGCTGTCATGACTAAAATACGGCTCTGATTTCAGTTTTCTTTGCTTTGTTTGATAGAAAAAAACCATTCTCGTGCATTAAAATGAATAAAGTACCAAATCAAAGCTACATTCTGACAACCCTAGCATATTTTTCCTTGTGAAATAGCACTTTTCGTCAAATCAAGCTTTGACATGATACATAGATATTTTCAAGAAACAAGATTACTCCGTGACTTTATTGAAACTGGGAAAAAACTTCAGCAAATGATATTTGTGTCTGAAATAACCCAAGCCAACTGTCCAACTCAAAATCATAGTTATTATCATAGTCATACATTGGACAATGATGGAACTAGAATAACAAAACATTAAATTTGAGGATAAAAAAAATCATGTTTCCGTCACATTAAACCGGTTAAATAAAAAACGTCTCTATCAACATTCCACACTAATTTTTGGAATCAAAATGTACGATTTGGTTACAAATGATGCCAAGCATGTCACAAAAGCTGTTAGTCACGGTTTAATGTGTAAGACTTTGTGAAAATCGCACCTCGGCTACTTCCTCAGCTACTTCGCAAAACGTCTGGTACGCAACTGGTGCATTACACTTTCTGGAAACTTATTGCATATTGCATTGTGTTCCTTGACCTTGGAAAAGTATACTTAATGTGTGGTTAGCCATCAAATTCTGAAGCGATCCTCAAATTTTCAGCTTTTCTCAATTCGTTCTAGGTTGGATAAAAATTTTGCATTTCAATCCTGGGTTATACAGGGTGTCCGTTTTTCGAGGCTAAGTATGGGTATCTCGCTTATCTTTAGAGACACAGAGTCGGTTAAATTAGAAAAAAGTTGCGAATTTTTATGACGATCAATGATTCAAAAAGATATTTGAATTGTCAGTTTTGGTTTTCGAGATATCGAGAAGAAACAGAAATTTGTAATTTTTGTTCCAAATTTTTATTTGAAAAACGGTTGAAGGTAGCTTTTTCTAATTAAGACATTGTGCAGGCACTTTTTCAAGGTAAATTCATTGTTGCCAAAATCTTCATTCTAGCTTTCAAAACAACCGAGATATGACATTCAACTTTTGTTTCTCTTATGGGCGTCATATTGGATTTTGACATTTTTGAATACAATATTTTTTACTGGTTACAACGATGTGTCACATGTCACTGTTGAATTCATGCTTTTGAGCAAAAAATTCTTTTTTCATTTTTCAAAGAGTGCTTTGGAAACAAAATCAGTACCGACAATAAAAAAACGTAAATGAGGAACATTTATTCAACAGTGACATGTGGCACATCGTTGTAACCAGAGAAGAATACCGTATTCAAAAATATCAAAATCCAATATGGCGCTCATTAGAGAAAAAAGTTGAATGTCGTATCTCGGTTGTTTTGAAAGCTAGAATAAAGATTTGGCCAGCTTTGGATTCCCCTTGAAAAAGTGCCCTGACAATGTCTAGATTAGAAAAGGCCACCTTCAACCGGTTTTTGAATAAAAAATAGAAACAAAAATTCAAATTCCTGTTTTTTCACGATATCTCAAAAACTAAAATTGATAAAGTAGGTTCACTTGTACCGTGATTCTAGTCGGCTGTGAGATTTTGTTTCTAAGTTTCCAAATGTGAAATATAGAAAATCCCCAAAACTTTGCAGTTGGCTGCTCTGGCCGGACCAGTTTTGAAACACATTTTTTGCGTATTTCCTTCACAGGTAGCCGGAACATTTTTGCGGGACGTGATGTCTGACGCTTTTTTCTATTTTATTGGAAAATGTAACAATTTTTCGACCTGTTTTTAATTTTCGCCAATGAACAAATGAATCAAGAGATCCTTGACATTTGACAGTTGTGAAAAATATTCCTAACCTCTTGAAGCCGGTTCAGCTTTCGGTGCTTCAAATTAAAGAGTATACAATGCCCTTCGTCCAAAAAAGGGGTCCCATGCAATCATCAACTTTTTCGCCTCTTCCAGTCAAAAATACAAGCCAAACCCTGAAGAATTATGGGCGATACAAGGATCGCTCTGCAGTCTGTCATTGGCAAAATAATTTACGTGTAAAAAGTAAATTAAACCAAGTTTCAAAAAACCCAGCCGTTCAAAGTTGCGTATTGAACCAAAATTGATGTTAGTTCATTCATTCATTTATTCATTTATTTATTAACCCTTTTTCTGTACATTGCACAATAGGGCAAGTCTATTATCCATATAAGTAACAGTTGAAAATAATACACAAAAACAACAGTTGAAAATAATACACAAAAACAATCACGCTCACGCGGCAAGACAACGACAAAACTACACACAAAAAAAAGAACGCCAAGGTCCACAGACCTCCATAGAGTGACCAACTACTCGACCCCCACAGAAAGCTCTAACGGTCCGCCGGTCGCCGGTCGCTCCCACCCCCCACCTGAATCCATTCAACAAACTCAGGCAAGCTGTAGAAGCAACCACCAACCAACAAAGACTTCAACATCTTCCTAAAGCCAACAGTCGTCGGGCATGACCTCAGAGAATCCGGCAATATATTGTACAACTTACATCCCGAAAAAACAGGCGACTTCTGAAAAAAGGCATGCCTCGCCCTCGCCAGGCTGAATCGATCCCCCCATCTAGTACTGTAGTGGTGGTTGTGGCAGTTCAGTGGGAATTTCTGCTTATTTGAATGGATATAGCACAATAAGTTCAAGATGTAAATAGAGGTTACTGTAAGAATTTTCTCCTCCTTAAATATCTCCCTACAGGATGACCGACACTGAAGACCGAATATGAGTCGCAGAATTCTCTTCTGTAAAATAAATACACGATCAACCTCACACATACCCGCCGGTGTAGGTTTGTGGCAACCGTGCATCAAACCAAATTGTGGCAGCTTTGATGAAACCATGTAGGTTGGGTACCCCTTTGCGTTAGCAACCCGTAAAACTGACCCATTTGGTTATACACTCCATGGGGGCGGCGCAGCATGTCCCCGAATATTCGTGCATATAACAAACTAGTGGCGTCGCTGCCACAATTAGGTGTCAAGTTTTTGTGCATCCAAGACGCCAGAATTCGGTGTATAGTTTGTGCATCGAAGACGCCAAAATTCGGTGTATAGTTTGTGTATCGAAGACGTCAAAATTCGGTGTATAGTTTGTGTATCAAAGGTGTCTTGTCTATAGTGTCTAAGTGATTATGTCGATATTTTTAACAATTTTCAAAGCGCGACAGTTTTGGATTGCTTTGGAAGATTTTGAATCTGTTTAGACTGGCTGATAGCCCCATTTACACACACTCCCTTGTACACATTCCCATGTATCTTGCACGAATTCAACCAACCCCCACTCCTTCAAAACTACCGCCTTTTCCAAGTTGCTCCGATCTGAACCGGAATTTCTCGGTTGGATGAAGGAACTTGCGAAGAGAAGATAACTCAATGTTTCTCAACATCCCCCCCCCCCGAAACCAGGTGAGAGAGTGAACAGTTTTAATTTCTATGATTTCAAGAGAATTGTTATGTTAAATAGAGAAGTTCGCGGGAGGAAAACCTCTTTTGTACCTTTTACAAATTCAACCAACACCCACTCCGCCCCACCCCTTCAAAACTACCCCTACCCCCTTTTCCCAAGAATCTCCGATCTTAACCGGAATTTCTCGGTTAGGATAGAGGAACTCTTGAAGAGAAGAAAACTCAATGTCCCTTTCCCCTCTCGCAAAACCGAGTGAGGGGGGGGGGGGGGCAAAACGTTTTTATTTCTCTGATTTTGAGCGGATTTTTTGTGTTTGAGAGAGGAACGCGCGGGGAGAAAACTCGCATAATACCTTGCACAAATTCAACCAACCCGCACCCCACCTTACCCTTTCAAAACTACTCCCTTGGCCTTTTAGTGTTTTATTCAAGAGGAAACTCACGGAGATAAAATCTTCTATAAACCTTTCACAAATTCCACCAACTCCCGCATCACCCCACTCCTTCAAACTACCCTCTTTTCTTAAGTACCTATCTCCGATCTGAACCGGCATTTTTCGGGTGGATAGAAGAATTCGCGGGGACAAGAAAATTCCATGACACTTTCCATCCCCTACATCCGTGAACAGGGGAAGGGGAAAGGGGCAAATTTTTCAACCTCTTCGATTTAGAGCAGCCTTTTTTTGTTTGATAGGGAAACTTGCGGAGAGAAAATCTCCTAAGTATATGCCTTGCACAAATTCCCCAGCAACCCCCACCTCACTCCACTCTTTCAAAAACCACCCCCTTTTTCCAAGTAGCTCCGATCTAAACCGGCATTTTTCGGTTGGATAAGAGAATTCGCGGGGACAAGAAAATTCCATGACACTTAATCCCTCACATCCTTGAAACCGGGGAAGAGGGGAGGGGCAAATTTTTAAACTCCTTGATTTAGAGAGGCCTTTTTATGTTTGATAGGGAATCTCGCGGAGATATAATATCTATCCTAATGCTAATATTAAACAATATGGTGTCGTATTTGAAAATCAAATGTTGATGGCTCTTCCGATTATTTCCGGAAGTGCAGTTCAGTCAAGGTTAGTTGCAAAAGATAGGAAAAGAACCTAGTCCTTGATATTTCATGAACATTTCAAAACTAAAGATGTAATTGGAAACGTCATAGGCTATGGGGTCTATAGTCTATAATAAAAAAAGTTACCTATCTATATTTATCTACTTCTACATAATATTATTGTATTGTATAGCAATATAAAAATGTAATGGAAAAAAAAAAACAATTCTGAACATGATAGTGTAATTTTGAGGCAAAAATAACAATAAAATAGAAATATTTTGCAAGAGTGAACTTATTTGAACTAGATTGTTGAGGCACAACTTAGAACAAAATAGAAATACATTGGGCAAACAATCATAGTGAACGAGAACAGCTGCATTACTGATTGTCCTTTGAGGTAAAAATGAAAATAATATAGAATACACGCTTGGCAAACAACACATGTAACAGAGGGAAAATGCATGATGACTGAACAAGAACATAGTTATCGAGCTTGAATGTTGAGGCACAAATTAGAACAAAATAGAAATACATCGGGTAAACAATATATAAAAGAGAAAAAGTAGATGCAGACTGAGCATAATTCAGTTTGAATGTTAAGTAAAAAAAAATACATGAAGAGTGACCATAATTGATCTTGAATGTTGATACACAACTTCGAACAAAGTAGAAATACATTGGGCAAACAATCATACCTAGTAAACGAGAACAGATACATTAAAGACTAGTCTTTGAGGTAAAAATAAAAATAATATAGAAATACACGCTTGGCAAACAATACATGTAACATAAAAAATACATTAAGAACCGAACTTGATTAGGTAGGTTCTTGAATTTTGAGGCAAAATAAGAATAAAATAGAAATACACTCTAGGCAAACAATACATGTAACAAAGGGAAAATGCATGATGACTTAACAAGAACATAGTTATTGAGCTTGAATGTTGAGGCACAAATTAGAATAAAATAGAAATACATCGGTGGGTGAGGGCAAAAGGGGGGTAATAAGAAATATTCATAATATTTTCCTCAACAAAAAAGATAATAATTTTGTTCAATTTGATGTAAGTACCACAAAGTAATGCCCGTTCACGTTGCAAATTCAGCACAAGAAATTTTTTAATCAAAAATAAAGTGAAAAGCTGGAAAGGTATACGGCTGATGGGCCCTGATAGATTTGCGCCAAAACTTTGCAGGTCCCATCAGCCGTAGCCGTAGCCCTCTAACTTATCACTTTGTTTTTGATTCCAAAAGTTGTAGTGCTGAATTTGCAACGTGAAGAACAGCATATTATAGATGTTTCTACTTGAAATTGTAGAATAGAGGTCGGTGGGGGCAAAAGGGGAAAATTGAAAATTTTTAGAATATTTTTCTCAGTACAATTCTCTTCTGATGTATCACAAGGTAGGTGGTTTCATTTGAAATTTTAAAGTAAAAGGGTGGGTAGGGACCAAAGGGGATGATTGATAATTTTTATATTTTTCTTGGAAAAAGAATTCAATCCTCTCTAATCTGGTGAAACAAAAAGTACGTGTCAGTTATCATTTTTAGTTGGAACTTAAAAGAGTGGATAGAGCAAAAGGGGGGTTGATTAAAAAAAATATAATATTTTTCTCACAAAGAAAATTTGATGTTTTCAATTTGATTTATCACAAAGTAAATTATCCTACATGAGTTTTTAAAGTAAGGGTGGGTGAAGACGAGAAGGGGTGATTAATATTTTTTATATTCTTCTCAGAAAGAGAATTCAATTCTCTTCAATCGGATGAACCGAGAAGTACGTGGTTTCATTTGAAAGCTAAGGGTGTTTGAATATTTTTTTCACAAAGAGAATTTGATGTTTTCAATTTGATGTACCACAAAGTAGATAAGCCTACATGAATTTTTTCAAGTGGGTGTGGGGGGGGGACAACAGGATGTGATAAATAAGTTTTATATTTTTCTCAGAAAGAGAATTCAATTCTCTTCAATCTGGTGAACCATGCAAAAGTACGTGGTTCCATTTGAAATTTGGAAATCAAGGGTGGGTGGGGCAAAAGAGGGGTTAATAGAAAAAAAATGTTTTTCTCACAAAGAGAATATGATTTTTTCTGATTGATGTATCACAAAGTTCATTATTCTACATGAAATATTAAAGTGGGTGGGTGGGGACGAAAGAGAGTAATTATAAATTCTTATATTTTCATCAGAAAAAGAACTCAATCCTCTTCAATCTAGTGAACCGAAAGTACGTGGTTCCATTTGAAATTTAGAAGTTGAGTGTGGGTGGGCCAAAAAGGGGGTTGATCAAAAAAATTCATGATATTTTTTCCACAAATAAAATTTGATGTCTTCAATTTGATGCATCACGAAGTAGATTACTCTACATGAAATTTTAAATTAAGGGTGGGTGGGGACAGAAGGGGGTTATTACTAATTTTTATAATTTTTTCAGAATGAGAGTTCAACCTGGGGAACCAAAAAGCACGTGATACCATTTGATATTCAGAATGTAAGGGTAGATGGGGCAAAAGGGGGGTTGATCAAAAAAATTTATAATATTTTTCTCATAAAGAGAATTTGATGTTTTCAATTTGCAATTTTCAGTTTTTTTCAATATACATGAAGTTTTTTAAGTGAGGGTGGGTGGGGACGACAGGGGGTGATTGATAATTTTTATATTTTTCTCAGAAAGAGAATTCAAGACTCTTTAATCTGGTTAATCAGAAGTACGTGGTGCCATTTAAAATTTGGAAGTTAAGGGTGGGTGGGACAAAAGGGGGGTTGAACAAAAAAAATTATAATATATTTCTCACAAAGAGAATTTGATGTCTTCAATTTGATGTATCACGAAATAGATTATTCTACATGAAATTTTAAATTAGGGGGGGGTGGGGGCAAAAGGGGGTTATTAATAATTTTTATAATTTTCTCAGAAAGAGAGTTCAACCTGGGGAACCAAAAAGCACGTGATACCATTTGATATTTTGAATGTAAGGGTAGATGGGGCAAAAGGGGGGTTGATCAAAAAAATCATAATATTTTTCTCACAAGGAGAATTTGATGTTTTCAATTTGATGTACCACAAAGTAGTTCAATATACATGAAGTTTTTTAAGTAGGGGTGGGTGGGGACGACAGGGGGTGATTGATAATTTTTATATTTCTCTCAGAAAGGGAATTCAAGACTTTTCAATCTGGTTAATCAGAAGTACGTGGTGCCATTTAAAATTTGGAAGTTAAGGGTGGGTGGGACAAAAGGGGGGTTGAACAAAAAAAAATATAATATATTTCTCACAAAGAGAATTTGATGTCTTCAATTTGATGTATCACGAAATAGATTATTCTACATGAAATTTTAAATTAGGGGGGGTGGGGGCAAAAGGGGGTTATTAATAATTTTTATAATTTTCTCAGAAAGATAGTTCAACCTGGGGAACCAAAAAGCACGTGATACCATTTGATATTTTGAATGTAAGGGTAGATGGGGCAAAAGGGGGGTTGATCAAAAAAATTTATAATATTTTTCTCACAAGGAGAATTTGATGTTTTCAATTTGATGTACCACAAAGTAGTTCAATATACATGAAGTTTTTTAAGTAGGGGTGGGTGGGGACGACAGGGGGTGATTGATAATTTTCATATTTTTCTCAGAAAGGAAATTCAAGACTTTTCAATCGGGTTAATCAGAAGTACGTGGTGCCATTTCAAATTTGGAAGTTAAGGGTGGGTGGGACAAAAGGGGGGTTGAACAAAAAAAATTATAATATTTTTCTCACAAAGAGAATTTGATGTCTTCAATTTGATGTATCACGAAATAGATTATTCTACATGAAATTTTAAATCAGGGGGGGGGCAAAAGGGGGTTATTACAAATTTTTATAATTTTCTCAGAAAGAGTGTTCAACCTGGGGAACCAAAAAGCACGTGATACCATTTGATATTTTGAATGTAAGGGTAGATGGGGCAAAAGGGGGGTTGATCAAAAAAATTTATAATATTTTTCTCACAAAGAGAATTTGATGTTTTCAATTTGATGTACCACAAAGTAGATTAATATACATGAAATTTTATAAGTAGGGGTAGGGTGGGGACGACAGGGGGTGATTGATGATTTTTATATTTTTCTCAGAAAGAGAATTCAAGACTCTTCAATCTGGTTAATCAGAAGTACGTGGTGCCATTTGAAATTTGGAACTTAAGGGTGGGTGGGGCAAAAGGGGGGTTGAACAAAAAAAAATTATAATATTTTTCTCACAAAGAGAATTTGATGTCTTCAATTTGACGTACTCAAAGCAGGTGATTATATTTGTCATTTTGAGAGGGGGTGAGTGGAGTCGAAGGAGGTGAGTGGGGACAAAGGGGGTACGTTTGGAAATATCTTTTGATGCTCAGGTTGGTGATTTTAAAAAATCTGAATTTTCTACGACTTTTTGCAGGTGGGTGCCACAAAAGTACACTGATGCATTATGTGTGTGTGCAGATTGCGAAAGAACAACCAACACCATTGAATATATTCTTGGTTTAGTACTAGTGTGTGAACTCAAGGGGGCGCTTCAGCACAGGAGGTCACAAATGGGTGTCATACCCAAACTTGCACAAAGCACTTCTAATTTCTTGTGGCAACCTGATGAATTCACTTATACACCACTAAGTTTTGAAGATCCGAGGATTTCCTTCATATGCAAAGTCAATATGCTTCTATAAAAGCTGTTCTATAAGTTCTAGCCTTAAGCGGTGATTATTTTTGAGACAGTGAAGATTTTTGCTGTGGCAACCGTGTGTAAGACGCCACAACTAGAGCGGACGCCACAGCATAGGTCGTTGCACGCACAAGTCGCCACAGTTAATGGGGTACAAACACACTTGACTGGCCCCAGACCTCAATGTTAAATTTGATTGCCGAGTATACGTGAGCGTAGTATACACTCAACAAAACGGGTCTGTTTACGCTTTCTTTGAGAGAGCGGATTATGTAATAACTCTTCCCAAGCCTATCACAAACCGCTCCCACTTGTGCCCTCCAGTCAAGAGAAGTATCCAGCCATGTTCCCAGAAATTTGACTTCACGTTTGGTGTCCAAAACATGACCATTAAATGTGAAAACGCTATGTGATGGTTGTCTGTACTTGTTGTGGAACTCGATAACTTCTGTCTTTTCCGCATTAACAATCAATCGATTCGAGTGACACCAGGCACTGAAGCACTGCAACATCCCATCCACTTTGGCTCGTAAAGTGTCACTATCGGGATCGGAGATGACGACGGTCGTGTCATCTGCATACATAAACACCTTTCCCACGGGTAGATGATTGGGAAGATCATTGGCGAACAGTAAAAAAATAAGCGGCCCGATATTTCCCCCCTGAGGAGTGCCTCCACTCAAGGAGAATTCACCGGACACACTTCCTCTCACCCGGACCACAAACTTCCGGTCACTTAGATAGGACTTAATCCATTCAAGAATAGGACCCCGAAGTCCCAAACTGTTTATCTTTTTGCATACGAAGTCAGTGTTAATCGTGTCAAATGCCCTGGTCAGATCAAACAGAACAGCAACCACGTACTCATTGCGATCCATTCGTTCGCCTATGTATTGTGAAAGGTCGATCGTGGCAGAGGTGACAGAGCAACCCGCCCGAAATCCGTGCTGACAATCCGTAAGTAAACTAAATTTATTTAAAAATTGATAGATTTTTTGGCTCATGATCTTTTCGAATATTTTTGAAAACACGCTGAGTAAGGATATAGGTCGGTAGTTGCCAATACAGGTCGGATCCCCCCTCTTGAGAACAGGCACGACAGCCGCCGTCCTCAAGCAGGACGGAAACTTCCCAGATGCCACCGATTTATTAACAATGTCCGCCAGAGCAGAGGATATCTGCGATGCACACAATTTCACGACTTCAACAGGGACTTCATCCAGCCCTGTGGATTTTTTATTGGGCATCTCCTTTATGATTCTTTCTATGTCAACTTCCGCTACCGGGTCAAAAAACATCGAGCGGTCAGCTGTCGGTCCGGTCGTGCAGTCTGCAATCGGTGTGCCGCTACCAAAGGCATTAGCAATTGTCTGATCGACAATCGTCGATAAATACTCTCCAAAGAGACCAGCAACACAGTCCGGGTCAGTAACGATAGCGTCATCATGCCTAATTCGTAGGTCCCCTACGACCTTAGGTCGTAGTACCTTCAATTTGCAATTTGCTTTCATTTTGGGGCTTTCCGGGACGAGTTTTTGTCGACTCTGAATGGGCCGCCGTCAAGATGACTTAGATTTGCGGCCGCCCCGTGCTCTTTTGGTGTCTAAATGACGGTAACACAGCTCTGCGTCCCCCTAGTCACACTTCCACATATGACCAGGTCAGTTTTCCAAGATTTTAATATCAATTTGATAAGAAATATAACTTCACTTCCAGAGAAGTCAGTTTCACACCAGGTGAAAAAGCGGCAAGCCTACAATGCTAAAGTAGAAAATTTGCCCAGCCAACTAGAGTCACAGTACAAGTGAACCTACTATACGTCTAATTTCTTTTTGGATCATTGATCGTCATGGAAATGCGCAACTTTTTCCTAACTTAACCGACTTTGTATCTCTCAAGATAAGCGAGATACCCATGCTTAGCCTCGAAAAACGGACACCCTGCAATAGCAAGCTACCAATGTCACATCAAGGTGGAATATTTCCCCCAATCCCGTTGTAAAGCCTACTTTGATGATCAGAAATGAAATTGAAAAAGCCATTATTCCTCAAATCAGAGATTACGGATTTCTTCTCATCTGAAAGATAGGCAATCCGCAAAACGTCACCTTGAGTACCTACCAAAAATCAGTTCGATTTTCGATCAAATAACCAAGAAAACGTAGATTCCATGAATCTGCCCCTGGGAGATATGTAACGCACAATATCAAGGATCTGCCGAGGGTGTCAGGTGGGCTTCAGTTCTTAAAATGAACCATAGGGTATGTACAACATTTTTGTCAAGTGGCATTCCGGCATCACAATTCACAAGGTTGGAGCCATTAACGTCCGGACGTATCTTCTGGCGTGGTAAAATCCGAACGCAACAGTCATCGAGTGTCTTTTTTTTTAGAAAGGATACCAGTTCCGTTTTAGAAGGTGTGAAGTCCTATATGGATGCCCAGAAACGTTCGGGGGCATCTCGGTTTATTTATTGGAAGCACCAGTGCTGTTTTGTACTCGGTTTTGTATGATCTGGAACGTCATTTGACCCTCAGGGGCCCTATTTTTGGAACCGGGGAACAGATCACCAGGTGATGTTGCCAGGTGACAGTCAATCACAGCCCTGATTGTCTAGCAACTTCGCATAGGAACGGATCACACGTTTCCCGAAAATAGGACCCCAGGAGTCTTTTGGTAAGATTTGTTTGTGATCGGGCCGCAAGGGTCCTAGTTGTCATCAAGATTTCCCCAGGAATCTTTTACGAATATGAGTCCGATTGGGCATCATCAGTCGTCAATTTTGTTGATTTGGGGAGGGGGGGGGGAGATGTTTTTTTTTAAAGACATTATCTTAGAGTACGTTATTTCGGGGGACATTATTCCCATGAGCGTTGTTTCCGGGGACGTTTTTCCGGTTACTACTCTTTTGTATGGACTAGAAACTAATTTGACCCTCAGGAGTCTTCAATCAGTCGAACTTTTCTAAGGCCACAAGAGACAAGAGTGGTATTGTAAGATTATCAGGAGCCCGAGCTGTGACCAAGAGTCTCCCACAAATCTTTTACGAATGTAAGTTTAGCCAGGCAATACTCACTCAGGTTTATTCCAGGCACGTTTCTTCCAAAAGGACATCCTTCTTGAAGACGTTCTTGCTGTGTTTTCCTGAAAGCGTTTTTTCATTCACCAGTATTTTGTTTGATGTATGGAATGCCGTATTGCCCCAAAAGTTTTCTGGTGAAATTTGTCTCTGATGGAGTCACAAGAATGGTCTTGTCTGTTTTTCGGGAGCCCTAGGTGAATCCCCGAATCCCCAAGTTTGATTGGCTTGGCACCAGTTACAAAGTTTTATTCCGGGAAACTTTTTTCCGAGGATGCTATTCCTTGGAATCTTATTTTTCGTTTGCCATATTTCTTAGTTCTTTGCAATTCTGAGTTCCAACTTGTTACGCTAGCATCAGCAGCGCACACCCGGTGGCCGAAGGTCTCGACCCCGAAAACAGGAATTCGCTGAGTCGACGATCCAACGACTCACTGCGCGTTCAAGGTTATAAGACGGGAAGGGAACACGGCAAAGGGGGCTTAGTTTAGTGGGCTAGCTCTTAGACGGATAAGATACTACTTGACGGGGTAATTGTTGATGAAGACATTGTATTCACACTGGAAGCTGTGCGTTTCCAGGATCCTTCCAGTTTCGTTTCAAACCGGTGGATTGAAGCAAATGAAGCACTTTTTGGTGAAACACAACTTTGTGATCAACCCAAATTGTAATGCCAGAGTAGAAATTAACAGCGGGAGTCAGTGCAAAGAGTCACTAGAGAATTTCACTGTATAAAGGGACAAATGTTGTTGAATTGGGAGAAAAAAATGAGAGTCACACACAACCGTGCTTGACGATAACTGATAAATTGAAAAAATAGCAGTACGAGGACACTAATTGTCCACTACAAGATTTTTGAAAGAGTGAAATCACAAGGTCACTGAATCAATATCGTGATGTGTGTGTGTCAAGGACGGTTCAAAAATATGGCTCACAAGCCTAGTTAAACACAAGATCAAGGTAGAAACATTCAAGCCAATGATGTCGGCGAAAGAGAGAAATTATTATGGAACCATTCGATCAAATGAGTAGGAACAATTTCATGAAACCTTCAAAATCGGCATGGGCATTGGTCCTCTCCACTGATTCTAGTAGATGAAAAGGATCATTCCAATACATTCTGTGTGGAATACCGCCGGATGAATAATGTAAAGTTATGACGTACGTGGGAGATGGAAGATACATCTCGTTGCTTGATCTATTCAGCGGATATTGGCAAATAGGGATAAAGGAGAGCAGTAACCAGGACACAGCCTTAATACGAGCCCCGCCCCACATCAGTTGGCCCAGATGCGAAGACTCCACTTTTCTTATCCAAATAAATACCGCCGCCGGGAGCCCCGGAGTTCAAGTGTGGAAACTTGTCAATCGATGAAGAATAAAAAAATAAGTAGACTGATAAAAAAAAATATGGAAAGTGAAATATCGGAGATACAGCCCTTCGAATTTGGGTTAGAAAATCGATTTTTCATCATAACTTTGAAACTGCTCTACTGATTCTGCTCAACTCAAGAAGAAACATTTCTGACATAACCTACTATGCCTAGCAACCGAGTTAGCTGGGAAAAAACCATTTGGGAAGGGGTTCTATTTCATCACCAACTTCTCTACTGCGCAGGCGCTGGAGATTCAATCCTAGAATATGTTCAAAGGTACTCACCTGTGGTGAACATGAACAAAAAACAATATTTCAAAATATTTCAACATTCCCATCATTAATTTTCTAGAAATTGCATTTTTACTGATGGGCCAACTGATGTGTGACAGGGCTCGTAGTGCAGGGCGAAGGGATATTCGAGTTTCAAGATATGCTCTTTGGTTCAACAAATGCGCCTCACACCTTCCAGGCCCTTGCTTGCGGATCGAAGTTTCGCTGATATGAAATGCCGGGACATTTTAATTTATCTGGACGACATAGTCATTTTTTCGCACTTGAGGAGATGCTGCAAATGTTGCAGAAAGCCGGGCTTACACTAAACATCGATAGATATGTGTTCATGGCAGAGGAACTGATATATTGGGCTACACGGTAGATGCACATGGACCGTCCCCCAATGCCGACAAGATCAAAGCGATAGAGGACTTCCTAACACCCACAAAACTCGAAGCAGTTCAACAGTTCCTAGAGATGTGTAGCTTATACCGCAAGTCTATCAAGAATTACTCTAAATTTAAAAGGTCTATTCATGAACTTACCGAGAAAAAGTTGACTATTCATGTGGAACAACGAACGTCAAGAGGTTTTTGAGGAACTGAAGCTGAAACCGACAACGCAGCCTTTGCTAACCCACTTTGACCCTGTTGAAGATCGCGACTTGAAGAGAGACACGTCAGTGGAAGAACTCGTAGCAATTTTACTACAAGAACATTATTATTATTATTATTGTTATTATTATTGAAATTCCCACTCAACAGGTAGATACCCATTAACAGAGTGAGGCGCACATCAAGCTAAGAGAGAAGAGGAGAGAAAAAAAAAAGACAACAAGAAAAGAACCGCGATCACTCAACACCGCCAGAAGCAGATCCGTCAAAGCAAGACCTGATCTGGCCAACAAAACAAGAGAATATGTCAATTCGATCCTGGACACTCGCATAATTAGAGCACATTTGATGTATGGGAGAAGCCTTAAGAACATTAGTATTAGTAGTAGGGAGGTAAACCGTCTCGGTGCATCTTGAATTTAGGCGTGGAACCCTGAACATCAATTTCTGCACCAAATTCTTGGAGTCGAGTAAACCATTGACAAGTTTAAAAAGAAAAACAATGGAATGCGAACATCGTCTTGACTGTAGGCTGACGAACTGCGTCCGTGCCAGCAACATGTCCTGGGGACATCCCCTAGGAGGATAAGTACCTCAAATTCTGAAATGCAAAAACTTCAAGAATCGACGCTGAACTCTCTCGATAGCAGAAACGTGCACCGAATATAAAGGACTTCAAATGATAGAGGCATGGTTACATGCAAACATGAGGGATAGTTACATTCAGTGGCTCTCATTAGTAGGTCGTTGAACAAAATCTAGAAGAATAACACGATTTTGGTAATCGATCTCAAAGGGCCGTGTGGGTACTTCGGAAATACTTGAAATACTTTGGTACATGGTATATGACCGGCACGTGACCATCGTGATAGACCATTGCGCATTATGCTATTTAAAATCCACGAAACTAACGGATTGACTAGCCAGGTGGGCCAGCAAAATGAGCGAATCCGATTATACAGTGGTTCTACAAGAGCGGAAAGAAATACCAAGATGCCGATTGTTTGTCAAGAAACCCTGCGACGAAGGGCTCGGAAAATTACGATATAGAAGCAAATAAAACTCCGACGCTGGTTGCACCTGCAATGCTTACTGAAAGTGATGAGGATTGATTGGGATGGCACGAGAACAAATTGAAAGCAGTCAAAGAAACACCCGTCAACTACCCGCGATATCCACGTTGGTTAGTTTTATCTGGCACTCCCAAGTCGGAACGAGGAAGGAAAAATTGGATGGAAAAGATGTGTACCGACAGATCGGAGAAACGCATCGATGAAAAAAAATCACGACGACCCTAGAGCAGAACACTTGGGCGAAGCAAAAACGTCTTTGGGACTGTATCCACAACACTGACATAGCCCATATACGCCCCAAGCGAACCTGGTTGAAAGAGTGAATCAAGCATTGGAAACAACCATCGCCCAGTTCTGTGGATTTCCAATCGTTCAGAGCTTCTTGTTTATCCTTCGATGCTTTGCACATTAGCTGAGTAGCCCAGGCGCCAGGGAAAACAATAAGGAAATAATTGTTTCCTGGCTGGAAACTAGCTTAAAACGATCTGTGTAGCTTAGGTTTTGACATACTAGTTTCCCTCCTTTCGGAAATGTCGGCGTCATGTCGCCATCATCAACAAGAAGTGCACCAGCGTGGTCTTTGCCAAATATCTTAATTTTGGGTCATCTGACAGCAAAAGATGTAAGGAGTCATTTTGAAGCCTATAAATCAATTTCTTGCGACCTATGGTCTTTGAGATAGAGCTTCTGGAAGCGAGAGTCATTGTCGTGGAAGCTCCATGGCCACTTGACTTGAAAAACTAAAATGTCGATGTGACAAAAAAAAAATCAAAATGAGATTACTCGAGAATTCCTCATGCTATAGTTGCGGTGATGGTCCTTAACTCTTCCTCTTGAACCGTAGATTACGAATATTGGAAAGTCAAAAACGTCACATTGTACATATACAGGGTGTACTACGGGAATCAAATCAGAACAGAGAAATTTGACATATTTCTTCGATTTAGCCTATGCGAAACTCTAAGCACTTATCACGAGTCCAATATCAATATGCATTGCTCTGTGAGCTTCACTTGATACACTTCCGAAGTGGTCAGCTCACAACCTTCCTGTAAAATGTTTTGAAGGTCCTCTGAAATCATCAAAATTTACAGTAGCAAGAAATGTATGTAACAGTATATTATATACCAAAGAACCAAAGTGAATTTTTGATCCCTTGGGTAAAGTTTGTTGCTCGAGGGCCCTTTGGGTCCAAATCCGCATATTAAAAATTCACTTTGATGTCTTGGTATATAATATACTGCTATATACATTCCTTGGTACTGTAAATTTTGAATATTTTGATGATTTCAGAGGGCCTTAAAAACATTTTACAGTAAAGCTGTGAGCTGACCACTTCTTTTGTATATCAAGTGAAGCTTATAGAGCAAATCCATATTGATATTGGACTTGTGTTAGGTGCTTAGAGTGTCACATATAGGCTAAATCGAAGAAATATGTAAAATTTCTCTGATCTGAATTGATTCCCTCAGTACACCCCGTATATGTACAATGTGATGTTTCTGACTTCTCTATGTTCGTAATCAAAGGTTCAGGAGAAAGAGTTTTAGACCATCACCGCAACTATAGCATGAAGGATTCTCGAGAAATCTCATTTTGAAATTTTTTTGTCACATCGACATTTGAGATTTTCGAGTCAAGTGACCATGGAGCTTTTACGACAATGCCTCTTGCTTCCAGAAGCTCTATCTCAAAAACCATAGGTTGCAGAAAGGTCATTTAAAAACTATTCCGTAGGGAATCTCATTGGTATCGAAATGACTCCCTACATATTTTGCTGTCAGATGGCCCAAAATCAAGATATTCGGCAAAAACCACGCTGGTACACTTCTTGTTGATGATGGCGACATGACGCCGACATTTCCGAAAGGGGGGAAATTAGCATGTCAGAACCTAAGCCACTCAGATCGTTTTAAGCTAGTTTCCAGCCAGGAAACAATTATTTCCTTATTGAGCTGATTTTTGCTCCCTGGCGCCTGGGCTAGAGGACCATCATGAAAATTTCTTCTACATTCCTGGTACACGATTGTTTTCCAGCTTGTATCACCCCTATGGTTTACAAATGACCATCAGTCATCGATTGAGAGCCATAGTTCCATGTGTCAACATAATAGCTAGTTTTGACTCTCACGGTTTTGTATGACTCGTTGTTTTGCACCTCTGAACACCGTTTGATGCATTTTTTTTGCTTTCTATCTCTGTGCATGCTTCACAAGTCGGCTGGAACCCTATGCATGTGGGTTTCCACATTTCACACTTTTGCCTTCGCTACATAAATACTTAACTCATATTATGTTTCGCGGGCAACCTTTGACCTTTGAGATGTTAATCCCTCAATTCTTTCTACCTCAGCTAGAAGTCGTGAGGAACTTCTCCCTACCATTGATTCACAATCATTTCAAAGCCTCGCTATACGGAGTAGGGGAGGTTATTTTTGACCGCTTTGCTTTTTCTTTTTCAAACTCTTTTCTGTAGCTTTGCCTTGGTAGCTTAACTTTTCATTTCTTTCAAACAATTCAACATATCGATCTCGTTTCTTCCCTAATAGAATCTTATCTAAATATTTCGACACGACGACTGTCAATGTAAGAACGATCGGCCAACAATAAACAATTTTTATCAACATAAGTATGAGCATCTTCAACTTTCATGTATTTAATTCACTGAGAGAGCTCTAGAAAAGCCCAGGAGCCCTAATTTCGAGACACTGAGGCCCTATTTTCGGAAACGGATCACACCACATCACCTAGCTAATCATCGCATCAGAAACATGAATTCCAATCAATCACAGCTCGACGTGATGTGGATGTGATCTGTTCCCTGTTCTCGAAAATAAGGCTCCTAGTGTGATCCATTCACATGTGGAGTGGTTAAGTAGCCAGGGCTCTGACTGACTGTCACTTATAGACAAAATTCTGGAACGTTGTGGAATAATCTTGAATACTCGCGAATGTTGACTGTTCCTTTATATTCCAGAACATGTCGGAACATTCTGAGATGTTGTGAAATGCTCCCGAATGTTCCACAATGATCTGGAATGTTCCGGGATGTTTTGGAACGTTCCAGACTATTCCCAAATATTCCAGAACATACTTGAACATTCTGAAATGTTGTGGAATTATCTCGAATGCTCCTGAATGTTCTGGACTGTCCCAGAAATCACTAGGGGGCGAAACTTCCCGAACATTTCAGAACATTCTGAAATGCTGTGGAATGTTCTTGAATGTTCTGGGATGTTTTTGGATGTTCCAGACAATTCCCGATCATTCCAGAGTATACCAGAGCATTCTGGAATTCTGCGAAATGGTCTTGTATGTTACACAATGATTTGGAACGTTTCGGAATTTTTCCGAACGTTCAAGACTATTCCTGATCATTCCAGAACATACCGGAACACTCTGGAATGTTGGTGGAATAATCTTGAATACTCGCGAATGTTCTGGACGAATGCTGACTGTTCCCATATATTCCAGAACATGTCGGAACATTCTGAGATGTTGTGAAATGCTCTCGAATGTTCCACAATGATCTGGAATGTTCCGGGAAGTTTTCGAACGTTCCAGACTATTCCCGAACATTCCAGAGCATACCGGAGCATTCTGGAGTGCTGTGGAATGATTTCGAATGTCACACAATAATCTGGAACGTTCCGAAATGTTTCCAAACGTTCCAGATTTTCCCGAACATTCCAGAACACACCGGAACATTCTGAGATGCTGTAGGATGATCTCGAATTTTCCGGGATGTTTTTAAATGTTTCAGACTATTCCCGAACATCCCGAGACGGCCCCGTGGCACAGGCGGTCGAGCAGCCACCTGTGGTGTGGAAGGCTCCAGGTTCGATTCCTGGTCTTGTCTGGGTGTTGTGTTTGTCCATGATTTGCGCTTGATAATGAATTTTGAGCAGTTTGTATATTTATGATAAAAGCGCAAAAACTCTTATGGCGTGAAAAGCCGATAAAGAGGAAAACAATATATTTATTTTATTTTATTTATTCCCGAACATTCCAGAACATATCAGAGCATTCTGGAATGCTGTGGAATGATCTCGTATGTTACACAATAATCTGGAACGTTTCGGGATTTGTCCGAACGTTCCAGACTATTCCTGAACATTACAGAACATACCAGAACATTCTAAGATGTTGTGGAATATTCTCGAATATTATCGAATGTTTTGGACAAATTTTCAGACTGTTATCAAATATTCCAGAACAAATCGGAACATTGTGAAATTCCACAATGATCCGGAATGTTCCGGGATGTTTTCTAACGTTCCCGACTATTCTCGAACATTCCAGAGCATACCGGAGCATTCTGGAGTGCTGTGGAATAATCTCAAATGTCACATAATGATCTGGAACGTTTCAGGCTGTTTCCGAGCGTTCCAGACTATTCTCGAATATTCCAGAACATATCGGAACATTCAGAAATGTTGCGGAATGATCTCGAATACGCTCGAATGTTCTGGACTGTTCTAGAAATTTCTAGAAGGCGAAACTTCCAGCCCTTGAGTCTTCAAAAACACGCTCTTCAGTTGAAACCCGGAACCTTCTTAATTTTTATTTTAATATTTATTCCATTAATACTTATATTGTGATATTGACTATTGTCGTAGATTACGTTTCGCTACATAGACAGGAACAGACAAGAAGGTATGTAGGTATACAACCAATTTGACACCACTCTATTTCAGCAGATTTCATACTTACCGGCCTCGTTCACAACTGCATCAACAGATGGCGCTTGTGCATATAGTCCTGTTCATGAAATGACCCCCCTTATGGATCGAAAACATAGACGTATCCACATCAAAAAGTCCCTTGACCACTTATAAGCTTAATTTTCTTTTCTGAAACTCAGTAGAAATCTTTTCTGAGAAGCAAGTGAGATGCGTATCTTCCATTTTTTGATTCAGGAGGACTAGAAGGATCGTTTCGAATATGTAGTTTATTCGGTTGAATCTACGGACATCGTAGGAGAGCGTGATAAGCCCGGCAATTTTGCTGATGAATCCTACAAGCTCTCGAAGGGCGCCTCCGCCAAATATACGGGTTTGTTACTTACCCTCAAGTTAGAGTTTCCAGGTTTGTGTCTTATCCCTGCGTCAAAGTCTCCAGCGACCATATAACAATCTTCCATGTCTTCCGAATTGTTTAACATGATAAAAGCTCGTTTTTCCGCTAATCGAATCGTATCTATTGCTTCTTGACACCTTTGCATTTGAGGACGAGTAGTCAACTATTGATAATTTTTTAACAAAGAAAACAATAGCACTCCCAAGTATGTACTTGCTTATTAGCTGATTTTTACATTTCAAGTCTATTGTTACGGGACGATTGTCAAGCATTTTCAAGCTCACTCTTGTCCCGTATAAACATTTTCTTATTTTCGAGGTGGTTTGTTTTTTTTTTTTAAGCTTATTCTCAACTCCAAGACTCACGTTTTCATCAGCTCGCTTGCTCTGAATTCGGATTTATTTGAAAGCTCGTTACATTATAATTTTTTGTCAACCAATTTTCTGAGCAAGGCAAACTTTTCCGCAAGGTGAGAAGATGGACTAGTTTAGAACTCATTGTGAAACACTTCCAAGCTTCAAGGATCGAGTTTCATAATGGGAATTGTAGAAAAGAAAAAAAACGGAATTTTATAGAATTGTTTTTTTATTGGATAGTACACCTAAAATTAACAATTTACACTAACATAATGATCGGATGGCTTCTTTTTACAGCATTTCTCTCTTCCTCCCTTTTCCGGTTCAATCCCTGTACAAGTATATCGCGAGTCTGACGTGTACGGACGACAACACTCTAATATTACAATAGTTTATATAATCATTACAGGCCTATTATTTATAGAAAACATAATTATATTCATATTTATAATAATATAACATATAACCGAAATTTTTGCATCATTTACCATCGTAATCATTTTTTAAAGATCAGCTACTCTCAGTTTCACCAAGGTTAATTTCAACTCGCGCTGCTATTGGCCGTATATACAATATTTCAACTAATAGAACCGCGAGTTGCAACTTGATTTGATGCTAAAACTTAACTGAGCTCGTTGAACCTGAGAATATCGACTTTGAATAGGTGTTTTTTGTGTGTTTGTGTAGAGGGGGGATAAGAGGATTTTTTTATATACACTTCAAGTTAATACCTAATTTTTTACATACCATACAAATATCAGAGTAGAGGACGAAGAGAAACATAGAAAACACATTGGCACTTTTTAAAACAAAACAAAAACAGTATAGATACAGGAAGTGAAGATCTATTTACAAAAGACGTGATGTGTGTGAAAATCAATTTTATATCTCTATGTACATCATATAAATATATATTATCAAGTGAAAATAATGACGATAATATAATATACTAATAGGACCATTGTTTTCAAACAAATAACATTGTGTATGAACACTGAGCTTGTACGCATTGCACTTTTTTTATTATGTATATAATAAGTAAATAGGAAAAACGGTGTGATTTGGAGGTCTGGATACCTATATCATGAAGAACAGAATAAACGTCACAACCAGCAGCAGACACCAATAATAATAATATCAATAAAAATAATAATAGAAAATCAAACTATAAACAAGCAGCGCTTTTTTTTTGTTGCAATCATATCACCGAAAACGTTCGTAATATTTTCTCCTTCTTATTTTCATAATTCGAAGTTTCATAAATAAATTATTCTCTAGCTCTCTTGGCTAGAGCCTTTGCCAGCTACCAAACTAGTCCTTCGTTTAGCTGCTGGGGGTTGTCGGAGAAGCTGCCGGGGGACATGAACTCGGGACTGCCGCCCCTGCCGCCGTTTCCCTGCATCATCTGGTCCGGTCCGGGGCCCTGCTGGGGCATGAACTGGCCCTGCTCGTTGGGCATGCCGCCGAACTCGCCGCCCATCGGCATTGGGCCGTGGTCCATGGGACCTCCTGAAACAAAGAAACGTATTGTTTAGAACTGAATCAAAATGCAAAAAAACTGATAGAATCGGGCATGAAAGTGAACCCTGCGGCAAGCCGGAGGGCGATTTCAAGTCCATGTCTATTTAACCTTGAGAAAAAATTTTGGTCTAAGTCTTGGTTTCAAGGCATACGTCTTGGCTTGGTCTCAACGGTAAAATGATAGTCATGGTCTTGAAAATATGGCACTAGTCTTGGTTTTGAGAGGAAATACTAAGTTTTGAACTCGCTACCAAATGGATGGTCTTGGTCCTGAGAAAGGCTGATGATCCAATTTTGATTTTGATGGTGATTGGTCCTGGCTAAACCAAATACATTGAGGTATCACGTGATTTGCCATGATCTGATCCCAAAACTTGGTTCTGATCTTCGTTTCACGGAGCATGTCTCGGACTGGTCTCAACAGTGAATTGAGTTTTGATCTTGGTCTCTGAAAAGTCTGAAATCCGGTACTGGTCTCAATTTCAAGTGAAATAACGGTGACTTTTGACTCAGCCACTCAAATGCAGGTCTTAGTCTACGGCCTTGAAACAGGTTTTGATGTTGAGTGACTAGTTTTTCTGTTTTTTTTTCACTATCCGGGAAAAAAATCTGTGAAGCAGCTGCCTCAGCATTTCCAAATTCAAATTTAGCTCTTAATTTTCGATATAAAGTCGGCATTTCCATCTCGAGATCAGCTCAGAATCTCCAAATTTAGTCTGGATTCCAAAATAAAGTCCGATTTTCCTAGGTGATCTTAGGATTCGTAACATAAGAATGAAATTTCCGAGTTATTTCATAATTCCCAAATTTTGAGCACGAGTCTCTGAGATTGAGTCGAAAATTCTTGGATTGGTGAAGGTAAAGTCACCATATCCGAAACAAGCTAAGAAGAGAGGTCTTAGTTCAAAACTTTCTGATTGAAGTCAAAATTTCGGCGATAAAGTCGGGTCGGAATTTTCGTGATAACCCAGAATTCTTGAAATAATCTCCAACTGTCCGAGTTATGAATGTCCGAGATGATTTCAGAGTTACCCAGTTCAAACTCGAAATTCTTAATTATCCTAGGGTTTTCCTGTTTAATAAGTCTGAATTGCCGAGATATTCTCAGAATATTCGAGATCAAGTAGAAAAATCTTAGACGAGGCTTAAATTATTACGAGTTTGAGACTGAATTTCTGGTATAAAGTCGGAAATGTCAGTTTTATAAAAGGAATGTTTGGAATTTTCCAGAAAAAAGTCAAAATTATCGGGATTTGTTCAGGATTTCTGAGTTCCAGTCCAAATTTCCGATATAAATTCAGATTTCTCAAGTGAGCTTGATAAAACCGGTAACTCTCTTTGACTGGGACATGTGTCTTGAAAATAAGGTCCCAAGAAGATTCAAAGTATTCAAACCCAAATTTTATTTCCAAAATAAAGTGGAACTTCTGAAGGTCAGAAATTCTGGACTGTAGGTACATCGGTAAAAGCTAAGGGTTCAGTGCTGAGTTCAAGGAATGAACTCAAGAGTTTTTCACCTTCTAGGTCTGAATTCCTGGGATATCAAAGTTCCTGAGATAATCTCAAGAGAGCTATTTGGGCTCAGATTTTCCAAGTTGAAATCTAAATTCTAGAATAATGTGAGGAATTTCGAGACAATGTCGTAGTTCTGAACGTCATAGAGTTCCGAGTTTCCAAGATGAACTAAGAATTTCTGAGCTCAAGTCTGAATCACAAAATGAGGTCTGAGTTTTTGTCACGACTTCAAAATTTCTGAGGAACAGTCAAAAACTACGAAATTCCAAGATATCAAAATTTTCGAGGATTAGAAATTTTGACCAAGGTGTTAGTGCTGAGTTGACGAAATCAACTCAAAATTCTTAACCTTATAGGTCCGAATTTCTGAAGTCAATTCGGAATCAATGCTCTCGGGGTTCTCTCAGGAAATATATTTGGGCTTGGAATTCCCGAGTTGAAGTCCAAGTTCTGGAATAAAGTAAGGAATATTGAGATAATCTCAGAATTTCATATTAAAAGTCTGAGATCAGGAATAAAGTGAATAATTTCGAGATAGTTTCAGAGTTTTCGAGTTCAAATCAGGATTTCCGACAAAAAGTTTGCCTTTTCGAGATAATCTCAAAATTTTCGAGACATAGTCGGTAGTTCGGTTTCATCAAATTCCGAGTTAAAGTCTAAATAAGATGAACTTTGACAGTCTGAATTCTGAAAAAGGTCTGAATTTTTGTTACGACTTCGAAATTTCTTGGATGAAGTCGGAATTTCTGAGGTGATTTTATTACTTTTGTGTTTAAATCTGAATTCCCGGAATAAAGTTAGTTTCCTAGATTAAGACAGTCAGTCTCAAAGTTGCCAAGATAATCTCAAGAGGAATATCTTGGCTCAGAATTCTTGAGTTCAAGTCTGGGCTCCGAAATGAAGTGATGAATTCTTAGATTATCAGAAATTCTCGAGATAAACTCAAAATTTCCTAGCCAAAGTCCAAATTCTAGCAAAAATCAAGAAATTTTGAGAGATAAACCGTTTGAAGATATTCAAGTTCAAAACTGAATTCAAAATGAGGTCTGAGTTTTCGATATGACTTCAAAATTTCTGAGATAAAGTCGAAGTTCTCGAGATAATTGCCGAACTTTCGGTTTCAAATCTGAATTTCTGGAATAATCTTGGGAGTAGAAAATTTTGAGCTGTTCAGAAATTCTGGAGATTAACTCAGTATTTCCTAGTCGAAGTCGCGGCTCTAAGAAAATATTAGAATTCCGTAAATTAGACCAAACTTCCCAAAGTAATTCAAGGAGAGATACCAAAGCTCAGAAATGACAAGTTGGAATCAGAGCTTCGAAACAAAATTAGAATTTCTAAGGTGATCTCAGAATTTTTGAGAAAGAGTCGAAAATCCTGGGTCCGATTATTTCTTGAAGATTCGAGTTTAGGTTTTAACTCCAGAATGAAATTGGAATTGCTTTGAAAATATTTCAGAATTTCTGGGATAAAGTCGGCGTTTCCGAGATTAAGCCTGAATTTCCGATACGAAGTCTGGAATTTTTGAATAGACCAAGGCAAAATTTTCAGGATTATTTCTGAATCTCCTATAGATAAAGTCGCAATTCCCAAAATATCACAGAGGTTTCCAGATGAAGTCGAAACTCCCGATGCAATCCAGGAGGGATGTCATAGCTCAGAATTTCTTAGTTGAAGTCTGAAATCCGGAATCACGAGAAGATTTTCGAAATAATCTCAGAGTTTTCGAGTTCACGTCTAAATTTTCGAAATGATGTTGTAATTTTTAGATAATCTCAAATTTTTGAGGCAAAGTCGGTAATTTTGAGTTCCATAAAGTTCCGAGTTTAGGTCTGGATTTGGAACATTGACTCGTAATTTTTGAGTCCGAGGTGATCTCGGTATTTTTGAGACAAAGTTGAAAATTCTGGATTTGACTGAAGCTCAATGTCGAGCTTAGGTTTAAATTCCGGAATAAAGTCGGAATTTCTTCGACAAGATTCCAGAACTCTTGAGATGAAGTCAGAATTTCCGAGTTTTAGTCTGAATTTTTCCAACTTGAAGCCTGAAACTTTAAGATAGACAAAAGCAAAATTTTCAAGGCCATTCCTGAATTCCCTATAGATATATTTGCAATTCCCGAGATAGTTTTTTTTTAATGAAGTTTGAGTTTCTCCCAGGGTACACTTTTGAGACCTCTTCTTTCATTTTTTTTTCATCTAAATTATTAGTCAAGAACAGCCGTCGGGAATATCGCGAGTGTTTTTTTTTTGGTTGTCCAGAACGGAAGCTCACCTCCTTGACTGAAGGGCATGCCCTGTCCTCCGGGCCCGCCTCCCGGATGGTGTCCCGGAAAAAAGGGCCCGTCGTGCGGATGGAACGGCGGCCCGCCGTAGCCGAACTCGAACTTTCCATCTGCCGTCGTGAAATACGGAAAGCCAGGGGGTCCGTCCTCCAGCCCACCCGGCGACAGATTCATGGGGAACCCCCGCATTTTTCTGGAGCCCCCGAAAAAGGGCCCCCTGCCCATCGACGTCAGCTGCTTCAGCCGCCTCTCCTTCGACCGCTTGTTCTGGAACCACACCTGCAACAAATTTCAACTTTCAAAAATATATCTCCCAAAAATTGTATCTTCAGAGAATAAGTCAGAGGCGAACAAATAAATTATCACTAGAGAGTAGTTAATTATAGAGAAATCACGTTTACTTGGCCACAATTGTTCACAGCACAAGTGATCTTCGTGAAGTTCAAGCAGCGTTATGCCTTTGCAAAAATAACTCGTTTCTGGTCCGCGGCTTTGATATTCCTGATCGCCGAAAGATTTGTTTGAAAACACGGAATAACTATTGATTGTAACTGGATTTTAATGTAATATTCCACCCGGGGCTTCGATGGTGCATAAATGCGAGCATCGGAGGCCCCCGCCGGGGGTTCCACACCGTCGGCACACACGCATAAAGGGCCCCCCGGTGCTGGCCACAAAGAGGGCCGTGGATGTGAACAAATGCCGAAGGCCACCACTACCACTGGACGGGCGAAAGAAATTTCGTTCCGCTTATGTTTCAGTGTGTATAACATAACGTTATGATGTATTTAATGATTACGAGAAAAAAAATGGAAAGAAACCCGACCGACCGACCCTCCTGTGAAAAGTCCCTGATGTGATTTAGTCACGGATTTTTTCGTTTGTTTCGGCCGGCGCTGTCTTTATAGATCTATATTTTATTAACACATAAAGTCTTGGATTAGGAAGCAAACTGTGGTACTCGTACCGGTATAACAGTTTCTTCATATATTGAATCAGACATCTATATTGACTTATAACGGACTGCAGTTGAACTGGTGAGTGATAAATTGCAAGAACTTGACGGTGTGCGGGTCAAAAAATTAAAAACCGTATGATTTTTATTTATTTGATTATTCAGTAGGTAGATAGACAGGGCATATTGAACCAGTAGGGCAGAAGAACCAATATAGTCATGACTTTCAAGGTACGGCAACAGTGAAGCTGTTCACCGCAATGTCATTGAATGCGTTGCTGACTAATCAATTCAAAATCTTGGAATTCAAGGGCTTAACATTCTATCAAAAATGGTCGGCGCATTCCGCAGTCCAAATGGCATGCCAAAAAAACGGATAATGTAACTTTCTAATGCCTGAAAAGCTGTCTTATAGCGGTTTTTTCAATTGAATTGGAGATATTCAGTGATAATGGAGTGAAATTAAACTGGTATTAGAGATAGATTGTCGGTGATGAATCTTGAGAATCCAAGAGCTTGATAATTCAAATTCGGATCTATCCAATCGCTTCAATGAACCAAAACTAGAATTACGATAATTCGAACATTGAACGCCTTCTGTTGCACTTTCGAAACCCTACTTCTCCACAAAGTGGCAACCGAATCTGAAATTGCAATCGCCAAAATGCCCTCGATGATTGCAGAAATCGGAGATTAGGGCGGACAATAAGCGAACTGCAATGAAATTTGATTGCAATAAAGCAAAAGCCTGGAATCGCGCGCTTTATTGACCTTTTGCACCGAAACAGCCCGAATTTTATCGCAATAAATCATCGGCGGGGCAGCAGCGCATTCACCGGCAAGCGCAGGCTTTGAAATTATATTGTTGCTGCCGGGAGAAGAGAAAGAAAACGCAAACGCAACATACTGACGTTACGCCCCCTACTCGGTGCCCGCAACATAAATAACAAAAGAACGACACATTGATGGCAATTTTAGGGGATTTAGGGTTGGCGCAGTGTGCGGTGGTGGCTGGTAGGTATATTATGGTTTTGTGTGAGGTTTTTATTTAACTCAGCAGGCTTATTAGCCGGGCAAATTGGGACGACATGTGCGGCGGAAAATCCAGATAGGGGAGCGGAGGGACGTTTTTCTTCCAGTTTTTCAAACTGATCTCGTCGGCAAGATTGCATCTGAGTCGTCGTCACCCAGTCTCGTATTGAGTCGCACGGTTTTCTCTAGATTGTCATATTCGAGTATTGTTGCTGTTATCAGGTCGCCTTCGGCGATTATTCATGAGTCATTGTAATTGAGTCTGCTCTCTCCATTGTTTCTAAGTCGTTTTAATTGAGTTCTCAAGTCGGCTGCGGGGCTTGTCTTTGAATCGTCATATTCAATCTTCAGTCTTCAGTAATTATTGTCTCTCAAGTCAACATAAGTATTCGAGTACATATTCGTACTAAATAGCCTAACTGTTTTTGAGTCGCCATAATTGGGTCTGCTTTCAGCAATCATTGCTCAGTTTAGATGATTAGATTGTTGTATCAAATTGGCTTTGGTGATTGTCTCTGAATTGTCATATTCGAATATTTTTGCTCGATCGCCTCAAGCGATTGTTTTTGAGTTGTCATATTCAAATCTCCTCTCAGCGGTTGTCTCTGAGTCGTTATAATTGAGCCTGGTTCAAACAATTGTTTCGGAGTTGTCATAATTTTCAAGTTGTCTCAACCTATTATTGGTTTTTGAGTCGTCAAGTAAGGGTTTTCATGCTGAGTCGCCTTCGGCCTCCAAGTCGTCATGTTCGAATATTTCTGTTCGGTCGCCTTGATCTATTGTTTTTCAGTCATCATGATTGAATCTCTTTCCAGCAGTTGTTTCTGATCCGTCGTGAATGAGCCCGGTTACAACGATTATTTCTGAGTCGTCATAATTAGGTTCCAGTTTAAAGTCATCTCTACCGATTGTTTTTTGAGTCGCCATGATTGGGTCTGCTTTCAGCAATTATTGCTCAGTCTAGATGATTAAACTGTTGTATCAAATTGGCTTTGGTGATTGTCTCTGAGTCGTCTTATCCAAGTATTCGGTTTCCTCCAGCGATTCTTCTCGAATCGTTCCAATTTAGTCTGCGTTTTGCAATTAATATTGTTCCTGGCTCAATATAATTGAATACTTGTATAAAGTCGACTTTGGCGAGTGTCTTTGAGTCGTCATAGATGAGTATTCCAACTCATCCGTCTTCTTTGATTCTGTCGTATTATTCACATTAAAGTATCCGTAGTCGTTTGCCTTGAACGATTATCTTTGAGTCATCATGATCAAGTCTGATTCCAACAATTGTTTTTGAGTCATTATGCATCCTTGAGCTTTTGTATCAAGTCGATTTTGGCGATTGTCTTTCAAGTCATCATATTCAGGATTTTATTCTAGTTCGCTCCCAGTAATTGTCTCCGAATCATTATATTCGAGTAGGTGCATATTTTTTATACTAAGTCGCCTTACTGTTTTTGAGTCGCCATAGTCAAGCTGCTTTCAGCAATTATTTATTGGTCGTGAATCGTGATGATTGAACTCCTGTATCAAGATGTCTTCGGTGATCCTGCTTTCGACAAATAATATTGTTCCTGAGGCATTATTATTGGGTTCTTGTATCAGGTGGGCTTCGGCGAGTGTCTCTTAGCTGTCATAGATGAGTATTATTCAGTCGTCTTCTATGATTTTGTCGGAGCCATCATATTAGAGGATCCATTCACGGAAAAAAGTTAGTATGTAATTTCTAATAGCCCAGAAAACATTTTGGTGACAACGTATGTGGGTCTGTAACGATTACAGACCTCGTCTCCGTAAAAGCAAAGCAAGTGAAGGCAGTAATTTCTTAAATTACCACCAAAAACTTAATCTTCACTACCAAAGTAGGTAAATATTGACCACCTGGGATATTCACGTATTGAAATGGTTGGTATCAATTCAGATATTTGGTGACCTGAGTCTGTAACGCCTAAAGATTTCCTCTAAACCATTTTTCTCCGTGTTTGTACTCGTTTGTCCTAATGATTGTTTCCGATTCGTTATAATCGAGTCTGCTCTTAGCAATTGTTCTCTGTCATCCTGATTGAGTTTGTAATTTGTATAATAAATTGGCTTTGGTGATTGTCTTTGTTTGTTGTTGTTGTTGTTGTTGTTGTTGTTGTTGTGCGGTTGTTTCTAAGTCGTTATAATTGTGCCTGGGCTCAAAGAATTGTTACTGAGTTGTCATAATTTAGATCTTGTTTCAAGTTGTCTCAACCTATTATTGGTTTTTGAGTCGTCAAGTTGAAGTTTTCACGCTGAGTCGCCTTCGGTCTTCAAGTCGTCATATTCGAATATTTCTGTTCGGTCACCTTCAGCTATTGTTTTTGAGTCATCATAATCGAATCTCTTTTCAGCACTTGTTTCTGATCCGTAGTGAATGAGCCTGGTTCCAACGATTGTTTCTGAGTCGTCATATCAAGTTCCAGTTCGAAGTCGTCAATAACGATTGATTTTTGAGTTGCTATAATATTTGTGTTCGGTTGCTTCCAGCCATTGCTTTTGAGTCGTCATCGTTCAATTCCCTTCCAGCAGTTGTTTCTGATCCGTCATAATTGAGCCTGCTTCCAACAATTGTTTCTGGGTCGTCATTATCGAGTTCTTGTTCCAAGTTGTCCTCAAAGATTGTCCTTTGAGTCGTCATATAAAGTTTTCATGCTGAGTTGATTTGTGTTCGGTCGCCTTCAACCACTGTTTTTGAGTCGTCATCATTGAATCTTTTTTTTCAGCAGTTGTTTCTCATTCGTCGTAATTGAGCCTCGTTTGAACAACTGTTTCTGATTCGTCATAGTTAAGTTTTTGTTCCAAGTCGTCTTCAACGATCGGTTTTTGAGTCGTCATATTAGAGTTCTCATACTAAGTCACCTTCGGTTCCTAAGACGTCATAGTGGGATATGTGTTCGGTCAACTATATTATTTTGAGTCATCATCGAATCTCCCTCCACCAGTTGTTTCTGTTTCGTCATAATTGAGCCTGTTTTAACAATTATTCTTACTGAGTCGTTATCAAAATTGGGTTCTTGCTTTGAGTCGTCTGCAATGATTGGTTGTTCTTGAGTTGTCATCATTGAATCTCCTTTAAGCAGTTGTTTCTGATGATTGAGCCTGGTTTCAACGATTGTTTCTGAGTCGTCATAAATTCTTGTTTCTAGTCGATTGAGGCAATTGCCTTTGGAGTCCTCATATCATGGTTCTTATGCCGAGTTGCGTTTGCTGATAGTCTCTGAGCCGTCATATTCAAGTATTTGTTCCAAGTCGCTCAACTGTTCAACTCTTATTATAATTGAGTCTGTGCTGAGCACTTGTTTTTTTTTTCGGCCATAAGTTTATATGAGTATAAGGCCGCAGTTCTTGTATCAAGTCGATTTCGGTGATTGTCTTTGAGTCGACATATTCAAATATTTGAGCTCGGGTCACCTCAAGGGATTGGCTAGACAGTTGGCCTAGGCGAATGTCGCTAAGTGATTCTAATAAGTCCACTTTTTGTGACTGTCGTTGAGTCGTCATATTCAAGCTTCTGGTCCAAGTGGGCTCAAGAAATTCTTTCTGGGTTGTGGCATTGAGTTTGCTTCTAGCGATTGTTTCTTGGTAGTCATAGTCAAGCTTTTGTTCAACTGTCGGCTTAGGTCTTTGTGTCGTCATAATTGAGTCTAAATTTTGTGGTTGTCTGTCTCTGAGTTGTCATAATTGAGTTCGTTTTTTGTGATTATCGAGTCATCATCGAGTCTGCGTTCAGCAATTGTTCATTGGTTCGTCATATTGGAGCTCTCACTCGGCTATGGTGATTGTCGACATAATTGACTTCGCCATTTGTGATTGTCTTTGAGTCGTCATATTCAAGAACCCACGGAGAAGAGTCGGCAGACGACGCAAGACACATTTATGGCAATTTTTCTGCAGACGATATTTCGATAAATAACGATCGCACAAAGGCCCTTATAAATCTTGCTCGTTGCCAACACGATCGTTGAGTTCCTGGTGCGTATACACACAGAAAATACACACGTACGCCTAGAGAGGATATTGCAAGTTTTCAAAAAACCCGACGTTCGCGCACCATAATGATTTAATGCCAACTTTTTATGTCCGGGCCCCTCGCGTAATTTATGGACACGCAAAGTAGGCTGTTGAAAAACAACATACACACCATCACGGGCATTATATACATGAGCATAAGCCATAAGCCTACTACACAAGTATATACCACGGGCGCATCACATCTCGCATAAGGATTATTATATGGGCGCATGGGAATTCATGGCCTCCCGAGTTTTGAGGCGGTCGTCGTAAACAAGTCACTATCGCCGTAAAACCGAATGGCGGTCCTTTTTCACATATATAAATATTATTTTTAATATGTGTTTTACGACTTTATAAATATTTTATATATTCAGGTGTTAAGATTTTTGTGTCCCGGGATATTTTATCATTTATAGGTAGTAGTAGTAGTATGCGGCGATGATATGGTGCCCGAGCATGGAGGCGGCTGGAGGTTCGCGGGGCGGAAATATAAACGTCAAATTTTATTTGAAGGATTTCGGCATGGCTCTCTGTGATGTTTGGCGGCATCGGGGCTCGCTCTCAAGGAGAGTTTTATAACAAACGACTTTTTTAATACGGTCCTGGGTTCAGAGAGTGACATAAAAAGCTGCGTGTGTGTATGTGTGATGTGAGAAGAAGGGTTCTGCTGGCTGGACAGAAGACCCCCTGTGTATGCGCGGCGTTTGGACGATAAAAAATGAAACTCGGGCATTGTTGGAAGTCGTAAAGAATATGGATTTTTATGTAATGTCGCTATTAAAATCGTTTCTTTTCTTCGAAGGTTATTCCTCCAAAAAAATGTGCAACTCTACCTACCGTAAATTCACATTTACGACGAAAGCTGGAAATGTCCATTCTCGCGCATCCACCATTTTTGGCAGTGAGCCACAGACACATTTCTCGTTTATCGTCCATCTGAGTCTCCACGACAAATTGCGCAACATAATACAATTATATCCCTCAAATCTGATCAATAAAAGTCATGCTCTTTGACTCTGATTTCCAATTGCCAGTTGTTTACCATTCTCACCAATGCATTTTTAAAATTATAACATTAAACGCCCAAATTCTCCTTGAATAAGAGATAATATGCTGCATTCCCTTTCTTGACTGGCGCATCCACCTCTTTTCTAGAGGTTTGCCGTTTATCAACCATTGAAGTCTCCATAGAAATTCCCATCGCAGGCTTTTGTTTCTTTTGCCCCTAATGCCCTAATTGGTCTACCCAGACGGGTCAATTTGACCGTGCAAAATTCCATGGAATTGAATCATTCATCGTGGAGACTCCGACAGCCGATAAACGACGAGCCTTGTATATCCCAAAATAAATTATTAATCGTGGATGATCCGGTTCTAATGGAATTGGCTGAAATAAATCGAAATGACCAATTTTTTCAAAAAATGGCCATAAAAGCCTAGGCGCAATTCTACTACAATCAAAATTTAGAAGCGGGTGGACAACAATTTCAAATATTCTCAATTCCACAACATTATCTTTCCCACTGAAGGCGATATTGCGAAGACTCTTAATATTCCAAATAAAATTATGTGACAACGGCCAAGACAAAAACAACAATCCAAAAATGCAATACATCACTTCACGATGTATTATTGTTGTGTGTCGTCGTCTCTCCATTAAAATTTATGATGAATATACATTAATATTTTTACATTCAGTAGTAGTGGAATCGGCATTCGCGGCCGCGCTCCTTAATTGAGGGTTCCGTTCCAAAGGTGCAGGCTTTACGGTGATAGATTATGAAATATTTTAAGTACCTAACCTTACGGTGGTTGGCAACGCCGATGGGCGGACATGGTAATCATGGCTTTGTTGTTAATTACTTGCGAGTTTTGTTTGGCTAGATTCGGGATATAATTAATCACTGGTGCGTGACAAATGGCGCGCACTTTTTGTTTTTTGTTGTTGATGGGGTTTCTTCGGAAAGGTCCCGGTGATGGAATTCTCTCTGATAAATTTTTGGGGCGGTGGGCGGTGGAAGTAGGCCGGGGGTTTTTCGAAGGGCGTGGTGCTAGAATGCCTTTGGGTGACGTTTAACATAAAAATTAGGGCTTGCTTCAATCCACTTAATGTAAATAACGAAAATTACTCTCTTCCCAAAAATGAACGTAGAATATTCCGTTCGAGTTCAAAATCAGCATAAGTATTTACGCGATCATTATAACGGCTCAAAGACAAGCCCTCGAGGCAAGTCAACGCAAGGGTTCGGTGATGACGGTTCAAAAACAATCGCTGAAGACAACTTGGTATAGTCTATTATTACGATTCATGAAAAAATCCCGAAGACAACTGAACTGGGAAGGTTTGAGAACAAACTCTGCAGATGGACTGGATTGTATCGACTTAAAAACAGTCTCTGGAAATAAACTTGATGATGCTGGCTCATGAGCAATTGCTGGAAGCGGACGCCGAAGTAGGCTGAGTACAAAAGTTCGAATATGACGACTCAGAGACAAGCACAGAAAGCGGACTCAATCATGACGACTCAGAGACAACCGCTCAAGCCAACTGATGAACAGAAAAGCTCGATCATGATGACTTAGAAATTGAAATCCGATTCCATTATGACCATCCAGAAATAACTGCTGAAGCCGACTGAGTTGGAAATTCGATAATGACGACTCAAAAACAATCACAAAAGGTGGACTCAATTGTGATGACTCGAAGACAGCCGCTGAAGCCGATTCAGGAACAGGAGCTCGATTGCTGAAAATCATTTTTTAACCATGACGACTCCAAATAATCGATCAAGGAGACCCAGCACAAAATATTTGAATGTGAAAACTAAAAAACCATTAGTGGAGCTAACAAGAACTCAATTATGGTGACCGATGAAGAGTTGCTGAGAGCAGACTCAATCATTATGATGAGACAAGAATAATGGGCGACCTAGTACAAATACTCAGATATGACGATCAAAGAGACGATCCAACCTAAACCTGATACAAAAACTCAATCAATTATGACGACTCAGAAACAGTTTTGAAGAAGACAGGCTCAATTCAGACAATTTAGAAACAATTGCAGAGAGGAGATTCTATCACGACGACACAAAAACAATCGCTGAGGGCGACTGAGCACAACGCTATTTAGATATGACGACTCAAAGATAGGCGACTTAATACAGATACTCAAATATGATAACTCCGAGATAATCACTGGAGACGACTTAATACAAAAACCTATGAAGCTCAATGAACAATCGCTGAAATAGAACTCAATTGTGACGACTTGAAAACAAATGGGCGACTCAATACAAATATTCCAGAATGATCGATCAGGAAACAGTCCCAACAGTCGACTCAATAAAATAAATAATTCGATTTATTATGACGATTAGAAAACAATTTCGTAGACAGATTCAATTGAAACGACTCATGAATAATTTTGAAGACAGACTCAATCAAGACAACTTATAAACAATTGCTAATAGGAAATTCGATTATGACGACTCAAGAACAGTTGTTTGAGGCGACCGAGCACAACTGTTCGAATATGACGACTCAAAAACTCAATTATGACGGCTCAAAAACGATTAGGCGACTTGATACAAATATTTAAATATGACGACTCAAAAGACAGTCTCCAAAGTCGACTCAATACAAGAAATAGCTCGATTTTTTATGACGACTTGGGAATAATTTTCATGACAGACTTGATTGAGACGACTTGAAAACAAGTGCTGAGAAAATATCTAATTGTGACGACTTAAAAACAATCACTAAAGGTGACCGAGCATAAATTTTTGAATATGACGCCTCAAAGACAGTTAGGCAACTTAGTACAAATACTCAAATACAATTCCCCCGAGACAATCGACTTGGAAGAATTGATACAAAAGCTCAACTATGGCGACTTAAAAACAATCGCTGGAAGCGGCCGAGCATACATATTCAAATATCACGACTCAAAGACAGTGAGGCGGCTTAGTACAAACACTCCGAGACAATCACTCAAGACGACTTGATACAAAAACCCAATTATGACGACTCAAAAACAATCAGGCGACTTGATACAAAAAATAACGACCAAAGAGACAGACTCCAGACTCTCCAGAGTTGACTTGATACAAGGACTCAAATAATTATGAGACTCAATAATAATTGAGACACCTTGGAACAACTATTCTGCGTCGTCCAAATGTTGAAGCAAATAGATTTAACACTGCTTCGAGACGAAAAATTCGCGATCCCATAGATTTTCATAAACTCAACTGCGCATTCCAGTGACCAAATGGCATCACTAAATATTCGAAAAAGTCACTTCCATATTGCTTCAGTGGTGATCGCGTTCACGAATAATGATTACAAAATGTACAGTCCGTTCAGTTTGAAGTTCAAACTCTCAATCACGTCGTTTCAATAGGAGAAACTATTTCTAGAATACCTCGTACTTCATACAATTCTTGCAACCTGCCCAAGACTTCCAAGATGAAACATCTGCATCTCAATATTATTTTTTGATAGCTAACTTTCCAAGCTGGCTTAATAAACACAGTCTCTCAAATGACCGGTGCATTCTACAGTAAAAATGGCATTGCAGAAAATGGTATAAGCCACGATTTGATGCTTCTGTGATGACTGTCCTCACGGATCAAGGCTTGTGTGCTGGTGATGATGCCTACACCCTGCATATCTTATAGAGCTCTGAGACGAAACATCTTTATTTCCATCACCTTTTCCTTCCAGGTGATAAAGATTCTCGAAAATTGCAGATTCTAAGAACAAATTCCATGAAAAGTGGCCGTTGTATCGTCTAGCCAAAATGGCATGACGTATATGAGCTACTTCGCCCGCCTTTCTGGTGCCTTTTACAGTCAGCTACTCATTTTCGTCATTCTACTGTCGTACATAATCACAAAAAGCCAATAAATGGCCGTGATATTTATAGCTTTTTCTTAAGTTTAGATGTTTAGATAACAGATGTATTGAAAAACTGGTTAAACTGCCGGCGTCAAAATTTATACTATAAAATTTTTGCTTCAGATGTTCAACAAGATCCAATAGAAAATCCAGTGGCTTCGGACAAAGTGAAGGCCTTCGTCAGGTGAGTAGGCAGTTTGAATTACAAGCTTTCCCGTCATAAAATTCGGCCATCCTGACGTTATTTTGTCCTCTTGGAGGCTTTCAATTGTTTTCTGCCATAATCGTTTTTTTTTTTTCAATTTTTGACTAAACCAATCATTGACGCATAGCATAGAAGACTCAAAAAAGTCTGCTTCTTGAAAACCGGGAGCTATCAGGGAGAAACTTCTCTTGAATTCACAATGGAAGAAATTTGAGAAGATTTGGAGGGTATTTTGAAGGTAAACAAAGCAACTCTGAGATAAGAGTTGGGCTAAACTGGGTTCAGTTGATAGAGCTAGCCCCAAGCTCAATGGAAAATTACAAATGGAAATTGTGGGTACATGCTCAGATTATAGAATATGACTTGAATAAAATGATTCGTATGCAATTGCTTCTTAAAGGGAAACACTCGGAAAAACATAATGCAGCCACTCGATATACCGCGCGCGATATACCTTTACCTAAGAGGAAACTAATAGTAAATCTATACATAAGTAGGTACCTAATATACATAGATGTGTCTGTGTGACGGTGTGATACGTATAGGAATTATGCCTGAGTTAATAAAAAGCGACGACAGATAGACTACACATGAATTTGCATACAGACAAGCATATTTCCATGTAGATGGCTTCCCCGGTATAATTGGATTATTCAACGTTGACTTCGTCACTTTATTATACAAAGACATAATTTTCTACTCATTATCCATTTATTAATGCTCATCGTTTAAGCAAAATATGATTTTCTTCTTGAAATAGAAAGTGAGATATCTTCAAAATATTAGTTTGGTGTGATTATAAGTTTTGTTGATCGGGTACCGTAGCGGAGATATAGGTACGTTTGTTTAAAGTGTCGTGATTTATTTTTTGAATTTTTGGTGCTAGAGTCCGGAAATATTCTGACACGGCTGAAAACCTACAAACACATTGCTCCAATACAGTCGTTTCAGGTTGAAACAGTTTTGATTTCATTAGGTCAGATGGTCAGATCAGGTCAGGTCCGGTCAGGTTAGGTCAGGTCAGGTCAGGTCAGCTCAAAATTTTGATAATCAACTTAAAATTGTATGAACATTTCAGATTATAATAGAAACCAGGTGTTGGGTATACAGGGCGAATGTACCTATAGCAGCTAAGATTGTCATCACAACTCTACTAGAACGGCAAATGGGCGTGCAAAGATTCAAATTATCCGCCGTGGTGTTCATCACAGCGTAAACCTTGCGCGCAAATTCAATACAAACACAAAAACCCGGTGAACATCAATGAAAAAGCCAAATCCGAGCAAACAAAAAAAGATTCAACTCAGTGAGACGGTCTCGGTGACTTTTTCTGGCTCGGTAAAGTTTGAAAGAATCAAAGAGTACGAGGTACAGAAGTACGGGAGCAGAGCGAGCGAGCGCTTCGAATTAATTCACCAGAGTGTTTATATTTTTATTCATCCTCATAAATCATCGATTAAGTATCCACCAGATACAATAGCCACCGGCTCCGCCCGCCAGGACAGCGTCCTCTTTCCGGTGACACAATATAAATGTGACGGATCTCCACACCGCATAACAAAAAGAAACGATTAAGACGTTTATTATAATTTTATAATTGAAACGGAGGATTCGGGGGAACAAGAAAAAGCGGCACGCAGCGGAACAGATCGTATTCTATAAAATCGTCGGAAATCCCGCAGAAAATTACGCTGACTTGAGAAGAAGAAGAAGAAAGAAGAAAAAATGATAAAAAAATTTCAATAATAATTTTCAACCTACTTTCTGGTGACAAGGTACAAATTAAGTACTTGTATGATGCGGATAAGTTATATTGAAGATATTTTTTCCGGAATCACTCAAGAAGCAGGTAAAATTACGCACTTGAGTCACGTGCATAAACTCATCATTAAATTCAATTATTAGCTTCGATTATATACATCACCGTAATAGATTTGTGTACCGTTCCGTTCAAATTGCGGCCATTATGATAATTCTGCACTTTTACTCCATCTGAGACTTGCATGAAGCATTCAGTTCGCTCACTCTTTTTTGTTCTTGGTTCCTTGGAAACGACCTCCACTATGTAACATTTCGTCGAGAAGAAACCCTCAATCAAAAAGTCATATTCATTTGAATTATTGAAACAGCATAATTTGGATCAAAAACAAATAAAGAATGTCGTAGCAGTACAGAATTTCATTGGAATGCTCTAAAGCTTCGAATTTTGGTTCAAAAAATCTCGATAGACCCCGCATACTTGACGCGAGGTTGAAATAAATATCGGAATCATGTTTCTTATGCCCGATTTACTAAGAAACGACATACAACTCGCTTTTTTTAAATATTTCAAAAATTCAACGTTTTTGAAAAATTACTGAAAAATTTCAAAATTTTGAAAGATTGATTTTTTTTTGAAACGGCGAGTGGGGTGTCGTTTTCTACTATATCTAACATGGCCATCACGACTACGACATTGAAATTGACGTTGCGTGAGCAAATTTTGATTTATTGTATCAAAAGAGTCGACATCTCTTGAAGAGTTTTTTTTTCACGCAAGTTGTGAATGTATATTAGTAGCGTACTGGCCATGTTCGATCAACTAAAAAAATCTAATTTGATTTTTCCAAAATATTCAAAACTTTGCGTTTTCAAAAAGAAAATTTCACAAATTCCAAGATTTCAGGGACAGGTATGGTATAATTTCTTGTTATATCAAACATGCCCATTACGATCACGGCACTGACTTTGACGTTGCGTAATCAGTTTTAATTTTTTTTCCATTGAATTTCAAAGATACATCAATCACCTGGATTATTAGTACCTTGATACAGTACCTTGATAGAATACAGTCGTATTCTATGATAATTGTATATAATACATGTTGAATGAATGTTTGAGTGAATGAGTGAAAGAAAAATATATTTCACTGTTATATCCACAATATCATAGCAGCATACAATATCATTGAAATGCTCCAAAATTTCAAATTTTGGTGGCAAGAATTTCGATAGAAGCCGCATACTCAATGCGAGGTTGGGATAAATATCCGAATCATGCTCGCCACGTCCGATTTACTAAGAAACGATACACAACTCGCTTTTCTCAGGAATTTCAAAATTGGACGTTTTTGAAAAAGAATTGAAAATTTCAAAAATTTGAAAAATGGAAACTTCTGAAAACGACCAGTGGGATGTTGTTTCATACTATTTCCAACACGGTCATCATGACAACGCCATTGAAATTGACGTTTTGTACTCAAAATTTCGAATTTCAGTAGCGAAAATCTCAATAGAAGCCGCATTTTTGACGCGAGGTTAAACTGGATATCGGAATCATGTTTGCCATGCCCGAATCACTAAAAAACGATACCCAACTTGCTTTTTCCAAGTATTCCAAAATTTGACGTTTTGAATTTTTTTTTAAAAATCAACAATTTTGAAAAATTGAAATTTCTCAAAACGGCGAGTGAGGTGTCGTTTCTTACTATATCCAACACGACCGTCATGACTACGCCATTGAAATTGACGTTGCGTGAGCTTTTTTCGATTTTTTCCAAGACCCGCCGGTTTTCAGCCAGATGGTTCCAAGAGTCGCCATCTCTTGGCCAGATTTTTCCACGCAAGGTGTAAATGTATATCAGTAGCGTACTAGCCATGTTAGATTAACTAAAAAAAAGATCGAACTTGATTTTTCCAATATTCCCAAAATTTCTCGTTTTCAAAAAAACAAAAGAGCAACTTTGGAAATTCCAAAATTTCCAGAACGACGAGTGTTTTGTCATTTCTTGCTGTATACAATATAGTCATCTTGATTACGACACTAACTTTGACGTTGCGTGACCAGTTTTCAAAATTTGATGTTTTTGCAAACTCAAAAATTTGATTTTGAATTGGTGATCTTTCTAGAGGAATATCTTATGTTATCATATTCAGAATGTCATAGCGGCATACAGTTTCATTGGAGTGCTCTGAGATTCAAAATTTTGGTAGCAAAGATCTCGATAAAAGCCGCATATTTTATGCGTGGTTGAATTGGATAACAAAATCATGTTTGACATGCCCGAGTTACCAAGAAACGATACCCAACTCGCTTTTTTCAAGAATTCCAAAATTTCACGTTTTCAAAAATTAAAAAAAAAACAATTTAGAAAAATTTTAATTTTTGGAAACGGTGAGTGGGGTGTCGTCTCTTACTATATCTAACACGCCCATCACGACTACGCCATTGAAATTGACATTGCGTGGGCTATTTTTGCTTTTTTTTCCAAGACCCGCCTGTTTTTAGTCAGATTGTGATTGTTCCAAGAGTCGCCATCTCTCAGCCAGATTTTCTCACGCAAGGTGTGAATGTATATCAGTAGCGTACTAGCCATGTTTGATCAACTGAAAAAAAGATCGGACTTGATTTTTCCAGAATTCCCAAAGTTTCTCGTTTTTTTAAAAAACAGCAACTTTGAAAACCCAAAATTTTCAGAACGCCAAGTATTTTGTCATTTCTTGCTGTATTCAACATAATTATCTTGATTACGACATTAACTTTTAAGTTGCGTGACCAGTTTTCAAAATTTGATGTTTTTGAAAACTCCAAAATTTGGTGTTTTTTTCTTGTGATCTTTCTGAAAAAATATATCATGTTATCATATTCAGAATGTCATAGCGGCATACAATTCCACTGGAATGCTCTAAAATTTCAAATATTGGTAGCAAAAACTATGATAGAAGCTGCATATTTGACGCGAGGTTGAATTGAATATCGGAATCATGCTCGCCATGCCCAAAATTCTAAGAAACGACACCAAACTCGCTTTTTTCGATAATTTCAAAATTTGACGTTTTCAAAAAAATGTGAGAAATTTATCAATTTTGGGAAAATAAAATTTTTGAAAACGGCGAGTGGGGTGTCGTTCCTTACTATATTCAACACGGCCATTACGACTCCGCCATTGGAATTCACGTTGCGTGGGCCATTTTTGATTTTTTTCAAGACTTGCCAGTTTTCAGCCAGCTTGTTCTAAGTGTCGCCATCTCTCGGCCAGATTTTTCCACACAAGGTATGGATGTAAGACAAAAGCGTATAAGTCATGCTTGTACAACTAAAAAACATCAAACTTGAATTTTTCAAAATTTTCTAATTTTATTCAACAATTTCAAAAATTTCAAAATTTTGGGAACGGCAAGTATGGTGTCATTTCTTATTATATCAAACATAGTCATCACGATTACGACACTGACTTTGACGTGGCGTGACGCGTTTCATAAAATTCGATGTTTTTTTTTTTTGAAAAATTGAATGAATTGATTCGTGAAAATTTGCCGTTTTCGGAAAGTTTTCAGTAATTTCAAAAAAATTCCAACCCTAACAATGGCAAGTAGGGTATCATTTTGTACTGAATTAAAACGGTGAGCACGATTTCGCCCTTGATTATGAGCTTGGGTAGCTTACTTTTGAATTTTTCCAATGGCTGTCATCTTTTACCATCGATTTTTTCATTCGAGATGTAAATGAATACTGAAAACGTGCCAGTCATGCCCGATTCACCACGACATTCAACTTACCTTGCAGACAAATAATATTTGACGTTCAGAAAAATATATTTGACGTTCAAAAAATAATAATTTTTTGAAGCAATTTTTGGAAATCAATAATTCTCGAGAATAGCAAGTGGGGTGTTGTTTCTTACGTAACTGATCATGACCAGCACAGCCAAGGCCTTGATTTTGATATCAAGTGAGTCGTTTTCAAATTGTTCCATTGTTCCAAAGCTAAAATAATTCAGTTCCATTGCGTTTGACTTTTCTCCTTCCATTTCTTTGGAAGTCATACTGATGATTGAATAATGGGCGGAAGAGATGTATTTGAATATTATAGTATTACTTGACTAGTATTAGCTTGAGGATGCTTCGAACGTTTCAAAATAGTTCATTATGGATCGAATCAAAGCTCGAGTGCCAAAAACCGGAGCTAAGATGCATACCGAAATAACGTGACTTCCCGAAAAGCATCAGCGTTCAGCGTGCTCATTACTCAATCGCGAAAACCTAACGAAATACATTTTTCACGACTGCACGCACAATAAAAGCCGAGGACAGGCCTACCAACTTAAAACCACACACGCTCGCTTACACCGGCGCCTATAAATATAAAATGCGACCCAGCGCGACATGTTCGCCACACAACGAGTCAATTAAAATTTCGTAATAATCCCGATGGCTGATGTGGTGCCTCGCGGCCCAGTTGTATCGCTCTATTTGCATTTTCTCACATTAGTGCTTTCTGGGACCCCACACAAATTCTCTGCTTCCCGTTTTATAGCAATTCCAGGTTTTTGTAGCACTATTTCTTTGTGTGGAGTTGAAAATCTTCCATCAAATCCAGGTGAGATGTGCATATCCCTAATTGGAAATTCCTGGAAGGCTGCAGCGCGATGAAGAATCTGCTTCAATTTTCTCTGGAATGCTCACGGAGGGGTATTTTTAGAGGTGTAGACTTGTCGCACTTCGAGCGTGCCACGTCGGTAGGTAATTACAAAATAGTTGGATTCTTTTTGTGAAAAGGGTGCAGGAGATGGAGCACGTGTCCAATTTTTCCAACAGTTCAAGTCGACTAGTTGTAGCAAGTGTACAATATCAGATGTTCAAAGATCTGAGCTTTATTCGCTTCCCAGTTTCCCCAATATGATCTAACAAATATTATGTCGTTTGGAGCCTCATGATTCGTTAATAGGCGAAATGTTCTCAAAATATGTCTTATACCTAATAGTAGAAAAAAAAACGTGTCTCTCAGTTACCAGCTAGTTCTGTTGCCTATCTATCTCACCAGTTCAGTTACCAGCTGGTTCTGTTGCCTATCTACCTCACCAGTGAGTTTTAAAAATTATTTTTGGGAGCAAAAGTTTTTTTTTTCATTTCAAACAGATCGACCTTCCATTTGCTATAGATCTCCCCTACCGAACTGAAATTTCGATTATTTTGAAAGGTGCCTTTTTGGCTTTAGCTCAAATTCCAGGTCGTATCAGGTCAGATCAGATCCGATCAGATCCGATCAGGTCAGGTCAGGTCAGGTCAGGTCAGGTCAGGTCAGGTCAGGTCAAGTCCGGTCTGGTCAGATCAGGTCAGGCTATTTTGACAGATCTACACTCTTTCTTACAGATGTTTTCGCACTTCAATTGAATTTGAGTGCGATTCTGTTTGAAATACAAGCAGCCCTACAGTTCTCATTAACAGAAGTGATATTTTTTGGCCTAGATTGCTGCTTTTCTACAACTCTCACTAATGATGTTCAAATTCATTTTTGCAAGCCTGGTAATGCCACACAAGACCGATGCAAGACCGGAGTTGTGCAGATCAAATTCCCCATTTTTCATAACAAGTGGCCTCTATACTCACCAGAGCTCAATCCCATCGGAAAACGCTACGGAAAGCCAGGAAATTTCTGAAAGAGCAAACATATATTTTCTGATTGCTGCTCGTCTGCCGGCTTCTTCGCCTCAAAATTGCACTCGAAAGTGCATTTCTGGAAGCCGGCCCGTCCTCCGGGGACTCCATCCGGGTGGTCAGAGACTCAAAGGCTGTTAAGTAGCCTTGTGATGCTAATTGTTCTGGCGTGCACATACGTGTGGGACGAAATCCGCATCAAGGATTTCCAAGAGACGTCCGACCGTAAAACTGTTATTTTAATGAAAACAGCAGCTAATTACAGGTTATGCCTCGCTAATGCACCTCGCGGACTGGTAATCACCCGTATAAAGTATACGCGTACCGTGCGGCCGGCTCGGCGAATTTCATAAAAGCTGGAAAAATTGGCGAGAGAATGCAGGCAATTTTTTTTTTTCGTTTTTCTCAAATTACGTCACACGAGCTGCTCATCATTAAATTACGTAACGACAGTCGTGTAAGCACGTACTTAAAATTGTGTTTTCTCGTAATTACAAGCCGAAATTTGCATGACATTTTGCCGCCCGAGGATGACGGACAAAGAAGGTGTTTTTTAAAGCTTTTTTTTTAGAAGGTTTCTTTTTTTTATAAAGGTGTTATTTATTCAAATTTCTCTCGCCGATGCGTTGTGTGTATAATTTATGTTTTTTTAAGCGGTATATTGACACATAATTGAATGCTTCTTTCTCTCTCTGTTCCGCGCTGTGTATCAGCGTAAACAACATCAATCTTGGGAAGCGTATGTGTATGTATACTAAACGAAAAGGACCCACGAATTTGTCATATTTCTTGTATTTATTGTACAGCTGTATAATGCATACAAAAGAGCCAAAAGGATTTTGATTAATAGAAGGTGCCGAGATTTTATGAAAGGCTTGGCATGCTCCACGCGGCTTGTGTGAGAATTTATTTATTTTAGCTCGCTTCGGTGAACGTGTCTTGCAAAGATTCTGCATTTTGAATTGTGAAAAAAAATTTCAATAAATTTTCTCGTGTCCAGAAAGGCACATAAATTTCCATAGTTTTCAACATTGTATAAGTATGAAAGATCTCACGCTTCAGTCTGTATTCAACACCAAGCAGGTACATTTGTTACTTGGCCTTGAGAGATGCTAGAAACAAAAGCCCGAGTTTCGCAAGGCTATTCTATCTCCTAGTCAAAAAACCATAACAAAAATTATTGCGATTATCACAATCAATAGTCTCGTTCTTTGAAAAAAATTTCACAAGATTCAGAAGAAAATTTTCAAACTGAAAGCTCTAGAATTTCTGTTGATTAAAGCACAATTCCAGCCTCACCATACGCGATATGAATCACAAATTAAGCAAAATTACCATACAAACGATCGGCTAGGTATGGTAATTTATGGCTGAAATTTCGGTATTTGTAACAAAAACAGAAACCAAAAACAAAAAAGTAGATAAATTTGTTGTGTGTGTGTGTGTGGGTTCACCGGGCGGTAAATTACAAAAAAATTTATTCAAAATTATGCGCAATGAATTAGCCATCATCAGCGAAATGCGGCGCTCTGTTCCATCACACGTTCAAATTTTTTTTCTCTGCTATCGTTGAAAATCAAAAGGTCAACAATCACGTCGCTGTTGGAATTGTAATTTAATTAATTAGTGTGATTATGGTGCGCGAGTGTTTCGTTTCGTAACAGAAAAAGGCGCATAGAGAGCGCTGTTTGATAATTAATGATTGGTAATTAATTAAGTAATTGCTCGGGCTTGGAGTGACGTGTGATTTACTGTGCGGTAATAATTAATTATTCTTGCCGTTCAGAAAAGAATTGAGCGGTTCGTATTACTACAAGTAAATAGTTGTGTCTGGTTCAGTTTATTTTTCTCGCTTGCTTGAAATATCGAGCCTTTCGATTGGTTTTGTTTTCAATCTGCCAGCATTTTATTCCCAATAAAATATTGAATTGTAAAAGTCTTTTTTTACGATTAAGTAATTGGGTAATTTGATATAATCGTACAATAAGTGACAAGATATACAAATTGAAGTTGAATATAAGTCTAGTGATTTGAAATTACGTGTTATTGTCCTATTATAAAAATGTAAAATTTTACTTGGAATTCCAGTCAACTTACAAATTTGGCTGTCATTTATGTAATAATTGGAATTTATGCCTAATACAGCTGTTACAGCTCATAAAAATAGATTACTGATGTTTCTGCTAAATTACCAGCAGGACTTCTGATGCCAGTCCAAAAAGTCATTCAAGTCTGAAATAATTTCTTATACAGAAAAAAAACTACCACTCGTAAGTATTATGCCATTTTTTTGCCAACAATCATGATTCTCTGGTCTCATGGCGTCAAAATGATGGATTGCTCGAAATCAGAAATTCACACAGGAATCCTCAGAAACTTTGTGAATATTTTGAGTGATCCCACAGAAATCTTCAAGAATTTCTAGAAATTCTTCAGAAATCTCGTAATCTTATCCCACTGAAATCTTGAGAAATGCATATAGAAATTCCTGGGAATCCTCAAGAATCTTCAGAAATACCTACAAAATCTTCCAGAAACCCTCGGGAATCTTGTGGAAATTTCTAAAAATCTTAGAAATTTCTATAAATTGTCAGAACACTTTTAGAAATCCCATACAAATTTTCAGGATTCCGTGAAAATTTTCTCAAAACCCCTAGAAATTCCCACAAAAGTCCTCAGAAATCCTGTAGGAGAATCCCAAGACAATAGAAATCCCTAAAAATTCTTGAAATAGGAATCTCGTAGAAATCTCTCAAAATTCCCAAAAATCTTCTTGAAATATTGAAAGCATCCCCCGTAGAGACCTTGAAAAATCTCAATTACCATAGAAGTCTTGAGAAATCCCTTGAATTCCCGTAGATTTTAGAATTATTTATAAGTTCCCAGATCTCTAGAGGATTTCCAAATCTTGTGAAAATATTTAGAAATTTTTCGATATCCCATACAGATGTTTAGAATTCTTTCTCTGTGAATCTTCTTGAATCATTAGAAATCTTGTAACCATTTCCGAAAATCTTTAGGAATTTTGTGAATTTCCGTAAAAATCTTGAAAAATCTCCATGAATTTTTGAAGATCAATACAAATTTCTCGGAAATTTGTAGCTTTCTGAAAACGTTGTGAATCTGTGAGAATTTTGTAGGAATATTCAGAAATTCCTAGGCACCCAAAAAAATAATTCAAAAATCCTGTTGAAATTTCCAAAACTCCCTATGAATTGTCAGAAATCTCATGAAGAATCTCCAGAAATCCCCAGTATTTCAATAAAAATCTAAAGAAAGCCCCACGAGTCTTGAAAAATTCTTTGTAATCGACAAAGTGATCATCAATGAATAGAAAAATAATCCCAAAAAATTCCTTGAAATCTCTAAAAGTACCGTACTAATCTTGAAAACACTGGAAATTCCATAGAAATTCTCACTTCAGCCCATAGATCTATTGAAGTGTTCAATCCCAGAACCGCGTAGAAATTCTCATGAATTCTTGGAAATCCCTAAAAAGCTCGTGAAAGTCTTCAGAAATATGTGGAAATATCCGGAAATCTCTTGAAACTCTTAAGTGAATCTTTAGTAATTCTTAGATTTTCCGTAGAAATCTTCAGAAATTCCTGGGAACTCCCACAGGAATCCTCTGAAATTTCGTGAGTATCTTTGTGAATCGAGTATTCGGAATTCTTCAGAAATGCCTAAGAATTTCTCCAAAGTCTCGTGGAATTCTGCAGAAATCCCTAGAAATTCCATACAAATCTCCATAAATCACTAGAAATCCCGTAGAAATCTTGAGAAATTGATGAAAATTTATAAGCGTCCTCAAAAATCTCAAGAAATCTTTTCAAAATCTTTCTAAAATATCTTGGAAGAAACTGGAAATCTTGCAGAATACTGCAAAAATCAATGGAGATTTTCAGAAATACTGGGCAATCTTTAGAAATATCATACGAGGAGAGAATCATCATACATCATCATGAGTCCTCAGGGATCTCGCAAAAATCTCCAAAAATTCCTGGAAATATTCTAGAGATCTTCAACAAATCCCGTAGAAATCTCAAAAATTCCTGAATTCTTGGTAATAAATCCAGTCGAAAGAGCAAATAAAGTTGAAATATGAGGGAAATGTACAAAAATCTTGCAGAAATCTCTAGAAGCTCTCACAAGTCTTGTAAAAATACCCAGAAATCTAGAATAAACAGTTCAAATTTTGAAAAATTTCAGAGAATCTTGCGGAAATTCTCAAAATTTCATAAATCTTCCTGATTTCTTAAGATATCTCGTAGATATTCCTGGAGATCTCTGAAAGTCTTCGAAAATCCCAATTTTTTTTTTGAAAAACCTAGCAATTCCATACAAGCCTTCTAGAAATATTCAGAAATTCTCAGGCATCCAGAACAAATTTCCAGAAATCGTGTAGAAAATTTCCAAAACTCCCTATACATTCTCAGAAATCTCATGAAGAATTCTCAGAAATCCCCAGTAATTCAATAAAAATTTTTGTGAATTCCCACGAATCTTGAAGAATCCTCTAGGAATTCCCAAAGTGAACAGTAATAATTGGAAAATAATCTCAAAGATCCCTTGAACTCTCTAGAAGTATACCGTAGAAATCTTGAAAACACTAGAAATTCTATACAAATCTTTACTCTAGCCCATATAGACCAAGAGCTAGCAACGTTTTATTTACCTCATAAGCAAAATGCGGTTTGACTCCAGGAGCATATAAGGTTTTTGATGGGATTCTATTAAATGTTTGTCTTATGAAGCAGACGCCTTGCTTTCGTACAGGGTGGGGGGTGAAAAATGGTAAATTTTACCATTTATTTACCTTATAAAAAAATGGATGGGATCAAATCTAGTGTAAAGCTCTGATGCCCAGGACAACAAAAATGCTAAATCTGACAAAAAAATGCCTTGCTTTCATTGAATCTGATTGACCGAAAGTGGACTCAAATCTGCATTTATTTACCTTATCAGCAAAATGGATGGAACCTTCACTTTAAATTCGCCACAAACTGCCTGAACATGAAATGAACAAATCTGGCAACGAAATGTCTTGTTCAAGGCCAATCGGACATGAATTTTTACTAAAACTGTAGTAGGCCAGAAGCCGTTGTTTATTTATTATAGGAAAGCCCTAGACATTATTTCAGGGGGCTGAATTTCCGCAAAATCATCTGAAACGCATGTTCTCTACCACCGACAAAAAATCACTCGCTGTCTCACTGGCGCTAGCCAAGTTACGGGGTAAAAACTAAAAACCACCCCTGACGATGACATGGTGTTGGTTTCTCGGATATTCTAAGGAGTTCAATTTAAAAGCGTTTGATTTTGGACGTGACTTTTTCAATAGGCTAAGGAAGACAGTGACGCATCAAATTGTACGTTGAAAAGTACTTCGCAAAGTTTCTTTTAAAATAAAAAAGTATCAGCACTTATACGCAAAAAAGTTGAAAATTCGTAAAATTTCACAATTTGACTAAGTATCTGTACTGGGGGAGGGGGGGGGAGTGAAAATACACGTGGTTAGGATTCGAACGTCGACCCCCGATCACCAGAAATGCTGGGTATTTCGCCACGCTAATCTGAGCTATCGGCCCACTGTGGACCGTGGCGATAACATCTCAAGCGGCATTGTGAATTTCTAAGCGATTGATAATTGTGTGCGTTATTTAGTTGTATCGGTAGACGTGAATGAAGTGAAGTTTGTTTACAAGTAAATCAGCGCGTTTAATTTCGAAATAGGTGAACCCGAATACCGTAACAATTGGTGGCAGAAGTGGATATTTCGAAATTGGGAAATTTCAACTGCTGATTTCGAGGTAATCGATCAGTGACTACGCCGATTGTCGGAACATTCGAGAAATCGTTTGATGACGACCAGAAGCATGACACAAAAAGAAACGGAAAAGGTCGAGGAGAAGGAAGAATTGAAGAGAGTTCTAGAACAGCAGGAGCAGAGACATCTCGAAGAAATGATGGAATTGAAGAAAGTTCTGGAAGCCCAGGAGCTACTCCGTCTCGTTGATGAGGAAGTCACCTAACAGCCTTCTACTGAATAGGAAACTTGATGAAGACGATTGCGTTTTGTTTATTGACATCGGAGCCACAAAGTCAATCGTTCGACGTGAAATGCTTCGAAAACAACGATCGTGGCGTTAAAGAACGGCACTCGCTTGACTACGGCCACTGGAGAGTCGGCAACATTGTACGGAGAAGCTGAAGTAAGCATTTGCTTCGGACGATTCCTGCTGCGAGAGAAGGTTTTGGTGGCTGACATTGTTGACGACTTCATACTTGGCCTGGACCTGATGAATAAGTACGGATTTGTCCTGGATGTTGGTCAGCGGACACTGAGGATTGGAAACGAGGAAATTGCTCTTAAAACATCCATGAAGACTGCTGGAGAAATCCGTCTACTTTCTGCTGAAACCGTACGTGTGGCCGCCAACTCCGAGAAGATCGTGTGGGCAACACTGAGTGGACAACCTGGAGGACATGTCGCCGGCATTGCTGAACCCGACGCAGCTGCCAGCTGCCTCATGGCTAAGACATGAATCAACATGGATAAGACGAGAATTCCGATTAGAGTCATTAACCCGGACAAGACATGCAAAACGATCAAGGAAGGAGAAACTATGGGCAAGTGTGAACCCGTAGAATGGATCTCACGCCGCGAAGATGGATTGCCAGAAGCTCCAGCTCCGAAACTTCTGGGGAAGAAGGTCGAGGAGATGTTCTCGTCCCAGTGGGAGCACCTGAATGACAAAGAAAAGGAACTGGCATCGAAATTCGTTCAAGAAGAAGCAACAGCCTTTGCGATGGAAGGCAGTCCAACTGGGAGGACCAGTGTGATTCAACATCGCATGACCACGGAGAACGCTGCTCCGATTTGGCAACCTCGCAGGCGCCTACCATTGGCAAAGCAAGAGGAGGTGTCCAAGCTTCTGAAGAACATGCTGAATGAAGGCGCGATTGAGGAGTCAACAAGCCCATCGTCTTCTCCGGTTGGTTTGGTTTGAAATAAAGACGGGAGTACAAGGTTTTGGTCCGTGATGGTCATCGGTCGGACGTTTGAAGAACATCTGAAGAACCTCCGCGAGGTGTTTCGACGACTTCAAGGTGCTGACCTAAAGCTGAACCCGAGGAAGTGCGCGCTTTTCCAGAAGCAGGTCAAAATTATGGGACACGTCGTATCAGCCAAGGGAATCGAAACCGACCCATCGAAGTTGGAAGCTGTTCGAGAATGACCACGACCGAAGAATCAACATGAAGTCAGAAGTTTCTTGGGCTCATGCACATACTACAGGAGATTTGTGGAGAAGTTCGCAGACATTGCTAAGCCCTTACACAAACTGGCTGAGGACCGTACTCCATTCTTGTGGACCAAAGAATGTGAGGATTCTTTCAAGTCTTTGAAGATCGCGTTGTGTTCGAGTCCCATCCTGGCGTATCCTCAACTGCATAGACAATACATTTTGGACACTGATGCCAGCAACACCGGAATTAGAGCAGTGCTGTCGCAATATCATCAGGGCCAAGAGTGAGCTGTGGAGTACTACAGCAAGGTGATGTTGTCCAAACCGGAAAGAAACTACTGCGTCACACGCAAGGAACTGCTGACCAAAGTGAAAGCTGTCCATCACTTCCACTAATACCTCTACGGCTGAAAATTTCTGGTGAGGACTGATCACGCTGCGCTGAAGTGATTGCTGCAACTCAAGACACCCTAAGGACAGCTGAACTCAGGAAAGAACAACAAGAAGACCCGGCTATTGGTGCACTTGCTGAACGTAAGGAGAATGGTCAGGACAGACCAGAGTAGGCTGAAATTTCTGGTGAAGGGCCCGAATTTAAAGCTCTCTGGGCCCAATGGGAATCTCTGAAAATAGAGAACGGTCTGCTAAAGCGAGTGTGGGAGAGCCCTGATGGAAAGGAGGAGATGGTTCAATTGGTGCTTCCCAAGACACGAGTGAAGGAGGTCCTAGAAGAGATGCACGTCGGCGTCACCGGAGGACACCTTGGGGTGAACAAGACGTTGGCCAAGGTGCGCGAGCGGTTCTATTGGGGGAACTGCCGGAACGACGTGGAAGCATGGTGCCGCAAATGTGAAGCTTGTGCGGCCAGCAAGGAACCAAGGACTCGTACCCGAGCGGAACTGAAGACCTACAATGTTGGAGCGCCCTTTGAACGGATGGGGGCAGTGTTACGTACCCGCGACCATCCCGGCTCTTTCCGGAGAAATCTAGATTCCCGCGTCGCATTCGGGAAGCATCAAGAGACTGCAGCGGTAGGTCACGACACGTCGAGACTTCTGGTGGAGGTGCCGTAGAAGGTAGATACGCGTATATTCCATTCGGCTCTGGAATCGATCTCGACGCAGATACCAGAGAAATCTTTGTGTGCTGGAAACTCCAACGATCAAACAGGAAGCATCCAGACTCTTCGATGCCACTATAAAAGAGGAACTTGACCTGGCATCGAGACAGACTTGGAATGGAGCGACCGTGGCGATAATATCTCAAGCGACATACTGAATTTCTGAGCGATTAATAATTGTGTGCGTAAGTTAGTTGTATCGGTAGTAGTGAATAAAGTGCAGTTTGTTTACAAGTAAATCAGTGCGTTCAATTTTGAAATAGGTGAACCCGAATACCGTAACAATATTTTTCGGTATTGTATTACTTATATTTCCAACGGAGAATTTGAAGGAAAATTTTTTGCTTCCACGATTATTTGCGTCAGGTCAACGGTTTGACTAGAATATACGAAAAATCAACACCATGTTATCGTCAGAGGGTGGTTTTTACCCCGTAATTTGGCTGGCGCCAGTAGGACAGCAAGTGATTTTTTGTCGGTAGGAAAGAACATGTTTCTGATGATTTTTGCAGAAATTCAGCCCCCTGAAATCATGTCTAGCTTTCCTATAATAAATAAACGACGGCTTCCGGCCTACTACAGTTTTAGTAAAAATTCATGTCTGATTGGCCTTGAACAAGACATTTCGTTGTCAGATTTGTTCATTTCATGTTCAGGCAGTTTGTGGCGAATTTAAAGTGAAGGTTCCATCCATTTTGCTGATAAGGTAAATAAATGCAGATTTGAGTCCACTTTCGGTCAATCAGATTCAATGAAAGCAAGGCATTTTTTTGTCAGATTTAGCATTTTTGTTGTCCTGGGCATCAGAGCTTTACACTAGATTTGATCCCATCCATTTTTTTATAAGGTAAATAAATGGTAAAATTTACCATTTTTCACCCCCCACCCTGTACGAAAGCAAGGCGTCTGCTTCATAAGACAAACATTTAATAGAATCCCATCAAAAACCTTATATGCTCCTGGAGTCAAACCGCATTTTGCTTATGAGGTAAATAAAACGTTGCTAGCTCTTGGTCTAATAGATCTATTGGAATGTTCAATTCCAGAACTGCTAGAAATTTTCATAAATCCTACAGAAATTCTGAAAACTCCTTATAAATTCCCAAAAATCTCATTAAGGATCTCCAGAAATACCCAGTAATTCCATAAAAATCTCTGGAAACTCCCACAAGTCATGTAAAATCCTCCAGAAATCTCCAGAAAGAAAAGAAATGAATAGAAAATGATCTCAAGAATCCCTTGATATTTCTAGAAACTAGTAGAAACACCGTAGAAATCTTGAAAACACTATAAATCTCATATAAATCTTCACCCTAGCCCATAAATACCGGGTGTTTATAAACGTTTGTTATCATATCGCCTTTGGAATCTCCTATCACTCTTTCAAATCGTGCCTTTCACTGCGACTTTTGGCCTGACCAAAGCCTGCCGCGATCACAGACGTTTATAAACACCCGGTATATTGGAATGTTTCATTCCAGAACTGCATAGAAATTCTCATGAATCCTTGGGAATCCCTAGAGACCCCGCGAAAGTATTCAGTAGGCCTAACAAATCTTGTAGAAATCTCTAAAAAATTCTGTAAAAATATTCGGAAATCCCTAGAGAAGAATCTTTAGGGATCCTTAGATTCCCTTAGAAATCTTCAGAAATTTCTAGAAATTTTCACAGAAATCCTCAAAAATCTCGTGAATATCTTTGTGAATCACTCAGAAATCTTTATTTTTTATTATTATTATTGTACTGCACCCAACAGGCAAAAAAGCCCAGTTAAAGGGTGAGGGATACCAGAGACAAAACCGAGAGGGGGTACATACTTAGGAAAAAACCTTCGCTCTTATGTCGGACAGAGAACAGTTGAAGAGATCAACCTCGCTCTCATAAGCAGAGTAATTGACAATCATCTGATAGAGAGGAGATGCCACTAGGATGTTGGTTCTAGCTGTGGGAAGGTGGAATAAACTGTGTGATCTAGAGGAAAGCCGAGGAACACTGAGACCCACAGCACCAAGAAAATCAGGGCAATCCAACGTGTTGCTAAATAGACCAAAAAGAAAATGGATTGACTGGAACACTCTTCGAGACTTCAAAGATGACAGGTTGAACCGCTCCAACATGATCTCCTGAGGAAAACCACGTGGAGGGTATTGGTTGTCCAGTATAAAATAAGCCGCCTTCAAAAACCTCCTCTGAACTCTCTCCAAATCATTGACGAAGGAGTCATAAATCGGACTCCAGACAAGAGAGGCGTATTCAAGTTTGGACCGGACGAAAGAAACATATAAGGCTTTCAGTGTTTCAACGTTGGTAAATGCCTTTGAGTTTCTCAGCACAAAGCCAAGACTTTTGTATGCCGAGCTCGAGACATAACTGATGTGCTCCTTGAAGGATAGACCGCCGTCAAAAACTACCCCAAGGTCCTTCACCGTCCGAGGTCTCTGCAATATTTCTCCCCCCAAAGTGTAGTCGAAAACGACGTTTGCATGTTTTCTGCTGTAGGACATAACGCTGCACTTACTCACATTGATCGGCAAGCCATTCTCACTGCACCAAGCAACAATTGTATTGAGATCTGCCTGCAGGCGCCCGCAGTCTGCGAGGGAAGACACCACACTAAAAACCTTCAAGTCGTCTGCATAAAGCAAGTACCTCGCATTGATGTTCATAACTATATCGTTTATAAAAAGGATAAAAAGTAAGGGACCTAGCACAGAACCCTGAGGAACTCCGGAAGCCTGTAAAAACCTGCGGGATCTGAAGCCCTTAAGGTAGACGTATTGGTACCTGTTACAAAGATAGGAGCGAAACAAGGATATTAGTGGGTCAGAAAGTCCATAAGAACTCAATTTGCGGAGCAAGATGCCGTGGTCTAGTCTGTCAAATGCCTTCGAGAAATCAGTATATATGGCATCAACCTGTTGTCCACCATCAATTTTTTCACTGAGGTATTGGGTGAAGTTTGCAAGATTGGTCACAGTGGAACGAGCCCTCATGAAACCATGCTGATGAACTGTGACGGAGTGAGATACATGACTAGATATGAGGCCATGCAAAATCGTTTCAAACACCTTGGAAAAATTGTTCAAAAGAGCAATGGGCAGCAATTTATCTTGGGAATCTCGTAGAATTCTCTGGAAATTCCTAGAAATTTCATACAAATCTCCATAAATTACTAGAAGTCTCGTAGAAATCTTGATAAATCAATCGAATTTTTTCAGCGTTCTTGAAGATCTCAAAAAATCTTCCCAAAATCTTTCCAAGATATCTTGAAAATCCGTGGAAATTCAGCAGAATACTGCAAAAATCAATGGAGATTCTCAAAAATACTGAGCAATCTATGAAAATATCATACGAGGAGACTGAGGAGAGAATTATCATACATCATCAGGAATCCTCAGAGATCCCGCAAAAATCTTTAAAAATCCCTAGGAATATTCTAGCGATCTCCAAAAAATCTTGTAGAAATTTGGAAATTCCTAAATTCTTGGAAATAAATTGAGTCGAAAGAGGGAACAAACTTGAAAATTCTCAGAAAATTCTCAGAAATCTTGTAGAAATCTCTAGAAGCTCAGCAATTTTTTGTAAAAAACCAGAAATTTGTGATAAACATTGAAGATGTTCGGAAATCCTGAAGAATCTAGTATAAATTTTTAGAATTCCCTAAAATTTTCTGATTTCCATAGAGAATTTTGTAGAAATTCTTAAAGATCTTTGGTAGTCTTCGAAAATCTCATAAAAATCTTGAAACTACGCTAGAAATTTTATACAAATCTTCTTTCTGTTCGTAAAAATCTTGAGCACATAAGCAAATACATAAGCATCTTCAATCTCAGAGCTTCCTACACATTTTCAGGAATTGTTAGAAATCCCTAGTAACCCTGTGAAAATCTTCGGAAATCCATACAATTTCGAAATCCAGCAATCCTTAGGAATCAGAAATTGTTTTTCAGGAATCCCCAGAAATCTCGTAAATATCTTCTGTAATCCAGTAGAAACTTCTAGAAATTCTTGGAGAACCCTGTTCTACATTTCGTAGATTGCAGGAGATCGCCGATAATTCATGAAATTATTAAAAGTTTTATGTAACTTGAAAAAATTACATAAATTCAATTATTGACATAAATAAAGCATGATTTCACGTGCTTGATATTTCACGGTTATTTTACAGTGATTGTTGTAACTTACAAATTGGAGAATTACAATTTTCATTCGTGGATGAGTCACAAAAGCATGGTCAAACTGGACCAAAGAGCTCAGTAGTCAGATGAAGAACAAAGAAGACTATAAGTGATATAGTATATTATTATCCGAGTTGAGTAAGACGAATTATTGTCATTGGACTAGTTTTGGGGCGGGACGAGCTTGCAAAGAACGCTCCAAAGGAAGAAGCATGACAAAATGTGTTAATGAACGGGGTGTAATACTATTTCATCTACTTTGCCCTAATATTCGTTTGAAAATTCGAAACTCTAGCTGCTGAAAATGGAAAAAGTGACAGAGCAAGGGCTAGAACAATAAGCGAGGCCAAAGCTGCACTTCTGATCTTTTGTCGACTTCCAGGTTTCTTGATAATCAAAATCCAAGCGATTGAAACCAAGCAGCTACCAAGGTAACCATTGTTTGGCAACCCAAGGTAACATGATTTCCACTTGCCTTTTGTGCACTTGTGCAGCCTTCTTTGTTGCCATATAAGGTGACTATAGCGACCGTTTATGACAGTTCACTCACCATACAGCAGTATAGCACAGCCAGCTTTATCGAGGTAAAACCGATAAAAGATTGATTGAAAGAAAAAAGATACGCAATAATTAGTTATTATTATTTACTAGCTGATTGGAACGACGATCACGAATGTTTTATATGTTTTATAAAATGGAAAATCACCGCTGCTGCGGGTGGCACTGCCCCACCGACGGTGGCAGGTTGTAGTAACACATGCAATGACCGGATACCGCACACTTGACGTGTTCTCTTTGTTTTTTTATTCCATTTTCTTTTATTATGTACCCACTTCTGCCACCGCACCGTCGTTTATAAAGTATAAAATAAGAATCTCCACCTACGAAAAGTCGTCGACGTAATATATGAGACCACACCTAGACGTTCTGCACAATTTCCATCGACATTTGCTTGCGTTTGCTTGGACGCGCTCGAAATCACCTTCAAATCAACTTTTGACTCGCACGCTCGCCGGGTTTTAACGGCGTCGTCGTCGTCGTCGACGACGACACCGCGCCACGGAGGGCTTTGAGAAAAAGTTGATGTATTTATATGTAAAGTATGCACTGCCATATTTATATGATAATCCGCATATTATGTATACCGTACGTATGTGTAGTGTGTACCTAATCCATTTCAAACGTTTCCCGAATGGTGATGCGAAATCTGATCCGAATTGAGTTGGTACTTCTGGTGTTTTTTTTACGTTCAATTTGAAGCGATTGAGGTTATGCTAAGAGCGTAAGACTAGTGTTTATGCAGCGTTAAGCCTTCAGCTGAGCTAGAAGCTGACCGTGTCGGCATTTCTGTGTACAGTGAGCTTTTCTGTAGTTCCACGGTAAGTCTAAAATAACCTCTGTGAGATTTGATATGAATTTTCTTTACCTAAGAACGCCTTCTTTTTGGCCTCACTTGAAAATCTAGGTCAGGCTAGATCACGTCAGGTCATATTGGGTCAGGTCAGATCAGGTCAGGTCAGATCAGGTCAGGTCAGGACCAGGTCAGGCTCTCGAGATAATCGAGTCTGAATGTTCAAAAAATATACTTGAAAGCACGAATTGAAGAATCTTAAAATTAAACTCCCACCAAATCTTTGACTCCCTCACTGAAATAGGTTTTTTAAGCGTTTCAAGTTAGCAAACCATTATTTCAGCAGAGAAAAACATAAAAAGAAACAACATTTTAGGAAACATTCTCAGGTTTTAAAAATGTTGGTGCAGTAAATAAATTTGAAGACAGAACTAAAATCGACGTCGAATAATCGAAAATCGAATAAACGACGTTTTTGACCGCACCCTCCCTCCCTACAGCTCTGGTGGAGGCAAGTTATTTCAAACTTCGTCGGTTGTACTTAACTTGATCACCAAAAACGTGATTTTAAAGCTTCACATTACAAGTAGTGTTCAATTAATTTGTCGCTTGACTCATTTTGCATGTACGAGTACTCATGTGTTGGCGCCTTTATAAGGTTAATAGAAACTGTCAAACAGTACAAATTGGCATTTCAAGCATGACCTCGTACATCATTCTGTGCGCTTTATAAAAAGGGTAGGAAGGTTTACTTGCGCAACACCTCCTTCCTTCCTTTGAATCTATCTGACATCGAGAAAATATCACTATATTATATTTTCATGAACAATAATTTCAAATTACGTTATCGCAAAATATATCGAGTATTATGTAGATATCGCTGAAATAAATAGAAAATGCTTGGTGCGAAGCTCACCTGTATGACCCTCATGGGCAGACCCGTCTCCTTCGCCAGCTGTTCCCTGATGTGCCGCGTGGGCTTCGGCGTTTGCGAAAACGCCGTCTTCAGGATCTCCAGCTGTTTGGCCTTGATGGTCGTCCGAGGCCCGCGACGTTTCGAACCAGCTCCGCTATCGTCAGGGCTCTTGTTTTCCGTCTGCGAATCCCGCATCTCCGGATCCCCGTCCAGCGAGTTCTGGTCCTCCGAGTCGTCCTGACCCGTCTTCGAATCCTGAAACCAAAAAGAAAATTGATCTTATCACATCAGAGTATCAGTTATTGCTTGAAGCACGTTTGACGAGAGATGGCTCTGAAACATTGGAGTAGCGGCTGTCATCACTACTGCGTAGGATGCTTTGCGCCCATTTCAGTACCTTAGCAACAAACAAAAGACTATTGCTCATTGATACAATTACGAGCTTTTGTTTGGGATTGATAGCTAGTTTTGTGATATGAGTCGAAGCAATAATAACGCTGTTTCAAAATCATAGATGAATCAAAGACTAATTGGAAGCCCTCCTGATCCTTTCAGATTTCGTAACACTTTGTTGCGTGAAGTTGCAAACTAAGTTGATGTGTAACAAAGAAATCACCTTGATTTCCTTCTCACTGAAATTTCTGATACACTCAAGTACATGGAGGAAAGTCGATTAAAATCAGAGTATAGAGAATCAGAACAAGAAAAAACAGCTGAGTACATGAAGGGAAACAGATCAGAACCAGAGTATGGAGAACAAGAAAAAGAAAAACAGCCGAGTACATGGAAGAAAAAAGATGAGAATCAGAGTGAAGTGAACAAGAACAGCTGTATTGGGCACCCTATATCATCTGATTTATTAGGAACAAACAAAGAAAAAATCACTCACATGAACAAAACAAAATAAAGCATAAAAACAAAACAATAAAAATCATATAGTATACTAATTATTATGGTTAATAGCTAAGAAAATTACGGTGAGAACTCCAAGCAGGTAGGTATGTGCCCAATTAAAATTGTGAAATAATTACAAACCACAACTCAGTACACTCGTATAACTTGTGCACCTAATATAACAAACAATTAGCTCTCTTATCATTATTGTTATTACCGCTGTCGCATTTGCGCTGATTTGCCCAGATCTCAAGGAAAAACCTCGGGCCTTCTCTCATCCCGAGTTCCGGCACAGGCGTAAGTACACATAAAAATAAAAGCCGCGGTTTCTCCTTATCTGGAGATGTAAGAAGCGCATAAAATCCGAACATTTTGCGTCCAATTAAGTCAGTCTTTGGTGTGTAGAAAGGTAGGTAGGTATGCACGATGCCCTAATGATGATGGGGTGTTCCCACTGGACGAACACTGCTCGGCAATTAAAGCTGTAAAGCTTTAAAAGCTCAGGCTGAACCAGCAGCCAACCAGAAGCCGCGGGAGCAAAGAACAAAACCGTTATTGTAAGGGGGGAGGCTGTAATAGGCATAAGTGCTACTTGGAAAGGAATTTGTGGGAATTGTGTATGCAAGCAAGAATCAAGATTTTCCGTTTCATGATGTACCTAGGTGGGTTTGGGTTGGATTTGAGTGCGAGCAGAAAAGATGTTCATCATCAACACTGGTACCTTTAGGTACCTTTGCTAATGGAATGGATGGTTGCGATGATGATTATGGTGATGGATGGATTAACGGGGACGGAACAAATCGCTTTGGAATGCTGCTGTATTTTACAAGAATCATTATTTCAAGCTGGGCAAAAAAATACACAATAATAGACACAAAAATATAGTGTTTTTTCATAATTTATCCATGAAAGAGGGTGTGTGGGTACTGGGGTAACTCGTGTATCATAAATTGCCAATTGCCCATAAGAGTCAATTGTCATAATGAATTCGAATTCTGAAGTGACGCTCACCTTAGGGTGAAGCACAAAAATGACAAGAGCTTGATAGCTGACGCAATGCCTAAGGTAACGGTGGTCCCCAATCTGTGTTACGCCCTCTACAATGAGCTTACCAGAATACACCATGTCATGCTTAATCAAGTAGTAGATTATCAATAATCTTTTTATTATCATTGATATCCAGTCAATCTGGAGACTGATGGAAAATGTAAAGTTTTCCAGAGAAAATGGCAAAATTACCAAGGCGGTGATTGGCCTATGACTGCCCAAGTGAATTGCAGAAGCCGAGAAGTAGTTGAATCTCTAACGAAATGTTTGATTGAAATTTTCCATGGTCAACAAGAACTTGATCGAAAGGGAACTGTGAAAGCTGGGAATGAAGGCTTTGGAAATTTCTGAATAAGTATTAAAGATGAGGAGCCAAGAGGCAGCGCCAAGCATGGAGGCAAGAATTATTGTACTTGATAGGTAAATGCACAATTTGAGTGGAATGACTGGACTCTCTAGTTAACCACCTCTGAGTTACTACACCCCAACCAGCGATCCGAGGGCAATCGACCCTGACCCTACCTATTTTCTCACCTATTTTCAACTAAATCTGCACACATAGATTTCTTGCACCTCTCTTATTTCTGGACCTTTTTCACCCTCATCTATAACCTTGAACAACCCAATTCATATTTATTACACCTCCCATAGGTGCCTTAACTTTTGAATCTAAATATTCTAACTTCACCACATTCTTGCACATTTTTCACCCCTTTTCCAGTACCTAAAAACAGCCTGATTTCACATGTATGTCATATGAATGTGTGCTAGTCTAGGCATCTTTCTTCGACTTTTTTGCAAACTAAAAGTCTCAGCCTTAATGGCCTTCGTCTAAAACGCCTCCAAGTCCAAGCTGATGAATGTTTTCCAACTGGTATTTGGGAGAATTATTTCAATTCGTCTGTACGAACAGGTGAAGAATAAAAAATCCAAGAAAAACTGATCATAGACGAGAATTGATATACTCGACGTGCGCCACGCTAGGGCCTTTATTCCCTATCGAATAGTTTTGGTTTTTCCAGGTTTCATTCTCTAGAATATTTTACACGATCGGACCAGACGTTTTCTTTATGGAAAATCTCGAACCAAAGATACGCAGCTGTGAATTCTCATGCAATTTTTTAGCAAATTTCAAGCAATTTCCGCAGCCAAATCACTCCGACTTAAGATGATTTGTGGAAAGATGTCAATAAGTCAATAGTGCAGAATACTTTGAAGAGTCTAACCCTAGAAAATGGAGGAGAATCTAATGATAGATCTACTGATAAAATGTACTAATCTTCTTATGTGATTGGTTCTATCTCGAATTTTTGATTTCTCACCTGTTCATGAAGAAATATGGAATAGATTCTTCCAAGTGCAAGTTGAAAAAGATTTATTGGCTTCGACCAGAGCCGTTTCAAGCTAAGCCACTTCGGGCATACAGAGGACTCATAATAATAACTGATCTACAATTTGGATGCAAGAAGATTACGAACTTTACCGTTTAAAATTCCTCGGTGCTTCGCACCTCATCTGCGGACAATAAACAGCTTGTTCAGGCCTCCGATATATACAGAACAGAGCGATTCAAGGTATTCACGGCACCTGTGCTATTATATACCTCGGTGCTTTGCACCTCGGCCAAGAGCTATAGACCGCTTGCTCACGCCTTCCAAGACAAAATCAAGTAGCATTCAATTCAGGCCTAGGCCTCTGACATATACAGAGCGATTCATGACATTTACTGCACCTGTGCTATTATACACCTCGGTGCTTCGCACCTCGGCCAGAGGCTGCACACCGCCTATTTACGCCTTCTTATAGATAAATAAATGGTATGCAACTCAGGACTAACAGATGCTTATTGGTCTGCACTGTTTTATATTTCTTGGTGCCTTGCACCTCGGACATTGTTTAAATCGGTACCACTGAAAAATTGGATCAGTAAATATCACTTTTAGTACGCTTACTTTGGAAATAAAAGAACCAAATTTGGCATACAGCTTCCTTGTAGTACAATGTATGGGCCATGCTATTAAGTTTTCATAAATTTCGACAAAAATCAGTGCTTGGAAAATTTGAAAATGTTTAGAAAATTCCTGAAAATTTTCAAAACTAAATAGCATTGCTCATACTTTTTTTTTCAGGTAAGTCGCAGCAAAGTTCGAATTTTTCAATTGCAAAATGAAGGTACCAAAAGTGATTACTGTCAATCCACTTTTCCAGTGACATCAGAAAGCCCTTAAGACCGTTGCCATACTGTACAGGGTGATCACGCGAGATGGGACCCCCCCAACTGAACGCTTCCCTTTTGAGATATTTTTTAAATAAAAAACTAATCCTTGATCATTTTCCTTGTACTTTTCGAATATATTCACCATCATTTTCTATTTATATCTCATAATATACAGGGTGTTGAAGAAAAAAAGTTAAATTTCTGCGACACTCTGTATTTATTTATTGTAATCTAGACAGTTTGTTTTGCTGATTACAAAGCTGTATGGCACTTGTCGGATTTTTCTCGAATAACTTGTCAAAAAAAAAAATCTGAATTTCATGGATATTATTCTAATAAGATGGCTGTGATTACAGCACCAAATACCCAAAACCAAAAAACACTAAAACCATGTTTCAAGCTACAGGCTAACAGAACATTGGATTTGAATGGAAACAAGTCCCACTTCTGAAATTAAGTGCTGTAATCACAGCCATCTTTTTTAAGGATAATATCCACGAAATTGAGATTATATTATTTTTCGACAAATTATTTGGAGAAAGTCCACAAGTGTCATTCATTTTTGTAATTAGCAAAGCAAACTGTCTAGATTACAATAAGTAAATACAAGGTGTCGCAAAAATCCAACTTTCTTTTTCCTCAACGCCTTGTATATCATGAGATATAGAAATATATGGTAAATATATTCGAAAACTACAGAAAAAATTATCAAGGATTGGTTTTTTATTTTGAAAAATATCTCAAGGGGGAAGCGTTCAGTTAGGGGGGTCCCATCTCGCGTGATCACCCTGTACACGTACAATATATTTTAGTGCTCTTCTGCCTGAGAAACATAAAACACCGAGGATCATTAGTATCTGTTAGGCCCGAGTTGCATATCACCTAATTATGTAGCAGAGGAGAGGCGTAAATAAGTGGTTTGTGGCTTTCGATCGAGGCGCAAAGCACCGAGGAATATGTAGTAGGTGCGATAAACTCTATAAATCACTTTTTGGTTATCAAGGGCTCATAAAGGGATTAAAGGGTTTGTTTAGGCCGCTGAATGTTACCTTCTGACTACAGAATCATCAATTCTTTACGGCGGCATTATATTCGAAAGCTTTTTATCCAAAACAAGTCAGATTTTCATTATTATGCTCACTTGATGATCATTTTCTCCCAGAAAATCAGGTTCTGGATCAAGTTGTTGTAATTATAAATACAGGGTGATTCCAAAGAAGGTACTGATTAGGTACTTAGTGATTTTCAAGAAGCAGAGCCTTGTCTTGTTTATCATTTGTCATTCATTTGAAAATCTTCTTCATATTGAATCCTAAAGAATCACAAGAAAATCATGTACCTATACACAATAATTTCTCTCAACCTCAGCTTAGAATCATTCAATAATTGGACTGACGCCATTTAGTTGAACCAAAAAGGAAGTTATAATAAGATGGTATATTGTAACGAGTGAGGGATCGACAGTGAATTGGCGAAACGTGACATAGTGGAGGCTAAGTTCTCCAGAAAAAACCTTTCCACTGAGTTATCCATTCATATATACAATTATTAGAGAGAGGAGCTTTTTTTTACTCGGACAAGCTTCTCAATAACGTGGACAGTTTAGTTTATTCCACCTTAGTTTTCTGCTTTTCCTTTGCTTAGCTTGCATACAAAATTTTTTTTAAAAATTTCTTGAAAATCAACAAAGTGCCCTAGCCTCCACCATGTCGCATTCCAAGAATTCACTGTCGATCCCCCACTAGTTACAATATATTGAACATGTTGTGTCTTATTTGGCATAAAATTCTCTAAAAAATTCGTAAGTTTCCTGTGGGATTATCATACACATAGATAACCAGTACATATGCAACTCAGGCGTAACAGATGATCGAAATATTCTGTTCACTATCCATCAAGTTATTACTAATACAGTTGGGCACATCAGGTTTATTAGAAGCTTGTGACCTTTGTCATTTGCTGCTGATAATTGTACCCATAATCCGCTATTACACCCGAGGTGCATACCGATTATTATTCAAATAGATCCATATTTTTATGCTGTCACATTATACTTTTCAGTTTTCACGTTTCTTCGACAACATACTGTATAAAAATTGGAACGTAGATCTGTAGCAACGTTATGGTGCTGAAGAGTCTACCTTCTTCAGGCTAGAATCAACATTTAAAAAAAATGGGAAGTGAAAGCGAGGGTGCAAAAAAGTTCCAGTCACTAAAGAGAATGGAATAACTAGAAATTTTGAAGATTATTTGTGATGGATAGGGTTGCTACTAGGCCTTATCACTTGCCTTGTTATCTTACGAAATCTTCTGAACATGCTCTTGATGATGGATAATAATCAGACTATCGAAAGTCTCCACGCCCCAAAAAGCATTTTTCCAGCTTCTCATTTCCATTTGGTTGCACATCTTGAGTTAGCAATAATTTTTGAGTATTCCAAACGTTTCCAATGGGATTCAGACCGAACAAACGCGCTGGCCGTTCCATTTTTCTTATGTCATTTCGTTGCAAAATTTCATTCCCTTTATCGAAACACTATCCGTTAAAAAATCACTGTGAAACGCGTCGAAAAACAGCAACGAATGAGGCGTGTCGCCCATAAAATCGCTGGCCATATACCAATCAGCGGAGTAATTGATAAATGAAGGGAGATAGAAAAAATACAATGGAGATGAATAGAAAAAAAATAATGCAGATATTTACCTGTCCTATCGAACTGCTAATGTCCGAATGGGGTAACGAATTGTTGTTCGTTTCGCCAGGAGCCGGGGGTAAGGAACCGTGTAACGTGTGATGTTTTAAAACGGAAGACGCCGTGCTATTGTCGTCGTCTTCTTCGTCTTCTGACGCTGAACCCATCAGCGAATCTGGAAAGATGAAACAATTCGTCTCATTTGATCCATTCCATTCAAATTAAACAATTTTTGTCGTCGCACTAATAGCTTAATCTTAGTCTATTGACATAAATTTGACATATTATATCCAATAAATAAAAACTTGACAAATATTGAACAAATTCTTGAGTATTTGTCAAAAAAGTAGCGAGCTGCGTATACCAATGATTGGCTCGGGGAAAGCTCGTGTTAACTTTTTATGTGATGGGTATTCAAACTGTAATCTGTATCGATCAAACAACCCCTCATCTGGGTATGGGTTACACCCCTAAACACTAGAAACGCACTCAAGCTGAGTACACGAGAGGATATCGGAGGAATTAGCTGAACGCGTGTATAAGTGGCTCTAGCTCACAACTTAAGCTAACGCAAACATTTCGTCCACAGCTAGGTATTCCTACACTGATTATCGTTTTGTTTTTATTCTCTGCTTGAGTAAACAACAAGCCTTCGTAGTCGACATACCGAGCCACTACTAGATTTAAATATGAAGGAATTGGGATTGTTGTACGCGAAAAGGCTTTTTCGAATCTGTACGGATGCCTTTCGGCTTAACAAACGCCCGGTGAACTTGAAAAATTACTAATTTTATACTCTTCATTTTACATAAACACAAAAATGGTCTCGAGTAGGTGGGTACTGATTAACTGACTAGTAAAAATCAGTTTATATATATAAAAAGAATGGCCAAGTAGGTACTTATGATAATATAAGCAACAGAAACGTTCGTTTTTGTTTCTTGGGCGTGGGAGTGAAAGCCGGAGGAGCCGTTCGTAAAGGTGTGAACACCTTCCCGCAGGACGCCCGTATGGCTGGAGAAAGAGCAAAAGGAGCGGCACAATACCGGGGGGTAAGGGGGGGGGGGCAGGCAGAGGCGATATATACAGGGGGGTGATTAATGCCTTGTTTCCCAGCGGGCCTGGTACTAATTGGGGCCTGTTCCACGGTGGACCCCATGCGGTCACCGGTACGGGTATAATTGGCCTGTGTGTGTATGTGTGTGTGTGCTGCCATGAGGTGCCTCCTTTCTCCTTTTCTAACCCAAGACGTATGGCATATCGGCATGCTTAGAAGAAATTCCCATACACGTGAAAGAATCGCGCGCGCGGTTCGATTTTTGCTCTTTTCCATCTCTTTATACCGTGATATTCATCATAAGCATACGTTATACAGGGTGTGCGACAAAAGTTCATGTGCGTCTGGTAGAAATGCGATTCCTCGACTTATTCCAGTATATTTTTGTCTCGAGTCGTGTCATTGGCTTGGAGGTATGACTTGAGGTTCATGAGTACAAAGTATGTACGTGAAACGCATGCGTAAAGTACAGTCTCTTACTGTTGACTTAGTTGAATTTTTTCATAGTTACACAGATAGACTTTGAAGTTATCCGACTCGAGATTCTAACTATAAAATCGCCACGATCACCCCTTATAATCAGTGCTTTTGATTTTGTTACACCTTGTAGATTGTAGGTTGTTCGGAGTGCTTAAGCCAACCGTCGGATAGTGACGGGCTTTTTTCGTACACCCAGTTGGGAAGAGTTCATCAATAAGTACCTATCATGGCAGTATAAATCGATATATTATTTATGATGATGATGTCACGTGTCAAGACGATGCGCGAGAAGAAAAATGTTTTGGAAAACGCTTCATTTATCACGTCTCATTACCGCGTCAGCTTGCAAGAGCCCTGAGTGCAACTGACACAGACCTCAGCCATGTACTCTAAAATATCACGATTCAAACCGTTTTATTTGCTTTGAAATACGTTGAATTTCCAGCTTTTTTCAAGGCTCATCCAACCAGAACCATATTCTAATATGTGTCAGAAATGAGAGAGGAGAGAACGTTTTGAAAGTTTCGCGTGACTAGTCGTGGGTGCCCCGCATGATGGTCTGGAGGCATACAAACACGGCGAGCATTTGTGCTCAAACCGCACACGTCAAAGTGACACGTGATTGACAGAAATTCGTTTGGAATTTCCACAGAAAGAGGTAATTATAGGCCGCCCGTGCGCGCGCCCTCTACGCCCGTGAGTCACCACTAACAAGTCCATTTTTCGGACGGCGAAAAAACTTGATTTGAATATCATAAAGTTGTCAGTGAACAGGTCCTTTCCTGTGTTGAGCCGACCCATACCCAACGCCCATATGCATTTACCAAGACTACAAAACAGAGCAAGCCGTGAGAAGAGGAATCTATAGCTTGAAAACCCTCTGTATTGGGCTTAGCACAAATAATACTGGGTATTTTTTTAAAATTATTTGTGAGATAGAGCTAGTTGTTGAAGTGGAAATGTATGTCTACGACTTGGTTAATTTTCTGGCGTTTCCTATCTGATTGCCTCCAGAACGCAATTTGGTTCAAATCGCGGACATACGTTTCCATTTCCACAGCTAACTTGATTCAAAATTCTAAAAAATAGTGCACTATGGAAAAAACTCACTTTTTTCAATCGGAAATTTGATTTAAATAAAATATTCAGCTTATTTGAGTCAAAATGCGGCAATTATTGATTATTGACATTCATCATTTTTTTGGTTCCAAGATTCACTTACGACTCGTCTTGAAATTGAAGGTCGGCGACACGCTCGACACCGGCGCCAGACCTTTGCACAACGACAGTTCGGAAACGGAAAGGGACGACGACGTCGGCCCACCTGATGACAAAGAGAATACAAATTTTAATTTTTCGATCATCTTGCATTTCTATTACGCAACCACATAGTTCTTTTGAGCCGGACAGAGTTGGATTTTTGTTCACAATCAGACTTTTGAAATCAGTTTTGTTCTTCAGCTTCAGCTCTCATTAGTGCATGAAGCCAAGTATTACTGAGCAAAAGTTTAATCCCAAGTGAATTACCGAGGCCAAAAACCTGACCTGACCTGACCTGACCTGACCTGACCTGACCGGACCTGACCTGACTTTCGAATATTGCTTTGTTCTCATTAGTACTGATCGGTGCATAAAGCCAAGTTCAACTAAATGAAAGCTCAACTCCAACTGAATTACCGAACCTAAGAGGCACAACAATTTCCCATTTTATTGAAGGAAAGTATTTCAAAACATCCTTCACACTTCCATCATCTACATGTCTTGCAGAAAATGTTATGAGACAGAAGTCTTGATTACTCTTGCAATATGCATCACCCTGTACTACTTCCGTAGGTGCATAAAAGGATTCTCAATTATTAAGCGATAACTTGAACTCAATTAGTTTCGTTTTTAATTTAATGTGGCTATTTGCATGAAACCGATAAATTCTTCGCAAGACGATGGGTTTTTAAAACAGATGGATTTCGTCACGCGACAGGATGCACCTGTCAGGTCTCGTTGCAAACTTCCGTTAATTGGATTTTAATTTCTGCAGTTAATATGGTGTGACTTGTAGGTTTACCACTCTTTATGATATTGAATTCGTTAAGTACCTGCACGGTGATGGTGAGCAGGTACTGTTGGATGGGGCCCAGATTCACTTTTTTTAGGTTTTCAAATGAACTGGCTCAGAATCATCATTATTGAACTCTACTTACTCAAATCAATACAGTATTACTCGGTTGTTAGTACCAAACAACCGCTTCATTTCCATCGATGCGATGGAACTGGTTTTCATTCGATATTTGGATTATACTCAGCCATCATTACACCAGGTTTCGAAGACTTGTTATATGATTTTTTGAAGTAAAACTAATGCCTTTTGGATTAACAAGCGCCCGGCTTACTTAAAGGATTACCAAGTTCACTTCCCAACAAAAAAAATGTAACTTGAAGCACGGAGGATGTAGCACTTCCAATGCTTTGTTATAGGCGGAAGGGATTTTTCGAATCAAAGCTAATGCCTTTCGGATTCACAAACGTCCCCATTGCTTGAAATATCACTAGTTTAACTTCTTGTTTCGAAGAAAAAAGAAGTACTTGCTCACTACCAAAAATCACACTTGACATCAAAAACTTATCAAATAGGAACCTGTAATTCCTGTATTATGCAACAGGAACCTGAGCGTCAATTTTTTTTTCGAACAAAACCGAATGCCTTTTGGATTAGCAAGCGCCCCGCTCACTTGGAAAACTATCACTTCTCAATAACAAAGATATAAGTTGAAGCCCGAAGGATATAGTATTCTCAATACTTTGTTAAAGGCGGAAGGGATTTTTCAAATCAAAGCAAATGCTTTTCGGACAAGCAGGCGCTCCGCTCACTTGAAAGCTGACAGTTTCACTCTTGAATGAAAAAATGTAACTTGAAGCACGAAGGAAATGGCACTTCCAATACTACTTTGTTAAAGCCGGAATTGTTTTTTCTGGATTGGAGTGAATTCCTTTCGGATTCACAAAAGCTCCGCTTGCTTGGAAACTTACCACTTTTACTTCTATGTAATAAACTTAAATATTTATTTCCTTCCAAGAATCACACTTCACATAAAAAATGATTCCTTGAAAACCTTGTAGAAATCTTCAAAAATCTTTCGAAAATTTCAGAAATATTCAGAAGCTCCTAAGCATTAAAAACCAATTTCCAGAAATCCTGTAGAGACTTTTAAAACTCCCCATAAATTCTCAAAAAATCCCGTGAAGAATCTTCACTTCTTCAGAAATCCCCAGTTATTTCATAAAAATCTTTGGAAATTCCCACGAATCTTGTAAAAAGCTTTAATGATCCCCTGAGTGGAAAATAATGAATGGAAGAATGATTTAAATAATCTCTTGACATTTCTAAAAAATATAGTAGAAATCTTGAAAACACTAGAAATTCCTTACAAATCTTTATTCTAGGCCATAGACCTATTGAAATCTCAGAACCCAGAACTGCATAGAAATTCTCATAAATCCTCTAAAACCCCAGAATCCTCGTGAAAATTAAAAAAAAACCTTGATAACCTTGTAGAATTTTTTAGAAACCCTTGGAGATACTGTGAGAATATTCAAACATCCCTAGAAATCCGAGGCGAATATTTTGGAAATCCTCATATTTCTCTTAGAAATCTTTATATCTGATAGTAGAAAAAAAAAAAGAAACCCCCAAAAATTTCCTAAAAACCTCAAAAATCTCGTGAATACCTTTGGAAATTTGGTTGAAATCTTTAGAAGTGCCTTGAACTTCCTCAAAAATCTCGCAGAATTCTCCAGTAATCCCTGGAATTTCATAAAAATTTTCATGAATCTTGAGAAATCCATAAACATTCTTGGGCGTCCTAGAAAATCTCAAGAGATCCATTCAAAATCTTCCAGAAATACCATGAAAATCCCTGAAAACTCCGTTGAAAATCTGCAAGAATCAATGGGAATTTTCAGGAGTATTGGGCAATTTTTAGGAATCTCATACGAATCATCAGGAATCCATGGAGAAATACTCTGAAGATTTTCCAAAAACCTCGTGGAAATCTTAAGAAATTTTTGGATTCCTTAGAATGAACTCAGTAGAAAGAAAGAATAAAATTGAAAGTTTAAAGAAAATCCTCGGAAATCCCGTAAAAATCTTCATGAGCTCTTGAAAAAATATCTTCTGATAAAGTTCTCCATGATGTAAAGTCGTTGTAAATTAATGTAGAAAGTTAAAAACTTGTCTCTTCACTTGTATAATATTTTATTCTGCTCGACACGTTTCGAAACTTTCTACAATAATCTTAAGAAAATCTTTCAAAAATATAGATAAATCCGTAATAAGCCGTGGAAATTTTACTGACAGTTTCTTACACCTTGTAAGGTCAAACAAGAAAATAAAGATGATTATGAATATGATTATGATTATGAAATCTTTGAAAATCCTGAAGAATCTTATAGAAACTTTCAGAACTTCGTCAAATTTTCTGATCTCTCTAGAAATCCCGTAGAATTTTCTGGACATCTCTGAACGTCTTTGAAAATTCCATTGGAACTTTTATACAAATTTTCATTCTGCCAGTGAAAATCTTGAACACAATAGAAATTACACACACATCTTCAATCTCAGATGATCAGATTGAATCTCTTCAATCTCTCCCTACACATTTTCAGAAATCCTTAGAAATCCCTAGTAACCACTTGAAGATTTTTGGAAATCCTTAGAGATTCCGTAGAAATGTACAGAGATCCCTCTGGAAATCCCTGCAGGAATTCTCTGAGATCTTGTACACATCTTTACTAATCCCGTAGAAATCTTCTGAAGTCTCTTGAAATTAGTAAAAATTCTTCAAAAATTCTGTAAGAATCTTCAGGAATCCCTAGGAATGAATTGCAAAATGTCTTACGAGTTCTCAGAAACTATTTGGAAATAATGGTGATATCCATAGGAACTCGTAATAACCCTCAACATTACTTAAAAACTCCTACAAAATCTTGTAGAAATTTTTGGAAAGCCCTGGAAATCCTGTGGGAATTTCCATTTCAAAGAAATTCTTAGAAATTGTTGGAAATTTTCAAAATCTCATACGAATTGTTTAAATCCTCTAGGTATCTTGTAAAAATCCTAAAATATCCTAGAAGTTTCACAAAAATCCCTAGATATTCCGTACAATCTTTAAAACTGCTTAGAAATTCCCAGAAATCCTTGAATATCTCATAGAAGCCGTTTCGTGATCCATAGAAACCGTAGAAATATCAGTGGAACCTTAAAAATCATTGGTCATCTTCAGAAATTTTCGAAATCTCTAAAATTGTTGTGAAAATCCCATAGAAAATTCTAGAAATTCTTAGAAATCCTCAAGAAAAATTGGTTAATGGAAGAAACACTTGTGGAGATAATTGAAAAACCTCCAAAATGATGTTCCATTCACCGTGTTCACCTGTTTTTGGTAACAATATGAACTACGCGTCACTGGAAGTGGCTCACCTTGGTTCACTTTGACAAATTTTGTAACTTTTTAATAAGTGAGCTAATCTGAAAGGTTCTTCAGGCATTGAAGATGTTTTTTTTCTTGCAACAACCGATAGTCAACCGCATATTTCTGAACACAACTCAGCATTTCAATATTAAGACCGCTTTTCACCTTTTACGACTTCTAGGCATCTTTGCGGCATACTTATTATGACAATATTCACGATGCCAACTGGAATGTCCATTCGCACTCATCGTGCAGGGCTTCTCGTTACTTCCCAATCCCATGTTGTTGAACTGAGCGATTCAGCATTTTCCTCTGCATCAGAACAAAGTACCCTAAACATGCTCGATGGGATTGATATCTGGAGAATTGACCGGCCAATCCGTTAGTCTAATGTTTTTTGTTTCAATCATTGACGGCATTCGCCCGATGACCAGCTTCCCTACTTGAGACACCAGCAGATACTATGCCAATACGTCTTTCCAAGAAACCATCCCGCCAATTCAACAACGGATTATCTGGTTAAACCTGTCAAAGCTTCTATCATTCCAAAAGGAATTCAAAACCTCTATGCATTGATGAGGCATGAGACTGCAAGCTGACGTGAAATTCAAATACATATATCCAGAGAAGATCTAAACCTGTCTAGTTCCGACAGAACAGGAGCTGACATCAGAGCCTCTTTGATTCTGACAAAAGCATTTTCGGCATACTCTTTCCATCTAATGCTGTTTCTTCCTCTTGATTTTCGTCAGGTCGTTTATCAAGGAGATGGGGGCCGAAAAATTCGTGATAAATCTTCGATAGCACGAGCTAGGGCAATGGAATCGCTTGAGCTCGGTAACGCTATTCGGTCTTGGGCCTGGATCTACCCGAGGATGGTACGTAGTTCACAGGAGTCGAGGATGAATCTGAGACAATTCAGAGAACGCGAAAAGAATGAGTAAATGGTCACTATTAGGTGGCTCTTGGTAATCTCTGCGAGTCAGGCTACGTATTCTTGCAACGCAGACGAAAAGTTAGCCTTGATTTGATAAACCCTCAAGAAAACACCTTTGCACTTTTCACCTACTAGATGGAGTACTAGGTGCGGCTATCACGAGTTTGACATTTTAACTCGTGTCAACAAGCGCCGGCTTGACGCGCAAAAATTGCCCGTCGATCTCAAGAAGAACAAAAGCTCCAAATTGCCGGGGCCACCTACGCCTCTCGGCATGCACGCACGCAAAAATACGGCTCTTCGCACCTAAGCATAAATAATAACGTTCCGAACGAGAATATTTATTAACCGACACTTTGCCATATTAATACATTATACAACACCGCACGGGCATCATTCGCATATAAAGGAACAACCAATTTAATGTGAGATATTGCCGGACATTATACGAGTTAATAATACAAACACAGATGGCGTGGGAAAATCAAAGGAGGCCCCCGTCAACAGAGGCCAAGCCAACCGCATAACGCGGTTTTTGTCTCGTTACTTGTTGTACACACATATAATATGCATATTTTTTGCTAGTTATCAAGCATTCATAATAATTGAAGCAAATTTTCATGTTATAAGTTTTACAGGTGTCTGATAATAATACGATTGATAATGTGACCGATAGTATAATTTGCAATGACGCTGCGCTCAATAATTCCGGGTCTGAGGAATTCTCATATATTTCTAGCGTGGCTCATTGGAATATGAGCCGTGTCTAATGATCTTCACTAAGCCCAAGAATCCGCAGTATTAATGTGTCAATAATTCGTATCGTGAGAAGACAAGGTTTTGGATCTGGGACTCGCTATGCCTATGCTCAAATTACTGCTACATCTGTCATATTTCTTCTGTATGGTACTGGTGAACATGTGAGGTTAGAAACGATAAAAATTTCAATTCGCTTGGTAAAATAATTGGTGAAATGAAACGAAACAACACAATCGCGAGTATCAACCCGCCACATATCGTCCTCGCCAGCAAGAGCAAAAGCACACAGCTAGACTCTCGCGATCAAACCAGAACCCGTCACACTTGGCTAGAGTCCTGGTGTGTCTACGGAGCCGTGGCGTGAAATGCCCATGTTCCGTGGTTTCACGTACCACGCTCCATCAAGGTCCTTTCGAATGCTGTCTGTCTGTTCTGGTGTTCTTCTTCTCTTCGCCGCGGTGGTGGAGATATGCCTTCGGTTATTGTGCCGATGGTAAAACAAAATGTAACGCCGCAGCTTTGTTTTTTCCGTCGAGTTCTTCCAGATAGCTCTCTCGTGAAACAATGGAGCGTTTCGAAGGCGATGTTTGCGAAGAGTTTTTTCGGGTTTCTGAGAAATTCCAGTGCCGTGTGCATCAAGTGACACAGAACTCGCTCATTTAATAGTTTAAATTCGAGTCTTTCCCGTCAGTTTGACAATGTTTCGTGCTTGGAAATGATTCTTCCGAGCAAAGACAGCTTGCTTGCGCTCCTGATGCATAAATAGCTGTATGTAGCTCGGGCCTAACAGGACGTTTGCCTGAAGCAGTGAGCCTTTGTCCCCAGATTTCGCACTGGAATGTTATGCAACCTGATATGCACGGAAGCTACACAGCCAGACAACTATCTTTTTTTTTTTCGTTCATTTAACGTCTGCCTATTTCCGTAACAAGGCCTAACACCGACGCCGGTGAATGCTTTTCTCCACTATAACGGGAATTTTGCCGAACCCCTGTGTGTTCCAACACAGGGTAGGGATTTTTAACGACCACCAACATTGCATGGGGTCGGCACCATCGTTCGTATTTTACGTGCTATGCGGCGCAAGGCGCGTCTTGTATTCAGCAAGCATTCCAACTAAACCAGGAAGCTCAATTTCGAGGCGAAAATCCGTCCCCGGCGGGGGATCGAACCCGCGACCTCTGGAGTGGTAGCCGACCGCGCTGACTACCACACCACAAGCTCCTCAGACAACTATCTGATGGCAATGAAACTGATAATAAACTCTCGTTGTTCCCCCACTACCTTTCATACCTCTCGAACTTCGTTATTAGTGCCCTCGCTCCCTTTGTCCTGTTGTATTTTGCACCTCACATACCGGTCAAGACTTTCATACTGTGCTGTATCCTTGCCTTCGCTGAGCATCATAATCAGCTTGTTTATACGCACCTGGAGGATAAGCACTTATGCAACTCAGGCGTAACAAGTGCTGATAACCATTTCATACCCTTTGTACCTTGAACATAGCGTTTGGCACTTCAGAAACATTTTTTGGCGTTCTTAGACGTTCAAGCAACATTTCAAAATTTTGAATAGTAATTTTTCAAGTGAGTCTTTGCTGATCCGAACGGCATTCACTTTGATCCGAAAAATCCCTTCCGCCTATAACAAAGCATTGGAGGTGCTATATCTTTCAGCTTCATGCTGAAGTTTTCAAAATAAAAAGTGGAACTGATAATTTCTCAAGTAGGCGGAGCGCTTGCTAATCCGAAAAGCATTCGTTTTGATTGGAAAAAAACTTTCAAGTTCCTGTTGCATGATTTTCATGTATTCAAAGTATACGGAACTCGGAATGTCTTCATTGATTATTTTATGACATTTCAATTATTCTACCAACTCGATATATCACACACCTCCACCACTAATTATATCATCACAATGCCTTTTCCAAATATTATTAAATATATTTTCCACTAAATGAACACGGGGTCCTAATTTTTTTGTAATTTCTCCTTTCAACCATTCTTTTTTGTTAACATTTCTAAAATCTCGTACATACACCTCCTTACCCACAGAAAAATGAATATCTCTTCCTGGCTTTATTATGGTTAATTTTTCCTCTTTGGCTTTCAAATTCTCTGGCTTGAGCAGGTCTAGCCTTACTTTAATATTTCTGTTAAACATCGCAAAACCAGGCGTAACACCAGTCATGCAGTGAGACGTTGTCCTGTAATTTAAAAGATATTTTGACAGAACACAAGAAATCGAGCTAGAACCGTTTTGTGGATCTTCGAAAGATTTCTTTAGAGCTATTTTGACACTTTTTACGGCATTCTCCGCAGCTCCATTACTAGCCGGATGATATGGAGGTGTTGAACCTAATTTCATCCCGTTTCTTCTACAAAAAACTGAAAATTCATCCGAAGTGAATCGAGAACCATTATCTGTCACAATTTGCTTAGGTAAACCAAAACAGGAGAGAATTTTTCTTAAAATATCAATGGTACTTGCAGACGTAACAGGTTTGATTCCATGGATTTCCACCCATTTGCTGAATGCATCTATTAAAACTATAAACATCTTATCTCCAACAGGACCAGAAAAATCAATATGAACTCTTTCAAAAACGTAACTATGTTTTTCATATCCGATCACTGATGCTCTAGGCGGACTAGGCCTTGCCTTGCTACAAGCCTCACATGCCTTAACCAAATTTTCAATATCCATATCTAACTTTGGCCACCAAAAATAGGATCGCGCTTCACTTTTCATTTTTACTATTCCCGGGTGCGCAATATGTAATTCCTCTAACAACAACTTTCTGCACTTTTCCGGTATTACAACTCTGTGCCCCACATAATCATATCATTTTCTACATTCAGTTCATTTTTTCGACTAATAAAAGGCTTAAATGAATCTCCCTCCAATTTGTTATGCCATCCCTCCTCAATTTCAGGTAAAATCTTGGATAAAACTCCATCCTTTTTGTTTCATCCTGAATATTGGCTGCCGTTAATGGTAGGTCATGGTTATCATAATAAATGAAATTCACATAAGTTTCATTTGATTTCTCCACTTCGCCAGACTTAGACGAAGGTAAGCGTGACAAACAATCTGCATATCCATTCAACGCACCCTCCATATATTTGATGGTAAAATCAAATTAAGATAAGAAAACAGCCAAGCGCTGTAATCTGCCAGCCGCCATCACAGGAATACCTTTCTTGTCTCCGATTAAATAAATTGGAGGTTTGTGATCTGTTGTTAAAAGAAATTTGCGTCATATAAGATAGTGATAAAATTTTTTGACAGATAAATAAATTGATAATGCCTCTTTGTCTAAAGTGGAATAAACCATTTCAAATTTACTGAGTTTTCTTGAAGCAAAACAAATTGGTCTTTCATTCCCATTAGGTAAAATGTGCGATAATACTCCCGCTACTCCATATGAACTTGCGTCGCAACTTACTTTCAAAGGTAGATCTGGATTATGATGAATCAACATCCCATCCTCGTCGCCAGTTATATGCATTCAAAGTATACGGAATTCGGAATGTCTTTATTGATTATTTTATGACATTTCAATTATTCTACCAACTCGATACCACAATGATACAGAAGTGACAGGTACCAACTTGATCATTCTCTTGATGTAAAGTGTGACTTTTGAGAGTAGATAAGTACTTATTTTTTTTACATAGAGACAACATTTTTTAACGATTTCCAAGAATTTTCAAAACATATGGAAATTCAAACGGGATTCCTAGGGATTTCTATAAACTTCTACGAGATTTTGTAGGAGTTTTCAAATGATGTTTGAGGATTCCCAAAAGTTTATATGGATATCTCAATTATTTCCACAGGATTTCTAGGAATTCGTAAAGACTTGTATTTTGTTTCTAGGGATTCCCGAAGACATTTGGGGTCGGGAGAAATTTTTATGTCAAAATTCATTATCTAAATCACAGAAGTCATCTGCATGGCTTTTGAGAGAAATCTCGAACTTTGTGATGGTAGATAGGGGCTCGGGGTGGAGGAGAATTTTGGTGAAGGAATGAACGAAGTGAAATCTAACAAAAAACTTAATTTACGTCATAATATGATTTTTAAGCCGCCATAACCTCCAACTTCAATCCCCTGCGGGTGAAAAAGTGTCCAATATTCAAATTTGGGGTTCACGGTTATTTGATCAGTATCTCATGAGTAGGGAGCGGATTTATATGCGGTAAAAAGTTCAAAATATGCAGTTTATAATTATGCGCTTAAAAAGTATGAAAATATGCGGGAAAAGTGTTTGAATAAAGCAGTATAATTATGCGTGTAAATGTGATATAAGCTGCAAAAATATCGAAAATGTTAACATTTACATGTAAAACTGACCAATCAATTCTGATCATCGTAGTAGAAAAAAAAATTCTTCGGAAATTTAATTTTATTTTTTTCTTACAATGAAAAAATCGTGATTTTTCCGACATTTCTAGATGGATGACCAAAATATTAGCAAATATCCAGTTTAATGCAAAAATATGGACTGAATATGTGGCTATATGCGATTATATGGACTATCAATTTGTATGCGGTGAAAACTCAAAATAATAAGTAGAAGGTATATATTGAAATAATCTTGAAACTACACCACAATTTTTCTATTTTTCTTTTACCAACCGGTTTTGCCTTTCGGCATGATCAGGGTTCTGTAATTGGTTGTATGAAATAAATTGATATAAAATTTGATAAAAGCTTACTGTAAACGGCAGCAACTTAAAAACGGCAGCTTTCAACACTTATTTTAATAGACTTTTCACAATACCCCTTTCAAAAAATAATTTCAAAGAAGAATATAAAATAATAAAACAAATAGGCCTAGATAATGGTTATACCAATTATTTTATGGATAAAATTTTCAACAAATTCCTTTCAAAACACACAAGTATACAAATTAAAATAAAACCAAATAAAATATACAAATGCTCAACATTTCTTGGATCAACCTCTTACAAAATAGCTAATATATTTCAAAAAAGCAACCCACATATTTCAATTTCTTTCAAAACCAATTCAAATTTAAAACAAATTTCAAGTAGACCAAAAGATTTTTTACCAATTGAAGATAGATCTGGTGTTTATGAATTGAATTGTCAGACAAGCCATGCAAAGTATATGGGTCATACAGGTAGGAAATTTTCCACACGAATAGGAGAACATAACAGAGATATAATCAAATCTAAATCAATTGGTCTCATTGGTAGTAAATCACTTTTCGCAAATCATATTATTTTAGCGGAACATAAATTTGATCCAAATACAGATGTTAAATTTTTACACCAAACAACAAAATATAACCAAAGAATACTTTTTGAATCACTAGAAATTTTAAAATTGAAACATTATCGGAATTACCAATGCCTAAATGAGCAAACTGAAGATTTAGAAGGAGCCAAAACAATTAAAATTTCACTAGGTGCTGAGTACATCTACCTTAATCAATAATAATCAACCTTTTTCAAATCTTCTATTCTCAAAATTTGAATTCATAATAAACTGTTATCATGTTATCTTGAACCAACTGTTTTTCATGTCAAATCAATTAATTATTACTTATGTCAATTGAATTAATTTTTGACGAATGTCAAAACTTTTACAACTTTCTCCAAAAAAAAATATTTTAAATATTATACAGTAAGCTTTTATCAAATTTTATATCAATTTATTTCATACAACTAATTACAGAACCCTGACGATGCCGAAAGGCGAAACCGGTTGGTAAAAGAAAAATAGAAAAATTGTAGATTTTTACTTATTTATATCAAAATAATAAATTACATGCGAAATAAAACTTGGTATTTAGGTTCCTTGTAGATGGAAAAATCAAGCTGCAAGTCGACAGTTGCATTGAACTTAGTGAATAGAACATGTAAAAAATTATAAATCCGCTCTCTACTCATGAGCTACAGCATAATTACAAAAAAATCAAAGAATTCAACCGGCAGCTATTGTCCATAGGAATCGTGCGGGGTCCTTTCTACAAGATTCTCTCAGATTTCCAAATGACGGTTTATTATAGATTTTGGAATATTTTTCCAAGAGTTTTGAGAGCTTCTAGAGATTTATACAAAGATGTCCAAGGATTTTCCCCCAACTTTCAACTTTATTCTCTCTTTCAACTGAGTTTGATCCCAAGAATTTTGGAGTTTCTGGAGATTTCTACGAGACTTTTGTTAGATCCCTAGAATATTCCTAGGGATTTCAGGAAATTTTCGCGGGATCTCCAGGGATTCTTGATAATTATTCGTATGGAATTTCTGAAAATTGCTTGGTATTTCTGAGAATCTCTATGGATTTTCGCAGATTTCCACGGGATTTCCAGAGATCTCCAAGATACTTTTCGAAGGTTTTGAGGAGATTTCTTGAGATTTTTGAGGACGGAAGTTTCTCAAAAATTCGTATTGATTTCCAAGAATTCTTACAGATTTCTTAAGATTTCTAGGAAAATTCGAGACATTTCTGAAGATTTTTCAAGATTTCTACAAGATCTTCAGGGACTCATGATAGAGAAGAAATTCTGAACATTTGTTTGTGTTATCTAGGAATTTCTAGATACAGGGTGTTCGGGTCTGGTTATTACAAACTTTGAGGGATGATTCTCCATCAAAAATAAAGCCAAAAGACCAAAAAACTTATGGTCCTAAAATGCTTCCTTAAAAAGATACAGGGTGTTGAAGTTGAATTCTTCCACCGTAACTTTTGAACCATTGGACCGATTTCAATCAAATTTCAACCAAAGTTCAGTCAAATGAGTCTACATCGAATAATAATACCACAATTCATCAACAATTTCCCCTATTTTTGCCCTTATTTTTATCTCCCCTGATTATTTTTCAAAATTGTTGACATTTTCGGTTTTTATGTTCAATTTATAAGAAAAAATTACTCCTGCAAAATTTTGATTGAAGGCTTCGTTTTTGAGATATTTGGGATTAAAACATTGGAAAACATCTCGGAATCGCCACTTTCCTGGGCCTAAAAATTAAAATTCAAGAAGACTCATGATTCGTCAACTGGAATGAGTTTTCTGGGTGTTTTGAGTTGATAAACCACCATTTTCGCTGAGAAACACGAAGTTAAAAAAAAACAAGATGGGCCCTGAAAAGTGGCGATTTCGTGTTGTTTTCCAATTTTTCAAACCCAAATATCTTGAAAATGAAGCTTCTAATCAAAATTTTGCATGAGTAACTTTTTCTTCTAATTTAAACGTAGAATCTGAAGATATCAACAATTTTTAAAAATAATCAGGGGACATAGAAATAGGGGCAAAAATAGGAGACAGTCCCCTATTATCTACGCCCCCAGAAATTTTTCATGAATTGTGGTATTATCATTCAATGGAGACTTATTTGACTAAACTTTGGTTCAAATTTGATTGAAATCGGTTCAACGGTTCAGAAGTGAAAAAACCATTTAAAAAGGTCAATTTCAACACCCTGTATCTTTTCAAGAAAGCATTTTGGGACCATGAGTTTTTTTGTTCTTTCGGCTTTATTTTTAATGGGGAATCATCTCTCAAAGTTTGTAATAACCAGACCCGAACACCCTGTATAAGTATAATGTAAATTTGAAAAACTTCAGAGATCTACAGATCTCTAAAATCTACGGGAATTTTAGGGCTTTCTACGAAATTTTTGAGAATTTCTAGGGATCCCTACAGGATCTCTGAGGATTCTTGTGGGAATTCCTAGGGGTTTTGGAGAATTCGTATGAGATTTCTAAAAATGTCCTGACAATTTCTGTGGATTTTTGGAGATGTCTACGGGATTTCAAAAGACTTTGTGGGTGTTCCCAAAGATTTTTGAGGATTCCCAATTCTTGTGCATCAATTAAGATTTCTGCGAGATGAGATTATGATATTTTCAAAGAATTTCTAGGGATTCTCGAAGATCTCTGTGGGATTTCTCAAAATATTTACAAAGTTTCTGAGGATTGCTGTGAGAGTTTCTGATTTCGAGTAATCCATATTTCGACGCAATGAGCTTTCGAGGCCGAAAAATATGATTGTTGGCAAAAAAGGCATGATACTTGGCATGATGATGGGCATCGTGATTCAGTACCGGATACAACATCGATGACTTGTTCACTGTTTTCGATCTAGCCCGATCCCTGAGACATGTAAATTACACCAAAAAGCACCATCAGCGCTTATGCTGTCAGTGCTCGCATGAAAGATCGAGAAGAGGGTCAAAGGCATCGCCGTCATCATCATCGTCAAGTGACAACAACAAAGAGGCGTCGGGCGACGTCTGTTTTACATTTAAGGCAAGACTCGAACCGTCGGTTATACACCACAGCAACAATACATGTGGGCCGTTGGACGCATATATACGGTTACGGGTACCCTCCGGGTGAGACCTTTAACCCTTATCCGTTTCCATCTCTCGTGCGGTGTCAAAAGTGTCGGACATGTTGTCTGGACATCAGGCGGTGTGTTTTTCCCGGGGCCATCGGCAGGCCAAAAAGGCACAAGACCGAAGAGCAAGGTGCCGTGCCCGTGATGTGCGCCCACTGACTGTGCTGTTCTGGACATATCGGGCAGGACGTCACGCGGCGTTTAGGGCACTCACCTATATTTACCTATACGTAATTCCCAATTGCGAAAACGTTCGGTTCTCTCTCGATATACCGAAGCAAAGATTTTTTGCAAATCCTCGTCCTGGTTTGGTCAAACGCCGCGCTTTATCAAACGGAAACCGACGTCAATTCCGGCACAACAATAACATTACGCCGCCCTGAAGGCATCACAAATGGGGTTGTGTTCCGATCGAAGGCAGCAGAGCGGAGCCCTTCAGCCCTTCGTTTATTTACGCAGTTAACCAGTATCGCATTATAATATCATTCATCTCCCTGCGCTATCACATACCATCCGCATAAATGCTCCTGCTCTCCCTCTTCGTTCCTTCCCCCCTTCTCCCTTTCGGGTATTGGCGGCGTGATCATAGACGGCGGCGGGATCAGTGCGTATATGCAATGCATATGCGCGCCGGCATCAAGCGAAAAAATCCCCTTTAAAATAATATTTGCGGTGGCTATGGGCTAACAACTCTGGACAAAAGAGCCATGTTTTCGCAGCTTCCTCTCGTGCGTAGCATATACATGTATAACGTGGAGCTTTGAGCTTTCCCCGCGCGCATCAATGCGATGGGAAATAACGTATTGATCTCTGATTTGTGTGATGCGATGTGATGTGAAAACGAACACGAGAAAGAAGGCTTCCGCAACCCCGCCCTGAAAGCTCCTAGTTTTCAATTTCATCATCGTCAACTGTACGAATGAAACAAATTTAAATGATTAGGCATGGATTTTGTATCGGAAAAAATCATTAAGCAAGGGTAGTGCATGTTTTCTTGCCATTGAATTTCTATGCTAAGTTAAACAGATTTGTTCTAACAGTGTGCGAAATGGTGCCGATTCTGATTCTAGTCAGGAAAAATTATGCATAAAAAAAATTCGACTAGCCATACCTACGTTTGTAAACTGAAAATTCGACGTCTGGACCTAAAAATTTGAATGTCTCAGAATAATATTTCATTTATGAACTTGCAGTTTTGTGATCGATCTAGCCCGATATTTTTTCAACCGAAGCTTTTATTGGTACTTCATGATCACCATTACTGTATAAAATCGCATCAAAATTTGTCGATCATGTATACAGTGATATGCATAATTGATGGAATCCACTCCACGTACCTCCATATTTGATACCGTTTTGGTACCGTTGAAATTAATCTCCCACCAAATTGTTAAAGAAATCTTATTTTACTGCCAGATAGCAGTTCAGTGGAGATCAACACTTCGAGCTTCAATCTAGAGGAAAGAGAAGAAAGGAAGAGTTCCAGAAGAAGATAGATTCAAGTCACATCAAAATTGAATTATATCCAACCTACGGATCAAACATAAGAAAAGATATGGTGAGACCCGCCTTGGAATGATTTTCTGTAACTGAGAGCTCATTTTCCCCTAGACAAGACACCATGAGACACTAGTACAAGAAGTTTGGTACTCTAATCCAAAAAAAAAACAGCTGGGAAAATTGATCAAAACTTCCTCTGGAACTTCCCGCTAATTTTTATATCAAATTTGATTGAAATCTGTTGATACTCGGGTAACTCCATGTAGATGAGTTATTAAAGGTTTCAACTTCGACGGCTTGTCTGAGTTCACCACACCACCGTTCACAGCCTCTTGGTGATGATGGGTAGTATACCAGCCAACCCATACAGAATCAGCGATGATTTTTTCCAGAAAAGGAAGAATATGTCACGAGTCGGTCAGACAATATTATAGAAACGACTGAACACCTCAAGCCATTAGAATTGAATCGACAACTAACAGTACCCAACCAGTACAGTACCCGTATGTTACGGCAGCATCCAGCATAGACAAGCTACTTGATAACAAATCATAAACCATCATGTTCCTTGGCCTTTCTGTAAATGATCCAAAAGTCGTGCTACTGTAGCCTTATCCAGTCTTTCATAGTCTGAATATGCAACCATTCAAGACTGTGCACTTTTTTACGGAACCTCAAGCTCATCAGTGTGATAACTGGCATAAAACAGGGCTCTGAGGCTTAGCATAAATAGCTAGCATACTTTTCAGGAGTCCGGAGTATCTTCAGGCCTGCTCAATTGCTACAGTGAAGGTATGGTTGATAGCCCAGGCATTTTAGAGCAAAATTGACCAAAACCTAGAAAAAAATAACGTTAGTCTGAAAATTGGGAGAACGCTTCCACTTCAACCCCTTAACCACATACTGAAAGTCCTAAAAAATCCTATGTCCGCTTCATCGGTTGTTGGCGGCAAAAAGGTGTAAGTGACAATTATTTAGAAAATATCTATTAGAATACGCGATGAAGCTTCGATGCAGCTAAAAATTGCTGAAACGGATCTCTTCGGCCAGTTGAACAACATATTGAAATCCCCAAGGAATCCCATATCGGCTTCATCGTTTTTTAGCGACAAAAAGGTATAAGTGACATTGCTTTGCAAACTAATAATTAAATCACGCGTTGAAGTTTCAATACAGCTGAAAATTGCTGAAAATGGTCTCATCGGCCAGTTGAACAACATGCTGAAAGTCCTAAGAAATCCTATGTCCGCTTCATACTTTTTTCCAGCAGCAAATAGGTATAAGTGACATTGTTTTGAAAACTATTCAATTAAACACGCGGTCAAGTTTTAATACAGCTGAAAATTGCCAAAAATTGCCAAAAATTGTCTTCTCAATCAGCTTAACAACATATTGAAAGTCCTAAAAAATACTATGTCCACTTCATCGGTTTTTGACAGCAACAAGGTTCAAGTGACATTATTTTGGGAACTATTCATTGAAACATGATTTGAAGTTTCAGCATAGCTGAAAGCTGCTGGAAAATAGTATCCTTTGTAGGTTGAATAACATACTAAAAGTCCCGAGAAATCCCATGCCTGCTTCATGTTTTTTGGCGGCAAAAATGTACAAGTGACATTAAATTGTAAACTATTCTTTTGAAATACGGGTTAAAGTTTCAGTACAGCTGAAAACTGCTGAAAATGGTCTCCTTTGTTAGTTGACTGAACTAGTTCGAGTAGACTATTTTCAGCAATTCTCAACTGTATTGCAGCTTCAACATATATTTTGAATAGTTTCAAGAAATGATCTTATGGGTTTTTGCCGTCAAAAGACGATGAAGCGGACATAGGATTTTTTTGGACTTTCAGTATGTTGTTCGCATGATCGAGGAAACCAGTTCCAGCAATTTTCAGATGAATTGGAACTTCAACGCTTATTTCAATAAATAGTAGTTCCCAAAACAATGTCACTTATACCTTTTTTCCGCCAAAAAACAATGAAGCGAACAAGGATTTTCCTAGTATTTTTAATGTGCTGTTCAACTGACCAAGGAGACAATTTTCAGCAATTTTCAGCTGTATCGAAACTTCAACCCGTATTTTATCAACTATCAACAAAAGATAAGTTCACTTGTATCGTTCTGCCGCCAGAAACTGATGAAGCAGAGAGAAGATTTTTTGGGACTTTCAATATGTTGCTTAACTAATCAAGGAGACCATTTACAGCAATTTTCAGCTGTATCTAAACTTGACCGCCTGTTTGATTGAACAGTTTCCAAAACAATGTCACTCACACCTTTTTGCCGCCAAAAAACAATGAAGCGGACATAGAATTCCTCAGGACTTCAGTATGCTGCTCAACTGACCAAGAAGACTTAATATTTTCACCTGTATCAAAACTTTAACTGGTATTTTATTAAATAGTAACAAAAAAACCCCACTTGGACCTTTCTGCCGCCAAAAAACAATGAAACGGACATAGGATTTTTGAGGACTTCTAGTATGTTGTTAACTGACAAAGGAGACCAGTTTCAGCAATTTTCAGCTGTACTGAAACTCTAACTCGTATTCTAACAAATAGTTTTCAAAATAATGTCATTTGAACCTTTTTTCAAACCGCCAAAAACCAATGAAGCAGAGAGAGAATTTTTCAGGACTTTCAATATAGTGTTCAACTGACCGAGAAGATTATTTTCTGGAGTTTTCAGCTGTATTGAAACTTCAACGCGTATTTTAATAAAAAGTTTCTGAAATAATGTCACTAACACCTTTTTGCCGCCAAAAACCGATGAAGCGGACATAGGATTTCTTAGGACTTTCAGTATGTGGTTAAGGGGTTGAAGTGGAAGCGTTCCACCAATTTTCAGACTTACGTTTTTTTTTTCAGGTCAAAACCTAAAATGCCTGGACTATGAGTACGGCCCGGGAATTGCTAGATTAATAATGCATGAACCACTATATTTTAGACCGATGAGTGCAGTGGGTTAGTTGAGACAGCCGAGGAATCTGTAAGGAGAGTGTTACGGTGGTGAGATGAAAATGGTATGAGAGTGAACACTGATGACGAGTGATGAGTCCATAATGGTTCGATTCTATTCGAATAACGCCACTGTTATTTATAGCCTCTTGGTGAGGATTGACAGTGGATTGACCAACTCATTTGAATCAGGGACGATTTGTTCCATTTTAGGAGGGGAGGAAAATGTCACGAGTCTCTCAGACAACAACACAGGAACGTCTGAACACACCTTGAGCCGTTAGAACTTAATCGGCAGTAGTTCTCAATCACTGTAGCGCTATCGAAAATGGTGGAGGGGTCGGGTCACCCACCTGCGAGTGGGAGGAAGAGTAACTAAAAGACCTTCATAATAATGTGGAAACTCGATGCCCATTCCCATTTGGAATTTTTGAAAGAGCAGTCACCTTGGCTAGAAGAGTTGAACGACAAGATTGGAAATACGCTAGTTGTATGTCTCCCTCGAAAAGAAAATCGACCTGATTCGGTTTTTCTCCAGAAAAACTTGTCGAATGAAAAATCTTAGGTGGGTCATTTTCAAAAGAACACCTTGTATAAGTATACGTTACATTCACCATTTTTGCCCCATCAGAACCCCCTGACGGGTGAGTTCCCTCAGTTGATACCTACTTGCGTTCAAAATCACGTCAATTTCATATTTATTAATCAATTATTGAAATTGATCCAGGGATCTTTGGATTTCTATATTTTGTTCTATATTTTTTCCTTTTCTTATCTTAATAGATAAATTTATTAGGGGAGTTCGTTCGTCAAATTCTGCTTCAGCATCTTTCCAACACTTCAAATTCGCTGGATAGTTTGACAGATTTATGTAAAATCACACAATTGGTCACACTTTGTCTGGGTTGAAAGGTGATAGAGTCATATGGCCTTTTTTATGTCAGAGAGAGATGCAAGGTGTGTTATTTTGCGCCTCAGCAATTTTCAAATGATCTGTGGCTCATGCTAGAGCTAAAGCCCCCAACGATAACGTTGGATTAAATCGAAATGTTTTTAGGGTAAAATTTCCTTGTAAGGGAGTGCTTCGGAGTTGATCCAAATACAATTAGGTCTTGAAGTTCTGTTCAGTAAAAGATGATGAGAAACTCTAATTTGTACTCAGAAGAAATGCACTGTTCATGACCAATTTGAAAGGTCTGGCTTGAATTGTACAAGAAATGTTCATGGTACAAGCTACAAGCCAAACCACACTTGACGGTTTTTGGTCAGGTGAGGTCAGGTCAGGTTTGGTCAGGTCAGGTCAGGTAAAGTCAGGTTATGTCACGGTCAATAATGGAGAAATGTATCACTCTAAGCCTTGAACATCACGATTCTGGAGCCACCTTGCAACTGAGAAAAGAAGACGAAAATTGAAACAATCGTTACGAGGTATAAATCAAAAATTAAGAAAAATTAATCAAAAACATAGAAATCTGTTCGTTGTTTCAGGAGATACAGTTGATTTAATTTGAAAAAAATTCAGGTACTTGACTGTTATAATCGGGCACCGTATTATGGCCTTTGCTGACAAAAAAATTCATCGAGAAGTCAAAAGTGAGTTCTACGTCGACAAAACTTCAAGCTCAATCAGCAGGATCGTTACGAAGAAATGGAGGTACAAATGTCTTCAAAGTATGCATAATCACCACCAAAACATAAGCAGGTATAGAGATATTTGGTGTGAATAAAAAAAAGCTCACATAGACACAAAAAAGCTCACACAAAAGCATTCTTTTGTATTTTTATATTTGGACAAATCTCGAGGAGAAGAACAGAAAGAACAAGAAAAAACAACGATAAAGACACGGTGACACGGGGATAAAGCAGCACAAAAATGAAAAGCTGTCGTAAACAAAACCGAGCGCCATCGGTTCTTTCAGGCCACCAAAAAAAAAGGCCATTTTTCATAAAACTCTCGAGAGATCTCCGGCGAGCAGAGACTTTTAGTGCGGTCCGAAAGGATTCATCCCGGTGCTTTGCGTCCTCTCGCGCGACGGCTCTCGCCGTGGCTAGGCTTATAAATATTTAATGAGATGGTTTTTAGGAGAGCGGCTCGCCACTCGGATGCTAATTTTATAGTTGTTTTAACGTATGCCATATCTATAATTAACTGCGATGCCGTTGAAAAGGAAGAGCTCTGGGAGAGGAAGAGATCCGTGCGAGCTGAATAAAACGATCGTTTTACTCGTAACGTGAACGATTCCGAACTGATTATGAAGATTAGCGCGTCATTTGTTCTCGTAATGGCGCTCGCGATTGTAGGCTTTTTTTGATCGCGCGTTAGGGTTCGTCGCTCGACCGCGCGTTGAAGTCTCCACGGCAAAAAACCGTTTTTTCGTTGTTTCCACTCATTTTTCCAGGGTGTAAGCTATGGTTTAAGTTATTGTTGGATGGAAAAAACTGACTCATAGTGTCATAGTTCATTTTATAGGTATATTTATAAGTATAGTTACAAATTTCAGATCAAGCTAGGTGCAACCGAACAAACTAACTTTTGTTTCGGTTGAAAAAAAAACTAAGACGTCTTATTCTTTTGCGGCATCAGACGTATAAATCGCTGTTTTTTTTTGTGTTCGGTGTCCCCCGCGAGACAAATTTGACACTTTTCTTGCGGTCGTAAGTTTCAGCTCATGGCTCCGCACACCCACACACAGTGTGACCCAAAATACTCGCGCCGGCATATAAACTATACCCGGTCGCGCGTCAATAAATAACTTGATTGTCGTTTATCATCGGGGCCGGTGTTGTGAGTTATCGCGGCCGGTGAATAATTGTGAAGAGCGTCGAGATTTATTGCTCTTGACCGTTGAGAGTCGGCCGTGTTCGTGTTGTAATTGCTAGAAATTTGCTCTAAGTATGCGCAATTGGAAAAGAGACAAGGGTTGGGCAGAGAAGGAACGTCCGAATTCTTAAAATTTTTCCCACGATTTTCTCGCTTTTGTCACGCTCCAGTGCGGAAATGGGCGGAAAATGCGTCAATGTGATCGAAGATCGGGGTGTGGGTCAGTTAAACTTGATGGGGAATTGGGAAATGCTGAAAGCAGGAACGCAAGAATCTATAGGAAAGTCTACTTGGCATCCTGTCTGATGGCAAAACTGATGCTTATTCCAATAATTAGGTACATCTTTGCTTGGTGGCCATTTCGAAATGACGAGCATCCCGACGTTTTAATCAAATCTAGAATAATCCAGAAATCAAAGAGAATCTTGACAATTTGACCATTTTGGTAAGTAGCTTGCTATACTGGTATACAAGCTGTTTCAAAATTATTACGACCAATTTCGGCGGCTGATTCCTATCAGAAATCAAGCCGGGAAATAATTAGCTATCATACACATCAGTCAATCATTGAACTGTAAGAGGAATGGGACATTTGGTTATACAAATTAAGTTTCCGTGTTAAATGCATTAGTCGCAATAATTTTTATTGATTATCACCTGTAGAAAGCAACTCCAGATGAGTAGGTATACCATCAGGCATATTTAATGATTATTTGTCTTTCCCCTCTTCTCATAATGTCGATACTTAACAGGCACTCGAACAATGCACCGAGTTTGAACAATGTAATTTATTGTATTTGAACTTTGCCATAAATTTCGAGATGTGCAACGCCTTTGTCAAGACATTAATTTGCTTGTTTTGCGTTCGTTTCGCATGCGATGTTTACATACCTCGCATATTATTGTTATTGTTGTGGCATGGGGACCTACCACCACTACCGCGGCCAGAAAACAGTTGAAAAATATTACCACAAAGTATAAAAGTTTTCAGTGTCACTCTGACCAAAATTAAGAAAATCTTTGTATAGTCTATGTCAACGTATACAAGCTAAAATTTTTTTCGGCTGCAAAACTACTGTTACGAATTCACATTAGGTACTCAATAATTGAATGCCAAATGTTTGATAAAACACCCTATCAATTAATGCGTACCAAACTACTCACAAATCACATACATTTTCGCTCTTAGGTATCGCTCTGGCTTCGCTTTTCGTACTGTCAGCGTTCTAAATCCAGCGTTCGTACTGAAGTCAACTTTGCTCATTATATACCCACTTCCAAATATTTCAGACTTTCACCAGCGCTGCCTTGGAGGTTCTCAACGCTTCCGGAAGTTTCCCGACAAATTCCAGCATCCTTGCTAGTCTATTCGCGAGAGTTCTAGAAAAGTCTGTTGCGTATTTTCCAGCTAGCTCTCAATGAACAGCTCCTCCACCAATTGTACCGATGTGTCCTATTCGCGCGTTTCAGTCTCCAGCGAATTTTGTAACAGTACTTCTAGTGGTACTAGCATTTCTAACAACTGAACTAAACTGCATGTAAAAAAAGAGGATTTTAGTGATCCTGTATCAGATCCGTCGACTGAAAAGGTGTTGAAAAAATTAACCAATCATGAAGTCGACTTGTTATCTTAAGTACTAGGTGGACTAGAGGAGCCCATCACGATGATCAGAGTGCTGCATTTGTGACGTCACGTTGCCTAGCCGCAACCAACCAGAGAGGCGGTTTCTAGGCAACGTGACGTCACAAAAGTAGCCTTTTACTCAACGTGATCCCATTCCAGATAACAGGTAATGGATTGAAATTATTTTGAAGGGTGTTTGTTTGAATTTCACAGATTGCTATCGTTGGCAAATCGGTCGAAACGAAGCTTAACGGGTTCCTGATGCCAGTTGAAAAGTGGATTAGTAGAAATCACTCTTGATACCTTAATTTTGAGAAAATAAGATTGAAATTTGGCATGCAACTTTCTTAAAGGGAAAAATATGGGCGATGCTATTGAATTTTTAAATGGTAAAGGTATAAAATTGAACTCTTTCAATGAAATACTCTGAACCCGGAACTTGTTTTTGCTGGATTGAACACTTTTATTCCGGACTGTATAATGTATACTATAGGTATGGATGTGTGGAGCTATACCGTTGCTAATTGATAGTTTGCGTAATGGCACAAAACAATCAGGTGTCGCCCAAGGGCGTGAAATTAAAACAAAAGGCCAATGCTGGAGGCTTACATGTAGAGACGACTCGTATTATGTAAGTATAGACGTTCAACTCTACTGTGATTCTAGTTTTATGAGAGATTATGTTTTTTCAAATTTCGAAAAATGTGAAACATATAGAAAAGTTTGCAAAACTTTACGGCCAGGTGCACTGACGATATTTGGCACAATAATTCACGACGAGACAGAAAATAGGCGTAATTTACCGACTTGTTTCCGATTTCTGCTGATGAACAAAAAAATGTGAGCAGGCTGTGCCATTTGACAGTTTTAAATGTTTTTCAACTCCTTGAAGCCAGTTTGATTTTTTGATGCTTCAAACTGGGAAATGCAAAACCCTTCGCTCAAAAAAAAAGAGACTGTGTGGAACTATCAACTCTTCATCCTGTTCCAACCAAAAAGCTACGCCAAACACTAAAGAATGGGGTGTTCTTTTTGCGTTCATTCAGGCCCCAAAAAAAATAAGAAAATTTCGCGTGATGTCACGCATCCTGAGTCCAAGGTATACGTTAACAGATGGCGCCAGGTGAAGCTGGATTCTCAGATGCGAATATTGGGACAGAAAATGCAAAATTTTATGTCAAAGTCCTCGTACTTGCCAATCAGAGCCCTCAATCCAAAATTTCACATACAAAATCGCATTCTATCCGAATATTTGCATCCGGGAATCCAGCTTTACCTGGCGCCATCTGTTAACGTACCCTGGTCTCAGGATGCGTGACGTCACGCGAAACTTTCCTAATTTTTTTCGGGGCCTCAATCAACGCAAAAAATCAAACGAGAAATATGTGAGCTCTATGAAGGCTCCAGTATTTGGAATCATTTTGCCCAAAACTCGTGGAACACCCCATTATTAGCAAAATAAGGATCGCTGCGGCGATCTGTTATGAACAGCAGGTTGTACGTGTGAGAAGTTGATGAAACCAAATTTTTGGAAGAAAGGTAGCCACTGAAAGTTGCATATTGGACTGAAATTAGTGCATGTACCTTCAATTTGTCATTAATTTTTATCTGAGTCTCGACGGACGAGTTTCTTTCGTTCCTGCCTGGCTGCCGTCAAGATGATTGCGATTGAAATTGACCCAAAATCTCATATCTATAGATATAGAAGTTTCAGTAATGGAGATATACTCAGAAGGAAATAATTAATCAAGAATCAGATTGTTGAAGAAGGATAAACGAGACGTGCTTGAGACTCTGATTAAGCTCAAACTCCAACTTTCGACGATAGAAATGTGAGAAACTTCTACATTGGGAAGATTGGGGGAAACTTTCTTTGGCTTGTCAGTTTGAAGTTCAGAAAAATTGGCTGGAATTTCTAACTTCATAAACTGGAAATGTATCTTCAAAGAATGAAAATGTCTGAAAATTAACTTACATATTATGAATTATAGTTCGAAAATTCACCAACTTCAAAAACAGAAAATGCGAGAGTTGCACATTTATTTTCAGACTATATAATAATATACTTAATAGTTAAACTTCCAATTATGGCAAATTTGATAGGTAAAAACTTTGTTCACATATCCTTCACGATGTAATTCACTGTTGAAACATACAGTGATGCTGTCATTTTGAAGTTTAGTGAACGTAAAAGAGACTGAAACTTCCAAAATTGCACAACGCAAATGTAGGAACTTCCAGATTAGATTGAAATGCTTCATAAGTGAAACTTTCATATCAGAGAACTGAACTGAAAATGTGGAAGCTCAGACTACAAGACTGAATTCTCTGAATGCTTTCTGGCCTGGCATTTTGAAGTTGAAAAATCATGAAAATTATAATTACATGAAATTTTAGGAATCAGAAATGTGAAAACTCCCTAGATTCAAAAAGTCCGACAATAATGAAACTCCCCGTTGGAGTAAAACTCGAAAATGTGTTTCGTTTCAGGACTTTGAGACTGCACGTCACTGTCAAAAGTGTTGCTACTTCTTGACCTGATATTTCTGATGAGTTTGAAAACCGCGAGTAAGATTGAAACTTTCAACTTCAAAAACAGGAAATGCGGAAGTTGTATTTTTGAAACCTGTAGACCAAGTCAGTGCCAACTCTTCTGATCTGGCATGTTGTTAAGTTTCAAAAACCTCAAAAGTTTCGATTCTTGTAGACGACGAAAATATAGAAAATTCCAGATTGAGAACCCTTGGAAGTGGAAGTTCCAAATTATACAACTTAAAATGTGAGAGCTCGTACTACAAGACTGTGGATTCTGTGAATGCTTTCTGGCCTGGCATTTTGAAGTTTAAAAATCGTGAGAATAGCTGAAGCGCCCAATTGTAGGAGCCGGAAATGTGGAAACTCTCAGATTCAAAGAGTCTAACAATGGAACTTCCAGTTGAAGTAAAACTTGGAAATGTGTTGGCTTTGTTTTAAGACTTTTGAGACTGCAAATCACTAATAAAAGTCTTGAGATTGCTTGATCTGATATTTTGAAGTTCAAAAATCGCGAGTAGATCTGGAGCTTTCAACTCCAGAAACAGGAAATGAGGAACTTGGAATTTTTAAACGTGTGGGCTATAAGTCAGTGCTGAATCTTTTGATCTGGTATTCTGAAGTTTCTAAAACTCAAGAAGCTAGCCAAAACTTCCGATTTTTGAAGACGACGGAAATGTGAGGATTTCCAAGTCGAAGCTCTTTAGCAGTGAAACTTCTAATCATACCAAATTTAATACAAGTGAAAACTTTATCCACAGAACTTTTACTGTCACTGTTGGAATATGCTGACCTGACATTTCAAAGTTTAGTAAACGTGGAAGAGGCTGAAACTTTCAAATTGGAGAACTGAGAATGTGAAAGCTCGGACTACAAGACTGTGAACTCTGTGAATGCTTGCTGGCCTGGCATTTTGGAGTTCAAAAATCGTGGAAATGTTGAAACTCCCAATTGTAGGAACCGCAAATCAGAACTCTCCAGATTCAAAATTTCAACGATAAAACTTCCAATTCAAGTATAACTCGAGAATGAGTAAACTTCATTTCAAGACCTTTGAACCTGCAAATCATTGTTGAAAGTATTGAAACTTCCTGACCTGATATTTTGAAGTTTCAAAACCGGTATTAAGACTGAAACTTCCAACTTCAATTACAGGAAATATTAATGATGAATTTTTGGAACTTGTTACCATAAATCAGTGCTAAAATCTTCTGTTTTACCATATCATAGTTTCAAGAACCCAATAAAGTAGCCAAAACTTTGTATTTTTATAAAGACGGGAATATTGAAACTCCCAGATTTAAGTACTCTTCTTAACAGATGAATTTCGAATTATCGCGAATTTATTTATTCAGTCAAAACTTTGTGCATGGAACCGTGAGGATGTAGTGAATCACTGTTGAAACCGTTTGACCTAATCTTTTCAAGTTCAAAATTCAATGGCGAAGCTGAAACTCTCAATTTTGGGAAGGGAAATGTGGAAACTTACGAATTATAACGCTTTAACAGTCAACATAGCTTTATAAGTGAAGTTTCCAAATAAAAGAGCTAACCCGGTTGGTAGCACGCTGAGCTCGGCTCCGTTTTCAAAGGTGGAGGTCCCGGGTTCAAATCCGCACCGGGCCAGATGGACTTTTTTACGCGTCCCTTGGTACTGGGGCATCTACTACTGTGCGGTGATGTCCCGAGAAGAATGATAAAACAAAATAGCCACCGACAAAAACCCACACTAGAAATCCCCCACTTTGTTGATCCCAAACATAGAATCGTCGTTGTTTTAGTACAGAAAAACCCAGGAAATAGAATCCAGGAACGATTTTCCTTGAAACGAATTTCCTCGGAATTGATTTCCCGGAAGTAATTTCCCCTGGAAGAAATGTCCCCACAAGTAATTCCACCGGAATAAACTTCTCTCGGAAATGATTCCCTCTAGAGGGAATTTCCCCAGAAGAAATTCCACCAGAGTAAAGTTCCTTAAGAAATTATTTCCGCTGGAAGGAATTGTTCAAGAATCTCGAGAATTTCACCGGAATGAAATTCCCTTGGGAAGAATTTCTATAGATAAAATTCACCGAATCAGACAGAGCCAAAGCCATATGGAAAAATCACAAGGGAGACCAATGGAGCCCTATATAATGAATGCAGACAAAAGAGAGGTTACTGGAACTCTAAAAGCCACGAAAACACATGAGGGAGCTCATTGAGCCTCCAAACGACATATTGCGGCCTAAGGGGCTCAATATGTATAAATCCGAACGGTACGGAAAAATGCAAGAGGGCTCAGTAGAGCTTCAGAGATATTGGTGATACAAGAGGGCCCAAGAGGCTCTATATAACAAAAGAAGGCAAAAAGAGCCTCACTGGTACTCTGAAAGCCAATAAAAACTCTAGTGAGCTGATTAGAGCTCAAAACTACACATTTGGGTTGGCGAGGAAACAAGGGGTCCGACAGAAGAAACGACAAGGGGGCCTAATGAAGCTGTGTAAAATAAAAAAAGGCAGAAAGGGCTCCATGAAATCCTAGATTCCACGAAAACACATATTCTGATGCCACGAGAACACATGAGGGGGCTCATCAGGGCTCCAACTACTTTTGAGGACCCAAGGAGGCCGGAAAGAGCTCCGAATGATATGACGGCAGAAAGGTGATTACCATTCCTCAAAAGTGATGGAAAATGTGAGGGGGCTCAGCAGGGCTTCAAATCAAATTGAAAACACAATAAGGGAGCCACTGAAGCCCGGATAACATGGGATGGAGAAAGAGGGCCTATTGGAATCTTGGAAGCCATGAAGTGCATAAGGGGGCTCATTAGGGCTCCAATTATCCTTGAAGACACGAGGGGGTCCATTTTGGGACCGAATATCGCATAGAAGCACAAGAGCAAGAGGCATACTAGTGCTCCGAAAGCCTCAAAAAGTGTGGGCGGGCGCAGCAGAACTTCAAACGGTATTGAAGACACAAGGGGGTCCAATGAAGCTCTGTATAACGCAGAATGGAACCTACTGGTACCTACTCGGAAAGCCATGAAAAAACATAAGGAGACTTAGCAGGACTCCAGCTACATTTGAAGACACAATGGGGACCGATAGGGCTCCGAACATGATATTATGACGGCACAACGCTGCTTGCTGCTCCGGAAGTCACGGAAAATGTAAAGGGGCCCAGCATTAGGGCTTCAAATTACATTGAAGACAGAAAAGGTGTGCCCAATTGAGCTCTTGATATCATAAGACTGCAAAAGGGGCCTTACTGGAGGTCTGAAAGTTACTAAAAACGTAAGAGGGCTCATTTGGGGTTCAAAAATCAGACTTGAGAAGATGAGGGGCCCTCATAGAGCTTGAATATCATATGAAAGTACAGAAAGGGCTTATCAGCGCCCTGAATAATGCAAGAGGACTAAGCAGAGCTTCAAAGACATAAGGAAACCAGGTCGCAGGGTGCACAGTAGGGCTCCTATAAATAATACAAATAGAGATGAGGGGGGCTTACTGAAGTTCGAAAAGCAACGAAAAAACACAAGTGGACTTATTAAAGCAAAGGGCAAAATATTATTTTGCGACGGAGTGTCCGCGAAATAGATTGTCCGGTCACGTCCTAAAAGAAGAAGTAAATTTGATATTGTGTTTCGAGATACCTACTGTTCCCTCCAAGGGAAATCATTTCCGATGAAGGTTCATTGTGGTGGACTTTATTCTGAGGAAATTCCTTCCAGGGGAAATTATTTCCGGAAAAAGTTCATTCCGGTGAAATTATTTCTGGGGAAATTCCTTCTAGGGGAAATTATTTCCGTAGGAATTTTATTCCGGTGGAATTCCTTCTGGTGGAGTTCTTTCCAGGGGAAATTATTTCCGGGAAATTGGTTCCGGCGAAATTCTTTCAGGGGAAATTCGTTCCTGTTACGCAGAAAATGTCCTGCTGATGATGAGTAATGAAGATGATATCTGGCCTGATGACATTTTGAAGTTTGAAAACCTCGAATTGCTGGAGCTTCCAACTATGGAGACAAAGAAAAAGTAAACTTTTCAGGTTCAAATGAAGTTTCAACAATAGAACTCCCAATTGAGTATGTAACTTGAAAATGTGACAAACTCCGTTCCAAGACTTCTTGGGCTGCAATTCACTATTGAAGTATTGAACCTTCCTGGTCATTTGAAAGTTTGAAATCAAGATAGAGGTTGCAACTTTCATTTTTGAAAGCATTACATGTAGAAGTTGCATCTTCTTGCGAACAAATATGTTGGAACTGGAAAATAAGAGCGCTCTAACAGTTAAAACTTCGATATATAGTGCTATTCTGTAAAAAATAACACCCCATAAATGCTTCATGTGAAAATTCGTGTCGGCTATTGGCTGTTGCCTAGGTGATTTAACGTAACAGAGCCTTTATGGAATGTTATTCTTTAGAGAATGACACCAATAGTGTATAAGTGCATTTAAAGGCTTGAACTGTGTCTGCAGAAGCTTTAAAATGTAAAGCACAGTTTGAAACAGATTGACCCGACATTTTGATGTTTGGAAAACGTAAAAAGGCAAAAAGGGTGAAACTTGCAACTCTGGAAAACGCAAATGTGGAAAACTTCCATCAGAATGAGAGGCTGAACTACAAAACTTCCAAATTAGAGGGATGAAAGCGTGAAAGGGAAAAAGTCAGCACATGAGGTTGTGAATTGTTGTCGACTTTTCCTGGCCTCACATTAAGAAGTTTCAGAACCATGAAAGCAATGGCTGATGGCTGATTGGCTTAAACTTTCAACTATAAAAGCCGGAAATATGAAACTTTGCGCAGATTCAAAAGCTCTAACAATTGAACTTGCAATTGGAGTAGCTTGAAAATATTAAAACTTGATTTCAAGACTTTTTATAGACTGCAAATCACGATCCAAACATTGCTGCCTGAAATTTTGAAGTTTGAGTCATTATCATAATAATTGTATGAGTTCTAATTATGTTAACATCTGATGGTGTATTACCTACAGTTATGAGCATACCGTCAAAATAAAGCTTACGGAAATTGCTATTTATTTTTCCAATTGAAAGATATTGGCAACCCTCTCAAAAGAAAGTTAAAAATGTAAGCTCCCTTTCTATTAAAAAAAAAGAGCATTGTTGCCCTTGGTTGTTTTGGAAAAATCGATTTAGTATTTTTCAGCTGGGACGAACATCTGCCTACGATTATTCAGAATCACCGGTCACCGTTATCCATCAAGTCTAATACTTATTACAAAAAATATTTTGTTCAGCATTTCTGTTTTCTGATTCCAGGTCCCTAGAAATGACAATAGAAAAACAATATGTAACAAATATTAACTAAAATCTAAATTGGTAGAAAAAAAACAAATCGAGACATCGCGTGGAATTGAGGGTGGCTCCGTCTGCGCATTCACTCTAAAAATCCAGCGCACGCTCTGATGCAACGCGCGCGCAACGACATCATCACACGCATAGGTACCTATATACCACAACACATCAACAATCGTCGCGTCCGCATCAAGCCATCCCTGCCCGGCCCGATATGCGACGACGACAAAACACTCTCGAGAGCGCGCGCGGTGTCCAAGGGGAACGCCGCCGGATCCCCCCTTCCCATTGGCGCCGGGCCAAAAAGGGGCGTGCCCTGCCCCCCACCCGGGCACGTTTCAAAGCCGATTCGATTTTCCCGAGACCGCACTCGAAAAAGGGGGTGAGCGAGAGCGCGCCTCTGCTGCCGCTTGCATGCGATTGTCTACAACACGAAACAAACGAACTTTCACGGCCGTCTCCGGTCGTCGGCGCTCCCGCTGCACTCTAGCTCTGTGGGTTTTCGCGAAATGCCCTCCGAGCCGGGGATTTGCTCGTAAACCGGGCACGTTTCAATTTCAGAATGTGCAAACATAGAGATGTATGCAAATCTAGGCTGGCTGGGTATATGTGCGGGCGTATAAGCCGGCCATGGCTGGCTAAATCGGCACGTTTTGTATGCCATAGAACTATATAGGAAATCTGGAGGGAGAGAGAGAGCTGATGCTTTGAGCCGAGAGATTTGCGATTTGAGCCCGCGGAGCCGATGCACGCAGCGCGCGGCGTTTGTTTTGATTCGAAATGGCGGAGGCGCGCCCGCATCGCACGGTTGTTTTCCACGGCCTACTGCGATTTGCGGTTGCGAGCACTAGACCTTCGGTGGTTTTTTCCCTCTGCGGTTTTTCTTTCGGATTCGTTCCACCGCCGATGCCTGCCATTCGTTATCATCATCATTATTGGCATTGTTATTGTTATTATATTATTTTTATAGAGGATTGAGGTCAGAAGATGCAAAAAACTTCACTTTTTCTTATAAGTAGGCAGGCTGCTATATTTTTATTTGTTTTCTGTAGACAGCCTGCTAGCACTGAAAATGCGTTTTGTTTTAAATAATGAAACTGGAAAGTTGTAGATGTGAATGATACTATAAAACTCACTGGAGATCACGACGTGCGAATAAGGCATCCACCTGCACAATTGGCGGAGGAGCCGAAGATGGCCGAACTTGCAAGAATTTGACATTTTGTCGCGCACAGCACTGATAAATTAGGGGTTTCTTATGCGACTAAACAAGTTGTTGACGGGAATCGGTTTTATTAAATTTTTTTCGTCAAGTACCCCAGAGATTTTGATGGGATTCCATGTTTGTTCACCCTGATTTCGTTTGGATTACCCCACATTTTTTCAGAAGCCGAATGGCCCTAAAACACTGGAAAAGTTCCTAAGACAACGCTGAACGCTGGGACATTTTTTGACAAAGGAAAAAAATCATCAACATAATTTTGAGAGACGTAGAAAATTGAGTACATGGCCGTTTTTTTGGAAAAAGTTGTCATTGTCAACAAAAAGAATATGTTTTTTTTACATAATATTTATATTGGGTTTTCTAATACACTTAGTTCACTGTATGAGAAAAATGAGTTTTCATCTTTATTTTTGTATGAGAGAAATCCTCAAAATAGTTTTGGCCTGCTGTAAATATACAGCCGTAAGCCGGTACGAATATTTGTATCTGGGCTCCGATTTCCAGGAACGGATTTATTGAATGGGCGATGCCCATTGGGCAAATTCCGAATTTGTTATTTCGAAGAGAAAAGCTTTGATGTGGGGCAAACGGGGGGAATGAGCCAGCCGGTGGGGTATTTTTAGAAGGAGACGCGCACGTTCATGATTTTTAATTACTTTCGCCGAACAAAAGAGTAGCTGACGGGCTACCTGATGCGATGTGAACCGCAGTTGCGGGTATATAGGTGCCCGGTGTAACAATGGAACATCGCCGTGGGCACTTTTCGATCGAGTTGATTTCGGGCTGTGTGTACACTCACACATACAAGGCACGTCGTTCTATATGCTTTGGAAATATATGCAGCGTACAGGTAGGCATGACGCAATTATATACCTACGAAAGTGCAACCCACGGGAGGTCCTGTGGCCAGCGGTTCTCAAAATTACACATTTCTGGATCATCTGGAACGTTTCATCGCAGGCAATGAAAACCGAGGTCAGGAGGTTGAGCTCGGCGCAATTCAGGTCATGACAATGGAAGTTACGACAGCCGAGAGATGGATACCAGAAAAAATACGACCTGACTACAATAACTGTAGTCAGGCCAACCGAAGCCAGGACATCCGAGATCAAAACAGTCAAGGTCGGGACATTCAACTTCAGGACAATCCAGATCAGGACTACTTAGATCAGGACAACTATACTGTACGGTCAGAACAACCCACGCAATGACAATCAAGGCATTTTGATGGTAAGTGGAATAAACCCTATGCCTTTAGGTCAGAACAAGCAAGGCAATGGCAATCGAGGTCAGGACAACCAAGGTCTGGACCATTTGAGTCAGGACAAGTTAGATCAGATTGAGGTCATGACAGCCGAGGCCTGGATATTCGAGGCAGTGACAACTGAATCCAGAACAACTTCAAGATCAGATCAACTCAGACAATGACAACCAAAGCCCGGACAGCTGAGTTCAACGCAACTCAGGTCATGAAAGTTGAAGTTATGACGATCCAGGGATAAATGGCCGAAGCCAGTGCCAGGCCAGAATAACCAAGGACGGAACAGTCAAGTTCAGGTCAATCAAGGTTAGGACGACTGGAGTCAGGACAACTATGAAGCTAGGATAACCTAGGCGATGGCAATCAAGACATTTTGACGGTAAATGAACTGAAGCACTTGTAGGCCTGAAGAAGCAAGATAATGGCAACCCAAGGCCAGGACAACCAAGGTTGGGACAGTCGAGATCAGGACAACTGAAGTCAGGACAAGTAAGGTCAGATTGAAGTCATGACAACCGAGGCCTCGATAGTCGATGCCAAGACAACCAAGGTATTGACAACTTAGGTCACGACAGCAGAGATCAGGATAACCAAGGCAATAACAATCAAGGCTGAGCAGCTATATTAAGCACAGGTCATGACAATTGAAGTTATGACAACCGAAGTATGAATACCCAATGCCAGTGCGATCGAGCTAGTGATAATTCTAGTCAGGCCAATCAAGTACAGGACACTCAAGATCAGGACAACACTCGAGAGTCAGGACCACCTAGGGAATGACAACCAAGGCATTTTGATGATAGATGAACCAAACTCCAAACCTTTAGGTCCGGACGAGCAGGGCAATGGCAACCGAGGCCGGGACAATTGAGCTCGGGACAGCCAAGATAAGGACAATAAAGTTTAGGACAATGGAGGTCTGAACAACTAATCTCAGGCTAACTTGGATCAGGGCAAGTAAGGCCAGATTAAGTTCATGTTTTGCCAGCTAAAATTATAAAGTCACCAGATAGTGGTGAGTTATTCAGGGCTTTTGAATCTGGATCTTTGGATTAAATCGACATTACAGAGATCTTCTCTGCCGACTTTCTTGGAAAATCCACTTGTTTCTTGATTATGTTCCTGTCTCATATACGTTTTGTTACTTCAGTTATGGCGATTGTAATTAATTTTGAAACAAGTACGTTGGACGTGTCAAGTCGGTGAAGTATTGAGAAACCGGTAGACTCTAGCCTGCATTACCGACGTATCAAATTATAGGTGTGAGTTGAATCTTACAGAGCTCGTTTTTGCCGACTTCTTTAGGAATTCGCTCCCATTCTTTGGATTTCATCATTTTTATCAGCATGCTGTGCAGAATTGATAGTTTCGAGAGCTTAAAGTTCACGTTAATAAAATCGGCTGAGTAGCAGTGCTCTGCATTATCGGCAATTGATATGACTAGAACAGCTCAAATGAATCAAACGTTTCACAAGTTGGTATACCCAATGATCATATATCAGGCGGATCGTTCAGAAGACAAAAGTTGTGGAAATGAGCTAGATCGGCATTACAGAGCTCTGTATTACCGACTTCTTTCTTGCTCTGATATATGAAATATATCTGATTCATTGTGATTTGTTGTTTTCACATTTCTATTTTCATTGTCGTGGTCGATATGGTTGTTTTTGAATCAATTATCAAACTTTCGATGTTGGGGCTGACGAAGTCGAGCTCTGCTTTACCGGCAATTATAGTCGGAGTAGTCAAATGAGCTAAACGTTCAACAACTTTGTTATAACTGGAGTCATTCGTCATTGGAGCATTCATTCCATTTCCTACTCAACTTGAAGCCGTCCACGTAATTTCAGTTGCTATTTCTTTGAAGTTGCAAGGTCTCAATATTGAAAGTTATGAAAGTAGAGCTCTACATCACCGGCGATTGCGACCCAAACAAAGACATAACCAAATAATCGACACAGTAGCTGAAGTTATTTTGTTTCATTTCCAACTCTAAACTGCGATTGTTTTGGCATCTTTGGTCCATTCAAAGCTATCGAGTGTCAAAATGCGAGCCTACTTTGTATTGCAGAGCTCTGTATAACCGATTTCTTCAGTACAGTCATTCATCAAGCAAATTTATCTAGTTTTATTCCCACTTTCTTAACTTATTGCGATTGCTGTTCAGTTTTGAATAACATGTACACTCAAGTATAATTTTTCGTTTTTGAAGCAGATAAAGTCGAGGTCTGTTTTACCGGCGAATAACTAATGTACCAAATAAACCATACTTTTGACAGATCCATAACCATTTCGTCCTATAGCCAACTCTAAACTACCAGCAAAAGAGCTCCAACAGCATGTTACGAGTGCATTTCAGAACTGAATCAAATATGCGCTAATGCATGCTAGAATTACAGAGCTCTATATTGCCGATTTATTCAGAAGAAGTTAATAATTTTCTCTACACAACATTGCTCTCATTTTGACACTTTTGTCATCGCGATGATTATGTTTCTTGTCAACCAATCAATAGCTGCCTACATTTCAAGTTTTGCAGCTGGTTAAGTAGATATCTGCATTACTGCGTTACTGGCGACTGGTTATTATGAGCAAAAAAGCCAAGCCTCCACAGATTTATGAGCTTTTTATGACAGCCAACTCAAGACTGTCAAAGTTTATGTAAAGGTTGACTATTTTGAAGCATTTTGCATTTCAAAAATACTCTAGAGCTGTGAAAAGTGAACGTGCGAGCTGATTGATATCACAGAGATCTGTATCATCGGCAGAGCCGAAAAATTTCCATTCATCCAATTTTACCAGTTTATTTCTGATCTAATCAAATAATAGTTCCTGTGATTGCCATTTATTCAGAAATCAGTACATACCGCCTAGTTTTGGAGAGTAGAGCTCTGCAATATCGGCGATTATCATAATTAGAATAACCCGATGAACCGAACGTTCGATCATTCGATACAATAATTATCTTTTTCTTTTCACCTCAGTATTAGTCACGGTTTATCGGCGATACATTGAATAGGCAATACATGTAAAAATTGATCTAGGTCGGCGTTACAGAGCTCTCATTCACCAACTTTCTGATTCATAGAATACATACAAAATAATTTGATTCGTTCTGTTCTTTCGCATTTCTTCTTTCATCATCGTGGTCGTCATAGTCATTTCTGTATCATAAAGTTTTCGATCTTGGAGCTGCTGAAGTCGAGTTCTGCCTTACCGGCTGCTATAGCCAGAATAGCCAAATGAACTAAACGCTTGACAACTTTATCATCATTGAAGCCATTCTGTTCCCTAACCAACTTGAAGCTGTCCATGTAATTCGAGTAGCTGTTTTTCTTCAAGTAGCAATCTCTCAGTATTAAAAGTTATAAAACTAGAGCTCTACATTATCTGCGCTTGCGTCTCAATTGAACAACGAAAGTACCAAATTATCCACAAAGTAGCTGAAGCGATCTTGCTCAATCTCCAACTCGAAACTGGCATTTTTCAATAGTTGAATCTATTTGAAGCCAGCAAATGTAAAAATGCAAGCTCACACAGCATTGCAGAACTCTGTATTATCGATTTCTGCAGCACAATCATTCTTCAAGCAGATTTTGTCAGTTTCTGCCATTTTCCTTGTTTATTATCGTGATTTTTTTCAGTTACAAGTAATATGTACAATCAAGTACATTCAATGTTTCTGATGTGAATTGAATCGAGATTTCATTACCGGCAATTGACAAATATATTCATCAAACCCAGTTTCTGATAGATCTATGCAGCCAAGACTGTTTCTTCCCATAGCGAACTCTAAACTGCGATCAAAACTGCATTTCATGGATACACTGCAAAGCTATATCAAATATAAGAATGCATGCTGGAATTACAGAGCTCTATATCACCGACTTCTTCAGGGGAAGTGAATAATCTATTTTCACGGCTTTGTTTAATTTTTTTTACTTTTGCCATCGCGATGATTATTATCAATCCGGCCAATCGATTGATTCGATACCCACATTTCAGATTTTGTAGCAGGCAAAGTAGATCTGCATAACTGGCTATTGGTTACTATGAGCAAAAATGCCAAACCTCCACAGATTATTGATAAGCCTTTCCCTTACAAAGGTAACTTAGTCAAAGTTTGAGTAATGGTTGACAATTTTAGAGAGTGTCGAATTTCATGAATACATCTTGAAGCTGTCAAAGGTGAACATTCGAGCTAGTCTATATTACAGAGATCTGTATTACCGACAAAGCCAAAGAACAGAGACAAAAGCATTCGTTTTCATTTGTTCCGCCAGATTCCTACTTATGTAATCAAATTCTGCTGTTACGATTGCTGTTTTTCTCAAACCTGTACCTACATATGATTATTGGAGAGTAGAGCTCTGCATTACCAGCAGTTAACTAACATTTAGCCGAATATTGGACCTAATCGTCAAAAAATCATCAATTGAACTCAGAAGTTGAGTATTCCTTTCCACTGCCAACTTGGAATTGTCATGGTCCATAGGTGCCTGTGGATCCATTTGGTGGATCAGAGCTCTGCATTACCGACAAGTAACTAAGATATAGTCAAATTAACCAAACTTTTGACTGATTTTGGAACGCAATTCTGTATCAATAACTGAATATATTTCTTTCCAGTGCCACCTTGAAACTATTGTGCGGTACCAGTGAACCATTTTGAAGCTTCTTCCAGCCTATGCCAAAAACATTTTAGAGCAATCAAACTGGTATAAGCGAGAACTCGAGATCGATGTTATATAGAGTCCTGTATTACCAAAAGCGTTCATTTTCTCCTGATTCTTCCAACTCACGTTATGTTTCCTTGGTAATCACGATAATTATTTATTTCTAGATCATTCCAAGCTTAGCGACTGGTGAAGCAGAGCTCTGCATTACCATGCACTATTCAAGATGAAACCAAACTTTTGACGAATTAATTCAACTAAAGCGCCGTTTCGTTCCGTGGCCAACTGCATAATTGTCTTGCTTTGGATATGCCTAGTGGATTATTTCGGAGCTCTTGTACCTAAACCTGAGCATCAGACCCGCCGCAAAAAAGGACGAGCATAAAGACTGTAGCAAGAGCGCGGAAAGAAAAAAATTGGGGACCGCTGGTCCAGAACAAAACGGCGTCGCCGCGGCCAAGTACGACGAAAAACGGCCGTTGTACAGGTAGGCACGACGACGACGATGATGACTGTGGATGACTGTTCGAATCGCACGGTTTGAAAGCGCCATCATCGAAGGTCGTGAAAAAATACAACAAGAAGTCGGCCGTCATCGAGTGTGCCGCGCGCGGTTGTTTAGCTGCTGCATCATCAACATGGCTCCTTTTTGACTCTGTCCGATGGCTCGAAGAACAGCCGAAAGAATAATAATAAGAGAAAAGAGAACGGACAAGACGCCATGTACCCATGTAGGCAGCGCTCGCCTATAGAGATCCCGATCAAAACATTTCATGCACAAAGCTCGAGGGCGCTTATCTTCGATCTCTGAATGATTGGATTCACGCAAGCCCAAATGCCGAGTGCCGGGGTATGAACATTTTGGCTTCCATACACGTTGAAATGACGAGACTTACCTTGATGATGTCCGGTGATGGCCGCCGTCTTGTTGCCGTTCAGATAATCGTCTTTGCATATAAACTTGTTGTCGTCTAAAACGTACAGTTCTTCGCCCGTCGATAGCTGTTTTCGGCACACGAGGCAAGTGAAACAGTTGAGGTGAAACACTTTGTCCCTAGCCTTCCGCACCAAGTCACTGGGAGATATGCCCTGAGCACAACCACCGCACTTTGTTCCATATCTCCTGAAATCAAAGAAAACACGTTTCAATACCTCCACTTGGCAGGAATGTTCGAAAAGCAGTATCGCGATGGTTCAAGAGGTCTTCCCAAAGGTTCGTCGCTTGACCGGCTATCGGGGTCTCCTTGAATTGTTTTATATTTTGACCAGTGCTTCTTCTTGTTTTCAGCTATAATATGTTCAATTCAATATAATACTCTTCTGCAGGATTTACCATTTCTAACAAAGACTTATCTTAGACTGGAATTTCTATCTGCTTCACCAGAGCAGCTCACCAAGCTAACGTTTCTCTAATAAAGGCAAATATTGTATGAAGATTCTTATCACTCTACAATTGACAAAATGTTTGGTGAAATGCGACATTTTATTGGAAAAAAACTTATTTTTCATTCTTCTGAGAGTCATCAAGAGTTTCCCTCTATTAAATCATTCGTGATGATGTTCTGCAAACGCTCACGTTTCTCGCGGGCGCTTTTAATGCCTGTATCAATTTCTCTGGCCCCTATATCGAAAGAAAAACACCGGCAGTTAAGCGAGGTTTTATCGCAAAGACCAAAGACTGTTCTCTAATCTCACACCGCCTGACGGTGTGTTCGGTTTTATATGGAGGAAGAAAATAATTTACAATAAAATCCCCGCAATTTTCCGCAAGCGCGAACAATTTGTTGTAAGAGCCGTAAAATTTACGGCATTTAAACCGTAAAAGGAGCTTTTATTGCTTATTGAAACACTGTACCTATACTAATGATTTTTGATGATGCATTTTGGTGTAGCAAATGTATACTGCACGCAGGTTGGGGGAGGAAAACAGCGATAAAATGTCGGCGCGCACAAAGTACTATACGTAAATCCGGCAAATTCAGCTAGGAATCCAGCAGTTTTTTTCTGAGCTTTCGGTGTATTCGAGACAAGAATAGTGGAAACAAGAAAGAGAGCAATCCAAAAAGACACAGTGACTTGAAAAAATCAGATGTTTTTCCAACAGTAACAATGTATCAAGCTACCCAGTGAGCTCAACATCGTTGATAAAACGTTTGAAACAGCTTGAAATCAAACGTATCGGGAACGTTGAAAAAAATAACAAAAAATTCACGCATTTGGAAATTCTTATCAATAACTCAGACTGGCGTTGACCGAAGCGGTGATTTAGGAGTCAGGGTGCCCTCTTCCGGTGTGGCTCTGATTTACTGGCTTGCATACTTCAGGGTTGATTCAACGATCATTTTGTTATGAGAATGTGACATTTTTCTCGAAACTTCTCTGGCACGTTTCGATCAAAATTGAAACGGAACCTCTTATTTTCTAACTTTTTCCAAATCATAACTGGAATTAAAAAACATTCCGAGAGTTTTGTTTGTTCAACAGTGATTTTTTGAAATAATACATACATACAGGTGATTTTTTGGAAAGGGAGACATCTAGGACACATATTGTCAAATTCATATATTTATTCAGCCCTTTCGCTCCCACCCCACCCTACTTTAGAATTTCGAATAGCATTACCTATATCTTGCGATGATATACATCAAATTAAAGGCAATGAAATTCTCATTCTGTCAAACATATTTTGAAATCTTTTGAACCACCGCCAACTCTTCTCAAAATATTTCCATTGTCAATTGAAGGTGAATTTTCCTCCTATTGACTACCGATCTTGGAGAAATAGATTTTTTAGCAAAAACAGGTCGATTTCTATCTCAAGGGGAACATCCAAGGCACGTATCTATCGCCAAATTTTTATCTTCAACCCCTTCGCCTCCCAATTGAGAGAATTTTTGAAAAGAGCAACAAGGTGAATAAGAATTTTTGAAATAATGTTCCACAGAATTTTTTTTTTATCAGCTTGAATCTGATGTATCACAGGTAGATATTATTTGAAATTTCAAAGTAGGGTAGGGTGGGGCCGAAGAGGTTGAAGATAAAATTTTGTCTCAAAACTTTCCTTAAATTAACAACGACATAATTTCTGAAAGGGTTGAGGGTTCATCCAAGAAAAATTAGAATATGTTTGACAGAAAGAGAATTTCATACCTCCAATTTGATGTATCACAACATAGGTATCGCCGTTTGAAATTCTAAAGTAGGGGAGGATGATGCAAAGGGGTTGAAGATGGAAATTTGACAATGTGTGTCCTACATGAGGTCAACAATCAGGTTATTGAAGATGGTATCTTGCAGTCAAAAGATTACCCTATCGAGAACCACAAAAATATAAAAAATTGGGCTTTTTTTTCGAGATATCCCCATTTTTACCGAGGCAAGATTTCGGAGTAGTTCACTTCAATAGGAGCCTACAGGACAGGGTGTATTTCCACATGGTCTATTTTGTTGTAAATAGCTGATTTTCCAGATTTTTCAATGAAACTGTCCCGATTTTTGTTGACACACTAAATTTCCGAGAAAATTTCCGGTTAGAATTCTGGATTTTTGTTTAGAATTGGTAGATTGTTGCTAAAACTTGCTTAATCTGAGCTGACGACTTCCCAAATTGTATCTAAAACCCATCAAAGTATCATCCAAAATTGCTAAGTTGTAGCCGAAAATTGCTAACGCTTCGTAAAGCTTGCTGAATTGTAGCTGAATATTGCTAAAGTTTGATCAAAATTGCTCAGTTTTACGTTATGCTAAAACTTGCTGGATCATCGCTGAAACGTGAAACGTGATAAATTTTTTCTTACAACATGATTGTTAAATTTTTGTTGATCGTTGCTGAAACTTGCAGCAATTTTTGTTGGAAATCGCTCAATTGTTTTTGCTTGGAGTCACTTGATTGCTATTAATGAGAATCGCTACAATCCAGTTGAAAACCGCCGCTTTTAGTATACACGCGGAGCATTTTAAGAAATCGTAATTATTGTTGCTAAAAGTTTCTCAACTTAATCAAAACTTGCTGAGCTTTTGCTGCAAGATGCTTCATTTTGTTTGAAAATTGCTGGATTTCTCTTAAAATTACTGAGATTCGCACAAATTCGTTGACTTTAGATTGGAAATTGTTGAATTGTTGATGAAAACTGCTCAATTTGCTAAAATTCACTCAAGTTTTGCTGAAATTGGCTGGAGTCTCCTAAAACTTGCTACATTTGTGTTAGAGATCGTTCAATATTTGCTCAGAATTGCTAAATAGATTATTAGGTTTGCTAAACTGTGAATAACATAGCTACTCTGTTGACAAAGCTGGATTGTGCTGAAACTTGGCCGATGCTTGGTTTAAGATTGCTGAATTTTGCTGAAAACTGTTGAATATGCGGAAACTAGTCCAAAATCGCCAAATTCATCCGAAAATCTCTCAAAATATGCTAAATAAAGCTTGCTGAATCTTGATTGCAAATTGTGGTTTCGAATTACGTTCCCTCGAAAAATTGCTGAATTGTAGAATTAACTTCTTGAATGTTCATTCAAGATATCTAAATGGTTGCACAAAATTGCTAAAGTCTTACAACTTGCTGAGTCTCTGCTGAAACACGCACTACCTCTATGTTGAAAATTGCTACATTGATGCAAACTTGCTGAGGTTTCGCTGAAACTTGCTACACTTCTGCCAAAATGCTCTACATTTGTGATGGACATTAACAAATTTTTGTTTGTTGCTTTTGTTTTTTCCGCTGAAACTTGCAATTTTTGTCAGAAATTGCTGAATATTCACTTGAAATTGCTAAATTGATGATACTTGCTGAATTTTGATTTATAACATTGTCACTTTGTTGCCGAAAGCTGGATTGTGCTTAGTGTTGCCGTCTAGAGTTAGACTTTCTAGACTCTTGTCTTGAAAAGGCGTCAAGACTTAGACAAGACCTCTAGAAACTCTTGTCTTGAAATTTCTAGACAAGACAAGAGTAGGGCTGTCAAGATCAAGAGTCTTGATTGGACTCTTGAAAAGGAAAAATGAAAAAATCTGATATATTCCTCTCCGCTGATGGTTTTCATTTTCTACTGAATGTGTGATTAGATTGGAGATCTCTTACAGAGTTTATTGACAACATGAAATAACATAAATAAGGGTAAACGGTATGACAAAATGCTATTCAAAACTATATTTACTTGAAATGAAAATGATTGCAAAGGGTTCTCATGCTATTTTTCTTTTATTTGTTGAAATCAAAGTACCAAGATCACTACAGACGATATAAAATATCTCGTCTCAAAAGTCCCTACTTTTTTCAGAAAAAAATCTGGGAATTTGAGAGTTTAAATTGGGAAAATAATGAAGCAATAAACCTGTTCTGCGTTTGCGCACTAGGTAGGCCATCATGTCATCATGCATCGACGGTTGTTGCCATGCTGTGTCTGACAGGTAGTCTACAGTCCATGAATATTTTGAAAATTGGGAAAACAAAACAACACATAGAAGCATCTTTCTGTATATCGTGAATTTTATATGTATATCCGTAGATGTACAGGGTGATTCACCACCAAATGGACATAGCCTAAGGGTAGGTCCAGTTTTACCAGGCGAACCAGGATCTGGCTTTGAAATTTTTCTAACACTGTTTGTTTCGAAGTTACAGGGTGATTCATGTATTTTGTCGAATTTTTTGACAAGCCGTATCTTCCGAACGACCGAATAGATTGGATTGAAACTTTGTGGGTTGATTCTTCTATTGATATCTGACACATCGCCCTATCAAACAGTTTGAAGTTTCCAGGGCCGGCCTTGTAAAAATAATCTTCAAAGCTTTTTTCAAAAAAATACATTCTGTATGCACATTTTCCGAATTTTATTTTCAAATTCGAAGACTACATCAAACATGCTAATAATAACGCGAAAAAAATTGCTTGGCACCATTGATCTGTCAAGAAAATTTTGACAATCGTAATGATTTTTGAGGTTAGGATTTTTTCTAAATTATTATTTTCAAATATTTGCAAATGATCTATTATGGCCCTGAATTTCAGCCGTTTCGTCAGAAAAATGAAAATGACATTTTTCTCGTTTTCTCAGAAATAACAAAAAATTTCATCAGAATTTTCAAAAAATTTTTGATACGTTCCTCAATTTCAGCTCAAATTGGGATAGAAGTGAAGCTGAGGTACGTGACAATAATTTTTTGAAAATTCAGCTGAAACTTTTTGTTACTACTGAGAAAACGAGAAAAATGTCATTTTTACTTTAATGACAAAACGGCTGAAATTTGGGGCCATAATAAATCATTTGTGAATATTTGAAAATAATAATTTACAAAAAATCCTAACCTCAAAAATCATCAGGATCATCAATTTTCTTTTGACAGCTTGATGGTGCCAAGCAATTTTTTTTGCGATATTGATAGCATGTTTCATGTAGTTTTTGAATATGAAAATGAATTTTGAATAATATGCATACAGAGTGTCTTTTTTCAAAAACGCTTTGGAATTTTTTTTTCAAGGCCGGCCCTGGAAATTTTTAACTCTTTGATAAAGTGATGTGTCAGATATCAATAGAAGAATAAACCCATAAAATTTCAAACCAATCTGTTGGGTTGTTCTAAAGTTATGGCTTGTCAAAAAATTCTACGAAATACATGAATCACCCTGTAGCTTCGAAACGAATAGCGTTAGAAAAATTACCTATCCTTAAGCTATGTCTATTTGGTGGTGAATCACCCTGTATATGTATTAGTCCGGATGTTAAGGTATAATACCCTTCACTTTTATAACAAGCAATGCCACTTGGCATACCTGTTGCCGAGACCATGTTTGACCGATTAAGATCAGGAGCCAAAGTCGCAAGCAATGCAGGCGTCGTATACAGGGTGTCGTATAGAAAAAAAAGTTAAAAATTCGTATATGATTAAACAAACCAGATGGATTCACGTGAATAGGCACATACATTCACAATATATTTCTCATCAAGAAATAGTCAACGAATTTGAAAAATCTTGAGCGGTTTCTGAAAAATTCAGGAGAAACTGAATTTTCTTCTGAATTTTTTTTTTCTCGGTAAATCAGTGAATTTCCAAGATATCGAAGTGCAACTTGGCAGTTTTATTGCCAATATTGTCATGAATCAAAAACAATCAAGAGCCAAATGCAAGACTTGCTATTCCCACAAATAAGACAGTCAACTTTTTTTTCTTCGCGACCGCCATTTTGAATCTCCGTTTCACTTAACAGTTGAAAAAGTGACCGCCGAATGTAAGATAGTTGGCATCCAGTCACCCCATTATAAAAAAGATAGCCTTGAAGCAAGATAAGGGTCTCTTCGTCAAGAAAACAATGTTTCCCAAAGTTTTCATGGTAATACGCATTTGCAGCGCCTGTTATGGGTGATCAGAGATCTGAAAGAGCAGAGTGAGTTCTTTGTTACAATTTTACATTAATTTTGAGGATAATTACCAAAATTCATGATGATCGGTCCAAAGGTTAACTTTTGATGGCTTGCTGAACAAAATAAATGGCGCTTTTAGTTGAGAAATGCAAAAAAAATCGAGCAACCATTATCGTGTGTCGCTCACTAAGAGAAGGCTATTGGTAAAACTGGAACTAATCAACGCTGAAATGTTTTGGGAGAGTCAACCCTATATTCTTGAGCCATAAGATGTTAGACACATGCGTCCAGTTGTCAGAGAGAAGACATAAAAGACTTGCATGCAGAAAGTTTTTTCCAAGTTTCGAGCCACGTATTATTTTCAGAAAGCTACCAAAATTTTGTCTCTGGACCGATGATGACGAATTTTGGTACTAAATTCCAAAATGGATGTAATATTGTTATTCATCAACTTTTGGTGGGTTTCTGAATAAAATATGTAAATAAGAACTTTGAATTTTTTTCTGCATGCACGCCTTCCATGTCTTCTCTCTGGCAACCGGACTCATCTGTCTAACATTTATTGGCTCAAGAATATAAGTTTCAATCTCACAAAACATTTCAGCGTTGATTGGTTTCAGTTTTTGCGATAGCCTTCTCTTAGTGAAGGATAACATGTAATTGATTGCCCGATTTTTTTTGCATTTTCCACCAAAAAGCACCACATATTTGGTTCAGCAAACCACCAAAAGTCTACCTTTGGACCGATGATGATGAATTTTGTTATTTCGTTCCAAAATGAATGTAGTATTGTGACAAAGTACTCACTTTGCTTATTCAAATTTCTCACTAGCCATCACAGGCGCTGCAAATGCGTATTACCATGAAAACCTTAGGTGACAATGTTTTCTCGACGAGGACACCCTCACCTTGCTTCAAGGCTATCTGTTTTGTGATAGGGTGACTGGATGCCAACTTTCTCACATTCGACTGTCATTTTCCCAACTGTTGAGTGAAACGGAGAACCAAGATGGCGGTCGCGAAGAAAAAAAAGTTGTCTGTCTTACTTCTGGAAATAGCAGGCCTTGCATTTGGCTCCTGATCGTTTTTGATTGATGACAATACTCGCCGTAAACCTATTAAGTTGCACTTCGATATCTTGAAAATTCACTGATTTACCGAGAAATGAAATATTCCGAAGAAAATTCAGTTTTTTCGGAATATTCCAGGAACCACTCAAGATTTTCCAGAACTGTTGACTCTTTCTTGAAGGGTAATATATTGCGGATATATGTGCCTATTCACGTGAATCCACCTGGTTTGGTTAATGATATACGAATGTTCCACTTTTTTCTATACGACACCCTGTATACGGCGCCTGCATCACTAACAACTTTGGCTCCTGATCTTAATCGGTCAAACATGGTCCCGGCAACAGGTATGCCAAGTGGCATTGCTTGTTATGAAAGTGAAGAGCGCCCCCTAAATTTTGACCTTAGCGTCCAGACTATATGTCCAGAGAACGGGAAAGCGTTGCCAGAGAGATGCCATGTCGAATTATAATAATGTCTTGTAATTATATATTCATTCACATGACATCTCCTCCAGACTCTGTAGTCTGTATGTCTTTACTGTTTTTCCGGTTCTCATGCGAAAGTTTCGTCCAAGTGATTTTTTTCAAGGACTGATGCTCCAACATCTCCATTTCTACTTTTCCAAAAAATACCTGCGCCTTCTCAGATCGCAACTTCTAAAAAATTAGGTAGCTTGATGAAGCTTTTGGTCAATAGTTGCGAAACAAAGTGTTTCTTGCCAATAAAAGGAGAATGATTCAGACAACATGCTGCAGCCAGATATCCTTCCAATGTACCAAGGCAAAATACTGATTAGGCTGGTGTTCTTCCTACGACTTGAGTGAAGTTGATCTTTTTGCCGCGTCAGGTTGACACAAGCGGGAACCTGACACAGGTCTGCAAATAATCGGTATATTTTCGACAAAAATATTGGACCACGTCACAGAAAAATAATATTGAAGTTGATTGTTCAACTTTTTCTTGACTGCGACTCTTTCGTTGACTATTTCTTGACGTTCATGGCAACCTTGTATTGTTCTTGGCTTGTTTATTCATTCGATTCGAGCCGATGGACTGCGGTGAGTTGAATTTCTATATCCTTACCCGCTGCCAGATTTTTTGATGACTTTTTTAAATGAACAGTAGTTGACTATATTTATTCAGGCATCAACCTACGGCTATATAAAATCGTATCTTGTTATTTTATATAAGACCACATTGCAGAAACACGTCTCTACTAACAGGTCGGGGGTGGCGGTGGCAATCTTTTCTCTCAGCATTCACACCAATGATAAATTTCAGTGCCGCTGAAAGTTGATCATTGTTTTGAGATTTGAACGTAATTAAACCGTAAAATATTTTATTGAAGCGCAGTCCCTATTCGAAGGGTGCTCCTTGCTCCTCACAGTTTCTCTGTTTTTTTTTGCTAAAAGATGTTGATATTTCTGTCACGTATTTTTCTTGGAAAAAAAGGTTTTTTAGTAATTAAATTTCAAGAGTCTATATAGACTCTCGAAAAATTTCCATCAAGAGTTAGAGTCTTGTCTTGAAATTTTGAAATAATCTTGATATTTCAAGACAAGACAAGAGTAGGGTAACTCTTGTCTTGTCTTGTCTAGACGGCAACACTAATTGTGCTGAAACTTGGCCAAGTTCTGGTTTAAAATTGCTGAATTTGGCTGAACATTGCTGAATCTTGAGGTAACTTGTTGAGTTTTTATTCAAAATTGCTGAAAACTGATATGAATCTCACAAAATTCCGGTAGAAATATTCAAGTTTTTGTTCAGAATTCCTAGAGTTTGCTGAAAATTGCTGAATTGTTGCTAACATTTCCTAAATGTTTATCCGAAATTGTAAAATGTTGCTGGAAATAGCTAATGTTTTGCTAAAGCCTGCTGAATCTTTGCCAGAACATGCTAAAGTATTGTTGAGACTTGCTAAACTTGCTACATGTTTGCTGGAATTCTCTACATGTGTGGTGGAAATTGACAAATTCTTGTTTCTGAATTATTCTGAAAATAGCTGGAATTTGCTCAGATTTGCTGAATTTTGATTCAGAATTGTTGAAATGTTGCTGAAAGTCGCTCTATTTTACTGAAATTTGCTGGAGTATTGTTGAAATTGCTCTATTTTTGTAAGAAATTGCTAAATATCAATTCAACTCTGCTGAATTTATGATGGAGCTTGTTAAATTTTGAATAACATCGCTAATTTTCTGCTGATAGCTGAATTGTGCTGAAACTTGGCCAACTTTTGGTTTAAAACTGCTGAATTTTGCTGAAAATTGTTGAAATGTGCAAAAAGTTGTCAATCACTTGTCAAAAATTGCTGATTTCAGCTTAAAGTTGTTGGAAAATTTTCAAGCTTGCTGAAGTTTGGTTGAGAATTTTGTTGGGAATTATATTTTCCTATGAAGTTGTTGAATAGTTGAATGACTTGTTATAGAAATTGATGAATTTTTGTTTGTTGCTTTGTTGCACTGCTCCAAGTGTGCTGGAAATTGTTAATTGTTTCCTTGGAATTAATAAACTCAAACTTGCCACATTTTCGCTGGAAAACTGCTGAATTCACCTGAAAAATTTCCATCCGCTAAAATCATCCAGGTGTAGATCTAGCTAAATTCCAGTTGAAATATCTGAATTTTTGTTTAGAACTGCTAGAATTTTCTTGAAAATTTGCTGTATTGTTGCTGAAACTTGCTGAATCTCTATTCGAAATTGCTGAATTGTTGCTGAAACTCGCTAAATCTTCGCTGAAACATGCTAAACTCATGTTGAAAATTGCTACATTGATGAAAACTTGCTGAATTTTTGTGAAATTTTTTTACATTGGTGATTAACACCGGAAACTTTTTTGTTCGCGGCTTTTGTCGCATTGTTCGAGTGGTGCTGAAAACGGTTCATTATTTGCTAAAACTTGCTAACTCATGAGCGGAAATAATGAATTGTTGCTAGAATCCGATTAGTTTTGTTCAATATTGTTGAAGCTTGCTGAATTGTTTGTTTGAAATTGCTGAAAAGCTGCAGTGCCGATTATCAAGCAAACAGCCGGCTCCGGTTACAATACACGGAGCCGGAGCCGGCTACGGATGCACTTTTTTTTTAATGATTTTTTTTTATATTTTCTCGAATTTGAAACTATCCATTTTTCCTTAATTTTGAAGAAAATATGTTTAAATCATGGGAAGAATTGTAAGATATTGTATAATTATGACTTCTGAACAATTGACTTGGTGTCACATCACATCAGACAGATGTATGTTAGTGAAATCAGAACGCTGAATAATATTCCCTTGCGGAGGCGATTTGAAGAAGAATTTTGAAGAAAATCAGAGAAGATTGCAATATTTCAAATTATAGACCATATTCTAGATAATTGAAATATCAAAATATTTACATGCATCAATTTTTCTTGAGCCAGACCTTTCTCTCGAATTCTTGCCTCACAGAGAGAAGCCACAAAATTAATCTGGATGAATTCATTTGAACAATAAGTGTAAAATGTAAAATGTGTGTAAAGTGTGAAATCTTTCTTCTGTTGGTTTTGACTTGCCTTGAGGTCCTCTATTTGCCCTGACCAAGGTCACTGATGAATCACTCTGTATAGTCAATTTCTCAATCAATCCTCCAAACTGGTTGAATAGCCACCCTACTCTGCCATGTTTTCTGCGAAAAGGCCTTTTTCCAATACCTGCACTTGTCGTATTTTTTATGTTACTTCGCATAAAATTCAGCCAAAACAACCAATAAAACTCGGCTTGGCAACATGGACCACCCGTTCATACCCCCGTTGTGGAGTACAGGTTGGCATCAAATCGAAATAAGTGTTTGTTCAATTGCAAGGACAATTTGGCGCAGTCCGAGCATGCAAAGACCAACTTTACGACCGACTCTTGTGAACACATTCCAGGTTTCGACCACCCGTTACATCGCCTTTCGGTTTTGTATCAGCTAATATGGAAATAAAGTCCAATATTGAAGCTGAAGATCGAAATTTTTGGTTGGCCCGTGAGAAGAAATGCGGCAAAAATCCAATGATCAGAACTGGGCAGTATTGGATCGCAAGAAGAATGGGATATAAGGAATATTTTTAGCTAGCGAAAAAAATCGCAAGCTACAGCTTGAAATATAGAAGCTTGTGTATAGGAATGGAGCAGAAAAATAATACTTAGTTGGAAAAGATAGAATCACGGGCCCAAGCAGTCTTCAGGCTGAAAGCTTATTGATATCAGCGATGCATCAGAATGTTTAATTTTTCTTCTTTCATACCTTTCCAAGCTGAAGTTAAAACTTCTAAACTTTTGGAGGATGAAGGACAATAAATCAAACACAGAAAATTTCACTTTCAACCGCATGCATGCACCACTCAGCATGGTCATATCCCAGTGAATCCGCACCATCAGCCGGTGTCAGTAGTTTATCACCGGATGAAACGAGACCAAGAAAAGACAATGGCGTGAGAAATTTCACGGGACGTTTCTCGATTTCGACGCGCTTGAATGACGACGCCCGTTGAAAGCTTTGAAGCTTTCATCAAAAACGACCAAATTTCGCATCGCATCCAAGATATATTTTTCGAAAAATCCGTTTATCGCACAGCTCAAATTGCGACACGCAAGTCTTGCGATATATCTGGCGGACGTAGACATAATTCGATTAAAAATTCAATTAATTTCTTTCAGATTCCAGATTCCAATCTAGATTATAGGGACGAAAGCCATCAGAGGTTATCGATTTGGCGCAAGCAAATATTTTTGTTTTCGTACCCTGTTTTTTTTTTTTTTGGTTTTGTTTAACCGATTGGAGAACTGTAACGGAAATGACGTTCGGGAAAATTTTGCATCACGCAACGAGATCCAAATTTAGTTGTTGAAAAAACTCCGAATTCAGTCGTATTTTGTTGTTTTATCTTTTCTCTAGCACTATGGTCAACAAATAGTACCTAAATATGTCTTCAAGTTCGAACTATATTTGCTTTCATGTATAAACAACTCAACAATTGGAGTGGCCCAGCTGTATTTTTCAAATAAATTCGAATCATACTAGCTTCCGAAGGTGTACGACAAATTTGAAAGGTTTTTTCCTCCAATTTATGCGTTCTTCATCTTGCATAAACTGAAAAGTTTTCATGACCCTCAATTCCGGGAAGCATTTAGCTGGATTATATCAACTATAGAAGGTCGGCATACTCATATTTCGAACAGGTTTTCCAATTTTCTGTAAATATTTTTCAACTATTTACTTGACTGACTTCCAAATACCAAACTAAACCAACCAAAAACCAACTACAGTGCTCAACAATTGAAGTGGAACACCTGAAAATTTTGGTCAAATTAAAATGGTCGTATTTTTGGAAGAAAAATCCGAATTGCAATAAATTTTTTTCCCTGGACAGCTAATGTCTTAGACTACAGCATGACATAATTTTTTCTTGTTAAAAGCTTTTCATATTATTTATACAGGGTGTAGTAGTGAGGTACTGCAAAAAATGTGAAGTTTGCACCCCTCCCGATCCGCGAAAACATTTTTTTGAATTTTTCCAACTTGTTCTGGAGAAACTTTGAACCCATACCTCGAAACGGTTTTTTGGGTTCTCGTTTATCTCTGTCAATTACAGGGTGATCTCGAAAAAGTGATATTTTAGGCTTTCAATGGTAACTTCTTTCATTGTTATCCGATTTTAAACTTCTTTGGCTCATATTGAAGCTGAAACTTCAGGCAAGAACAGTGTGAGGTCAAAACTCATTGAAGACAACAATTCAATATAAGGGGATGTGTCAAAAGTGACCCGAATGCAAAACAGCTTCCGACTTTCCGTTTAATAACAGATAAGAACAAATTGAAACGTGTCTTCAAAGGATCCGCTAATTCGGACCATTTTGATCTGCTTTTCGCTTCAGTTGTCCAAGAAAATGTCCGTGGTAGAACCGAAACTTGACTGCGTGTTTCCGCGAAAGAAAAAATCGCATCCCTTATTTACCTGTAGGCGACCGTAACCCAAGTTACAAAATTCAGAACTGGCAGGTATACGTGTTTTATTGTCAAGGAGTATTTTTGGAATTGTTGTGAATTTTGTAACTTGGGTTACGGCCGCCTTCAGGTAAATAAGGGATGCGATTTTTTCGCGGAAACACGCAGTCAAGTTTTGATTCTACCACGGAAATTTCTTGGACAACTAAAGCGAGATGCAGATCGAAATGGTCCAAATTAGCGGATCCTCTGAGGACAAGTTTCAATTTGTTTTTGTCTTTCATCAAACAGATACTCGGAAGCTGTTCAACATTCGGGTCGCTTCTGATACGTCCCCTTATATTAAATTGATGTTTTTAATAAGATTCGACCTCACAACGTTCTCGCCAGAAGTATCAGCTTTAATATGAGCTAAAGATGTTGAAAATCGGATAACAATGAAAGAAGTTATCATTGAAAGTCTAAAATTTCACTTTTTTGAGATCACCCTGTAATTAACACAGCTAGACAAAAACCCAAAAAACCGTTTCGAGGTATGGGCTCAATGTTTTTCCAGAACGAGTTAAAAAAATTGAAAAAATTTTTTTCGCGGATCGGGAGAGGTGCAAACTTTACATTTTTTGCAGTACCTCACTACTTCACCCTGTATAAATAATATGACAAGCTTGTAACAAGAAAGAATTCCATCATTCTGTAGTTTAAGACATTAGCTGCCCAGGAAAAAAAGCTTATTGCAATTCGGTTTTTTCTTAAGAAAATACGACCATTTCAATTTGACCAAAATTTTCAGGTGTTCCACTTCAATTGTTGAGCACTGTATTTTTAACGAACGATTTGAAACATACAGCTTGTTTGTTTTTAATCCGTAACTGTTTTCCGTATTGTTGACCTATTGTGAGAATCTGATGCTTATGTGAAAGCTAAAAATCAAGAGAACAGGAACTTCTTAATAATTCCTTATCTTCTTATAAGAAGAAGACGAATAATATGGGGCTGCATCATAAGTGACACAAATCTGAATCATTTCCAAATTGGACTTGAAGATCAAACTCGTTAAAAGTCAAATTGCTTTCAAATGAACAATTCATTATGATTTCAAGATGTATCTAGTTTACCAATCAGCCAAGCAGAAAAGCATTAAAAGAGAAAATTGACTAAGAAGATGAAGCAGGAGAAGTTCAGAGCCATAGTATAGTGAACAGGGAAAAGAAAAAGTTGCCGAGTAGATAAAGGGGAAAGAATCAGAACCAGATTATAGAGAACAAGAAAAAGAAAAATCAGCCAAGTACATGAAGGAAAAAATCAGAACCAGAATATGGAGAACAAGAAAAAGTAAACGATGCCGAACACAAGAAGCTAAGAATATCACAACCAGAGTATAGCGAACAAAAAAAAAGTTCAACAGGTTATTTTAGAGCTTTCGATGAACTCAGAATTTTCTAGACAATGACGCCATTTGCGAGGTAGCCTCAGAAAAGAAACTGAAGTCGGTACTTCTGCGATGGAAACCGTAATGCTTCCCAAAATTAACCTCAAACTCTTGAGACAAGCTAAGACAAAAAAGCTGAGTGGGTCACCACCAGAGTATAGAGAACAAGAAAAAATCAGTCAAGTACATAAAAGAGGAAAAATCAGGAAGAAAAGATGCGGTTCTTTTCAAATTGTGACTGTCCCTTTCAAATTAAAGCCAGCCACCTTTGGGCATTATGTACTAGGAATAATCCGTTTTCTAGCACAAAAGCCAAACTAAAATAAAACCATAAAATTCGCGGTGAAACTGCACAAGCTCCTGCATACGAAGCTTTCTCTGCCGGCATATAAAGCTGCTGCATATATTTGCTCATCATCGTAATTTTTCAAATGTTATTGTTAATTACATAAGCAGAATGGCATCCGTTATTGCCCATTATGCCGCACAAGCACTTTGCGGTTTTTCGACGATTCGAATCCTAACATGCAAACTTTCCTCGTGTACACATGAATTCGTCAATAAAAACTCGTTGTTTTTTTTTTTCATTCGGCCAAAGCTGAAACAACTGCGTCGCCGGTAAATTTAGCTTCACAACGCTGGCTGCCGCCGTGCAATTTTAGTGTTTTATAATAGTCTCGGAACTGATGACGACGACGAATGCAAAATTCCTGCACCTTTAGAAAACCATAATCTCGATTCGTTCCACATGTGCCGTAAAGGAATATTTTACTGCCTCTCGTGTATAATGGCACCTACTCTCGCGAGCGGAGTTTTGTGGAGGTTCTCCAATCTCCTCCGCAGCTTCTCGGTCCTTCACGCCTCTTGGACTTTTCAACGCATTACGCTTTTTTTCACCACATTAACGTATTTCTCACACCACATCCAAAGCCACCGATTTCTCTCTTTTTCTCTCTTGCTATTCACTCTTGTGCTTGTGATGCCTAATCGTGGCATTGTTGGACTGTATATTAGAATCTCGATTGGAATATAAAAAGGGTGGGTTATGGAGTGTTATCAATGGTCGTAAACATGTTCGGCATTGACGCAAATGGGTTTGGTTTGAGTGCATTACGATCTGAGAAAGCGATTATCATTTCGGATCTTTATCCCTCGGTCAGATTGCCGGATCGAATCCCAATAACTCCATAACTAGATCGATAAGAGCTTTTTTTGTACTCAAAGTGAGCATAAAAAATGAATTTGACGCTCGCGCAAATCAATGGAAATGAATATTGAACTTCTCAACTGCAGCAAGCATAAAGTTTAAGAAACTGGTCAGCTAAAAGTGACGCACGTCTTTAAGGTGTAAAGTATAATTATAGTCCTGTCTCTGTGGAACTTTTCACAAAAATCTGCTTTAAAAGAATAAGTAGAGCTTGATAGATTATAGCCTAATTTTTTATCGCTTCCCACAAATAATTTTGAACGAAACTGAAGCTCCAGTTCATTTGACCCTATCAAGTGCATTTGAAGACCAATAAGCTCAATGAAGTTTCAGTCCTCCGCGTTGCATCAAGGGCCTTTGTAAAATTTTTGAAGCTCAGTAGTTTGAGTCTTGTGAAGTTTTTTGCGAGACCAAAGCTTATAGGACATTTTTTGGCTCTAATGGGGTGCTTCTGAATACGAGAGTAAAATTTTTGGTCCTGTGTTAGATCAAGTATGTCCTTGCGAAACAATTATAACAGCTTCACTTGTGATCCTGTGGAGCTTTTTGCTTTTGCGAGATGCAAAATTAAACTTCCGTGTATTAGCAGCTGGGGAAATTATGAGCAGATTGTTTTAGACTAGCGAAACGTTTTTCCCATTTAATTACACGATCATTTTGACGAACAAACGGCGGTTTCCTGCGATGCGTGCCATGATGATGCTCTCTCCCGCTCCGACTTTTAATTTGCATAATTTATTTAGTGGTCGGTGCGCGGGTGGAAAAGTCAAGTGGCCTTTGCGGTGCTGTATACAGGGATCCCTTCGTAGCTCTCCGTCTCTGTCTCTTCTTCTCGAATATACATTATGATGATAGCTCAGGCAACGTGATGGGGGAGAGGGCGATAGGTATATATATATATATATTTTAAGGGCAGGACCCCGCTCTGAAAACGATTACCATAAATAAATGAAAGTGCACTCTATCAGCATCAGCAACTAGCTCACGGCCACCTTTTTGATGTCCGATCTCGTTATTTTTTGAATTAGTATTGCAATAAAAATGCCTGATGGTAACGACTTTTTGATGATGACTAAACTTCCATGCATACCAACTCCGGAAAGGGATCATATAGAATGGTCTTTGGTATGAATTTGTGAAACAAATTGACATACAGCTTTCAGAAGTGGTGGTGATACTACAGGCACCGTTGCCAACTTCACGATATTTCAATCAATTCTAGACATTTTGCTCGACGATTATTGAAGTGTCCCACCCAATATTGTTGATCAAGTTCAAATTGCCCTAGCTTCCGGATAACTACGCTACGACTAATTTGAACTCCGAGGCAGAGGTCTTCCGTATTTGTTAGACAAGGCGTCACAAACCTAATTTTTTCCAACTAGTCCTGGAAGGTTATTCACACCCATATTTTGACATCATTCCTGATTTTTTTTAAATTATCCCTGGAACTACAAGTACTTTGGAAACACTACTTTCTGGCTTTTTGTCATAAGTCCTTCCCTTGCCAACCGATTTCAAAACTCGGAAGTTCATGTTTGAACTGAAGCTCCAGGAAACAAGATTATTGGTTTGAAATTCATGCTGGGGAAAGAGTGGAAATGATGGGTTGCACCAAAAGTGACGCTAATCTGGATTACCCTTGGAATCTGATTTGGAAATAGAACTTGAACTTACCGAAAATCAACTTGCGGTCTAACCATCCAAGATAATTATTTGAAGCTGTACCTCGTTTGTATTAGACAAGATTTATTGACAAGGGAATTGAACTACGCCTGCATGTTTCCGGGAGCAAATCAGGAGCCTCAACTAGGTTTCGTTCCCTTGTCTGGCTCTGAAATTCTCCCCTTCAAGTATCCGGTGATTTTTTCTTTTTCTTGTTCTCTAAATAACCAGAGTTGTGATGTTTTCAGAGTCTTGTGTTTGGCCTTTTTTTTCTTGTCCTCTTCACTCTGGTTTTGTTCTTTTCCCTTCTATGTACTCGACTGTTTTTTCTTTTCATTTTCTTGTTCTACATACTCTGGTTCTGAGATTCTCAGCTGCCTGTGTTCGGCGTCGTTTGTTTTTCCTTGTTCTTTATACTCTGGTTTTGATGATTTTGAGCGACTCATCAGCAAATCTGTGATGATTCTTTGGAATGCTAATTTGATGACAATAATTATGTAATGGCATTTCCAGTGCTTTTTACTTTTGTGTCTGGTTTTAATAATAAAATGTCACTTTGTCAAGTAAGATATCTATCTGTTATTTTTTCCAAGATTTGAAAGCTTTTCATCAACATTTAAACCTATTTTTTGCCAGTTGAAGTAACATTCAACATCCGAGTGATCTTGGTAGTTTGAAGTGTCATTTTGACAATTCAAAGTGATACTTGTATACATTTTGACAGATTCCAGTGATTTCTCATGGATGTGGCAGAGTCTGGTGGTCAGAGTCTCAGCTTTTCAAATTATTCCAATTATATTTCAAATAATTTCAATTCTAGTAGACGATTTGCTTCCATGAGTGAAAGAATTATCACCCAGGTTTTCTTTTACGTGTCGCAAGTGTCAATAAATACAAACAAAACATTGAATAAATACAACTGATATACAAAACGCAACACGAATCATCAAAATATTTTGAAAAATATGAAAATACCACACCATAAACATCAATAATGCCGAATTTCAATTAATCGAAATAATTCATCAACTCCGCCTCGACCATCAAAACGCATAAATTCACGTATAGTAGCTACGTACGCCGTATACAATTTCAATTATAAACCGTTCGTTTGTTTATTATATGGATATGCGGCTCACTCTGATACGTCGTGATGTGTTGTGTGATATCATCGATCAACAGACGACATTGATGATAAAAATTGAAATTACTGAATTATGAACGTTGCAACCGAAAAACAAGGGGAAAAAATAAATATCGTTATTGGACATCACAATCGACGACATAAATGATGATTGTAATTATTATTACGATTGTAATTATGTTGCATGTTTCAATAACAAAGATTTATTTATTTTCGAGGTGATTCAATTAAATATTTATCGATCGCGGCGACCATAAATTCTAATGATACGTGATTAGCTGTTCGGTAGCGATATGATAATGTGATGGATGAAAATTGGATTTCATTCTGAAAATCTGTTTCGGCACTTTTTCGGTTTCAGTTCAGGATGGTCAAGGTCCAAGTAATAGACAAACTTTTCAGGTCGATAGAGAATCAAGGAAAAAATTGACTTGATTCAAAAAGTATTTATTTCGAACGCAAAGTAACAAAATCACATGCCTTCTAATTCGATGGACAAACAATAGTTATATTGTTATAAGCTATCTTATTCAACGAGCGTGTAATTGGATCTATTATTAACGCAAAAATTTGATCTCCAAAATTCGTAGCACCCAACCGGGAAATTGTAGAAACTCCCGAGTGCTAACTAAAATTTTTTTCGTTGACTTGCTTCCTGCTGAATTTGATTCAATCCATCGGGTAGTTTTCAAATAATTGAACTGAGCTTTGACACTCAAGCGCTGAGTCATTTCGGGCCTTTCGCCTCTTTGCCGAACGGAGCTTCAGGCTTCAAATCGCGCTATCGTGTCAAAAAAACCTATTACTGACCAGGCAATAAATGACGGTTTCTTTTGCTACTCAACACTGGAGCTGTCCAGGTGGGGATGCTCATACCAAAAGGACACTTGATTTACTACTTGCCGGTTAGCTAAGGTCAGCGTAATCTGATCTGAGGCATTCCATTTTTCTGATACCCAGATCATGCATGTGTGCAGCTCAGAAACGTGACGAATTCTAGCGGCAGCTTGTCCAACCATAATGGTATAAAAACGCATTACGTTCTCTCCTCAAAAGAATAAGAAGCGCAACCCGAGACCGCCTTGTTCGCCCTCTCCCAGTCGTGTTTATTCTTTCGAGCCGGTCATTATATGAATAATGGTCGATATTCAAATCGCGGACCTTAACAAACATGTTTTCGAGTTAACAAGCTGAGTCCGTAACGAGGTAATTTCGGCGGCGCAGCTCGTGCACAAGGAGGAACGAAGGGAACGACAACAACAACAACCAGAACCAAAATAGGCCAACAAAAAATGTTAAGGACTAACACGAAACAAATACAAAAAAAAGAAGAAACAGCTTTTGAGAAGAGGATAATAAATGCGAAGGAAACAAAACACTGCGCGCACATACAGCACATTTGTAAGATAAGGACCTGGGCTTGCTCGATGTTGGTGTTGGTCACCACCGTGTGTTTCGTTCCCGTAATAAAAGGTAATCGAGAACGGCGAGCACAGCCGCCGTGACGAATCAGTTATTTCAGTGGTGTTCCAGTAGGTATATGCGGGGACTTTTTTATATCATCACCTGAGGGACGGCTTTTCAGGCCAACGCCGGTAAGTACAAAAGTTACTCGAAATTTTTACGTAGAGGGTGATTGTGATGCATGAGCTCTTCAGTACATTTCACTAGTCATCAAGCAGTCAGATGAAAATAGGGAAAAAATACTTGTCGTGAATTCCTTGAGTTACAGAGACCCAAATTTCAACCCTCAAGCCAACATCTGGGAATATCATTGGAAGAACCAATCCATAAGTCTTATAACATACAAATGGACATCAAGAATTTTTTTTCAATATTTTGGAATATCATTTTGTTTCCTGCTTTGGTTTGATCTTTTTCTCATGTACTTGTCTGATTTTTCTTTTTCTTGCTCTCTATACTCTGGTTGTGACGTTCTCAGTTTCTTGTATCCGGCGTCTTTTTCTTTTTCCTGCTCTCTGTACTTTGGTTCTGATCTTTTTCTGTTCATGTATTTGGCTGGTTTCCAAAGATCTAGTGATTCTGAGGGAACCATCAGCAGATTTGTAGTGCTTGTTTGAGATAAATTTCAAGCCGATTGAATAAACGGTTCGGCAGCTATCTCGTGGAAGATTACAGACATACACACATACTGACAGACTCTATCGACTTCAAAATCAAGGAAATCGAATCTTCAGATTTTAAACCTTATTCTTTTTGAAAGGTTGTTCCACCTTTGTTACCTGCGTCACCTATGTCCTGTGTGAGGTTGGTGATCTCACACAAGATTTTCACAAATTCTCAGAAGATTTTAGCGACTTCTTTCAAAGCTCCAGTTCCAGTAAACTTTGAGGTGCCGACTTTGGAAGATCCCACCAATTTTCACATCTACATGATCCCAGTAATCACTCCTGGATTAATAAAGAACTCAGTGAGTAGGTTCCAGGAGGTTTTAGGAAAATCCTCAGGGATGAAATATCAACGGAATGCCTCAGTGATTCTCATAAGACTGCAGTAACTTCCAACTTTGTGGTTTTTGTGGAGTCCTTGGCGCTGAAATATCCTCAGAAGACATCGGAAAGTAGCAGAGCAACCGTAATTTCAATTGACCTCTCTGCACATTGCAGTCAGAAACAAGAAGGATCCAATTTCTAAGTGGAATCCAAAACTCGATGCTTGCTTAGAAGTAACTTCTGTGAAAACTCCAGACATTCTCACTGATTTTTGCATCTAAATCACTTCAACGAGTACTTTCAAAGTCATATAACCTCAGTAAGTAGGTTTCAGTGAATTTGAGAATTTCCAAGAGATCAAATATTGATGAAAGTCCTTAGCGAATTCCAAGACTTCGATGCTTGCTCAAAAGGCTGCGGGTCTGCGACTAGTTCCATTGTGATTACTCTGGAAAATTTAGTCGATCTCACTAACTTTCACGTCTAAATGAGCTTGGCGACTACTTGTAGACCAGTAAGATTTCAGTAGGTAAGTTCCAGGCAATTTTGAGAAAAGTCCTCAGGAATGAAATATCGATGGAAATCATCAACAATTTTTCAGGAACCTTAGTAATTCTCAGTTGACTTCGTCAAATCCTTGGGGCTGAAATATCTCCAGAAGACCTTAGCTAGTAACCAAGCAACTTCAATTCTCATTGATCTCTGCATTGCACCCACAAACAGAAATTATTGAATCTCTAAGCGAAATTTAGTATTTATTTGCTAACCCAAAAGGCTGCGACTGGTTTTCATTTCGATTTCAATGGAGACTTTGGACGATCTAGACAATTTTTGCGTCGATATGACCTCAGAGATTACTTGAAGTTATAAGACGTCAGTAAGTAGGATTCAAGCAGCTCTCGGTAAAGTTCAAAGTGATGAAATATTAACGGAAGTCTTCAGCGATTCCTTATCCTCAAAACCTTTGTGAAGAATATTATCAGAAGACCTCAATGAGTAACTTCCATTGACCTTGGAGAATTACAGCCAGTAGCAAAGAAGATTCCAGCTCTAAATGAAATTCAAGACTCCAGTACTTACTCGAAAGGCTGCGACTAGTTTTTATCGCAATTCCTGTGGAAACTTTGGACGTTTTCCATGCGTTTGAATGACCTCAGCGATTGCTCGTGAATTCATATAGCCTCAGTAAGTAGGTTTGAGGCGACTTACGAGGAAGCTTACAGGGACAAAATATCAACAAAGTTCCTCAGCGATTCCTCATCAGACCTCAATGAATCCCAGGCAACTTTGTGGATCATCAAGGCTGAAGTATCATCAGATGACCTCAGCAGATAACCAAGCAACCTCAGTTTTTACTGACCTCTGTCTTGCAACCAGAAACAAAAATAATGCAAACTCTAAGCAAAACTCAAGACTTTGTTGCTTACTTAGAAGGCTGCGACTAGTTTTCTTTGTGATTTCTGTGATCAGTTTAAATTGATTTTTGCCTCCAAATGACCTCATAGATCACTCGTAGAGTCAAAGACCTTAGTAAGTATATTGCAGGTGAATCGGTTCTGAAAAAAGTCCTCAAGGCTACAATATTAAAGGAAGAATGCAGCAATTTCTCATAGAACCTCGGTAACTCCTAGACAACTTCGTGAAATTTTCGGACTGTTATATCTTCAGAAGGTCTCAGCAAGACAAAAATTTCCATAGCGTTTGCAAATTACAGCCAGAAACCAAAAATGATTGAAACCTCGAGCGGAATTGTGGTTTCTGCGGAAACTTCAGACCATCTGACCAATTCTCTTGCTCAAATGACCTAAGCGACTGCTAGTGAAGCTATAAAATCTTATCAGGTAGGTTTAAGGCGAAATTGAGGACAATATCTAGGGATCAAATATCAATGGAAGTCCTCAGCGACTTTTGATAGGACATTAGTAACTTATAGGCGACTTTGTGAAGTCTTCAAGGCTGTCAAACTACCTCAACAAGCAATCGAACAACCTCAATTTCCATCAATTGCAGATTGAACTCAATGGCTGCGACTAGCTTTCGTTGTGGTTACTGTGGAGACTTTGGACAATCTCACTACTTCCGGGTCTAAATGACCTCAGAAACTACTAATAGAGTCATAAGACCTTAGTAAGTAGGTTTAAGGCGACTTTGGAAAAAGCCTACAGGAATAAAATATCAACAGATATCCTCGGCGATTCCTTTTTAGATCTCAGTGACTTTCAGGTGACATTGCAGCTGAAATATCCTCAAATAATTTCAGGCAACTGCTTTGATTCCCAATCACGTCTGCAAGTTTCCATCCAGACAAAGAAAAGAGTCAAATCCTCAGCGAAATAAAAAAACTTTTTTGTTTGTTTGCACTGAATTTTGCGTTTAAATGACCTCACCGGATAGCTCGTAGATAACACATAGCCTCAGTGAGTAGGTTTGAGGCGACTTCGAGAAAACCCACAAAGATAAGATATCAACGAATGTCCCCAGCGATTTCTCATGAAACCTTAGCACTTTCCAGCCAACTTTGTGCAGTCCTTGGATATCAGAATATGTTCAAAAAACCTCATCAAGTAACCAAGCAATTTTGGTTCTCATAGACCTCTGAATGAATTGCAACTAGAAACAGAAGAAGTTCAAACGCTAAGTGGAATCCAAGATTTTGTTGCTCACCTCAATAATTGCTTCTAGTTTTGGTTATGATTTCTATGAAATTTTCAAACGTTCAACTTATTTCCGCGTCAAAATGACCTCAGCGATTACTTGTATAGCCCATAAACGTCAGTAAGTAGGAGCCATGCCACTCTGAGTGAAGCTTACAGTGACTGAATATCAACGGAATCAGCTATTCCTCATCGGATCTTAGTAACCCCGAGGCGACTTTGTGCATCCCTTAAGGTTGAGGTATCCTCAGAAGACCTCAGTAGTTCCCAAATGAGTTTGCGAAGTCCTTGGAAGCTAGTGATTCTCAAAAAAACCTCAGCAAGTACCCGAGCAACTTAAGTTCTCATTAATCTCTTGAATTCAACCTGAAATAGAAAAAGTTTCGATTCTCAAAAAAACTCAAGAATTCGTTGGTCACTCAAAAAGTTGCTACTAGCTGTTATCGTGATTTCTGTGCAGACTTTGGGCGACCCCTCTAATTTTATCAAATGACTTGAGCGATTACTCGTCAAGTCTTAAGACCTAATTGAGCAGAATTGGAGCGATTCTGAGAAAAATCGCCAGGAATGAAATATCAACGGGAGTCCTCATCAGTTACTCTTAAGGCCTCAGTGACTTTTAGGCAACTTAGTGGAGTCTTTGAGGTTGAAATATCCTCAGAAGACCTTAGAAAGTCATCGAGCAACCATTGAATTTCGTTTTATATTTGCAGATTGCAGCCAGAAACAAAAAAGCTTTCAAAACTTTCATCCTGAATCAAAAGGGTGCGAGTAGTTTTCCTTGTAATTACCGCAATTTCATAAAGAAGGATTCAGGCAACTCTGAATGAAGTTGCCTGTGATGAAATATCTTAGCAAATCTTCGGAAATTTCTTATAAAACCTTAGTAATTTCCAGACAACTCTGTAAAGTCCTCACGGTTGAATCATCCTCAAAAAATCTGAGTAAGTAATCAAGAAACATAAATTTCTATGGACGTTCGCAAATTGCGGCCAAGACTTCGTCGCCCACTCAAAAGGCTGCTACTAGTTTTCATATTGATTTTTGTTGAGACTTTGACCGATCTTACTGATTTTCGTGTCCAGTGACCTCAGAGATTACTTGTAGAGGGTCAGAACACCTCAGTAAAGGTAACTCCAGGTCAACTTTACTGGGATAAAATATCAACGGAAGTCCTTAGCAATTCCTCGTAAGACCTCAGTAACTTTTGAGCGACTTTTTGAAGTCCTTGGAGCTCATATACCCTTCGAAGATCGCTGAAGATTGCAGCCAGAAACTAAAAAACTTTCAAAACTTCGATGCCCAATCTAAAAGCTGCGACTAGTTCTACTTTTAATCTCAGTAATTTCAGTAAGTAGGATTCACGCAACTCTGGGTGAAGTTGCCTTTGGTGATTCATCAAATGAAGTCCTTCGATTTCTCATATGACCTCAGTAATTTCCAGGCATATTTGCTAAGTCCTCACGGTTGAAATATTCTCAGAAGACCTCAGTAAGTAGTCGAGCAATCTCGGTTTTCATTGACCTCTGTAGATTGCAGTCAGAAACAAAAGATTCAAACCCCAAGCAAAATTCAAGATTTTGGTGCTTACTCAAATCGCTGTGACTAGTTTTCGTTGTGGTTTCCGTAAAGATTTTGAAAAATTCCATTTATTTCCTCGTCTAAATGACCTAAAAGATTATTCGTAGTCACAAGACCTCGGGAATCAGGTAGCAACAAGAGAAGAAGCAGAAAAATTCATTCTCATGTGACTAATAGTTCCTTCTGTTCTCTACCCAGATGCCTCCTCTCATTATCGCTGACAAAATACATAAGCTACTTCCTATACCGCCGGCGCTACTGACCTCAGCAGTCGAAGCATCGAAAAAAATAAGTAGACACAATAGGGAAGAAGCCTACAAGGATAAAATATCAACAGAGATGCTCGTAGATTCTTTATGAGACCCCAGTGACTTCTTCTGTAACTTTCAGACGACTGTGGGAGTCCTTGAACTGAAATATCCTCAGAATACCTCAGTAAGTGATGTGTGATATGTGGTAAGTGATCATCAGTGATGATGGTGATGATGATAAGTGGGTAAGTGAGTAAGTAAGTGAGTAGGTAAGTAAGTGAGTGACCTGACCTGACCTGACGTGACCTGACCTGACCTGCCCTGACCTGACCTGCCTGATCTGATTTGACCGGACCTGCATCGCAGCATAATTGTTGTTCTTCAGCAATTTCAACAGGTCTCAGCATTTTTGACAGCAATTTTCAACATTTTAGCGATTTTGAACCATTTCAGCACTTGTGTATGGGATTCATTTGAAAAGCCGTATATGCCTATTCATAGGCATTTCGCTCCAGTGATCCAGCGCGCGGCATATTTTTCCAACAAGTGTTGAGTCTATACGTACAAAAGAAGCGATAAAACCACATGCGTGTAGTTAAACACACTATTTATTAGCATGGAGGCAACCTACCAGCACACGAAGCGTGAAATTTGAGAGATTTCTTGAACAGTTGAGTTTTTCCTCATTGCGTACTTATTATTTTTAAACGCACGTGAGTATTAAATGGCACATACTTCTGGAGTATATACCTACTTGCACAAACGGAAAGAAACGGTCTGTGATTTATGCATATAACTACGAATGTCTGAGCAACGTGTGAAAACGCCCATGAATCACCGAGTTTTTCCGCAAGCTCCTAACGCTTTGACAATCAAATCAGTCGCATAATTCTCAGCCTAATTTGACACATCTATAGTAATTCTAGTATATTATGTATACAGCCAGAAATAAGAACAGCCAACTGCAAGCTTGCAAAAAACACTGCTTGGAAAATGGCATACTGGATCAAAGTCCGAGTTGGAGTTCAAATAAAGTCTTTGGCCTACCTAGGTAATTTCAATTTATATAAAAAAAATGTTCGCGAAAGGAATGTTCTTCGTTCTTCTTCCCCAGTGTTGAGAAAGATGTATTATTTCCGATCGTAAATAATTTGCGCCAAGGCCAAATAATTCTCGTCGCGAGCTAGCGCGTAGCCTATGGCAAAAGAGCATTTTACTCATTTAAATCACTGCAACATTCGACAGATTGACAGGTTTACTGCACGGTGTGTCTGTTCGCGTCCTGCCCAGTAACACTGGCTGGGATGTGTGCAGTAAAACGCACCTTGCTGAAGAAGGCACCAGGTACAAATACAAGTTATGGATTTATCGTTTTCCGCGGACGTCACGTATATACCAATTGAGTTTTACGATATCGAAAATTTCAGTGAATGCTGCTAGCTCTCCGGTCTGGAAGCATGAAATATTGTCTTTGGCGGTGAGAAATTTCGCTTGCTGGAAGCTGTTCTTATCGGCGAGCGTTGTGGGACGCGATATTGATCCGGGAAGCGCGCTTCTCCGCTGATTCCCAGCTGCTAGCAAAGATATTGTTCCTGCTTCGGGTGTTTTCGCCATACCCAAAACTAGAACAAGTTTATTCCTAAGCTTTTTTAGCCCTGGAATCATCAAAAGAAAATCTTCTTCAATTCTGTACCTCTCTCACTCTCCTATGAAAATATATATTTTTTGCAATACACTTTGAATACGAAAATCTATCTGGACGACGTGATCATCTATGGAAATGGCATAATCAACCAAAAGCTCTGTTTAAGTACGAAATTTGTTTGGAGACTGCTAGATAGTAATGTTGCATAAGCGACGAACCTGGGAGACTTCAATGCATACGTAAGCGACAATAATCCATCGACTTGATTTATCTCTTCAGTTTAGAACCACTGGGTCGTTTCACGTACATATTTTGACCTCTGGTTGAAGAAAACCGCCAGCTCACTTGAAATTGAGCCGTTATATACCTGCATCTTGAACGGGATGCAGAAAAAACATTGAATGCAATATGAAATATACAAGAGAGATATTTACCTGAAAAAGTCGCTCCTGCAGAAGAGCTTTCCTTCCCTGCTGAAGCACTTGTCGGTGAGGGGGGCGTGGCAGTCGAAGCACCGGACGCACTCCGCGTGCCACGTCCTCTCCAGGACGTTCAGCAGAAATTTGTCCAGGATTGGCTTGTCGCAGCCCGCGCAGGCTATGAGCATACCGGCGGCTGGCTCGCACCGACCTTTAATCAAAAACAGAAAAAATACAGAAACGTGAAATCGTCATTGCCAATCTACAGGCTGGTTGGGGTCGTTTTTTCGCATCACAGAGAGCTAACCGCGCATTTCTTTTGAGTATTCAAAGCTTTGCTTTCTCTAGTAGGTTGCAGACTAATCATGTCCCATAAGGTGTCCCAGTATCTCTCAATTAATAACATAATAACAATTTGTTGACAGTTTTTCTCTTATTCTCCTGTTCCCCGCTGTTTCTTCTAATTGTTATTCTGTCTATCCATGTGGTACGTTCAAGTAGACACATCGCGTTTCTAAAATGCAAACGCTTTTCTTTCTTATTTGCTTTTCTCCAAGGCTGGTGTTTCTCTTGCCTTCTTCGCGCTATTTAGTCTATTATTCGTACCCATTATACCTAGGTATACCTTGTTTGGATTATTGGAGCGAAATGTAGATGGAGTGAAAAAAAGTGTAACTACAGTGGAAAAGCCCCTGGAAGTTCATAGAAAATGTCAAAGGGCATTCAATTGTATAGTTGCAGTTTAGTATATTGTAAAATATTCGCATGAAATATGAGTGGTATTTACCTTGGTATATAAGGTATAAGCTAGGTATACCGAACATTGAATATATAAAACGTTTTGTGAATAAATATCGGGAAGGCCGATCGAGAATACGTCAATAAATTGCAAGGGGAACTGCAACGGGGCAAGGCCTAAGCTCGTTATTTACATGATACTCGTAGCAGGCTGGCAGAGGCAAGTTTTGTTATTGGAAGTCTTTCGTGGAGAACACCCGCGAGAGAACAGCCAGACAAAGACGCCTCCAGTCAGGCAAGCATGAGGAATTGACGGATCCATACTTGTGTCTTTATCTTGGGCGAATCGAGCAGAGACAGAGGAAAATAGTAATGGAGGGTGAGTATCATTGGAATTTACCTCGGAAAAAAAAGTTCTTCAAATAAGTCCTTGAAATGAGGCTTCTCTATGCAGGATCTTCCCAAGTACGAGCAAAATGTCCCAGTGGGCTTTTCAACATCGTCAATGAAACGTTTGAAACTGGTGGCTCAGGAAATTAAATGTTGGAAACGTGGCAAAAATAATGCTAAATGATCAGCTTGATTCGCGCGTTGAACGTTTTTTCAACCAAGTATTCAACATTTAGGTATGGAATGACCCAACTTCAACATTTTCAGAACGTCTTCAAAACGCCACATCAACTTAGTTCAAAACGTTCATTGAACGTTTATTGGACGTTACCTTGAACGTTTCTGAGACATCAAAAATACGTTTCCAAAACGTAAAATTGAACTTTTTGGAAACGCCGGAATGAATACGGAATTTAGCATTTTAAACATGACGTTTATTGAACAATCTTCTGTCACTTGTTTCAACGTTTTTGTTAAAGTCAAGTCAGACGTCTTTCAGGCGTTATCTTGAGCAGTTTCAAAACGGAACGATTTCCAAAAGTGCAACGTCTAGAACAGGAGGGATCAATTCTTAGTGGAAACAGAACATATCAAGTTGCGAAAACTAGCAGGAATTCAGCTCTGACTGTTTCCAGTTAATTGAGATCAGGTTATACTTTTGATCTTCTCAAACTGGTCTTGACTGGAACGATGAGTTATAGAAAATAATGCCTTCTCTCTACTCTCTAGGTGTGGCTCTGACTTACTGGGAATAAAGTGGCACATTTCAGGACACGCTCTTGCGTTTACTCAACGATAACCCTTCAGCATAATACAATGCTTTACTTTGTACGTCTTTGAAACGTCATCAGAACTTGAATTAAACATCTTTCAACCAAATACAATTTTTGAATCATCAATCATTAATTCAGCGCTTCACTCTCTACGTATTGAAAACGTTGTTACGAAAACTAGAATGAGACGTTCATTTTTCAATTGAAGGCGTTTCTCAATCATCAGAAACGGTGATCAAGCGTTGCTCAAGTTTTTTTTGCTCAGCGGTAATGTTTTTGACAAATATATAACGGTTTACTTTGGACGTCTTGGAGACGTTTCCATCAAATTCAAAATAAGATGTTCATTGTTCAACCAAAAACGTTTTTCAGAAGTGAGTTTTTTTTTTGACTACACCACAATTATTGATTGTATTGCTTTCACAACGGGTTTCGCCTTTCGGCATAGTCAGGGTTTGTGAAATATTTCAAGAGTATTTGTTCCCGAATTAACTTGTAAAAGTATTGACCTTTGTCAAAAATTAGTTAATTTTCCAATTTCATTCCGTTTCTGCGTTTCTGGCGATGCCGAAAGGCGAAACAGTCACTTCTTTCATCCGTTTCCCATTTCTATTTTTTTCTTGGATCCTACTGTCGTAGAGCCTGATCTGACCTTCAAATAACATTGAACATACAGAACAAAAAAAAAATCAATCATTTCCATTTTAATTCTATTGATGTTTTTGGTAGTTGTTATAACTTCCACAATATTACTCAAATCTACAAAGGCGTAGAGCGGCCACCACAAAGATTAATGGTAGATTCCAAATAAAAGCCAGAACTCAGTTAAATTCTGAGATAAAAGTCGGAATTTAACCACATTTTGAGATAAAACTTGGAATTCAACTAAATTCCGGGATAAAAGTCGGAATTTAACCAAATTTCAAAATAAAAGTCTGAATTCAACCAAATTCCGAGATGAAAGTCCGAATTTAACTGAATTTCGAGATCAAAGTCGGAATTTAAGTGACTTGTTAGTCTAGAACCGCCGTCGTATAGCTGCTATAAGTGCGCACAAAATGGATGTTGCTAAGGTCAGACACGGCATGCACACGGCTGCAGCGACTTTGGAAATACGGTATATGAAAACTGGCCCCAAAATATTTATTTACGTGGAACTTGGTAGTTGACACACAAAAGAGGACAGTACAAGTTATATTAATGATACGCGTCACGTTTTCATTGTCGTTTTCACGCTTATCAGTACGTATTACAAAATTTTTGTTCACGCCGCCACTGCGCTGTACGTCAATCTGGTGGAACCACGCCACTGGCTTCTCCTGTCTGCAGACCAACATAACCTCCTGAAAGTCAACTAATAAGGAACGATCAAAAGGCTTTAATGTGTTGGATACCTAGTGATAAGTGAGACCTGGATGCATAAACCAGCGGGAGATGTCCGACTCGGCTTTATCAGAATTATCAAATGCTCGTATGATGTGTGAGTCCCGATCGTCGTATGCTTCTCAACACAGGGCACGCGTGACCTTCGTCTGACCTTGACCAATCACCGTATGGTATAGACAAAATGTCCGACAATAGCTATAACACTACACAAATATGTGTCGTCTTATAAGTGAGACGACGTAGTTTCCATCATTGTGGAACCGAGTACTAGTCATGGATCTGATTCAGCCATGTGCTAATTTTTTTTTCAATTGAAGTACAGGGTGATCCACCGAGACTTTCCTCCCCTGTTAGAATGTTTCCCTTTGGAATAAATTGACGGAGAAAGAAATTCTCCCCAACTATTTTTCCTGTAGAATTCAAGTTTGGACACCACATTTTTTTTGTATCTTATGATATACAGGGTTTTTCAAAAAAACTTCCAATTTTTCTCGATACTTTCTATCTGAATATTACAGTTACATATCTATCAGATATGAAATTTGAAATCTGAACAATCTGATCATATACAGGTGTTTACTTTCACAGTTTCACACTTCTCACCCTAGATTTCTCCCCGCAATTTTTTTTTAACAAAACGCCGAAACAGGTGTCGATTTTTATAGATGAGAATTCAAGAATACGTGTCCTAAATGTTCCCTTCAAAATCAAAATCGACCTGGTCCAGCGTTTTTCTTGAAGAAATTCGGCGGGGGTAAGGGAAATGGGAAATTTGGGGTGGGGAGTGTGGAAATGAACAGCCTGTATATGATCTCATTTGATTATTAAATTATATATCTGAACCCGCATCATTTCCAATATTTATATACAAGGTGTCAAAAAAATTGAGGAGTTTTTTGAAACACCCTGCATACTATGAAATATAAGATAATTTGTTGTCCGAAAAAATCACTCAAATACCGACTTTTATCTCGGAATTTAGTTGAACTTGGACTTTTATTTCGGAATTTAACCAAATTTCGACTTTTATCTCGCAATTTAACCAAATTCCCTTTTTTATACCGAAATTTAGTTAAATTACAACTTTTATCCCGGAATTTAGTTAAATTCCGGCTTTGATCTCGGAATTAAGTTAAATTCGGACTTTTGAGATTCAACTGAATTCCGACTTTTGTCTCGGAATTCCACGAAAGTCCGACTTTTATCTCGAAATTTATTTAAATTTCGATTCTCACCTCGGAAGTCCAATTCCGACTTTTATTGCGAAATTTATCATTTATTCTTGTGGTGGCCGCTCTACGCCTTCGAATACAAATCTATTTCTACAACTCAGATAGATATTTACTTTTATAATTCAAATGTCATAAGCTTTTTCCTGCCAACAACCCTTACTGACATAAAAAAACAACGTGCCCAAACATAAGTCGGAAAAAATCACATTAAAGGGGTTCTAATGTCACTGGAAAAATGAATTTAAAAAAACTTCGGTAGAAATTGAGAAATCCAAATTCGCCATGCGATTTCCTGAGAAAAATATATTGGGTCAATGCTATTTGATTGCCAAATTAGGAGAAAAAAATCCAAAATTCCTAAAGAATTTTGAATCTTTGGATAGCATCAGCTCTTCATGCTTTTTCAAGGAAATCGCATGCCAAATTTGAATTTTCTTTTTGCGACTAGGTACCAAAAGTTTCGAAAATCTGTTTTTCCAGCGCCATGAAAACCCCCTCAATGGGGTACTTGCCCAATTTTTTTTATTGGCTAATTCGATAGTGTGATTAGAAATAATGTATCCGTATTTTTTCTTTTTCGTAAATTTCCCAAATGGCAGCCGTGATGCGTGTTTTAAAAATATATTTGTGACGTCACAAATGTACTAAAAACTAAACAAACAGCACTGTTGGATTTGAATCTCAAAAAACTGTTAGAGTGACATTACAATATTTGAAAAATACAGACATGAAAATCGCACTGACGTTTCCCTATTATTGTTACCAACCCTTAGAAAAAAAAAAAAATTGAACCAAAGAATATGTTTTCCGGAAATTTTCAGGAAATACTCTTTATTACTCTTGTTGATGATTGAAAGTATTTTCAGTCAAATCTGTTTCATTGGCAAGTACCTCATTGCATTTTGATCCAACTGAAAGCCACACTCTACCTTGGGGGCAATACTATTTTGATAATTTCACTAGAAATACTATTGCATTCCATCTCCACCGCCATTAGGTTCAGTTAAACATAAGAAATATGATCAAGAAAAAGGAGCTCAAGCAATAATCTTCAAGAATTATAGAGGTGGAGTGTGGTCACTTGGGTCAGTGTAATAATGGGGTGATTGTTTTACAATTCTTGGCAGAGCAATCATTCAACTGGTTGGAGTGGAGATAATTGCTATCTTATTTTAGGATACCTTCCAGTAAATGGTAATTGGAGGAGCCTGTGAGTTTTCATGGTTTTTCTATCACTAATTTTCACACAAATTCAATGAACTAAAATGCGAGTTGACAGACCGATTGAAACCATCATCGTTGTGGTTGTGAATCAAATGGTGGAATTTGGATTGAAAATGTTCGTTTGGGACGAATTCTTCCCTGTTAAGTGTAACTTTGCACAAAATCACACTTATCTATATCGTTCCATAACAAATTCAATATAATAATTAAAATAATATGCTACACTTTCCCTGAACAAACGTCAGCACGTGGTGAATGAAATTTATGCTCAAGGGGTAACCAATGATGGAAAACTACATCGATAGTGGTTCTGAATTCAAGAAATCCAAATCACATCAAGGCATGGTTACAATTTCCAAGAAGTACCGATCAAAAACTTTCTTCCTCTAGGCAGGCTGTGGCCTGGCCAAAATCAGCTTCGTTTGCCTGCCAATGATCAGATCGCAGCCTGCTTAGAGGAGGGAAGTCTTTGATCATACGGTGTTACAACAAGACAACTGGAATCTATATCTACTTACGTATATCGAATCCCTTATATTTGGCAACAAAATCACTCAAATTTGATTCAGTTTTTGTTTATTGTTCTAGGTTGAGGGTTATATTGGGTGGTGTGAATAAAAGTTTAGCAAAAGCTTCTACTTTGATTTTAGAGGAGTTGCTAAGCAAGTTTTTCCTAGCAACACCTCAAAAATCTGAGCAAAAGCTTTTGCTAACTTTTTAATCACACCACCCATTGTTATGAATACCTATTTAAATTTTGAAGGAAATTATCTCTTTGAAACTAAATTGAACCAAATTTGATTTGAAGAATTTTACAGCCAAATTCAATTGGAAAAAAGTTGTATGAAAAAACTCTTTCTCCACGTAAATCGTGTCAAACTGAACCGCTAAACCTTTTAAACCACTATATCCTGATTATTCATTATATTCTATGTTCACTAGTTCACATTCACATTTATGCATTGCTTGTTGTCAAACGAATAAAATAAATTACAAAATATCTCCCTTCTCTAATAACACTTTATATTAAGCACCAACTGTACTGGCAGAGGACATATCATATGGTCCTGCAGCACCAAAACCATAAAATATAATCGTCGCCATATAAACTGATGCCGTAAATTCAAAGTGATAATAGATATATCAGGTGGATACGAGTAATATAGCCAAACCTCTATCTCTATTATGCATGCACATTATGTATACCTCAGTACATACTTCTAATGATACCCATAGATAGAAATACGCGTCCAATAAATTTTCATAGAAAAGTACCTATGGTTGCGGGGCCTGGCCTGTTTATCTGTGGCGTGCGGTGCAATGATAATTTCGTAATTTACCATTCGGATCAACAATATCAATTTGTTAACGAATGTCTGGTATTTGTCTCGTAAACTTGCACAAAGGCTTGTGGAATCGTGCTGTGTACTTGGTGTATCGTTCTGATTCCAATCCTATAAGTCCTGATATAACAAATAAAATACAGGTTATCTAAAAGTGTCGGGCCACCTTGAAGACAAATTTCTGTTTTCTGTGTGTGTGAATTGTGGGTGGGTTGTGAATCCTTGTCCAATAAGTCAAAATTGCTTAAATAATAGTAATAACTTTGATTTTGTGTTGTCTGGGCTGGGTGTCTAGTATATGAGATTTTTGTGCTGCAGAGGAAACTTAGTCTAGACCAGTGTACAAAAGGAAGCTGCGAAGACACGACACCGTTATGTACTGAGCTATGTAGGTAGGTGCTTCCGTTCTCTAATTCTGATGAATGGTTTAAAATAAAGAGACAATAAGCGAAAACCACAAGAGAGTTCGAAACTTGGAATCTGTGTATAATGGGCTTGAAGGGCTACTGTTCTCGGTTCGTATACAGAGCGGCTCAAAAGTATCACATTCTGACAGTGAACATATAATACGGCATATAGAAATAAGTATAAAGTTGGTGTGACTAGGACAGTATTATGGAACCCCCACAAAAATGACAAAAGATCCCGAGTCCACCAAAACATGAAAAAAAAATTCTTCCACTTTTACTTTTGAAGTTATGCAAGTTCAAAGGGTAGGCCGTAGGACTTAAGGCTTTGACCTCTTCATAAATTGTTTTAAAGAACCTGTCTTCTACTACACATGATTTCTTTTTCTTTTTCAGCCATCCCCGCAAGTATTCACGAAGACTTTCTTCATTGTTCCCATGGGTACTCTGGTAAGAACAAGGCAAAATACTTGATTTATGCACTGTGCTTTGACATATTACAAAATTCAGCCATAAATTAACCCGATGGAAATGTTGAGAGACGAAAAATTCGTGTTGATATTTATGTTTTATTCAAATCTCCGCGCGGCTCTATGACTTGATGTATAACTTACAAAAGAATTATTAATTTATAACTTATGTATTCAGGTTAGGTACAATATGAACGTTGTATGTGTACCTATAATGTACACGAACTACGGTGCGTGGGTCCCATTATACCACCACAAACAACTACAACAATTAATTTGCATCTATCAAAAGTCCGCCGCCCGCCTATAATCAGATTTCAGGCTATTACTAAGTATAAAAACGCGAGATAAAGAATTACACCTCCCCCTCAGCTCTTGTTTTCAATAGCCCGTACAAAATATAACATGACATGGTAGTAAGTACACAAAATTATCGTTCATACCTGTAGAAAATTGCCTTCATGTAAATATAAGTAGGCATAAGCATGCCCTATTGTAGTAGCCCTAGTTTGAGTATTTCATATCAATAAACTTGAATATTTTATACTATTTGATAACTTGTTGAAGCATGATCTCAAAAAATTGCCTATTATTATTATTATTATTATTATCATTTAATAGTGATAAGAAACCAATTTGGATTGAACATTTTTGATATAGACAAACTAGGTTTTGTATTGGTAATGACACCGATCTAGGAGCCTTAAACGCCGAGTAACGAAAAAAACAAGCGCAGTTTTCATGACCTACTGGAATTGGTCACAGTTTTGCGGCTTTGGTCAGTCAGTTCAGGGATTTTGTTTTATACGTAAACTGGGCAGAGGCACAGGTATTCAGCAACAACAACAAAAAAAAACAACAATGACAATGAGATTCCAAGCCAGAGCCTGCTATGCGAACGCTGCTGAAATCTCAGTTTACCGTCGCTCGGTTGAAATCTCTAGAGACGACGGCGCACGTGGTAGGTATCTATAGGCAGGTATGCTCTGCTCAAGCACTTGTTTCTTGTTATATTCTCTTGTTACCTAATAAATTCATCAGTGAAAATTATTTATTCTGATTAATTTATTTCAATCACAACTTCAAATTTCAATAAATTCATTCATTATTATTCAATATAATAAGTGAGTACTCAAAATATTTGTTATTTTTAGGTCTGTACCTAATGAATATGATTGATAATCATCTTCAGCTTTACTGCTTTACCAAGCTTTACCAATTTTAACTGCGGATTCTAGCAAGATTTGAAAGAAGTAGCTCAAAAGAAAAAGAGGTTTCAAATAAATGAATCATGATTCGTGTTCGAGAATTCTGGTATAAGATAGTGTCTGGTTAGTAGTTCATGGTTTTGGGAATTCCCGGTCATAGTCAAGGATTCTGCAGGTTTTCAAACCGTGATAGAGCGCGATCATTGATTCGGAATAAAGTTTCGGGTTTGAAGTACCAGCCGCAATTTTTACCGGCCTTGATTTCCAGCCGCTCTGTCGCCCATGCCCATCAAGCATCCATGGGTTTATGGCTTAATTTGTAATAGTATATACCTGCCTAGTTATAGCCCCGTTGGTGTTGGCCGGGTGTAAGATATCAATGGCAAAATCTTTGGTTATGGTCAATAAAATTGAGGTGTATGGATGAGTACAGGTGGATTAGTCCAATTAGGATTTTTTTGTAGTCGTAATTATCCAATTTGATGGGTATAGCGAAATAGTCTTTCAATTGATTCTTTCAATTGAGTGAATGAATATCATTTGTATCAATTTATGGGAAGTATGACACAATAGTTGGCTGAATCTTGCATATTTTCCTAAACGATTCATAACATGTGAATAAGTTTTTTCCCTGGTGGAATCTTATCTAGTTTGGCTGGACACCTTCACCTGGCATTTGAGGATGATCAGTCAGCTATACGTAAACAATTTTTGACAACAAATATTTGAATCTCCAAGAGCTCTAAAATTCTAGCTATCAGCAGTTTCACTCAGAGCTGAGCAAAATAATTTTGAAAAGTATGTATTCGATTTGTTCTTTATTTCCTGGTCAAAATGATGATTGAATAATGAATAATATTTGTATAAAGTTGCAGTTGTGAAAACTTGAATACTTTTGTTATTAAAATAATTTTTCATTTGAATAATATAAAAATATTTGAATAATTAGTAAGTATTCATTTTTTAAGCATTCGAATATTGTCAAAGTATTTGACTACTTCAGATGTATTTGAATGCCCCAAAATAATTCCAGTTCTTCCATTTTGAATATTTTGTTTATTTATTCAAATACATTTGAGATTATTCAAGGGAGCCATTACTTTACAATCTTCACATAAAAATGCAAAAAGAGAATTTCCGTTTATTTCGTAACCGCTCAACAGAAAAAATCGTGGAAGGTGGCCAATTGGGAAATACCATAACTGCAATCATAATATCCAGCTCTGGTTTCACTCATGAATCCAAACAAGCTATCAAGCGGCTCCTCCGCCAAATGTACCGGTTTGTGGCTTATCTCCGAGTCGGAGTCTCCAACGAATATCGTCTTAAGAATCTTCCATATTTATCTAGTTATATTTGTCTGCTTATGAATCGCTATTCCGCTAACCAAGCTTTATCTAAATATTTAGTTGGGCTTGTTTCAATTATTGTTTTCATTGTCTGATTTTTTCGAAAAATATACCTTGGAATGATTAGAGTGATTATTGGGGGTTTTTCTTCTTTGACTTGGTAAAAAATTCAAATGTTTGCAATTTTTGTAGATTAAACTTACATGATATACAACTCCATCAACAAAGAACTGTCTGTAAATTACAGGAGACCATATATGTAGTCCAGTGTAACAGTCAATATACCTAACAATATATCAGGTGAATCAGAAAAAAAAAAGTACGTGAGAGTGAATCACGAAAATATAAATAAAAATGAATGTTGAAACTTCGTTATATGATTGAGTATGATGAATTTGGGGGGAATTTTTCATTATAAAGTAAATTATGTTGTCGATTGTTTCTGATTTTGAAGAGTGGTATTGCTGCTGCAGAAAAGGGATCCCTATACAAGAATTCCAATGATAATTTTATTTAAAGGGACGGATTGCTTCATTCATCGGAATTTCTTCAGAAATTGGATGATGCAAAAATTCTTTAAAGAAAGAAGTAGAAGAGGAAAAGTTGCTATACAAATTGCAATAATGATTGTTATGATCCTCACTTCCATTCCTACATTCTCCACCAAGAGATAATAATAATCTCTTGATTTTATATCTTGCTCATTCTAAAAAATTTGTATTACGGGAATAAAAAATCAACAGACCTCTTCAGGGCAATCTTAAACGTGGATAATAAAAAATTGAAGTGAAAATCCATATTGCAACTGTACAGCGTCCGGGATGAAACACTGATCACTTTTTTAAGTCACAATGAGAAGTAGGTAGGTCTTCAGGCGGTTTTCTTTGGATCCTACAATTTTTAGCTAATAAATTCACATATTTCCAATATCTACCACCTAACTAACATGTTCCAATCAAACATATTTTTCTGTAATATTTTTCTAGCTGCCGATGCAGGATTTTGTTGTAGGTATATAACCTAGCCTAGTGTTGGGTTGGAAGGTTAGGGTCCGATTGCCTCGAATTATTATTGCCTGTTAGGGCCTATTTAAGGCCTGGCATTCGCAGGACCCAGTATAAGAAATGTGATGGTGGTATACCGGGCGGGAAAAGTAGAAGATGTACTGATGAAATTGCACTTGGAATTGAATTCCGAGATAAATCTGACTTGTGTCGGATAGTGACGAAAAAAGGCTCATTATATCATTATTATCTGCAAAAAAATTGCCTGCGGCGCACCCCCCCTCCACGTCCCCCAAGGGCCCGCTTCCAAATTTGGAACCAGGGCCCCAAAGCCACTGATACCTTCATTGAAACCCCCTGGATTAAAAAAAACCATTATTTTGCACCAGTTTTTCAACACGTTTTCCAGTGACCAACGGCTCATTTTGACACCTGAGAGTTCATGTAGCATCAAAATTTGCCAAGTCTGCTTGTTTATATGAGAAAAAATAATGATGATTGATTCCTTCATTCGGTACTTTTCTATTCAAGGAATAGGATGATGATGATAAATATAAACTTTTTGCTGGACCCTGTTCATCATAGTATAATTTAGCTTCAGTATTCTTCCAACTTCAACTTCCAACTTCAAGCACGTCGATTGGGGTGACTTTGGCGAACAGTTTTTCATTGTATATAGTTTTCCTAACGTACCACTAAAATCAGTTATCTGAGAAAAATCCTTAAAAAAATTATTGAGTTGCTTTCAACCCCAGTTTTTCTGATGCCGTAGAATTTGACCACGTTTTTCAGGCAATGTTTCTTTTCTTGTCCAAATATTGCCCGGACCTGTCCCTATGTGTGTTGTGATTTCGGACAAAGCTTGTTCTTGTTTCACTCAGTACTATCGAGTATTACAGTGAAACGTCCAACTTTAAACACTTTTCTCCATCAAAAATGAATTTGCATTATGAAAAATGGCTTCAACGATAAAAAAAATTGACACAAGAACAGAGAATTTCGGAAAAGGTATTTTAATAATTTTAACCTCCAAACTTTTCTAAAATTTGAGGATCAGATCCAATTTTCTCTAATTTTTATATCTTTGAAAACCCACGTGTTCTGGCTTCTGGTTTGAGGTATTCAACAAGTACGGTTTCAGAAATACTTCCATTCGAGCTTAATAGCTTATGATCTTATGAACCTTCGCACGATCTTCTCGAAATCTGTCCGAGAATGACTGTACCAAGTTATTTGTTATTATACATAAACTTGGTGAGACCTCACCATAGTTATATTTGGAGTGTCAAAGTAAATGGAGAAATAGCAACGGATTTCTCATAATATTATCATTCCAACAAGAAAAGCACTAATTTTGAGCAATATACCTACCTCATAATTAAGTATTTCAACGAAAACTTAGAATGAAAAACTGGAACTTGAGCTTCAAGAAGAATTTTAATCTCAGGAGAGTTTTAGAGAACTCAGTTGCGACATTGCTTGCTAACTTGCTATGTTGCAAGTTATTGGTCTAAGGAGCTCCAACGAGCTCTGCAGATACTAGAATAAATTCCAGAACTCCAAAGCAATTTAGCAGGAGACCACTTGGGCATTCAGTTGCAAAATATTCAGGTGCTTTTTTTTGTACAAGTTGGAGTTGAACTGGATATTTCAGGAGAACTCTGCTGGTCACTGAAGAAAAAAACAGTTTACTGTGGGACAGTGTACTTTGGGAATACCCACAGTAGGAACTCTGGAGGAATTGAGCAGGGTAACTGCGGGAAATTCAGTGGCAAAAAATTGGTAGCTCATTTGAACAAGTTAGAGAACTAGAAATCAGGAGTTAAGAAGAACAAAATTCTGGAGGAGCTCTTGGAAGCTATAAGGGATTCTGGAAAAATTCATATATATCAGGAACTCTTGAGGAGCTCCAAATCTCATAATTTTACTGAAAAATTTGAAACTGTTCACTCCTGCAAACCGCCTATCCTTCCTCCAGTCCACCTTCAGCATGATTGATTCAAATATTCTAGGGGGCTCCGGGGAATTCAGTCGCAAAAGCGACCTCATTTTCACAATTCAGTTGCGAAATGTTTAGGTGCTTTTTCACAAGCTCATCAGAGGGCCTCATCAGGTTAAATGAATATTTCAGAAGGACTCTGCGAGTGACTTTGAAGAGTTCAAAAAACCTATAGAATAAGAACTCTGGAGAAATCAAGCAGAAGAGCTCCAGGGAATCCAGCAAAATTTAGCAGGAGAGCTCCGGGAATTCGCATCAGTTGCGAAAGATAGGTACTTCTTTTAAACAAGTTAGAGGACTAGAAGTTCAAAGCTGGGAACATCAAACTTCTAGGGAAACTTTTGGGAGCTTCAACGAATTCTGGAAAATCTAGCATCAGGAACCCTGGTGAAGGAATTCGAAGCCTCATTTTTTTATGAAGAGATTTCAGATAATTTCTTCCCTGGAAACCACTTTATTACCCAAGCTCACGTTTAGCAGGAATTCCGGACTCTTATAGTTCTAAAAACTTTGCGTATAAATTTGCAATTCAAACTAATTATTACACAATTACCTTGATAAAATGATCTAATTTTTGTCAATTTTACATGATGTAGTATACAGGGTGTCCAGAAAATTGCGGAAAGCTCTCCAGTACGTTGCGTTGTAATGGACCCTTCAGGGAACTCCGAAAAAATTATGAGAAATTCCTCGATTTTCATTTTTGGGGTTATTGTGGGTCAAGGGACGGCTCTTTGAACCCTTCTAGTTTTGTCGATTCAAAAGATTTCAGTCCACTGTTGATGGCAGAATTATGGAACAAAAATCTACCGCTGGATGTGTATTGTTTTTTTTATTTATAGGGTGAGTCACAAAATGATAAAATTAATATTCAAAGGACCAGTTTTTGACCCAAAATTTCTTCAAAAATGAAAGTTGGAGATTTTTCTGATTCTTCTCCCAAGATTTCCTGAAGGGTCCTGCAAAACGTGCTGCGGAACTTTTCCGCCATTTTCTGGACAACCCGTGCATGGTCAGCTATTTTAATAACTCAGCATTTTTAGCTCACCAATTGTTTAACGTGGTTAGCTTAAAATTACAAATACAGAAGCATGAATTGCTTCTGAAATGAAGCATGATGAGTTGAAAAAATCAAGAGAAATTATGACAAACTTTTTTGAATAATCTTAGATGCTGAAGAATCACCAGAGTTTTAACACAACTACACACCAATAATATAATCAAGAACTTGTTTGGTTGAACTATCAAAATAATCTCGAAACAGGCTTTCCGTCTTGAAGAATATCTACCTGAGACAGATTTTGTTGATATTTTTCTTTAAGTTGAATAAAATCAAGCTAGTCACTACAGTCAGTATAGGCAAAGAGAAAAGTGTACTAATTGTATATAATAATAATATACCTAAGTAAAAATATTTGCTCAAGTGCAATGCGGATCTAAAAAGAAGAAGAAAAATCAAATTCCCAAACAAGAGATACATTGAAAAAAAAAACTATTGTTGCTACCTATTTAATCCAACAATTCCATCAACTTTTCAACTATTATTTCTTCTGACCAATTTACCTTGTTGTGTATCTCAAATGGTTGCAAGAAAAATCTGTGTAGGTCCAAAAATGGTGGGGGAGCCGGACATGTTACATTTTCTAGTCTTGTAAAACCTTCATATTCTATGTACCATGTACCCTATCTCTTTATTGTATAATGAACTGAAGAAAGCCCGACCTGACCTTCGGCTTTGAACTCCATTGTTTCAATTTAAGAATTTCAGCTTTCACACTATTAACTATGGTTACTTGTTTGAACCAAAAAAGCTCCTGAGAGATAACTAATAATCATAAAATTAGCCAGAATCGTTCAACACTTTTACGGTGCATTTCAAGGGGCATCCCTTCTGAAGTTCTAACTGAATCCTGTTTCCTTTTTCCCCTAGTCAAGTTTGAGAAAATTGTTCTGATCTTTGTCTGAAAAAAATTGCAATCCTTGACGCCAAGTTTTTTAAACTCAACCCAATTTCCAATGAAAAAATAGATTTTCTCCCAATTTGGTTCTTACTGAAAAGTTCAGCCTTCAATATTTTGAGATTTATTTCGATTCTGCCAATTAGATGTTCATACTGATGAGAGCTCAAAAATATAAATAAGCCCGAAAAAAATCATTCGAGTTTTCAAAGAAGGTTTTGTTCAATATATTGTTCAGTCCCAAATAGTGGATATTTCATTTTATTGATTGGTTTTCTGTTTTTTGTTCTTTGATTTTTCTTGCTTCAACTTTTTTGTGGTTTTGGTTTGGTTCTGGTTTTGTTTTGGTTCTGGCTCAGTTTTAATTTGGTTCTATTTCGTATCAGTTTGCCTTTGTTTTGTTGATATTTGAGTAGGTAATGGTGGTTACTAAGTATTATTTTATCATCATTGATATTTCTTTCTACGTTCAACTTTTGATACAATTTCAGCATTCTAATGATATTTCAAGATACTCTGAACAATACAAAAATGTTTTGGTTTCGTATCTGTCTCCTTCAGCGATTTGATCTGAATAAACTCTATCCATGGCATCAGAGCACTTTCCTAATCTCCCCCATGGATCATTCATTTTGATTTTTTTTTTTTTGATAAGTTTTCTCCATTTATGAATTAAAGTGCCATCGATAAAGGTGGTTTATAATTACCTCTGCGCTGGTTGAAATGATAATTATCACATAATAAATTTGTCAGCTCCATGTGACTGCGCCCCAGAATCTTTTCACACCATCATCCCGCCCTCCAACCATCGTTCTTTATATCCAACCCACCAAGTCATGCAAGTCCACCCTTCCGGCCCTCTTACACCTTTCCCTTTTTCATTTTCTTATCTGCCGTGAATTCCAAAAAAATCATCTTCCTAATAAATGACAACAATTTTCCATAATTCTCCTAGTTGAACAATTTTTTTTTTCATAAAGAAAAAAGTTGAACTTTGAAAGGTAGATCTCATTCATAAAGACAAATCAAGATGTTATCTGCTATACGTCGGGTATCTATACGTCATTTCAACGTAGGTAATGTGCAGTTGTTTTTTTATTGTGAAAAAATTGTCAAGGCACTCCCTTTCTGTTTTATCTGCAGCATTTATGCAATATGCTAAGAACTTTTCTAGATCCTGGTCGCAATCCTGGTCACGGCATCATACTCCAATTATATTTTGCTTAGCGAATCGCTCATTTGATTTTCTCATAATCGGCTTGTAGTGTTATACATTTATCAATATTTTTTGTCGAAAAACAATCGGGTGCTGTTAGACCAGGCTATTCAGCTGGCCATTGGTATGAACATTAATTTTGTATCAGGAAACACATGAACGATCCTTACCAATACAAACTGGTCTGCCGTATGATCACGTAGCAACTGTCACCATTTATTTGCCAACAAGTTTGTTCCTTTCCAGCTGAATTGCAATTCGTTTATCCGCCATACTGGTATCAAATTTCTCCCATCTCAAACGCACTCAGTTGATTCCTAAATATCATATCTTTGATTGTTTATCTCAAGCTTTGTTATCTGCTACCCTTGCTACTATACCCAATAGCTCACGTGGTTCTGCTAAAATCTGACGTTTCTTCCTATATGTATTCTTGAGCTTATTCTTGACCCCTCGGTTAGAGAATATGAACGCAGTTTTGGTGGAGGCGCAGCCTTAAAGAGGCAGTGTTCGGTTCGAGATGTTGCATCACAAACTGACCTATATTGTGAGTTGAGTGTTGATGTATGTAGCTGGAACCGTGCCCGATGGGTACATGGGCCAATCCGGCCCTGAGCGCTAGGGCCCCCACGGAAGTACAAGCGGGCCCTCCTTCGAGGTAGGCCGCCAGATTGCCGATTGTGGTGGATGCGCGTTCCAGGCAGCCACCCTCCGACAACGACGATAATTTTTTTATTATACGTATCGTGTTCACCACCACGCGCACTTTCCCCTATCTTTCTCACTGATGCGACGGGTAAATCCCTCTTCGTTGCACTTCAACTTGCGTTTACACACTTTTCGACCACCGATCCCGCTATATTATTACCGCGGGCGCGCGAAATTTTCGGCGGCGCTGTCAATAACTGAAAAAGCTCTCTCTCTGTATGTAGGGGAGACACGCGTAAAGCTTCCACGTCCGTGCTTGGTACAGAACCGACTGCTGCCCATATGCCGGGTCCGGAGGCGCATCCCTTCTCCCCCGGATCGATGTGTCAACCGCGCGGCCCCCCCACCTCCGGCGTCCGGGCCAATGGGGTGTGGGGATGACTCCCATTCGGGGGACACGCCCACCCCCAGGTAGCCATCAAGTTGGCTCGTAAAGCGATGCTATCGCGAGTCGCGGAGCACGGGCGACCGGGATGGGGGCACCGCGAAAGGGGCCTTATGGCCGAGGCGGTTTGGGGCGCTAGTCGGATGGGACGACGGGCCGGCGGAGTTCGCGAAGATCGTGTTGTGTGAGGTTTTTTCTTCGGCCGCCTGTCGTCTCGCATGTACAGCGGAGGCGAGGATTCTCCTCTCCGCGGTGGCGGTGGTGGTGGTGGTACATGCATACCTCTTCGCTGTACTCGCCGATGGCTTTTAATCTCTCGATGGTGTTTTGCTGTTGCTACCTATCACTTCTTTCGGGTGACGCTCCGGCTACCGTATGTGATTTACACAAATTAACAACAAACGGTTTTTTTGCCTTGTGAAATCTTCGGGAAGAATCTTACACTGAACTTTTTCATTGCTGAAAATACTGCCAGACACTCTTTCTCCATTTTATCATACCAATGCAATGCGCGCTTGGAATTGTCGCAGCAGATTTTCTATACTTATGCTATTTCTGCAACTGAACATGTGACAAGGTAATTGACCTTGTTTCAAGAATCCAGAATAGCAGAACTTGTTCAGTTATTTTTTCAACTTGTACGTGGCTCTAGAAATCAAGGTGTCGATTGGGGTCTTTGGGAAACTGAACGACATTTTGATATTTCGGTACCTATTTTTATTTTAGGAGAAATAGGTTAGTGGCCATGTCTGATGTTAAAACCTGTGCCTTAGTGGCCTATGCGGATTGCGGACGACATGGTGCTATCAGCACAAAATAAAGCAGTCAACGCTGAAAAATCGAAGATGATGTGCCTCACTAGAGGAAATGGCGAAATCAAAAAAATAGGATTAACGATAAATGAGAAAGAAATCGAAACAGTCGGAGAAATCAAATATTTGGGCTACATGCGTTTCACAGAAGCAATGGAGAAAATGCACGCATCAAAGAACTGAGGAAAAAAGCCAACAAAGCACTGGGCCAAATATATGGTGACTTGGGGAATAGGAGTGAGAAGGTTCAAAAACCAGTTCAACATCAGAGTGTTGAGGTTCGACAGCATAATTTAATCGATTTTATTGTACGGAATAGAAATCTGGGGATGGACTGCTCTGCTCTGCGACTACAGATCAACGCCTGACTTTAAAGATCTTATAGGTCACGAAAGATCTTATAGGTCGCAGTGCAGAAAGGATCCTCCGGGACCAAACGACCATCTCTAATCTACAATCTACAACGCCTGACTTTATACTACTGGGAGAAACAAAAAGGAACCGACTGAGGATAGAGAGGGGAATAAGAGCAGTCAAATTTGGAGAGAAGATCAGATACGCCACCATGGCGAATATAAAGGGAATGCTGGGAGGAGATACAAAGGCAGAAGAATGGAAAAATGATTAAATGGAAAGAAACTAGACGGAAGTATTACAAAAGAAATAGAGATTCAACTACGGCGATAGAAGCAAGAAGAACAGACGGAGAAAAGATGAAGTGGTAAGTACAAGAGAAGGACAGAGACCACCAACTGCAGAAGCAAAGAAGTGACGTCCAAAAATCAAGACATAATCAAGACAAAAAAACAGACACTACCGACAGTACCGACAGGATACAATCCACGACGAGAGCCAAATATCTTGACCTGTCAAGAACACAAATTACAAAGCGATAGCCAGGTCCAGAAGCGGAAGCGAAGAGAGAGAGCGAGTCAATACTGGAGATAAGAAAAGGATCGGCTCTGCAGGGTATGCAAAGAAACTCTGGACCATACTGGAATGCTACGATATGAGAAATGGAAACGAACAGATAAGACGGAGAAATGTATTGCGCTAAGATGGGGGATTGGGGGAGGACTTGAGGAGATGAAAAAGATAGGTTACGTGCAATTTCAGGTGTGCAGGGGCATGATTTTCTTGGAAAGACATGAAGCTGTAATTTGTTGTCCCCGGTCAACCAGTTTCAGCCTCGCAAAGGCGAAAAAGATCTTGAATTGCTCGGAATGAATGATTGATGGTCCAAAAGCAAGTTGAGTTCTGTTTATTTCTTTCACAAGACTAGATCTCGAAGATAATTCACATCTAGGTCAACTTTGATGGAAACCCCTATTTTACGATTAGATCTGTGACAAAATACTAGCCTTGAGGCCTTTTCTTTGAAGTTTTAGCTTCAATATGAGCTCTCGTTTCGAAAATCGGTTGACGGAGCAGAAAGTTATCACTCCGAGACCAAAAATTTGATTTTTTTTAGTCACCCTGTAAGTGAGACAGATAGGCAAAAGTTTGAAAAATCGGTTCGAGTTGTGAGTTCTATAGTAGGTTCACTTGTACCGTGATTCTAGTTGGCTGTGAGATTTTGTTTCTAAGTTTTTAAATCTGATATTTGAAAACTCCCTAGAACTTGGCAGTTGTTTGCATTGATGTTTGAAAGTTCAAGCTTGACGACAAGATCAACAACTTTACCGTTTGTCAAATCGAGTGTCAAATAGACTGAAAATCACGAGTTTCACGAAAGTTGTAGTGGAATTATGCCCATTACTGTGAAAACTGTGTTTGCGTATCAGCTTGTGTCTTGAACAATAACGTTCAGTGCCCATTTTAAAGTCCTCGAGAGTGCCATCAAGAACTCGCTTCTGGGAGAAAAAATGGGCGGAATAGGTGCTGGGCATGTACCCCATAACGTTTAGCTTTGCGGAGAAGACGTGAATCTATTTTCAAAAACCACATAATATGGAAGCATTGGAACTATTCCTGGTTTTTGAAAGAAGTACCCACACTCTGAGAGGCTGGAAACGATGTGAAGCTGAACCCTCCTAATTTTTGTGGGGATGGGATTCATCGGCGTTAATACTTGATTTCACTGCTCAGGACATCGTACTGAAACAAGAAATTTGCGGAACTTGTGAAAGGTGAACTACATCCACTCCATATTTGCAATTTGCGAAGTTGATTACGGTGAATTTTTCATTTTTGACAGCAACAGTCAACACACCATCACACCAACATAACCTATCTTTCTAAGCCAGACGCTCAGGCGCACACTAAGCAGTTGGACGTGAAGTCTACAATGCCAAACTGTGAAATTTGCCCAGCCTACTAGAATCACGGTACAAGTGAACCTACTATAGTACCTCCCTGGACCGGTTGATGAAATTCTAAAATGTTTTCAACAGAAGATGGAAGTTATTCAAACTTTCAATTTTTTTTTCAACCTTACGCGACACCCTGTATAACAAATCGATACCTCCTAATAAAAACATTGTAATTAAGAAAACGCAATTTTACAGGAGAGCGGTTTGAAAGTTTTCGGAGATTTGAAATCGATCTTATTTGACTATTGTTTGAAATAGCGGCACGGTTATTGTTTTCCAAGGTTCTTGATATTCCGTAGAGAAGGTTGGGAGCCGTATTTTCTGAAAATATAGCTTTTTGAGAAATTTCATGTCACTTACAATGGAGAAATCTTCCATCTGCAAGGGTAAAAGCATTGTAAGTGCCTTTACAATGTTTTTACTCGGATGTTATCGAAAAGTCATAATTGTAAAGGACATTACAATTACTCATTCCATTACATCACATTTCATTACAATTGGAGAATATCCAAGCAATAACATTGTATTGGACTTTACCATGATTTCACCGCAAATTGCATCTGTATGAAGGAAAGTAAAGGACGATACAATGCAAAGTAGAACAATATCATAATTGTATTGGCTTTTACAATGTTTTTAACGCAGAATTACTCCAAACTGGTAGATACAATTTTCGAAAAATAATACCGGGTGTTTATAAACGTCTGTGATCGCGGCAGGCTTCGGTCAGGCCAAAAGTCGCAGTGAAAGGCACGATTTGAAAGAGTGATAGGAGATTCCAAAGGCGATATGATAACAAACGTTTATAAACACCCGGTACTTTTGGCACATTTTGGAACTTTAAGAGCCACAAATTATTTTTTTCCTGAAACTTCTACACTCTCAGGTACCAAATCTGCTAAAAAGTGAAAATTGCCAAAATGTCAGTTACAATGTTTTTATTAGGAGGTATCGAAATGTGGGTAGCATCTATGGAATATGGCTTGTAGAATGTGAAGGTGCAAAAGGTCAGCTGTTCACAGCAATTAATTTTTCTAAACTAGTCCTTTTCCTTAACAGGTTGACTGCCATGAGTACCACATGTGGTACACGCTTGCATTGACTTTACCGCCATGACGGTTTCCATGGTGAATTTGCGGTGTGGCCGTTATCATTTTTTTTGCATTTTAATCAGATTTTTCAACGGATATGACTTATGAAATGGTAGTTGAGGATAATGAAAAGAATTTTATGCTATTTTGCCTTGAGTACCCAAACTGGTACACATGGCCTCAGGAGGTGAATTTGGTTCCGCATGGCGACAATAATCAGCTGTTAAGTGAAACAGAAAGGAGTGAGGTTACGATTTAGACCTAAAGTTGACACCTCTACCTGACTTCACCTGAAAAATGAATTCTGATGAAGAAAAAAGGTTAGACTCGAGTTGTATGAAGAAGTGCGGACACCGTCAATTAGTGATGATAGGAGCTCAGTGGATTCGGAATTTCACGACAGCAACGCTGATTTATGCATATAAATGAATCTTTTGTTTGTATTGTTTCTGTTCCTCAAGTTATGTTTCTTCAGAAATAGTTCTGATAAAGTTTAGTAATTTCGAAGTCTACTGACCAATTCTGCTACAGGCTGAAATCGGAAATCGGGTCTTTGAAACCACAGAATTTTATTCCCCATATAAAATGAATGGTCTGAGCGCCTGCTGAGGTACACACATCGTTTGAATTAAGATTGTGCTATGTACCAGTACAGGTACTCAATTTCTTTGTTGGCAACGCAAACTGAGTATCATATCTGGTACTCAAACCTCAAACGGCTTCTAGCGATGTATACAGTATGGCCGTGGCAGTCAACCTGTTTCAAGAAGTTACAATACTTTGAGCCCCACTGAATTGTTTGGCATTTCAAGTGTTGAGTACTTTATTCTCTATCCCACAGAAAGAAGCCGCAATTACATACCAACGACTTGTATAGTGTGGAGCGGATCATTTCTTTGACAAATGTTTTTATTTATAAAAAAAAAAATTTGGTGTTGCCGTCTAGAGTAAGACTTTCTAGACTCTTGTCTTGAAAAGGCGTCAAGACTTAGACAAGACCTCTAGAAACTCTTGTCTTGAAATTTTTAGACAAGACAAGAGTAGGGCTGTCAAGATCAAGAGTCTTGATTAGACTCTTGAAAAATAAAAATAAAAAAAAAACTGATATATTCCTCTCCGCTGATGGTTTTCATTTTCTACGTAATGTGTGATTAGATTGGATATTTCTTACAGAGTTTATTGACAACATAGAATAACATTAATAAGGGTAAACGGTATGACAAAATGCTTTTCAAAACTATATTTACTTGAAATGAAAATGATTGCAAAGGGTTGTCATGCTATTTTTTTTTATTTGTTGGAATCAAAGTACCGAGATCACTACAGACGATATAAAAAATCTCGTCTCAAAAGTCCATACTTTTTTCAGGAAAAAATCTTAGAATTTGGGAGTTTTAATTGGGAGAATAATGAAGCAATAAACCTGTTCTGCGCTTGCGCACTAGGCAGGCCATCATGTCATTATTCATCGACCGTTGTTGCCATGCTGTGTCTGATAAGTAGTCTACAGTCCATGAATATTTTGAAAATTAGGAAAAACAAAACAACACATAGAAGCATCTTTCTGTATATTGTGAATTTTATATGTATATCAGAAGACAATTTGATTTTCGGTTTGTGGTGACAGTTCACTATGAATTTATCAATTTTGCATCAGAGAACGGGAAAGCGTTGCCAGAGAGATGCCATGTCGAATCATAATAATGTCTTGTGATTATATATTCACATGACTATGTCTCTACTGTTTTTTTCTGGTTCTCATGCGAAAGTTTCGTACAAGTGATTTTTTTTTCAAGGACTGCTCCAACATCTCCATTTCTACTTTTCCAAAAAATACCTGCGCCTTCTCAGATCGCAACTTCTAAGAAATTAGGTAGCCCGATGAAGCTTTTGGTCAATAGCTGCGAAACAAAGTGTTTCTTGCCAATAAAAGGAGAATGATTCAGACATGCCGCAGCCAGATATCCTTCCAATGTACCAAGGCAAAATACCGATTAGGCTGGTGTTCTTTCTACAACTTGAGTAAAGTAAGTCTTTTTGCCGCGTCAGGTTGACACAAGCGGGAACCTGACACATGCCTGCAAGTAATCGGTATATTTTCGACAAAAATTTTGGACCACATCTGCACCACGACATCTGGGAACTCTGGGTCCCGCTTAAACCCAATTATTTACATTTATTTGTTCAGCAACAATGTTTCGAACACCAAACAGCAAAATAATATTGAAGTTGATTGTTCAACTTTTTCTTGACTGTGACTCTTTCGTTGACTGTTTCTTGACGTTCATGGCAACCTGGCATTGTTCTTGGCTTGTTCATTCATTCGATTCGAGCCGATGGACTGCGGTGAGTTGAATTTCTATATCCTTTATCGCTGCCAGATTTTTTGAGTACTTTTTCAAATGAACAGTAGTTGACTATATTTATTCAGGCATCAACCTACGGCAATTGGCAATCTTTTCTTCCAGCTTTCACACCAATGATAAATTTCACCGTCAATAAAAGTAGATCTTTGCTTTGAAATTTGAACTTAATTATACCGTAGAATATATTCGAAGGGTGCTCCTTGCTCTTCACAGTTTCTCTGTTTTTCTTGCTAAAAGACGTTAATATTTCTGTCACGTATTTTTCTTGGAAGGAGGGTTTTTTTAGTAATTTAATTTCAAGAGTCTATCTAGACTCTTGAAAAATTTCCATCAAGAGTTAGAGTCTTGTCTTGAAATTTAGAAATAATCTTGATATTTCAAGACAAGACAAGAGTAGGGCAACTCTTGTCTTGTCTTGTCTAGACGGCAACACTAACAAACTCAACAATTCAACATTTTCTTGCCAAACTGGTCCAGTCTGGTCGCTTCCAGCCAAGTGCACATCGGGAAAATTCATAGCGGTCAAATGGAAAACGGTGTGAGATCGTGACTGTCGGCTATATACTACTTTGGATTTTTGAGCTGCACCATTTTAAGTCCATTTAAGATATAACCAGGCTGGTAAAGAAAGAGTGGAAGAGCCATTTGCATTTTCAGCTGGAAAACTCTGTGAAACTGGAAAAAGCGGTTGGAAAGTGCTCATCAAGAACCCATCTATTGCCCAAGAAGAAATTGGTGGTGAAAATCGGCTTGCGAGATAAAAAGTTGAGAAGATGCAGTTTTGCCAGGGCGGAAAAGTCAAAAACCGTTGGTCCGACTTGAAAAATTCCCTTTGCAAAAATTATATCAATCTTTTCTTTAGCTACACAACTCACAGCATGTCTCCTTAGAACTTATAACTCATCACAGGCTGAAGTTTGCACTTTTATTATTCAATTTACGATATGTGCTTTGTTTTAAAAAAAATCACCGCCGAAAAACCAGAAATGTGTCGCAATTGAGGAGGAGCATACGCGACGCCCATAATGCGATTTACTCAGATATCAGTCAAAATTTTCGGAAGAAAAAAAAACGATTCTCCTTCTAAAGCCAAAAAACCTCGTCAAATTCTGGATAAACGACCGTGCCGAGTGGTATCCGCCAGAAAAAAGTTTGCTAATTCATAAGATAGATAGATAGATAGATAGATAAGTCTATTGTTCCTTAATACAAAAGTAGTATTTTAACAAATTTAACATAAAAGAAATCCGCTTACACAATAAAAATGGGTTATTCATTGCTCACTGAGTATTAGTATACTATAGTAAAAGTAAGACGTATGATCACAGTGTAATTCAGGGTTAAGTACAAACATTTCAGTGGTGGTCGTCTCTCAACTCCAAGGCGGGGCAGGAGAGTGAGTTGTTCTGAGTCATTCGAATTCGTCGTGTATTAGGGAACGAGTCCTAAAGGCCGCAATACAGAAGAGATAGATATGATCTATTTTTTGGGGGGTTAGTTGTGTCATGAGATCTCTGTAGAAGGTCTCGGGTGTGGCAGTCTCTGAAAGGTATTGGCTCAACCATTTTTGACGGTAGCCCTGGTATAGTGGACAGACGCAGAGGACATGAAACAGATCTTCCTGAACGAGATGATTACACAGGTTACAATTAATGGCTGCATCAAACATGCTTTTTGATCCATTTACATAAAATCTGTAGAATTTCTTACTAGCTTGTCTGAGCTGGGTGATAAGTCTAATCTTATGGATGTTCAAGTTGTACCTAAAATAAGGAAGGTCATTTCTGGATTGATCGTAGATTTCAGTATACATGGGATTGTAGGAGGATTCTCTCATTCTGATGACGTCTGCTGTTAACAATTTGGTCCTGCAGGACTTTATTATTTCTTCCAGTCTTCCCTCTGTGTACAAAAAGCTGTGTTTTTCCCAGATATCACCCAGCTCAAACTCGTTCAGAAGTACCTTGAATTGGGTCACCCAGTTGTAATTTGGTAATGACGTGTTGTTGTAATTTTCGTCTAATGATTTTAGTTTATCGTAGCAAGTTTTTGGGAGCCTATATGAGGGCATTCTCAGGATTTTAGTCCACCATTTAACACTTCTTTCGAGTATATTCAGTCTCAGTTTTGATAAGCCTGTTTCCAATCGTATGAAGTAGTTAGGTGTGCTATTAGGCAAATACAGCAAAGACTTTACAAATTTCATCTGGGTTTTTTCCAGGATGTTCTCGTACCTTAGTGCCCAGATTTCTGCTGAATACATTAATATTGCCAGAATGATTGAACGGTAAAGATGCAGCTTGGTTTCCCAACTCTTCGATCTGCAGTTGCGCAGCGTTTGTAAAGTTGTGCCTATTGCAATATTTGCCTTACTGGCGAAATGCTCTGCCGTTTTTTGTAATAAGCACGAACTGGTAAATGGGATTCCTAAGTATACATATTTGTTAACGGTTTTTACGTGGCTTTCTGCATATTTAAATCTGTATGAGCATCGAGTTGGGCCTTTGCTGAATATAAGTACCTGCGTTTTGTCTGTATTCACAATCAATTTGTTTTTGATGCAATATTTGTGAAGTGAACAAAGTTTTTTTTTTGGAGTTCTACTGGTGAGTTGGAAAGTAGCACCAAGTCATCTGCGTACATTAGGACCGTTACTTCTGTGGAGCTATCTATACTGACGCCTCTGCAGTCATTTTCAGTGAAAAGAGCTTCTAGGTCGCTGATAAATAATGAGAATAAGAGAGGGCTGAGAGTGTCTCCCTGAAGAACGCCCTTGGTTACCCCAACTGGTTCACTGTTAAGCCCTACCTCTGCTTTGATTCGAACTGTAGCGTCACTGTACATTTTCCCAATGATTCGGACTATTTTGCCACTGATTCCCATATTATAGAGCTTCTCGTACAATACTTGATGAGATACCGAATCGAATGCGGCCTTGAAATCAACAAAGCAGGCGTACACTTTTCCCTTAGGTACCCTTAAATGTATATGTACAATGCTAGTTAGCACAAAAATATTATCACTGCAGCCCCTTCCTCTGCGGAACCCTGCCTGTGCTTCTGGAATCAGCTTTTTGCTTTCTGCCCATTTTGTGATTCTGCCTGTGAGGATACGTGTGAAAAGCTTGAAGAGAGCGTTACACAGTGCAATACGGCGATAATTTTCCGGGTTGTTCGTTTCTCCCTTCTTATAAATCATTAGCAAGTTAGCACCTCCCCACTCACTAGGCGGTTTTTCTTCCGTTATTATGATGTTGAACAATTTTAAAACAACATATTTGAGGTTAACTGGAAGGTTTTTATAAAATTCGTTCACTAAACTGTCTGGTCCCGGTGCCTTTTGTTTCTTAAGGGCGCGGAGGTGATTTTCTAATTCTGTTATTGTTACTAAATCGTCAAGGACTGGATGAGATGAATCAAAATATGTTTCTTTGTTTGTTGTTGATAATAATTGTTGATCGTAGTACGCCTTCAAATACCTCTCCCATTGCAGATGACTAACTTTACTGTGTTTATTGGTGTTTTTCTTTCTAGGTCTAAATTTTTGAATCGTGGCCCAGAATTCATTTGGGTCTTTTACTTTCGCTAGTGATTCTTGGCAAAGGTCGTAGTGGTCTTTTTTTGTTGTAATTAGGAGTTTTCTCTATGAAATTTTTGCCTGGTGGTATTTTTTGATATATTCGTGTCGAAAACTATGTGTCCTACAATCTCGTAAGCACGCTCTGATTTTCTTTTTTGCCATTCGACATTGGGAGTTGTACCACGGTTTGGATTTGGCTTTATAATCTGATGAATTTGACTTGTTGCCACTAATGATTCTCAGCATTCCCGACTCGGCAGCGGATTTTTTAATGCTATTGTTGAGAAATTGATAAGTCTCTGATGCAGTATTCATATGATTGATGAAACTCAAGTCGATCTTATTCAAGTTGTTTTGAAACGTTTGTTTATTACTTTCGCGCCAATTGAAACTTATTTCGTATCGAACGGCGTGCGCTTGATCGTCTTCGTTTTTTGTTTCAATTTTATCAACTTCGTTTGACTTTATCATAATGTAAACTGGAAAATGATCCGAGTCGAAAATGCTGTGAGCCACCGAGAAATTCTCGCACATATTCAAGCCCCCCACGTTTGTCCATACCAGGTCTATGATACTTTTTCCAAGTTTGCTAGTGAACGTTGGTTGAGCGGGGGTGTCCCCTTTCGATCTTCCATTTAACAGCCACATGCCTCCAGATTCCATACACTCCAAAAGTGCTCGGCCCCTGGCATCGCATCGTTCATCCGTAGCCTCTCGGTGCTCCGCGAAACTCGTTCCCTCAAACAGACTTTCCTCCCCATCATTTAGTGAGCCCACCTTGGAATTCAAGTCTCCGCCGAAGAACACTGGAATAGTACAATAGTTATTCATTTTGTCATTAAAAATTTCAGTCATTATGTTTATACATTCTTCGTCGTTTAGGTTTGGTGATAGGTAAAACCCTCCCACAATAAAATTGACGCCATTCACTTTGCATTTCAGAATCGTCCACATATTGGACTGGTCGAGGGTTGAAGCATCAACCTCATCCCTGATCAAAACAATTATACCCCCGCTAGCTCTCCCTTTCGATTTATTTTTCTGTGCCGGATTTATTATGTATCTGAATTCGCTAGGGATCCGTATGGAGAAATCCATAGAATACACCCATGATTCAAGCAAGAATATTACATCATGCGTGTATAAAAAGTCTAAACCCTCCTTATCTAGATTCAAGAAATTCCTTATTCCGTTGACATTCCAAAATAATAAATTACAACCTATTTTTTTGATTTTTTCCTGTGTGTTCTCAGTATTCCTTTCGTTGGTGTTTTTTCCCTCTTGATGTTCGGTCTTCTTTCGGGGTCCTGGCTTTTGCTGATCCAACTTGAGGTTCGAGTTCGTACCGCTGTTCTTCAGTCATTGATCCATTTCTGCATTCGATTCTGATGATGCTGTGTAGTTGGTGTTTCTTCGAAGATGTTCCACTTGTTTGGAGTAGCATGGGCAAAGACGATCGATGGCTGAGTGTTTTCTTTCTTTAACACCTGAGCGTTGGCAGTTTATACAGTTCAAGGACGCCGATGTACAACTTGCTGCGTTGTGTTTCTTTCCACATTTGAAACATATTTCTTGATCTTCTTTGCAGTATTTCCCAACGTGTCCGTATAGGCAGCAGCGAAAGCAGATAGTCGCGCTCAGTTCCTCTTTAACGTAGGTCTTCACGAGATTGATAGTGACTTGCTCTTTTTTCAGAAGCACCTTTGCTATCTGTGGTGTGACCTCAAATAACCAGTTTTCTTTGCTTGTGTTTCTACACGGCTTCTTCGTTAAAAACCTCAGGCTGGTTTTGAGGTCGTTTGTATTAATTTGTTCAGATATATCTTCGTTCTGTTGGATTAAGTCGGATTTTATCTCTTCAATAGTGATACCTTTCTGAATTCCACATAGCATTACCGTTGGGTTGCGTTTTCTTCTGTCTTCGGTTTCAACTCCAGTTCTTTGGATTATTTGTTCCAATTTCTGTTTTTGTACATCATCCTGGGTTATTAGCATCATTTTGTTTGGACCCAGGGTGATCGTGGACTTGATTCCTCCCCCTATATCGTTTGTTTTGATAGTCTTCCCTATGAGCTCCCATTTTTCCTTGATGTCTTCCCCCTCTTTGGCTTTGATAATAATTTCGTTTTTCCGTTCTTCATGTCGTGGTGGTGTTTTCCATGGTGTCTTATGAGAGGGGTTGGGCGTGTTTTTTTGTGGGAATGTGCCATAGGTCTTTGTTTTTTCAGCGTAGGTCTCCATGTTTTGTTGTTGGTGTTATTGCTTTTGTTGCCTTTGCTGCCTTTGTTGTTCTTGTTGTTCTTCATGTTGTTCTCGTTGCCTTTGTTGTTCTTGTTGTTCTTCATGTTGTTTTAGTTGTCGTTGGAGTTGTTGGTGAGTTTCGTGTTGTTCGTCTTGTTGAGTGTGAAGTAGTTGAAGCTTTGCTTTCATTCTGATGTTTTCTACTTCAAAAGTTCGGGATCGGTTGCACAGACAGATGATATTCTTGTAGATGGTTTCTCTGGCCTCCGTCAGTAATGGTTGTTTTTCCGTAAAGGAGTTGATGTCTCGTACAATTTCCGGTGTAATTTTGAGGACGTCGAGAGCGGTGAGAATTTCGTTCAGAATGTGCTCTTCTTTTACTGTTGGGTCCAGGTCCTGTATTGTCCTGAGTTCAGGTGATGACATGACGCGACGTTTTTTGTCAGTGATCCATTTTCGAATTCTCCAATATCCATTTGTTTCGCCGGCGTCGTTCCAGATTGTTGGGCTTGCGTGATGTCGTATTTGATAGTAGGTGATCTAATTAATTTTCTTGTTGGTGTAAAAGGCGAAACATCTGGGTTTGGCAATTTTCCTGGCGGTCCTTGACTCATAACCCCGAAAGCAGAAGCCCCAGCGGCCCTCCGCTCGCGATGGGACTATAGCCAAGTACGGCCCTGTGCTTTGTTTATGTCTCAAGTCGACAAAAAAGAACTCCGCTGATAAGACAGCACGAGAATGTGTTCGAAATCGCGACCAAATTATGCAAGTTGCCTTCCTTTGACGTCTTTGGCGTGTACATCAGTAGATGCAGAGTATCTTGAAGGATCTTGTGTTGAGAATTCCAGGTCGGTGCGCGAATTTTAACACTGAAAACTCACTTTTATTCGGACTGAACAACTTCACTGTACAGGCAACTGCTATAATCCATTCATAACGCGCGTCTGGGAAATGGTGGAAATGGGAAATGGTGGTCCGACTGCCAAATTTTATTGGAATTTATGCGAGCTGTCCAAAAACTCGCGGTCCTGTGTCAACGGCAGCTCAGAAGATGTGTCAGAAAAATGTTAAAAAAAATATTTTCAGATTTGGTTATGACAGTTGAAAATGGGGCTTTGCCACCTTTCATTTTTATCATCTGATCAGATCTAGGTGAACTCTCTGGAGCAGACCAAACAAAAAAAAATTGAGCTTTCCAGCGAGTCTTGTGTTTTCATATGATATACAGGGTGGGTTATATAGACACAAAAGCCCAAAAAGATCCATTAATTCTAAAACTATTGCAAAAAATCCTTGAGTTTCGCCAATGCGAATGCGATCTATGACAAAAAGTGAAATAATTCGTTTCCGTAAAATCCTTTTGCGGGCGGTTCAAATGAAATAGTATATAACATAACGCAAGCAACGGAAGTGATACTTTTCGCATGAGTGTAAAAAATTGCGCACGAGCGTTAGCGAGTGCAGTAATCTCACGAATGCAAGGAAATATACTTTCTTGCGAGCTGTGTACACTATTTTCCTTCGACCGACCTATTTGCCTTGTCCGACGTCTGCTCATTGACGATCAAAATATCATAATACTTATGTCAGAAGGCGTCACTCACCGATACTACCTATACTGATATCCTATTTTCCAATGTATATTTCCCAATGTTGTATTGCAACTTTTCCATTTTTATGTAAACTGAATAGAATGACCAAAAACCTCTTGAAAGTCCTCCAATTTTGAGGAATTTCACATCAACCGGCAACGCTGCTCGACATTGACAGTTGTTAGGGATCTCTAGATATTCTGTTGAGATTCACTCAGTTACCAAAACTGAATTAGTTCAATCCCTCCTGATTTCAATGTCACGGATTCAGCCAACATTCTCTCGCGATTTGTTTTATTTGTATTACTATTGATTGATGGAAGATCTCGACTTTGAACAACGACCACCTACTGAGGGCGAAGAAGTATCAGTGGCATACCCTGATAAGTATGTGGCCCAGGGACGCCCCCCAAATAGTGGATAATGGAAGATCTAGTGCCGGATTGACGTATTTGCCGCCCCTAGGCCTGCCTCAAGTTTCTCCCCCTCCCCTTAATAGTGAGGCTAGCAAGTCATACCAACGCCTCGACCAACGCATGTTCACCGATCACAACGAGCCTTTTTTTTTTCAACGAAAACTTTTATCAATTTTAATAATTGCACAAAAATGTATCACAAAGATCAAACTTCAAGGTGAGAAACTGAAACTCACTGAAATAGAAAACAAAAGAAAATGTTGAACCATCAACAATACATGACAATGCAGAATGCCACAATGAGATTTTTATTGAAAAAAAGATTGCTTCGATTTTGCCGCCCCCAAAATGTTGCCGCCCTATGGGCCCGGGGCCTTGTTGGCCTAGGCAATAGTCCGCCACTGGGAGATCGTTTGCCATGGAACATGAAGCTATGTTTGGCATATTGAAAAGCGAAAGCAAAAGGCACTAGTGACGATATTTTTACTTTCGCGCACAGTGTTTGCAATTGGCAAGTTTCGCTCCCACTACACCGCACAGAAAGTAACGTTTTCTTGAGTGGTCGTGGAAAAATTGTATTTTCAAGTTTTTCAAGTCGCCCTGGTATACAAGGTGGCAGCAAATATTGCACACACTAAAGAATTTTTTTTTTTCGGTTCAGTTTGCTCTGAAAAGTTCACTTGAATCTTATCAAATGGTTAAAATACGAGAGTGCAAAGTCCCATCATTCAACTCCCATGTCCCGAACTGAAAATATTCTCGTCACATTTTTTTGACACATCCTCCGAGCTGCCGTTGACTCGTAATCTCGAGTTTTGGACAGTCCGCATAAATTCTAATGAAATTCGGCAATCGGACCTTTTCACCTATTCTAAGACGCGCGTTACAAGTTTGCGAACCGTTCTGGCGTATACCACTCGCCACGGTCGTTTATCCAGCATTTGACCAGGTTTTTTGGCGTTTAGTGCTGGACTTAGTTCAGCAGGTAACACGTCCTGCTGAGGAATCGTTTTTTTTTTCCGGAAAATTCTGACCGATATCTGAGTGAATCGCATCGGGCGTCGCATATGATTATTTTCAATTGCGACACGGTTCTGGTTTTTCGGCGGTTATTTTTTCAAAACAAAATTTGCACATTTCGTAAATTAAAAAAAGTGCAAACTTCAGCCTGTGATAAGTCCTAAGGAATATTCTTCCCATATTCATTCATTTTGTGTCTATAAGATGTCCCCCTCGGGATAAAAATCGACCTGTTTTTTCGGAAAAGTCTATCTCTAAAAAATCGGGAGTTGAGAGGGGGAAAGTTTCTTTTAAATAACAAAAAATGATTTTTATAAGGGTCGTGGAGTGATCGGAAAAAAAAGTTTGATGGAAGGAGAGTTTTATTTCTTCCAATTTGATGTATCACAACATAGGTTATGCCATTTGAAATTCCAAAATAAAGCCAAAGTTCAGATCCTGGGTGGGGGCGAAGGCGTTGGAGATGAAAATTCGGCAGTATGTGTCCTGGATGTCGCCCTTGAAACTGAAATTAGCCTAATGTTCCGGTATTTTCCTGTGAAAAATTCTGCCGGCGAGAAATCATGGGTGACAACTTTTTAAACGAACACCCTGTAGGTTAGGCCGTGCTATTTGCAACTGTGAAATTTCTCTTCATGTAAGTTGAAAACCTTATAGGTATATTCATGTATACCTTGAACATATCATGATCATGTATAATCTTGAACTTTTTCGAATTTTGAACACCTCGTTGAAGTCGCGCGGGCCCGGCGCTCGAACTTGACATCCTGAGGTAATTTTTGATCTGATTTTTATCAGTGTTAGTGTTTGATGAAAATTATTTTATTTTATATCGATTGATTCCTGCTTTTGTGTTCCTGTGTTTGTGTCGTCGTCGGTAAGTACAGTCCAGGCGAATGGTGCTAAGAAATTCGCTGGAGACTACGACGCGTGAATAGGACACGCACCAGCACAATTGGCGGAGGAGCTGTCCATCATCGAGAGCTTGCCGAAGATTCGCGAAACCAATGAACTTTTATAGATTTCTCACGAATCATACAGAAGAATTATAGGCCTGAATGAAAACGGCGTGAACCTTTGAGGCTTTCCCGGATGAAGTCGGCCATATTTTGTGATGCCGAAGCCGGTACATGAGAGAGCGGTTCAGCATCAGAGAGCAGCGTTGAATTCAGAATGAGACGAGGGTGCGAATACAACGGAGAGCGCAGAGCGATATTTATGTGACCTGTGAATATGTAACTTAGGTACGCAGGCGCAGTAATGAACTCGAATGTCAAATTGTGCGGTCGTCTAGAAGCACATTAATTTGAAACAACGTAGGTATAAATGCGTGTGACACTGCTGGAATGTGAGAGTGCTGGATCATAGACAATAAAGTTGACTTCCCCTTGGAAACATGGCTTTACCGAGGGCTTTACAGACGCACAATAACAGATTACAGGTCCTGAAAAGTCATATTTTGGTGTCTAAAAAAAGTCAACTTCAAATCAATTCATTTGTATGAGAAATTGGTGACCCATGAAGTGGTGGAAATTGTTCAATCAAATAGAGTGTCAAGTCGATACTTGTTCAATCATTTTACATTTTTCTATAAGGAAACGACATCCAGAGTAATGGAACGATTTCAAATTCAAGGACATTTTTCTTCCCTGATGAGAAGCAAGCATGCACTTACAAAAAAATCTCACTATAACATGAGCACCTAAGCATATATCCATACTACCACGAATAATGATATACTAATCATAATAATTGTTACGGAACGTGAACTTTCTTGCTGGCGCTACTCCCAACGTCATTATATTCATTCCACTTCATTACGAATTCGCTACGTGTCATTAAAATCTCTTTATGTCATATCTCCTGGAAGGATCAGAGCATCGGAGTATGGTGGGCATGGAACGGACGCAAAAAGGGGGCATCGAGGTCTCGGCGGGCAAAAAGCGCGAGAGAAGAGGGTAATACATCATGCGGGCCGTGGACAGTTGAAAAATGAAGATCACCCGCAAAACATCCGACCATCGCGCCCTAAGAATGTGACTCTGCTCGATTCGATTCGCCTCGAAACGCTCACAGTCTTCGGACACCAATGCGTAGATAAGTAGTCAAAATGTCTCTTGCACGTAAAGTCGGCTTTATTCTCGGACTTACACTAATCACGTGAAATCTGAAATGATTTTCAAGAAATGTGCATATTGGGTACACCAAACATCCATGTAAAAATCGTTCCGAGAAATATTCAGATTTCGACACGCAAATAATTTTAATCTAAGATTTCAACGAAAAATTTACGCCAGCTTGTAGTGGGTACCGTATAGGGAAAAAATTGTGAATTTCATAGTTTTCACACGGTAGGAACCCGCTTGTTGGTTCCCAGAGGTTAAGCAGGCGTGGCTGTTCAATTGTTTTTAAATTTCCCATTTAAATTTTCTATGGTTTTGAACACGGTTGACATTGGAATTCGGCGATGGGTGATGCCATTACATCACCTTGCATATGGGTAGGTATAATACACCAGCGGAGGAGAAAAAAAGACCATTAACTGTAACGCAAAGCCTCAGCCTATCGATTGCTGTGATTATCATAATATGACTTTGCATAATGGAATATTATTAAAGGTAGGTATAATAATAGCGTGTTGGTAGCTTAATGGTACCTACTTAGAGGTTTACTGCAGATTTCTCTATAATGCACCGTCTTTTTTCTTTCTCGAGCACACGAGGATTTTGCAAGAGTTCTGAAATATTGCAGCAATTCACACACATGTTCTACATTTAGCTATACTTAGGTAGAGGTGTGTAGAAAACATAATACTTGATAAAAAATTCAGGTTTCGTGTCAAAAAAAACTTATTCAAATGGAAGCTGGTGTTAGTGGCGCTTGATTTATTATTAGCAGTTATTTTGCTAAATAAAGTCTATAATTTGCGGGGACAGAAGCTAAGGGTGAGTTTTTCGTTTCTCGATCAAGTATCTTGGGTAGTCAATGGAAATATATATTTAGGGGAGGTTATAATAAGGGAGAATGAAGAACCGTCTAATTCATCCCCGCTGGAAATTTTTGATGAATCTCGGTTCTATTGCTTGATTGAGATTCATTTCAGTAAACTTTGGTTTAGATTTGATTGAAATGGTCCAACGGTTCAAAAGTTAGGCAAAGAAACGGTTTAAAAAAGTTAACTCCAACACCTCGTATCTTTTTGAAGAAGAATTGTAGAATCACGAGTTTTATTTTTTTTTCGGCCTCACTTTTGATAAGGAACCATCCCTCGAAGTTTGTAATAACCAGTACCTGGATACTAGAGAGATGGCTTGGAAACGGATTCTAGTGAAGTAACAGCGAACTATCCGCATCCAAAGGCTCTTTACAGACATGTGCTCCTGGTATCGTCGCTTTATCGGCGATTTGTCCAGAGTCATGGCACCAATGCATGCAATGCTGTAGGATTTTTGTGACAAGATAACAAGATTTGGCTTCTGCAGGAAACGGAAACAGCCTGTTTCTAGTCAACTACATTAGCTTTTGCAGGTAAAAACGAAGGTATGACCTTGCAAGTTGCGTTGTTTTCAACAAACCAGTGCACTGAGGCTCTGCTGTGATTATTTCCCAACCACCACCAAGTACCACTTATCAAGATTTTCTTCTACAACCTCTACAAAGCAAGTTTCCGGTAGCGGGCTGCGAGACAATGCATCAGGAACGACGTTTTCCTCTCCTTTTCGGTACATAAGATCGAATGAGAATGATTGTAAACGGACAACCCAAGGAGCTGTTTGTTCACAATCATTTTTATTTGATCTTGTGCACCGAAAAGGAAAGGAAAACGTCGTCCCTGATGCATTGTCTCGCACCCAGCTGCCGGCAAGTTGCTTTGAAGGAGTTGTGATCACCACTCGATTGGAGACAAATGTTTTAAGGCGACGGAAAAGGATGAGAGCTAGTGATGGGCACTATCGAATGAATACTATCGAATTATTTGATAGTTGTCATCTATCGAATAATTCGATAACACGTTCAAATGAATGAATAAACAAATGAATGAATTAATGAATGAACAAATGAACGAATAAACGAATGAACGAATGAACGAATGGACGAATGGACGAATGAATGAATAAACGAATGAACAAATGAACGAATGAACGAATGAACGAATGAGCGAATGAATGAATAAACGAATGAATGAATAAACGAATGAACGAGTGAACGAATGAATAAACGAATGAATGAACGAATTGGTGAACAAATGAATGAATGAATGAATAAACAAACTCATGAATTAATGAATGAATAGATGGATGGATGATTCAATATACAAGTTGATCTAGCGGATGAACCGAATAATTTTGAATGCGAAACAGAATTAATTGATGAATTTTTACTTGTATTGAAAAATTCTGTTATGCCTATGTATAATTATCAGTTTTTTATGTTTTAGGGAATCAGCAATGAATGAATGCAATTTGATTCTCAGTCACTTTTTTTTGGAATGAATTATAAGATGTATAATTTCAAAATGTATTCAGTTATTGATTTTTATACGTAAGTGGATGAAATCAAAATAAATAGAGAGACATAAAATTTGAACTTGAAATTATTCAATAAAAAAAAATTGCTGTTAAAGAATATTATCAAGTCTAGGTTTTTCCCGGTCAGGCGATTTCCCCTCTGATTGGTGATTGGCCCAGCTTCAAAGAAAACACGCTTCGACGGTACCTCTACTGAGGTAACAGGCATGAACAAATGCTTGAGGGCCATTTCAAATAATTCGGGACAAATGAATGCATGTCTTTCCCAAAACTCAAATGAACTTTTATTGCTCGTCGACACGGATGATATTGACGAGAGGAGTTTTGGTTTTTTCCACGGCTCGCTGACATCATTCATAGCCGTCCGTGCATTCAAGTTGTTGTGTGCATTTATATCTCAGATTTTTGCACAGAGTGATTTTTGCGATATCAGTAAGTTGTACTACGTTGGCTTCAGCATGGCGTAGACATGTGGTGGCTTCAGTCAAGTCCATTGAGTTGCAAAAATTACCCACGATTTACGACAATGACAACTGACCACAAAATGCTGAGTCCCAGCCTAGTTCCTATAGTACCTTTATCTAGAAGCTATCTCAACAGTTCAATTCCGAAACGAATGGTTGATTAACGAGGTTTCGTTTCGTGAATAACACTGAATAAATTTGAATCAGTTTGAACTTTGAAATTTGGAAGTTTGTATTTTGTAATGTTTCAGTTGATTGGATGAATCAAATGGATGAATGGATTGGAAATGGAATAAAATAATGAATAAATTAATGAAGAATGGATGGATGAATGAATGAATAAGAAAATGAATGAATGAATGGATGAATGAATGAATGAATCATTCGATAGCACATGAATGAATTCAACGGACTCATGTGAATGAATGAATTTGAATGAATCATTCGATAGTTTCAGTCATTCGATAGTAAAATTTATCGATAGTGCCCATCACTAGTGAGAACCCAGGCAAGAGTTACGGTGTAATCACCAAACAATAATATGGCGTCACGAGTTTGCAGCGATCGAATAAGACTTCAACTTGACTTCAACGAACGAGACAATAGAAGAGCTGCTGATAATTTGAGGAACCGTCATAGTCTTCGGAAGTTCGACACAAGCTTTGGCCTTCAGAAGATGTCAAAGACACCAGTATCAGAAGTTACAATTTTCAAATAAAACCATGTCTTAACTGAAAGTGTCACACAACATACAATTCCAGCTTGCTGAATAACAGGAGGTACAGTGCAACGCGGGATTCAAATCTGAGGAATTAGAATCAGCTCATCGTAAATCATCTTCCAACGATGATGACCGTCAGGTGACAACGGATCATCCCAATGAAGTTCAGCCAACCAAAGAAACTACAGTGAATCTTAAGGTGGAAATAATAGGACCTGAATATCTGTTGATTCCATACATGCGAGCAATCCGTGAAGAAGTACTCCGTTTGGTAGGTTCCTGGTCGCTTCCAGGAAAGATCGTTGTAACAAAGAATCAGAAGCAGGGTCCTAAGATAACCCCAGGAGTGACACAGTTGGATTCCAAAAAAAAAATGAAAATTGCGCAAATCGTTTGTGAAATTTTTCAGGGCAATAAAGTAGGTTCGAGAATTAGTGATTGTATTCTCGATATCACTGTGAAGCTTGGATCCAACCATGAGTGCCTCGTTCGAAGTTTTCACAATTTTTCCACAAAGATCACAAACAACCCGCAGAGCAGTGATCGATCTTTTCTTCACTACTTCACTACTTCTCTCACTCTTCAAAATGATCAAATTTAAGGTCGACTCCGGCGTTGACGTGAATATTTCAACCTATAAGTGTCTCAAATCATTAAATTTGAGCGACAAAATTATAAAATCGGTCGAATGAAAAGTTGTATGATTACAATAACCAACAAATTAAAATCATGAGGACATGTCAATTATCATGAAATGGAATCCAAACAATGTTGTTCATGATGTTGAATTTTTCATTGTTGACAAAAATCATCATAAATTGATTTCAGGTCTCAGTACTTGTGAAATGATTGAATTGATAAATGGAGTAAATTTTTAGGAATATCGCAGTGGTGATTCTGAACATCGAATTGAAAAATACGACATTTTCATGGGCATTGGTCTTTTTCGTGAACCATATGAAATTGAATTGGCAGAAAGCGCTGATCGTGTCATACATCCCATTTGAGTCGTTCCGTTTGCCTTTGAAGATGGATTCAAAAAACATATCGCGGAACTGAATATTTTACAAATGATTGAACGCTTTGATAGAAGTTTTGAATGGTTAAATCCATTTGTCCTTGTGAAAAAAACAGATGTTTCTCTACAAATTTGCCTTGATCCCAAAGATTTGAGCAAACGAATCAAAAGAGCAGAAATTGAAATCACTGAGCATTTTGATGAAATTTCGACAAAATTGAAAAAGGCACAGTGTTTCAGTACACTTGATGCCACCAGTGATTCCTGAAATATTGCTCTCGACTGAGAAAACTCCAAATTGTGTACATTTGGAACGCTTTTCGGCTGGTATTGGTTCAAAAAACCTCCCTTCGGTAATGTTACGGCCAGTGAGGTTTTCAGGAAAAATTTGAAGAATTATTTGATCTCGATGGAGTTGAGAACTATGTTGACGATAATCTTATATTTAGAAAGAATCAAAAAGAGCACGGCGAGAGGTTGGAGAGAGTTTCGACTGTTGCCGGAAAAATAATGTCAAGTTCAATCTCAAAAAATGGAGATTTGATTACAAAGAAATCATTACCTCGGTCTCAAATTTTCGAAACATGGAAAAACTTTTGAAGATAAACATTGAAGGCCATCAGGGAGATGCCACAACCGTCAAATAAAAAAGACTCGCAACGATTTTTGGGTCTAGTCACTTGAGTGGGAAAATTCTTTGAAGATCTGTCAAAAAACTAAATTTTTTCGCGACAATTCGACATAGAAAAATGCGTATGTGTGGGGACATGAACAAATTATCGCATTCAATAAACTGAAAGCTATTTTATCAACGGGACCAATACTGAAATTTTGTGTTACTCCGGAATCAACAGCCTTGTGTTGTGAGTATGCTTTGAAATCAATGATCGACACACAAATTGGTAACGCTCGAATAGAAAAGGAGCGTTTGGCGGATTGTTTTGGAGTGAAAAATTTCCACCAATACGTGTATGGCGGAAAGTTCAATCTCAGAACCGACCATCAACCGGCCATTTCATCAGGGCATCAACCTTATTTACAAACTCAAGAAAGAATTGATCATTGCGGATACTTTATTCGGAGCAAGTTCACCCAAACAGTACAAAGGAAAAATTGACTTGGAGTCACAATTTTGTGTAATCATTGATGAAGTCAAAACTCACAGATGCGAGGTACGAATGACACGTTGACGATTTGTTGGCAGCTAGCTGTCTTCATGTACCATTTTCAATGTGACATTGTCACCGTCTCAGAGAGTCATGTACGCGAAAGTGAAGATTTTCAAGAATATGCGAGGAATTGTTAGTTTTCTTTGATTGATTTGCAGTGTCAAGGATAGGGGACATTGTCTTCACTGGTTGGTGAGTTTTTGTCAAGGCTATTAGGCTTTTGCCGGCCACTGAGAAAATAATACTGGAAGTCCGTGATGCCGCGAAGAAATGGAATGTAAAACGAAAAAACCCACTGCCCAAGAGGAAACTTATTCTTCAAATGGACAATATGGATAGTAGGAGCAATAATTTATGGAGTTGAACTGTACGGAGATGAGAGACGAGACAATTTGGGCGTGAGTAGGTGGGTACACTGTGTTGTCTGCCAGCATGTGGCTTCGTACCTTATTGCTTGCTGTTGTAGTAGGTATTAAATGTAGAGCTAGAGCTAGAGTAAGTACCTAGTACTCACTACTCCAGTTATTTGCATCAGAAGATGTGGCCTTTCGGGCGGTGAGCCTTTTCATCCTAGTAGTATCCTGCCGATCTTCGACATCATTTACTAGAAGCCGCCAAAAACCTAACAACCTTGGCGGAGACCCACCAACCAGTAAAGACAATGTCCCTCACCGTCCACACTGCAAAGCACTTCAAAGAAACTCACGATTCCTGGCATATGTTGGAAAAAAATCACTTCCGCGTACATGATACCCCAACACGGTCACAAGGTGTCACATTGAAAATTGCACGCGTAGAGAACTGGCTGGCATCCCCTTGTCATCGTATCATTGGTACCAACACAGCACAATTTTTCCATAGCTTGCTCTAATGCAGAAAGCCGTGAAATTGATGATATTGATTGAACAGCCCAATATCGGATACCCGTTGTAGCGCTAAAATAATAATTAAAGCAGTAAATCTTGTTCAAAAGACAGATACAGAGAGTTCATTCAAAGAAGTAGGCACAGTTGACTGAATTAAGTACTAAAACACTTGAACATCGATTACCAAAACGATACAGCACACACTCTCGAGTTTTCTCTTCCTTGGGCATCGCAGCGGCATAGCGGCGCTCAAGTATTTATATTGAACCGTAATTCAGTTGGCCGTGTATAATAAAGGACATGGCACAGGACCGTCCCGGGCGTCCCAGGGGACCGGTGCCACTGTGTGGGCTCCCTGTATTACACCCCTTTCCCTCTTCCTTTTTGCACCACCCCGACAAGGGGACCCCGGCGCTCGTTCTCTGTATCTTTACATGTGCGTTTTGTGCGTCCTTGAATGGCTCGACGCTGGGGAATTCTCTTCGGGCTTACAATTCCCCGAGGAGGTGCCCCGTCCGTCCCCCACATCCCTCTCGCTCAAACCAAACGACATATCCAGGAGTACGATCCTGATATAGACGACGACACCCTTCGTGTGTGTGTGTATGAGTGTGTGTATTGTGCCGTATATTGTCCGAATTAATAGGTTTTCGCCCCCGCTACACACACATACACATCACATCATCCACCCGCAATGGGATCACCCCATGTAAGAGAGGCCCCCAGACGACGGTGAAGGATTAAGTCGAGATTTTTCCGCTACGACAGGTTTTGGTTTTTATCTTACGTAGCATACGATGCTCGTTCTTGTTTCTGTATCGACATAAAAAAGCTATTCAAACAAGTTTGGGTGCAGAACTGCAGGACGTCTCATTGGGTGACATTATCTTACTTCTTGCATAGACACTTGGGTATTCCTCAGGTACTCACTTAATGAGCTAATAACATAACCAATCAAAATAGGTTTAAATGAAGTCATAACATCAAGGTATAAAACAAATCATATTCAGAGAAGAGATTGAACTATTTTTATTTTTTTTCGAAGAGAAGGGGGGGGGGGAACTTTTAATTCCATCCTGTGCACAGATTCCACCAATTTTTTTCAAGAACTGGTTCTTGAACTTTCTTCGATCATTTCTCTATAAATTACTCCAAATTTTCCGAGAGCTTTCCACTTGAAAATGCCAAATCGGCCTAGCTAATCAAATTGACTAGGATTACCCGCTTGTGGGGATCGACTTTTTTAGAAAGTCCAACTGGTATCGAGAGCAGATTGCACTCGGCGTCGTGTAGGTCAGTTTTTGAATGCGACGGCTTCAGTTTTTCGGCGGTTATTTCTGTCTAAATAAACTTTGCACATTCTGTGAATTCGAAAAAAAAAACGCAGTGCAAACTTCGACATGCGATAAACCTCACAAAATATTTATTTCAGTGTGTGGACGTATTTTAGAAGTGGACACTTGTTGCGGGGTATAGTTAGAAAAATGATCAGATTTGTTGAAAAATGTTTGAAACCAGTTACTTCTTATTAAAAAAAAAGATGGAGATTTGTTCACGGCGGGATAAAAAAAATTGAGATCTGCAGATTTTTCAGGGAAGGAAACTCCAAATCAATTTGTCCGAGGTCAACAGTTTTTCATGTCTAAGTATAGAAGAGTCCTGCACCAATCGCGGGTACTCCTGGTCAAAAACCGGGTAAGCGGTCGTTTCGGGAAGTAACGACTAGGAAAAAGTTCAAAAAGTCGTAGCATCAAAGTAGAAAACGATAAAAAGCTCCAACAGCAGGCTTGATTTTTTTTCGAGTTTTTTTGTGTGTTGCTTTCTGCCTATTTTGGTTCAAATCCTATAGATAATTTGAACTTCAACATTTTTGATGATTTAATAATAATAATGATAATAATACTTTATTGTTCTTTCAATTTAGAATTATGAACAAAGATGAATCAACTAAAAGGAAACATAAATAGCAACACAAGCAGCAAAATAAAACAAAACCCGCAAAAAAGTGAACACCACATAATCATACCTGAAGCTGTTTAAAAGACCTCTGGTCCACAAGATCATTCTCCTTCAAAAAGAAAAAAAAAAGAAGAAAGTCGAAAGTAAAGAAAAATATCCAGAAAGCAAGAAAATGCTTTTACTCTCCCATGGCAAAGGCTATGTCCTCTCTCGATGGGTCTGTTAGGAGCTCGTGAGAGTCTCCCCGCGCGCCAGTGAGCAGTGGTGGTCTCAAACCGTTATACAATGGACACATAAACAAAATGTGATCCAGATTTTCTTGTTTTCGCAAGTTGCAGAGTGTGCATTTGACGTCTCTCTCGATTTTACAGAAGCTCCCGTTGACAAAAATTATCAAAACTCGCGTGTTACAAATACGTAGTTGGGCTATGCATCTTTTGATGTTGAGTGAAATGTTCCAGTTCAAGTAAGAGTTGAATCTGATGAAGGGGTTGGCACCAATCACGTACTTATAATCCGGATAAAAACGACTTAGGAGAATCGCGTCCCAGTCCGAACTCCTGCAAACCTGCCCTACCCTCTCAAGCATATCTTCTATCACACCCTCCGTGATCACCAATGAATCTAAGGTCAGCCCGAACCCGCTGAGCAGCACCCTCAGTTGCGAAAACCAATTATATTCTGTTTTGCTACTAACAGAGGCATCCAGCTGAATAAGCCGCCTCAAAGCTCTCTTCGGATATCTTATCTCTGCCATGTTATGTAACTTCAATAAAAAAAATAGAGCGTATCTCAGGGAGGTAACCAAGATTTTGGGCAGGCCAAGCTCTGTTCTGATAATATAGCCTGGTACTGATGACTGTAGGTAGAGAAGACTCCTGAAGAACCGGTTCTGAGCCCTCTCGAGCTCTTTCCCCAGTCCCAAACCCCAAACCCCTATACCATAGTTGAATGTCGGCATAATCACTGAGTTGTAGAGCTTCATTATAGAGTTCCAGTCTGTCATTTTGGATGATTGGATAATTCTCCGTACGGGCCCAGAAGCTGCACGAACCTTTTGGGCACGCTCAGTCATCGCTTGTTCACATTTTCCGCCATAATGAAATTTTATTCCAAGGTATACGTAGTCATTCACTATCGTAATTTCTGTTTTATTTGGAGAAGAAAGGTCTAACTGAGCTCATCCTATGATTCTTTCTGAAGACCACAATTTTCGTTTTCTCCGTATTTAAGGTAAGACTCATAAGATCGCAGAACTTCTCCAACGTGCCAAGGACCTAAGTGACATTGACTGGAGAGTCTGCCAGCAGTACCAGATCGTCAGCATAGAGTAGCATACGTACGTCTGTTTCATCATCCAGCGGTATTCCTCTCACTCCTTCCTTCTTGAAGAAATCATCGATGTTGACTATTAAGATTGCAAATAAAAGAGGACTCAAAGGATCACCTTGCAGAATTCTCTGTGTTATCGTAACAAAAGTGTCGTTGATGAATAATTGGGCTCCGTCGTACAGAGATTGTATTATTCGGATAAGTTTGGAACTGATTCCATTCACATAAAGCTGTTTCCACAAGGTTGAGTGCTTGACCGTATCAAAGGCTTGTTTGAAGTCCACGAAGATCCCGAATATTTTCCTTCTACTCAGTCTGATATTATTACAGATGGCAGCATTTAGAGTGGAGATGTTGTCCAGGCAATCACGTTTGTGTCTGAACCCTGCTTGACCCTCTGGTAAAATCATGGCACTTTCGGAGAATTTGGAGATTCTTTGATACAGAATTTGTGTGAAGATCTTGCAGATGTGATTAATGAGAGCGATGCTTCTGTAGTTGTCAGGGTTTCTTGGACTGCCTTTCTTAAGAATATGTATTATTCTTATCTTTGTCCAATTCTTTGGAGCCCGCTCCTTAGTCCAGTCAAAATAGGTTTTAACCGGAAAGAAATTCGGAAGTTGACGAAATTTGGTGGATCGATGCAGAATTTAACGTGGAATAACATACTGAAATTCCCGAAAATTCCAATGCTTGGCCTTTTTTCTAGGACCAATAAAAGAGCGCCATCCTTGTAAATTTTCGATTTTTTCTGAATAACTTGTAAACTATCACCTTTAGAACACAAAAACCAGCAAAGCAAATGTAGCGCGTTGAATTATCAAGAGATCCGTATCAAATTCATCACTTTGTGGTTGATAGTCTCCGAGATACAGCGTCTGCTAGAACGCAGTGAAAATGACTCAAAATTTATTTCCGGATTTTACGTAACAATTTGCATAGTGTCAGTTCAAGGGCTGTAACGTGGACAGCAAATGTGCGGATTTCAGTGTGTTTCACAATATTGGAAAGCCCATTCAACACTTGGTATCACACTTTTGTCTAGAAGTCGCCAACTTCAAAATGGTACTTTTCCTCGACCTTTCAAATTTATACTTGAAGTTCCGAAGAATCCCCAAAAATCAATTATTTTCATACCATACCATTTGCTTCATTTTTTAAGTATGGAAAAACCACCAGGAGAATATGTGAAGGATTGAATAACAAAAAAATAGCATGTTTCAGAATCTTTTTCCTGGTGATGGTTCCTGAGGTATATGAGTTAAAAGACTAAAACGACCTACTTGGAAAAAAAATTGATAGTTCGTACACCAACTGCTGAATACTGTACGGACCTTGCATTTTAGGTGTAAGATGCCACTTGGCAGACGTGGAAAGTACATAAATATATTCACTACGTCTGCTGAGTGGCATTTTGTATCATCAAATGCAAGGTCCGTACAGTATTCAGCAGTTAGTGTCCGGACTACCTATCTTTTTCTCCAAATAAGTCGTTTTAGTCTTTCAACCCATATAACTCAGGAACCATCACTGGGAAAAACATTCTGAAACATCCTATGGTTTTGGTGTCCAATTCTTCACATATTTCCTGGATGGTTTTGCTCTACTTGGAAAAGTAGGCAAATGGCATGGTATCAAAATAATCGATCTTTGGGGATTCTTCGGGACTTCAAGTATCGATTTCAAAGGTTGAGGAAAAGTACCATTTTGAAGTTGGTGACTTCTAGACAAAAGTGTGATACCGAATGTTGAATTGGCTTTCAAAAAATGTAAAACACGTTGAAATCCGCACATTTTCTGTCCACGTTACAGCCCCTGAACTGACACTATGCAAATTGTTACGTAAAATCCGGAAAAAAATTTTTAAGTCATTTTCACTGCGTTCTAGCAGACGCTGTATCTCACAGACTATTAACCACAAAGTGATGAATTTTGATACTGATCTCTTGAGAATTTAACGGGGTACATTTGCTTTGCTGGTTTTTGTGTTCTTAATGTGATAGTTTACAAGTTATTCAGAAAAAATCGAAAATTTACAAGGATGGCGCTCCTTTATTGGTCCTAGAAAAAAGGCCAAGCGTTGGAATTTTCGGGAATTTCAGTATGTTATTCCACGTTGAATTCTGCATCGATCCACCAAATTTTGTCAACTTCCGAGTTCATTTCCGGTTTGGCCAGATTTTTGCTTAATTTGACTGGACTACCTGTTCGGGTATAGTGTTGAACATTCTCACCAAATAATAGCGCCAGTCGCAACTAAGATTTTTGTAAAATTCGTTAGGTACATCATCAATGCCCACCGCCTTGTTGTTCTTGCAATTATTCAACACCAGATTCAACTCAAACAAGTCTATTGTTTTGTCCATAAAAGGATGTCTGACATCACAGTAGAGCATGCTGGACTCCCGGTGCAAAAACCGTGAGTAGAAGTGAGTGTAGAAGTCCTGCCGAATCTTTGAGTCGAGTGATTCATACTTTTTCAGTGGTGGGGGGTAATTTTGACGTTTGTCATGTCAGATTGTTTTTCTTGTGCTTGTCATCATTGAAATGTCAACATGAATGTATACTGTCAGTTTCAGCTGATGAATTTCAAGTTTGCGTTCGGTGTTTTTCTTCCTCAAAGTCCAGGTTTCCTGAGAAAACCTTCGTTGGTCTTTTGTTTTCACTACTGATGTGGAAGTGGTAGATTACATTCATGTTGACATTCCAATGATGACAAGTACAAAAAAAATATTCTGACATGACAAACGTCAAAATTTCCCCCACCACTGAAAAAGTATGAACGTGAAAAATTTGCACATTGTGCTTGAATGACCAATAATGTGTCCGATTAAAATCAAAAAAAGGATTATGGCTCTATCTCTACTCGTCTAGGAGATATCACTTCTGAAAATTTCCAGTGACTTGGGCAGTAACAAAATCACCCATCCCATGATGGGACTACTTGGTAACCATGGTAATTTTGATGCAACGTATGGTTACAAGTCTTGCATTTTCATCCATGCTGGGTTCAATAAGTGTCAAAGTGATGTCGCAGCATGCTTCATTGGGCATCTCCCCTGAAGAGGTCCAGAGGATGACCTCTTCTGGAGGTCCATGAGGTCAATTTTCTCATGATATAATTCATCCAGCAACTATGTATGTTTCTGTGAATTTTCAAGAAAAAGCAACTGCTCTAGCAAATTCTGCATAAAAAAATCTAAATTTCACAAAAAAATCAAGAACTCTTTGAAAAAACAAAATACGATCAAAAGTCAAGAACGGTTTCAAGATATTGATATCCGCTTTCTAAATCTCAAGAGAAAAAAAATCCGGAATTTTTTCTAAAAAAGTTCCACGACTTCAAAAAAAAAACACTTTTGACACTCCTTCCTTGGCATCCTGTATATTATGGACAAAGTCAATGATGACGTGAATCGACATAGCGTCTTGTACCTGAAGAAAAGCTCTACCAAGCACCATACATTTTTTCCAAATCAGATATCCTTCCCCGAAGAAATCCTAACTTGAAATTGGTGCAAATTTTGGTCTATGCTTAACTTTTGACGAGCAGTTTATCTGCGTAATGGCCCCTAAATCGATTGTTTGAAGACATCGGTCATTTGAATATAAAGTTTCATATTCTCAGAATGAATCGTAAAATGAAAAAGCACGTAAATCTTGACAGCTCGCTGTTTAGTAGGTAGGTATAATAATTTCTTGTAGGTAGGTACTTGAGCTATTTTCATTCTTATTTCTGTGAAAGTTTAGTTTCCCTTCGATAAACTATCAAAGGATATTGTGTTCTTAGGTACTCGCATGAAGTTAGCTTCGAAAATTACGGACGCGTTTCGACTTTATAGACACTCATCAGAGTGATTGCGTGTTTTCTGAATTATTTGGGGTGAGAGGTGTTCAAAAAACTTGAAGAACTCTGGCTAAATTACCTTTGTCAATTAATGTAAATAGGAAGGCGAGTTTCGTCTTTTTCCCTCCATACCTATAACACAGCTCAACAAAAAAAAAGTTTGTTGCCCAGGGGCTCTATCATGATGAATAGAATTCTATGCTTGTGACGTCATGTTGCATAGCAGCAACCTATCAGAGAGGCGGTTGCCACGCAACGTGACGTCACTGAACATAGTATTCCACTCATCGTGATAGGAGCCCTAGATATCTTTGCGGATTTTCATATTTTTTAGTCGACAGTTCTCGAACAGATTCATGAAAGTACCGAATTGGCTCTGGTTCTTAGGATTTTGGCGTATTTTATTTTTTAAATAAATAACAGTTTCAATCGGTTCGTTAGAACGCGAACTGTTATTGAGTGGTTAGTATCTAGTTGAAATTCGCTTTCTGTTCATTGATTTCGCGCATAAATACATCACGTGACCCCCTCCACGGCCCTCACTCTTTGTAATTGGCCAAGCAGTGTTGCCAAACTTGTTACTTCAGTAATAACGGGTTGCTTAGGCAGGCAGTATGAAGCAGTGCTTCTGGAAGTCCTACAGGACTACAGTTGGTCCGTCTCCCGTTGATACACGACGTGATTCACAACCAAAACCAAGCTAAGCCCTGGGTATGTCGACAAAGATAGGTACCAGGTGTACGGTTGCCAAAAAGAACACAATGAAATAGATGATGATGAGGGATGAAGCAAATTGCGAGCTTCAAAAGTGTAGTCCAAGCCGCAGAAAATATTGGCGGAAAATAAGATGGAAGGTAGGTACAACGAAAGAGCGGTATACCGGAGAGGTCGGGGCCTGTCGGAACAAACTGAGTATTCTCGAGTGAAGGAAAATCGCTTATTCACAATCATCCATGTATATTTTTCTGATCCTGAAGAGACTATAGAGGGATCCGGAAACCACGTGGTTCTCAGAATTGACGTGCTATGCTGCGTCGAATCCACGTGTCAGGTCATCGCGGAGGTCACAGTATTGCAAAATGTTAACAGAAGAAATAAACGATGAGGAATGTGAGATTTCATCAATAAGATGGGGTCAGAACAACCACAGATTTCCAAACTGGATGCGAAGAATTCCTCTTCATTGACCACCAAGGTATGGACCAAATCGCCGCGACATTAGACCTTTTTTGGCTGGCTCTATCCCCTCTATTATATTCTCTATCCCCTGCTTTGTGAAGTTTAGCCACCCGATGTGCGTGCGGGGGTTTGATCATGATTTGGACGCTGGAACGAGTTTTCCGACAAATTGTGTGTGAAGAAAGTGAAGAATCAAATGCGGGTATCTTTCTCAAAAGGAATGGAGGGACGAGCTTCTCAAGGAAGGAACGTCTTGCACAAAAAATTCCATTCGTCCCTTGCTACTAGTCGGAGAAGTTTTGGGGTGATACAACCAATTGTTTTCAACAAAAAGTATCTGGTACTTTGAACATCTTCCAAAATTTCTGTTGAAATTTTCTCAATTTTCCGAAAGCCTCCCACTTGATAAGGCAGAAACGGCTTGGTTTATCTACATCAAACTCAAATGATGAAGCGTCGAATTTGATGAAGCCCTAATCGACGATTTTGATATCGAAATTATTCGGGCAAATAAAACAAAGCTCTCTGACTACCACAACACCGGATCACTAGGCCGGAACTTCACAGACACGTGTTTCGCTCCTGTTGGGGGCTCGTCAGTGCGGAGGCATCAAAGTCTAACGATCCGGTGAAGTAGCACAGTCAGAGAAATTTGTAATGTACACTTATGGCGGTTTCCTGATATGTTAGCTTTTCATGCGACGCCATCTATTCAAAGACAAAGCTTGTAGGAAACCAGATTTCATTTTATCAATTGTTCCTATTTTTACTCTATTTGTGTGTAAACGCTAGACGGTCCTTTTTGAGAATACTCTGTCGGTTTGGTCTACCTGTAACTGCTGAAGTCAATTAAAAGTACATCTTTGTTATTGCAACAATTTTGTGACTCCATAAACACGCACGATAGTTTCTGCTTTGCCGCCGTGCTCTGATTTTACACTAATTAAACTTGTCTGTTAGCATAATGTGTCAATATTTTCATGACCATTTCACTGATTTTGTGTTATTTGATGGTTGAGCATTCACTTGACTGACATTTTTGTGCGTCTCAATTTCAGCTCTACCTCATTACCTGCGTACTGCTGGTAATTAGCTGTCTGCTGCGAGACTCATCGCTATTTTTAAATGACGTGAGCGAGTATGATTGAGCCTTGATGCAAGAGGAATATTTTCTCGAATACCGTGACTAGTCCCACGGTACCCATGTCGCCATCGATCGTTCCCATCCGACCTAATTCTACTGTTTTTCAATGTTTAGTTTTTTCCTATGTATCAAGGGCTCTTACCGTCAAAGCAGGTTGTGAGTACCTTTTGTTAGGATGTCATGTTCATTATTTTGCTTTATTTGCTATGAGATCATTTGGTATTACCTGTTGGGTCTAGTCCGGGTCAGCAATGATGGATATGCCGAGATTGTTGTCAACTTTCAGCGAGGAACATGTCAGCTATTTGGTGTAGGTTCGGTTTTAGCTCCTCGTGTGCACGGGGTGATGCACAAATAACACCACATTGTTATTGTGGTGGTCGTATTCCCACATTGTTGGTAGTATTTTGAATTGTTCTGTATTGTTCTAGTATGCCCTGTCTACTAATGTGTCTTCGATTTTGTTTTTTTGAGTGTCTGTGTGAGTTCACAAATCTCGCTCGATTTTGCTTGCCGCACTAATACGATAAAATAGCTCAGTGAGTTTTTATCACTTGTTCAACATATTTGAGAGCCCTTTACTTCGGACAATATTCAGGGGTTTCTTTGACGGGTTCTTCCACTAAGTGCCTCTTTTCCCAAATCTGTCACTCACCCTTTCCTTCGACTTGACAGTTTGACATATTTTGTTGTGTTTTGTCCATTTCGTCAGTCACCTTTCAGGTGTTTTGAGAAGACTACCATGATAGAATAATTTTGCCGTTATTCTGATTTAAGTGAACGTAACGTTCTGTGCAATGAGCGTGTTTCATTGGACTCCACTTTGAATTCCACCTTCTTCCCACTTGGGTCGTTTCCCTCATGAATAAAAGCGGGCACAATGAAGGGGTAAGACGATCCCAGGCCAAACAAATAAAATGTAATGCTTGAGAGGGGGGGGGTACCATCCCAAGCTGTCAAGTTTTTCCGGAAAATTTTAAAATGTTTTGTTCAATTATTCTAAAAGATGCTCCAGGTTTGTTCCAATCTTCCCCTCGAATTCCAACTTCCCACCCGAAAAGACGTCCCGCACAATGATTTCCATCTGTTCCTTGCTACTCATCGAAAAAGTTTTGAGGTGACGCAACCGATTTCTTTTCTATCTCTATAGCGTTATTTTCTATATCCCATACACTTTCTATTTTCAGCAGAATTACTTTTTGGAGAAAAATAAAGTGACAAGCAGGAGTGCTAGGAGAATACGGCCGATGGTAGCTGATAGTTTCGTTCCAAATCTTTGCAGGTGCGATCTGTCCCCAGCTTGTCACTTTATTTTTGCTCCAACAAGTCATTCTACTGAAAATAGAAAGTGTATGGGATATAGTACTCATACTGTACTAATGTACGATATAAATACTCATTTTGCAACTGGTTATATAAAATAATAGCAGCCATTATTCAGACCTAATATATCTGCGTAATGGCCCCTAAATCGATTGTTTGAAGACATCGATCGTTTGGATATAAAATTTCATATTCTTAGAATGAATCGTAAAATGGAAAAGGAACGTAAATCTTGGCAGCTCGCTGCTTAGGTAGCTATAATCTCTTGTAAGTAGGTGCTTAAATTATTCTTATTTTTATTTCTGTAAAATTCCAGTTTCCCTTCATAAACGATTACAGGAGATTGTGTTCTTATGTACTCGCATAAATTTAGCTTTGGGAAGCACGGACACGTTTCGACTTTATAGGCACTCATCAGAGTAGTTGTAGCAAGCTGCTTGTGTTTCTTGAATTATTTGTGGTGAGTTGTCTTACAAAAATGTGAAAAGGCTGACTAACATTGCGATTCTGCGAAAAATTACATTCCAAAAGCGGTCTGTTATGTAAAAAATCCTGTCGATCATTGGCTTTTGTCTAAGTAATAACCTCGGTAATAACAGCATAACAGAGCCTTTATGGATTGTTATTTTTCAGAGAATCGCATCATAAATTACCTTTGTTGAATAATTTGAATAGGGAAGCGGGAAGGGAATAGCTCGAATCCTTTTCACGTTTCACGGATTTTTGGCGCATTTTCGTGAGGGTCTACTAGCCGCGTTTTGATGGTTTGATGTTCGTCCGTCCGTCCGTCCGTCCGTCCATCCGTCCGTTCGTCCGTTTTATGGTGTAAGATGTAAAAAATGGAGCACCAGGTGGAGCGAGCTGTCCACGATACTAGGAATATTGAAACATCCAACGAGTAAGACAAAACGGTCTTGTGTTGATTTCAAAACAGTTTTCAACGAAAATACTCACCACACTCGACAGAAAATGTTCAGTCAAGCATTGGTTTTGCTCATCTTATCAACGCTCGCAATTGCTGACAGGTCTAAGTTTTTGCAAAAGACACAACACCTGATCAACACAACGAACTTGACGTCAAAATGCCTACAAGCTTTAGATGACATGGGCAAAGATGCAGTGGTAACGAGTAAGACGTGAGCTTTCCTCATAACAGAAACAAGAAAATAACAAAAGCTGTTCATTCTAGTGTTGGATGCCGGCGGTCAAATTCCAACTGGAATAGAATACGGAAATATTTTTGACCTTGGCCATTTCGACGAATGCTACAATCTAGAAACGCACAAGCCACAGTCTTTTGGGAACATCACATTATACGGGAAGTACTGCCTCGGATATCTGCTGCTTCCCACAGATATTCCCCAGTATTTAGAACTGAACGTTTTCAACATTTCAACGAAATTTCGAAAGGTGAGAGCTCACATCCACCTGGATCGATAAGCGAATTGTTAAATCAACATACTGGTTTTTTGTTGCGTCTTTAGATGAAAACGTGGGTCCCAGAGCGTGGAATCCCAAAGCGTGCCGCTCACCTCGGATTGAGAATCGGAGTTTGCGTGCCGGATCAGTGCAGTGCAAAAGAACTGTCCGGCAATTTGCATCTCAGTGAATACTCGTGTTATTCCAAAGCAACTGCTCAACTCAGCTTGGACAGGAATGCTGTGGTAGCAGTGTGAGTGACGTGTTGAGTTTCGTCGTGGCCATATTGAGTTGTGTTTTTGCAGGTCGATACTCTCAATTTTTGGTCTGATCGTTGTCGTTTCAACACTTTTGGATGTCTTCCTGTACTGTAAACAGCAAAGTATGTCTTCGAAATTGGTATTCGCCAGATTTTCAAAGAGTTACTTACAGAAATACCTCATGACATGCTGGTAGCATTTTCGCTGTTGTCAAACGGCAAAAAACTATTGTCAACAAGTTCAAATCCAGACCAGATTCTTTGCATCAACGGCATTAAAGCTATGAGCATGATGTGGGTCGTCCTTGGCCACATGTATTTCCAAATAATGTTCCTTCCTGCTACAAATTTATTGTATGTTAAAGAAGTAAGAGTCACTTGCTATGAGGTAACGTCGCTGAATTCTAATAATTGTGAATCCTTTCTAGTGGGTCAATGATGCAGCTAGCATGTTTGTGTTGTCTGGGCTGCTCAGTGTTGACTCGTTTTTAGTCGTTGGTGGACTTGTTGCAGTTTATACGTTCATGAAAACCATGAATGAAGCTTCATTGAACAAGTTCAACATCCCCCTCTTCTACCTGCATCGATACTTAAGGCTTACGCCAGCTTTCGCGGCTGTGGTACTCATATCGGCTACCCTTGTCAAATACATGGGAAACGGTCCATTGTGGTCCAGAGTTGATCGAGACTTTGGTGAATATTGTCGGGAATATTGGTGGTCAGCTTTGCTGTACATTCAGAACTACGTTAATATCAATGAACAAGTAAGCATTGAGATCAAAATCACAGACTCCGGATATTTACGAGATTATTTCAGTGTTTTCCTCAATCGTGGTACCTCAATTTGGACATGCAAATGTTTGTGTTGCTCCCCTTGATCCTCGTTCCTCTGAGGTCATGGCCAAACCTTACTTTGTTTCTACTGTACATCTTGTCTGTGGTTGGAGCCGTTGTACCCTTTGCGGTAGCTTTTTCACAGAAATTTGCAGCATTTGAAATACTCGGCGGGTCAGTTGACTTCACACTACATTGCAAACAAAGTAATCCAATCATGAATATGTATTTCAGTGGTACCTTTTGGGAATGGTCGAATCGTTACTACTATCAAGTGTATACCAGGTTTGGGCCCTATGTGATCGGCATGATTTGTGGCTATTATTGCCATAAGTTGAAGACATCTAAACGGAAGCCTGAACTTCATTGGGTACAGCCTTTGGACTGAGGCGTATTATAAGACAATGCTCAGTTCACTATTTTATCATTTCAGGTTCTGGTTTCAATCTTGTGGCCATTGATTTTGTCAGGTATGCTAGCATGTGTGTACGCTGGTCATGAGTTTGTATCCAGCCCTGATGATAGATTGGGAAATGCCTTGTACATCGGCTTCCACAGATGTGCATGGGCAGTGGGTTTGAGTGGAATCATCTACCTCTGTACTGCTGGCTATGGTGGGCCAATAAACTCACTCTTGTCAGCATCAGTGTTCCAGTTTTTTTCCAAGATTTCGTACTCGATGTTTTTAGTCCACGTTCACATAATAAATATTTGGAATTCATCCAGAAAAACTACTTTCAAGTTCTCAAATATTCAGTTTGTAAGTACCTATGCAACATTTTGGAAATTGTGATTCATTTTGAATATGGCTTACAGTTGATGGATTTCTGGGGCATATTCATGATTTCAGTGGTTTGCGCAACAGTTCTGTGTTTAGTTTTTGAGTCACCTGTGATCATCATTGAGAAGTGTATATTTGGTAGAGGAGCCAAGGGACCTCAATTAAAACCGGACGAAAATGAAGCTGAGACAGAAGAAAGCTGACAGACACCTGATACTTGCCCATTTATTGAAGATTATTCGAAATCTTGTTTGATCCAACAATGTGTGGGTTTGTGATATTGAATTGTTCTATCATCGAAAATGAGATAGATGGATATCACCTCTGAATGTTGAATAGAAAGACTTTTTTCGAATCGTTAGTTTTAATTTTATACCATTTGTACCTACTTTCCCGAGAAGTCAAGAAAGCTGCGCAGAAGAAAATTGAAATAAAAACGGATTTATTGTGAAGCGGAAGGACTAAGTTGCTTTTCAGTCCTATTGGATTTGTGGAAATGAAGTTCCACTGGATTTTCCGACACACTCCAGACATTGGGGGACTTCTACCACAAAGGTCGAGTGAACCTCTTGGCGTATTGTTAAACCCCTACCAAGAGAGCAAAAGGAAACAAAATGGACATTTCAAATCCCCCCTCCCTCTCAAGGAGAAAAACTCCATAGCAGTTTCCCGACTAACATAAACTCAAAGAATATAACAGAAAGAGATATAGGTGGAAACCAAACGGGGAAGTGAAGAGTAACAAGAGAAACCAGTAGAATGACCTATTCTGACAAAGCTTTCAAATCTTTTGCATGCCATCAGCCTTGCTGCTTGTTACCAAGCACGTCCTCTAATTTGTAGGTCCAAGGACTAAGTTTTTTCTGTGTCCTGCAAATCTTGGAGTGAGCTACTGAGTCAAATAGTTCGCACCGTTGGACAAAGCCACGTTTTTCCGCCAGACATTTTGACCCGCATCAAATTCTTCCGGTCTGTACTTCCTGATATATCCTTAGCAATTTTTGACATCCACCATCGGTTCAACGGGCTGCGAAGCATCTAGAACGAGTTTTTTGCGTCCGAAGTTCAGAAAATTGGGTATATAGCTCGTGAAGTCATGCTTCAAAGTACGAATCGCACATGTGACTGACTGCAGATACTCTTCCCACCTCCGCTGATCTTCTCCCAAATAGCAAAACAACATGGTCGACAACGCGCAGTTGACTCGCTCAGCCCGGTTAGCTTGGGGATGATAGTTGGGGTCGAACCGGATCTCAATATCGTACTTTCCAGCCAGACAAGCGAATTTATTGCTCCGAAATTAGACTCCATCATCACACAATATCGTTCGTGATGCTCTGAAGAGTAAGATGACCTGGTCCTCAAAGAATTCCACTGTGGGGGCCGCCACAGCTCCCCGGAAAGGGAAAGTCGGGAGAAATTTCGATAGCACGTCGGAAACAACAAGAGTGTAACAAAACCCCGTTCTAGACTTGGGTAACGGTCCCACAGGTTCCACACTTATGGTTTCCTATTATTGATGGGAGAGTGGTTTGTGCTTGTTGAGGCTTTCATCTTTGACGCAAGACTGTCAATATTTCTCTGGATCAACCCCCACTTTTCGCAACATACTCATCTACCGGTTCCACCTGAGTCACAGTCCCCACTATCGGTACAGAACGGGACAGTAGATTAGGCACAACATGATTCTTGCCTTTTCGATGTGAAATCATGAAGTTGTAGGGTTGCAGGCGTAGAGACCATCCAGCCAAACGTCCTTGGGGATTTTTCAAATGTAGAGCCATAAGAGGCTTTGATGATCCGTGACTTCAAATTTGAATCCCCCTAGATAATGGCGCAGTTTTGACACGCTCCAGATCACTGGTAGACATTTCCGTTCAGTTGTGGAGTTGTTCCTCTCCTGTCGGGTCAGTAAACGTGAGAGAAAACAGATTACATATGCCTTTTTGTTATAATTTAGAGACAGGACCGTGCCAATCCTCAACCTAGAAGCGTTAGTCTGATGAATGATGGTTCTGCGAAATTCAGACAACTCAACAGTGGCGCAGACACCAGACGTTCTCTAATTTTTCAAAAGGACTCGGCGCAGCCTTTGGTCCACTTGTAAGGCACCCCTCTTCTCGTCAAATTCGTCGGCGGGGCCAAGACAGTAGAGAATTCCGGCACAAATCGGCGGTACCATAATGCGGTTCCAAGAAAGCTACGGACATTTTTGACGCTTGCGGGGATCGGAATATCCAACATGGCTTGAGCCTTATCCGGGTCAGTCCTCAATCCACGAAGATCAACGATATATCCCAAAAACTCCAGCCGCAGTCGGCAAAACTGACACTTTTCCAGGCTGACGGTCAATCCAGAAGTACGAAGGCGATCCAGAACGGTTGTCGAGGTGGTCAGATGATGATCGAAATCAGCGGATGTAACGATTATTTTGTCCAAGTATACCATCACTAATGGTTGGAGCTCTGGAGCCAGAGTAGTATGGATGACTTGTTGCCACGTAGCGGGAGCATTAGTCAAGCCGAAAGGCACTTTTGTGGATTGGAACTTCCCGCGACCGGGCACTGTAAAACTACATAACTCACGTGACGCTTGAGATAAAGGCACTTGTCAATAAGCATCCGTTATATCCAGCGTACTCAAAAACTTCGCGTCACGTAAAGAATTGAAACGGTGTGAAATTTGAGGAGTAGGCGGAAGAAAAAAAAAAGTGAAGGTGTGGTTGGTAGGGATAACAACAGGGGAGGAAGTTTTTGGGTTTTGAGAAGAGCGCTGCTCGTGAGATTGGTTTTCGAGTTTGGTTCGAAAGAAGAAGATGATCGAGTAGAAGAAGACGTTAGTTAGGCCGCCCCGGCCGCCCACATCTCCATTGTCCCTCCACCAATGAAGCTTTCATCCATTCCGGTGTCGAGCTAGATTCCAATCCACCACCTCGTCTCCGCCGTCGAGATTGCTGCTGTTCCTCCGGCGTTGACTGAACATCATCCTCATCGTCATCCGCTCCAGTCTTCCCAGTCCTGTTTCCTGTTTTGCCAGTTATGATCATCCAAATTCTCCTGTTGCCCGTTGACATGGCCTGTCATTGGTATTGTGCTGTTCCTGAAAATCAGAGTTTCTGACATATTGATGCTGCCAGATGACCATAGCGACTTCAAACTGTCTGCTTTCGCTTCGTCAGTCAACCGTGGGCCACCATACGACAGCGCCGGCGTCTACAGAATACGCCCCGTCGTGGTACCATCGTAGACATCACCAGGCGATCCATCTCTCAGTCGGCGTCTATCCGCCACAGCACAGTCCAGTTAAGTGGTGCTTTGTTATAATGGCATGCCAGCGTACATGTCTGTTGACCTGGCCTTTGCTCACGGAAGGTTGAGCCGTCACCAACTCTAAATTATCTGTCGACGTCTATCGTCTATATCATTTGACTTTTACCCACCTATAATTACCTTTTTCGGCAATATCATCAAAATTGGGGTAGGGATATAAATTTTGGGGAAAGATACCAAAGTAGTGTATATGTCTCTGATCTCTTTCGATGTTCTAGGTGAAGCTGTCTTACTGGAGGATTGCCCGGCTGGCTCCAGTGTGCCGTTAGGACCCTCGTAGGGCTCCGTCTACTCCGCTGCTACACTGGTGGCGCCCGATTTACCTTCTCAAGTGCTGACGGAGACCTAACACCACGAGGCGAGTCCTGTAGCCGTGGCAGTTTTCCAGTAAGAACGATGGTTTCACCGATGGACAGAGAAAGGTCAAGGATGGTTATGAGCTTCACTCTGGGACCTACTAAGTATCTTTTCTATTTTATTTTGCTTTCTTCGTAACACCAGAAACGGTTACAGTTTGTTTTGTATTCCTCTTGTTATGTAACCTTGCGTCATGAATATAACTGTTGACCTGTTTCCTTTTTGCTTTTCCTATCCTTGACTCTATGCTGAATGCACGAAATCCCATAACCCGAACCCACACTTACCCCAGACTATGAGCTAGTCGTGGCCAAGACCATCAAGGGGTATATACCCGAGGAGCGATTCTCCTTGCCTCGAAGCCATGAGCGGCTTGAACTGGTCACCCAGATCAGACGGTATTAGAATCCAAGATCGCCAAAATATACGGGATGGAATGTGCGTTCTTTTTTGTCACAGCGTTCAGTTGCCGATAATCTACCCAAAAACGTTCTGTACCGTTCTTTTTGGGCACAAGGCAGAGCAGGGAAGACCAAGCAGCCTTGAAATGCTCAACACCACCGAGCTTAAGCATGCGATCCAACTCTTTGTCGAATAATTCCTGCTTGTTAGGGTAGATTCTATAATAACGTTGCCTAATCGACTTAGCTTCAGGCAACAACTTGATCTCGTGCGGAACCTGCAAGGTGCCTGGTAGAGTTGTTGGGAATTTCAATTTCTTGTCTATCAGTTTCTTCAAGACCAATTGTTGAGATTTCGTTGAATCTGGTCCATCCTGAACATCCACAGTCCCGGAAACTCCAGCGGACGAAGCAGAGTGCAAGACGTTTTCTCTCAAGTTCGGAACAATACCCAGGATCAACTGATTATCCAGGGATGGAAGAACCAGAACGTCGATAGCAGCTACACGACCCATAAGGCACATGGGCATCGGCGTTTCCAACACCGATACGATACTTGAACACTTCTCCCCATTGGCGACGGTGCAAATAGTTTTCCTTAACGGGTCCAGATTCAAACCCAGTCCCTCCAAAATACGCAGTCTCGACTGTCCCACCAAAGTATCACCGAGTCCTAAGCTACCCGAGTCCAATAATCCCAAAATTTTCCGTCCCAAAATGCTCACTCTAAGGTATGGCCTCACATCACATCGCCGTCCGAATGTGAAATGATGTAGTTTATCAATGCCTGCTTGTCACTGCTGGGGTTACGACGTAATTCATCTGAGGCCGACAATCAAAATGGAGTTTTCACATTCAGTGATTTTGAAAAAACTGCAGTGCAAACTTGACATGTGGTGAGTCTCACGAATTATCAATTTTAGGTGCAGACAAGCTGGCAATAAAAGTTGGAAAAATTTTTTTTTTTAGGAAAAATTTTTGAAACCTATGGTTCTCGAGTTCTCCTCTATGGAAGAACTGCATATTTCCCAAGTTTCCATCTTGTGAACAGACCTTTGAAACATTATTTTTGAACAAGAGGCAACTACTAAAGTGCTCGCCAATTGAAATGGTTCACCCAAAAAATACAGTCACATTCAAAGTGTCATAACTTTTGAATAAATGAACTATTTTGAATTGTTGCATGTTTTCTAATTAGCTCACGTGATGGACTACAATATGTCATGGACAATTTTTGGTACAAAAGTTTCGTATTATTTATACAGGGCCCTCAATCAGGTACCGCAAAAATGGAAAAGTTTGAACAAGTCCCATTTCACAAAAAATAGTTTTTGGTTTTCTCCAAGTGTTTCAGGAGAGTTGTTATAACCATAACTCGAATCGTTTCCAAATTTTTCTGCCTATCTGCTTTAATTACAGGGTGATCTCAAAAATGTAACCTTTTAGTTTTGCAGTAATAACTTTATTCGTTGTTGGCCGATTTTGGAAAATGAGGGCTTTTGTTGAAGCTGAAGGCTCAGATCAGAAGGATCGAAGATCCGAATTGACTTTAGATGAAAATTCTGGAAAAGGGATTGAATCAAAAGTGACTCAAATGACAAACTTGCTAGAGATCCGGTTTAGGGAAGGTATTAAACAAATAACAACTTGTCTTCAAACAAACCATTCTTTCTGAACATTTTGAGGTGTTTCCCATTTGTATGAGGCAAAAATTGTGGCAATGAATCCTAATCAGAAATGGATGCTTCCAACGAAGAATACTGGACGTTTTTCACCTAAAAATAGACGTAACCTGGGTTACGAAAATCAGAACTGATGCCTATCTCTTCAAATGTGAAGGAAACATACGACAATAAGAAGGTAACCTGAGTAATATGCATTTTCAGTCGAGGAAGGTCCGGTATTATCTTCTGAAAAGTGAATTTGTAAAATGGGTCTGGCATCGACAATTTTCATCACTTAAAATCGGAAAATACCTCAAAATATTCGGAAATAAAAGTCTGTTTGAAGGCAAGTTGATTTTTATTTAGTTCTTTCCCTGAACCTGATTTCTAGGGTGCATCATATTTGGGTCACTTTTGATTCCTTCGCTTTTTCAAAATTTTTTACTCCAGTCAGTTCCGATCCTCGAGCCTTTTCATCTGAGTCTTAAGGTTCAACAAGAGTCCTCATTTCACAAAATCGAACAACAATTGGAATAGATATAAATGCCAGACCAGAAGGTTGCATTTTTGAGATCACTGTGTGATTGGAGGAGATAGACTCAAATTTTTTAAAACTACCTCAAGGTATAGGAACAACATTTTCCCTAAAATACTTGGAAAAAACCAAAAACCATTTTTTGTGAAATGGGACCAGTTCAAACTTTTCCATTTTTGTAGTACCTGATTGAGCGCCCTGAATAATTGATACGAAACACCTGTGCCAAAAACGGCCTATGACATGTTGTAATCCAATCCGTCAGCTAATCAGAAAACATATAGCGATTCAAAATAGTTTATTCATTCAAAAGTTAGTCACTTTGAATGTGACTAAATTTTTTTGGGTGGACCATTTCAATTGGCGAGCACTTTAGTTCTTGAACATTTTCCAACAATTTTTCTTCAATTTACCGGGGATTTCCCTGTTGAAAATGTGAAAACCAGCCTGGATTATCAAGGATTTTATTGATGGAGCTTCAAGTGAAGCCTCACTTGACTATTTTTACAATAAGATGATTTGGAAAAAGATTTAAGGCTTCACAGGGGATTTCAAGTTTTCTTGACAAAATATCCAATTTACTGCAAATTGTCTCGATAACATATTTACTTTGAATGCAGTAATCAATAACAACTTACGCCTTCAAAATCGTAAAATTCACAGCATTTTTGTTGATTTCAGGAGGGCTTTTGACTCCGTTACTCTCGCCGTTACTCCATGCAAAGTTATGAGAACGTCTTCTGGAGTGTGGCTTGAGTGGAAAGATAATTAGAATTATCAAACATATTTATAGTTCCGTGACAATCGAGGTGACAATGAATATTACCAAGGGCAATTTAACGTCGGATCCCATTAAAATTACTAAGAGTGTCCTTCAAGGTGACCACCTCAGCCCAATAATGTTCTCCTTATTCATTTATGATATTGACGCATTTGTTAATAGCCCAGGCGCCAGGGAGCAAAAATCAGCTCAATAAGGAAATAATTGTTTCCCGGCTGGAAACTAGCTTAAAACGATCTATGTGGCTTAGGTTTTGACATACTAATTTCCCCCCTTTCGGAAATGTCGGCGTCATGTCGCCATCATCAACAAGAAGTGCACCAGCGTGGTTTTTGCCGAATATCTTGATTTTGAGCCATCTGACAGCAAAAGATGTGAGAAGTCATTTTGAAACCAATGAAAATCCTTGCGGAATAGTTTATGAATGACCTTTCTGCGACCTATGGTTTTTGAGATAGAGCTTCTGGAAGCGAGAGGCATTGTCGTAAAAGCTCCATGGCCACTTGACTCAAAAAACTAAAATGTCGATGTGATAAAAAAATTTCAAAATGAGATTTCTCGAGAATCCTTCATGCTATAGTTGCGGTGATGGTCTTAAACTCTTTCTCTTGAATCGTTTATTACGAATATAAGAAAGTCAAAAACGTCACATTGTACATATACAGGGTGTACTGAGGGAATCAAATCAGATCAGAGAAATTTTACATATTTCTTCGATTTAGCCTATGTGCGACACTCTAAGCACCTAACACGAGTCCAATATCAATATGGATTTGCTCTATAAGCTTCACTTAATACACTAAAGAAGTGGTCAGCTCACAGCTTTACTGTAAAATGTTTTGAAGGCCCTCTGAAATCATCAAAATATTAAAAATTTACAGTACCAAGGAATGTATATAACAGTATATTATGTACCAAGGGACCAAAGTGAATTTTTAATTTTGGATTTGGACCCAAAGGGCCCTCGAGCAACAAACTTCACCCAAGAGATCAAAACTCGACTTTGGTTCCTTGATATATAATACACTGTTACATACATTTTTTGCTACTGTAAATTTTGATGATTTCAGAGGGCCTTCAAAACATTTCACAGGAAGGCTGTGAGCTGACCACTTCTTAGGTGTATCAAGTGAAGCTTACATAGCAATGCATATTGATATTGGACTCGTGATAAGTGATTAGAGTTTCGCATAGGTTGAATCGAAGAAATATGTCAAATTTCCCTGTTCTGATTTGATTCCCGTAGTACAATGTATATGTACAATGTGACGTTTTTGACTTTTCAATATTCGTAATCTACAGTTCAAGAGGAAGAGTTTAAGACCATCACCGCAACTATAGCATGAAGAATTCTCGAGTAATCTCATTTTGAATTTTTTTTTTGTCACATCGACATTTTAGTTTTTCGAGTCAAGTGGCCATGGAGCTTTCACGACAATGACTCTCGCTTCCAGAAGCTCTATCTCAAAGACCATAGGCCGCAGAAAATTGATTGAAAAACCAAACTGTAGGGAATTTCATACGCTTCAAAATGACTCCCCACATCTTTTGCTGTCAGATGACCCAAAATTGAGATATTCGGCAAAAACCACGCTGGTGCACTTCTTGTTGATGATGGCGACATGACGCCGACATTTCCGAAAGGGGGGAAACTAGTATGTCAAAACCTAAGCTACACAGATCCATTTTAGCTAGTTTTCAGCCAGGAAACAATTATCTCCTTATTGTTTTCCCTGGCGCCTGGGCTATAAAGCCAACGGTGTTTACGGGGTACCCCTCAGTAGTGATACAAAGTGATATAGTGACGTAATTGTATGCCGACGATTTGGTCGTTCTGGTGGATTCTCCGATCAATTTGTAAAGAAGTATTTCTGTCCTTGAAACCTACTGTGATCGGTTTGACCTTGAGGTTATTATAAGTAAAACAAAAATACTTCCAATTTCGAGAGGCAGAATAGGCCACTTTGGCCTATATTTCTATAATGGTACAAAAATCGAGATTGTGAAGAGTTATGAATACTAGGAAACTAAATTATAAAGCACTGGGCATTTCCAGGAGGCTCTTAAGCATAAAATACAGAAAACCAAGGTGAGTTCTGCTGCTGTTATTCATTTGATTAATTCCTCCAAAATTTCTAACTGGGACGCTGTCATGAAATTATACACTTCAGTAGATATACCACCTTTCACTTACGGTGGATGTGTGGCTTGGGGTTTTGTAGATACCGAAAAATTGGAATTCATTCAGAACCGGGCTATATTCTAAGAACTGAAACGTCTTTGTGCAGCATTGTGCTTGTATTTATCAAGCAAGCTTTGAAATTCATGAATAAAGTCTCTTATATGTCTTGTCAGCGTTGTCCAAGAGTTGCCCTTGACAGATAGTAGTAATGAAATTGTAGAAAAGTGTAATATCGCAGTGAGAAGGGAGGACTGGGACAAGATTCTTTTGAGTCAGCACTGCAGTTTTTACAAATATTTGCTACCGCAAGGAAGGCCTGACTTGGTGGGTGATCTGCTTAAGCTTGAGTTGAATCTACCTCTAAGTCATGAAAGATGTTTGACACAGTTGAGAACAGTGAACTCCTTTGGTCCAAGTTTTTTTGTCAACGGTTTGAGCTTTAAGGTGAGGAATGACCTGTGCTCTCTCTGTAACCTTCAGAGGCGAGGGGATGTCAATCACATATTTTTTGAATGCCCGTTGTATATCGGATTGAGTCATGCATTGGCCAGACCACAGAAAGAAGACCACCTTATCCTGCGAGATGTTGATCGACCTGGTGCCTCGATGATCCACAGATTCTTGGGGGAGGCAATGAGGTTGAATTCATTCGCTTTGAACGAATAGGTGGGCAGCCAGCGACACGATGACAATTTTGATTTTGATTCGGGTGTGAATATCATAAATTAATTGGTTTGTTTCTTTATATTTTTATTTGCTTCTCTGTTTTTCGATTTTGGGTTTATCCACCTTCCGATTACTGAACTCTTGGAGTGGGTGCTTTTGAGTTGCATTGCTTGATTTGTTATAATTTTGTTCAAGTTTATATATCTCTCTCTATGGTTATAATACTTCATTGTGTTCAAGAAACAATAAATGATATTGATTTACTGCAAATTATTTTCAATATTCCTCTCTAATTCCAACTTCCCACCCGAAAGGACGTTTCGATCAAAAATTTCGATGGGTTCCTGAATACAAATTGGGGAAGTTTTGGGACGACACAACCGATTTTTATATAAACCTTGGCGAGGGTATGTATGTAGTGAATTTAAATAGTCAAAAATGTTGTAATTGGCCCACTTTCCTGGACACCCCCCCTTTTGTTATGCAAGCATCCCCTGCCAATCCATCTCTGTTATTGCAAAAAAGTGCCGAGTAACGCATCGTACAGGCGGGCACAATCGAGGGCACAATAAATAAATCGCGGCCCGCTTTGTTCTTCCTGCAGCTCTTGCGACCGCCATCAGTCCTCGTCGTGACCATCGAAAGTGATCGATTTCTTTTTTGGCGGAATCACTCCGCACACACGGCACGACTCGCAGGGGGTTTTCCGACCCCCGGCCCCCTTCGCCGGCGCATCCCCACACCCCTTCGCCTATGCCGATGACTTGATGATGACCGGGCGCTATGTAACTGCACGTTGTGGGCCTTTGTGCGACCCTGTGATGATGCCGAAAAAACAAATGACGCTCATCAAAAATCCATAACGTCCAGAGCCGCCCGAGCCGGTCCCAGCGTGGGCCTTGTAGACCACCGGGGGGCACCCGCTGTGCCCTTCTGTCGACACTCCGTTAAAACGTCGCAACCTTTTTAATAGTACCACTCGTATATAGGTAGGTACCTACCATATGCCCCGCATTTATAGTGACACTTTTAAAATATGTAGGGGTTATGCGTCGACTGGTCGCAATCGCGGTCGCCAAAACTAGGACAAATAATTGACGAAAATGCATTCCCATGAAATTACATGGAACTTTCAGCCTGCGGCGAGGTAGAAGAAATATTAGAATTTTGTTTATACATGTGCAAGATCATAATCAGCAGACATTTTGAGATAATGAATAAAACAAAATTCTGGAAAGACGTTTCGTTTTTGATGAGTATATTATGATTTTCCAAAAATCAACGGCAAAGTTTGTATTGTGTATTTTTTTATGAATTGTTGTTTAATTTTTTTATTTTATCTACTGGAATATTTGACCGATAAGATGTAACTCCGGATGTAGCTCAGTATAAGGGTGGGGTGGAAGCTTTGGGAAAAAATGTCCTGTCCAAAATAGTGGATGCCAGTTGATCACAGCCACCACATTTGTAGGAAATAATCTCAAGATAAATAATTCCATTTGATAATTTGACTTTTTTTTCTGTCTCTTCATTTATTTCTGAATCAGACCAATTTTGACAAAATTTGATGGTCGATGATGCGAAGGCAGAAATGAAATTTAGGTGGGTTTCAAAATAAGTACCTACACATTAGTACAAGATATATAATATAATAAGTTCTACAGAGGCGAATGTTTTTATGCAAGCACTCTACTCGAGATGTCATAAGGAATCCGTTTTGCCATAATTTCGTTAGATTGATGGATGTGCTTTTAACATGTGTACGTGCGTCCACAGTCGACCAGTTGAGCAAGACGTGTTGAAATGACTCGGAGGCTCGAAGAAAATTCGAAATGTTCGAGTGGACCCATATGTGTGGGTTTCATGCACATACACATACATATCTCAGACTGACGCAGCCTTGATTTCAGCTAATTGCGTGTTAATTACGACGACGGGATGTTTAAATCGAGCGTTCATTCTCCGGAGAGGAAAGAAAACTTTATCTTCATGGATTATGTGCTTGTATGGAAACGGAATATCATATAAATGTTCAGCAGCAGTACGTGCAGATCATCAAAAGGAAGAGAAAAAGGTTACTATTAGCATTGTACTAAAAGCAATAAGCCATGATGAAAACGCCCCAGATTAGTATGGTATTATGCAGAGTACGATTTTATCCATAGGGATGGAAAAGAAATTTTTTGTCGAGTTTCAAATGCTTGAATTACCTATTGGTAACATTTTCCCGGATGCTCAGATTTTTTATTCTCCTGGTCCCCACCGCAAAATAACGGGATATCCACTCGTTTAGCCAGTCGCCTCGCTTCTGGACGACCTCGTGGCACAGGCCATTTTCCTTTGTAGATGCAACTCTCAGTTGAGTGTTTTTTTTTTCACATATGACGCCAGCATCACTTCTAACGTTCTGTAGTGGCGTTTCACTTGATTGGCTTGATGATGATAGTGTGCCGTGAGTGATACAAAGCCAGAGTACTTTCCGAGGAACACTTTGAACTTCCACCTGGTGAATTGTGCACCGTTATCGCGTACCAACTTCTTCGGTACGCCGAAGAGTAGAAATACGTCATCTTTCAGCAACTTTACAATAGACTCAGTGTTTGCCTCCGAAATGGAATAAATAGTGAAGTTTTGCTGAAATAGTCTAGGACTGACGGTATGTGAAGATGACTGGACTTGAACTTTGGCAGTGGACCAACTAAATCGACGGACGACAACTTCCGTGGGGCGCTGACCTTTTATCTGAAATAACCTGACAAATGTAGAAGCCTATATCCGTCAATATATTTAGAAGGCCACTAGTACCGTTAAGTGATTCGGTGATAAGTCTGACTTCTGGTCTTCTTGACAGAAATCTTTAGGCAAAACTACTCTCCTTTACCTACTGGTCGAATCTAGGTTTCGACAGTTCTTCAAGAGCTAAACACCCTTAAACCTCCACAAAGGATGGCTTAGGGGAGCATCCGTGACTTTCAGTAGAATAGACGTGTACCAGAGCACGGTTCGACAAAATGTGAAATAGCGAAAAAAATTGTCCACCAAATCTAACACCGTAGCTTGATTCTTTATCATTTTCTGATCCAGAAAAACCCAATTTCAAAATAATTCATCGGTGAATTTGTCCTGTGGACAATTTAATTGTTTTTTTAAATTTTAGTGAGTTTTTCTCATGTTCATTCTTGGAGGCCCATGTGCAACTTACCGGTGTGAAGACAGCAAACTTGAGATAGCAGAAATTTTACCGAAGATGGCCGAACGACCAGTGGCGCACCGATAGTGCGCAGAATAGGGAGGCATGAATTTTTAGTTCGGTTATATATTTTTATTATGATAAGTGGTCAATGATGTTACAAACGAGGTTACAGACCGATAATACCAAATTCTGAGTCGACACAAAATCAAAATTGTAGAATAAAAAAAGTTTGCTATCTTCACAAAGCAAACAAAAATCATATTTCGAAAACGCAATGTGATCCTTTTCAAAAAAACATATTTTGTAGAGCACCCTTTGAACTATGGAAAGCCGATGAGTAATGGGCTTGCAAGTGGCTTACAGGGCGTGATTCAACACACCAAATGTAAAATATTCAGATTTGTGCATAGCCTGCATGTATACAACAATGTCTTGAAAAAATCATATTTCGAAAACGCAAACTGTGATCCTTTTCGAAAAAACATATTTTGTAGAGCACCCTTTGAACTATGGATAGCCGATGAGAAATTGGCTTGCAAGTGGCTTACAGGGGGTGATTCAACACACCAAATGTAAAATATTCAGATTTGTGCATAGCCTGCATGTATACAACAGTGTCTTGAAAAAATCATATTTCGAAAACGCAAACTGTGATCCTTTTCGAAATAACATATTTTGTAGAGCACCCTTTGAACTATAGATAGCCGTTGAGAAATTGGCTTGCAAGTGGCTTACAGGGGGTGATTCAACACACCAAATGTAAAATATTCAGATTTGTGCATAGCCTGCATGTATACAACAGTGTCTTGAAAAAATCATATTTCGAAAACGCAAACTGTGATCCTTTTCGAAATAACATATTTTGTAGAGCACCCTTTGAACTATAGATAGCCGTTGAGAAATTGGCTTGCAAGTGGCTTACAGGGGGTGATTCAACACACCAAATGTAAAATATTCAGATTTGTGCATAGCCTGCATGTATACAACAGTGTCTTGAAAAAATCATATTCCAAAAACGCAAACTGTGATCCTTTTCGAAAAAACATATTTTGTAGAGCACCCTTTGAACTATAGATAGCCGTTAAGAAATTGGCTTGCAGGTGGCTAACAGGGGGTGATTCAACACACCAAATGTAAAATATTCAGATTTGTGCATAGCCTGCATGTATACAACAGTGTCTTGAAAAAATCATATTTCGAAAACGCAAACTGTGATCCTTTTCGAAAAAACATATTTTGTAGAGAACCCTTTGAACTATGGATAGCCGTTGAGAAATTGGCTTGCAAGTGGCTTACAGGGGGTGATTCAACACACCAAATGTAAAATATTCAGATTTATGCATAGCCTGCATGTATACAACAGTGTCTTGAAAAAATCATATTTCGAAAACGCAAACTGTGATCCTTTTCGAAATAACATATTTTGTAGAGCACCCTTTGAGCTATGGATAGCCGTTGAGAAATTGGCTTGCAAGTGGCTTACAGGGGGTGATTCAACACACCAAATGTAAAATATTCAGATTTGTGCATAGCCTGCATGTATACAACAGTGTCTTGAAAAAATCATATTCCAAAAACGCAAACTGTGATCCTTTTCGAAATAACATATTTTGTAGAGCACCCTTTGAACTATGGATAGCCAATGAGAAATTGGCTTGCAAGTGGCTTACAGGGGGTGATTTAACACACCAAATGTAAAATATTCAGATTTGTGCATAGCCTGCATGTATACAACAGTGTCTTGAAAAAATCATATTTTGAAAACGCAAACTGTGATCCTTTTCGAAATAACATATTTTGTAGAGCACCCTTTGAACTATGGATAGCCAATGAGAAATTGGCTTGCAAGTGGCTTACAGGGGGTGATTCAACACACCAAATGTAAAATATTCAGATTTGTGCATAGCCTGCATGTATACAACAGTGTCTTGAAAAAATCATATTTCGAAAACGCAAACTGTGATCCTTTTCGAAAAAAACATATTTTGTAGAGCACCCTTTGAACTATGGAAATCCGATGAGAAATTGGCTTACAAATGGCTAACAGGGGGTGATTCAACACACCAAATGTAAAATATTCAGATTTGTGCATAGCCTGCATGTATACAACAGTCTCTTGAAAAAATCATATTTCGAAAACGCAAACTGTGATCCTTTTCCTTGGTTGGTGCCAAATTGTTCCTTAGACCATGATGAGCAAGAATCGCGATGGTGGACATCTGGGACTCACGACTGCGCAGCCGGAGGGGGGAGAGGGCAGAGAACGTGCTGAAGAAGAGATAACATTTTTTTTACTCATGAACCGAAAGAGGTGGAATTATCAAATATGGCATACATGCTCACTATTTTACGCCAATGAAGTTGCAGCAAACAGTTCTCGAAAATATCGAAACGTTTCAGAAAAATCTCGATAAACTTATTCTTCTTCTGAGAATGTTATCAATAAAATCCAAATTATTGACGAATTTGAAAGATAAAAAGGTACAACTTACCCAAGTTAGGTTAGTGCTCGGGTTAGTGGCTGCTTTGGCGAGAAAAATGGTCATTTTGGTGTCTCACGTGAATCTGCACAAGACTAGTGTCACATGATGGTTCATTATGAACCGGCAACGGACGGCTTTTATCATCAAATGTATTAGTTTTTGAAGTCACCTACCAAAACTGTTGAATACAAGTTGAAAGGTTATCTGTTGGGAGTTATTTGAACTAAGGAGTGATCATTTTCCACAAAAAAATCCATCAAAAACGAATTCCTGATAGACATAACAAAGCTCTTCAGGGAGACCAATGGCCAAGAATGACCGAAAAAGTCACGTAGGTAGATGAATAATGGGGTTTTATTTCCTGAAATAGAAGACCAAGGGATTTTCACCAATATGCATATATTTCCAACACCTCTAGCTGCCAAAAATATTATTGTGTAGTTTTTTTTGTATGTTTTCAACAGTAAAATTTTCAAAAAAAAAAGTTCAATTGAGATCTCTCTGGAACGGTTCAGTATTTTCAAAAATGGTTTACTGCGTCATCAATGGCGTAAAATAGCGAGCTCGTATGCGATATTTCATAATTCCAACTCTTTTGGTTCATGAGTTAACATTTTTTATCTCTTCTTTAGCACGTTTCCTGCCCCCTCCCCTCCTTCGGCTGCCCAGTCGCGAATCTTAGATGTCCATCACCGTGATACTTGTTTGTCATGGTCCAAGGAACAATTGGGCACCAATCACTATACTTTAACTAAACGTTGCAGATGGGCCTCAAAAAATGAACATAAGAAAACCTACTGGGATAAATGAAATTTGTAATTAATTGCCCACAGGACAAATTCACCGATGAATTATTTTGAAATTGGGTTTTTCTGGATCGGAAAATAATAAAGAATCAAGCTACGGTGTTAGATTTGGTGGACAATTTTTTTCGCTATTTCACATTTTGCCGAACCGTGAGAGATTGGGGTGACAATGATGGCGCTGGATTGTTCTGGGCTACCTTGGGAACCGCACGGTTTGACGTGTCTGGAACAGCGTTCTCTGCACCCCGTCTGACTTTGTGGACGACTTGGGAGTCATATTTTTGTGAGCGTTCGCTTAATTTCGTCAGCTTGCCGTTCGAGTCTTTTCAATCATGAAGCCATTGCAGGGCAAAATGGTTCGTAACATCCACAAACTTCGTAGCCTCCACCAAGAGTTCCAGGTGTTAAGAAAACGTCTTGGACACGATGATAATGTCGTCGACGTAGACGCACACGTGAGGCAAGGCTGTAGTTCAGGTTCCAGGACACAGTCTATAAGTCTTCGCCAAACTGTGGGGCCTAAATGGCCTTTTTCGGAACTGAAAGAGTGTATGACCCTGAACAGTAGAAGCAGTACCTCACGTGATCGCTCCTTGACGGACACCTGCCGATAAGCACTTTTGATGTCGAGGGGTGAGATACTTTCACCTGGTGTCCTGGTGCGTCTAAAGCTTCCCAAGATGTTTTCATGTATGGTGGCATCTGAGCGTTTTCATCGGTGACTGAGTCGACCTTGCGGTAGTTTACACAAAATCTGTATCTAGTTGTCGGGACCGTTCTCAACCGTAACGAAGGGCGAAGACCAAGGTGATTTTGATGGTTCGGTCACTCCCAGATCCAACATGCGAGTTAGCTCGGCGTCAACGTGTGTGCGCAATTCGGGAAAAAAGCTGATAATGCTGCTTTATGGGTTCCGTCCCCGGTTTCACCTTGATCTTATGTTCAATCAGCGCGTGCAACCAAGAGCTGGGGTGGAGTCAGAAAAACTTGATCAAGGAGTGATGTCACTTGCATCCGTTGATCTTCAGGAAAGTCTTGGTCGTTACGCTGGCTATCTCTGACAATGTCGAAGTTCCCTTTAACAACAAATTACGGGACAGATCCTTATCACTATGCGGGCTCACTTGAAACAAACTGAGCTATTCAGCCTCACACCCATGAGAGCGGTTTTTTTTTCAAGTTCCGGGAACTTTTTTTGCACAGAAATCATCCAAAACGACTGTACGATGCGTTTCTTGCTACATTAACTCATCAGAGTAACGTAGCGGTCTTGACCCGACTACATCCAGGGGAATTTTGGAAACGACCGAAGAGCACCGCGACAAGACATCAGGAACAACATTCAGTTTTTCTTTTCAGTGCACTAGCGTCTCTCAAACTGGGATAATCGAACGCTCACTTGGGCCAATCTGCCAGTCGGATTTTCCATTCGACAAAGACATGAAAACGAGTGGTGGTCAGTGATGACGGTGAACGGAGGTCGTTTATCGGCTGCAAATAGGACGGCTAAGCATTCGCGTTCTGTCACACTAACTATAGTTTCCTTCGGCTCCAGATAGCGTGCGGCTGGCATCGGCGATGATCATTCCATCTCCATTCACCACCTGTATGGGTTCGGTGCTCGAACCGGTCCCACATACGTCGCACTGCATCGTAAATTGACAAGTAAAATCAGGTTCACCGTTGCTTCAATCTTTTTCCAAAGACTTTGAGTATCCGCAACGAATCCCAGGTAGTAGGGAGGTTAAAAAATCAATATTTTGCAATGTTCACAGTGAGATTCGCAGATCCTAATCTGCTTGCGACCATTTCAAGCAATTTCACATGCTTCTTGAATGTCAAAGAGGTGTCCCAGTCTCGGTTCAAAAATGGCGTCCATCATACGTTGTCGGGCTTGAGCGGCAATAACCAATTTAAACGGAGAAGCCCTGAACTGAAAATATCGCGTTCACCCAACGCAAAAGCTCTCTTCTTCTTCTTCTTCTTCTTCTTCTTCTTCTTCTTCAACTCTTGATCCAGCAGTATCTGCCAAAACGCACTACGTGAGACTATAGAAAAGAGAAATTTGGCGCCACACAGCATACGTACGATCAGATTAACTAGTGAAAAGGGGTAGCTATCTAGCTTCGTCAAATTATTCAGATTTCTTTTATCAAAACAAAATCGTATCTCATCGTTCTTCTTTGTGACTCCCAATACTGGACTAGACCATGAGCTGATGCTTGGTTTGACTTAGTTTAGCTCGATTATTTCATCAAGTTTTTCACCCAACCTTCCCAATACGTAGACATCGCGACACGTTTTGTTCAGTGTAGTATGTTTCCTGGTGATTGGATTCCAAAAAACACTTATCGAAGGAACGCTGATCGGCAGCACAAGTCACAAAAAGAAAGTAATAAAGCCAAGTGGAAGCTTCTGGTGTTGTCTAGTTATTTCTATGGTACGACACTGTCCGGTAGAAGTTTTTTCCGACATTCGTCGCTCGACTATACAGCCGAGATTCCGTGTAGCCGCCGTTTGATCCGTACTAAGACGAGAGAATTTCCTACCACAACCAGTACTCAACGAAGATGATCTACTTCACCAGAGCAAAGCTGCACGACATCGACGGACGTGGAACATTCCATAGTGAGCAAAAAAAAGAATCAATCAAATTCCAACGCTCGCCTTTTTTTTTGTTTGTTTATCCACCCCATACCTAAGTAAATGTACTTATCGCTATAAGAACCGAGAAAAAAGACATGATAGGAAAATATAGGTTGCAACTGGGAACCAAAGTGCTCAAGTGATTATTACAGGGTGACGCTAAATGTTCATATCTTGATACCCGAATATTGCCGTTACAGACTCTTCCTTCCTTCGAAAGAGAGAAGCTCCCCAAAAGTTTCTCGTCAAACCACAAGAAAAAGAGAAGGAGAAAACTCAATGGAGATAGACAAGAAAAAGAAACATCGTCCTTGAGATAATGAAAGAGGGAAAAAGTCGAATCCGAAGTAGCTACTAAACATAAAAAATCAGCTATCACAGCAAAAAACCCAAAATGCTTGGCATGTAATACAATCTAGTTCATGGATTTCAGAGCTCAGTTTGGCCCTATAAGCTTTGGGGCCAGCTGAAATGTGAACTGACCGCGCTTGATAAGGCTACATTTTCTTGCCAAATTTTTTTGTCTACATGAAATTCCTTGACCCTCTGCCGCAGATCATAGTACACTTCATTGTGCTTATTTGAATTCATGATTCGCTTACGGACATCTTAGCATATTTCCGACAATTTTCGATTCTCAACACCAGTAGCCTAAGAGCTAGCGACGGATTTTTCATATCATTTTAACAAAGCCACGATGTCAATTTTAACATTTCCCCACATCTTCTGATGACCAGAACGAGCCTTTTCCGGCTGGTAGCCGGGGCCTTTCGCCGTTATAGCTCTTTAAAGTACGTGAGAGCCGTTAAAGCTCTTCAGTACGTGTTCTTTATATTGGGCTATTTTGAGACGTCAAAGAATTACCCTGATAGCTCGATCGAATAGGAGCGAGCAAAATGTTCGCAGCAGCTAGAATGGGCGCGAGGTTCAGCGAGCCATGTCCCAAACGGGCCCGGGTTCGAGACCCACCAAGTTCGATCTTTTTTTCAGTGAAAATCGTTCTTTTTTAAATTTTCAAGCAATTTAAATTCAAAATACTGATTGCTTACTGGATTCTTGACTTTTTTCCCATAATTCAGTAACGCCTTTTCGAATTTTTCTTGTTACTTTTCACACGGACTAGGTACTTAACAAGCAACCGCTATACTAAATCATCGGAAAAAAGTCAAGAATTCAGTGAGGAAACAGTATTTTGAATTTAGATTGCTTCAAAAATTGAAAAGAACGATTTTCTTTCAAAACAAAAATTAGACTTGGTGGGTCTCGAACCTGGGCCCGTTTTGGACATGGCTTGTTGGACCTCGCGCCCATTCTAGCTGCTGCGAACATTTCGCTCGCATTTGTTCGATTGAGCTATCAGGGCAATCGTTTGAAGTCTCAAAATAGCCCGTTATAAAGGACACATACAATTTATTTTTTTCTTTGAAGAGCTATAACGTCCAAAGGTCCCGGTTACCAGCTGGGAAAGGTTTGTTTTGGTCATCAGGAGGTGTAGGAGGATGTTTAAATAAACATTGTAGCTTTGTTGAAATGCTATGAAAAATCCGTCGCTAGCTCCCCGTCTACAGAATCAATAACGGGTGAGGCACCCTGGTCGATTTTCTTTCGCCGATCTGGAACACCAGACAACGAAATCTCACGGCCGAACGTCAAAAAGTGAGAGGTGTGACCTGTTACGTTATGCAAGTGACCGGTTGCAGATAATCTCCCCATTTCCGCTGATCGGCCTCCAAGTAACAAGAAAGCATGGTTCTCAATACACGGTTCACTCGTTCAACGCGATTGAGTTGCGGATTGTAATCAGGCGTGAACTTGATCTCAACACGTTGGCTACCAGACCCGAATTTGACTTTCTGTAGATGGATACCATATGTATCACCGGTGATACATCACCCGTAGTTCCCAACTATACTATGTGTATCACCGGTGATATTGAGCACCATGCATTTCAATCACGTATAAAAATTCGTGGGACTAAGATAGGGAGCTAAAAACTCCACCAGTGGTTCAGGAATGAGCCAAAAATCACTCAAATGCAGTGGGGATCACCGGTGATACACAGTGGCACAAACAATAACGTGTCAAATTTGTATGTGGCTTATTGAGCATCATATATTGTAATAAAAAATTGGTTTAACGTGATAAATGTTTATTACGGGCTATTATTATATTGTTAACTATGAGCTGTGAAAAGATTGATCAAAAATAATTGAAGAATCACTAGCAAATTCCAGGCAAAAATAGAAGAAACGTTTAACTGAATTACCTAGAATTCTGAACTTTATCTGAATTTCAGTTCATTATGTATTCACAGTCCGATTCTAGCTCGGTACATCATCGCGTAAGTCGCGCTTCCTCTTTATAATCCATTGTTTATGACAATTTATCCGAAACAGCTTACTTTTTGGTTCCCCAAGGACCAAGTGTATCACCGGTGATCATTTGAAATATCCCGGTAAAAACAGATCTCTACTGTACAAAATTTATATACAGCGACATCTGTTACCAAGAAGTTACACTACAAGTGCGCTGACAGGGTGGGATATCACAGAAATCTGTTGACTTGTCCTACTGGCACGCACGAAAAGGAAGGATGTGTATCACTTGTGACTCATATGGTAGCCATCGTGTTTGTTATAACTTTCGGCCAACCTGCTCGACTTCCAAAGTGTACGCCATTATCACACAATATACAAGTGCTCCAAAAAGTAAAATGACTTGTTCTTCCAGATGTTTCACTGTTATCGTTGCAACTGCTTTCCGCAGAGGGAAAGTAGGTACAAATTTTGAAAGAATGTCAGAGCCTTCCAAGATGTAGCCATTACTTTTTTCTGGACCTAGGTGGAGGTCCCACTGAATTGACACTAGTTACTTCCCAAGGTCTGCTTGTAGGCGTGTGCGACAGCATAAGACCGGTGGACTTCCGTTGCTCTGGCTCATGTGGCTGGCGAATCCGACATTCAGAGACGTAACAAGCAACATCCTGACGGATTTTCAGCCATGTATACTTTTCCGCAACCCTCGCAAGTGTTTTCGCAACACCGGTATGACCAGAAGTCGAAACATCGTGGAACTCTCCAGCCATTTCAGCTCTTCAGTCCTTTGGCACGACTTCTTTCAAGCTTTCATGGCTCTCACAAAGGTCGTGATGTGGAAAAGATTGTATTCGTAGAGGATCCCGTCCTTCAGCCGGCAATTTGAAAACTTATCGGGCTTAGCTTCAGATTTTAGACACAGATCTTGGTACCAGTTGTCGGTTGATTCCAGTACATCTACAGTGCATCGATCTTGGGTACGGAACGAGAGAGTAAATCCGGGACGACATGTTCCTTTCCTTTTCCGTGAATGATAGTGAAGGTATATGGTTGTAGCCGCTGTGCCCATCAAACCTAACGACCATGAGGAACCTTCATTCTCTGGAGCCATGAAAAACTATGCTGAGAGCTCCGCTTCTTCAAGATAATGCCTCAGTTTCTCAACCGCCCATATCATGACGAGGCACTCACGCTCCGTAGTTGAAAATTTTTGTTCTTGTCTCCAAAGTGACCTTGATAAAAACATATTGCATGCATGTTCACCGTCATAATTTTGGCAGAGAACGGCGCTGACTCCAAAACCAGAGGCGTCTGTCTGCAGAATAAGAGGTTTCTCCATTCTGAAGTCGGGGCAACATAGGAAAAGGGCTGACACCAGTCGCTTTTCGATTTTCACGAACGAGAATTCGCATTCTCATGTCCAGCTGAAGGGTGCATTCTTTCTGGTCCATGGTTTTTGGTGGGTGGAGCCGCAACCGTAGAAAATTTCGGCACAAAATGTCTGTATCACAAAACGGTTTCAAGGAAACTACGAAGATCCTTGACATTGGCGGAAGCTGGGATATTGAGCATGGACTGAACCTTCTCTGAATCAGTTCTCAAGCCTCAACTGTCGACAGCATACCCTAGAAATTTCAGCTGTTGTTGACAAAACTGACACTTCTCCAGGCTGACAATTAATCCTGAAGAACGGTGACGATTTTTGAATTTATGACTAGCCAAAGTCTTCACATGATGATCAAAATTAGGAGACACGATGATTATGTCATCCAAATATACCATTACGAATCGTTGGAGATCCGCTCTCAAGACTTGATCGATTATTCGCTACCACGTCGCAGGTGCACTAGTTGGACCGAATGGCATTTTCGTGAATTGGTATAAATCACGGCCTGTCACAGTGGAACTGGCTAATTTTTGTGACTTTACAGATAAGGGCACTTGCCAGTAGGCGCTCTTGATATCCAAAGTACCCAAAAACTCTGCATCCAGCTCACGCAACGAATCCAACAGTGCCGATATACAGGGTGTTTCAGGGATGATAGCAAAAAATTCGACTGTGGGTAGATCTGGTCAAAATATGACGAAAACCTGTATATCATTTTGCAAAGTTTAGCCTAATGACGAAGATACAGCCCTCCAAAGTTCACTTTTTCCGGATTTCATAAATTCGTAACTCAGGAACGTTCCGACAAATTCAGCTTTTATTCAGCGATAGCCGGTTTGTCATAATTATCTATCAACCTGTCAAATTTGGGAAGAATCCAACCAGTGGTGTAGGAGTTATGAGGGTCAATATTTTAGAAGCATCCGAAGAAAAGTTGACTTCAAGTGACCCCTCATAACTTCTACGCCACTGATTGGATTCTCTCCAAAGGACCCCGCACGATTCTTATGGAAAATGGCTCCCGGTTAAATTCTCTGAATTTTCGATATGTTGTAGCTCATGAGATACTAATCAAATACCGTGAACCCCAAACTCAAATAATGGACAGTTTTTCACCCACAGGGGGTTGAAGTTGGAGGTTTTGACGGCTTAAAAATGATATTCTGACGTAAATAAAAGCTTTCTATTTGGTTTCTCTTCAAGTTGTGTTTCATGCTAAATATATTTATTTGGCAGAAAAATATCAACCCCCTCCTCCACCCCCAACCCCTATCTACCATCATAAAATTCGAGATTACTCCCAAAAGCCATGCGGATGGCTTCTGTGATTTAAATTATGAATTTTGACATGAAAATTATTTTCCACCCCTAATGTTGGGGTGCCGATTTTCCAATTTTCCTCGGTTAATTTGGCTGAATTTTTAGTATTGTGTACTTCTAATTTTGCTGAACAAAAAGTTCCCATACCAAAACTTATTCCTATGAACAGTTTTTGTTCTGCAGGGGACTGAAGTTCAATATTTATGCTCTCAAATCTTCAACTTCAGTCCCCTGTAGAACAAAAACTGTCCATAGGAATAAGTTTTGGCATGGGAACTTTTTGTTCAACAGAATTAGAAGTACACAATACCAAAAATTCAGCCAAATTAACCGAGGAAAATTGGAAAATCGGCACCCCAACATTAGGGGTGGAAAATAATTTTTATGTCAAAATTCATCATTTAAATCACAGAAGCCATCCGCATGGCTTTTGGGAGTAATCTCGAATTTTATGATGGTAGATAGGGGTTGGGGGTGGAGGAGGGGGTTGATATTTTTTTGCCAAATAAATACATCTAGCATGAAGCACAACTTGAAAAGAAACCAAATAAAAAGCTTTTATTAACGTCATAGTATCATTTTGAAGCCGTCAAAACCTCCAACTTCAACCCCCTGTGGGTAAAAAACTATCCATTATTTGAGTTTGGGGTTCACGGTATTTGATCAGTATCTCATGAGCTACAACATATCAAAAATTCAGAGAATTTAACCGGGAGCCATTTTCCATAAGAATCGTGCGGGGTCCTTTGGCAGGTTGATAGATAATTGTGAGAAACTAGCTTATGCTGAATTAAAGGTGAATTTGTTGCAACGTTCTTGAGTTAAAATTTTTTGAAATCCGAAAAAAGTGAACTTTGGAGGACTGTATCTTCGTCATTAGGCAGAACTTTGCAAAATGGTATGTAGGCTTTCGTCATATTTTGACGGGATCTACCCATAGTTGATTTTTTTTCCATAATCTCTGAAACACCCTGTATAAGATATGTGATACGCGTCCTTCTTTGTCACGGCATTAAGCTGCCTGTAATCCACACAAAAGCGTTGCCTACTATCCTTCCTAGGTATATCTGTCGATAAAAAAATAGGAACATTGGTCAATTTTGGGAAAAATTTCAATTTTTCTGTAGTTAAAGTGATTGATAGTGAACCGAATGCGATTCTTGTGCCTTGATATAACCCTCGATATAACCACTATCTCTAGGGAGGTACGAAGTTTCCGGAAAAAAAAACAAGCGAAGACACCTCTTAGAGGTAAATCAATGATGATAATGTAATGTATCTCAAATAGAGAGAAGCTTTGCATCTAAGAGAGCGCAAAAAATCATTAGTTTGGATTTGGGTTCTCTTTTCTATAGTATAATTTTTTGTGGGAAATAAACAAGTTTAAAGAGAAGAGTTATTCATAAAAGCTACCAAGGCTGAGAAGTGATCTTTCCGATTTGTTTTAGCTCGTGACCGACACGTGACTTGTGCTGGAGCCATCCGCCCTCCCTATAAATATTTACTTGGCTCACAGTTAGCCTAGTTAGCATAAACGTGGCTTCAGTAATCGAGCGTTAGCCCATTATTGAACCTTGGAAAGCGAAAAGCAAAGGGTTGATTCTGCCAAAAAGTTATTAAACATATTACCCTAGCAAACTTGCCCGAATTGAGAGATATTGTTCATTTTTTGTTACAGCCACTCACTTTGCCCACTTCGAAAAGAGTTATTTTGAAAAGTAAAGAAGCAAACAGCAATAACAACAACAGCAACAACAACAACAACAACAACAACAACAACAACAACAACAACAACAACAACAGAAGAGCGAAAACATCCAGAAAAGAGTAGGTGCAAGGAATATTCATGGAGCAGCGAAGCTGTATGATAAGAACTTTCCCCACGTGCTATTATTCGGTATAAATGGTAATTTTGCGGTGAGGGGTGCAAGGGTGCAACATTAAATTCGGATAGACGGTGCGCACCAAGCATGCATGACATTAGGCACAGCACATGACTTCGGGGGTCGCTTGCAGAAGTGAGACGAATCGATGCGCACGCCCTTCAACTGATGCGTTTAATAAAAACATTAACCAGAAATTCTGGTCGTGAGTATTACTCCCACGACTTCTTTTTTGATTGTCTAAAAAAAAAACCCGGAAAGGACAATAATTGCTTGACCTGAGAAACGGGGATCGGTTGAACTTGATAAGTTTCACAGTGTTTTTCTTATGATCCTGTGTGGATCCATCACCATCACTTAATGTGAAAATGCTTGTATTTCTGAATAATATAGGCGACAGATAGGCGATTGACTTGGCTTACAGACATTAAACAGAAAAATAAACACTGGCGACAAGAAAAAGTATGTCGTGCTGCAAGAAGGCCAGTGCAGATTTTAAGGTAGGTACCTCGTCAAAGTATTCACAGAAACAGATCGATCTATTTTTTTTTTGATGAAGTGATCCATTTTTCTTGTAGAGGAGAGAGGAGATGTATATTAAAACGTGTAAATAAGGTAGTCTTATCCACTTATTTTTTTAACTTGTTCACTGCAGTTTTAGCTTTATAAATGTGATGTAAGAGCCATTTTCAAAAATATAAGTACAAAATTTGACACATAGGATTGGAACGTTATGCGCAATTGACATCAATAGGTGGAAACAATAGTAATAATCAAAATAACGTATTTAATTGATCTACTGATAAGTTGTGTTGCATTTGTAAAATTCAAGACGGAGGAGGGTCACAGAATTGGAAGTGAAGATGGTATTATATGGATGTTGTCAAACTGAACTTGATCATTTAAAAGACTATCTGAATTTTGAAAATGTTGTTTTTTGATTTCTCAGATCTCTGAAATTCGATTATTGATTTATTCTGGAGCTTTAGGATAGGTTTTATACAATTTGGTGAAAAGTCATGGGTTTCATCGACTACATGTCTGATGAAATTCGACTTTATATCAACTGACCAGAGCTCTCGTTTGTGTTCATTGAGTCTAATTTTGAAAGATCTTATTGTCCTGCCAATGTATATTTTACCACACGAGCATGGTTATTTGTACACTCCACTATTGTCAAGTGGACTGATAGGATCTTTTGTTCTAACAAAACATGAGCTCAAAGTGAAAGGACTTCTGAAGCTGATATTGAAATCAAGTGGTTTTAGAAGACGATGAATGTAACTATGTAGAGATGAAAATTTGTGTGTATGGTGATGACATGAATCGTGGGGTATTATAGTGTCTGTAGTTGTGGGTTTTCTATAAATTTTGAAAGTGTGTTGGTGATTATTCATAGAAATATATAAGTCAAGAAAAGGGATGTTATTTCTTCAGTTTCTCTGCTTCTCACGGTGCTCATTCTGATTCGTTGGGAAAGTAAACGGGCTTCGCGCTCCTCGACTTTTTCATTTTTTCGCTGTTCTTCCACTACTTTTTGTTTTCGCCGTTTAGCTACAGAACTGGCAAGATCTCTTGCTCCTTTACGTTTGGGCATCAAATCACATCAGCTTTTCGTCATTAACTGGTAAGAAACATGCGTTCGAAACCACGACGAAACTTGCTTTTTATACCCCTACCAATGGGCAGCCCCACCCATACCAAAAAAAGTTTTGAATGGCCCACAATGTTCCAGAACCTTCCACAACTTTCAAGAGTGTTCTGGAATGTTCCACAATGATCTGGAATGTTCCGGGATGTTTTTAATCGTTCCAGACTATTCCCAAACAATCCAGAACATACTGGAATGGGTAAAAATGATCTCAAATAATCTCGAGTTTCCCGAACATTTCAGAATATTTCGGAACATTCCGGAATGTAGTGGAATGATCTTGAATGTTCTACAATGATCTGGAATGTTCCCGATTGTTCCAGACTATACCCGAACATTCCAGAACATACTGGAACATTCTGGAATGTTGTAGAGTGATCGCGGATACTCTTGATTTTCCCGATCCCGAACATTTCAGAACATACTGGAACATTGTGGAATGTTACAGAATGATTTCGAAGGTTTCATGATTATCTGAAATGTTCCGGGATATTTCTAAACGTTCCAGATCATTCCCGATCATTCTAGAACATACCGGAACATTCTGGAATGTTGTGGAATGATCTCGGATGTTCGACAGAGGGTTGGAATGTTCCGGGATATTTTTGCACCTTCCAGAGTATTCCCGACAATATCGTTACATCTTGGAATGTTGTGGAATGATCACGAAGATTCTATATTGATCTGGAATGTTCCGGGATCTTCCAAACATTACGAAATATACCGGAACATCTTAGAATGTTGTGGAATGATCTCGAATGCTTTACAATGATCTGGAATGTTTCGGGATGTTTCTGAACGTTCCGGGATGTTTCTTAACGTTCCGGGATGTTTCTGAACGCTCTAGAATATTCCACAATGAATTGGAATGTTTCGGAATGTTTTCGAACGTTCCAGATCATTCACGACTATCCCAGAACATACCGGAAAATTTTGCAATGTTGTGGAATGATCTCGAATGTTCCACAATGGCTTGGAATATTACGGAATGTTGCCAAGCCTCCCAGACTATTCCCGAGAATACCGGAACATTCTAAAGAGTTGTGGAATTATCACGAATGTTTCACAGTGATCTGGGATATTCTGGGATGTTTTAGAACGTTCCAGAATATTCTCGAACACAGCCGAACATTCTGGAATGTTGTGGAATGATCTCGAATGTTCTACAATGATCTGGAATGGCTCCGAACATTTTAGAACATACCGAAACATTCTAGAATGTTCTGGAACGATCAAGAATGATCAACAATGGATTGGAATGTACAGGAATGTTTTCGAACGTTCCATACTATTCCCGAACATACCGGAACATTCTGAAATGTTGTGGAATGATAACGGATCCTCCACAATGATCTGGAATGTTCCGGGATGTTTCTGAACGTTTCAGATAATTCCCGACCATTTTAGAACATACCGAAACATTCTGGAATGTTGTGGAATGATCTCGAATGTTCCACAATGGGTTGGAATGTTCTGGATTATTTCCGAACCTTCCAGAGTATCCACGACAATACCGTTACATTTTAGAATGTTGTGGAATTATCACGAATGCTCCACAATGATCTGGTATATTCTGGGATATTTTCGAACGTTCCAGACTATTCCCGACCAATCCAGAACGTACCGGAACATTCTGGAATGTTTATAATAATCTCGATTAATCCACAATGATCTGGGATGAACATACCGGAGCATCCTGCAATGTTGTGGAACGATCTCGATCGTTCCACAATGGATTGGAATGTTCTGGGATGTTTTCGAACGTTTCAGACTATTCCCGAACATACCCGAGCATTCTGGATTGTTGTGGATTGATCACGAATGCTCCACAATATTCTGAAATGTTCCGGGGTGTTTCTGAGCATTTCAGATTATTCCGATCATTCCGGAAAATACCGGAAAATTTTGGAATGTTATGAAATGATTTTGAATGTTTTGTGATGATCTGGAATGTTTCGCGATGTCTCCGAACGTTTCAGGTCATTCCCAAACATTCTTAAGCATACCAGAGCATTTTGGGATGTTGTGGAATTATCTAGAATACTTTTGAATGTTCTGGACTGTTCTAGACATTCTAGAGGGCAAAAGTTCCAGCCCTTATATATTTGAAAAAGGCCCTTCAGCTAAACTCGGGTACCATCTTCATGGATGGGGGATAGAGGGCTACCACACCATATAATTCCTTTGATCGTACCGGGACTTGTTTCTGAGTTTTGGCACGCACATTGTACTCTTACTTTTATTATCTGAACATTCCAGACTATTCCCGAGCATCCCAGAACATACCGGAACATTCTGGGATGTTGTGGAATGATCTCGAATACCCTCGAATGTTCTGGACTGTTCTAGACATTTCGAGAGGGCGTAAAATTTCCAGCCCTTATATTTCAAAAGCACGCCCTTGTAGGCCAGGCGGTATGTCGGTAAAATCATTACAATCTGGAAAAAACTCCGACCAAAGCTTTTATGGTGTCAAACTCTTCGTAAGGTCAGCAGGTATCTACCCCTGAGTTTCCGCCCAAAAATGAGTTGTGCTGATTCCTCCACATCTGCCCAAAGGTAAAAGATGTCTTGAAGGTGCAAAAAGACCTGTTAAACCCCCGCACTTTTTCATTTTATTTGGCTCAATGCAAACGTACAACTCTTACGCAAACATTGGAAGCATTTGTCATCATCTCTGTGCCAGTCTTACTGTTGAAAAAAAAGATTTCTTTGTGCGGGTCAGATAAATCACATTTGATTGTTTTTCCACACAAGAAAACCATGGAGCAACATGTATTCTGGATGTTTTCTACTAACTCGTACCCACTGAACCAATTTATGGTGTTAAAATTTCAATAACAGCATTCTTGAAGATGTTGTCCGCTAAGAAGTGAATAATTTTTACCCGCCTGTTCAGCAGCAATTTTTTCAATTTTACCAAACACTGTTTGCAAAAATTTTATGAGGAATGAAAAGCTCAAACTCTTCTCTAACGATATCGTGCCTGGCTTAATCGCGGCACGCACTTGAAAGTCTAAAAAACTGATTTCTTTTCGAGCGGTCCTATTCCACCCGCGTGCGGCCGTGCCTACTTGACATAGACCGGGCTGTTTACACGAGCTTAGAAATGTACTCTTTTCCAGCTTTAAAACACGACCATTATTATTAAGACTTTGTACATTGATTTATGAAGAAATTATACATTATTTTATCAATAATGGTCGTGTTTTAAAGCTGGAAGAGACTACATTTCCAAGCTTTTGTAATCAGTTCGGTCTATGTCAAGTAGGCACGGCCGCACGCGGATGAAATAGAACCGCTCGAAAAGAAAACCGTTTCCTTCACTTTCAAAAAGCGTGCCGCGGTTAAGCCAGACATAACATCATTAGAAAAGAGTTCCAGATTGTCATTCCTTTTAAACTTTTCGAAAACGGTGTTTGGTAAAATTGAAAAAATTGCTGCTGAACAGGCGGGTAAAAATTATCCACTTCTTAGCGGGCAACATCTTCAAAAATGCTGTTATTGAAATTTCAACACCATAAATGAGTTCAGTGGGTACGAGTTAGTAGAAAACATCCAAAATACATGTTGCTCCATCGCTTTCTTGTGTGGAAAAACAATCAAATGTGATTTATCTGACCCGCACAAAGAAATCTTTTTTTTCAACAGTAAGACTGGCACAGAGATAATGACAAATGCTTCCAATGTTTGCGTAAGAGTTGTACGTTTGCATTGAGGCAAATAAAATGGAAAAGTACGGGGGTTCAACAGGTCTTTTTGCACCTTCAAGACATCTTTTACCTTTGGGCAGATGTGGAGGAATCAGCACAACTCGTTTTTGGGCGGAAACTCAGTGGTAGATACCTACTGACCTTACGAAGAGATTGACACCATAAAAGCTTTGGTCGGAATTTTTTCTATCCAGAATGACCTACCGCCTGGCCTACTTGAGGTAAAAACGGAAACCTTCTTCATCGGTGGGGGATAAAGGGCTACCACACCATATAACTCCCTTAATCGTAGCGGGACTCGTTTCTGAGTTTTAGCGGCACAAAGATTTGGCAATTTCTTTTATTATATATACTAGCTTTCGCGAAACCTAGTCCTCGTTCGCTCGCGGTTCTCGTAGGGTGATATTTTTTCACAGAACCTCAAATTTCGAAAGTTTATATTGCATTCACAATGTTTTTGTTATGGGATTGTGTCGCAATTCGTTCATTTCGTTGTTCTTCAGTTTATCTGCATCTAACGGTGTTCATTCTGCTGATTCGTTTAGAATGTATACGTACTTCGTGCTCTTCGACTTTTTCATTACAACCACAGATGATTACAACTTTTTCATATCAACAACTGGTAAGAAACAGGTGTTTAAAACCACAACGGATCTTGCTTTATTTACCCCTACCGATGAGTAGCCCCACCCAAACCAAAAAAAAGTTTCGAATGGTACACAATTTTCCAGAATATTCCACAGCATTCGAGAGTGTTCTGGAATGTTCCTGGCCGAACGTTCCAGACAGTTCCTGATTATTCCAGGATATACCGCAACATTCTGGAATATTGTGGAATGATCTCGAATACTTCTCAAATATTCTGTACTGTACCTCTACCGACAGGTCGCCCTACACCAAAAAGGCTTCGAATAGTCCACAATGTTCCAGAAACTATCAAGAGTGTCATATAATGTTCCACGATGATCTGGAATGTTTCGGGATGTTTTCGAACGTCCCAGACTACTTCCAAACATTCCAGAACATACCGGCATATTCTGGGATGTGGTGGAATGATATCGAATACTCTCGAATTACCCGAACATTTCAAAACATACCGAACATTCTGGGATGTTGTGGGATTATCTCAACTACTCTCGAATATTCTGTACTTACTCTGTAGTGTACCTTTACCAATAGGTGGCCCCACACCAAAAAGGCTTCGAATAGTCCACAATGTTCCAGGAACTTTCTAGAGTGTTCTGGAACGTTCCACAATGATCTGGAATGTTCCGGGATGTGTTCGAACGTTCCAGACTATTCCCGACAATTCCAGAACATACCGGAACATTCTGGAATGTTGTAGAATAATCTCGAATGTTCCACAATGATCTGGAATGTTCCGGGATGTTTTCGATCGTTTTAGACTAATCTCGATCATTCTAGAGCATACTGGAACATTCTGGAATGTGTCCGAACGTTCCAGACTATTCCAGAACATTCCCGAACATTCTGGTATGTCGTGAAATGATCGCGAATGCTCCACAATGATCTGGAATGTTCCGGGATGTTTCTGAACGTTCCAGATTATCCCGACCATTTTAAAACATACCAAATCATTTTGGAATGTTGTAGAATGATCTCGAATGTTCCACAATGATCTGCAATGTTTCGGAATGTTTATGAACGTTCCAGACTATTCTCGAAGATTCTAGAACGTATCGGGACATTCTGGAATCTGAAATGTTGTGGAACGATCTCGAATGTACCACAATGAATTGGAATGTTCCGGAATGTTTCAGAACGTTCCAGACTATTCTCGAATATACCCGAACATTCTGGAATGTTGTGGAATGATCACGAATGCTTCACAATGATCTGGAATTTCCCGGAATGTTTCCGAACATCCCAAACTATTCCTGACCATTCCCGAACATCTCGGAACATTTTGGAATGTTGATGAATGATCTCTAATATTCCACAATGATCTGGAATGTTCCGGGATGTTTCCGAACGTTTTCCGAACGTTCCAGACTATTCCCGAACATTTTAAAACACACCAGAACATTCTGGAATGTTGTGGAACGATCTCGAATGTACCAAAATGAATTGGAATGTTCCGAGATGTTCTCGAACGTTCCAGACTATTCTTGAATATACCCGAACATTCTGGAATGTTGTGGAATGATCACGAGTGCTCCACATTGATCTGGAATATTCCGGGATGTTTTCGAACATCCCAAACTATTCTCGACCATTCCCGAACATCTCGGAACATTTTGGGAATTTGGAATGTTGTAGAATGATCTCGAATGTTCCACTATTAGCTGGAATGTTCCGGGATGTTCCCAAACGTTTTCCGAACGTTCCAGACTATTCCCGAACATTTTAAAACACACCAGAACATTCTGGAATGTTGTGGAACGATCTCGAATGTACCACAATGAATTGGAATGTTCCGAGATGTTCTTGAACGTTCCAGACTATTCCCGAATATACCCGAACATTCTGGAATGTTGTGGAATAATCACGAATGCTCCAAAATGATCTGGAATATTCCGGGATTTTTCCGAACATCCCAAACTATTTCCGACCATTCCCGAACATCTCGGAACATTTTGGAAATTTGGAATGTTGTAGAATGATCTCGAATGTTCCACAATCAGCTGAAATGTTCCGGGATGTTTCCGAACGTTTTCCGAACGTTCCAGACTATTCCCGAACATTTGAAAAGACATCGGAACATTCTGGAATGTTATGGAACGATCTCGAATGTACCACAATGGATTGGAATGTTCCGGGATGTTTTCGAATGTTCCGGGATGTTTTCGAACGTCCCAGACCATTCCCGAACATTTTAGAACAAACCATAACATTTTGGAATGTAAAGGAATGATCTCGAATGTTCCGGGATGTTTCCGAACGTTCCCGGTTATTCTCGAATATTGTAGAACATACCGGCACATTCTGAAATGTCGTTGATTGATCTCGAATACTTTCGGATGTTCTAGACTGTTCTAGACATTCTAGAGGGCGAAAGATCCATCCTTTTCATCTTAAAAAAACCCGCTCTTCAAATAAAACCGGGAACCTTTTTCATGGATGGGGCATAGACGGCTACCACACCATATAACTCCTTTGATCCTACCGGGACTCGTTTCCGAGTTTCGGCACGCACCTCGGTACACTTTCATTATTCGAATGTTGAAGACTATTCCCGAACATTCCAGAACATACTGAAACATTCTGGAATGTTGTGGAATGATCTCGAATACTCTCGAATGTTCTGGACTGCTCTAGACATTTCTAGAGAGCGAAAAACTTCCAGCCCTTGTATCTTCAAAAGCACGCCCTTTAGGTAAAAACGGAAGCCTTCTTCACCGATGGGAGACATAGGGCTACCACACCATATAACTCCCTTCATCCTAGCGGGACTGTGACCCTCCTCCATCTTGAATTTTACAAATGCAACACAACTTTTTAGTAGATCAATCAAATACGTTATTTTAATTATTACTATTGTTTCCACCTGTTGATGTCAATTGCACATGTTTTAAATCCTGTGTCAAATTTTGTACTTATATTTTTGAAAATGGCTTTTACATTACATTTATAAAGCTGAAACTGCAGTGAACAAGTTAAAAAAATAAGTGGAGAAGACTACCTTATTTTTTTTACACGCTATTTTTTTTTCAACGATAAATGTTCCAGGATTTTCACGATTTCTTCAATATTTTCTCTCTCGTGGAAAGTTAAATATGCACAGTTCTTCCTAAGTTGCGGTTTTATCACGTGAATATCTGCACCTTATGCAGGTGTAGGAGGCATGTAGGTACCCATTTCAGCATTTGAAGCCCTCGAAAACCAAAGCCCACCCTGCACACGGTGCGGAGTTAATTAGTGTATGGTAATTAGAAAGGTGATTTTGCTTTTCTTTCGATTGCGCACAGGTAGTTTTATGGCTGGCGGCGCTTTTTTGTATGTCCACCATATAGGCGGTGCATGCGAGAGAGACGGAGAGCCACCGTCCGACCATTAATTTTTTTCAGTCCCCATAGGAAAGGTGAAATATTTCGTGTTCGTTATTTATATGTTAATGGTAATGATTTTTCGGGCCACGGCCTTTGAAAAAAATGAAAAAGGACGAACTATGACTGACGGTCTGTATAGATGCTGAACTCTCGTAGAACGGAGAAGGCCGCGTGAAAAAAAAAAACACGAGTGAAAAATAGATCAGCGCCAAAGAACGGGGTCTGATGCACTAACGATCTAATTTAATTAGAATTTTGGGAGAACGGAGATTACATCGGGACGAGTCGTCCCATCAGGTATATCATCGGGGTATTGAGATGAAGTGGTAGTCATAACACTAAAAGGAATGAGAATTAAAAGATGCATAAATTTAGGGTTTATAGCTGGTTGTTTATTTAGACGTGGTCCGCAGTAAATCAATTGAAATGTCGTAATTAAACTGTTGAGACATTTTTTATTCATTTATCGACCTCGTGCATTTCTCAAAACCTCCTTGTGCATTTTTTTCCCAAAATTATACTCATTATTATTCTTACGCGTAAGTATAGACGTTACGTTTTCTATAATATTGATTGATTTCTCTAATCAAGTTGCAGTGGATTAGTTTATTTTAATTATACCTACCGTAATCTCAGCCGACGTATAATTAATTTGCTACTGTAACAAAATAAAATCTGTAGCAATTAAATCAGAGCGTGCCCGATGGGATGATTTTTATAAACAGCTTTAGAGTATGCCGGTGAATTCCTAGCAAGTTTGCTTCATCAAGTAGGTAGGTATGCTATCTTCGTGTCTATATGACTGACGACTGACTAGCCAATTAGAGTTGATCATTTTTCTTTTGTTTTCTTGCACGTTGGCAGTTGTGATTAACATCTTGTTCAGAGCATCAGCAACGGCATTAGTATACCCATCATGGCTCTTTAGTTCACGGCACTATTCTGCCAAAATATTCACAAGTAGTGTACAGTTGCTCAAGGTACACCTTGCTCAAGTATGGCTTGATAAGAAGTTGTGCTTGGAACACTCGCGAATTCTATTTCATAGACAAGTATTCGGCTTTGGACACTCACCCTGGCTAGTCTTTTTTTATCTCTGAATTATGTAAGTATTCTATCGCAAATATTCCCCTGATAACTAAACTTAGAACCACATCTATTAAAATAATTACCAAGAGAAAATTGTTACAGTATTAGCTAGAGACTTCAATTCGACGATACACAGCAAACCTGAATAATTGGAGGGAGAGCCGTATACCTAAAACTGGCTGAACCGTCAATTCACTTCGCTAAACGTAGTCTGATAGTATAACTTGAGATCACGGGCCCTATTCTTGAAACTGGGGACAAAGTTCTCATGCAATGTTGCTATCTCGGTTGCTATGCAAGGAGAGCTATGATTGGTCCTTGCTTAGTAACTACACATGTTAACTCTGTTCCCCGTTTCACGAATAGGGCTCCTGAAGCTGAAACCGTAACCGGACAATTCGTCTCGCCTACAATTCGTCGCAAAATAATGTTTCGCCCTTTACCTTAACTTTCTTGAGTCCTATTGTATTTTCTCGTTGCTTTTCAAACTTTAGTGAACCCCCTTATGCCATTTTGTAGTGCTTAGAGCCTCACTGCGCACCCTGGTCTATTTATGTTTTTATTGGAGCTCTGCTTAGTCCCCTTGTATTATTCCGAGAATTTTTGCTAGTACACCGAGCTTTGAGAGCACTAGTAAGCCCCTTGTACCTTCATGGGATAACTGGCCCCTATCGGCCCTCTCATCTCCACTAGTCTAATTTTTGGGCTCTAATGGGTCCCCTCATGTTTATCATAGCTTTCAGATTTCCACAAGGCCCCTTTTGCAGTCTTGTGTTGCCAAAAGCTGCACTGGGCCCCCTTATTTGTCTTTACTGTAATTTGAGACCGTGCTGAGCCCCCTTGCATTTTCCGTGAATTCCGGAGCAGCAAGCGGCATTGTGCCGCCATGGCATGTTCGGAGCCCTATCGGGCCTCATTGTACCTTCAGGTGTAATTGAAGCTCCGTTGAGCCCCTTATGTTTTTCATGGCTTTTGAAGTAGGTACCATTGAGCCTCATTTCGCGTTATTTTGTTATACGGAGCTCCCTTGAGCCCCCTTTTGTCTTCAATACTGTTTGGAGTCCTGTTGAGTCTCCTTACACTTTTCCTAGGCTTTCGGAGCTTATGGTTAGTCCCTTGTGCCTTTATGTTATATTCGGCCCCAAATCCCTTGCGTCTTCAAGTATAATTTGGAGCCCTAATGAGCCTCCTTATGTTTGTAATGGTTTCCAGAATCTCACCAAGTCCTCTTTTACCATCTTGTGTTATCCATGTTCTATCGGGCCTCCATTGTGCCTTTAATGTGATTTGGAGCCCTACTGAGCCCCCTTGCATTTTCTGTCACTTTCAGAGCATAGTAATCGAACATGTGTCGTTATGTCATTCAGAGTTTTTTTTTTCGAACCTCTTTGAGTCTTGGGTCCTCAAATGTGGTTGTAGCCTTCGATGGAGCCCTGATGAGCCCCCATATGTTTTTTTCGGTGGCCGGACAAGTCTTTTCGCGGACAATTCTTCGCGGACAATTCTTCGCCGTACAATTCTTCGTCGGGAACTTTGGAGCTCTTATGAGGCCCAGTGTGATTGTGATATTCAGAGCCCTATCCCCCACTAAGTTCTTACGTAGAGTTTCAAGCCTTGCTGAGCCCCTTTGTCTCTATAAGTGTCGTTTGGGATCTTGATGAACTCCCTTGGGTATCTCCAAATTTTCTGAAAATTTGATTCGATCTCATGCCTTGGACGGCTCATCAGAGCCCTATTAGGCCCCCTGTCTCCATGTTGCATCTGTAGCCCTGCCGAGACCCTCCTCAATTGTTTTCATTTTCAAAGCTCTAGTTAGCTCCTGTAAGTCCTGAGAGATGTGTTGGTTGAAGTTCTACAGGGCCCCATTCGTGTCTTTTAGTGTCATTTGAAGCCCTAGTTAGCCTCCCTCAGCCTTTTTTGCGATTAGTCCTACTCTCCCTTGTGCTCTTCATCAAAGCATTTCAAGCCCTGCTAAGCCCCGTTGTACCTCAAAGTATCGTTTGGAGCCCCATTGAGCCTTCTTGTGTCTCCAGTTATCGTTTGCGGCTCAGGTGACCCTCTTCTGATTTCTCGAATATTCTGAAGTTTGAAGCTCCTTTGTACATTCTTAGGTTTCTCGAAGCTCTATGTGGCCGCCTGGTGTCTTCATGTTCTATTTGATGCCCTACTGAGCCTCTTTTCACAATATGTTGGTTTCTCAAGCTCTGATTAGCTTCTGTCAGTCTTCAGGTGTTGGCTTGCATGGCTTCCTCGTGTCTCCAAGTGTCATTTGGAGCCCTGCTCTCTTGTGTCTGCATTGAAGCATTTCAGGCCCTGTTTAGCCCCCTTGTATCTTCAAATATCTTTCAGAGTCCTAATGAGCCCTTTTGTGCTGTCAATTATTGTTCCTGGTGACCCCCTCCTGTTTTCTGGAGTTTTTGGAATTTTCGGAAACTCCCTTGTGCCCCTTCCTTGGTTTCTCGGAGCCCTATGTGGCTTCCTGTGTTCTCATGTTTTATTTGTAGCCCTGCTAAGCCATTTTTTTCAGTTTTCAGGGCTCTAGTTAGCTCCTGTGAGTCTCCATGTGTTGGTTAAAGTCCTACAGGGTCCCCTTTGTCTCTCCAAGTGTCATTTGGAGCCCTAGTGAGCCCCGCCAGGCCTGCTTGCGATTTTTAGAGCCCTATCCACCCTTGTGCTCTACATCAGAGCATTTCAAGCCCTGCTAAGCCCCTTTGTGTCTTCAAGTATCGTTTGGAGCCCTATTGAGCCTTTTTGTGTCTACAATCATCGTTAGAAGCCCGGGTGACCCTCTTCTGTTTGCGCGAGTTTCTGGAATTTTTGGAAGCTCCCTTGTGCCCCTTCTCAGCTTTCTTGGAGCCCTTTGTGGCCCCCTGTGTTTTCATGTTCTATTTATAGCCCTGCTGAGCTTCTTTGTACATTGTATTCATTTTCAAAGCTCTAGTTATCTCTTGTGAGTCTTTATGTGTTGATTGAAGTTAGAGACACAGGGCCCCCTTTGTGTTTCTAATTTTCATTTAGAGGCGGAGCCCTAGTGCGCCACGCCTGGTCTTTTTGCGATTTTTAGAGCCCGATCCTCCCTTGTGTCCTTCATCAAAACATTTCAAGCCCTGCTGAGCCCTCTTGTGTTTTCAATTATTGTTTGCAGCCCAGGTGACCCCTTCTGATTTCTCAAAGTTTCTTGAATCTTGAGAAGCTCCTTTGTACCTTATTGGGTTTCTCAGAGCCCCCTGTGGTCCCCTGGTGTCTTCATGTTTCATTTGTAGCCCTGCTGAGCCCTGGAAGCTCCAGTTAGCTCCTGTTAGTCTTTATGTGTTGGCCTGCAGGGCCCCTCGTGTCTCCAAAGAATTATTTGTAGCCCCAGTGAGCCCCGCCAGACCTGCGTTGGATTCTTAGAGGCCTCTGCTTTCTTGTGTCTACACTAAAGCTCTTAAAGCTCAACTGAGCCCCTTTGTATCTTCAAGTATCGTTTGGAGCCCTATTGAGCCCCCTTGTGTCCTCAATTATTATTGTTTGTATCTCCGGTGACCCCCATCTGACTTATCGATATTTCTTATGTTTTTATGTGTCATTTGTAGCCCTGTTGAGCCCCTCTTCAACCTGTATTTTTTCTGAGTTCTATAGTGAGCTCCTGTTGTCTTCATGTGTTGAAGGGAACCCTATAGATCTCCTTGTGTCCAAGTTCATCTGGAGTCCTAGTGAGCCCCAACATTCATTCTTGCGATATTTACAGCCTCATCCTTCCTTGGTCTACATTGTAGTAGCTCAGGCCCTGCTGAGCACTGTTGTGTCTTCTAATGTCGTTTGGAGCCCCATCGAGCCCCTACTGCTTTTTTTGTGTTACTCGAAGCCCTTAGCCTTGTGTCTACATTGTGAAGATTTGAGCTTCGCTAGCCCCCTTGTGCCTTGAAGTATCGTTGAGGGCCCTAGTGAGCCCTGCCAGGTCTTCTTGTGATATCAAGAGCCCTATCCTCCCTTGTTCACCTACATTGTAGGATTTCAAGTCCTTATGAGCCCTCTTTTGCCTTGAAGTGTCTTTCAGAGCCCCAATAAGCCCGGTCATGCGCGGGCGCAATGCTTGCAAAGAATTGTCTGGCGAAGAATTGTCCGCGAAGAATTGTCCGCGCAAAGAATTGTGCTAGCACCGTTTCTTCATGACATGACTTTCAAAATTCCAGTGAGCCTCCTTTTGTCTTCTTATATTATACAAAGCTTCATTGGGCTCCTTGTTGTGTTCCAAGGGCTTCCGGGGTTCTATATTGGGCCCCTTGTGATCTCATGTGTAGCTTGGAGCCTCAACTTTTGTTAAATAGAGCCCCTTGGATCCCCTTGTGACACCAATAACATTGAAGCCCTACGGGGCTTCCTTGCATTTTCTATGACTTTCGTATTTTATTGGGCTCCCTTGTGCCCTGTGTGATTTGGAACCCTAATGAGCCTCATCAGGTGTTTCGTGGCTTCCAGAATTCTAGTGAGACATCTTGTGCGTTCTTGTGTCTCTGGGAGCTCTAGAATAATTTCCTTGTGCCTTCATATGATATACGGAGCCCTATCGGACCCATTGTATTGTGTCCGCAAGTGTAGTTTGACGCCCTAGTGAGCCCCATTGTGTTTTTCCTGGCTATCAGAATTCCAGTAAGCCCCTTGTTGCCCTCTTGTGCTATCCGGAGCTCCATTGAGCCCTCTTGTTTCTACAACGTCTTTTGAAGCCCTGCTGAGCCACCTTCATGGCCACCTTATATCTTTCTGTAGCCTTCGGAGCAGTAGTGAGCACCTTGCGCCCACATGTGATATTTATTCGGAGCCCTATAGAGCCGTCTTGTGTTTTTAAGTGCAGTATGGAGCTTCAATGAGCCCCTTTGTGTTTTTTTTGTAGCTTTCGGAGCTCCAGTGAGCCCCCTTTTGCATTCTGTTGTTATATGTATGAAGCTTCTTGACCTCCCATGTGCTTTCATGTGATATACGGTGCCCTAGTGAGCCCCCTTGAGTACAGAAGTGTAGCCTGGAATCCTAGTGAGCCCTCTCAGATTTTTTCATGACTTCCAGAGTGCCAGAGTCTCCTTTTGTCTTCTTTGATTACACAGAGTTTCATTGGACCCCCTTGTTTTTTTTTTCATGGCTTTTTAAGCGCTACCGAGTCCTCTTGTGCCTCCATGTGTAGTTTGAGGCCCTAATCAGTCCACTTTTGTTTTCATCAGCTTTCAGAGTACCATATAGTGAGCCCCCTTCTGTCTTTTACCGTTATAAAGAGCCGTTTGGGCCCCCTGGTGTCACCAATATCATACGAAGTTCCACAGAGTCTCCTTGCATTTTTCCGTGATTTCCGGATTTTCATTGGGCCCCTTTGTGCCCTATGTGTCGTTTGGAACCCTGATGAACCCCCTTATGTATTTTCGTGGCTTTCAGAATTCCAGTAAATATCTTGCGCACTCTCTCATTGCTAGAAGCCCTTGTGTAAGTCCCTTGTGCCCTCATGTGATATACGGAGCTCTATCGGACCCCCCTGTACCCGCAAGTGTAGTTTGGAGCCCTAGTGCCCCCCTTGTGTTTTCAGAATTCCAGTAAGACCCTTCTTGCCTTCTTGTGTTATCCGGAGCTCCATTGGGCTTCCTTGTTTCTTCAACGTCTTTTGAAGCCCTGCTGAGCCACCTCACATTTTTCTGTGGCTTTTGGAGCAGTAGTGAGCACCTAATGTTTCCATGTGATATTTGGAGCCTTATCGAGCCCCCTTGCCTCTCGAGTGTAGTATGGAGCCCCAATTGGCCCACTTAGGCTTATATTGGAAATCAGAGTATCAGTAAGTCCCCTTCCGCCTTCATTTGTTATATGAAGCTCCATAAGGCTCCCTTGTGTTTTCAATATCGTTTGAAGCCCTGCTGAGCCATGTTACATTTCTCTGTAGCTGTTGGATCTCTTTCGGAACCCCTTGTATTTAGGTACTTATGATTTTTAGATCACTTCATTAAGCCCCCTGGTGTCTTCATGTGTAGGTAATGAAACCCCCTTACGCTCCGAAGCCTTCGCTTGCGACGAATTGTCCGTGGGACAAGTTGTCCGCGAGACGAATTGTCCGCTACGAAGTGTCTGCGGGACGAGTTGTCTTAACACCATAGCACCCCTGAAAGAAACGTTGTGAGCGTTGTCGTGCAAGTGTCATTTTTTCGAGGTGACGTGTGTTTCCGATCGATTTAGGCCACGTTAAAGCATTAAAAAAATTGTCAAAGCAGTGGTATGGATCCTTCGGAACCAAAGGGTCATCGTTTTTTCCACTCCATCTTTGAGCCACTTGCAAATGTCGAATTCATACAAAAAAATTGCTTTGCGGAACATCTCGATCCCAATCCTCCCTGCCAAGATAAAAGCTTGTTAGCCATAAAATTCCGACTTTCTACATAAACACGAGGATACAAAATAATTAGAAGTACACCCACCTACGCACGCGGGTAGGCATAATATAGGTATAGGTAGGTACTTGGAGAAAAAACTGGGTCGTTGTATAATTTTTCGAGGGCGGCGGTCCGTAACAGGCTCTGGGGATTAGCGCGGGGGTGAGTTTTGGGGTTGGCCGGTTCGTCGGAGGCATGCACACGGGGGGTGGTCGTGAGGTGGCGGCGGCGGCTGGCCCTCTCTCGCCCTGCCAGGTCATCATATCAGAGCACCGCGCGACAGACGCACTGAATTGTGAAATTACATCGCTACAGGGTCGCCGTCCCTCATCCTCCCGTTTCGTTCCTGGCTGCTCCTGCCTGCCACCTCCGCCGCCGCCGCTGCTGCCACCGTCGTTTTCCCGTTTCCCATTTCGAAGCTCACCCTGCTGCGAGTGCTGCGTAACTGTGTGATTTCTAAAGAAAGGTTTCGACGTTGATCATTAAAATTCGCATCTCAAAAAAAAAAACGCGACCCGGTCCATGCCACCACTTTGCTAAGTCAGGCGACTGATCGGGTTGGATGCCGCATGATACAAAATCTGCTGGATTATCATTAGTTGCAACATGTGTCGAATATTCGATTTGAGTCATCCTGGATAGTGGGATCGGTCGTGTTTGTGTCGTTCAATGGAAGACCATTCGTAGTTATCATTGAAGCATCCAAGACTACTCCAAGTCCTGTTGCCGCGCTTTTTTCTCCCATAATTAGCTGGTGTGGCATATTTTCATGTATTCAGATGTATACGAAATTCGGAATGTCTTTATTGATTATCTTTATGACACTTTCATTGTTTCTACCAACTCGATATATCACACACCTCCACCACTAATAATTATATCATTACAATGCCTTCTCCAAATGCTATTGAATATATTTTTTACTACATAAACGCGGGGTCCCAATTTCTTGGTAATTTCTCCATTCAACCATTCTTTTTTGTCAAAATTTCTAAAATCTCGTACATACACCTCCTCACCTACAGAAAAATGAATATCTCTCCCTAGTTTTATCATGTCGAATTTCTTTTCTTTGACTTTCAAATTCTCTGGTTTGAGCAGATCTGGTCTTACTTTAATATTTCTGTTAAACATCGCAAAACCAGGCGTAACACCAGTCGTGCAGTGAGACGTTGTCTTGTAATTTAAAAGATATCTTGACAGAATACAAGAAAAAGAGCTAGAACCGTTTTGTGGATCTTCAAAAGATTTCTTTAGAGCTATTTTAACACCTTTTACTGCATTCTCCGCAGCTCCATTACTAGCCGGATGATATGGAGGTGCTGAACTGTGTTTCATCCTGTTTCTTTCACAAAAAACAGAAAATACCTCCGAAGCCAAAGTAAATTGAGAACCATTACCTGTCAAAATTTGCTTAGGTAAACCAAAACAAGAGAAAAGTTTCCTCAAAATATCAATGGTACTTGCAGACGTGACGGGTTTGATTTCATGGATTCCCACCAATTTACTGAATGCATCTATTAAAACTAAAAACATCTTATTTTTAACAGGACCAAAAAAATCAATATGAACTCTTTCAAAAACGTAACTAGGTTTTTCATATTCGATCAATGATGCTCTAGGCGGACTGGGCCTTGCTTTGCTACAAGCCTCACAAGCCTCAACCAAATTTCCAATATCCATATCCAACTTTGGCCACCAAAAATAAAATCGCGCTTCACTTTTCATTTTTACCATCCCCGGGTGCGCAATATGTTATTCCTCCAACAACAACTTCCTACACTTTTCCGGTATTACAACTCTGTAACCCCACATTATTATATCAATTTCTACATTAAGCTCATTTTTTCGACTAATAAAAGGCTTGAACGAATCTTTCCCAATTTGTTATGCCATTCCTCCTCAATTTCAGATAAAATTTTAGATTAAACTCCATCCTTTTTTTTTTCATCCCGAATATCTGCTGCCGTTAGTGATAGATCATGGTTATAATAAATGAGATTCACGTGAGTATGATTCAATTCCTCCACTTCGCCAGACTTCGATGGAGGTCAGCGTGACAAACAATCTGCATTTCCATTCAACGTACCTTTCGGATATTTGATGGTAAAATTAAACTTAGATAGGAAAACAGCCCAGCGCTGTAATCTGCCAGCTACCATCACAGGAATACCTTTCTTATCTCCGAATAAATGAATTAACGGTTTATGATCTGTTGTCAAAAGAAATTTGCATCCCATAATACAGTGATAGAATTTTTTGACGGAAAAATATATTGATAATGCCTCTTTGTCTGAAGTGGAATGAGCCATTTCACATTCACTGAGTTTTTTTGAAGCAAAACAAGTTGGTCTTTCATGTTCATTAGGTAAAACGTACGATAATACTCCCGCTACTCGATATGAACTTGCGTCGCAACTTACTTTTGAAGGTAGATCTGGATTATAATGAATCAATACAACATCTGGAGTGATAGCTTCTTTTGCCTCAACGAAAGCTCCTTCGCAACTTCTACTTCATTCAAAACGTGCATTCTTCTTCAACAATTCATACAGTAGGCGCACAATCTCTGTAACATTCTAAATAAATTTTGAATAATAGTTGACCATTCCTAAAAGAGACTTCAACTCTGTAATATTTTTTGGTGTTTTGCAATTCAGTATTGCGTCTACCTTCGACGTCCCCTTTTTCAGACCTTCCTTGTTAATTACATGTCCCAAATGAGTGATCTGTTCTTGGAAAAAATAACACTTATTTTTCTTTAAACGAAACCACGTCATCACCACCAGTAACTACTATGTCGTCAAGGAAAACCACCGTACCTTTACATCTTTTGGAGAATAGCACAACCAGGTTTGGTTCCAAAAGGCAGTCTCTCTACTCTGGAAATACTTTTATGAGTACTCCATGCCAGAATTGTCTTTGATTCCTCTTCCAGTTCAATTTGATTGTAGGCATTTTTAAATCAAGTTTTGTTAACTTTTTACCACCTTGTGAAGCTGCAAAGAGCTAATCAATATTTGGCAGAGGGTATCTATCATCTTCAATAATTGGATTTACTGTTAGTCTCATAGTCTGCACATAGTCTCAACGAACCATCAGATTTAACTACAGGTACTAATGGAGTGCCCCACTGAGAACCAGAAATAGTAGTAATAACACCCTCGTCTTCAAATCTAGCCAACTCCGTGCCAACCTGATCTTTGAAAGCCAAAGGTATCTAACATTCGAGATTTTGAAAATATTGGTTTTGACTCGCTAACGACCGGCAGCTTTACGTTATCGTGTTTGAATAAACCTAGTTCATTCTCAAAAAGGTCTTGAAATTTGTCCAACAAGTTATCAAAATCCGAAGCTTCCGCAATCTTAGGTTCCAACCTGTTCAACTCTGAGCGTAAATTGAACTTTCTCATCAAATCTTGCCCAAATAATGGCGGTACATCTTTACTTTTTATTACAATTGAATTGTCTATTTCAGTTTCATTGTTAACTGTAATGGGCACGTTGATCTGTCCAATTGGTGTAATCTTAGATCCAGAATATGTACTCAAAGTGACAAAGCCTGTAAGTGAAGGAAACTCAGCTAAATACTTTTGATAACAATCAGAAGAAATTGCTGAAATTGAGGAACCCGTGCCAATTTCCATTTCAAATTTGTTTCTACCAATTGAAGCTGGAATTTGGAAAGTATTGGAAATGGCATCATTCAAAATGATAGTGTACATTGTAAGTTCTTCAGTATCTAAAAAATGGTTACAATGGTTCTCTTGTTGTTCACAAACAGAAGCTTTGTGCTCTTTGCCCAGCCCTTTGATTTTACATAGCTTACAAGTATAAGTTTTTCATTTACAATTTCTGAAATCGTGATTTGTTTCAACACATGCAAAACAAATGGCAGAATTCAACTCATTTTTCTCTTCCGGCTGCCATTGTTGCTGTTGCTGTCCTTTGTACTGTTGTTGTGCGTTTCGATGTACCAACTTGCTGGTTTTGCTGCTGCCACCTTTCATGCTGATTACGTTCCGTCGCCTTGCTGTCAATTCTGGACCATTCTATGATTGACGCCTTGTCTTAACCGATACTAACTTCCTTTGCAACAGCCAAATCCATTAATTCATGTAGTGATTCCTTCTCGGGATCTTCTTGTATGAGCTTGTTGAAAACGCCGCCTCGTCTGAGTCCAATAACCAGTTTATTTTCAATTGATGTTCTAAGTGAGTATTGAATTGCCAATTTACTGCAATCTTCCTGATTCTCGCTTACAATTTGACGAGAGTTTCATCCTATCCTCGTCGCCAGTTTTATGTATTCAGATGTATACGAAGTCCGGAATGTCCTTATTGATTATCTTTATGACACTTTCATTGTTTCTACCAACTCGATATATCACACATATACACAGTAAATCAGATCGGGAGCGCTTTTTGTTGCATCTATCTTTTTTCCATGTGTTGTGATGTTTTATATTTTCTCATGAACTCTTGATATTGGGATTCCAGTGCTTGGTCCTTGGTCCATGTTCAGTCGAGCTTCAAACGACATGAATCGTTTGAATGCCAAATCGTGAGAATGTACCAATTTGCAATCGTCCTTCAATGGCAAGGATACGGTAAATTGACCGTCGTGAGATCTGGTAGTGGTAGTAGTGTTCCCGTGATTACTTTCACATCGTTGCTTTTCTGCCGAGAACCTTCTCCCTGAATGACACTCCTCCAAAGACCAGAATTTCATCAAGTCATTCTGCAAGTTCGATTCCAATAAAAGCAAATGATACTGTTGTTGGTTTTTGAAAAGAGATCTCCCCATGCTACCCAACCGAGAAGAGTGTTCTGTTCTGTTCTGATACGAAACTGGTTGACTGTTGATTCTGCCAATTTTGAGGAGTTTCCAAAATAACCCTACCCCGAGCAAGATGTCACTGGGACTTGATATGTGAAATTGAGGGTCTGCTGAAGGTATGTTAGGAATGCGTGTGAGTATCGTGTATTTTGAAAGTTTCGTTTGTTAAGTTTGAGATAATGTGTGGTAAAATCAAAAATTCAGTGTGGTATGCAAAGTTGCGGTGTTGTGAATGGATTGTGGTTTCAGTCAGGTGACAGCTGATTGCACACTAAAACTTTTTCTAGTTGATGTCAACTAGATATGCCTATGCCTAATCTTAGTATTTTCAACTAGTTTTCTAGTTATTGTAATTGAATTTTCATTAGAGTCAACGATTAAATCGGTAGCTGGACTGGATTAAACTGGCAGCTAAACTAGATCACCTTTGAAATTTTCAACTGGTAATTCTAGGAGTTCTACTCCAGTCAATTTTAAATTGAACCCTACCTTAATGATTTATGCCTGTGAATACTACGTCCGCCCGTTGCGTGTTCAAATTGAGTTTTTCGCACAATTAATTTGTCATCAAGTAGGACTGGCTGCCCAAATCTAACAACGCACGAACTTACTGTGAATTTCTCTCGATTACCAAGACACTGACAACTGTTTTGGTCAAGGGCTGTTACTCTTCAATTTTGAATTGGAGCTTGAATTGTTAGAAGGTTAAAAGAGGAAGCTGTAACGACTGGGCTATGCCCTTGTTGCTCACCTTGTCGATGTAGCATGCTGTTATGTCTTTCGTGTTCACAACTTCAAAATTGTATGACCCTTCTGAGGATGTCCGCTACGCCGACAATTAAGGCAAATACCTGATGAATTGACAATGGATGTTTTTTTTTTTTTGTAAATCTTGATCTGAAAACTGTTCACAAGCGTACAAGTAGTGAAGGACTGTACAACTTACATTATAGTTGTTTTTCTTGAGCTGCGACATGAGTTGCAGAAAACTTTGAGTTTACCTGTTTTTTCGTCAACCTCTGTGGAGTGTCTTCTTGGAAAGCTTCTGAGGCAACGCAACGATGTTCTAAAAATTTGAGAAACTGATCAAATGTTGGTAGCTGTTTGGAATCTGTCAATGATATTGCCATTCCATTTGAATCTATCCAATTATCCATCCAAACTTGGTTCCAATCCATCTGATAGATTTTGAATAATTGAATGGTAAAGTTATGAGCCCCCCTTTTTTTTTTACTTGACAGATGATACATAGGGCAATTACCTCGTCTGTTCTAAATACAGTATTCCATGGGGTTTCGAATGGCATATGGCAAGTCAAGCTCCGTGAGATATAGCTTCCGTCATTTATTGATAGTTACCATGTCCGCATACCAAATTTCAAGTCAGCGATCCGGCAGTTATCGTGGATAATTACAGACACATCCACGCACAAACAGGCATCATTCTGGAAATTGTCTTAATCGTCTTGTGGAATTTCAAAATGGACTTATATTATCCGATGAAATCTCAAAACTTTTTTCCTGCACGATTACAATACTTTCCTTTCCCTGTTGGTGTGGGAATGTGAAAATCAAGAGAAAATTACTTGAGAGGTTGCAACCGACAAGTTGGGATTGAAAAAATTGATTAGACGAAAAATAACACCATCCGCACCAGTTCATGATGTAAAGTATGATCACATTAACCATCTGCCAGAATATTTTGGAAAAGAAAAATCATGTTTATGGAATAGAATAGAATAGAATAGTGTATCTTGTGAGAGAACTGTAAATTCACGTTCCAAGTATCAGAGGGTGTTGCATCCAAAATTATGTTTCATGCAGCACCATACAAGATAGATTTCAAATTCTGTATGTGTCAAAAAACAAAAATTGTTAACGAATCAGTGTGCATAACGCTTGTTATACTAACGATCATGCTGTATTTTGACTAAAAATTGCAGAAAAATTTTGTTCCCAACTTAACGTGTCTAAAAATAATCTCTATTGACTATTCCACTGGAAAAAAATTGAAAATATAGAATTCCATAACTTCATGCACTAATGGGTTATTAAGGTTGAGCACGCTAGAAAGAAAGAAAATCCTTTTTGGTAAAGTCAAAACTGTCGTGATTTCATCAAACGAGTTTTTTGACTCTGACGACCGATAATGAATTGCTCAGTTTATTCCACCTGAATTGGGTTCGTTCTGGCCGTCTTCCCAAGCTCGGAGCCCACAAATCCAATATCCTGGTTTGGCTTACAAACACACAAGTACAGTGACGTGTGCATGTGTGTTGCACAACAGTTCGATTTCCCGTTTGTTTGGTTCCCCTGTGTTGGGTCTCTGATCCGACCGCTAATTCTCCTAAACTCCATTTCTCGATCGAGTGGCCACCCTTTGCATTTCCAACCATCATCATCAGAGAGTCAGGGCGAGAAGGGTCCAGGGAGAACTCCGCAGGGTTTCAAAGCATTCAAGCCTCGATTCAAGCTCTACTAGTACAGTACCTAACCAACCAAAATACCTAATACCATCTGGACATTAAATTTGTTCTCAAGTAGTGTTTCACTCTATAGCAAGTTTACCAACACTGGAATCTGATGAAACTCCGATCGGAACACGAAAAAAGATGCCTTTGACGGCACGAAAATCCAATAAAGTTCCGGGGCCTTTGAAAAACAAACCGATGCGCGCGTGATGTTTTGTGTTTGTGTGGGATACGTGGTATGTGTGTATGGTAAATGTGCTTTCAAGTATGAATAAGTATGCGTAAATATCGCGTTTTAAGGAAATGTCATTCGACGAAGAATCACTTGTAACCGCCAAGTACCGTTTAACTGTGCCGTGGATAGATTTATGTGCGGTCCCATAAAAAGTTTTATGCCCGAGATTCCCCAAACAAAATAAATTCGGAATTGGGTGCTTTGGACAAGCGGACGCGCGAATAAATCTTTTTTTAGAAATTGGAGAATTTTTCAGGATGCAACAAACAGTATATCTGGACATCGAAAAGGCCTACGATAACATTGGCCACAAATATTTCCAAAAAACCATCAATTCACTACCAATACCAACTAAATTAGGTGACTTAATTCTAAACCTACAAGAAAAGAACTCGACCCAAATTGAAATTTGTAGAGGCAAAACAAAAAAAATCCAAATGAACCGCGGACTAACCACTTTGGATCACCACTTTCACCAGCTTTTATTACACCTGTGTGGATCACATCTTGGACGAATTATCGGAGCAGCCCATTTCTAACAAACTAGGATTCAAGATAAGTAGCAGTACGCCGCCCGTCAGCGTTCTTGGTTTTGCGGACGACACCGTGTTGATCGGCAATTCACAGGAATCAGGAATCAGCTTCAGAATTGTACGGAACAGCATTTCACTTATTTCAAGAGATTGGAAAAAACCTGACCTTCCGTAAAACCAAAATAATCAATATTGTCAAAGGACGACTTTTCGAAGAAGATATTACCCTTAACGGAATAATAATAACAAAATCCATTGGCGTGAATGGAAAAATCAAGAACCCACCGAGGTGTAAATTTGAACGATGAAATTATATTCGACCAAGCCGAAGTGATCAACAGTTTGAGAAGAAAATTGGAAATCACGCCACGTACACACCCTCATCGTAGTATCACACCCCCATTTGAAAACTCAACAGAACATCACCATTTTGAACAACCATATATTATGGCCCACCTTAATAGTGGAGCGAAATCGGCCTGAAAAGTCGTCATTTTTTTTTTAAGGTATAACAGCACCAAACCTTATAGGTCTTATAGAGAATCAAATTCCACGTATGTATGGTCATTTTGGGGATGATCTTGTGGTAGGGACCTTTTTTATGGGCAAAAAACCTCAAAAATTGGAAATTAGCAGTTCAGCATTCACAACGTTATATTTCTGGATCCAGGTGAGCTATCGGTCTGTTCTTTTTTTTAAATAAAAGTACATTGAAAAACCTTTCCAATGGTACATCACTGACTAAAGATTATTGTTCACGAACGTGTTTATAGAACAATAAACATTATATTGACCAAAAATGCAGTCCCTTTTTGACCATGCGAGGAACTTCTTTCCTCGTAGGAATTTTTATATACAACCTGCGAGGAAAATGAAGCCGAAATATCAGAGAAAATTTTAAAGAAAGTTTCATTGATCTAGGCCGTATAGTTTGTCAGTTATGAATTTTTTTCTGGCGCATTGAGTTGGAACGTCGCTCGGCGTGTGCTTGCATACAGTAAATCGCCGCATAACAAACAGTGAACGCGGCACGGCGCGGCGATTTACTGTATGCAAGCACACGCCAGGCGACGTTCCAACTCAATGCGCCAGAAAAAAATTCATAAGTGACAAACTATACGGCCTAGATCAATGAAACTTTCTTTAAAATTTTCTCTGATATTTCGGCTTCATTTTCCTCGCAGGTTGTATCTAGAAATTCCTACGAGGAAAGAAGTTCTTCGCATGGTCAAAAAGGGACTGCATTTTTGGTCAATATAGTGTTTATTGTTCTATAAACACGTTCGTGAACAATTATCTTTAGTCAGTGATGTACCATTGGAAAGGTTTTCCCATGTACTTTTATTTAAAAAAAAGAACAGACCGATAGCTCAACTGGATCCAGAAATATAGCGTTGTGAATGCTGAACTGCTCATTTTCAATTTTTGAGGTTTTTTACCCATAAAAAAGGTCCCTACCACAAGATCATCCCCAAAATGACCATACATACGTGGAATTTAATTCTCTACAAGACCTATAAGATTTGGTGCTGTTATACCTTCAAAAAAAAAACGACGACTTTTCAGGCCGATTTCGCTCCACTATAACGTACCAGTTTCAAATAGCCCCGCTACACAACTTGAGAAAACAATGTCTCTGTGACTTTGATAAGATAATCAGAAGCTCTTTAAAACAGACATTGGACCTACCAAACGATATTCCAAATAACATGATGTACTCTGTTAAAAATCGATAAGGACTACAACTGCTCAGAGCCAGCTGAGAAGCTTATCTCCAGCATATAGACGTCTGCAGCTGCCTGGAAAAATGTGGAACCGTTATAGTCCTTCAATCATGGGACCTGGGACCTACATAAAGAAAGAGAAAAAACTATGCTCACTAAGATCGACATAATTGACTGAATTACCGATATAGTGGACTGTGATAATTATACGCACATATTATTCCCACTTTTTGATTTCGCATAATGAAGAAAATCAACAAACAATAAGACGCGTGAGCGTTCTTCGCCATCTTGGTTATTTTCCGCCACTGCAGTGCTGCCAATTGGGCATTTCCACATGACGTCACGAGCTCGTCAGTGTTGCCAACCTAGTTGAATTTATAACCTCAAAAAAAGTGTTCGGGAACAACCCGCGTTGTTATGATTGGAAAAAAAGTACTTTTTTGAGATTTTGGATACAGTAGGAAGCAAGTTCGTGCGTGATAATTATCCACAAAGCTCTGGCGCTTCAATCAATACTGATAGTTGGAGATGTGCTGCCCCAAATAGCTCAATAAACAAGAAAGTTTGGTGAAGTGCTTAAATCATTTTCGTCGAAAAAAAAGAAATCCGTGGCTTTTTCGGAAAACTAGATTCTTGGAAGAAAAGAGCATCTCAGGAAGTATCTCAAAGTGCCAAGAAATGCGACTCAAAGACATCTGGGAAGGAGAAAATATGCCAGTTTATTATCCTGCCGATAAGGTAAAAAGCTGACTAAATTGTTAGAATACAGAATGAATGTGAGATGATTTCACAAATTATCCATTACTAAGCGCCCTTCTGATCCCAGAAAGTATGGCTGTAGCAAAAACTGTGACCTGTGGCGATCGCGAAATGGGAAAATCCAGCGACCAAGGAATTTCTAAGTTGACACAATTTTACCTCAAATCCTGCTTACAAGAAGAAATTTCAGGATTTTTGAGCAATGTGTCTTGCCGCGATGAAGCCATCAACTGAAAATCCAAGATTGTCAAGTCAGGTGTACGATTTGATCATCAGAAGATGAAGATACTCGGAGCCGATCCCATCTGGTTCACATGTGCTTATATCAAAGCGAATATTACAACTGCAGTGAAGTAGAAAATGGAAACTATTGTCAATTCAAACATCTAGGCTCGTGAAAGCAATGGAGAAAGCATGGCTAGATATGTAGAGAGCTCAATGAACGTGAAAGTTGGGTTGGAGTTTGGAGTGGTTGAATCTTTTTTTTTTGAGAAAAAAATGAGAATATCATGGTTTTCTCGAAACGCTGGGGCTCGTGGAAGTACGAGGCATCACAGAATGTATGCCAAAGCGCCAAGAAATGGAATGGAGGAAGGGAGGAATGCACTTGAAAAAATATATGGAGGTTGTACCGATAACGATTAGGATGGGGTAACTAAATTACTGTGATACAGTTATGATGTTTGCACAAAATTATCTGTTGCTAAGCCTCTCTAGTTTCAGGAAGTACCTGTGTCAAAAATTGTGGCCTTCGGCAATCTGAAAATCGGATAATCTACGGACTGAGAAATTGCTACGTCGACCACAATTGGGAACCTTGAATCCTCAATAGAACAATAAATATTTGTATTTTCAAGAAATGTATCTTGACACAATCAAGTTGTAGTTGAAAATTCAATATTGTTGAATCAGGTGCAGAATTTCTGTCAAGGGAAGCTCCGGTGACCGAATACATCTTCGGTGGCCAAACAGCTGTTCGAGTTAAACTTCCATGTTTTGCCTCTGTCCATAGTCTACAACCGAAGTGAAGACATTCCTGCACTTTTAAAATATAAAATATAAACAAAAACTATTGTTTGTTTCTTCAATCCAGCAGTAAAAGCTGGGCCTCAGTATTTGGGTGATTGGAAAGCACAAACCGAAGAGGTACATACCTAGCCCCACACAAGGCAAATCACTCCAGCAATGCCGGGAATGTAAACCCTCAACATTCAGGTGAAGTTTGGTGGCGAAGTTCATGCACAGTTTCGTCGGAAAATATGAATTTTCACCACTACCCTGTGCAGGTAACCTAACATGTTTGGCTTGCTTTTCCACAAAAAGACACACTTTTCCACGAGAACTTATTTTGCAAGCGCATTAAGAACATTGCTTTGAACTTGATACAAAAGTTTCAAACTCAAACTCAGAAAGGTAGCCGAGGAAAAAAATGCAGAAACTGGAACTCCATAAGTGCCCTGTAGTTTGGTTGTTCCCGAACATTATTTGGTTCAAATTTGGCGGGCAATTCTGGACAGTTGGCAACACTGCTGTGACGTCAATGGAAATGCCTAATTCTTGCACTGCGCGCGCTATTCATAATATGAAAATAGTCTCGACATACTCCTCACCTGGAACCATGGGGTTCAGAACATTAAACATAAGAAAAATGAATAAACTTGCAACAAAATTGAGGTTAGTTCAGTATCCTGATCATGTATCCACTTATTATAGATAATTCACTTTCAGGTACAGGTAACGGACACAGTTTTGCTACTGCGCGCTTGAAAACACCTTTTGCCGTTCGCACGTCCGCAACTCGCACAATGCCTTCACTGTCAGGATACACTGACACCACTCGTCTCAAAAGTCATTGGCATACAGGTTAGTTGTCGCTTTTAATTATCACCGTGGTGCCAACCTTTAATGTTTCGTTAGTCTATCTTCACTTATTTCGTTGTTGGAGACTGGAAAGATATTCTTTTGACCAAAACGATTGCGATTGCTGAATATGTTGCGGTAGTTGGAACCTTGAGAGGTGGCTGGTTGGTACATGTTGAACATTTTTATCTAAGATCGTTGTCAAAAATCGTCCAATTGAAAAGTGTGGAGGAGTTGAGGGATTTAGATTAGTAAGATCACACGAGAGTGGAGGAAGTGGTTTGGAATTGAGTATCGCTTCTAAACTGCTCAACAACTGGAATGACGGTATCGAAAACTTTGCCCTTTTTCAAAATGACGTTACTTTGGATTGACACAACCGATTTTGAATTTGTTTTCACAGTTTTCTAGATCCATTTTCCAGCAATACATTCAATTGACAAGATGTTGTGTTCAATTCCAATCACTTTTTTACAAAGTGGAATGTAGAACATCGCAAAATTGTGCTGAGTTCCACCGATTCCCGTTTCTGTGATCGTAATCAATTCTCGCTTTCTCCGAAGCAAACCAATTACTTCAGAGAAACCCTCCGCTTGAGCCATTCTGACCAGTATCTTCATCTCTGCATCCAACTCTTCCACTGCCAGACATCCGACAATTCGATTCTCTCGTATCGTTCTTGCATTGTTCACGAACCTCAAACAATAAGCCATTATACGCTTTAGTCTGATCAAAGACGAGGATACGCCAAACATGCTGGACCGTTCTGCATCAGCAGTGGTTACCAAGCAATTCTTTCATGTTTCAGGTAACACTTCGAAAGTTATGGAGGCTTGGCCTCCACACAATTGGACTGTTCTTCAGATAACCAAGTTAGGCCTGTTTACTATAGTGTGGATGAAACAAGAGTTTCTGGAGATACTCCCCTTGATGCCAGGTCGGCTGGGTTTTCTTTGGTATTGATATACCTCCAATCACAAGCATTCATATGTGTTTGAATTTCAGATATGCGATTCCGCACAAAAATGTTGAGAGTGCTTGGAGATGCTCGTAACCAGCACAAGACTATCTGAGAATTGCACCAAAGGAAACACCTTGCTCCACAGGTAAGTGACGAATTCACTTCGTCGACTAGTTTCGCTAGCATAGGTGCACCGCATAGTTCCAATCGTGGAGTTATAATTGTTTTCAACGGTGTAACTCACGTCTTCGCACATAAAAGATGGACGTGAATCGTACCAAGGTCATCAATACCTCTCACATGGACACATGCTGCATACGCCGCGTTTGAAGCATCGCTTAACCCGTAAATCTCGATTGTTGTGGGATTTTTGGATCCCACATGACGCTGTATTTGTAGACTTCTCAGGGTTGGCGGTTCGTCCCGAAACTGCACCCATTTTTCCTGCATGTCCTCCGGAACCTTTTAGTCCCAACTCAATTGCATTGTCTACAAATGCTGGATCAAAATTTTTGACACAATAGACCGAGTGGATAGAAGATCCTGGAAATTCCCGATTTGATTTTTCTTTTTGTGTTGATCGTTTGTTCTGCCAACTCTGGAATCTGGTAGGACAGTTCGTCTGTCTTATCATTCCACGATATGCCCAAAGTTTTGATCTGCCTATCTTTTGAAAGTGAGACAACACACACAGGATCATCCTTTTTCTTGAAGGAGTGTACAACTTCTGCACTGTTTGATGTCCATTTTCTTAGTGCAAACTGGGCTTGTTCTAAAACAGTAGAAACTTCTTGACATCTCAGAACTGCTTCATTCTCGCTCTCAAAACTGGCAATGGAATCGTCAACATAAAAACTTCTCTCTAGTAGCTGAGATGCAGTCATTCATAACTTCCTTGGCCAGTTGTTTCAGACATCTTATCGCTAGATATGGTGCTGAAGGTGTACCATGAGTCATAGTATTCAATATGTAGATCACGATACCGATATCTTCATTGGGGTTCTTTCTCCAAAAGACACACTGCAGATTCCTGTTATCTGGGTGAATCAAGATCTGTCGATACATTTTCTTTCTGTTTGCACATACGGTAACCTTGTGCTCTCGGAACTGAATTAAATTCTCGAACAGATGGTTGAGGATTGGTAGACCCACGTACTGGATCTCATTTAGGGACCAACCCGACTCGGATGGTGCCAATCCGTCGAACACCACTTGCAACTTTGTGGTTGAGCTCTCTTTCCGAAGCACTCCGTGGTGAGGTGCCACCCTCAATAAAACATCTGCCGAGGTTTCGGGTCACGGCTTGAAAGGTAGCCTGGACTGTCGCCGACGACCAGGGAGTTATTCCATGCGAACGGCTGAGACTGCCGATAGCGTCTGCGGACCGAAGTAGGGCCACGTCAGGCCAAGAAGTGGGCGAGGGCAGCTTGATCCACGTGAGCTCCGAGTCAAGAAGGACGGCCGAGATCGGAGGCCGATATCCAAAACAAGTGGTTGCTGCCTATCCACTTCGTGACGTCCAGAGGGCGTGAGGACTGCCTAGGTGTTCCCTGTGCGATCCCAGCACCACCGTGACGTGAGGTTCCAACGGACTCGGTGCAGCTGTCAGCGGGGGCTGTGGACCAGTTTGCTGCGGTGTGGTCTGTCCGGACGGTAGACTTCTCAAGGAAATTTGTTTAAGGTTTGGTACACGTAAGCCCTGACCCTTGAATGTGCACATTTAGGCAGTTTAGGTCCCTTGCGTTTTGCGTTAAGAGTTCTGGCCGAGCCAGTAATGTTTCTTGGGGAGTTGAGTTGTGTTGGATGACTGTCTCGGGTAAATTGGTTTCGCGTAGCCGCTTCGCCAGATCGAAGCTGTCAGTCCAGCCGCAGTCGCGTCTTGTTGGGGCCTTGCCTGTGGTGGAAGCCAACGGGAGCAGAAGCACCTATGCAACAGGTCATCGACAACACAAATTCTTCGAGTCGTGATAATACTCACCGTAACAGTCCAGTACAGGGCGGACACCGTCAAACGACATCGCAGATAATCTGCAATTTACTATTTTACTCATCCAACGTCAAAACATATCTGAAATCACTTACCCTCTGTGAATAAACCTCGATCATGTTAGCCCACAAATTCTTGTTTACTTTCAACTGTCACTCTCGGTAAACGTCATTGTCACGTCATAGTTGTCAAGCGGCTGTCAATGACAGCGGGTTCATGGGCGTGCGGGATGCGTTCCGATTAATCAGGGATCGGAATGAGAAATTCGCTTAATTTCCTGATTGGCGCCCTTTAAAAATGAATTCTTTCACCATCGAACCCGACCCACGACCCAGCAACCGACATCAAGAGCGAACCGGTGCGAAATGTTCGGCGGACAGTTTGTCGTTAACCGGGCCGGTCACAGGGGATTCGTTGGGAACATTGTCCTTTTCCCACTCTCTAGCAGTGTTTTTATCTGGTTTTGAGGTTATGATAAATAATATTAGAAGCCCATCCCAATGTTCTACCGGTTGCTCTAATACATGCAAAGAGCGTAGGTTCCTGAACACTCCGTCGATCAACCCTCTCAAGGCTGACGATGATCATTCAACAATAACCTCCAAATCGAAAAGCGCTTTTATATTGCTGTGAATCAATAATTTCGAATTGTTGAACCGATTGCACAACAATTTTCATGCTATCACATAATTGTTTGCCGTGAAGTCTATTTCTTGGATCAACTGCTTTGCATTTCTTTGAAATAGCGGAATTTTTAAATTTCTGTAATCGAGCTATTGTCATGTATAAGAGACTCGAACGTATTCTTGAACTCTAGCCATCCGCTACAATTTCCGTGTAACTTCGGCAACTGAATTGTTGGCAGCCTAGCTCCCTGAACATCGTGATTGCTCGCCGTAGGACCAAGCCTACAGTGCCAAGCTGAGAAATTTGCTCAGCCGACTACAATCACACTCATGAATTGAGATTTCTTACAGACAATAAAATCGGCGATATAACATCGGCAATCATCTGGTTCTGGTACTGCATCGAAACGACCTGGAAACATGCGTGAAATAAGAGTCATGGATGGGCGTATGACCGCAAAGGCGGCGGCACGGCGTTATTGCAGCAACCCGACGGTGGTCCTCGTCGAGTTGTTCTTCGGTCGTACATTACACAACGCCACATACATACCTTAAGGTACAAGGTACCACTACTTACATGCCGCCGTGTAAACCGCAAAAATATGTTTTGTTTTTTCTTCGGAGACCTCAGATATTTTTATTCGGTTTGTATAATGAAAAACGAAGAACGAATAATGTATCTGGAGGTAGGTAATATGGGTGTTGCGGTCACCTTTGAGAGTGACCGCGCACTGCGGATTTTTTTTGGGATCGGCTTCCGAACTCATGGAACTCGTTTTACATAAATCCAGGCTGTACGGTTTTGTTTATATGGAATTTAACGTTTATGACCAATTTGTTCACATGAAATAGCAACTTGTGATTGTTATAGACGCTTCTCATGGGGAAGATCTGACTGAAACGACACTTCGTTCGCGAAAATATCTTGAAAACTACTTGGTGCATCACTACACAGAGGTTGACTCCTTTCGATTTTCTTCAACTTTTTGGAATTCTCCAAGTTTGGATTCGCTTCAATTTCAGTTGCAATTACGCCGAAACAAAGCAATGAGGTGAAGGTTTCTTCGGCAAAAGCAAACTCAATCTTGAACGATTCGATCATTTTGAAGCGTACATGGAAAATGTCTCACTCACAGGGGAGTTTTCTACATTGTACGACAAAATCGATGGCATTTTCCACTCAAATCTAATCTCACATGGGATTACTCTGAAGGTTTATATCAATCGGTGCTAGGACAATTCGTCCCGCGGATAATTCGTAGCGGACAATTCGTCGCGAAAATTCGTCCCGCGGACAATTTGTCACATGGACAATTCGTCTCACGAACAATTCGTCCCACGGACAATTTGTCCCGCGGACAGTAAGTTGGTCCCACAGAATTGAATAGAATAGAATAGAATACAGCTTTATTGGTGATGTACAAAATCACCAATAAAACTGTATTCTATTCTATTCAATTCGTCGCAAGTGCAAAGGCTTCGGAAGGTGAGGAGGTTATATAACACATGAAGACACAAGGGGGTTCAATAAAGGGATCTAGAAATCATAAGCAAATACAAGGGGTTCCGACAGAGATCCGAACGCCTCGGAAAAATCCAACGGGGCTCAGCAAGGCTTCAAACGATATTGAAAACACAAAGGGGCCTTATGGAGCTTCATATAACAAATGAAGACAAAAGGGGGCCAACTGATACTCTGAAAGCCATTAAAAGCTTAAGTGGACCAATTAGGGTCCCATACTACACTCAAGAGAGAAGGGGGCTTGAGTGGGCTCCGAATATCACATAGAGGCATAAGGTGCTTACCACTGCTTCGAAAGCCACGGAAAGATGTGAGGGGGCACAGCATGCAGGGCTTCAAAAGACGTTGAAGAAACAAGGGGGCCCACGGGAGCTACGGATAACACAAGAAGGCAACAGGAGGCACACTGGAGTTTTGATAATAGCATTGAAAACCATAAGGGGGCTCACTAGGGCTCTAAGCTACACTTAGGGCTCTAAGCTACACTTAGGGCTCTAAGCTACACTTAGGGCTCTAAGCTACACTTATGGAAGCAAGGGGGCTCACTAGGGCACTAAATTACACTTATGGACACAAGGGGGCTCACTAGGGCTCCAAACTACATTTGCGGGCACAAGGGGGCCCGATAGTTTTCCGTATGAAGGCACAAGGGACTTACCTAGGGTTTCCAGCAATGTGAAAGCGCACAAGATGGCTCTGGAATTCTGAAAGCCACAAAAACACATAAGGAGGCTCATTAGAGCTCTTAACGACACATATAACACAACGGGCCTAACAAGAATCTGGAAATCAAGGGAAAATGCAAGGGGGCTCCATAGAACTTCATATAATATTGGTGACACAAGGGGGCCCAAGGGGCTCTTTATAACAAGAACAGGCAAAAAAGGGCTTACCGTATGGTTCTCTAGAAGCCAACACAAGTAGACTGATTGGGGCTCCAAGCTACACATAAGGATTAAAAGGGGACCCGATAGAACTCCAAAAGCTATGGGAATACAACAAGGGTGCCCAATGGAGCTCAATAAAAAAAGGCAAAACGGGGGTGACTGGGTTTCTGGAAGCCATAAAAAAACAAAAGGGCCTCACTAGGACTTCAAACTACACTTACCGGCACAAGGGGGTCCGATAGGGCTCCGCATATCACAAAAGGCACAAGAAAGCCCAAGGAGTTTTATACATATAACAACTGAAGGCAAAAAGAGCTTACTGGAATTCCGGAAGCTACGAAAAAACACAAGGGGGCTCATTAGGGCTCCATACTACACTTGAAGACATAAGAGAGCCCGATAGGGCTCTGAATATCACATAAAGGCACAAGGTGCTTACTACTGCTCCGAAAGCCACGGAAAGATATAAGGGGGCTCAGCAGGGCTTCAAAAGACATTGAAGGAACAAGGGGGCCCACTGGAGCTCTGGATAACATAAGGACGTAACCGGGGACTTCCTGGATGTCTGATAGTTATGAAAAAACACAAAGGGGCTCACTAAGGATCCACACTACACTTGCGGGTACAATGGGGTTCGATAGGGCTCCGTATAAGTATCAAATGAAGGCATTGGGGACTTACATAAGGGCTTCCAGCACTGCAAAAGCGCACAAGATGGCTTACTGGAATTCTTAATGCTACGAAAACACATAAGGGGGCTCGTTAGGGCTCCAATGGACACATAGAGCAGAAGGGGCTTGATAAAAATCCAGAAATCACTGGAAAGTGCAAGGGACTCCGTTGAGCTTCATCTGATATTGGTGACACAAAGGGCTGTTTATAACGAGAAAAGGCAAAAAAGGGCTTACTGTATGGTTCTCTGAAAGCCAACACAAGTAGACTGATTGGGGCTCCAAACTACACATAAGGATATAAAGGGGACCCGATAAAGCTCCAAAACTCATGGGAATACAACAAGGGTACCCAGTGGAGCTCTGTACAATCAAAAAAGACAAAAGGGGGGTGACTGGGTTTCTGGAAGCCATAAAAAAGCAAAAGGGGCTCACTAAGACTTCAAACTACACTTACCGACACAAGGAGGTCCGTTAGGGCTCCGCATATCACAAAAGGCACAAGGAAGCCCAAGGAGCTTCATACATATAACAACAGAAGGCAAAAGGAGCTTACTGGAATTCCGGAACTTACGAAAACACAAAAGGGGGCTCATTCATCAGGGCTCCATACTACACTCAAAGAGATAGGGGGGCCGGATAGGGCTCTGAATATCACATAAGGGCACAAGGTGCTTATTACTGCTCCGAAAGTCACGGAAAGATGTGAGGGGGCTCAGCAGGGCTTCAAAAGACGTTGAAGGAACAGGGGGGCCCACTGGAGCTCTGGATAACATAAGAAGGCACCGGGGGGATTACTGGAATTCTGATAGTTATGGAAAAACACAATGAGGCTCACTAATGAGGCTCCAAACTACACTTGCGGGTATAAGGGGGTCCGATAGGGCTCCGTATATTACATGAAAGCATTAGGGACTTACACTAGGGCTTCCAGTAATGCAAAATCGCACAAGATGGCTTGCTGGAATTCTGAAAGCCACGAAAACACATAAGGGGGCTCGTTAGGGCTTCACTGGACACATAGGACAGAAGGGGCTTGAATAAAAAACAAGAAATCACGGGAAAGTGCAAGGGACTCCGTAGAACTTTATCTGATATTGGTGACACAAGGACAAAATGGGGCTTACTGTATGGTTCTCTAAAAGCCAATACAAGTAGACCGATTGGGGCTCCATACTACACATAAGGATATGAAGGGGACCCGATAGAGCTCCAAAACCCATGGGAATACAACAAAGGTGTCCAGTGGAGCTCTGTATAATCAAAAAAGGCAAAAGGGGGGTGACTGGGTTTCTGGAAGCCATAAAAAAAACAAAAAGGGCTCACTAGGACTTCGAACTACACTTACCGACACAAGGAGGTCCGATAGGGCTCCGCATATCACAAAAGGCACAAGGAAGCCCAAGGAGCTTTATACATATAACAACAGAAGGCAAAAGGAGCTTACTGAAATTCCGTAAGCTACGAAAAAACACAAGAGGGCTCATTCATCAGGGCTCCATACTGCACTTGAAGACATATTGGGGCCCGATAGGGCTCTAAAGGGGCTTGAATAAAATCCAGAAATCACGGGAAAGTGCAAGGGACTCCGTAGAACTTCATCTGATATTGGTGACACAAGGGGCTCTTTATAACGAGAAAAGGCAAGAAGGGGCTCACTGTATAGTACTGAAAGTCAATAAAAACAAAAGTGGACCGATTAGGGCTCCAAACTACACATGAAGGGTACAAGGGGACCCGATAGAGCTCCGAAAGCCACGGAAATACGACAAGGGGGCCCAATGAAGCTCTGTATAATCAAGTCTATCTGCTTACACAATGAAGCCCGATAGGACTTCGAATATCGCCTGAAGGCAGAAGGTGCTTGCTACTGCTCTGAAAGTCGCGGAACGATGTAAGGGGGCTCAGCAGGGCTTCAAAAGATATTTAGGAAACAAGGAGGTCCAATGGAGCTCCGAATAACACAAGAAGGCAACAAGGGGCTTACTGGAATTCTGATAGCCAGACAAAAATCAAGAGGGCTCACTAGGCGCCAAACTACACTTGCGGACACAAGGAGGTCCGATAGGGCTCCGTATATCACATGAAGGCACAAGGGACTTACACTAGGGCTTCCAGCAATGCAAGGACGCGCAAGCCACGAAAACACATAAGGGGGCTCCTTAAGGCTCCAAATGACACATAGGGCGCATCAAAAATCGGACAGTCACGGAAAAATTCAAGGGGACTCGATAGGGCTTCAAATGATATTGGTGACACAAGGGGGCCCAAGAGGCTCTAAGGGTTCGTTAGGGCTCCAAATTTGAAGGAGCAAGGGATTAGGGGTCGAGTATAACATAAAGGCACAAGGGACTTACTGGTGCTCCGAAAGCCTCGGAAAAGTGCAAGGGGGCTGAACAGAACTTCAAACGGTATTGAAGACACAAGGGGGCCCCATGGAGCTCTGTGTAACAAAATAACGCGAAATGAGGCTCTGGCACCTACACCGAAAGTCATGAAAAAAAATAAGGAGGCTCAACGGGGCTCCAACTACACCTGAAGGCACGATGGGGCCCGATAGCACTTCAACATGCCATGACAGCTTAACGCTGCTTGCTGCTCCGGAATTAATGGAAAATGCAAGGGGGCTCAGCAGGGCTTCAAATTACGTTGAATACAGAATAAGGCAGCCCAGTGGAGCTCTTGATAACACAAGACTGCAAAAGGGGACTTATGGAAATCTGAAAGCAATGAAAAACATAAGAGTACTCAATCGAGCTCAAAAATTACACTAGAGAAGATGAAGGGCCCGATAGGGGCCAAATATCTCATGAAAGTATAAGGGGCTCACTGGTGCTCCCAAAGCTTGGTAAAAGACATGAAGAAACCAGGGTGCGCAGTAGGGCTCCAAATACTACAAAAAGGAATAAGGGGGCTCAGTTGAGTTCGAAAAGCAACGGGGAAAGACAAAGGGACCTTGTTAAAGTTAAGACAAAGGGCGAAACGTTATTTTGTGACGAATTGTCCGTGAGAAGAATTGTCCGCGGAACGAATTGTCCGTGAGACGAATTGTCCGCGAAACGAATTGTCCGCGGAACGAATTGTCCGCGACGAGTTGTCCGATGCGAATTGTCCGCGGTACGAATTGTCCGGTCACGATATCAATCAGGTTGGTGATCGTCATTGGTAGGTTACTCGCTCCGCTACCAAAATTTTGAAGCAAAAGAAAGACGAATCCAAAAAAACCCACGTAGCTGGTCACCGTGTTCACCCGATTTTAATCCGCTGGATTATAGTCTTTGGAGTCATTTGAATAATTCGGTTTACTCGATTGAGGTTGGTACATTACAAGGGTTAGGTAAGACAAGAAACTGAGCGGCTGCTGATGGAATTAAACTGCTGGACAACGACACAATAACTTCCCATTACCGAATGCGATTTCCATTTTGTTTACTTTGTTAATTAGCCTAATTAGTCCGGGGGTGTTGGGTCAAAAAAAGCATGGCCGTTGCAACTTCATTAAGATATATAAAGTTATGTCTCAATCAATTCCTGGGCGATCAAGGACCATGAAAAATTATGGTGGAATATTGTCATCTTTTGCAGGCAAATATGGAGGAGGCGCCAAAATAGGCTTTATTTAGTGATAAGAAACTGACTGTAGCTCGTTTGTTTTCCAACGGATTTCAACATCTAGAACGTCATTTTGCACGTCATCATTTTTTTTCTTATGTCATACTTGAACTTACAAACGTCATTTTTGGAAACTGTCAAAACTGTCTCTATATGTGCTAAATTCCGGCGGTTTTGGAAGGTTATCCGATATTTTTGAAACTTGGCAGTTAGGTATTATGGATCTTGAGGTGCCCTTCTCGAATTTACACTTCTTCACTTCGTATCTTTGCCGTTTTGGGCGCTATACCTTCTTAGGAAACGGACTCATGCAGTTCTCGAACAACACGCTCTTCTCAGAATTATCGGTAATTTTTCATGCACTCGTGGTATTATATACGCGATAACAGCACAAAGAACTTGTTTTAGCCAATCCCACCTCAAGTGAATTTTTTTTTGCAAAGAACGCGTCTTGATACTACCTTGTTCTAGGAAATCCAGCTTCAGTAAGTGAACAGGTGATGACTGGGAATACGTCGAAATTGCCAAAAAAGTAAAATGAACATTGCCAGAAGAAAGTCCAAATTGACGTGATCTCGGACGTGACAAATTTTGACACTTGTGAAAAACGTCGTATTTGACATCAGATAAAGTGAAAATCATGAAAAAGCGCCCCATGTATAAACTCATTTGTACTCAACCTAATTAGTCCGACGATGCCCTAACGCAAAATTCCAAAATTTCACGCCTCATCTACGCCAACGCCAATAAACAACCGGAGACGAGAGAATTTCAAAAAGGCGATCGTTTTTGTGGAGCGAAGCTCGCATCCAGGCATCGCGGTACCTACGGCGAAAACCGTGACAAATTCCGGCAATCTCGTTAATTAAAAGCTCTGCCATAACTTTCACACGTTTCGTTCCGGAAAGCTCGAGTAGCATATACGTCGTATATATACAGTAGGTGGGTAGGTATGTGTATAGAGTGAAACACATAATTATGCGGAAGAGAGCGGCATGTATGCATGCATGTCATAGTACGCCGCCGAAAACGAGGCACATGTCAACACTTGCGGGTCGGGTGAGGAAACACCCGTCGAGTCGAGAAAAATGTTTACGTTGGGTGTGTGTGTTGTGTTGTTGGTATATGTGTGTGCATGTTTTGGCATCCGAACAAATTAGCAGCAATTTTTCAAACTTAATTAGGTTGGAAGTTGACGATGCGTCGCGCGGAATGTCTGTCGCATCATCGGGCATGCACAACATGGGGAAAACAGAGCTTTCTCTGATGGATGCCGCCCCGATACGGTCCATGCGAGACCATTTCCGTCCGATGGATCTTTGCTTTGCTGCTGGTACATCAAAGAACAAAGTGTTGTCTTGGACCTGTCGTTGTTCCATCCATAAGCTTCAGTTGAAGACGGTGCTGGAGCTGGACTTTATGACTAGCTGAATGTAGTTATCCTTTAATTTTAACAGATTTGTCATACAGATTCAGATTACGCTCTATACACTAACTGCTATATTTGACAACAGCACTGGTCTCTAATCTCGAACGATTTCTACTCTGCCATCCCATTTCCTATCTGTCCCTTATTATTGTACAGTAATTGAGTACTAATTCGTATATTTGACAACATTCGATGCATGTGTGTATGTGCACGTCCCTCATCCCATACAACATGCCGAATTATCATCTCCTCTCTTCACAAATCACGTTATTACTATTGAACATGCATCGGAAGAGCTCACCAGAGTGTCGCTAATAGGGCTTCGTGCTGGGACCCGCAGGGGGGCCCCCGCGGTGGTGGGTGTTGTACTACGGACATCACCCCTTCTCGCGGCCAACTGTTACCGTTTGCTGTTGGCTGCTGGATGCAAGTCCCTAGGGGTGCAAAACGATATTTCACGCCACAAAACAGCGTTTAAAACGAATTAAAATTTTTACAGTACAATACTAATAGTCCGGGAGACGGACGCATGTTAAGTACCCCGATCGAATTATGTTTTGAGACTATCATCTATGTATCGAAAAAATATATGCTACCATGGAATGGCAATCCTGCCTAAGAGTTTCCTGCCGAAAATGCAATTAAATATTTAAATGATTTAAAAATTGTAGAAAAGAACCTTCAAAATTTTCACACACATTGTTGATGGCACACAATAATCACCCCTTCGACCTTTGACGCGCCACTATCAGAACTTACATGGTGCTGCTAAGCAACTATCATTACGCATACGCAAAACTAGATGAGTTTCTGGAAGTGGCCCGTGAAAGGGGTGATTGTTGTGTGCCATCAACAATGTGACTGACATTTGTTAGCAAGAATTTTGAAGTTTGTATTCTACTCGGTATTCTACAGTTCTTAAATTATTCAATTGATTGCATTTCCGGCAGGATTTACTCAGGCAGGATTGCCATTCCATGGTTACACATATTTTAGATGATACTATAGATGATAGTCTTTACACATAACTCGATAAGGGTACTAAAACCGCGTCCGTCTCCCTTACTATAATAGGTGTTCCAATTTAAGATCGCATCAGCGCCAGCGCATCATTGGCTACGACGCTCCAAACTAACGGTGTTGAGGAAATTGCGATAAAGTAGCAAGTAGCAAGTAGTAAAGGAAATTGAGCAAAGTACGTGTATTTCCGAACACAACCACTCCAAAGACACCAAAAAATGCTATGTTTGCCACGCTACCTTTGCAATACACAAAGGTAGTTGCTCTCGAGGGGGGATTCGTCCCAGTACAGGTTAGGGGTGTATCTGGTTGAAGCAAAAACCAACAAATAAAATGTAACGATAGATATTCAATTGAATCGAGGTCAAAAAAATGAACAATTTTGAACAGTTATTATTGAATTAATAAAAGAGAAAGAAGATGATAACAAGAGTAATTTAGAATAGAAACAAGGAGTTAAGATAATTTTGCCTTGACGCAATTCTTAGCTGTCGAACTAAACAAATCTTTGGGCCACGAGCCAAACTCCTGCGGCAGCGGAAATGGAAATCTCTCAATACAAAAACGCCTGAAAAAGTGTTGATCGCCTTATCGCGGCCGCGCTGTCGTTTCTTCGTGCTGATTTTTACCTATTCCAGTGATTCCAAACCAACCAAATAATTTTTGGAACCCCGAGTTTCTACATGACTTTTTACCCGTTACATACCCCCCCCCTTGCTTCAATAGATTTTTCTAGAGGAAAAATCAACATCGCTGTAGCTCGGCACTATGTGAAAGAAAAACGAACAACCACAAAATAAGAAATATGAAAATTACAGATGAAATCCAAGGTGAGCTTGGCTCAATGTACTTCTGACCACGAAGAGAAAATTTACGGAACAGCGGGTACACGTTTTCAAAAACCAAGTAAGCTGCGCGTATAAAAAAAAAACGGGTTCGTCGTGAGGCGACAGGACTAGGCAGTTTCTAGCCCTAGTGGATTGGTTGAATAGGAGTTCCACCCAACTCCCTTCATTGGGCAATTGGGAACACAAATTGTGAAGACGACTTTCTTGGGAATCAGACAAAGAAAGAAGGAAGCGTAGATTGGAACAGTCTTTCCGCGTGACACATGTGCTATGATCAAAACATCATGTATCCCCGGCATGGAGCTTCTACGAGACAACTGAAAGGGACAAAACTGACCCAGGTTCAAATCGATAGAGAACCCGGTTTCGCACCGAATGGCTTCCCCGCGAGTGTGTACGACAAAACCAACCCCGTCGACGCATACGTCCAACACTTCCACAACCTCAGACAGTTAAATCGCCCAGCGCACACCTAAGATACAATAATATTTTTCTTTTCCTCCGTTCTCCTTATCTCCCCCAATCTTCGTCCCTCTTGCAGCTCACTGATCTTCGGGCGACTCCCCTGGCTCGGAACATGTGTAAGGTTCCAGGTCTCTGGCGTGCTACGTTCCTGCCATCTTACGAGTCTCGTCAACCAGCCCATAGGTCCAAGAAGATGGTTTGTGGTGAATGACAAATGGGCCGACGAATTTTGGCGCTAACTGTGCCATGAAGTGTTTGTCTTTTTGTGACAGCACCATATTCCTCCTCCAAACTTCATCACCAATAGGGCACGTCGCTGGTCTCTACCTTAAGTCGTAATGGGCTTTTTGCCTGGCAGCCGCCTTGAACAACTGAGCTCGAACCTCGCATGGATCCGGTCGCTCACGAGCACAGGCTCCGTCTGATCCGCCGGTATCTTGACCTCACTTCCCAAAGGCATCTATTGACCAAAGTTGATAATATAGGGCGACAACCCAGCTGATTCATGGACCTGAGTACGAATTGCGCAAGCTGCTTTGGCCAAGCTTCTATCCCATTCTCGATGGTTGGACTTGACATAGGAGCGCAGCATCGTGCCGATGATCCGGTTCACTCGCTCGGTTGGATTGCTCCGAGGGTGATAATTTGCCGTGTATGAGATGTTGCACTTATATCCCTTCGCATGGTCAACGAATTTAGTGCTTCTCAACTGTACGCCATTGTCGACTATTAGACGATCCGGAACCCCAAAGAACAAGGACAACTGTTCCTCGATCACCTTGCAGACGGTCTTTGCTTTGGAATTCCTCAGGGAAACGATCAACGGAAATTTGGAGAAACAGTCGAGCAGCACCAAAACAAAGCGATGACCAGCAGTCGAGCAAGGTAGTGGACCTATAAGGTCACAAGAGACGATTCCTCATGGAGCAGTTCCAATTTCATTCAGCACCATCAATTCCGCCTGCGGTCGCTGATTAGCTTTGCTCTGGCCGCAAATCACACAACGGCGCACGTAAGTCGCAACATCACAGCGCATCTTCGGCCAGTAGTATAGGGATGCCAATCGCATGTAGGTCTTGAAGATTTCGCTGTGGCGTCATCGTGAAACCGAAATAGCAGCTCCTTTTGCGCTTTTTTCGGGACCACTTGCTTTCACGCCGAACCATCCGCCATCGCCCAACCCTGACCATGACGACGGCCATGAATCAGCTTGAATAGCCTCTCGTTCTCAATCCTCCAACCGCCGTACCTAATTGGGTCCCGCTCGATTCTCCCCAACATCCGCTGATACCAGTGGTCAGTTACAGCTGGCACCTCTGCCGGCGCCACGGCATCTACTGCGTGCTCCTCTCCTCGCCAGTGTACGACACGGTAATCATGCTGCTGGAGTCGGAGAGCCCAGCGAGCCAACCTTCCAGTGGGTTCCCGCAGATTGTCCAGCCACACCAAGGACGCATGATCAGTGAGAACCGTAAAGTACGAGCCTTCCACGTAGGGCCTTAGTTTTTCGACAGTCCAGACCACTGCGAGGCATTCACGCTCAGTAGGGTTGTACTTCTTCTCTGCATTGGTCAATGTGCGGCTTAGGTATTTGATAGGCTGTTCACCCTCCGGAAATTTCTGGCACAATACTGCCCCAGTGCCATAACCACTCGCGTCGGTGTGGATTTCAGAAGGGAGACTGAAATCGGGTGAAGCCAACACCGGAGCCATCACCAGGCAATCCTTGATCGTCAAAAAGGCCTCCTGCTGCTCCTCGCCCCAAACACACTCACTCCCTTCCTCAGCAGTGAGGTCAATGGTGCCACCCTAGTTGAAAAATCTGGAATGAACCTCCCGTAGAACGATGCCGTGCCCAGGAAACCACGCACCTCTCTAACTCGTCTGGGAGTCGGAATATCCAATATTGCTCTCACTTTTTCCGAATCCACATGTAGTCCGTGTTTGCCAATCATGAACCCCAAATACCTCAGCTCTGGCATGCAGAACTGATATTTTTCCCGCTTCAGCGTGACTCCAGCTGCTCCCAGCCGTTGGAATATTCGGTCCAGCACGTCCAGATGTTGCTCGAATGTAGGGGTGACGATGATTACGTCGTCAAGATAAGCAAAAGCGAAGGTTTAAGGTCAGGTGTGATAATTTGGTCGATCAATCTCATCCAAGTAGCTGGGGCGCTGTATAGGCCAAATGGCATACGCCGAAATTGTATAATCCTCGGCCCGGAATAGTAAATGCGGTGAGGGGACGAGACCGTTAATCCATGAAAATTTGCCAATAGGCGCTGCGCACATCCAGACTACTCAGGTATCTTGCATCCCTCAACTTGTCCAAAATTGAATCCATTCGCGGCACTGCGATGCGTCTGGCACGGTCACCTCATTCAATTTTCTAAAGTCGACGCAGAATCGGTGATTGCCATCAGACTTTTTGGCCAGTACTATGGGAAATGACCACGGACTTCTGGACGGTTCCACTACACCCTGCTACAACATGTCCTCCAACTGAGCGTCCATGACTCCCTGTAAGTGAGGAGACATTGGATAGGGCCTTAGTTTTATTGGTCGCTGATCGGGATCTTTCAGTTGGAGACGGTGTACTTCCAGACAAGATGAGCCTAGCCGATCCGGCATCCTTGCCCACCCCCCTGGCCACCAAGTCATCTAGACGACACTTTTCTTCGGGCGTCAGGGTATCCCGGTCTTTCAGGATTTCCTAGTCAGCATCAACTGACACTGGATCTTGATCGCTGAATTGCCAACTGCCGGTCCACAAATTTGGAACAAGCTGCATACGCTTTCAAAAGTACACTCCCAGAATAAGAGTGTGAGGCAGCGCAGGTACCACCAGTACGTCGAGCACCATGTTCCGTCCTTCCAATCCCAACGGCAACTGTATAATTCCAAGACTATCGACGCGCTGACCATTAGCTACACGTATACCCCTCTGATCGAACACCCCACAGACGAGAGAAGCCTAAGTCCTGCAACATCTTCCAGCCTGGACCTCCAACGACCGTCTGCGTCGCACCACTGTCCAATAACCCGACCATCTGAGAACCCAAAACGCCAACGGTCAAGTACGGTCTTTGGTCCTTACTGGCGAACACAAAATCCAACAATGTCGACACCTTCGTTGACACCCCACTGACCGATGTTCTATCAATAGGAATAACTCGCGTGCGGTCTATTGACGGCTCCCCTGTCCGTTTCCCGAACGGCTGGACACTTGGGACAGGTCCTCACGGGCACCTCTGCTTCGCCACATCGGAAACAATACACCCGTCGCGACTCTCGGCAGTCCCGCTGTCTGTGACCCGGTTTTAGACAATTCCAACAGCTGCTCTTCAATGGTTTCGGTTCGACCAGCTTATCGTCCGTCATGCTCATCACAAGGAAGCTCGTTGTCCTGCGCAGACGTATAGGCCAAGTCTGGTTCCATTGCTGCAGTCTTCTTAGGGGGTCTAACAGAGGCATTCGCTATGTCACGCTTGTCATCAATCTGCCGACCAGGCTGTCAGCAACTCAGTCACTGTATTGCAGGTCCTAAACGCCAGAGAGGGTTGATAGTAGAGGTCGATGTTCTCACTCAAAATTTCCAACTTTGACACCTCCGACAACGGTGAATCCAAGCGCTCAAATAGATTCTGCATTGCCGCGAAGTAAATATGGCTCAACTCGCCAGCACCCTGCGTCCTCTTCCGAATCTCCGACAACAACCGTCTATCGTAGCCTCTAGGTAGAAAATTCTGCTTCAGACTTGCGGTCAGGCTTGCAAATCGGATAACGTCTTAGCGTACGAACTTCGCCATATCAAAAGAAAAAAAACTCTAACACCGAAATTCAACAAACTAGAAAAAAAAATCTCGAACACTATTGAAGATCCGAAATTGAATCCTTAGACTACTTGTCGGCTTCTAAAACCTACCCCTGTAGACGGTAACCCTTGGTGCTAACCAAACGACTAAAAGAAAATCCTGAAACGAGATAAGGAAAAAACTCAAGGTCCGAAGGTGTACCTACTTCCTTGATGGTGCGTCAAATCCCCCAACCTGACCAACAATTCTTGAGGTCACTCGGGTCTGGAACGACAAAACAATGTCCCTGATTCCAATCAAGCTGCACAAAATGAAAAACAAGAGAGAAAAAAAAGACATAACCGATCGTTCCAAAAATACAACTGGGCCCAAGACGTTGGCGCGCCAATTTGCAACGATACCTTCGCAATGAACAGAGGCAGTTGCTTTAGAGGGGGGATTTGTCTCAGTACAGGTTAGGGGTGTCTCTGGTTAAAGCAAAAACCAACAAATAAAATGTAACGATAGATATCCAATTCAATCAAGTTAAAAAGAAAAAGAACAACTTTGAACAGTTATTATTGAACGAATAAAAGAGAAAGAAGATGATAACAAGAGTAATTTAGAATAAAAACAAGGAGTTGAGATAATTTTGCCTTGACGCAACTCTTAGCAGTCGAATTAAACAAATCTTCGGGCCACGAGCCAAGTTTCTGCGGCAGCGGAAATAAAATCTCTCAATACAAAAACGCCTGAAAAAGTATTTGTCGCCTCATGGCGGCCGCGCTGCCATTTCTTCGTGCTGATTTTCACCTATTCCAGTGATTCCAAACCAACGAAATAATTTTTGGAACCCCAAATTTCTACATGACTTTTCACCCATTACATGTTATCTGCCATTGCTTCTTATCTCTGTAAGTTCACAGGTCTAGCCTCAGCGTCAAATTCTCATGGTTTAATTTAGTGCCATCTTTCGAGGACATAGTTTGACTGTGTCGTTCCATAAAATTTTTCCCAGTAGTTTTTTCACATTTTTTTCCAGACAATGCGAAACAAATCACAACACAGGATGCAAAATGCTTCCGCTGTAGCTTGCTTGTGATCGCTTTTCAATGAAAATTGTCATCTCAGCTGTAAGTCGGCCTTCAGTGGCCTTCACAAATTGCGGCTTCACGAAACCGTTTGAAAACTCATTGTTCGAACTCCGAACCAACAGAAACTATAAACGGAGCTAATTACTCATGCAAAAGGAATTTGACTTTCAGAACATTGTGTGTGTCATTCATTACCCTCCTCTTTCGACGTACATGCACCATAAACTCGTACCTACGTACGCGTACTACAAGGGTAATTTATCATCGCGCTGTAAATCACATGACATTGCGTCCTCTACTGATGTATAGTGTGTGTAATGGTGTAACAATACAAATTGCATGTTTAACAATAACACCCCAACTTACGCACACATCATGCAACAAAAACCTGAGGGGGGTTGCTGAGGGTTAAAGTCGCCGCCAGTCGTCGGCATGATACGGCTTCCTCGTTCCTTGTGCCGGTATAATGCCGTACTCGCGTACAGCCGGTGCATGCGGCTGGTGGTATATAGCGTTTCGGCATATAATAGCCTGAGCGAACTTAAATAAGAACTAATGTTCTGCATGTTAGCCGGAAAGTCGGTGGAGCAAATAATAAGCCGAGGGATCGCGCGCGTTTTGTGTATGCTGATGATGGTATGGAAAAGTAATGGTGTAGGTTGTAGGTGTAGTGAACATGACAGGAGACATGGCGACAAAAGAAAACTATTTGTTCAGTTTTTGTGGTTAAGTAACCATGCGAAAAGCCGATAAGAAGTAACTGTGTACCTGGAACGATAGCATTATTCATAAACAAGCGAAAGCATTGATTGAAGTAGGTAATAGTATATTACGTAACAAGAGTAGTAAGTAGCATATTACGCACGCAGGGAAAAGTTGCACACGAGCGAACGTAGCGAAAATTTGGTAGGTATATAATGAGTTGATGCCAGTTGATCAAAGTCGCCACAATTATAATCATATTTATTTTGATTCATGATTTCTATTGAATGACAAAATTTTCACTTGACAAGCAGTTAGTTTGGTTTCTCACTGTGTCAATCCGGCTCTTTGTTTATACAGTCATTACATTCCCTGATGAGGATTTTTTTTGAATGTCATGTCGCTGTCATCAGACGAAGAATATGTTCCACAAAAATATCCATCAAGCGGACAATTTGCTAAAAGAATAAAGTCCTGGACGATCTCAAGAAAAGACGCCGAAGAAGCTGGGCCATCGGAGACAGCAAAAAGCTCGGTCTCGTTCGTGGATACCCCTTTGACGCAACTGACATGCCACTGCGGAAAATCGTTCAAAAACGCGACCGGACTTGGAATTCATCACTCCAAAATGCATAGAAGCACTGACACAGAAGATGCAACACTCAATAACAGCTCGAGTAAACTTCGGAGTGGAAAAATAAATGAAAGAAACGAGATCAACAACAATGTAACAGCCATGCTTTGCCCATTGGATACACCGCGGCCCGAAACAAAACAACAAGTGGACGAGGCATTACCAACATTACTCTCTTCTTGTCCACATTGCGGGAAAAAATACAGAAGTGTAAAGATACATATAAGCAAAGCTCATCCAAATGAACACCGACAACAAATTACAGAGCGTTATATTGAGGAGATTCCAGCTCTCAAAGTTGATCAAGACGAGACCGAAAGCTATCCACCCTCTGCAGAATTCGAAAAATACCTACAAGATCTCTCTGAATGGAACAAAAAATTCTCTCTTGCGTTGACTGACAAAGAATTCGACAACACAATCAAAGCCTTTCAGTCCTTCATAGCCTCGTCGCTAAAATACTTTCCTGGGCCAAAACATCCAGCGACACGTTACTATGAATTGAGAAAAAAACGGAAAAGTACAATGGTTCAGACTAACAATAATTTCAAGAAGACAAGTAATCCTGAAAGAAAAACGAAAAGGGACAGGCAAAAAAGGAAAGAAAAATACCTGTACGAAAGCGTACAATTCAATTTCTACAACAGACGACGTGTGGCTGTGAGAAAAGTTATGGACAACACAAAGCAAGAAGTATGCAGCATTCCATTGGATATCCTCACAGCAGCATTTTCTGAACGTTTTGGTACAGAAAACAACACAACATCCCAAACTACCGGCGAAGATGCTTACGACATGAACTTCAATCAAACTGACACATCTATGACTGACACCGACAATGAGATCATTCTTGAAGATATTCAACAATCCATCAAATTAATCAAAATTGACACTGCACCTGGTCCAGATCGAATCATTTTACGTTCACTTAAATCGAAACAAGTAGCTGAAATACTCCTCCTGTTGACAAATAGAATCATAAACACCGGATACGTCCCAACTAGCCTTAAAAATGCAAGAACGATATTGATTTTCAAAGGAAGTGATCCGAGTATGACCAGTAACTGGCGTCCGATATCAATTTGCTCCCTGATAAGACGTATTATTGAAAGAGTGATCATCAGAAAGATCTCTCCATTTATTACATTTAATCAAAATCAAAGAGGCTTCACATCAACACCTGGCACCTTTATTAACTCTAGCATACTACAAGGCATTCTAACAGCCGCTAAGCAGCAAAAGAAAGACATGACCACTATGTTCCTCGACATAAGCAAAGCATATGACAACGTTGGTTTGAAACAAATAGAGAAAACTGTGAATGCCACGAAAATCCCATCTAGATTCAAACGACTTATAATAGAACTTCAAAGGGGAAACTCCATCCAAATCGAAACCAGCCTAGGGAAAACGAAACCAATAGAACTGAAGAGGGGTCTTCTTCAAGGAGCGCCACTTTCTCCTATTCTCTACAATATGTGTACAGATCACATCCTAAGTGATATCTCCGAGCCAGGAATTGCCGAGTTTTATGGTTTTTCCATCTGTGACTCTGTACCAAAAATCTCCATTATGGGTTTCGCAGACGATACGGTATTGGTTGCTAATAATGAAGATTCTGCCTTCTTTCTGTTGGGAATGGCTCAGCAACGATTTTCAGAGATAGGCCTTTCTCTCAATGATTCGAAAACACAAATCATCCATATCCGCCATGGACAATTAATTGAAAAGGAGTTCTTTATTAATAACACCATTGTCAACTCTATTGGTAACGATAAAACAGTCAAATATCTAGGAGTATCTTTCAACAACACAATAATTTTCAATGAATCAAAAATCATCAAGGACTTGAATGAAAATATACGACAAGTGGTCAGTTCTCCATTTTTACATCAAGACCAGAAGATTACAGTACTCAACCAGTATATATGGCCAACCCTTGTATATCCCTACCAAACAACTCCAGCTCACATGATGCCTAAATCATTTCTCAACAACTTGGATAAAATGATAAAATCAGCGGTGAAAGAAGTTCTTTGTATTCCGTCCGACACACCAGACCACCTGTTGTACTCACCTCGCACTCATAAAGGGCTAGGACTCATAAAAGCTTCTTGGGAAGCCTTCCTACAGAGGTTCAATATCTGCAAAACTTTGGAGAAATCCGATAACCAACTTGTTCCACGGATCATGAACCTAACAAACGAGAAACAAATATGTCTGAAAGCCCTGAATTTGACTGCTTCTGAAGATCTTGAAATTAGCACGGAAGATTCTTCTCTTAATTCTACGAAAATTAGGAAGATACTACGCCTGAGGGAATTCTCGCAGTGGTGTAAATTGCCCCACAAGGGCCGTGGAGTCATACTATTTGCAGAATACACACCGGCAAATTCCTGGATGTCAACCAGAAAGGGCCTGACGAGCTCCGAATACACCGAAGCAATTAAAATGAACGGGAACGTAACGGCATGCAGAGCCACCCCAGGACGAAGCCAAGACGGCAACCGATGTCGCCGCTGTAGTGTCGGCATTGAGAATAATGTAGCTTTTGAAACATTGCCGCACATTCTTGGTGTATGTCCATTTGGTGAAGCTCTTCGCAATGCACGCCATCACACAATCCGAGCATCCCTTGCGAAAATTCTCAAAACCAAAGGCTGGGAAACACACGAAGAGGTACCGGGTTTGGCAGACAACGGCAGCTGGCGAAGAGTTGACGTCCTTGCCATCGACAGAAAGCGACGGAAAGGATACATACTAGATCCAACTATAAGATTTGAAGATAGCAAAGAACAACCTGAAGCTGTTCATGTTGAAAAGCGAACCATTTATGAACCGACTATATCTTATTTTAAAACAAAATATGATATAGATAGTATTCAGGTGTTCGGGTACCTTATAGGAGCTCGGGGAACCATTCCCAAATTTTTTATCACAAATTTCTGTCAGTTATTTAATGTATCGACCAGAAGGGCAAAGGATATCGCATTATCCGCACTCAAGGATTCCATCAGAATTTTCAAACACCATATGTTCTCAATTTAAAATTTAACTCTATGTATAAATTCCAACTTATCAAATTATTTATTCAACTTAATTAGAAAATTCACTATGATGCGGTATCCTTTGTCTTAGGCAATCTATTTTATATAGAAAGGTGTTAATTTATTTTATTTGAATAAATTATTTATATATACAAGGTCATTTCATTAATAAGGCAATTTTATATTATATTGAAATGATCAACCATCTTCGAGAACGTTGCGGGACAATTCTACGATAGAAGATTACGCGACTGACATCTTTTGATATCTAAATTTACTGAATTGTATACTTAGTTAGTTCAATTATTAGTTCCAGGCCTAAGAATGAACCCATTTTGTATTGAGAATCAAGATTAAGTAATTATGATAAACAAGGTATAGCAGATTCAGTTTGGATTGGATCTCTGTCGTATGAACGATTCAATCAAGCTAAGAAAAAACTGAACTGGTACAAAAAAATGTTCCGCTGCCTACTAATTGCGCCCTTAAGTATACCCATCCCCATCTATTTCGATTAAGAAACCAAATTCCAATCTCCACGCATTGACTCTTGAAGGTTCACCTCACGAAACCTCGGAGAATCAGTTTCTCGTTACTTTTGGTCTGCCATGCACAAAACGTCATCGGACAAAAAAAGACGCATCACAAGAGAGCCAAGACGAAGATCGACAGCTAATCTATGCGTCGTTATTTTTTACAACGCGCCGTGAAATTAGACGCCTCCGATATTTTTGGGCAAAGTCATCCTCGTTCTGGCTCTTTTCCCGATATCCACCTATAGCTACTGATGATACTCTTCGGTGGCACAATACGTTTCCACCTATAATACCTCTACCTATAGCTGCTACCTTCCCTCTTAGAGCTTTCAATCAATCGCTTCGCACACATATTAACGAGAAGAACAGATAAGAAAAAGTTTCTCACAAAACATCTTTTTTGGACATTGTTATAGTTGTCCAAGCATCAGAAGAGATGTGGATGGTGATGATGATGATGGAAAAAAAATCCAAGAATTGTGTCACGTTCTCGAGAGTCTCTGACACGGCTATTTTTCGTACATCCATTCGCATTAGTTATGGGTATGCTGGTGTTTGAAATTGAAAATATTCTTTGGGGCAATATACAACATTTGACACAGGTTATTATTACGAAATACTTAGCGCCAATACATTGGTATTGAAGGTAATTGGTAGTTCAATCGGCCGTAGACTTAGAAAATCAAACTGCGGCATTGCTGATTTTGTTAGTTCTTGGAACTGGAACAATTACCTTTCCAGTATTTTTTAATCATTCTGCACTAATTTAGCCCGTACGGCAAACGTCAAACGGCATGACGCTGTTACAAAAAATACCCTTACTCCCAGACGTCCTATTTCAAGAACAATTTGTCGCAAAAAAATGGCTTCATATAAAATTGTTGCCATTTTTTTTCCCTTGTAAATTGCACGGTAATGATCTCGTTAATGAAACGTCAAAATTTTCTTCAAACTCCCTTCTACATAACCAATCTGTAATTTATTGCATCTGGGGGCAGCTTACGCGATGCGTGCTCGAGTTCGGCGAGCTTTCGCAGGTCCGTGCCCACCAAATCCAATTTGATAATTTTATTTTGACGGAATGGGATCGTAATGAAGTTTGGACGAGTGTATCACCACTCGGGGGAGCGTTTTCGAGAGCACCAGCGCCATCCGTCTCTTTTCCTCTTTTGCATTCACGTATATAATACCGATGATGCCCGCGACAAGTTCGTATATCTGCAGTTCCCGTCCTTGTTGCGCTAACACGCCAATAATGTCAATACTGCAAAGTTGAAATTGTTTTTTGATTGAGTTTTTCTTCGCTCGCGACGTAGCTTGCGTCGCTCTCGCCCTCCCCGTTCTCGCCTCTCCGCTCCACGTTCAATTTTTCCTATTATCGTAACGGAGACATCAAGAAGCTGTATATTGTAGGTATAGGTACCCATTCTGACTTGAACGGTTATTTTCATTTTCTTGTTGATCGGCGATTTGAAAATTCGTATCTATAAAATAGATGTTTTTCCAGGAAAACCTTGTTCCTTCCACTTAAACGTTCACACTGGGTGAAGCAATTCGGAGTTGGATTGTAATACTGATGAATATCACGAGAAATGCGAATAAAATGTTGACAGATCTGGCTCCCTAAAATGCAATTTCAACTTCAAAATTGTGAGGTGCAGTTTGTTAAGTAGCCTTGGATGAATGTTCGAAAAAATGTTCAGTCCGGATGCTAGTTGAAAGTACCTTGTATTTTTTGATGAGAAGATGCCACTCGGTGGAAATATTCGTTGCATCGTACTCTTCCGATCCAGAAAGGTAGCCATCAGCGCCATCCATGCCGGCGGCGTATACAGGGTGATACAGAAAAAAAAGTTAAAAAATTATATTCAATTGACCGAAACATGTGGAGACGTGTAACTCACCACATACATTGACTATTTTATGCTTATGAAGTCACAGCAAACTGTTCTTGATTACCTTGAACCGTCTTCAAAATGTAGGGGAAAACCAGAAATAAACAAGAACACTCTTTTTTCCATGAATAAGTAATTCTTCGAAATATTGACACAATACTTGATATTTTCACAAAAAGTAATGTGAGAAATAATATGAGCTGGGTAGCCCATTCCTAAGCCAACCATTCCCAGAAATACGATTGTCAACTTTTTTTTCATCTTGAGCACCATCTTGAATCTGCCCTGTGAGGCATCGTTGAAAAAGTGATTGGTTATAATAATAATGGTAATATGTAATCAATTCAATCCAATTCATTAATTCCTGCTTTACAGCTTTGAATGGCTGCCGCCATAACACAACTATTATCCTTATTACAATTCAAAAAACAATCTCACAACTCATTGAAAACTCACCAGCTCGTATTTTTCTTCATTTTTCTTTCTTCCTACACTCTTCTCATCCATGCCAGACCTCTCCCGTCCTCTTTTAGTATCTCCTTTTCCGTTCCTCCGTCTCTCAAAATTTCTTCACAGGTTCCTTTTAGGTGGGTTATTGTTTCTTCTTCAATTTCGCATATTCTGCACTTCTTGTCCTCTTCCTTTCTTCAAAATTGACTGTTCAAAGTACCGTTTCCACATCTGTATCTTGCAATAATCTTCATTCCTGCTCTACATGTTGTACTTGTAAAGTATTTGGGTGTATCTGTTGCCATAATATTCTTATATACTGCGCAGTATCTCGTGCTGTCTATTCTTGACCTCTGCAGTTGCTTTTGCACTTCCATATCCCTGCCCTTCAATTCCTCCATTATACTTTCTCCTATCCCAACATTCATGTCTGTCCATTCCAGACTTGCTCCATTCCTCTCATAATATTGCCTTCTATCCTTTATCCATGTTGCTGTCTTGACCCTACTTTCTCTTGACTCGCGCGCTGCCTCCTTCAGTATCGCACACTCGCTCAATTGCCATATTTTCTCTTCAAACTTCACTGCTCTTTTTCCCATCTTTATTCTCATTAAGTCCCGTTTCGTTTTTTCCAACACAATGTAGCTTGGCGTATTCCTTTGCAGTCCCAAAATCCATTTCAAGTACTTGATCTGCAGCCCTTCCACTTTTTCTCGTTCTTTCCATCCCCAGATTTTTACTCCATACAGCATAATGCTTTTAACAAGTGAGTCGAACATCATCAATCTCAATCGGTATGCATATTTGAATTTTCTTTCACCTATCCCCCATACTTGACACATGGCTTTGTTTGCTTTCTTGCATGTTTCTCTGATATGCGCTTCGGTTCCGTTATTTTTCTGCAAGTTGTATCCCAGATATTTGAACTCTCTCACTTCTTCAACTATATCTTCATTCCATTTCCAAACTTCCTTATTCTTCTTTCCACGTCCTTTTTTGAATATCATAATTTTTGATTTTTCCACGTTGAGTTCAAGTTTTCTTTTGTTCAAATATTTCCTAAATCTCTCCATCATCTGCCTCATCTCTTCTTCTTTGGCAGCTGAGAAAACTATGTCGTCTGCATATGCCAATGACCATATTTTTCTACTTCCCACCAGCACTCCTCCATCCTGTCCCATTCGTAACACTTCCTCCAGATCAGCAATATAAACCGAAAACAAAGTCGGGCTCAATGGGCATCCCTGTCTCAGTCCTTTTTCTGTCCAGAATTGAGTCGTTTCCTCTTCTCCTGCTCTCACTATGTTCACTGTTTCCTGGTAAATTTCTTCTATTCTGTCAACCAGCTTACTTTCTATTCCAATCTTTCTCATCTGTTTCCATAGTTCCGTCCTTTCCACGTTGTCGAATGCCGCTTTAAGCTCTGCAAAAAACGCTATCACCCTTCCTCCTGGCTTTAACAGCTCCTTCTCATTGACGTAGTTTAGCACATAGATATTATCCATCGTACACCTTCCCCTTCTGAGCCCCGCCTGTCCATATGGTAAGATCTTTTTTTTGTCTAGTTCTTCCTTCAGTCTCTGGTTCAGTGCCATAGCGTAAATCTTATATGCTGTGTTGAGAAGGGTTATCCCTCTGTAGTTTTTCATTTGTAGCGTATCTCCTTTCTTGAAAATCGGAAATATCAATCCTTCTCTCCAGCTCTTTGGTATCCCTGCTCCATTCCACACTCTATTCAGTAGTTTTGTCAATTGATTAGTTATCTCTTCCGTTCCATACAACCATGCCTCATTTTTCATTCCATCTGATCCTGGTGCTTTTTTTCTCTTTAGTCTTGATATCTGAACTTCCACTTCTTCCCTGCTCATTACCTCAATCTCTTCCACTCTTTCTATCTGCTCATCTCGGATATCCTGACTTCGTGTTTCTTTTTCTTCCAACAAGTTCATGAACTGTCGTCTCCAGTCTTCTATTTTTATTTCTTCGTTAATTCTCTGTCTGGTTTTACGTTCCCTGTTAATGAATTTCCACGCTTCTTCTCCAGTTTTTATATTTTTGAGGTTTTCTTCTGTCCTTTTCTCGTTAGCCGATTTTTTATCTTTGCACATTTTTTTGTATAAATTCAGTTCTTGTAAATAATTTTCTTTTGTTATAGTTGCCTTCTTCCACTTTCTCAATAGTTTTCTCACTACGATTTTCTTTGTTCTGCATTCCTTATCCCACCATTCATTCCTTCCCACATTCCATTCCGCGGTTTGTTTTGTCTCCCTCATTATTGCTTTATCCATTATATTAGCTCGTTCCATTCATCTTGTATATCTTTCTTATTTTCAAATTTGGCTCTAGACAATCTTTCCTTATACTTAATTATACCAATCTCATTCCAATTCTCTATTATTCTTGTTTTCATCTTCCTCGCCTCTCTGGTATTTTTTCTTTCCACTTTGAGTGTGACATTCAATAATTGATGGTCTGATTCGATTCTGCTGTCAACCTTGAAATTTGTCACTTTTGTTACAGCTTCGGCATTTACTATAGCATAATCTATAACTGATTCTCCCCTGGTTCCAATATATGTATGTTCCCCCTCAGCATCACCTTCCACGTTGCCGTTCAACATATTCCAGCCTCTATCCTCCGTGAACTCTACCAGTGCTTTTCCTTCAATGTTGATTATCCGATCTTTCGACCTCCTTTCTTTCTTCTCTTCCTCGCTATATTCGTACCATCCACCCCAACCTGCTGTTCGGGCATTGAAATCTCCACCGATTATCAAATTCTCTTCTTGTAGCTCTTCCACGTATTTTTCCAAGTTTTCTCTGCATTCCTTCATGTTTGTTCTATTATAAACTGTAACTATCCTGAAGATTTCGCTTCCTACTATAATTCTTCTTTCCTGTATGCCATCCGCATAGTCATCGCCTCCACTCAATTCCACCTCATTTAAGTTTTTTCTGATTCCCGTCGATATTCCTCCCATTATTATTGTTTGAATCCTATTGTTGGGTGTACGTTATTAGTGTAATAAAAATTCAGTCTTTTCCAACAAGTTCCTTTACTATTCGAACCGGTTTTGGACTAGTTGCAGTCCATCATCAGCTGTGGAACTAATATTAGCTAGCTATGCTAATGTTAGCTAACCTCCTGGCGCAATGAAAATGAACTGTATACACGTGACAAAGTTAATCCTAATTATTTCTAGTCATCTTTAAATATTAGTTCCACAGCTGATGATGGACTGCAACTAGTCTGAAACCGGTTCGAATAGTAAAGGAACTTGTTGGAAAAGACTGAATTTTTATTACACTAATAATTCCTCCCATTGCTCTTCCCATGCTCCTTTCTCTCTTTGCGTATTGGTGCTTCCAGACATATTCCTTTGGCAGTCTATTTTCTATCTTTGCAACTTTGAATTCCTCTATCCAGGTTTCCGTCAGACATATGACATCAAAGCTTTTCAAATACTTCCAAAATTCTTCATCTTTATTACTAAACATTCCCGCTACATTCCAAAATATAATTCCCATATTATTGATGACTTCTTCTTTCTGGTTGTTATGTTTTTCCGTGTTTCGTCCTTTGTTCCTTGTTTCTCTTGTCCCATTTCTTTGCCTGGTCGTTATTGATATTTGTTCACCCGTAGCTACTGTCCGTTTTTTGAGCTTCTAGTACCATTGGTTGCCTCTATAAGCCGTTGCTCTTTCCGGTCCCATTTCATCATCTTCTCATTCATTTCCAGCTTCTGAAAACCAACCCTGACTTTTGCTCCGTTTCTCTTGGCCTCTCTTGCTATATCTCTGATCTTTTTCTGTATTTCTCTCTCTCTCTCTCTGATGGTAATATGTAATCATTGCATCGTGAAAACAACCTTCTCATCATAATTTAGTGACCTCTTCGGCGGGAAAGAATTGTCATTCACGTATTTTTTGGCTCTTCAAAGCTTTAGTGCCCATGATGGCATTTGCAACATCTGGAATGGTGAATGTTACGCATTATGAACCTTCATGTACTTTAAGGTAGCCTACCAAGTTCCACCATCATCAATTGAGAGGTTTGTTCTTAAAAGCTGCTTGAACAAAATTTGTGTCGTTTTTTTTTATGAAAAATACAAAATATTGGGTCTTCCACCCTTACTTGATCCCTCACTGAGGATAGCCTGAAACCGAAAGTCCCCGAATTTTTCATGATAATGGTTCAGTGGGAAGTGCTCTTCAATGTTTAGTTGTCAAAAATTGCATAGTTGCGTTCAGATTCCAGACAGAGAGCGACAAAGAAGTTCATGCAGTAAAAAAAGACATAAATTACAGTTGAGAAAAAACTAGTCCAGAGCTAGACTGAAAGCTGTCTGGAGACCTTGCTTTTTATAACATGGATGTGCAATTTGGTACACTGTTAGAGCCTTAAGTTAGTAATGTTTCAAGTCTTTCACCCACGCTTGAGAGTCTTACAGAACCTGTGTATTGCGGGAAGCCTATCTGAAAGGGACATTTTCGGGATTTTTCCGTTGCATTGAAAGTTGTGTCTTTTTGCACTGTATGAACTTCTTTGTCGCTCTCTGTCTGGAATCTGAACGCAACTATGCAGATTTTGACAACTACACATTGAAGAGCAGTTCTCAGTGAACCATTAGCATAAAAATTTTGAAGACTTTCGGTTTCAGGCTTTCCTCAACGAGGGATCAAATAAGGGTGAAAGATCCAATATTTTGCATTCTCTATAAAAAAAAAGAACAAATTTTGTTCAAACAGCTTTTAAGAACAAACCCTTCAATTGATGATTGCAAAACTTGGTAGGCTACCTCAAAGTACATCAAGGCTCATAATGCGCAACATGTTTTACAATTCCAGATGTTGCAAATGCCATCATGGGCACTAAAGCTTTGAAGAGCCAGAAAATACGTGAATGGCAACTCTTTCCCGCCGAAGAGGTCACTAAATTATGATGAGGAGGTTGTTTTTAGGATGCAAGGATTACATATTACCATTATTATGATAACCAATCACTTTTTCAACGATGCCCCACAGGGCAGATCCAAGATGGTGCTCAAGATGAAAAAAAAAGTTGACAATCGTATTTCTGGAAATAGTTGGCTCAGGAATTGGCTACCGAGCTCATATTATTTCTAACATTACTTTTTGTAGAAATACCAAGTATTGTGTCAATATCTCTAAGAATCACTTGGAAAAAAGAGTGTTTTTGTTTTATCTTTTGTTTTTCCCCTACATTTCAAAGACGGTTCAAGGTAATCAAGAAAGGTTTACTGTGACTTCATGAGCATAAAACAGTCAACATATGTGGTGAATTACACGTCTCGGGTCGGTGCTTCGGTTATTTTAGTATAATTTTCCAACTTTTTTTTCTGTTTCACCCTGTATACGCTGCCGGCATGGATGGCGCTGATGGCTACCTTTCTGGATCGGAGAAGTATGATGCAAAGAACATTTCCACCAAGTAGCATCTTCTCATCAAAAAATGCAAGGTTCATTCCATTTTATGCAACTAGCATCCGGACTAGTATGGCTTAGGTAGAAGAAGGGGAAATACGCTGGGTCGTAACTTTTTTTGCGATCACTGTGACAACTAAAATTATTACCCTTCCCATCACTACCATTCCAGCACCGGTTGCTAGTCTATTCGCATGAGTTCTGGAAAGGTCTATTGGCTTCGCGTATATTCTGGCCAGCTCTTAATGCACGGCTCCTCCACCAAATGTTGAGATATGTGTCCTATTCGCGCGTCGTGATCTCCCGCAAGTTTTTCAACACCGCCCTCCTTATGCTTGTTCAAGCATCTTGTTGTCACCCCAATACCATTCGAGTCAGCCCAGGTGAACAACTTAACAATTCTTATCTTGGCTGTAGGGGCTCTATTGATCCGGTACACTTGTGATCTAAGAATCAGTTTGACGCTAACCACTATGCTCTACTTTCAAGTTACACACGGGCTTAAAAAGATGGACACAGGAAAACTCACCAACTAAACTCGTACTCCACACTATGCTACATGCCAGCTGAAGCTAGCTTAAGAGGGCACTCAAGAAGGGGGTAGCAAATCCCTCGAAACTCTCAAGAAAATGGAGACGTAAGAGAAGAGGGGTTGGGAAGCAAAATACAGCACATTGGTTCGACTTTATTTCAAACAAAACTCAAAAATGGGGCAATGCGAAGTTACAATTTTATAATACAACAAATACAGCGGCGAAATGCCGTCAGCTAATTGACAAAAAATTGAATGTAGGTCTATTAAGCTTATTCCATACTACTTCGAACTAAGAAAATGAACAAAACTTCCCTGTTTCGGTGCCAGTGCGTCCTCCAGCCGTTACGAACTGTGTATGCGTCCTCCGGTCGAAGCAATTCGGCCGGCAAGCCTCCAGCGGCACCGCCATTCACCAGATGTGGCCCCCTACTTCGAAACACGACAGGCGAGCTCTTGCCGGAGAGCGGTGAGGGCATTGGTGGTGAGGGCGTCACAAATCTTACAGTTTTCTGTAACCCAACTGATGGTAGTCGATTCGACTTGAGCAGGCCACGTCCGATTGTGCGACGGCACTGAAAAACACAAATCAGATCAGAAAACACTCGACACAGCGGCACATAGTGAGATGAATACTTAAAGTAAATATGATCAAACAAGCTGGTACCGGCTTGCACTAAAAACATGCAGTTGTAATTTGAATGGTCCCATTTGGATCTTTTCCACATCCACTGTTCTCAACTCTTTGTTTGCCTCAACTTTCCCCTCCCTCGTGAGCCAATTTGATTTGCTTATTTGGAAAGTGGGGGAAATGGTGGGAAGTGGAAACGGTTACGTTCGAAATGACTAGCGGTCCATTTCTAGCCTAACGTGTTTTGCAACAACTCATTATAGGTGAAGGGCATAGATTTCGTCGTGCAGCTCAAGTTCTTTTCTCCTGTAGCTATGTGGACGATGTGGTGTTTGGAACTCTCTCTGTCACCGACGCCATTTCTTCACGAGTTGATCGACCCTTTGAAATCTGGCGGTTTTGAGCTTTGCAAGTGGGCAAGTTCCAATAAAGAGGTCGCTGAACATCTTACAAACCATTTTGCGCGAGTTTCTCCATTTTCCGGGATCCAACTGTGTCATAAAGGTCCTGGGCCTATCTTGGGATCTTGTTTCTGGTTATTTTTGTCAAACGATTGTTCCTGGAAGCGACCAACCAATCAAACGTAATATTCTTCCAGAGATTGCTCGCATGGATGATATCAACGGATATTTGGGTCCTGCTATTTTCCAGCTCAAAAATTTGATGCAATTTCTTTGTTTGGCTAAACTTGATTGGGATGATCCATTGTCACCTGAGCTTCATCATCGTTGGAAGATAGTTCACGTTGAGCTGAATTTGATTTCCCAGATTCGAGTTCAGCGCTGTATTGTGCCTCCTGTTATTCAGCAAGCTTTGGTTGTTAGATTCTGTGCCCGCAGTTGTTCACTTGAGTACTGTAGCTTCCAATAAATAATGCTCCTTGTCATCTTCTTGAAGCCAAAACTCGTGTTGCACCCCTCAAGACTATGACGATTCCTCGCTTGGAATTGTCAGCAGCTCTTCTATTGTCTCGTTCGGTAAAGTCGGTTGAAAGTCGCCGACAAGACAACTCACCGACAAGAAAACTCACCAACAAGACAACTCGCCGAAAAGACAACTCACCGACAGGACAGTTCATCGACAGAACGACTCACCGACTGGACAACTCAACAACAGGACAACTCATCACCAAAAGAACTTATACAATAACACTTAACAACTCGTGAAAATGATCAAAATATTGTCACGAGTAGAAAAGGGTCTGCCCTTTGCTACTCGTGGACTGTTGGCTCACTCTTCACTTATTGTTTTGCACAGCTGAAACGGGAAGGTAAATGGAACTCGAGCATGCTAACATAATACAAGTTCATTAATTACTATAAAATGATTCCACATCACACTACTTACATGACAGTTATAACTTTGGGACTGAGGGCACAACCTCAGTCCCTTGAACCGACCGTCTGCCTTTAACTCGCAGTACTTCTTACTACCACCGAACCCGTCGAAAGATCATCATAGAATCCTCATGGATCCATCCCCGTGTACCCGCGTATGTCAGTCTAATCAGGTCGATGCACGTTTCCTCGTGCTTGGTGAATCCGGCATACCACGGCGGTTATGAACTAAGAATTGTGCTGCCCTTGCAGCATTCAGCATTTCCTGTGGCAGCTCGTTGCTTTCGCTGAAGGCGACTTATGAATTATTATAATTTATACCTAATAAAATATTTCGTACTCAAGGGATGAGCCTTTCGTTATGGCCCTTCCGTCATGTTCATGACAATATTGTAGCATGGTTTAAAAAAACTTTTGTACCTCCAACTTTCAGAGACCCCTGCGACAACCTACAGAAAATCTGTTTAGAAAACTGATTTGGTATTGTGATATACTTCCTTCCCTACATTAAATTGATTAAGCTGTGTTACGTCTAGTGACCCTAAGTCATGTTTTGTTGTGCCGTAGATTTCAATAACCTTCACCTGAGTTATTTAAATTAATTCCCCGATACATCAAATTCCCGTCGTGCTGATACCTCAAGCCTACTATAGTAGTAGCCTCACGTTCTTTGAAAGGGGATGAATTGAATAAACCTTGAAAAATAAACAAAGTCATTGACCACACCTCAACTTCATTACAAATTGGCAACCATCGCCAATTTGATTAAGTTCACCTTAATTATTCATTTCATAATTTCCAGACGTGCTGACATCAGCTAGCGTTGAAAATTATTCAAGTTTACATTCGGTTTCTGGAAGAAAAGTACATCCTAATTACGTGCGCAATCTTACGACGAATTTGTTCAACCCTTTCAAGTTAATTTCGTTCTCATTCTTTCTAATTTGCCGAACTATTGATGAACCCATTTCCTAATGCACTAGGATTTTAATTTCGTGCTTAATTTATTAATCCTTTGTCCAGTTTTGATCTCAGCCCTTTCCTCCTTCTCGTCCATTTTCACTGGTACGAAAAGAAATCTTTACTATTTGATTGTACTCAGAGAGAGAGATGGTTGTTCATTAAGTATTGTCTTGTTATTTCGAAATCATAGCCATTATTTTGATTATCGATCAAATAATTTACGTGAAATTTAGGGTTTACATTCCATAGATTTTTATTCAGCTGGTGCTGTAGTTTGACTTACAGCCTCATCCAACAACTCTATTTTGAGCTGGGTTATATGAATCCACTCAAATCTACACTCCGGTCTGGGGTGCAGTTTATTGCAATGAGCCTCCAATTAAATAGGCTGCAAAAAATTATGTTATGTTCCTTTCTGTCTTGAAGTATTTTCGAAACGACACTGAATTTTTTGGCATTGTTCTTGAGAGGTTCTCTTTGTTTTGGAATGCTAGCTTATAAAGTGTTGAGTCTCTTATTCTATGGGGTAAACAACGCGTAATCGTGATTTTGCCCAGATTTGATTTGCATAAATACTGCTAGTGCTTGTATCAAGCTGATAGAGTCTACAAAATCATGCTTTGTAGGAAGCTAAATCTCTTTCGAAAGGGTTACTGAGGTTTTCACCCTTTTTTCTGGCTTCTTGACGGTGGGTAGCTGAAACAAGGGGCCGCATTCAAAAGCTCAAAGCAACTACAGGGAATTGAAATCGGCTTGACGCTTATCATGGCCGTTGGAAATACCAAACAAAACCTACTATCATTTTATGAACAAATAATTACCTCAAGCCCCATCCAATAATAAGCATTTGATTACAATAGAAATCAGACTTGCCTCAAATATTCTCATTCCTCGTCACTGATGCACTACAATCAATTACAGTGTTTTAGCACTTTTTCTTATTTATTCTTCTTGAAAAATACAAGTTTTTCTTCTCCCGCACATTCGCCGTTCTTGACTGCTACCACGCGGATCCTCTCTACCCTCGTCGCTACTCTCGGACCGCTTCTTATTTCCTGCCCCATTCCCCCTCACGTCTCATCCCCAAGCCTACCAATCCAATGCGCCCGCATACGTTTCCTGACTCTCCATCACCTCGTGTGCAGGCGGCAAAGTCGATATTCTCGCATTCCTCAACCAAAACTAATTTGTCCCAAATTATAATTTCCCCTTCGTTTTTATAATTTTAAGCTGCCCCTTACAGTATGTCTGAGTCCATACTACAACTCTGCCAGGTGGCATTCCTTGAACACAAAACACAAAATGCAAAGTGAATCGCTCTAAAGACAACTTGGAGATGTTAAAGCCGTGTACATGGACCTCGTCAGGTCCCAGTTGATTTTTTTTTTGTAGACCCGGTCAGATCATGTCAGACAATTGAGTTTCTTGATTCGAAAACAACTTTTACATGGTAAAGCCGTGTAGCATCGTATGGGGGTCAGCACCATCGTTCGCACTGCGCGACATACGTGGGTCTTGCATTTAACAATCATTATTTGTTTTTGAGACGAGAATCTGGGCGCCCACAGTGGGACTTGAACTCATGACCTCTGGTGTGGTAGTCGAACGCGCTGACCATCACACCACAAACTCCTTAAGTCAGACAAATGAAGTTCTTTGATCCAAAAACAACAGAAACAGGGTCAGGTGCGGTCGGCCAAGTTTTTCTAGTTATCCTGTCGATGAGTGGGGTGTCGGCAGATTATTCGGCGATTAGTTGAGTGTCGGCAAGTTATCCTGTCGATGAATTGTCCTGTCGGCAAGTTGTCTTGTCGGTGAGTTGTCTTGTCGGTGAGCTATCCTGTCGGCGAGTTGCCTTGTCGGTGAGTTGTCTTGTCGGTAAGTTGTCTTGTCGATTAGTAGGTTGTCGGCAAGTTATTCTGTCGATGAGTGAGGTGTCGATGAATTATACCAAACCCTTTATGGATAGGTGGGTCTCTCCTTTGTTCACCAGTACGACTCTTTTTAGAAAACGACAAGCCCACTATTCGGTGGCATAGAATGGAAGCGGTTGATTCAAACGTTTTGGCGACTTTGGTTCACTGAGTATTTGAATATTCAAATGGACTCGGGCAAATCCTTCCTTGAAAGTGGGAAACGTATTGTCTTTTCTTTATGACGCTACCAAGTGTCCTCTCGCCTTGCCTATTGTGTGAGTAAGCGATACCCATCCAGGTCACGATGAAACAGTCCGAGTGGTAACGGTTCGGACTTCATAAGGAACCTTCACCCGATCGATCAACAAATTGATATCACTGCCTGAAGGTGATAACCTGTAGTTTTTTTCCTTAGTTCCAAAAAGTAGTGATAAAAAATGACCACAAAATCAAAAATGGGAGCGAATCTGGGTCGTTACATAAGGAAGAGGATACGAAGTTGAAAGGATAAGAGCATGAATGAAGCTTGCAATGGATCGATCCAATAATTCAGTTGTTTCCGAATTTTTGATATTTTTTCAATGCCGAACCGTCATTTCAAGAACCAGAGGGATGTCACGAGAGGACGGCACAAAGCCTTTTTGGTGGGAGAGCGTTTGAGTTCGGTGAGCGAGAGACTCAAATCTCTCGCTTATCGGATACAAGACCGTGAAATGCATGGAGGGGGGTGATAGTGGAGCTAGTATGTGATTAACGTTGGGTAAGTGTTATTAGAATAAGGACAGTCATTGAGTAATTACCTAATAACATTGTTGAGGTATGTCGGTGAATTGTCTGATTGTTAAGTTTTGAAAATTCGTAGCGCTTGACCGAGAATGCTGAGAAACGCCGGTTATATGGACCAATGTCTACCTATTTCTTCATGTGGCCTCTTGCTCAATTTGGTCTGCATCCCTTGAGCCTTGAGTAGTTTCTGAGTTGTTAGGTTTCAAAATTCCGAACTTTGACTCTTTCAACTTTTGACAAATGACAGATGAAGAAATACTTCAAACTGTTTTGAGTATAGTTCTTCAAGTTTTTTTTTAGAATGGCTTTTTTGTTTTAAAGATAACCAATAGCGACAGTTAATGTTGTCTATTTGATCCGATTGAGTTGTGTTATTTTTATTGTTACAGTGTTATCGTCGGGTGGAAGATGTTTCTCTGTTTGTCCAAAGGTATGTATGATATTGACTCCGATTCCGGGAAATGCACATTTTCAAAAGCTCCAGCCTCGCACAACGCTCATCATTCGGCATTGCAAACAGAAATCGTTATTCATGGATCATATAAAGTCACAACAGCTCGTGCATTGCTCTCGACTCTGTCACCACTATACACTCGTAACAACAATAATTGAGTTTTTCCAACCGTGATGATCGTCACTGCGGGTGGTGATGTTTGCCGATCTAAGTGGGCCTCGTGTTTGAGTTTTCCTCGTATTGACATTCAATTATTTGCACTTTGTACTACTTCCGTGCGAGCTTTGTTTGCCAACGGTCGGCCCTCGGGGACCGACGCCGCCGCCGCTTTCCCTCATCCTCTTTCTCCCTCGCTCCCACACTCCTCCTCTCTTTCTCTATATTTGCTCTCTTTCTATTTCCAGTCCTCTGCGAAAATCCTCGCCGTGTGTCCCAATATAGCGCCGGGAAAGGCGCAGAGGTCGGGTAGAAAATCCGGTGGTGATTAACCGAAAAAAAAAACAAAAAACAAAACACACACACACACAATCATGAAAGAGTGCTAAGAGAGATGGATGGCGATGGAAAAAGAAAGGAAGAGAAAAAAAAGTTCGGACTGATAATACGGGATTTGTGCGAGAAACCTGAAACGGGGAGAGAGCCAGAGAGGAATACAAAAACGAAGGAGGACTGATAAAAAAGACAGAGAGGGAAGAACCACCAGGGAAAATAATGGGGAAGCGGAAAGGATAATTTGCGAAAATAACCGCGAGGTTAGTTCGATACGGATCCCGGGAAATAGAAAGATGATGTAGTGCATACGCGCGCGCCGGGGTTAATGAAAAGAAAACTGAAAAGTGTGATTCCGCCGTGATGGTATAATTTTCCGCCAGCTGTACGAGAGTGCACATTTGTTTCGATTCAGGCTCTCTGATGGTCCATTTCAAAGCTTTTTTTTACATTGGGGTGCGAGTACCTAGTTACGTCTAGAATAAAAGAATGGAATCATGGAACTTGTTGATTCATGATCTTCAATCTCATGATCAACAATCTTGATGGATTCGCGAAAAAGAAGGTACCGATTTACATTTCAAAAACGCCACATTCGGCAAAGTTTGGTACTAAATCGTGCAGGAGTTTTTCAAGAAGTCTCTGGCTTATTCTACATTGGCCACCGCCAGTAGAGTCGTGAGGGCTCGCGAAACGTCATCACATTCGCGTGTATACCAGCTTGCTCTGGAACGTCTGCGCCTCCGCCAATTATGTAGATGTGTTTGTAGACAATTGAACTTCCCGTTTTTCCGCGGAAAATTCAAAAAAAATTTCAACTAAACTACACACAATCAATACGTCGTTCCAAGAAATTTTGGCTTTTTCAATTTGATGTAAATCTGGATTGCTACAATGAATTTGTATTCTGTTTAAAGTGTCCGTTGACTTCATCCTTTGGCTATCAGTTCGTGGTTTTGCAAGAAACTAGATAATCCACATGAATTTTGTACAGGGTGTTCAATAAGACAGTCCAAAATTTCTGAATCGTCAAGAAGCTCCCGTTTGGAAAAGAATGATTTTCTCTTGAATTTTTAGCACAAAGAAGACGGGGTAGGCCCTAAAGTACAGGATGGTGTTTGAATTAAAGTTTTCAACTAGCAATAATCGCACCTCGGATTTACCTCATTGGTTACGATATTGCCACTGCGCAAAGCTGTCTCCTTTATTTACAAAGTGAACACAAAGAAATCATCTTTTTGGTTTTGCATGGATAACTTTTTTCGTCGTTGACCGATTTTGAAAATTTACGGCTCATATTGAAGCTAAAACTTTCGGTAAAAAGACTTGAGGATCAGAACTGACTCGAGACAAACATTTAGAATCAAGTGTTCAATAAAAGTTGGCCCAAATCTTAAACGCCGTCTACAGCTCGTTTGGGAGATGGATGAGCTGAGAGTCACTTTTCTTTCGAATAAATCATTTATTCTGAATACATTGAGAGTTTTCCTGCTTGTCCTAGCCAAAAATTGTAGGTGGAGGCATCCAATCACAAATGCATGTTCAAGAAGGAGAAACAGCCCCGATCACCTGTAGTTGGTCGTAACCAAGACTACAACAATCAAAACAATGAGTAATGGACAAACCAGTTCAGGTAATTCATTGTTTTTATTTTTGTAGTGTTGGTTACGACCAGTTTCAGGTGAACAAGGAACTGTTTCTCCTCCTTGATCATGCAGTTGTGAATAAATTCCTTCACCTACACAACTCTTGGCTAGGACAAGAACGAAAGACCTTAATGTATTCAGAATAAATGATTTATTCGAAAGAAACGGGTCTATAAGCAAATCCTTCACCTAAACGGGTTGTCGACGGCGTTTAAAATTCGGGCCACATTTTAATAAACTCTTGGCTTTGAATGTTTGTCTTGAGCCAATTCTGCTCCCCAGGTCTTTTTACCTATAGTTTTAGTTTCAATATGACCCGCAAATTTTTGAAATCGGTCAACGAGGAAAAAAGTTATCCATGCAAAACCAAAAGGATGATTTTTTTGTACCAACCGACCTTGTGAATAAATGAGATAAGCAGAGAATTTGAACACCACCCTGTACTTCGACGCCTTCCCCGTCTTCTTTGTGGTGAAAATTCGAGAGATAATTTTTTTTTTCGAACTGGAGCTTCTTGACGATTCAGAAATTTTACACTGTCTTATTGAACACCCTGTACAAGATTTATGTGAATTATCTAGTGTATTGCAAAATCACGGACTGATAGCCAAAGGATCAAGTCAACGGACACTTTAAACAGAATCCTAATTCATTGTAGTAATCCAAATTTACATCAAATTGAAAAAAGGGTAATTTTTTTGAAACGACGTATTGATTTGTGCGGAGTTTAGTTTCAATCGATGAAACAAAGCTCTCCGACTACCACAACATCACACGGTCGAACCGAAACTGCACAGACACGTGTGTCGCCACTATTGAGGGCTCATCAGTGCGCAGGCATTCGGTACAACCATCCGATGCTGTGGCAGTCAAAGAACTCATGGTAATATACACCCAGGAGGACTCCTAATATGTGAATCCCTCAAGTGGCGTCATCTTTCAAAAGCATTCCGTAGATGCTATATTTCAAGGCATCAGGCAGGCGAGAGAATTGAACACAATTCCACGTAAAGCCAACCGTCATCAAGAGCATCGATGGTAGGTGTACACATGTGAAAGAACAAACACGCAAAAATAAATATTGCGCCTCTTAAAGCCATATAGCGGCTCGCGCATTTTTGATGAAACCAAGCTCTCCGACTACTACAACATCGGACGGTCGAACCTTAACTGCACAGACACGTGTTTCGCCCCCTATTGGGGGCTTATCAGTGCGCAGGCATTCAGTACAACCATCCGATGCTGTCATAGACAAGCCTAAATAGATGGGCCACTCTCCATACAGCGGGCGTGTATGAATTAGAGCGCCATCTACCGAAATGGGACAGTATCATTCGCATTGTATTGTGATATCTTGGAAGAAATCTGTAGAAAATTGTGGCGGGGAAATATGAAATCCCTGTATTTTTGTTCTTTTCACTTTTTTTTAAGCCCAAGTGCAAAAATCATGCATGAAAGGTATTTCACAGTATTTTTCTCGAATAATATTGTGAAATCATTTGAGAAAATTTACTGTTGTCTACCCTTCACACATAATTTTTACAAGTAAGTTTTTCACAAGAACTCTTAAGTTTGTAATTTACTCAGGAAATATCATATAATCAAAAACTTTCTTACTGAAGGCAGGCTGTGGCCTGGCCAAAATCAGCCTCGTTTGCCTGTCAATGACCAAGACCACAGCCTGCCTTGAGTAGGAAAGTTTTTGATCATACGGTACTCATATTGTTACTGATGGACTCGAAGGTATGGCAAACAGAAAATTATACAGAAATAAACAATATTTCGTGACGTCAGTTCTGAAAAAATCTTTATTATTTATCTTCTCTTCCAACTCGTTTTAGAAAATCTCAGACAGTTAGCTTGTTGTTAGCCGCAATGTTCACTGTTTTGTTCTGTTCGACAACCTCGGGGAAATTAGGTATAAGCACACGAGCACCTCATCAAGATGGTGTTTCCACGCAAAATTCTGTTGTAGAGTCATCTGAAGGAGAGAAGTACCTAGATCAATCCAACAAAATACGATGTCGAAGCAACTTACCGTGTTTGAGGTTAAATTAAAAGAAATGCTCAAAAATGGAATCAAACTTAATCCAAGCAATTCCTGACAAGGACTGGAGTCCGAAACAATCACTGGAAACTTGGATGTTGAAATTTTCCGACGAAAAACACAGAGCAGACGCCAAACAGAAATAAGTGAAAATTTTCAACGGTTTTTCTCCTGTCAGTTGAAGGTGTCAGGTGTTGTACTGTCAATTGTGTCAATTTCGATGTCAAATTGGGTGCTGCTGTCGCCATCTATACCTGTGGGACAAAACCGCAATATAACTGTAAATAATCATATCCCAGTTTCCTACCCCTGGATGCTGTGGCAGTCAGAAAACTCAATATACACTTAGGAGGACTCCTAATATGTGAGTCCTCCAAGCGGCGCCATCTATCAAAGGCATTCCGCAGATGCTATATTTCATGAGTATACCATGAGTTCTCTGACTGCCACAGCATCGGATGGTTGTACTGAATGCCTGCGCATTGATGAAACCCCAATAGGGGCAAAACAAAATATCCAATGGCAAAAATATCCCCGCCAATAATATCCCGGCCAAAAATATCCTGGCCAAAAATATTCCTGCGACAAAATATCTCATGCCAAAAATATCTCCGTCAATAATGTCCTGGCCAAAAAGACCCCACCCAAAAATATCCCCGCGACAAAATTCCCCAATATGGAAATATCGCAAAGAGGTAACAGCTCTTCAGCCACCGGTTCTAGGAAAAAACGTTCCCCGCAAAACGTCCTCGGGAAAAAAAAGTCCCAAAGAAAAAACCCCCCAGTGAAAATACATTCCAAGGAAAATACGTCCTTGAAAAAAAACGTCCCCCGGAAGAGACGTCCCTGGAAAAATACGTCCCCCTTCAGGATTACTCTGGATACTTACTCTGATGAGCTTCTTTGTGTCGTCATATTACTCCTGGAACTCCAGTGGAGACTGTCTCTAGTGCCGTTCATGTGTGTGCTCAGCAAGGCTTCGAACGATTTCGAAGACACAAGGGGGCCCAGTGAAGCTTCATAGCTTGACATAACATGAAGGCAAAAGGAAGGCTTACTGGTACTCTTGGAGCCAATAAAAGGCTAAATGAGCTAATCAGAACTCTATATTACACTTGAAAATGAAAGGGGGCCTGATAGGGCTCCGAGTATTACATTAGGGCACAAAGTGCTTACCTCGGTGCTTACTCATGCTCCGGAAGTTCCGAAAAGATGCAAGGGGGCTCAGCAGGGCTTCAAAAGACGTTGAAGAGACAAGGGGGGCAAATGGAGCCATGTGTAACACAAGAAAAAAGAAGGAAGCTTACTGGAACTCTGAGTCTTGAAAAAGCAGAAGGGGGCAGGAACTCCAAACTACACTTGCGTACACATGGAGGCCCAATAGGGCTCCGTATGTCTCACGAGGGCACAAGGGATTTACACTATGGTTTCCAAACCTGGGGGCTAACTGGAACTCTGAAAGCCACGAAAAGACGTGAAGGGGCTCATTGGGGCTCTAAACGACACATGAGGACACAAGAGAGATCCAAATGTTACGGAAAAATGCAAGGCAGTAAGGCCATGAACGATACTGGAGACACAAGGGGGCCCAATGGAGCTTTACCTGACAATGAAGGGAAAGTGGGTCTTACTGGTACTCTGGAAGCCAATAAAAAGATAAGTAGGCCAATTAGGCCCCATCTCGGGATCTGTAGTACACTTGGGGAAACAAGGGGACCTAATAGAGCTTCGAATATCTCATGAAGGCACAAGGCGCTTACTAATGCTCCGAAAGTCTCGGAAAGATGTAAGGGGGCTCAGTAGGGTTTCAAAAGACATTGAAGGAATAAGGGGAATAGCAACATGGGGCTTACTGGAATTCTGATAGCCATGAAAAAACATAAGGGGGCTAACAGGGTTCCAAACTACACTTTAGACACAAGAGGCCCGATATAGCTCCGAAAGCCATGGAAAAACTATAAAGGAGGCCCAATGAAACTATATAATAAAACAGGGCGAAGGGGGGTTACTGGAATTTTGATAGCCATGAAAAAACATAATGGAGCTCATCAGGGCTCCAAATTATACTTGAAAATACAAGGGCACCCAATTTGGGGGGCGAATATCATATAAAGGCACAAGGGGCTTATTAGTGCTCGGAAAGCCTCGGAAAAGTACACAAGGGCTTAACAGAGCTTCGAACCGTAATTAAGACACAAGAGGGCCCAATGGAGCTCTGTCTGTGATAAAATAACTTGAAATTGGACTTACTGGTACCTATTCCGAGAGCCATGAAAGAAAAATAATGGGGCACAACAGGGTTCCAACTACACTTGAAGACACAATGGGGGCCCGATAGGGCTCCCATCATGACATGATGGCACATCGCTGCTTGCTGCTTCGGAAGTCATGAAAAATGCAAGAGACTCAGCAGGGCTTTGAATTATGTTGAAGACAGAATAATATAGCCCAATAGACCTCTTGATATCACAAGACTGCAAAAGGGGCCGTACTGGAAGTCTGATGAAGTCTGAAGTCTGAATGAGGGGTCGGAAAGGGGGCAAATATTACATGAAGGTGAAAATCTTCAGAGAGTTCTAGCCGAACGACTGTCTGAGAAGTGGCGAAGACCTCACGGCAGAATAATGGATTGTCCAAGTCAGGCTAGCCTGCGCCATTTTACGCGCCTCTAGCCTTTGTACTTAAGGAGGTCGCGGAGGCGATGGCGATCAATGAGGGGCGAATTTTTAGATGGGGCTGGTCTCCCCGATTTTAAAGTTTAGTTTTATTTATATACCTATACATACCATTTCACATTGACCTTCTTATACTTAATCTTATACCTATATCATGTATTTTATATTCAATATACTTATTGTGAAACCCCAGAAAAAAAGAGGGGCTTACTCTTACTAGTGCTTCTGAAGTTCGGTGTATTAGCAGAGATGTTCGGGATACTTATGCTCGTTTTGAGCCCTGATAAGCCTCCTTGTCTCTTCCTTAATGTTCAATTTGTGGATAAATATATCATCCATATTTTTGCCCGGGACATTGTTAGGGAGGGGGGGGGGGGGGCGGTATTTTTTGCTGGGATATTTTTGGCCTGGGATATTTTGTCGCGGGGATATTTTTGGCTGGAATATTATTGGCGGAGGTATTTTTGGCCTGGATATTTTGTCACGGGGATATTTTTGACTGGGATATTTTTGGCGGGGGTATTTTTGGCCTGGGATATTTTGTCGCGGGGATATTTTCAGCTGGGATCGAGGCTGGGATAATATTGCCGGGATATTTATGGTGAAATATTTTTGGCTGAGATATTTTGTCGCCGTACCAGGTAACCACCCTTCGAGCATACCTGACGAGGTTCATGTGCACAGCTTCTTCGTGTCCCAAGTTCTTGTCGGATAAGAAATCGGTGGTAGGGCCAGAGGTAGGGCTTTTCGGACGTACCTGACGAGGTCCATGTGTAGTGTGCACAGCTTTTCCATATTCCAAGTTGTTGTCGAATCAAAAATTGGTGCTAGGACCATAGGTAACCGCCTTTAGGGCGTACCTGACAAGGTCGCCATGTTCACAGATTCTTCATGTCCCAAGTTGTTGTCGAATCGAAAATCTGATGTGATAGGGCCGGGGGTGAGCCTTTCTCTCATAAAGTGGTTTCATACGAGACTGGATGCCCGACGCCGGCTCCTAGCGCTAGCGCCCCGTCAAGGATTGTGTCGTTCAGAGGTTGTGCTTCCAGAGATTGTGGCGCGTTCCCCTTGCGGAGTCCGTGTACATTCGCAACTTTCGAGGGTAACAAGCTTTCGACTCTGTCATATTTTTGGAGTGTCTGAATTCCGGGGCTGCATGTCTCTGTCTGCATGTCCGAGGGCTCTCGGTATTTTGGGGCTGTCGGGATTCTGACTGTCGGGATTTCGGGGCTGTCGGGACTCAAGCTGTCGGGATTTCGTCTGTCAGGATTTTTGCTTCGTCGGGATAGGTATCAGTCTGTCGGGATTTTAGCTTTGTCGGGATTTTGACCGTGTCGGCGTTATGGGGTGTCGGGATTTTAGGATGTCGGGATTACGGGTGTCAGGCTTACGTTCGGCTCCCAATAAGCCCCAGTAGGATGGAAATGGTTCCAAAACTACAACAAACTACAAAGATTGAGACAGTTCCAAGCCAATTCACAGCCTACTAGGGCGTTTTCATAATGATTTTGTATTTGCCTCTAGAATCCAAAAATCATCAGTTTTCTCGTTCGATGGCTAAATCCCGAATCAAATCACATCGCTAAAAAATTCCTTCAAAAAAATTGGTTTCCCCAAGTTTAAAATCATGCACATCAAAAATTATTCTCCAGACTGTTCTGCCCTAGCTGGAATATGGACGAATGATGTGGATGAGAAACATCGGGTGTTGGCACATTTCTGCGTTCAACAAGTACCAATTTTGAGCGTAAAGAGAATTGAAAATTTGGAATTATGCAGAACTTGGGATGTAATATAGCAAAGGTCAGACAATTACCTTCAAGAGCGTGAAACGCACTTCCGTCAATAAAAATAATGGCGCTATACAAACATTTGATCCCAACTATGTGAATATTCAGAGTCAAGGTATCATTAAAAGATGTCGCTACTTATTTAATTCATTCGTGTGAATCCCGCGAAGCTCTTCAACATGATTTTCTATCTGCACTTCAATATTCACCAACCGTCCGTACCCAACGTCCGAGAGAATGGTGATATGCGGTAGTATCCAAGCATCTGCGAATAGATGGTCCGTCCGCCGCCCAGTCCCTTCGACGTGGCCATCATCCGATCTTCACGTGCTAGCACCGCCGCATTCCAGCGCGCTACTCAAGCTACCTGAGCTCTATACGCCGTTCGCGATCGTTCTGGATGCCATAAATTATCCCGAATTGCTGAAAACGGAGGATTTCGCCGGCGATTGACTGTTGTACCTGGACCAATCCTCCTGAGCTGCCGTCCGCTCCCGACTTGTCACATTCGTTGCCGAGTGCTTCTGCGGGTCTGTTAGAGCTGAGTTAGAACCCGTTGATGTTGCGTCGCGGCCCTCCTGGAGGCCGTAGAGTCGAAGCCCCAATAATGAATCTCAGCTCACTTGGATGATGACGAGTCGAAGTCAAATTGAAACCCTTCGAAGACGTGTTTTGGTCCCCTTGGGGGCATGTTGAGTCAAGAACCCTCCAAGTTGAGTTTTGACACCCTCCTAGAGGCCGATGAGTTGTTACTCTAAGTTGCAACCCCCTCTAGAATGTCGCGTCAGAGCCCTTGGACGTTGAGTCTTGACCCGCCCCCAGGAGTCGAGTCAGAGCCCTCCGACGACGAATTCCAGCCCTTCGCCCGGTCGATGTGCCGAGGCCCTTCCGTTGTTGAGTGTCGAGCCTTCTCAAAGTTGTCGAGTTGGGACCCGTCGACGAAGCGTTCGGAATCCCCTCCAGGATGCTGAGTCGCGTTCCCTCGACGATGAGTTTTAACCCCCTTGAAGATGTCGAGTTGAAACCCCTAAATGATATTGGCCCGATAGAAATGAGGTCTCTCGCTTCGGTATATCGTGTAGCGGAGTGATGACCTCGACGAGTGGAAGGTTATAGTCTTGGTGAACTGGGATTGCTGCTTACGGTTAAGCTTCGTCGTGAAAAATGCATGATTGGGCTCACGCGTGCGTTCGGAATCGGCCTACACGTGCTGGTATCTGCGCTACTGTCTGCCATCAGGTACAGCTATTGTTAAAGCCCGTCCTTTGTTGGATACCTTCATGGAAAGGTTTTCGCGCTCTTGGGCCCTCTGGACTTGGCGTTGTGACTGCGGTACTCAGAGCATCGGACCTAGTGGCTTAGATCTTGGAACTCGCGGGTGAGCTTCCTCTGCGTTTCTGAAGCTCTTAGTTATTCGGAAAATGTGAATTTTGAGAACTACGTGAAAGCTCAAGTGATGACAATAAAATATAATCGCGTTTGTATCGTGGTTCAGACCCTGTCGTAGAGTCGTAATTGTTGTTCGGATTGATGAATTCCCCTACCCCTCTTTGAGACAAATAATTTTGTTTCAGCGCTACAACAATTCCTGATATTTCCATGTAGAGTTGTCCCGGGAATGAAAACGTTCCCATTCAAAACTGATGAATTGATGCATCCCGGGGCCCAACGACGCAATTGTGCAGATAGGGGACTTTGTAAAAATGAATTCTCATTAGGGCTCGATCAGGTATAGTGTAGACGGCGATTATTTCGTGTTAGGGCGAAGATTATTTCGACGCCTCTCCGCATCGGCTTTTCGGCGAACACCCTGTATGGTCAATTCTCTGCGTTTTGTTTCTCCTGACTGCGGTCCTTCCACAAACTGCTAAACAACGCAGCGCGTATACGGGGCGTGCCCAAAACGTTCTCCACATCAAATTTGTACCTTGACTTGAGTGATTGTTTCGAGTACATCATCGGTTCGGAAGTTTTTGGAAGGGAGAAATTTGGTTGATTATTTCCGGTTATAGGCACTTTCGATCACGGGAATCTTTCTGTGCGTTGGGGGCAATTCACGGCGAAAACAGGTTTGAAGCCCCCACAAAGGCCGGCCATATCCAACCCCTTCCAAACGGGCAAAAGAGAACCATAGCCAGAACCAGAAAGAGCGTTAGCCTTTGAAAAGAGGCTTCACAAAAAGGGGGCCACCGCACACACCAGCCCACAAATCTTAGATTGCATTCGTGCTCGAAGTCATTCTTCTCTTTTCAGTGTCTAGAAGCCGGGCCTAACCCTAACATAACCTCTAACACTAACATAAATGTTGGATCTGATTTAACCACAAAAAGAACTTTGAACAGCGAAAACCAGTCAAGATTAAATGTCGGTCAAGGTGTAGAGTCAGGTGTTCGTCGGAGGGTTGGGGTGCTGTGTCTGAAATAATCAGGGGAGAGTTATCTTTTCGGGCATAGGTTAGATCTTTTGGAGATTTTAGCCTGCGATGAGAAAGTAGGACTAGGTATAGGAGCGAGCCATTATTTAAACATTTTGACTTGTACCTAGAGGTCAATAGATTGCTGTTGTGTTAAAAATTTATACTGTGTCTTATTGTGTTCAAACTTGTAGTCAGGCCTGTCTCAACAATCTCAAGAGCTCTATCATCGAACAACAAGAAAAGAGACACAACGGGATATCGTCCTGATACTAGATGATCATCGGTCGATCGATTCCAAAAGCGGGAAACGTGATTCAATTCAAATAAATTGAATTAAATGGAAGTATAATGGGTGGCCTACCCACTTAGGGAAGCAAGAGAATAGCTGGAGTTGTCCGAAGCTGTATCTTGGGAACACTTTATTTATAATTCTCATCTCAATTTTTTTCTCCAAATGAAGTCGTTTTTGAGTTATTAGAAGAAGACTGCCATGAGTAGAGCTCTTTGCTATAATCAATTTGACTGACAGGTCATTCCAGGCTGATATTCCCCTTTTTCATTCGAATAAAATGAAAGAAAAAGCGAATCCGACGTGTATCATTCTTGCTATCAACGAATCCTGATAGGACATTCTTAATTTGTCCCCGGTCAGAAAAGCGTCGTGTAGAGAACTTGGACAAGATAATTTTTATTTTCTTGCGTTAACTGGGATTGGGAGAACCGGGCCCAAGTAGCCTTCAGAACGGCAATGAAGCTCTGCGAATATCAAGAGAATTGAAACAAAGGGATGGATGTAGATAGAAAGAAGAAATCAAGACCCAATAAAAAACAATCGGATGGGATGATGATGAGGATGGGAATTGAGGATGCGTGTGTCCTGTGGTGTATTAAATATGGAATAACATGGCTTTTGTCGGCTTCGTACGGTCCGTTTTCGCACCCCCCGCCGAGATGCTGATAGATTGATTTGTTTTTCTTTTTATTGTGCTGGTGGTGGCACTGTACCCCACCGTAGTATCATCTATGTGTGTGCGTTTGAGCAGTGTGTATAGTTCTTATAGGCCACATTATAGTTTGTGACCCGCGCCAGAAATCTGTCCCTTTTCAAAGTCTTTGTATATGATGGTCTGGTATATAAAGGGCACCGGGCAGCACCCATCCGGCCTCTGAACTGCCCATTTTTACACAATATTTCACCTTTGTGGGTCGTACAATGTGAACATAATTGCCGTTAAGTGGAGTCTGCTCGTAAAGAACAAGTGTCACTCTTTTATGGGACGCACATAGGAATTCGAGAAGAATGTGTTGCAGCAGGTTGTGGACTTAGCGCCGGGTCATTAGGTCCTGTATATGATGTCTAGCTTAGGGTACCGACCGAAACGGCTAATATTTGCGCAGATAACATGATGTATGCAACCAAAGTCTTTGAAGGAACTCACCTTTCACTTGAATATATTGACGTCCAATTCCTGGATAAAATAGCAGGCGCTGTGCACGCATTTTGAATATCCCGCCCGTTTCAGCACCCTCATGCGGCAGTTGCGGCAGTTTTTGAAATTGACATTTGCAGGTTGTATGATTAATTCGAATGGCATTGTTGTTATGGAAACAGATAACTTCCTGCAGAAAGCGTGAAATAAATCGTTACTTTTAGCGCTGGAGCAAATTCGCAGAGTGCCTCAGGAAAAAATATCCCAACAGAAAATCACACTACCACATGATTAATTTCAAGAAGTCGTCTTAACAAATTGACCCTTTCTTTCCATTCTCTCTTTTTTCTTGATTCCTCCGCGCATAGAAACCCCATCGAGACGTGATCTTCACCACAAGACAAACACCCATCGATCAGAACTATACATCCAGAGTATTATTAATGGCGCCTGTGACCTTGATGGATCCGTAAAAAAGAGTTCCCAGAAAACAATAATGGATCATCGTTATTGCTGTTGCAGGAAACTGTAGCAATCGTTTTCTTATCAGCGCCTACTAATCCGCGCCCGTGTGCACCCCGGACGGTTCTAAAGCACCTATTGTATAGCAAGGTAGCGGCACACACCCATCCTGCACCAGACACAGGACCGGATTCCACACAAACTCTCTATGAATTCCACATTTTCGTTTGTTCAAGCAAACCAGAAATCCCGGTGTAATTTATTCTTTTTTCCAGATTCAAATTTCTCAAAGGTGCGGTCACTATATGCTCCCCTTAATCCGGCTCTTGACGGATCCGTAAGAATTAAGATTTTTAAAACCCGCAGTCACCGGCGTAGATCTGAATAATTAGATAAAAATCCAATCGGCCAGGTGGGCAGAGGCGGGCGGAAGAATGGAAACGTGCCTCCGAACGGTCTGGTCGGCTGTCAACCGAAGATAAGCTACGGTAGCTTAAACGATTCGAGTTTGTATTTTTTTGTGCATGGTGCGCTCCATGGCTTTTCTTATCTCTAGAGGAATGGAATTGTGACAACGAACACGTGTTCGTGTCTCCGAAAGTTGAATGGGTAGTTTTTTCTGTGGTGTGTATGGCTGTCATTATTGCTATTCACTTTCGTCTCCTACTCAAAATAATTTGAATACGAGAAGCGCTTCCTGGTCGGAATAATGACAGAAAGCTTGAAAATATATCTAATACTAGGAATATACGAGCACTATCAGCATATTGATACTCGTTTCTACTCTATTAAGGGTGTTTGAAAACTTGAAGTAAGATTGAACATCAGGTAGGAAAATGCTCAAAAAGTGCCAAAAAAACTCGCAAAAAAATGTTGGAAAAATCCATGATTTTTATTTTAGGAAATATACCCTCCATATTGGTGGTCCTTGAACCGCCCACCGCCCTTCTATTCTATGAATTCTCGTTATTTTGGAAGAATTTAGTGAACTCTCTTTATCAGACCAAAAAGTGATTTTTTTGAACCCTTGAATGTGTTTTGTAATTTGGATTGGTGTACAGGGTCAGTCATGAATCCTGAGAATCTATTTTTCCTCGAAAATGCTCGTGAAAAGTTATAGAGGTTATTAAACTGATGTAGAGCCACAATAACACGAATAGTCCCCATACGAGGGATTATTCTCAATAATTATTCAAAGACGAACCGTTTCCCTCAAAAGCGTGTTTATTTCTTCTCCCCACCGATTGGCAACACTGGCTAACTGGCGCGGAAAAGATTTGAAAATAGCGCGAAGCCTACAGCTCGGCCAGCCTGACATGCTGATTGCCCCAATCAGCCATTAACCATTCTACCAATCGGCACAACAATACAAAAGAAATCACTTCCTTCCTCTTCCATGTTGGTGAGGGGGACGAGGAAGTAATACAAATCAATGGACTAACTATGACTAGAAACATAGAATACAAGTTATCAAAACAACGAGTTCAAATGCATTAGTCAAAATCTGGTAGCTGAGTCGAAAGAAGAACACAATAATTGAATAACAATCAGGTAATTTTTCACATGATGGATAGTATTTCGGGAGGGTTTTCACGTGAAGAATAAAAGGACCGAAACGTTTCGACCAACACTACTATATTAACTACTTTACAAAGTCTCAAATAAACGGAAAACTAAAGTGGTCAACAAAATAAGTGTCTATGTCGATATTTGTATAGTTTTTCAAAACTTGACAGCTTTGGAATCTTTCGCGCGATTTTGGATCTGTTTGAACTGGTGGATAGCCTCATTCTTTGGCTATCGGATCCAAGTTTTGCGGATATTGAGAAAGCCCAATAAAGTTTCTACAGGGTGTCAAATAAAGCAATGCAAAAGTTTTGAAAGTTTCGCTAACCCCCATTTTGCCAAGAAATTTTTTTTGTGGATACCAACACCAAAAATATGAAGAATGATGTATTCTCTCGAAAATGTTTTCGATTCATCCCCCTATTTCTGTTTAAAAAAAAGTTATGCCATTTTTCCCTCAATCTACACTTTTCGACAATTAACGTTACAACTGGCCATATTATCGAGGCAAATTTGACAACAATTGATACTTTCACTTGAAAAACTGTCCCATGAAAAACGTTTTCTTCACTCACCCCTAAAATGAGTATCTACGGTCAGTGCCTTAAGCCCCTGCGGACCGAGTAAGAATGTAGCCTGCTGGAGCTGGAGATGGAATAGCACTGTATCACATCAGATTTACAACATTAACCATATGAAACCCTCTGATAATGTTTGTTAAGGGTTGTTTTAAAAAAATTGAAAATTGATAACTTGAGAACGAGAAGACCTAGAGGCTACTTTCTTATTTGACGTTCAATCGCATACGGTGACGCATTTTGCAACAAAGTGGGGGTGTGATTCATAGCTACCCTTACTTAAGGGATGGAAATGTTTTTGTTTAAGTGTTTGGTATCATTTCTTATGGTTTCGTCTGTTCTGAATGCAATTTTGGCAATTAAAATTGATTTTGAACAAATGTTACCATTTGAAAGAAAGAATCAAGTTCATAACTTCGGATGGAGTTTTTCTTTATTGTGACAAAATGTTTACAATTGAAAACAATGTTTCCATAAAATCGATAGAGTTATACTATCAGTAGCGAAAAAAATTGGTACAGCCCAGTTTTAACTTTCAGTTGCTTTCAAACTCGGCGCGGTCAAAGACAGCAAAAATTTTGTAGACAAGACTTCCACTGATTTCCACGTAACTTCTACTGACTTCCATGTGATTTCCATTGACCGCCACCATTGTGTACACCAGACTTCTACTGCGGTTTACCTATAGAGCAAGCGTAGCCGGAACTATGGACTTGATTTCAAGTTGGAGATACGCCCGCGCCTAGAGTCTCACGCAAAAATAGCCAACTCGCTTGTCTTCGTGTCTCGGAGGACACGTAAAGCACTCGTTCTTCCTCGGTTAGTGCGCCACGTCACTAGTCACCTCAAACCAAGTAAAAGTGTAACTAGGAACTGCCTTCGGGTCTCTCCGCAAAATACTCTTCGGCTGCGACTAAAAAAGGAAACACCGTTAGACACGAGGGATATGAAAATATCCTTGAATCACTCACATAAGTTCATCTTCATCAGTATTTGGTGGGACCTCCTCTAGCTCTAATGAGAGCCGCAACCCTTCGAGGCATACTCTCCACCAGGTTTCGCAAAAACTCCTGAGGAATAGCATCCCATTCAACCTGAATCGCATCCGCCAAGTCATCATAATTTTCAATTTGTCCTTCCCTATCTTTCATATTTCTCTTCATTCTACTCCATACATGCTCAATCACATTCATATCAGGAGACAAGGGTGGCCAATCCATTCGCTCAATATTGTGATCCCTCAAAAATTCGGTGACAATACGTGCACGATGTGGTCTCGCGTTGTCGTACACCAGAATGAATCCATCACCGAAGTTTTGCGCGTAGGGGACCACAATATCCCTAATACACAAATCTCGATATCTCTCTCCATTCATGCTCTGTCCTCTTAACACCACCAACTCACTCTTTCCTGTCATCGTGATTCCACCCCAAACAGTCACTCCTCCACCTCCAAACGCCACTCTCGCCTCCATGTGCTCTTCCAAAAATCTTTCATTTCTTCTTCTCCACACCAAAACACGCCCATCCGAACAGAACAAATTGAACTTACTTTCATCCGTAAACAAACATCTACCCCATTCAGCTATTCCTCAGTTCTGGTGGTCCCTAGCCCATTGGAGACGCACGGCGCGATGACGTCGGTTCATTAAAGGGCATGAGGCTCTTCTTCTCGCTCTTAGCCCAGAGTCGTGCAATCTTCGTCTGACAGTTTGGTTTGACAGCTGGATCCCCGTCGTGGCCCTCAACACGTTGTTGATGGCACTTGCAGTAGTGGTCGGTTTTCTCTGGATCGCCCTTCGAACAAAGCGATCCTGCGCAGCGGTTGTTTTCCGAGTTCTTCCTCCACGACGGTAATTAATGTCTCCAGCTGCCAGACGTCGAATTGCACGACTTATGGACCTAGAGGAGGTCCTAAAAAGTGCCGCAATGTTGTCGATGGTGTCGCCCCTCTCTCGCATTCGTGCCACGATAGCTAATTCATCCGGACTTAAACGCGGCATTTTACAAATTACTCTGCTCACAATAGCGGAAGAGAAAGGTTTGGTTTTTAAGGTAACATAAGTAAAACGATAAGTTCTTCAGCTAAAAAGACACATACACAAATGAAAAACCAATCGAACGAGTTTCACCCGAATAGGAGATAATGTTGAATAAAAACAATTTTTAATACCAAAATTGAATTCAGAAGGGACGAAACCATAAGAAATGAAGCCACACACTCCTACAAAAACATTTCCGTCCCTTAAGTAAGGGTTGCTGAGAAGGACACCCCCACTACGTTGCAAAATGTGTCACCGTATGCGATTGAACATGAAATAAAAATTTTGTCTCTAGGTCTTTTTCTTCTCAAGTTATCAATTACCAATTTTTTGAAAACAACCCCTAACAAACAATATCAAAGGGGGTTTGATATGGTTGATGTGGTAAATCTGTTGTGACACAGTACTATCCCATCCTGATGCCCGCTCCAGCAGGCTACATTCTAAGTCGGTCCGCAGGGGCTTAAGGCACTGACCGTAGATAATCATTTTAGGGGTGAGTAAAGAAAATGTTTTCCATGGGACAGTTTTTCAAGTGAAAGTATCAATTGTTGTCAAATTTGCCTCGATAATATGGCCAGTTGTAACGTTAATTGTCGAAAAGTGTAGATTGAGGAAAAAATGGCATAACTTTTTTTTAAACAGAAATAGGGAGATGAATCGAGAACCTTTTCGAGAGAATACATCATTCTTCATATTTTTGGTGTTGGTATCCACAAAAAAAATTACTTGGCAAAATGGGGGTTAGCGAAACTTTCAAAACTTTTGCATTGCTTTATTTGACACCCTGTAGAAATTTTATTGGGCTTTCTCAATATCCGCAAAACTTGGATCCGATAGCCAAAGAATGAGGCTATCCACCAGTTTAATCAGATCCAAAATCGCGCGAAAGATTCCAAAGCTGTCAAGTTTTGAAAAACTATACAAATATCGACATAGACACTTATTTTGTTGACCACTTTAGTTTTGCCTTCTCCTCCACTACAACCAGAGGCAGACTGCTACTGATGCCGAGAGACTGGTGTCGGCTGCCAGAAGTAGCCAAAGAATGACGATTTGTTTCACTCTCCCCCTCTGACCGGTTACTCGTCCCGAGTAGAAAGTCAGGAAGAAGTCTTCTTTGGGCGTCCGCCGCGCTTCACTCCAACTACTGGAGCTGGAGGGGTTTCTCCGTGGAATGGTGTTAAAGCTGACACGTGGTAGGTACCAAGGATGTCAGCCGGAACTTTCAAGTTTTCGACTTCATAAGATGTATGGGACACCCTTCCTAAATTCTTGTAAGGTCCATCTCGTTTTGGATTGAACTTGCTGGTGATGCCTTCCGCAGGGTTGCTGTGGGATTTCAAAGATACCCACACGAGGTTGCCAACCGTGAGCTCAGGACCTTCTCGCCGATGTCCTGATAAATGGTTTGGAGATAGGGACTGATTTGAGCTACGAAGTTGTCAGCACCGGGAATGATGCGTGTATCATTCAGAACCTGGTCAGGAGTTAGGAGCTCTCGTGCGAACGTCAGGTACGCAGCGTTGTGACCAGTTGCTTCGGAGTGGGCTGAGTTCGTTGCAAATCTGATGACTGGGAGTTTCTCCAGCCATGAGGAATGATCATCTCCCACAAGGATGGCCAATCAAGGTTTCAGACCCCGGTTTTTGTGTTCGACCATATTTGCCTGTGGGTGGTGAACTGTTGGGATTAGTGACTGTTCCATATTTGAGTAGTCACAAACATGTTGCATTATGGCAGAAATGAATTGTACGCCGTTATCGCTGATAAGTTGCCTCGGAAGGCCGTACCGGAAAAACAACTCATCGATCAGAACACGGGCGCAATCTTCCGCGGTAGCACGTACAAGACCGAAGAGTTCCGCGTACTCCGTGGACGTATCCTCGATGATAAAAATCCACTTTTCGCCGGTGGGAACTTCTGGTAATGGACCAAAAAGGTCGATACTTGGACTCCCAAATCGTTGATTGTAAATTGGAGTTTGTATGAAACCAGCGGGTTTTTGATTTGACGCTTTATACCTTCCGCAATCGGTGCATTGCTTGGCGTACTCGGTGACGTAACGACGCATATGTACCTGTGGAGTGGTACTTTTGAATAATTCGTCGCAAAGTTCTTTCCGCGCCGTAATGACTGGCTGTCGGTGCATCGTGATACTCTCTCATCGATCTCGCTCATGAGACGGAACAACTAGCTGAGCTTCCTCCTCTTCATCGTTGGCATACCTGTGCAAAATCCCGTTTGCCATCAGATAACCGCGATCCGTCCACTTTAACAGGTCGTCCTGATTCTTTCCGAAGGAGTCCATGATTTTCAAAAGTTCCGGGTCTTTAAGGTGTTCTGGCCGAATTTCAGATGAAGAACGAGTGGGCACATCAACCGTGACGGAACAGATTTCACAAACTACGTTGTCTTCATGACCACACGGCGGTCGCGAGAGCGTGTCAGCAACGACGTTCTGTTTCACTGGCGTATACTGGATGAGCCTTCAACATAGCCTCGAAACTTGTCAAGGGCCCAGACAACGGCAAGTGCTTCTCGTTCTGCTGTCGAGTAGTTCTGCTGGAAAACTCGATGGGATGCTTGTGACCCTCAGACTCTTGACAAAGTACAGCTTCTAGAGCGTAATTACTTGTCTCCGTTGTTAGAACGTAGGGCTTCCGTTTTCCGTACTAATAGAAATCTCCTCGGCGCGTACCAAGTATCCCAGATACACAATTTTCTCCTCAACGAATGAGCACTTGTCCAACCGAAAAACCAATCCAAACCTAGCAGCCAACTAAAGAACTCCTTGCAACGTGGGGATATGCTCCTCGACAGTATCGGTCGCGATAAAGATATCGTCTTGATACAATAACACTTCCCCAGAATTGACCATATCCGCGAATATTTCCGCCGTGTATCCGAGAAAAACTCGAGGCAAACGGCATGACAAGAAATTCGTACTGCCCCAGCGGCGTGACAAAAAAAGGTGTACTTGACTGAGGCTTCGGTCATCATCACATGAAAGGAACCGTCTTTCAAATCGAATGCTGTTAGCCGAATTCAGAAACACATTTCCCCTACATCAATTTCCCGGAAGTAATTCCGGAATGAAATTCCCTCGGAAAGAATTTCCCTAGAATAAATTCCGTCGAATTGAATTTCTCTCAAAATAAATTCACCGAGCCCCATTGAGCTCCGAAAGTCATGGGAGAACCACGTGGGGGACCAATGAAGCCCTGAATAGAAGAAAGCAAAAGGGAGCTCACTGGGAGCTCTGAGAGTCACAAAAAAACGTAAGCTCACCAGGGCTCCAAATTACACATGAGGGCAAAAGGGGTCCACAATAGAGATTCAGAAGCCACGGAAAAATGCAAGGTAGCTCAGTAGGGCTTTAAACAATATTGGTGACACAAAGGGGACAGGGGGCTTGATATAACATAAGGAGACAAAAGGTGGCTTACTGGAATTCTGGAAGCTACAAAAAATCATAAGGGGCTCATTAGGTCTCAAAACGATGACACATTACGACAAGAGAGGGCCTAATAGAAATCCGAACGCCATGGGAAAATGCAAGGGGATTCAGTAGGGCTTCAGACGATATTGGTGATACAAGGGGACCCAAGGTCCCAAGGGGCTCTATATAACAAAAGAAGGCGAAGCGGAGTTCACTGGTACTCTAAAAGCCAAAGAAATCATTAGTGAGCTGATCAGGGCTCAAAACTACACATTTAGTTTGGAGAAGGCACAAGGAGTCCGATAGAGCTCCGGAAGTCATGAAAAAACGAAAAAGGGGCCCAATGAAGCTCTGTAAAATAAAAACAGGCAAAAAAGGGCTCACTGGAATTCTGAATGCCACAAAAACACATACGGCATACGGGGACTCATATCGGGGCTCCAACTACATTTGAAGACTCAAAAGGGCCCCAAAGGACTCCGAATGATATTATGGTAGAAGGGTGATTATCAGCCTCTGAGAGTGAATAAAAATGCAAGGGGGCTCAGCAGGGCTTCAAATCAAATTGAAGACCCAATAAGGGGGCCACTGGAGCCTGGATAACACAAGATGACAAAAGAGGACCGTGTGAAATTTTGAAAGTCATGAAGCACATAAGTCATAAGGGCTCGAAATTATCCTTGAAAACACAAGGGGGCCCGATTTTAGGCCGAATACCACATACAGGCACAAGGGGCATACTAGTGCTTCGAAAGCCTCCAAAAAGTGCAAGTGAGCTCAACAGAACTTGAAACGGAATTAAAGACACAAGGGGGCCCAATGGACCTCTGTAGAACAGAATAACGGTAAATGAAGCATACTTGTAGGTACCTACTTTGAAAGCCATGAAAAAACATAAGGATGCTCAACAGGAGTCCAGCTACACTTGAAGACACAATGGGGCTCCACAGGGCTCAAAAAATGATATGACGGCATAACGTTGCTTGCTGCTCCGGAAGTCATGGAAAATGTAAGGGGGTTTAGCAGGGCTTCAAATTACATTGAAGACAGAATAGTGGGGACCGAATGAAGCTCTTGATAACAAAAGACTGCAAAAGGGGCCTTACGTTCGAAAAGCAACGAGAAAACACAAAGGGACCTGGTAAATTCAAGGCAAAGGACAAAATATTATTTGGCGATGAATTGTCTGGTCACGTCCTAGGAGAAGGAGGAAATTGGATGAAATTGTGTTTTGAGATACTGTTTCGTCCAAGCGAAATCATTTCCGATGAAAGTTCATCGCGGTGGAATTGATTCTGGGGGAGTTTCTTCCGGAGGAAATTATTTCCGAGAAAAGTTCATTCCGGTGGAACTTATTCCGAATGAATTCCTCCTAGGGGAAATTATTTCCGAAGAAACTTTATTCCGGTGGAATTCCTGCTGGCAAAATTCCTGCCAGGGGGAATTATTCCCGGGGGAAGTTCAATCCGGTGAACTCCATCCCAGGAAAATTCCTTCCAGGGGGAATTATTTTGGGGAAATTGGTTCCGGCGAGATTCTTCCAGATGAAATTTGTTCCTATTACGCTGTAAACCATCGTTCATCCCTTAGCCTGTCCAGCTGATCATCGATTAGGGGAGTCGAGAAGTGGTCTTCCATCACCGTTACCTTATTCAACTCGCGGTAATCTACGCAAACACGAATTTCACCATTCTTTTTCTTAACAAGAACAATGGCACTACTATAGGGCGAATTGCTGGGTTGGACGATTCCCCTTGCCAACCAATCATCTGATATTCCTTCCACCTTACTTTTCTCGCTATGTGATAGACGCCTGGGCCGACAAGAAATTGGCTGATCATGTTCCAGCACTACATTCATTTCGACCGAGCATGACCTTTCTGTAGACAGCTGTTGGACATAACCGCATTCATAGGCATGTTCGACGGTCTTTCGTACTGTATCATCAACATTCGGATTCATTCGCCAAGAGGACGAATTGTCACAGTCGTACCTACTCATTATTTAGGATGTGAAGGACCTCATCTGTCTCACGCTCAGCCAAATCGAGTTTCTCAATTTTGAACTGATTCCCTTGGAAAGAAATATTGAAATTCCTCTCACCGATAAAACTTTTCCCCAACAAACAATGACACAGAATGGTCTCATTGGGAACGACGTAAAGTGGCAATTTTAAAGTAATACCCTCGACCCTAATCAAAAATTCAATGACTCCAATCAGATGCAAGCTTGACTTATTTACTCCCTGGAATAAATCATTGGGATTTACAGTTTTCCCAAAATTGAACGGTCCCACTACTCAGTTCCTCACAAATGAAAGATACTGAACTGCCGGTATCAATAACACTGTCAACACAAATTGATTTAATTTCAGCTTTAAACATGGCAGATCCTATGAAGGTTTTAGATGGTGCTGGCTGCACAATCAAACCGAGCTCCATCTTTGGCCTCGCAGTCGTCTGCGGGCAGCTTCGCTGGATATGCTCCATTGAACCGCATTTGGAACGAAAGCCTTGAGCCCTGGGTAGCTTAGGACAAGTACTGGCATAATGGCCTACCCGGTTGCAGTTATAACAGCGGGAAAAAGTCTTCTTCTCTCTGAGCACGTCACGCCTGGTCTCGACCCTCTTGACTTCTGGCTTCGTTTCAGTTTCTCGTTTCCGAGCTCTTCTAGCTTGATCTAGTCGTTCGAGCTCCATTATGTCCTGAAACAGCTCGTCCAAGTCGGTGTGTACTCGAAAGATCAGAAAGTTTCTCAACTCCCTAGACCAGAAGCCGATAAGGACTTGCTCCTTGATATCAGCCAAAGAAAATCCTTGCACATCCTTGCTGTATTTCCACCTTTTCGTGGAAATACAGGTTAACATTTTCACGGGGACCTTGGACGCGGCTTTGCATCCTTCTCCAAACCTTATATAGCCTTGCTCCGCTCGAACATGAAAGTTTCGTGAAATGCCGCCTGGAACGTTCTCCAATCTTTCACAACATCGAGCCGTCCATTCAGCCAAAATGTGGCGGCCCCGATTAGATGCTACACGGTCATTGCTTCGCAGCCACTGGTTTTTTTCTCCGTCGAACAACTCCACTGTCTTTAACAAATCTGGCATCATTGTTAGACCGGGCTTGGTATAACTTATCGACACCCAACTCATCGACAGAATAACTTGCTGTCACCCAACTCATCGACAAGACAACTCGCCGACAAAACAACTCGCCGACAGGACAATTCATCGACAGGAAAACTTGCCGACACCCAGCTCGCCGACAATTCTTCGCCGGAAAATTTGGAGCTCTAATGAGGCCCAGTGTTAGTATGAAATCCAAAGCTCTATTTCCTACTAAATTTTTACGTAGCGTTTCAAGCCTTGCTAAGCCCCCTGTCTCTACAAGTATCGTTTGGGATCTTGATAGACCCCCTTGGGTAGCTTCAAATTTTCAGGAGATTTGCTTCGCCCTAATGCCTTGGGCGGTTCCTCAGAGCCCTATTAGGTCCCCTTGTCTCAAATGTCGCTTTTGTAGCCCTGCTGAGCTCTCTTGCACCTTGCATTAGTTTTCAAAGGTCTATAGTTAGCTCCTGTGTGGCTTCTTGTGTTGGTCGAAATCCTACTGCCCCCCCCCTTGTGCCTTCAAGTGTCGTTCGGAACCCTAGTGGGCCAGGCAGGCCTTCTTGTGATTTTCAAAGCTCTATCCTGCTTTAAGTCTATATTGAAGCTTTTCAAGCCTTGTTAAGCCCCCCGTTGTATCTTCAAATATCGTTTGAAGTCCTAATGAGTCCCCTTGTGTCGTCAATCATTATCTTTGGTATCCTTGGTGGACCCCTCCTGATTTCTCTGAAGCTTCTGGAATTTTCGAAAGCTCCCTTGTGCCTTCTTAGGTTCTTCGGAGCCCTATGTGCCCCCCTGTGTCTTCATGTTTCATTTGTTGCTCTGCTGGGCCCCTTTTCCATTGCTTCAGTTTTCAGGGCTCTAGTTAGCTCCTGTGAGTCACTATTTGTTCGTACAAGTCCTACAGGGCCCCCTTTGTGTCTTCGAGTATCATTTGGAGCCTTAGTGAGCCATGTCAGGCCTTTTCGCGATTTTCAGAGCCCTATTCTCCCTTGTGTCTACATCGAAGCATTTCAAGCTTTGCTGAGCCCCCTTTTATCTTCAAGTATCGTTTGGAGTCCAATTGAGCCCCTTTATCTTCAAGTATCGTTTGGAGCCCAATTGAGCTCCTTGTGCCTTCAATTATCGTTTGCGGTCAAAGTGACCACATCTGATTTTCTGATGTTTCTGGAATCTCAGAAACCTCCTTTGTACCTTCTTTGGTTTCTCAGAGCCCTATGTGGCCCCCTGGTGTCTTTGTGTTGCATTTGTAGCCCTGCTGAGCCCCTTTCTACAATGTGTTAGTTCTCCAAGATCTGGTTGGCTCTTGTTAGTCTTTATGTGTTGGTTGAAGTTCTTCGAGGCGCCCCCTCGTGTCTCCAAGTGTCATTTGGAGCCCCAGTGAGCCCCGCCAGCCGTTCGTCTGATTTCCGTCTCTCCTCTCTTGTGTCTCTCTTGGAGCATTTCAAGCCCTACTGAGCCCCCTTGTATCTTCAAGTACCGTTTGGAGCCCTATTGATACCTCTTGTGTCTTCAATTATCGTTTTCCAGGTTTCTCAGAGCCCTATTAGGCCCCCCTGTGTCTTTATGTGTCATTTGTAGCTCTGTTGCGCTTCTTTTAGACCGTCTTTGTTTCGGAGCTCAAGTTAGCTCCTGTGTGTCTCCAAGTGTTGATCGGAGCCCTATAGGCTCTCTTGTGCCTTTAAGTGTCATTTGAAGCCCTAGTGAGCCCCATCAGTCCTTCTTGCGATATTCACAGCCCTCTCCTCTCTTGGTCTTCATTGTAGTGGTTTAGGCCCTGCTGAGCACCCTTGTGTCTTCTTATGTCGTTTGGAGCCCCATTGAGCCTCTCATCCTTTTTTGTGTTATTCGAAATCCTATCTAGCCTTGTGTCTACATTGTGGCGATTTGAGCCCTGCTGGCCCCTTGTATCCTCAAGTATCGTTGAGGGCCCTAGTGAGCTCTGCCAGGTCTTCTTGTGATATTCAGACCCCTATCCTCCATTGTGTCTACGAGTACATTGTAAAATTCCAAGTCTTGCTGAGGCCCCTTGTGTCTTGGAGTGCCCTTTAGCACCAATAAGCCCGGTCATGCGCGTACGCAATGCTTGCGAAGAATTGTCCGCGAAGAATTGTCCTAACACCCTTAGTTATTATTGTTCTCTCGTCAAGTTGTCTCGTCACTGAGTTTTCTGATCGGCGAGTTGTCCTGTCGAAGAGTTGTCTTGTCGATGAGTTGTTCTGTCGAAGAGTTAATCAATGAGTATAATGTAGGCCACAGGATGATGTGCCTAGGACGCTGATAGCGTTTCCACGCTGTATCGTAAGGCTGATTCGCTGCATTACAAGAGAGCTTGATTCATAGGATGGTGACTCCTTTGGCAGCATATTTTCAATGTCGTTGAAAACTGCTTTTGTGTCAGGGCTCCAAGGTCCAAGGTCCAAAAGTTTCAACAGCAATACCAGCGAACTCGTGGTTTTTCTTGATTTTGACGTACTTCTTGTGCTTCAGTTGCTCTGATGACTGCAGCGTAACTAGGTGGTGTTTTGTTAAATTTTGAAGTTGAGGTGGGGAAGAGCAAAGGGGTCAATTTGAGTAGAATTTTTTTCACTGGAAGTTCTTTTTTTCGATGCTATCTAGGATGAAGAGAAACTCACTGAATTGAAGAGAATTTAGGGGTCCAGAATATGAAATAGGACATTCAGAGATTTTTTGAGGAAAGGGGGGTGGAGTTGAAAATTTTGAAATCATTTCTTTCAGAAAGAGAATTCAATTCTCTTCAATTAAATCTATCGCAAGGTGGGTAGTGTCATTTGAAACTCCAAAGTTGAGGTGTATGGGGGCGAGGGAGCTGAAAATAGAAATTTGCCAATCTATGTTTGAGATGTCCCTCTCGATATAGGAATCGACCTGTTTTTGCTTGAAGGAATATTCACTAGGAATCGAGAGTTATTGCAAGTGGATAGTTTTCAAATGATCACCCGGTATACTCACGATACAGTACGAATTTTGTGAATCACACGGTATAACATCATTGCAAAACGGCGACGTGTTGAGCACCATTACATAAGTTCACGCCGTTTCAACGATACCGTATTGCAAGAGCTTTGATTTCCATACTAAAATATATTTAAGCAAGTTTATATTACGGACAATAACATTTTCTACGGATCCTTTCGGCGTAAATCAAGCGCGACGTTATTACCATCGGCCATCGGGAGGAGAGCAGTGCTCTGTGATGGCATGGCCAAAGAGGAGCGGGTCGTAAATTTTAATAACGACATACACCGGGAGATGGGATTTGGAACGAGGTGTGCAAATTAAAACGAAAAGAGCTACGAGAAGAAAAAATGAAGAAAAAAGTGCGATGGGTCGTGAGATGAATCGCGCAAAAGGACTGATTGGAACCCGAATGAAATTCATAGCATGCAGTAGGTGGGTATACCCGACACGCTTCTTGAGATCAACCCTGGAAACTCTTGAGAAAAGAAGAATTCGTCTCAGCAGTTCATTCGTTATTTGGTTTTAAAAATGAAAATAATGATTGAAAATTGAACAATTGAATAGAAAAAAGAACTCCGGAATGAAGGGAGAAAGAGAAAGAGAAAGAGGAGAAAGGAAGAGAGGACTTTTTTTGCCTAAGGTTGCCTTGTATGAAGACCTGAATCAGTTCTGTTTAGACTTAATTCAATTTCGGCGTTTTAACGTCAACAAAAATCCATACGGGTCCTTGCCTTGCAGCCGCAGAAGAGCGGCTCATTCTAGCTTGGATTCTAAAGCCTGGATCATTCAGTGAGTGTTTTTTCTTTTTTTCCTTTTTCTTCTTTTGATTCAAATGATTGGATCCAATCGGAACAATTTTAGCCCCATAGCAATGGTAGTTATACCTAGAAACTGGAATTGCTCGCGTTTTTTGGAAACTGCTCTTTTGATGCAAATATGCCAAACCTAGGTACCCCCAGAAGCTTATAAAATTCCAGTAGAGAATCTTGAGCCTCCAAGAGGCTCAATCTTCCGGAGAATCCATTTAAATAGACAAGAGCAAAATCAGATTACATCGCAAAAGTATATTCATAAGTACTAGGAGAATCAGAAGAATCTCAAGCTTCTTGCTTTAAGTAGATGCTAGTGAGTATAATTACAGACCAGCAGTAAGCAAAATTTCACACTTTTAAATAATCGGTTCCCGTTCATCCGTCATTTCAAGCTCAATTGACCTCCAATTAATTCAATGAAGTTGTATCATTTCAATTCCATTAATTCCATTAACGCTTCGTGCGGTAATAAATGGTAGCACCCGATTCTAATTAATCTCCACGCAATCTTCAATTCACATCTTTTTCTAACGTCCATGTCTCCCATAGGTACCGCTAATACTCTTCTGAAGAGGCGGCTCTTGCTCATACCATACCTACCTACCGGTATAATTATTTTATCGACCAATTCCCGGCTAATTACATCTCAGCATCAATAACCTTTTTTTCTTGTCTTTCTCATTTCCATTATTATAGTTATGCTGTTTAATTGTTCATGCTTATTCAAACTTATTTTTTTTCTTTCCATGACTTGATAACTTTATTAAAGTAATAGCAATAATGAAATGCATATTGGCGTTCTTTATTGATGACCGGTAGGTAGCAATATCAGGAATTTGTGTTATACAGCATTGTGTATCAACAAAGAAAAATTGGCTTCAATTTTCGCGTGCTGCTTTTTTTTCTAATCGCATAAAGGCCTTGTCTGTGTCCTTCATTTTAGGAGAAAGCCTTTTTGGGCTCCTGCTGTGCGGCTTTCATATACCAAGCACTTGTCAGTAGTTGGTCTCTAATTCAGCTCTATTGTTATCATCGTGCGTGTAGCAAGATTCGATTTTTCCAGAGACGGACTGAGCTAATCGAATCGACTTTAAAAGACCATAGGATAGGAAGCTGCCTTTGCAACTTATATTATACCCCCTTGAAGCATGTAATGCTAAGATTGATCAACACCCAGTCAAATTAATTATTATTCCGTCACTTACGGAGTTCGTCGCTTAATCGCGCGTTTGAGTCTCCAGAAGAAATTCGTGTTTTTTGCCGTGTTTATCAAGTTTTTCGAACAATTATAACAACAAGCCAAGTGGTAACATTTCAGTTGAGGTTTTCGCGACTAGTGGAAATTCGCAGCGATATTGCAAAAGCCGTGAAAGAAAGAAAGAAGAAGAGACAGAAAAAAAGGAACAAATGAATAACTAGACCATCTCGCACTTTACGATGACGGATAAACAAAAACGCAACGCGCTCACTAGACGGGGCGTGGTGTGGAGCGTAGCCCGTGAAAGGCCCCCCGTCGGGCTAATGGCGCCCCCCTAGGCCGGGACATTCGCCGAAACAGAGCCCCACAGCGGGACGTCTCGAAATTTCAACCGGGCCCGGGGGCACCCCCGCTCTCGAAACACCACACAAACACGGGCCTCTTTCTCGATTATCATGTGTAATGTTCCCCGTGCTATGGTGTTCTCCTTGTTTTGTTTTGTTTTTTTTTTATTTATAGCGCCTTCTTTCAAACCTTTGTTTCTCTCCACAGTTTTTTTTGCGTCCTTGTTTCCTTTTCTTTGTCGCGGTTTTGTGAGAAAAAAAGCTGCGCTCCGGATTGCTAATGATGTGACATTAATGCGCGCTTGTGGTGGTTCACGGAAAATTGCAAAGTTTGTTCTTGGAATTGGCATTGGCTGCGGATGGAAGAATGCGGGATCAAAGGTGGCCTAGATAATTGCCCGGGTTTGAGTGTGAAACCGCGGATTGGCAGGTTGTTGAGCTAAGTCTACAGGTGGTAATTGGTAATCTCATCAACAGAAATTTGTTTTGCTCTCATCTTATGTGCATTTTGCGAGTGGGTATAGGTAGGTACTCATACTTCTATAAAGACTCGACTATAATTCTGTTGATTTTATGTCCATTCCTTGTTTCTTAATTTTTGCTTTGTCGACAATTTTCACCCGGCTTTTTTTCCCCATTGCCTTCATCAATCGGCTTTGTTTCTGCATGGTCTCATCCACTTGCTTACCATGCTTCTCTGTTGTTATTAAAACTCCCCATATCTTTTGCTCATACGCCTGGATTGGACGACAACCCATTATAGGTACTTTGATTCAATTCAACTTCGTCAACGCGTCCCCCGGTTTTCCTCGTTGTCAAACTTGAAGCCTACCGGACTGTTGAAGACGCCCATCGCGAATCATAGATTTTAAGTTTTGGCAATCGATTTCTTCGGGCCCCTTTGTTTTCTACCACGCAAGATGGCTACCAGTGGTTATTGGTGGTTGGATACACGACACGAGACACAAAATGAATCGATCTGTTGCAAATGAAGAAAGTTACCAAGGTTGAGTCTGCGAAGATTTTGATTGACAAGCTGCTTTTGAGGTATGGGATACCAAGAAGGGTGATCTGCGACAATGGAGTTCAGTTTGTCAGCGATATGATGGAGTTCGTTTTGTTGAGCTTGAGTTTCGACTAAGCCCTCACTCCAGTTTATCACCCAGGAGCAAACCCTGTGGGGCGGAGAAACCGCGACATAAAGACCCAGCCATGCTCTGCGAAAAAGCTCACGATAAGTGGAAATAAAGTTGCCTGGTATTTGTTACGCAATGAATACTTCTCTGCAACTTTCGACAAGTTTTACGCCGACTTATCTTCCATTTGCAAGAGAGCTGCGCTTTGTGGATGATGAAGGCAGAGACTTACAGAACGGAAACTTCTATAGAACAGAAACTTCCCTTACGAGATTGTGCCATATGAATCAGGGCAACACAGGCGAAAAACGTTTGCCGGAAAGTCCAGACGCTCAGCTCCGAATTTTCAGGAGGGAAACTTAGTCTTAGTCAGATACTGAATAATGAGCAAAGACGCAGTTGGCATCTCGAGCAAGCCAATAAGTTGAATTCTATTGAAATCAATAAGAATCAAAGATAGAACGGATAGCTTAAGGAAAGTTTCAAGCCTTTTTTGCCTACCCTACACTACTTTTCATAATAAGATATTTACACTATGGAGTGGCCTTGATGCAAACTGTAGCAAAGTCAGTCAAATCAGTTGAAAACCATAAAAATAATGCTGAATAAGTATAGCACGTTTTTTAACAATACAATCTCATCAACATGCTAAAGTTTATTAGGCGAATTAGCACTCAGCTTTTTGAGAGATTGCAAAAATGACCTTGGTTACAACACGATATTCATGGAGACTTTGATGGCCAATTAGTAAGTTTGATTACTCTAGTACCGCTTTTTTTTAGTGTACCTGTACCTAACAAAAAAACTTTACGAGTTTCTTTCAATAAAAAACGTATCAACTATTTTAGAATGTTTAAATGAAACGAACTGTAAAATTTGAACATTCAAGTTCTGGTTTGTGATAAAAAAAATTGAATATCGATTGTTCAAAATTGAGACATCAAAAAAGCCATCAGTAAGGTAGCAAAGTAATGGACGCATTTTATTGTTCTACCAAATATTATAAGATCACTTGTACAGGGTGTTCACGATAGAACTCACCCCCCTCCAGTAGATTCCCCTTCAAGATATTTCGAAGAACTAAAAACTTTTCCTTCACGATTTTTCCCGGGGACCTTAAATCGATCCTCCAGAAGTTTCTGATTGGTGCCGAATACAGGGTGTGATATGTAACTGTTTTATTTTAAATGGAACACCCTCTATTTCATCCCGTTATTTGGTGGAGAGTTTTTATCTGATTACAAATATATAATGACATTTATGATTTATTTTGGCAAGTAAGTTGTCGGGAAAATGATGAAATAGGCAGTCAAATAATTTTGTTTCGCGGCAAGATGGCTTTGGTTTCTAGCGGGTGGGCCATAAAAAACCGTACTGTTTTATTTTCCTCGCCGATTTTTTGGTTCTTGACCGATTTTGACAAGCTTGATATCATTGTGTAGCTAATTGAAGAGGCTACCAGAACCTTATACAAATGATTCCTAAGTGTCAAAATTCAAAATGGCGGAAACAACTGAAAGTAGGCCATCTTTTGCAGTCGTTTTTTTAAATAAAAATTTTACAGAATAATAATCCTAAAGACGTTTTCTGAAAGAATGAACTATTTTCTACATTTTGAAACCACATTCAGCTCAATTGGTTCATTCTTTGGGAAAATGTGGCAAATTCGAAAGAAGCTTATTTTCCATTGTTTTAATCCAAAATGAATAATAAAAAATATTGTTTTGCCTGCCAAATTTTTGTTTCTGGAGCGATTTTGACAGGTTTAGTATTATTATTTAACCAATTAAATAGGCTTGAAGTGTCATATACGAATATGATTGAAATGTCAAAATTCAAAATGGCCGACACAACTGAAAATGAGCCTTCTTTCGCAGTCGTTTTTTCAAATTGAAATTCGACAAAATGACAGAACTAAAAGCGTTTTTCAAAGAATAAACTATTTTTTACATTTTGACACCACAACTAGCTCAATTAGTTTATTTGTTGAGGAGATGTGGTAAATTGAAAAAAAGCTTATTTGCCATTGTTTCAATCCAAAACGAATAATAAAAAATATCATTTTGTCTGTAAAATTTTTGCTTCTGAAGCGATCATGATAGGTTTGATGTCATTATGTAGCCAATTAACTAGGCTACAAGTGTCATATACGAATATGATCGAAATGTCAAAATTCCGAGTAGCGGACACAACTGAAAACAATCCTTCTTTTGCAGTCTTTTTTTTCATTGAAATTTGACAGAATTAAAGGGGTTTTTTGAAAAAAACGATGTGCAAATGTTGTGGAAAAGACTATCAGAATATGTTTTCTACCATCAGTGAAATTAAAACCTCACATCTTACAAAATCTAACATGTCTATTTTGAGGTCAACAATGGATTCAAGTAATCACAACAACTTTGACCAACACAATTACAAAAACTAGGAAAGTTCTCAAATGTTTGCATCCAGAGAGTCCGCGTCCATAGATAGGAACCTACCAAGTGAAACTCACCCTGTAAAATGATTTTGAATTATATTTTACAGACAAAATAATACTTTTTACTATTCGTTTTGGATTGAAACAATAATGGCAAACAACCTTTTTTTTTAATTTATCACATCTCCTCAACGAATGAACCAATTGAGCTAGTTGTGGTGTCAAAATCTAAAAAAACAGTTCGTTCTTCAAAAAACGTGTCTAGTTCTGTCATTTTGTAAAATTTCAATTTAAAAAAAACGACTGCGAAAGAAGGCTTATTTTCAGTTGTGTCCGCCATTTTGAATTTTGACATTTCAATCATATTCGAATATGACACTTGGAGCCTATTTAATTGGTTACATAATGATGCTAAACCTGTCAAAATCGCTCCAGAAATAAAAATTTGACAGGCAAAACAATATTTTTTATCATTCATTTTGGATTGAAACAATAGCAAATGAGCTTGTTTTCAATTTGCCACATCTCCCCAACGAATGAACCAATTGAGCTAGTTGTGGTCTCAAAATGTAGAAAATAGTCCATTCTTTCAGAAAACGTCTTTAGTTGGGTTATTCTGTCAAATTTCAATTTAAAAAAACGACTGCAAAAGAAGGCCTATTTCCAGTTGTTTCCGCCATTTTGAATTTTGACACTTAGGAATCATTTGTATATGGTTCTGGTAGCCTCTTCAATTAGCTACACAATGATACCAAGCTTGTCAAAATCGGTCAAGAAACAAAAAATCGGCGAGAAAAATAAAACAGTACGGTTTTTTATGGCCCACCCGGTACAGCTCACTTGAAAAAAAAATTCTTGCAGCATTTTGCAGAATTCAACTCTGCATGGATGAATGATCTAATTTGTTCCTAATACAGGGTGTCGCGTAGTTTTCAATTAGTTTGACTACCTATTTTATTATTTTTTTGACCGCTTCCTTGTCAAAATAAATCATAAATGTTACATATCTTTGTACCTAATGATAAAAAAAGGCTCCATCAAATGACGTATTGAAATAAATAGAATGTTGCATTCGAAATAAAAAAATTACATGTCAGACCCTGTATACGGTACAAATCGAAAACTTCAAGACGATCGGTTCAAAATCCCTGGGAAAAATCGTTGAGAAAAAGTTTTCAGTTTTTCAGAATATCTCAAAAGGGAATCTCATAGAGGGGGGCGTGAATTTTATCGTGAACACCCTGTACGTATAATCAATGCTACGTCTTTTTCTAAGGTGATCTAGGGAATTTGATACTTCCAAATACAAAATAATGTCCATTTTTATAATTTTCATCACTTGAGCACTCCGATGAAATAGGCCGTAGAATTGATTATTTCTATTTACATTTATCACAACTTGCGGCTTATATTCAATATCTGAGAGAACAAGAAGCTTTCAACCAAAGCGATATGTTTGTGTGAACTTGGAATGCCAAGACATTGTCAAGAATTTGTCATTTTGAATGATTTTACATTTTGAAACCATAATTTTCTATTGACACAACCCAGAAGACCTCTCGATAAGTGTGCTTTTCAATGCACTCCCTATTATTTGCAATAAAGTTTGAACAATGTAAACTGAAAATTCTAATTCTCCAAATTGATAATTTCAGCATGAAAAGTCTTCATTTTGAGAGTGTCACACGACATGGCTATAAAAGAAAGCAAAATATATAAAGAGTAGTAGTTTTGGGAATAGTTATTTCAACGTATTTTTCGAAGAAAAGAATGTCTATAGTGTCAAGAAAAGCTTTCTACTGCCGTAAAGGCTGTATTCTCAGTAAGTAAAAACTATTCAAAGGATCCCCCCCTCAAAAATGGAGATGAAAACTCAATTTTTTTTTCGGTGTACTCTGTACTGAGTGTATTTCAAAATTGAGTACAGAACGTTTTTTCAAGTATGTGCAAAAAAGATTTTTAGCGCATTTTCGTAAGAAAATGACGCTTATATGGTCGGTTTGTCTGTCCGTCTGTCCGTCTGTCCGTCTGTCCGTCTGTCCGTCTGTCCGTCTGTCCATCTGTCCGTCTGTCCGTCTGTCCGTCTGTCCGTCTGTCCGTCTGTCCGTCTGTCCGTCTGTCCGTCTGTCCGTCTGTCCGTCTGTCCGTCTGTCCGTCTGTCCGTCTGTCCGTCTGTCCGTCCGTCCGTCCGTCCGTCCGTCCGTCCGTCCGTCCGTCCGTCCGTCCGTCCGTCCGTCTGTCCGTCTGTCCGTCTGTCCGTCTGTCCGTCTGTCCGTCTGTCCGTCTGTCCGTCTGTCCGTCTGTCCGTCTGTCCGTCTGTCCGTCCGTCCGTCCGTCCGTCCGTCCGTCCGTCCGTCCGTCTGTCCGTCTGTTCGTCTGTTCGTCTGTCCGTCTGTCCGTCTGTCCGTCTGTCCGTCTGTCCATGTAGAAATTAAGAAATTGTACTCCTCCTCGAGGAATGAAGGTCTGAAAGTCTTGGAACTTTTTTCGATAGATAGCTGATGTTCCCAAGGGTGGCCAATGAGCAATTTTTTTCATCCATACAGAGTTATCATTACTATTATCATAGAACAGATACTTATTGTGGAGTTCTATGAAGTTGAACTCCTCCTCAGGGAATCAAGCTAGAGTCTTGAAACTTCTTCCGATGGATAGCTGATGCTCCAAGGGTGGCCAATGTGTTTTTTTTCTTATACATACATAGTTATCATCATTATTATCACAAAACAAAGATTTCCTGTGCACTTCTAAGAAGTTGAACTCCTCCTCGGGGAATGAATCTAGAGCCCTGAAACTTTCTCCAATGGATAGCTCAGGTCCTCGCGGGTGGCCAGTGGGCAGATTGAATTCTATGGTCGTGCCGCCATATTGAAATTTCTTTCTAGTAAAACGATTTTCATGAAACTTGGAATTTACTCATGTCTCGTATATGATCAATCTTGTTTCCAAGCTGAATTCCATGATTCCGCCGCCATCTTGGCCGCCACATTGAAACTTCTTATTAGTGGAACGATTTTCATGAAACTTGAAAGTTACCCTTGCCTTGTGTAACCTTCTTCATTTTCAAGATGAATTTCATGATTTCGCCGCCATATTGGAATTTCTTGTTGGTGGAACGATTTTCATGGAACTTGGAAGTTACCCTTGCCTTGTGTGAATGTTCTTATTTTCAAGATAAATTTTATGAATTCGCCGGCATCTTGGCCGCCATATTTGAATCTGTTATCAGTGGAGGGATTGTCATGAAACTTGAAACTTACTCTTGTCTTGTATGAACGTTTTTATTTTCAAGGTAAATTTCATGATTCCGCCGCCATCTTGGTCGCTATATTGAAATCTGTTATTAATGGAGGGATTGTCATGGAACTTGGAACTTCACTTTTGTCTCGTATGGACATTCTTATTTTCAAGCTGAATCCCATGATTTGGTCGCCATCTTGTTTTCTTTTTTGTTGACAATTTTTCTCAAAAAACGACTTTGTACTCCATTTTCTACGTCTCTCAAAATTATGGAACAATTGATAATTTTTTGTTTGTCAAAAAATGCCCCTGTAATCCTTCAGAAACTTTTCTAGTGTTTTAGGGCTATTGAGCTCCTAAACAAAATGTGAGGTAATGGTAATCCAAACGGAAACAAGGTGGACAAACATTTGATAAAATCCCATAAACAATTCTATATCTCTCCACCTTTATTTTTGATAAGGAAATATTGATATCCTGCGTATACAGCCTTAAATGGAAAATCAACGTATGTGTGAACTTCCCATTTTTTTTTGCATTTCCAGATTCTTGAAGCTCAACTTCATCTGTCTGGACGTCTTTAACTCAGTATTCACTTTGGCCGTTCGGCCTCTTAAAAGCATTGTAATTGTAGCTCAGGCGTTTTATGAACGGTCAACACCTGGTTGACAACGTTCAAATATATATATTCGTATGAGAGAAATACAATAGTAGAAACCTTTTGTCCAATCATGAGAGATGTAAGTGAATAATCAACAAGAAAATGAGAAAAACAAAAAAAAAAGTTGAACATCACATCACAAAAAATCACAAAAAAAATAAGCTATATAACTTCGTAAATAAGGTGATCAAACTTGAAAGATGGTGAAAATGTAAAAAACAAAGGGATATTTTCTTAGAAAAAAATTCGTGCAGGTGGTTCTCACCCCTTTTTTCGACACGGGTTGCAAAAATTGCTCCCGACAATCGGCACATATGTATTACGTCTCCCTGTGAAATCTGGATAGATGAGGTCTATCTCTATTTCCAGTATTGTCTATTTTCCAGGAACAGGAACAGAAATAGACAATTTCACTTAGATCGCTGTCAAGTTCGTCAAGCCAACCCAACGCATGTCTTCAAAGTCAATATCGAGGGAAGTAACTTTGTGTCGGGAAGTTTCAGGCTTGGGACTCATTTTCATTCAGTTTTTATCCCAAAAATTTCATTTTTTGAGAACAGTGGAAATGATAAAAAAGTTACGTTCTTACTGAGGTGAACTCTGCGGGACTCCTGCTCCACTTCTACTTCTCATAATTTTTTTTGAATTATGGCATGCCTCTTTCCTTTGGTGCACGGCTAGACTGACTCTTGGTTTGAAGGTACTAGAACCAGTTGACTGATTGGATCAAAATTGGGGATGGGGTTGAAAGCTGAAGGTGGCGTGGAGTCTGTGAGACTCCACCTCAGTGGTTACGGGTTAAGCCAATCCAAAGCATCAGGTGTAGCCTGGTGTATATTTGAAAATCCCGCAATAAATTTGGTGAGTGGACATTCCGTGACAATGTGGTAGATCGTTTCCACACGTAGTCCACAGTTTTCTTGGAAGATCAAAACTTGGTACATTTTCTGTAGGGTCTACGATTAAATTATGATTGAAGATGGACTGTTCTATGGTCCAAAATAGCTTCCACCGATTTTCAATCAGAAATGGTTCGTTGACAAAAACTTCCTACCATATGGGTTTACGCGAACGTAAACGATCTGGTGGTAGGTTTAAGAGATCTTGTAAGATAGGAAATATTTCTCGTGTTGCATGGTATCTATCCCATTCTCTCTTCGATGATTTCTGACGTCTAATTTCGAGTGGAGCAATGTTTGCTAAAACAGACAGCCATGGTATAGGGGTGGACTTTATTGTACCGGTGATAGTTCGCACCGCAGTGTTTTATTGCGAATCTACTTTCGGTACATGTGTATTGTCCATCCATACAGGACAGTAGTATTCTGTAGGAGAATAAACCAATATTGTAGATCAGAGGTGGTCGTTTGGTCTCGGAGGATCCTTTCTGCACTGCGACCTATAAGATCTTTTGTGCGTGACCATGCTTCTATTCAATGTCCCAAGAAATCCACCTCCTCACCGAATCGGATGATTTCCTTAAAAGACCTACCTCTGATGTCTGCGGATGTCAGTTTCACACCCCCCAGCAGCGTAAGTCTTTTCTGTGCCAGTGCTTCGCACTCGCAGAGTAAGTGCACGATGGTTTCATCTGCCAATGCACAGAGCCTGCAAATAGGTGAGTTTTCCTCACCAATTTTTTGCAGGTGGTATCTCACTTCGCAATGTCCAGTGAATAGACCCGTGAGTAGCCTACTCACCAAAGCCAGAGCAGCGGTTCACAGTGTGTTCGCACTAGCACCCCAGGTTCATCCGGCTAATTTGTGTAAGATGTTGTTCCTTGTTTTCAGCTTCTGTTTTAGTTTCTCAATATGAAATTTGAAAGTCAAAGAACTGTCTAAAGTTATACCAAGGTATTTGGGGGTGAAATTGTGTTTGAGTCTTCTGTCATTTAGAACAATTTCCAATTCTCTGATTGTTGGCCAGGTGAGAACAGCAAACTCCCGTCATTGAGTTATTTAAACATAGCCGCCATTTTCTGAAGAAATCGTTCATTTTAGATGAATCTTGAGCTATTACCTCTTCTATATTTTCAAATTTCTCATGGTGATAAGCAAGTGCCTAGTCGTCAGCATAAATGAATTTTTTGCTTATAGTTTCTGGTAAGTCGCTGGTATACAAATTAAATAGCAGAGGTGCTAGAACAAATCCTTGTGGTAAACCGTTTGTTAGAAATTTCAGTTTGCTGCTTTGTTCTCCAATAAAGACTCTGAAGCTTCTATTCGAAAGCATATTTCCTATGAGACCTACTAACTGACGACATTGTATAGTCTTGTACAATTTATGTAACAGTCCATCTCTCCAGACCGAGACATTTGCCCATTTATTTGACGTAATTTTTCAACGTTTTCTTTTGGTTTGGTTTACTTGAAAAAAGTTTGAAGTTTCATTAGCGATGTTGCGTTCACTGGTCGAAGTTGATTTGCTCAAGTCCAATTTCAAGGCTTAGCATAGCAAGACCGCTGGTAGAGTCTGCACCAAAAAATCCAAAAATTACAGAAAAACAATAATTTTTTGAAAAAAAAGACAAAATACGATCGAAAGTCAAAAACTGTTCCGGTAAATTGGTGTACGCTTTCCGAAAATGTCACCTAGAAAATTCTGCGACTTGTTTTCTCAAAACGGGACCTTTCTGAACTCAGGTTTTTTTTGCGCTCCTTCCATTGTCACCCTGTAATCCTGTATATCGTACAGAGGGTCAACAGTCGGGTGACCTAAGGTGTTACCTTGTAGTCAAAAGATTACTTTATCGAACCATTCGACCATTTGGGTGTGTATATTTTCAAAATCTGCCATGGGCGAATTTAGTTTGAGCTATATTATAATCCAAGCCAAATCATTCAGTAGTTCTGTACCAAACTTCTGGGTAATTGGTGTTACTTAAACTCCAACATGCCTACATAGGAATCACTAGTTTATTTGTGCATGCTAGCTTTCTCACGTTGGACCAAGCACCACTTTGCACACCTATTATTTGATTACTCATTTATTAGTGTGTATTATCTCTCGAGATACGCTTCAGATGGCAAAATAAACACAAATTTTGATGAAAGCTTACGCGGAACGCACAACCGAACCTGATGCCTGAGACGATGTGGTGCACAATGATAATTTTGACAATTAACTCCCGTTTTCACCTCTCGTATATAATGACGGGTATTTAGTAACATTGCGGGTTCTCTAATTGCCGGCCTGTATATACTTATGCCGACCCGCGTTGGATGGAAAAGTGTGGGCATGTCAAATCGATGTTGATGAAAAATCGCTTTGGATGTGTAAGCGCGTTCCAAATTAGATTATTTGATTCAAATTTTTGTTTGTATAACCGGGCAGTTAATTGCGGACGGCCCGGCGATTCTCGTCGAAATTACGCATAGAAATTGGTAGATTTGAATAAATTCCGGTGAGAGAGAGCGAACGGAGGTTTTACTCCTGAAACGCGCGGATTTTATTTTGTCGATAGCTTCTCGACAAAAATGTTTGGAAAAACGTACCGGTATAATCGCAGAGGCAGACTATAGAACGGAAATGACGTGACAACTCCAGGCGGCGGCGGGATACTCGAAATAGTGTAGATTTTTGTACACATCTGATGCGATATCATTACTGGGAGTCAATCTGAAAGAGTGTTGATTGAAGCAAGAACCAGCCAAGATGACGTCTCGTTTTTTATACTCATATGATTTTGTGAAAAAATTAACGGCAAATCCCATTTTTCAATTGTGCACTTATTTTATTCTGCATTTTGGTAAAAATATATGCCGGATTTCGATGTAATTTGGTACAGCGTCAGCGGTGCTGGAGAACCTTGGAGAACCTTGAAAAAGACTTTTCCTACGACCACCCATCAAAGTGATGTTTTCTACATGTTCTTGACACTCCGAAAAAACCTACATCATATCACACAAGTGTGATATTTTCCAAAATCGCACGCTACTTGATTATCCAGAAGTCTATGAAATTTGTTACCTGCAAAATTGTCATTTTCCAGCTTTTCCGCCGCAAAAATTATCCACAGACACGTCCATTTTCTTATCTATACGCTCTTCTGCATATATTCGATTGTAAATAACACCTTTCACAATCATTTGAAACACATCACGAAACACGGAATTGCGAATCGAGTCTCGAGTCTCTCTTCATGTCAACGGAGAGAACTGTTCATTTCTCGTTTGTTCGAATTCTCATTGTATGAAAAATTGAATCTTGAATTACGTAATTATAGAAATTCAATTTTTTTATACAATGAGAATTCGAACAAACAAGAAATGAACAGTTCTCTCCGTTGACATGGAGAGAGACTTGGTGTCACTAAAATGCAGGTCAGCTGATTTTGCAGGTCAGCAGAAATCGTACCTATATCCCATTCACTTACCTTGTGGAACAGATACCTACCCACCCATATGAAAAATCTTGCAAGTCGGCATACTGCAAGATACATACATACATACATCATACCGTTGCTGTCACTTTCTTCAAGCACTCCCAGACAATTTTTGTGGTTCTCCAGGTCCTTGGACGTTTGCTGCTGGCAATCAAAGTGAGAAAATTTTGCAGGTCGGAAAAAATTCTTGCAGGTCGGCACACAAGCCATTGCTGTCACCTTCTCCGAGCACTCCCAGATAATTTTCGTGGTCCTCCAGGTTCTTGGACGTTTGCTGCTGGCAATCAAAGTGAGAAAATCTTGCAGGTTGGCAAAAATTCTTGCAGGTCGGCACACAAGCCGTTGCTGTTACCTTTTTCGAGCACTTCCAGACAATTTTCGTGGTCCTCCAGGTCTTTGGACGTTTGCTGCTGGCAATCAAAGTGAGAAAATTTTGCAGGTCGGCAAAAATTCCTGCAGGTCGGCACACAAGCCATTGCTGTCACCTTCTCCGAGCACTCTCAGATAATTTTCGTGGTCCTCCAGGTTCTTGGACGTTTGCTGCTTGTAACGTTCATTTTTTGATCTAAGACCACTCGTGGTCATTGGCTTAATTTAGGTCCCTGTATTCAGTTTTCCTTCATCTAAGTAATTTCTTTCTTTCATTTAAAATTTCGCTTCGCCAAATTATAATACCGTAAACTATTACTGGAGGTACCTGATAGGAGTTTATCGGACCGAGCGAAAAAAAGTAGCTCGTCGAAGAAATGCGCGATAAGGTCTGAGGCGCTAATAAAAAGTCTGGTAGATGGTTCAAGTTTGAAAATTTCGACGCTCGAAGAGACTTCTGGAGCTTATTGCACCTGATACTTTCGCATTTTGTGATTACTCCAGCTGGAGGATTTGCAATTATCAGTGCAGTAGAAATCGGTTATTACCTACCGGAATATTTCACTCATACGTCAAAAACGCGATAATTCGGACACAAATTTTGAGGATTAATAGGCGATAATCCGAAAGACCATATCGATAATTCAATCGATCTGTCATTGTTTTAACACCTACTGTCAAACAAACATGATGCGTGTCCAGTGTCAGCGTTGGAGTCTGGACACTGTATGGGGATGCTTATGATCAAGCGAGAACTCAGGGACCAAGAGGAATGTGCAAGAAATTGAAACGATTTGGGATTGAGCAGTCATAATGATTTCACACTTTTTACGTCAGCCTCTGATTCTCTTTTCTGTTCTGCGGCTCAGTACAGTTAGGTGGCTATTCATGTATCATGAATTTTATTGTCGTGTGAAATAATACGTGAATAATTTGTAGAATTATTCGGGAAATATTCTTCCGAATACCACTCTTGCAATGAAAATGAACCAGATAATTCTGAAAATGCGTGTTGCCATAAGAAAACCGCATTCGTTTGTTTTCTTCTGTTGTTCGAAAGCTAAAAGAGCCCGACCCCGCAGTTTTCAGGCAACACGCATTTTTCAGAATTATCGGTAATTTTCATTGCACTCGTGGTATTATGCCCGATAATTCCGTCGTCGTCTGTTGTATATGCCGAATTTTGGAGCTAGTATTTTTCTCGAACATTTATGGTAGCTTCCGTGAGCAAGGTAAGGTTGATAGATGTTGTCATTTAGTGAAAATCACGTTTTCTCCTTTTTTAGATTACTTCATCCTGGAATAGTTAGCCGTTGTGTGCTTTATTAGATATACGTGTTACCGTAATTATTTCTGGACCCAATCACTACCGTTTTTTTTCAACATCTGAACATTTAATTGGGGTAAGATACCTCATCTTTGCCATCAAGCAAAACCATAGCGAAGTATTCTTTTTTAGTCTTTTTTCTTTGGGGTGCGAGGAAGTTTTCGTCCAATTGGAGCCCCGGTGTACCATTTGTTTCCGTTCCACTTTTCCTTTTTTGTGGAGGACCAAGAGAATTTGACATTCTGGCGTCAAGTAGGAAGGATTTTATCCTGTCGGGACTTTCCCAGGATCCAAGCTAGGTGGCTAGAGATAAGATCCGCCGTTTTGTCAATTCCAAAGAATTCCCCTTAGATTGTGCGCCGTGTAATTTTTAGTGCGGCTTAATATTTCATTATCAGATAATTATTTGTTATTATTACAAGTGAACGGTTACACGTTATTAATTAAGTAGTGCTGCGGCTGTATGTACCGTAGAGTTTTTCGGTTGATCGGTGTAAATTCGTGTGTAAGAATAACGTAGCAATTTTCATTTCAAATTATTTTAATCACGCAGGAGAATAGGTGCTGGAGTGCAGCATAGACAGGACCGGATTCGGCAGCGGTGGCCAAAAGTATTTCTTTCGTGCACGAACGTCTATACCCCAAAAGGTCAATAGCTATTTTTATTTATTGTGTTAAAGTCAATTGTTGAGTTGCCTTGATCTACCCCGTCGCGTGCGGAACTTAGCCCCTTTCCCTTTTGCGCTTTTCAGATATAGTTTTGGAAATTTTGCAGTGAAGTAACCGATTTTCTGAAAGCTTGACTCTCGAGTTTTCTGTAACTGCATTTAACCTCAATCACAATCTCGTCCTGTTCACAATCCACGTTAATTATTAAAACTGTACTTTTTTTCATAGTTGTTTTTTTTGTCTACAGTGGTAAGTAGTTTTTCGTGTTGTTTTTTCGAGTTGCACAATTTGTCGACTTAGGTCCTCCGACAATCGCCATATTGAGGCCAGGACCTTGGCGCCCTTCTCCGAATTTAGGTCTTTTTTTGGAGACCGAACTCATGCCCTTGGCCGGGCACAATTGTCCACATTAACCGGGACCAACTCTTTTTTTGTTTTGTTTTTGTTTTTTTCATATAACTGTTTCTCAGACGGAAAAGTTTGTGACATGCTGGCAATCAAAGTGAGAAAATCTTGCAGGTTGGCAGAAATTCTTGCAGATCGGAACACAAGCCGTTGCTGTCACCTTCTTCGAGCACTCTCAGATAATTTTCGTGGTCCTCCAGGTCCTCGGACGTTTGCTGCTGGCAATCAAGTTGAGAAAATTTTGCAGGTCGGCAAAAATTCTTGCAGGTCGGCATACAGGCCGTTGCTGTCACCTTTTCCGAGCACTCCCAGATAATTTTCGTGGTCCTCCAGGTCTTTGGACGTTTGCTGCTGGCAATCAAAGTGAGAAAATTTTGCAGGTCGTCAAAATTTTTTGCAGGTCGGCACACAAGCCGTTGTTGTCACCTTCTCCGAGCACTCTCAGATAATCAGATAATTTTCGTGGTCCTCCAGGTCCTCGAACGTTTGCTGCTGGCAATCAAATTGAGAAAATTTTGCAGGTCGGCAAAAATTCTTGCAGGTCGGCATGCAGGCCGTTGCTGTCACCTTTTCCGAGCACTTCCAGACAATTTTCGTGGTCCTCCAGGTCCTCGGACGTTTGCTGCTGGCAATCAAATTGAGAAAATTTTGCAGGTCGGCAAAAATTCTTGCAGGTCGGCATACAGGCCGTTGCTGTCACCTTTTCCGAGCACTTCCAGACAATTTTCGTGGTGCTCCAGGTCTTTGGACGTTTGCTGCTGGCAATCAAAGTGAGAAAATTTTTGCAGGTCGGAAAAAATTCTTGCAGGTCGACACACAAGCCGTTGCTGTCACCTTCTCCGAGCACTCTTAGATAATTTTCGTGATCCTCCAGGTCCTCGGACGTTTGCTGCTGGCAATCAAATCAAGAAAATTTTGCAGGTCGGCAAAAATTTCTGCAGGTCGGCACACAAGCCCTTGCTGTCACCTTCTCCGAGCACTCCCAGATAATTTTCGTGGTCCTCCAGGTCCTCGGACGTTTGTTGCTGGCAATCAAAGTGAGAAAATCTTGCGGGTCGGCAGAAATTCTTGCAGGTCGGCACACAGGCCGTTGCTGTCACCTTTTCCGAGCACTTCCAGACAATTTTCGTGGTCCTCCAGGTCCTTGGACTTGTACTGCTGGCGATCAAAGTCAAGGCAATTTTCACCGACCTGCAAAATTTTCTCACTTAGATCGCCAGCACAAACGTTCATGGTTCAAGAAGGTGACAGCAACGGCCTGTATGCCGACCTGCAAGGGAATTTTTGCATATGGTTGGGTGGGTATGTATTTCACAAGGCAAGCGAATGGGGTATAGGTACGATTTCTGCTGACCTGCAGGCTTGGCTGACCTGCATTTTAGAATTCCCCTAATCATCTTTCAGCTCAGATTCAAGTATCAAAACTTGAGATCTACCCATGAATTGAAATTCCTATCATTTACTCATGTTTGTGCATTGTTGCATCAGATGAGAACTTTAATGGCTAGAACAACTCCCAAGGTGACAGTGGCAGCTGAGTGACAGAAGTAATCAGACGCCGGTAGCTGACTGTCAAAGATTTGCAACCAGTGTGTTTGGTGGACCAACAAATAATGGAATTTACCATTGTGCAGCATTGTAAGTGAGTGCCTCTCTCGTGTTTTCTCACCAGAAGAGCGATGTCAAGACGAAAGGGCACTATTTTTGTATACTCTAGGATCTCACGTAGATAATTCCGAGACCATAGGAAACGACCCGAAAGCATTCTTCTCACGTATTCTATTGAAAAAGACCAGTGCGAGGACCAGTGTGATGTCTACACTACCTCAAAATGTTACCCCATGATTTTTGCAAAACCCAAGAAGAAACTGAGTGTTGAGATGTAAGAAACGTTAGCTCTTTTCTTGGAGTTTCACACGAGGTAGGTAAAAATTTTATAAAAAAAATTGTTATGTGTAGGACCTATGAGTGACATCGAACACCAATGACATAATACTCGGTTCATCATCTATCCAGTTTATTTTGTGAAACCATCTCAAGCTATCGTTTTTTCAGGCAAGTCCAGCAAACTACAAGCCAACTTGGAAGTTGTGGGCTTGAGCAAAATACAATTTTCCAAGGAATGTTTGTATATAGGCACCCAATAACTTTACATACACGCTTCGGACTCCGAGTCGGACTCCTACGATAAAACCTCTGGACCAGAATTTTGCTATTCAGTTTTATTATTTTTGGAGCTAACAAAATAAGGTTTTGTGTAGTCATAATCGAGTGTAATCACAGAATTTTTTCTATTTCTCATTTGATAATTTTTCAAAATAATATGAATTTTTTTTCAAGATTGAAATTTTTGGGGTCGTAGGAAAAATAGTGTACACAACTCGTTGGAAAGTGTATTTATTTCTTGTACTCGTGGGGTTTCCGCACTCGCCGCAAACGGCTCGTGCTAAACTTGCCACTCGACTCGTGTGAAATATATATCACTCTCCACACTAGTTATGTAATGTACTAAATATTTTATAGTGACATAAAAAGGTGGGTACGTCGCAGTATTGTTACAAGAAACTTATTGAATGAGAGAATTTTTTATAAGATGTTGGTCCGCACCGGGTACCAACAGTAAGGGGGTGTCAGTGTCGGATTATGGGTGCAAAGCCTCCTAGGTGCAAAAGGAGTCTACAAAACTGGGACGCAAGGCTTTGGAGGGTGCAAAACAAGCTAGTGAAGACTGGAGATCCGAAAAAAAACTAATATCCATTCCAATTTGTCTCAACATGTTATGTCTAGATGTAAAATACCTGTGTGAGGTCTCAGTGGCACTTTAAATAAATTATTCTATTCTATTCTATTAGTTGCATTTTTTTCTTATCCTTGAAAATAAAAATTTGATAGTGGTGTTTTGGATGGATATTTTACTAATCAGAGATATTTTTTTAGGAAAATTCAACAAAAATTTCATCAAAATGCGACATATCCAAATATTTTTCAAACAAAACCGGTCATATCGCAATATTTCACTCAAAGTGAGACATATTATCCAATTTGTTTTCTTGTTTTTTTTTCCGTTATCACCAATCGAATTTTTTGGACCATATGCTCATTAGGATTGTAAGATCCAACACCCTATACACTGTGAGAAGTTTCTCTTTCAATTGAACAGTCTTTCTGTAAGAAGGTTTTTGCGATTTTCTTAGTTCCACTTTATATGGACATGTCCGTTTTTGAATAGTCACTCCTCGATTATTACAAACAGCTGTTAGATTTTGCTGTTTACATCTATTTTATTCCGTTGCTATTGACAGTGGAACTAGGATAAGTGAATATTATCCTTGTAGGTTTATTTATCAAGGTCGTTGTATGTAATAATCACTCTTGAAAGTCAGCGTTTATACAGCGTGTTCAACAATTATTATTCTCTTTGTCGCTTTCCAAAAATAGCGGTTGCAACTGGCCTGTGCCGCTTCAATGAAGTTATTTTGAGATCCGTAGTAATGAAATTGATGAACGTCACGTCAAACTGACTGATATAAAACTTCAGGTTAACAGTGACGGCTCTGACTGCTGGTAAATAGTGAACAAGCAACCTGACGAAACGGGAATGGAGTAGCCGTCAACGCCGTCACTGTTAGCCTTAAATTTTATATCAGTCAGTTTGACGTGACGTCTATCAGTTTCGTGACTACGGATCTCAAAATAATTTCATTGAAGTGGCACAGGTCAGTTGTAACCGCTATTGTCAAAAAGCGGCAAGGACAATCATTGTTGAACACGCTGTACTTCGCATGGTGGAAATAAGTCTAATTATTTCAACAATTTGAGAATCTATAAGTCCTTGTTACTTCTCCTAATGATTTAGGAAGAGTACCTACGGGGAAGAGTAGCATTAGCATTAATAACAGACCTATAACTGCTAAAAAACTAAAATTTGTACGTTTCTTGAGGTTCGTCTTTCAGCTTGATAAATTCAGATCTGAATTCCGGATTTGCTTCAAAAGAAACCGCAATTGCAGGTTTTTTTCCCCGTCGAAACGGCCTTTGCAAATTGCAAACGAGAGAGATTTTCAAGCATTGCGTGTCGCCGTGAACGGCGGAGGCCCCGCGTCGTTGTCATCAGCCCCAGATACGGAACTACATCACAAGAGGCGCAATGAGGAAGAGGAAAAGAAGGGAAATCCGATCTTTTCAGGGGGATTTTGCCAGCGCTGGAGAGAGAGCACCTCGCCACCGTGCGGCGCGCTAACTGAAATTCCTGAATAGCAAGCGGATATGAGATTTGCAGTGACAGGAGATTAAACAGGAAGTCGGCTTGCGGGCTCTCCTGGCCCGGCCGTTTCCCCGTCCCACCCGCTCGAGCTTCCCTTTTATGCATCTCCGTGCGATGGCCGCGCGAAGAAGGAGGTGTTGCGTTTTTTCGCCTCATTCCGCCGGTCTCCCCATTATCCCGGGCATACTCAGATTCCTTTTTCTTTATCGCCCGGCGGGCGTCCTTTCGCAACGAAGAAAGCTGAAAGGAGACGCAATGTGCGGGATCGGAGAGGAGAATTTGATTAAAATGTCTGTATTCCGTTATAACTTTTTAGGTTAGCAGCGTTGAGAAGGTAGTATGAAGATATCCATTTTCTCAATCGAAAGAGCACGGTCAAATTGAGCTAGCTATCCTACTAGTTTTCGGGCTTTTGTCACGTCACCAAATGCAAGGTTTGTGACCACTAACCACTTATCTCCGGATCATTAGTTTGAAATAGATTTGAATAAACTGCTCGTCAAAAGTTAAGCATAGATAGACCAAAATTTACTTCAACTTCAAGCAAGGATTTCTTCGAGAGAAGATATCCGATTTGACAGAAAGTTCCTGGTGCCTGGTAGAGCGTTTCTTCAGCTACAAGACTCTATGTCGACTTACGTGACAATTGACTTTGCCCATGATATATAGGATGCCAAAGGAAAGAGTGTCAAAAGTGTTGATTTTTGAAACCGCGGAACTTTTTTAGGGAAAGTCTCGGATATTTTTCCCATTAGTTTTTGGAAGCGGATATCAGTATCTCGAAACAATTTCTGACTTTTGATCGTATTTTGTTTCTTCAAAGAGTTCTTGATTTTCTTTTGTGAAATTTGGATCTTTTTATACAGCACTTGCTAGATCTGTTACTTTTTCTTGAAAATTCACAGATACGTACACAATTGCTGGATGAATTATACCATGAGAAATATTGACCTCATCGGCCCCCAGCAGAGGTTATCTTCTGGACCTCTTCAGGTGAGATGCCCAATGAAGCATGCTGCGACATCACATTGACACATATTGAGCCCAGCATGGTTGAAAATGCTGGACTTGTAACCATGCATTGCATCCAAATTACCATGAATATTTCACTCATACGTCAAAAACGCGATAATTCAGACACAAATTTTGAGGATTAATAAGCGATAATCCGAAAGACCATATCGATAATTCAATCGATATGTCATTGTTTAAACACCTACTGTCAAACAAACATGATGCGTGTCCAGTGTCAGCGTTAAACTCTGGACACTGTATGGGGATGCTCATGCTCAAGCGAGTACTCAAGGGCCCAGAGGAATGTGCAAGAAATTGAAACGATTTGGGATTGAGCAGTCATAATGATTTCACACTTTTTACGTCAGCCTCTGATTCTCTTTTCTGTTCTGCGGCTCAGTACAGTTAGGTGGCTATTCATGTATCATGAATTTTATTGTCGTGTGATATAATACGTGATTAATTTGTAGAATTATTCGGGAAATATTCTTCCGAATACCACTCTTGCAATGAAAATGAACCAGATAATTCTGAAAATGCGTGTTGCCATAAGAAAACCGCATTCGTTTGTTTTCTTCTGTTGTTCGAAAGAAGAGCCCTCCCCCTGCGGGGTCGGGCTCTTTTAGCTTTCGAACAACAGAGAAAACAAACTCATGCAGTTTTCAGGCAACACGCATTTCTCAGAATTATCGGTAATTTTCATTGCACTCGTGGTATTATACCCGATAACCAATCAGTCCCATCGTGGGTGATTTTGTTACTGCCCAAGTCACTGGAAATTTCTAAAAGTGATATCTCCTAGACGAGTAGAGCTAGATAGTCTGGGGGCAAGTGTCAATGTGATGTCGCAGCATGCTTCATTGGTCATCACACCTAAAGAGGTTTAGAGGACCTCTTCTGGGAACCGATGAGGTCAAATTTTCTCATGGTATAATTTATCAAGCAATTGTGTATATGCCGATCAGCTTTTAAATTCAGCACTAGAACGGTAATTTTCTTACGCCAAGTTGGCAATTCTGCGATAATTGGGGATGCTCAAATTTGTAATGTTGGATCACTTTTTCCCTGGATGACCTTGAATTTTTATTGTCAATCGAGTACAGCGCTGTTGCAAGATTGTATAAACGTTCAAGGCGTCTTGATTTTGGTAGATTTTCGCCAGTTTAAATGAGCGACTGGTGGAATGCTTTTTTCCAAGGTTTTTTAAAATAAAATAATAAATTACGTTGAGGAAACTGTTCTAATTTTTGGTCAAAAATAAAGGTCAATAGCTGATATCTAAAATTGATCTGTGCCTTTTAAATTTAACACTAGGTGATAGATTTTACAAGCTCTCGAAGGTGATAATCGAAAATTTCACAATTTTTCTGAATTAATTGCTATGCCTGTACTAAGGATACAATATTAGGGACAACGTAAATCAACTTATATAGTGCAATAGTACCTAGTATCACTATATGTAGGTACTTAAGATACATTGATACTATAACTAAATATATACAACAATTCTTGAAAACCTGTGAGATGAATTAACTTCAGCTACAGCATTCGCTCGAAGATCTATAGGCAAACCACAGAAAAACTGCTCGACGTAGCTTTAATGCAAAAAAAAAAGGAAAAGATGTCAGCGAGGCTGATATCAGTGGCCATCTTAGGTAGAGTAGATGCAGCAAGTGGGCGAGTGCGAAGTTGACGATGGAGATGTTGAGGAACTACAGGTCTAGCTCAGATGCAGTTTTTGATAGCCATTGTCCGCGGACACCTACTCCGCGACGATGTGGTTCATGGTCTGGTTCTCAGTTCCACACTCAGAACTCGGATCTTCTACATATCCTCACTGATAGAACTGAAATCTGCATTTTCCCTGCCCTGTTCGTATCCTATTGAATCCATACTTTCCTTGGAAGGGAGAAGCTCTTCGGATCCTCTACAATCGCTCTGTTCTTGACGGCGGCTTCAGTATCCCATATTTCCTTCCAGTGTCTTTCCATCTCGAAATCTGCAGCATGGATTTTTAGCTGCGATGTTCAAAATTGGCAGCCAGAAAGTCTGGGTAGATTTGACAACTCCAGCAATGATTCTCAATGCTTGGTTAAGAATGACGTCAATGATGTTGTGTGTGTGTGCTATTCATCCAAACAGGAGCGTAGTATTCCGCTGTCGACTAGACCAAGACAATGGTGGATATCCGAAGAGTAGTGGCGTCGACACTCCATGTAGCTCTCGCAAGTCTCTGAACCAGGTTCATTCGTGTCTTCGTCTTGGCAGTGAGTCTCTCCAAGTTGATCTTGAAGGATAATGTTTGGTCGATGGTCCCACCGAGGTACTTGGAGTGGGACTGTGCTGCAGATGAAGTCCGGCCATCAAAGCTGACATTGAGGTGACGAACTGCTTCTGTCGTTCAGATGAATGGCTCTAGTCTCTATCTCCAGAGAGTTCGGATTCAATCCTCATTTCTGAAAGATGACAAAATTCTGTTGTGAAAATCGTAATACATATTTATTATGTGCAGAAATATCATGGTGGAAAATCACAGAATCGGCGGGTTTTTATTTTGCACATCTGTGTTATTTGTCCAAAAAGTTCGTTTTCAGTTTTGACAAAAAAATACAAGATAAAACTTTGCATCAAGTTTTCATTTTTGGCTGGTCATAATCTACTCACTGTTCGACTGAATTGGTTCAAATTCATTTCATGGCTTGTCTCTGTTGACAGAAGGGCTGGCCTAAAAAGCTAAAATTACAGAAGCCAACTTTTTTCAATCGAGTCACATCGCAGGTCAACCATTAAATTTGCCTCAATATGGCTCGAACCCGATAACAGTATTCTCAAAAATGTAAATTTGACCAAATTACACAGGGAAACATTTTTCCGAATCTGCGGCCCTAGACTTTGATTTGCCCAGTAATTCTTGACAAGTTTTAACAGAGGAATATTGCTGGTAAATCTAAACAAAATTGAAATCCCCTATCTGCCATTGGTCTATGTAACGTTAATGAATAACCTTATAGCGTGGAGACCTCAGGTAATAATAAGCGCCGCAAAGCAAGAGCGCCTTTCTCTGGTGGTGATTCATGCGTGGCCCCAAGCCGTTGGTAATTTGTGGAAATTCCCTGGAATCCCGTGGCTATCCATTTAATTTGAAGAAATCGTATCTGGTGGAAATCCCGTGGTAATCCCGTGGCAATCCATCACAATCCGTTGAACGTTCTGATGTCCCAGTAATTCACCCGAGGATTCACCCCATGATAATTTGCATCTGAAGTCAACTTTGAATGAAAGAAAAAATTTACATGAACTTAAGTACTCAGACAAGAGTGTTACTCGTACTTACCTTATAAATATACAGGCAGAACCATGAATATAGCAATAGCAGAACCGAGGGCAGAACACTTAATGAAATTTTCCCAGAAATGTAAACAACTATGACACTCACCTGACATCATGACAAACAACGGCCAAGGCAACAGGGCAGCGGATATGATGCAAGGAGACGCCAGAACTGGCATTTCTTGTCAAAATTTTCTAACCTCTTTGAGCTCAGCCCGTTTTCGCGCAACTTGGTCTATGAGCGTCCGTTACACTCTAGGCAACATGGCCAACCGCGTTTTATTTTCTGCTGAATTTAAAACGTGATCGGCATATACGTTTCTGTGAATTTTCAAGTAAAAGCAACAGCGCTAAAAAAATTTGGATAAAAAAATCCAAATTTCACAAAATAATCAAGAACTCTTCAAAGAAACAAAATACAATCAAAAGTCAAAGACCGTTTCAAGATATTGATATCCGTTTTCTAAAACTGAAGAGAAAAAAAATCCGAGATTTTTTCTGAAAAAGTTCCACGACTTCAAAAATCAACATTTTTGACACTCCTTCCTTTGGCATCCTATATATCATAGACAGAGTCAATGGTGCCGTGAGTCAACATAGCGCCTTGCAGCTGAAGAAAAGCTCTACCAGGCACCATGAACTTTTTCCAAATCGGATATTTTCCCCAAAGATATCTTTGCTCAAAATTGCAGCAAATTTTGGTCTATCCTTAACTTTTGACGAGCAGTTTATTCCATATTTTAGAATGATTATTGTCAGTGGCGTACCAAGCGGGGGGCGGTGGGTGCGGTCCGCACCGGGTACCAGCAGTAAGGGGGTGTCAGTGTCGGATTATTTGAGGTGACAGAGGAAGGCATCTACTGATTTGAGACGTAGGGAATTTTGTTTTGCCACCATTTTAAGGCGCAAAACAAGCTGGTGAAGTCCCGTTTTCCGAAAAAAATTCGCCTGCTGCACTTTTATTTTTTTTTTTTTGCCTTGCATCAACTAAGTACTGGGTCATTAGTAGAATTTTCTGTGGGGATTTTTCAGTAACCATAATAATATTGACGATAACAACGAAGACATTTCTGGAACAGTGGGGGATGACTGGGGATTAATCAGTGTGGTTTTGTTTCGATGGCTTCCTCGTTCCATGTTTGGATCAGTGGGAGATTTTTCAGCGGGGTTTTGTTTCGATGGCTTTCTCGTTTCATCCCTTTTCCCGGGGCATCCCCGCACAATAGTAGATGCCCCAGTACTAAGAAATGCGTGAAAAAGTCCATCTGATCCAGTGCAGATTTGAACCCGGGACCTTCGTCTTAGAATGCGGGGCCGAGCTAACCGTGCTACCGACTGGGTTCTTTTATTCTTAGATTAGTCACTATGTGGTGTTTTCCGCTCTGTCGGGAAGTCGTTTTTCTGTGGCTAAAGAAGCCATGTCGCCAATTAGCTCGATGTTTCAATCCCAGGGTTCCCAGGGCGCAAAATTGCCGAACTCGGCACTGGAAGGTGTCACTAGTAACAATACAGTCTGCAGCTCATTCTCCAGGTAGATAGGGTTGGATTGGGGTGGGGGGTTATCGCAGGATAGTCCGCCCCGGGTGCCAAATACGCTAGGTACGCCACTGATTATTGTCGTTTGAAAATTACCTAAATTATGGAATCCCTATGGTAGATTTTGGGTTATGCTGCCGCCTCATCAGTTCTGAGCTTGTTCATCAGGACTAACGCAGGACCAGCCCTATCACCTGAGCTTGATTTGGCCGGTCGGGTAACAGAATATCCCAGCCAAAAATATCCCGCCACAAATATCGCGGCAATAACATCCTATTCAAAAATATCCTCGCGACAAAATATCCCATGCCAAAAATATCCCAGCCAAAAAGACCCCACCCAAAAATATCCCCGCGACAAAATTCTCCAATCTGAAAATATCAGCTCTTCAGCCACCTGACAAGGTTCATCACTTTTTTTTTGTTCAGTTGTCTCCAAGTCCAAAATCGCTGTAACGACTAGATGGTATGGCCTTCCGGGCATCTGACGAGGTTCATGTTCACACTTTTTCGAGTCAGAGTTATTTGTAAATCATCACATCAAGTCGTGTCCGGTTCGAAAATTACAGCTCCCCAGTCACACAGCCTACACACTTTTTTCTATGCCAAGTATCTTCATTTGATTGTGAGTCTAAGAGAAGGATGATTCTTGAGTCAGAAATAAACTCTTATCTGGCTGGTCGATCTAGAAAGGATGCTTGAATGAAAAAAACTATTAGGTAATCGATGTGGCAAGTGCAAAAAGAAGGATAATACTTGAATTAATAATCAGTTACTTAAATCAACTACTTATCTGGTGGGTCTGAAAAGAAGGACGATACTTGAGTGAGAAATGTAGCTCATATCTGGTTGGTCTGGAAAGAAGGAGAATGCTTGAGTCAGAAATCAGTTCTTATCTGTTGAGTCTGAAAAAAAGAACGCTCGTACTTGAGACGACAACAGATTCGTTATCGGGTGAGTCTGAAATCCTATATCTATATCTATATCTAAATAAAATATTATAATGTTACGAGCGGCGATCCCGTGCATTCTGGTAAACACGCGATCTTTCTAGATTCTTCCATCCATTATGTCGCGGTGAAGATACAAGTGCAGAGCTCTGGACATTTCCAGGAGTTTACGCGATGGCTTGGCATTGGGCAGCTTCAACGCTCGATCAAGACACATCTGCTCACGTTGGCGGAGGCGCCGGTTCTAGAACACGGCAGAATTATACAGTCCAATTTTTTTGTGATTCGTATGGAAACCGCATGTCGGATCACTGTAGGAACTACTGGAGAATGCATGGAACATTCGAGATGAACTGGTCGGACCTGTATAAGGCATCAATCGTCGCCTCACAAGCAGTGTATTGAATTGGAAGAGACAGCGAGCAGATAAGAGGCGACAGTCTCAGCGATATTCACAAGCGTAAATAATTGTTGGCGTGTATTTAGTGCAGTACGCAGTAAAAATTATTGACAGTGTGTGCTTTAAAACGATCATCTCGATTATACTCAAACCCGTATGCTAAACACGTAACAATAATATAATATATCATCTATATTTTTGCCCGGGACATTATTGGAAGGGATATCATTGACAGGGATATTTTTGGCTGGGATATTTTGTCGCCGTACCAAATGAGCTAGGGCTATGATATACCTAAGTAACATATCTATGCATATAAATATTTTACATTAACTTAGTCTTAGTCTTATTTTTTATCCCAAACACGAATTGATTGGCACGAAGCAATAACAATCTTCGCCGGTGCAAAGCAAGACGGCATCGTTTATTCCTTCCGATTACTAAACTCTTTCGTTTTGCTTTTGAGAGAAAAATGCAGAGAGGTATAAAATCCAAGCGCGCGATGATACAAAAAAAACATCCGCAAAGACACATAAATTTTCGAATCGATTCGGAGTGCATCCGATGGAAATTACGCACCTTCACAAGTAGTGCCGGTCTTTATTGTGATGATGTCGAAGGATGACGTGCACCGCGGTATGCGATAATCCGGTGGCATAATCGTTCTGACGTCTCCGATAATCCTCTCAAAGGATCCGTTTAAAAAAGAACTTTTTGAGAACGGACGGGCAGCGGAGCAATCTTAAGCCCTTTAGCCCGCGTGCGGATTCCATGTGGGTGGCTTTGCTACCACCCACGGGCAGGGCTCGAGCCAAATTTGAAAGAAAACAAACAAACAGATTATGTGATGAATCGAGTGAATGAATATCTGTGCAGCTCTATTGAAGCTTCCTATTGATACTCATTGGATTCTTGCGGTGACGGTCAAATCGGTGCATGATATTGGTCATTGTTATTTGTTTGACATCTGAAAATGGCTTAAAACCAGCAGCCCTTCAGAACAGTTTTCACGCTTTGATTTTTGGAGCTGCGACCGCTCGTTTCAGGGCCTGAGGCCGGAATCGCTTCCATAAAGCTGGATTTTTGCAAACATGTCCAGTAAACAGCTTTCTTTCAATTAGACCCGGAGCTTGTCCCGCCATTTTGAAAAATCTGTCGTTTTTGGCAGTTTTTCTCAGATAACTCGGTGAATATTAAACTTTTTGGAGTTAAAACTTTTTGCAGTAACTAGAGCTTGAAATTCTCCAACTTTTGTTGAAATTTTTCTAGGATTAATGATACCTGAGCAAATGTGTACCTCATAAATGCATTTGCGGTGCACCCGTCGACCGAAGGGGACTTCATGGTTTATCCTGTGTCAAATCGGCAGGAAGAATCTCACGTCATTCCTCAGTAAACGACCTTATTTGCCGTGCACTCCGTTCAGCTAACATCCCATCGATTTTGGAACCAGTAGGATGCTCCCGTTTAGACGGAAAGAAACCCGATGGTATGACCTTAATACCTTGGAGAAAGGGCAAACCTGTTATCTGGGACTTCACCTGTACTGACACTGTTGCACCAAGCGTCCTCAACAATTCTTCCTCTATCGAAAGATTTGCTGCCAACAAGCGAGAGGACGAGAAATCCAGGAAATACGCCAACCTCACGAAGGATTACGAATTCATCCCAGTAGTTATTGAAACCATGGGATGTTGGAACTTGGATGGTTTGAAATTCATTAGAGAGATAGGATGCCGGATCACTGTACAAAATCACGAGAAAAGATCCAGCGAGTTTTTACTCCAACGCATCAGTCTGGCAATAATTCGCGGGAATGCAGCATCAATTATGGGTACTTTCCCTGCTGGAAACATTGGGGAACAATTTTTATAGTGTTGTGAAACTTTTATTATACAATATTTTTATCAAATACTATAGTACTATACTAAAATAATATATATAATATATATGAGCAAATGTCAAATGAGCTAAACGACTTAGGTACTCACTTTTCCTATCTCAGTTGACCAGTTGGGAAAGGCGTTGAAACAGCAGAATATTGGCAACATATTCAAAATATCTACATTTATTCACAATTCCCCGAGCAATTCCCCCACCTGTTAAAACCTATACTTTTGTTTTTGTAATTTTTTGTATTGTTGTGGGGTGTCCGCGATAATTCGGCTCACCATTGGTATCTCGAGAACGGTGAGAGATACAGAGTCGGTTAAATTACAAAAAAGTTGCGCAATTTCACGACCATCACGAATATGTAAAGAAATTGGGGCTAACTTGAACCGTTCATGAAATATTCTGAAAAAACTGAAAATTGTCTTTTTCTTATTTTGCCTATAAATCAGTTATTTTCCATAATAAAAGTTTCAATTTTGGTTTGTTCCTATAAAATATGGTTCTCTTTCTACTCCCGGAATCAGAATTGAAGAATGTTGAATCACTTTTGACAATCGACAGTCAACTTCTTTTTTTTTATGGCGGCCATTTTGGATTTTTTTGAATTATGATAGAACGAAAAATTATCTTTTCGAATATATATGACAACCCTATAAAAATTTCATGCAACTACGACATAAGTGCAAAAAACGAATTTTTCATATTGTGTGCGAAGGTGGCTGAGGGAAAAAAAACCTATTTGTTTATTGACGTTTCTAACGGGCACTAAACTGTCAAATTGCTTAGTGTTTTCGTATTATAAGCAGCAAAGTTCGTTCTCAAAATGTTTTCTCGCGACGAAATCATGGATATGAATGAAATTTATATACGATCTGCAAAAAATTCAAGACAAGCAGCTGAACTTTATCTTAATACATATCCAGAAAGGCATCAACCACACGTTACCTTTTTCTTGAGGGCATATCGAAAGCTGAGGCAAGAGTATGGAGAAGCGCATGATGGAAATCGTAGGCGAAGAAGAAGAAGGATCGAAAACCCCAACGTGGTGAATGTTTTGGCATTACTACACAATAACCCCCGACTGTCAGCCAGACAAATATCTAGCGAAATTGGAATTTCAAAAACATGCGTGAACAAAATTACCAAGAAACACGCTCTGCACCCTTACAAGCTGTATCACGTGCAAGAGCTACGACCTGGCGACCATCAAAAACGAGTAGAATTTTGTAACTGCATGGATCCTAGAATCACTGGCGAATAATCCAGATTTTTTGAAAACTATCATGTAGACTGACGAAACTAGAGTTTCCAATGTTGGAGGTGGCAATAGGCATAATGAGCATTACTACGCACAAGAAAATCCGCACATTGTTAAGCAAACCCACCAGCAAGGCTATTTTGGTTTAAACATCTGGTGCGGGCTGGTAAATAACAGTATGCTTGGTCCGTATATGTTTAATCATAATTTAAACGGGCAAAATTATTTGGAGTTCTTGCTGAACATTTTCCCAGATCTTCTTAACGAAATTCCAAGGGAAAGTAGACAGCATTTTACGATCTTTATGCACGATGGGGCTCCCGCTCATCGTGCAGTTCGAGTTGTCGAGTTTTTGAACGAAACGTACGACCAATGGATTGGGACTGGTATAAATGTAGTTGAGCAGCGAGTGAATTGGCCTCCCAGATCCCCGGATCTCAATCCGTTGGATTACTTCTTATGGGGATATATGAAGAACTTCATACATGCCCATGAAAGTCGGACCATGGAAGAATTAAATTTAAAAATTGAAGAGGCTTTCGCAAGAGTCAATGGTGATCTAATTGCAGCCGCCATTGCTGACCTTCGCCGAAGAGCAACTATTTGTGTGGAACAGAATGGTGGCCCTTTTGAACACCTTCTCTAAATTCCCTTATATCTCTATTCTTAAATTATTATTGTTATTATTATTATTGCTGGTATTGAACCTATTGATAAATAAATTATTGCCAACTTCAACCATGTTTTGATTTTTCAGAATATATAAATTTCATTCATATCCATGATTTCGTCGCGAGAAAACATTTTGAGAACGAACTTTGCTACATATAATACGAAAACACTAAACAATTTGACAGTTTATTGCTCATAGAAACGTCAATAAACAAATAGGTTTTTTTCTCTCAGCCACCTTCGCACACAATATGAAAAAATTCGTTTTTTGCCCTTATGTCGTAGTTGCATAAGATTTTTATTGGGTTGTCATTATATATTCGAAAGAATAATTTTTTGTTCTATCATAATTTAAAAAAATCCAATATGGCCGCCATAAGAAAAAAAAAGTTGACTGTCGATTGTCAAAAGTGATACAACATTTTTTGATTCTGATCTCGGGAATAGAAAGTGAACCATATTTTATGGGAACAAACCAAAATTGAAACTTATATTATGGAAAATAACTGATTTATAGGCAAAATAAGAAAAAGGCAATTTTCAGTTTTTTCAGGATATTTCATGAACGGTTTAAGCTAGCCCCAATTTTTCACATATTCGTGATGGCCGTAAAATTGCGCAACTTTTTTGTAATTTAACCGACTTTGTATCTCTTACCGTTCTCGAAATACCAATGGTGAGCCGAATTATCGCGGACACCCTGTACGTACCTGGTGACTCCGGACACGGAAAATAAATGAATAAGTTGGAAAAAAAAATACCAAGCATTCAACAGATTTGCCGAGTTTACCAAGCACTTTTTTGCATCCGAGTAGACATAAACCATGCTGTGAAACTTCAAATTTCTACTTTTTATAGCTTAGTATTTTTTTTTAACTGGTCAACTGAGAAAAGTGAAGTAAGTCGCTTCACTCATTTGACATTTGCTCAGGGACCATGAATCTCGAAGAAATCTCACTGACACCATTAGTTAAAAAATTTCAAGCTCTAATTACTGCAGTTAATTAATTAATACGGTAATTAATACAGAAATAATTACTGTTTTCATCCCAAGAAGTTGAATATTAAGCGAGTTATTTGAAAAAACTGCCAAGAATTACAGATTTTCCAAGATGGCGGAAAACGCTACGAGTTTCGGAAATTTTTTTCAAGCTCTAATTGGAAGAGGACTGTATACTGGGGCTCCGGAATCAAAAAGCGATGTACAGAAAAGCAATATTCAAAATATAAAATAATAAAATAGTGCTTATTACAATATTGATCTCGCATAATAGCGTGTAATCAAATAGCAACGTAACGAATTTGTGTTTGTAATGGAAGAGCGACGTAAAAACAATCGATGTGATAAATCAGGAATATAACAGAAAAGCTATATTCTAGAATGAAGTAGCGACGGTAGAAAGTACTACATATTTTCAAAGAAAAAAAAATCATTCTCCTTTTACTTAGGCCTTGCTAATGAACCCATTTAGTTGACTCCCACATTCCTCCAGTCTCTGGGTGTTTTTTCATCTGTTTCAAAGTCTTTGGAAGGAGATTAACAAAACTCCAGGTTTAGTTAATTTGTACAAAAACGAAGAACGAGTACGACTAAAATGCAGAATGTTGCTTGAACTGAACTTTCCTACCATCAGAGAGAGATATGCAGTTCGCCTTCAAAATCTTTTATGGAGAATTCTGGAAGAAATGGAACCTATAACAACTACTGGGAAAAAACCTACGTAGGAAAACGACTGAAAGGACTTCCAAAAAACACTCTATTGTAATCGTCCATCAGTGGCAAAACTTGTCAAAAGATTCAAGGTGGAACAAAATCAAACAGAAAACTTCATTGTACGATACCGAGCTAGCTTCAAAAGCAGTGCGTTCGCTAAATGCAAAGATTTTCAGATGAAAAAATGCCTTCAGATGAACCTTTCGAATGAATCGCCTTTATTGAATCTTCATTTTTTCACAACCCTTTTTCATGACATCGCTCTTGTGTAACAATAGCTATTTTGTTACAATCGCTACTTCAGTACGTCGCCATTTTACAAATCGCTATTTCATTACTCGCTATTTTGAAACATCTTCCATTTCACATCGCTATTTTGAACATCGCTTTTCTGTACAGCAGTGTTTGAATCCGAAGCCGTATACTGGACATGTGTGCAAAAATCCAGGTTTATGAGAGCGCTTCCGATTTCAAATGCTACGATGACTGGGCTTTTATAAAGTTTAAAGAATACATTAGGTATAGTTATTATTATATAGTTATGTATTGGAGGAAGAGTAGGTACTTATGAACATTATTTTTGACTTCGAGCGTGTGCATAGGTATGTGGAACGCCATTTGCAATTAAAAGATGGAAGCCGTTCGGTGGCTTCGGGAGAGGTTTAGCCTCTTCACCAGCAGTATGCCGACACAAGAGCAGGTTCGAAAAAAAAAATAACAAAAAAGTCCTTGCTCTCTAAGATTACATCCAGTGCTGCTTCACTATTTTATCATTAATCATCGAGGGCTGAGCTCGTATGTTTGCTGCAATGTACGGTTGGAGGAGCGGGTTTCATACCGCCTGACCCAACACCATCCAGCTGCCGGTGTTTCGTAAAATCGCCATCGAAATTTCGGATGTACTTACGAAATATGAAGCAACGTATCATCGCGGCTTGAAAATTCCTAACTGACTCCCCTTCGTCCAATTTTGCGAAGACGATATACTTTTTGAGCTTTAAAATATATGTGATTTGGCCATATGGATCATCAATCATATTATAATCACAGCAATTAACCGTGTCTGTGACGTCAAAGTATGTACTTAGTTATAACATGCTTGAGCTGCTGCGGGCTAATCTTTAACCAAATACAAGAGGAATGTACACCAGTTGAAATTCCTTGACTGCAATAGTACTTTCTGTTTTGTACTTTATTGAAAATGAAACCTTACTTTACGGGTGCCTTGTTTTGCTGTTGGGGGGAAACTCAACGCTACACAGTTTCTTCCTTCGAAAAAAATAAAATGGGAGTGCTTGCGGGTCTATTTTTCCTTTGTCACCTCAGGTAGTTCTTCGTTTCTTGATGCTTTTTGTTTCACTTATTTTTTCATACCCCTATAACTATGTAGCTTGACTCTAAGAAAAACCTGATGCTACACTATCTATCTATATACGCTATGTTCAAGATGAAAAATTGCATCAGTTGATCGACTGGGCTGCAAAACTTTATTTGAAGAAAAAACATGAGCCGTGGTACCGCTTCAAATCTTGGATGTGCCATCCTCAAGCATCAATACCGTCCAGATTGTTTGGACCGCCAATGGTCTTTGAGAGTTTTTCGCGTGAGACGAATTTGGGTGCTAGCTTTTTCGAAAAGTACGCCGCAGCATCCGAAAGAACAATTTTTTTTTGCATACTTTAGATTCGGGGGCGTATTCTACCTATACTACGCACCTTCGAAGGTTGTAGTATAGTATAGGTTCACTTGTACCGTGATTCTAGTGGGCTGTGAGATTTTGTTTCTCAGTTTCCAAATTTGAAATTTGAAAACTCCCTAGAACTTGGCCATTGCTTGCACTGATGTTTGAGAGCTCACGCTTGACGCTGTCATGATAATTGATGAGAAAATTATCTAAATGGGATGTGAAAACTGTTTTCAGATTCTTGAAGCTCAACTTCATCTCTGTCTGAATGTTTATCAACCCCGTATTTGCAACCCCGGCGTCCCAAAAGCGTCGTCAATGTAGCTCAGGCGTTTTATAAACGTTCAATACTTGTTTGACTAAAACCTCGACTAAAACGTTCAAATGCGCGACATTCGCTCATTTACTTAATTTTCAACGTTTTCGACGTTTGGTTTATAAAAAAAAAGTTTTAATTACGATGTTGTGTCGCTGGTCAAAGTTAACTTGTTTTACTTTCTCAAGCCACCACCTAACGAGGAGGGACGAGGGAAAGTGTCGTGAACGCGCTGAGATATGAATAATTTTCTCCGCACGTCGAGCTGCATGTTGCATGACGCTTTCACACAAATCCGGCCTGTATCAAGAATAGCAGCACGCGTATGTTGTCCCAAAGGTGCTGAATTGTTTGAGGATCATCGAGGTGAAGCTTAGGCTTGAGGTAACTCCAAAATAAATAGCCTGAAGGGGTAAATCACGAGGTTTTTTTGACCAGTCATTATCGCTGTTTCTCGTAATTAAACGGCTCGGAAATATTGTTTCCAATAAATTCCTTGTTTCACAAAAGGTATGGGGGAGGAGCCCCGTCCTGTTGGAACCACATATTTTTCAATCGATCTTCAATAACTTTTGAGGCGATTCTTGGCCAAGCTTTGCGTTTGAAAAAAACGTTGCACGCAGTCACTATCATTGATTTTTGGTTTTGAAAATAGGGTTTTAACATATCAGTATGTTGTGGTCCTTTGTACCTCTGCATGATAAATATGTCAAGTCTTAACTTGAGATTAAGCCAACAACTGGTTTTCAAAACCAAAAATTAGAGAAATGGTGAGCACATAAAATAGAGCCGTTACTTTTGAGACACCCTTTAGTATCAAAAAATTCCAAAATATCACCATTTAATTATTCTGAATCTGATGGATTAGAATCAAATTTAGCAGGAAGCAACACAACAAAAAAGTCAAATTAAGTCTGCAGTTGCAATTTTTCACTATTTTCCAGTCGGGCGATATGAATTTTCAAAATTTCTCCTAGCCGCCCAGGGGGCCTCTCACTCGGGTTTTGACCAGAACGGCTCGCTCCTAATGTTGTGATGTTATTGTAATGATTATTAGGATCATTTTGGATGAGTAATTACATATCAGGACTTGTCAGAAAAAATAAATATATAGATAAAAGAATAATTATATATACAGGTACTCGTATACAGGGTGGCTCAACGAAAACAGAAAAGAGGGGTTCTCGGACATTTCACCTCATTTTTTTGAAAAAAGCTCGGACAAGTCGATTTTTATATCGAGGGGGACATCTGAAACATACATTGGCAAATTTCTATCTTCAGCCCCCTCACCCCTACCCACTTTAACTTCAGAATTTCGAATGACATTATCTACTTTGCGATACATTAAATCAAAGAGAATCAAATTACCTTCCTGAAAAAATATATTCCAAATTTTTATCCCCACCCCCCATCTTCCTAAATTTTTTTGACTGTCCCATTTTCTATTCTCGATCTTTCCATTCTCTTCAATTTAATTAGCGTCATCCTAAATAGCATCAGAGGAGAAAGTTTCCGGTAGAGAAAAGTGCTACTCAAACTCACCGTTTTTTTCTCCTCCACCCCAACTTCAAAATTTAACAGACCCCACCTACTTTGCGAATGTTATCATCGGTCCACGGCCTCCTATTATTGAATTTTTTAATGAACATACTGTACAATACAAATTGATTGACCACGCCCCTTTTACCAACAAATTTTCGGCTGCGGCAAATTTCGCTCGCTTCGCTCGCGATCTCTTTTTCTTCTCTGTTTCGGCGGTACACACCCCTCGGGCCAAAATCATATCTACGCCACTGGTTCGGGCGAACTCGTCAAATCAGCGGCTAGTTTCACTGTTCACACCATTTGGAGACACTAGGGTTGCACGTACTATAGTTTGTACTCCACCAAGCCAACCGCCACCGCCATTTTGGAAATGTTCAAAGAAAAGAGATCAAACAACCGTTCTCCGTCTCCGTCCTGTCAACAGTGGTGTAGAGAATAACTATGGGAGGGCGCCACTTATGCGTCAATGAGAATAATAAGATTTGGATTTGGCAAAGAAGCAAACGTCACACTTGCGTTTGAATTTGAAACAAATATGTCAGACGTTTTCACCAGATTTCAGCAAGTGATAGAAATGGTAATAAGACTAGTAGTAAGCACTGATTATTGTCCTTTTTCTAACGACGCCGACGACCAAGAACACAAGCACTTCTACGCCTGATTTGTAATCTGTATTCAGATGCATTTTACGTCGGTAGGTAACAAGGTAGGTAATTAGGTAGGTGCGTAGGTGGAGGTGGGTACTGGGCAGTTGGGTGGGGTGGGTAGGTAGATACGTGAGTAGGTAGGTGGACACAGGCAGTGCCATCTTTAGAACAAAAGGGGCCCCGGGCACAAGGCAGTGAGGGGCCCTCTTGTAAAGGTTTGTGAAAAAAAAACACGCAAGTGAGGCGATTACCACCGCCGCAGGTTGATATTTGACAAACTTTTTTTCATGAAAATTTCGCGCTTTTTCAAAAATCTCTACAGAAAACTGGTCTTTTCTTGATTAGTTTAGTGGAATGGAGCGTCGTGGACTCTTGTGAGGTAAGAGGAGGCGCACGATCAGCTCAGAAAGTGACATAATTGAATAAACATCGAAAACGGGATATGAGAACAACATTTTTTCACAAAAATAGTCTTTTGGAAATTGAAGGAGGCCTTGGGGGTCCCCAAAAAAGCCGGGGCCCTGGGCATAGGCCCTTCGGGCCCATGCTTGAAGACGGTGCTGTTTCTCAACCAAATTCATGATCCTAACAGCATTTACTATAAATGAAGTTCACTAAAAACTCAGCTTGCTGGAAAAATAGTGACCACAAGTGATACAGTAGGGGAGAAAAGATTCACGAAAAATGGTAAAATTAAGAAAGTTCCTGCCGTATGTTTTTTCAGGGTATAGGTATACGTGTGATTCTTTGGTTACCACTTCTTTGGCCTCTAAAGACACCGAAATGCTCCGGTACCAAATTCAAAATGGCGTCTTTTCAAAATGGCGACTATTTGATTTTGGTAACATGAATTCACACTCAACTTACACCTATTTTCGCTCGACTCGAACCGATTTTGATGATTCCTCTTCTGATTAGGTATGGATTGATGTCCTCTATTTGCTATTGTCCAAAATTTGCGTGTGTACTAAGAAGTTTTTCCAAAAAGTGAAAAAAAAAACTAGAAAATCAGTGATTTTTACGAACCCTATTGCCTCAGATGCTGTGTGCTTCCCCATAAGAGGCATGCTTGACCAATATTTTCTTATTATTCTCATATGTATGAAGTTACCGAAATGCACTAGTGCCACTTCCAAAATGGCGGCGTACCTACCGATTTGGCGGCCACCTAGATTTTGATAAAGTGCTCAATAATGCCAAAATTTTGACTATAGGTAATCAGAAGAGTTTTATAGTGATGAAACTCACAAGGTTGATTTACAATTCGATGCTGAAAAAAGTTTTGTCACTAAAATCAACTATGAGAAACCTTGCGAACTCTTCGGCAGAGGTCCAATTATATTGATGGATATGACTTGCCGAGGAAACCGTACCTTTCCGACTTTCGACTTCTATCAGCCTTGCCGAACTCTGGTTGATGGTTTTCGTCGATGCGCATATCTCGCATTTTTAGCGCCCTTCTCCAAACGGGAAGGCGCTTTTGTCCTCGCTTTGTCCGTCCGTTCGTCCGTCCGTCCGTCACAGCATCTAGATTGTAGAGATTTGTAGATTATAGGTGGTCGTTTGGTCTTGGAGGATCCTTTCTGCACTGCGACCTATAAGATCTTTTGTGCGCGACCAGTCACAGCATCTAGTCCTAGACGGAAGGGTTTTTGCAAAAACATTCCACTGCAATGAGTAGCTCATGACCTTGTATCCCGAACCAAGAAAAATTTCGGCGAAATAATAATAAACAATTTCGATAATAACAATGTAGTATGGCGCGGCATCGCTGCTGAATGCTGCATTTCAGAAGCCGGCCTGATCTCGAAAGTTATGACATGCTAAGAAGTACCCGTTCTTATTATCTTACAATAATACATATGCGGAGTTATATTTAGAAAAGAATTTGAACTTCATTTTAATGAAAATTCCACATCGGTGCGAGGTACAGGTCAATAGTTGTGAATTTTTGAAAATGACTCCGAAGCTACAGCTCGGTCGCAAATGATTATTCGTTGCTTGCTGGTGCTTGATATCCTTTCCTCCGAACAAAACAAAATCCAATACAGAAAATATTTCAACTCGAATGGGTAGCTCATGGCCTTGGTACGCGAACCAAGAAAAATCTCCCCGAAATAATTATAATCAATCAAAATAATAACATTTCAGTGTAAGGCGGCTTCGCCGATTAAGTGCTGGAATTCGCATTTGAATGTAGAAAGTTGCGTTATGCGGGTAACTACATGTTCTCGTGAAATTACATCACTACATGTGCGGGATTGTATTTAGAGAACAATTTGAACTCTCTTTTGACAAAAACTCCACTTCGATACGACAGTCAGGTCAATTGTAATGAATTTTTGAAAACGACCGCAAAGCTACGGCTCGGCGCATACGCGGCCCTACAAATTAAAAATCAGACGTGCCATCAACACTATTGAACATTTTGAAATAGCCAATACTAGGTACCTGAAGGACAATGGCACTCAAACTACCAAACATGTTCGCTCGATAACAAAAAAAAAGTAGGTAGGTATCACTAAAATCATGTGACAGACTACATTTTTTCGGTTTTTTCAATAAAAAAGGATTGTTCCAATTCAAGAATAAACCCGATATTTGTGTTCAAGAGGTCAAAATCAGTTGGAAAACATTTTTCTATAAGTAACAGAATGACGCTTATGTTGGCGGATTGTCTGTTTGTCTGTCTGTCTGTCTGACCGTGTAGAAATTAAAAGGCTGTACTCCTCGAGAATTGAAGCAAGAGCCTTGGAACTTTTTCGGATGGATAGCCGATGTCCCAAGGGTGGCCAATGGGCACTATTCTCATTATCTATACATCTTTATCATTATTATCAGAAAACAGAGATCTCCTGTGCACTTCGAAGAAGTTGAACTTCTCTTCGGGAAATAAAGCTACAGCCCTTAAAAATTGAACTTAATACAATGGATAGCTTTGGTCCTCAAGGACCAAATTGACAGAAGGGCTTTCATAATTTTGCCGCCATCTTTGCTGCCATATTGAAATTTCTTATTAGTGTAACGATTTTCATGAAACTTGGATATCACCTTTGTCTCGTATGATCATTTTTATTTTCAAGCCAAATTTCATGATTCTCTCACTATCTTGGCCGCCATATTGAAATCTCTTCTTATAAGTGAGAGGATTTTCATGAAACTTGAATGTTACCTTTGTCTTGTATGATCATTCCTATTTTCAAGCTGAGTTTTATGATTTCGCCGCTATCTTGGCTGCCATATTGAAATCTCTTATTAGTGGAACGATTTTCATGAAACTTGGAACTTACCCTTGTCTAGTACGATCATTCTAATTCTCAAGCCGAATTTCATAATTCTTCCGATATTTTGGCCGTCATATTGGAATTTTTCACCTAAGACGGTAGAACTCTAATTGCAAGTGGTAGTCTACCATAATAATTATAACTTATTATAATTAGAGCATATCATTGGAGTTTGCCAGGAGTGTCGAGAAAGAGTTCTATTTTTGTTCAAACACACTTTGCGTCGTTCCGTTTCTTTGTTTTTTTTATGTGCCTGAATGAATTGCAACATTGATTGAAAAACACTATTTTTGAAAATTCTATGATGAACTTGAAGAAATGTACCAAATAATGTGGTTTTTCTCTTCCCTTCTGGTTGCTATTGTGTTGTTAAATCATCGATGCTTGTGATTTTTGACAATATAGGCTTTACTATTTTTTTGTGGAGTGAATTAGGTATATGGTCTGTGAGACCGACGCCATCACTGACGTTCAAAATTCCCCGCCACTACTCGAAGGTTGAAGAAGACCACAACCCAAAAATCAAGTCAATATTTTATTTGACCCACTTATGGGGAAGGTAGTTCAAGAGTATACGGAACAAATCTCAATTTTCTATACAAGTCCAATCAGCCGATGAAACGTTTTGGAAATATTATCGTGATGTCACTTTGGAAGATGTTTCCACCTAGATTTCCACCTCTGATTTTCACTTATCACATTTCCATGGTATTGTTTATGCTGTTGTCGTTTTGACAAACGCCATTGTCTTCAAACAATCAGTAATAATCATGGCAAGCTTGAAACCGTCGTCGTCTCATCGGCAACGGAACTAGATACAGGTATGCTCGTGAGCAGCTATAGGTAGCCCGTGAAAATTTGCCCCTATGACGTCATTGTCGTTCTTTATTATAACCGCAGTGCCCGCCACGAGATAAGTGAATTTACAAGACCCTATGCAATCGTTCTAGTTTTTTCAACTCTTTCATCTGAGACCAACTTGTATTTTATGTTGTGCATGGTCTCCTTCAATGAATGAGTCATATTTAACTACTGCAAAAAGCACCTTGAGGCACTCGCAATCAGTGACACAGTAGTTGCGTTCAGGTTTGGTCAAAGTGCGGCTGGCCTAGGCTCCCGTCACCGTCGATAATTTGAGACAACATAAGTCTCAAGACCTGTGTTCGACGCGTCACATTGTATACGTCGGCAGGTTCCGAAAATTCAGAACCAGACAAAACTGAAGCTGACGGAGGGCTCCTTGATTTTGATGGAAGCTTTTTCGGCATATCCAAAAACCAAGTTTGGAAAATTCCCTTTCCTCCGCAAGCATTCAAATTCACAGCAGGGCGTCGTGTTTCACTTATATCAAGGGCAAAGAGGGCGCGCATCGCACACCGAAAGCTCGCAGGATTCCTGCAGCGCCGTACACATAGCAGGGGGATGGTTTACAGTATTCATTTTAGATCCGGCTTATGTTAAATCTAGCAGGCAGTGTGGCGCATACGAAATCCAAAGTCATCCTTCCCTCTTATACCTACCTCGTACAAGAATAGCATCAGAGATGCAAACTTGGTGGCGGCGCGGTGCGACCGCGAAGCCATTATAATAATGCGAGGAGCAAAGGACTTATTGAAATATGAAAGGATTTGGGATACAGGAAGCTGTGATTTTTTTTCCTCGACGACGGTGAAAAATAGAAGGAGAGGCTCCAGCCCATCAGGTAGATAAATAAGGTGCAAAGCTCAGCAGGATTTCCTTTTTTCTTCCATCATCGCTCGCGCTCTGCCTGGAAGATTACGTAATAGGCTCCGATTCATATGCAAATTGCCTTCTTCGGGATTAAATTGAGCTCTCAATGTCTCACATTATTCAATATCCTATGCGGAATCAAAAATTGGACTTTTCCTCTCTAAGATTTGATACATCAGAGCTCGCTGGGATCATCCAAACTGCACAGCTTGAATAATGATAATTTTTCTTTTTACAGATCCCTGCTGCAGTGGCTTGCCCAAACAAAAACGCAGCCCAATTTTCCAGATTATGAGGTAAGTCAATTACAGTTTCAATTAATTATTTAGCAAGTATTATTAATTAAATTATTGAGAGCTTCAATCCCTCTGATTCTCGATGACGGTAATAAATAACCGACAGGCAGCTGCATTTCGAAATCAATATGGCAAGCCGTAAACCGTAAGGATTATAAATTTGTTAAATATAAAATATCAAAGATACCCATGCGGATGGGACATTATTCGGAACACGTCACGAGGGTGAAAAATTGATCTTTTGCCGCTCGCACACATACACACACGCAAGTCATTTGTTTCCGCCGATGCCGCCTCCTTTGCCATCAAGGACGGATTTTTAATTAAAATTAGGGTTTCGGGTTCAACACCTGTATAAGTATAGAGAATGTTATAGGAGGCGCGCATCTTTCGGCCCGATGCTCTTTTTATTTATTGCACAATCATTTAGGAACAGTTACCTACTTGATGGATTTTTTTTTAGATATTTTGTTTGCTAGAATGTTTTGCTAGTCATGTCAAGGTGCAGCTTTTCTTCAAGAAAAGGCCTCACATCTACAATACTTCATATGAATGTGTAAATTTGATTAGAAAAAATTCCATACATTAACAGATACTTAGTAGTTACTTAGGCCCAACTTATTTTATCCAACTTCGAAAAAGAGATTTTATTACTATGTTACTTGGCGCTTGAATCAAGTTTCTCTTTCCTTTTTGTAGGTCCTAGTTTTACGGGTCTGATTTAGAGCACTTACGGCCCTTCTGTGTCTTTCAGTGTTTCTTGAGCCTCGGTGACCTCCACGTGCTCTCTTATAACTTTCAGATATCTAGTGACGGTCTTAATGTTTTCCCCTTTTGGAGCTCCACCTTTTGTTTCCTTAGGTCTCTTGGAATCCTTTATAACCTCCTTCCTCCTGCATCTCTGCTGTATCGTTTTAGAGGCCTATTGAACATTTCCGTGTCTTTAGGTTCCATTTGAAGCGCCACCGAGCACTTATTTCGTCTTGTTTGGTTTTCAGCCCCAGTAGACCTCCAGGCTCATTTGAAGAGCTGATGAGTCCTTTGTGTATGTCTCCATTCATCCTTCAAAGCGATGATTGCCCACTTTGTGTCTTCTTGTATTGGTCAGAGCCCTAGTGGCCCCTTCCTTTGTGTCAGTGTAGTTGAGGCCATCTTGTGTTTTGCTTTATTCATCTTGCTGTGTCATTTTCAGCCCTGGAGACTCCCTTTGTGTCTTTATGTCTTGTTTGAGGTAATGATTCGTCTTTTTGTTTCTTTCTGACTTCCGAGCCTCCTATCAGCCTCTTTGTGTCTCCTTATGTTCAAAGCTCTACTGGGCTTTTTTTTGTGTTCAAATCTCCTGGGTACATCAACTGTTGATTTTGGAATTCTAGAAACTCTCTTTTGTCTTCATGTTTTGTTTGAGGAGCGTATGAGTCTTCTTTTCTCTTTTAGCGTCTTTTGGAGTCTAGATAAGCCCTTTGTCCATTTTTGTAACCTCCGGGGCTATGGTACGTCTTATGACAGTTCCGACGTCTTCTTGTTTGATTGGGAGACTTCGATTTGGAGACTTACTGGGCCTCCTATTGTCTCTTTGTTTCCTGGAGCGCTGGTGGTTTCTTACATCTTGCTGTGTCTATTTTGCTGTTGGAGCCCTTTTGAGCTCTCGTCAGTGTTCATGTCTTATTTGGAGCGCTAATGAGTTCCTTTTTGTGATACGAGGAGCCCTTTGTGTTTGATTACTCTTGGAACTCTAGTGTGCTACTTTGTGTTGAACGGAGGCCCTTCTGTTTTCTTGTACTTTGAGGCATTCTATCGACACGACTCTCTTTTGTTTCGCTATATCGTTTGTAGCTTGGTGGACCCTTTGTGGCTACATGTTTGGGTCGGAGCGCTTATGGTTCCTTTGTGTATGTCTTCTTGTGTCCTCTAAAGCTATGATCGCCCTCTTTAAGCCCTTTTGTGTTGTTTCGCCTTTCGCCTTCTGTCTTTTCGCGTTTTTTGGAGTCCTGATTTGCCTCTTGTGTTTTTTTGTGATTTGCAGAACTCTTGTGGACAGGCCCCTCGATGTCAATTTGTGTGACCTAGAGAGTGACTGGATCTTTTTTCTTAAGCTGTGGCGGTGGCGTTCAGTTTTACGTTCGGAACTCCATGTGGATTCTTTGTTTCTTTTTGTTTTGTTCAGAGTCTTGCAGATGCGCTCTTTTCTGTCATTAAGTATCTTTTGGAGCTTTAATGGACCCCTTGCTTTTGTGTGTTGTATTACTTCCAGGACTTTAATAAGCCTTTTTAACGTTTTTTGTTTGATTTGGGACTTGCTGGGCCTCCTTTATTTCTTGTCTGTCTTGTTTTCTTTGAGTCCTTGTTCTTGTAACTTCTTGGTACCTTGTTGTATTTTTTGGAGCCCTTGTGAAAACTAGCAGAACAAATAGACGCCAAGGCAGTACATGCACGCCACGTAAGTTCGATAATCCTGGGGACGAACGAGTCCTTCAAAATACTTCAGTGGTCTCACTGCGACAGAATATATTTAAAACTTCTGAAGGCTCCTGGACCTTCGATCCACCATGAATCACTTTGAGGGCCCTACTTGTTCCCAGAAACATCGGAAGTTCCTGCAGTTCTGGCCAACAGCTCTAGTGGTTGCCGCTGGAGCTCCAAAAGATAGAACACGCCATCAGAAAAATCACAGGGCTCCAGAACCGTAAAAACACTGTAAATGGCATATTGAAGCCGTATCGGGCCCCATTGTGCCTTCAGGTGTAGTTGGAATTCCGTTGAGCCTTCTTATGTCTTTTCATGACTTTCGGAGTAGGTACCAGTAGGCCCCATTTTGCGTTATGTTGTTATACAGAGCTCCATGGAGCCCCCTTGTGTCTTCAATAGCGTTCAAAGTTCTGTTGAGCTCCCTTGCACTTTTCCCAGGCTTTCGGAGCATTGATAAGTCCCTTGTGCCTTTATGTTATATTCGACCTCCAATCCCTTGTTTCTTCAAATATAATTTGGAGCCCTAATGAACCACCTCAGAGCCCTTTGGACCCCCTTGTGTCACCGATATCATTTGGAGGCGTACTTAGCCCCCTTGCATTTTTCCGTGACTTTCTGATTTTTATTGAGCCCTATGTGTCATTTGGAGCCTTAAGGATCCCCTCATGTGTTTTCGTGGCTTATGCGTTCTTGCATTGCTGGAAGCTCTAGTGTATGTCCCTTGTGCCTTTATGTGATATACGGAGCCTTATCGGACCCCCTTGTGTCCGCAAGTGTGGTTTGGCGCCTAGCGAGCCCTCTTGTTTTTTGTCTGGCTATCAGAATTCCAGTGAGCCCCTTGTTGCCTTCTGGTGTAAGTCGGAGCTCCATTGGGCTCTCTTGTTTCCTCAACGTCTTTTAAAGCCCTGCTGAGCCCCCTTACATCTTTTTGCAACTTTCGGATTAGTAGCAAGCACCTTCTGCCTCCAGGTGATATTCGGAGCCCTATCGGGCCCCATTGTGTGGGCAGATGAGCTTCATTGTACAGAGCTTCATTGAGCCCTCTTCTCCCTTGTCGTATTTCCGTGGCTTTCGGAGCTCTATCAGGTCCCCTTGTACCCTTATGTGTAGTTTGGAGCCCTAATCGGTCCACTTTTGTTTTTATTAGCTTTCAGTACAATACAGTGAGCCCCCTTTTGCCTTTTCTCGTTATGAAGAGCCCCTTGTGTCACCAATATCAGATGGAGTTCTACGGAGCCCCCTTGCACTTTCCCGTGATTCCTGGATTTTTACCAGGCCTCTTGTGCCCTATGTGTCCATTGGAGCCCTAACGAGCCCCCTTATGTGTTTTCGTGGCTTTTAGAATTCCAGTAAGCCTACTTGTGCGCTTTTTCATTGCTGGAAGCCCTAGTGTACGTCCGTAGTGCCTTCATGTGATATACGGAGCTCTATTGGACCCCCTTGTGCCCGCAAGTGTAGTTTGGAGCCTTAGTGAGCCCCTTTGTGTTCTTCAATGACTATCAGAATTCCAGTAAGCCCCTTGTTGCCTTCTTTTCGGCTTCTTGTGTTATCCAGAGCTCCAGTGAGCCCCCTTGTTTCTTCAACGTCTTTTGAAGCTCTGCTGAGCCCCCTAACATCTTTCCGTGGCTTTCGGAGCAGTAGTAACCACCTTGTGCCTTCATGTGATATTCAGAGCCCTATCGGGCCCCCTCTTGTCTTCAAGTGTAGTATGAAGCCCTAATGAGCCCCCTTGTGTTTTTTCGCAGCTTTCGGGAGTTCAGTGAGCCCCTTTTGCCTTCTGTTGTTATATAGAGCTCCTTGAGCTCCCTTGTGTCTTTTGTGATATGCGGAGCCCCATCGGACCTCCTTGTGCCGGTAAGTGTGGTTTGGAGTCCTGGTGAGTCCCTTTTGTTTTTCCATGGCATCCAGAAACCCAGTCACTCCCCTTTCGCCTTTTTTTAATGTACAGAGCTCCACTTGGCCCCCTTGTTGTATTTCCATGGCTTTTGGAGCTCTTTCGGGTCCCCTTTATACCCTCATGTGTAGTTTGGAGTCCCAATCAGTCCACTTGTGTTGGCTTCTAGAGTACCATACAGAGCCCCCTTCCGCCTTCTCTTGTTATGGAGATAGCCCCTTGGGCCCCCTTGTGTCACCTATATTATCTGTAGTTCTACGATTCTACGGAGCCTCCTTGCATTTCCCCGTGATTTCCAGATTCTTGTTAGGCCCCTTGTGCCATATGTGTCATTTAGAGCCCTAATGAGCTCCCTCATGTCTTTTCGTGGCTTTCAGAATTCCAGTGAGTCATCTTGTGCACTTTTACATTGCCGGAAGCCCTAGTGTGAGTCCCTTGTGCCTTCATACGATATACGGAGCTCTATTGGGCTCCTTTGTGCCCGCAAGTGTAGTTTGGAGCTCTAGTGAACCCTCTTGTGTCCATAAGTGTAGCTTGGACCCCTAGTGAGCCCCCTTCTTTCCAATAGTAGCTTGGAGCCCCAGTGAGCCCCCTTAGTGTTTTTCAATGCGACTATCAGAATTCCAGTCGAGCCTCCTGTTGCCCTCTTGTGTTATCCGTAGCTCCCGTGGGCCCCATTGTTTCTTCAACGTCTTTTGAAGCCCTGCATGCTGAGCCCCCTTACATCTTTCCGTGGCTTTCGAAGCACTGAAGCAGTAGTGAGCACTTTGTGCCGTTATGTGATATTTGGAGCCCTCTCGAGTCCCCTTGTCTCATGAGTGTAGTATGGGACCATAATTGGTCCACTTAGGCTTTTAATGGCTTTCAGAGTATCAGTCAGCCCCCTTTTGTCTTCATTTGTTATATGAAGCTCCATAAGGCCCCTTGTGTTTTCAATATCGTTTGAAGCCTTGCTGAGCCCCGTTGCATGTTCCCGTGGCGTTCGGATCTCTCTCGGAACCCTTTGTATTTGCTCATGATTTTTTGATCTCTTTATTGCGCCTTCTTGTGTCTTCATGTGTAATATAACCCTCTTGCCTTCTGAAGCCTTTCCTTGCGACGAATTGTCCGCGGGACGAATTGTCCGTTAGACAAATTGTCCGCGGGCAATTTGTCTGTGACGAATTGTCCGCTACAAATTGTCCTAGCACCCGATTTCGCGACGACTCCCGAAAAATCTCACACATTTCGCGGATAATTCTGCATTCCGCCGTTATCTAGAGCCGGCGCTGCCGCCAAATGAACAGATGTGTCTTGATCGATCGTTGGAGTCTCCCCATGTATTACGCAATAAAAGAGTCTAGAAGGATCGCGTGTTTGCCATAATGCACTAGAATCGCTGCTCGTAACAAGATGAATACACAAAAAGAGTCTCTGGGGCTGTAAACGACACAGCAAGATAATAACAGCAGGACAAGGGGGCGAAGCATCGGATCACAAAATGATAAAAGGGGGCCCAGTAAAACTCTAAATTTCACAAGAAAACATCAAAAGACTCACTAGAATTCTGTTCACTGATTTTTTAAAACTTAACCTTCCACAACGGCCGATTTTTTGATTTTCGGTCACTACCTGTTCAATTTTTTCACGGTAATTTTCCAAGCAGGTACACTTACTTTGATTAACAGAATCCATTTTTGCGTTCCCCCCTTTCTTGCTATTCTTTTATGAACGCGTCTCGAGAATATTAAAACGCCAAAAGTGCCCGGCTGCCGCTTATACACTTCAAAATTCATGAGGTCTAATAACCTCGCCGGGATGCATAATTTGGGCGGCGGCGGCGCGGGGTGGTATTATTGTCAGAAGAAGGAGGAAAAAGCTCCGAGGAGCCGCGGCGGCAGAAAAGCACGGGAAAATTATTTTAAATGCTTCGGCCATAAAAATGCGAAACGAGAACGAGTGGGAGCGCGAGAGGAAGAGTTTGAAGCCGAAGGGATATCACCTCTCCTTTGGAGTGTTTATAATGTGGAGGTACATAAATTCAACGCAGTTGGCCGGGTGTGCGGAAAGGGTTAAACCCGATGACAGTCAATAAGCCAGGGCTTAAACTCGGGTTTTCAGTCCGCCTGTCCAGTCTCCCCTCTCGCTCTTATCCTGCTCCGATTTCAGTGTTTGGCCATATTCGCGCCGTTTCAACTACACACGTTTCATATTTCAATTTTTTCACTCAATCGCCATATTTTTATTCAATATTGGCTTTCATGCAATAGAGGGTGACCGGGGTGATTGACCACGTTTTACCCTCGGTTTTACCAAAGAAAGCCAGAGATCACTCAGTTGATTGTTGGTCATTCACTTATTGGTACTTCCTCGTCGCGACACCGGATTTTGGACAGCTAAGTATTAAGGAAAAGAAGAAAACAAGACTAGTTCATGGACACTTCAAACTTGGTTTCCGGTCAAAATGGCAAATTAACTTTTGCAGTTAACGAAAATAGTGGAAATGTTTTTCCAAGCTCTTGTCAATGATAATTACTGACCATAATTGCGGCGTTTTTAACCACTCAGGAGTGAGTACGGAAACGGAATGAATTTTCAGATAGTCAGATAAATTGCAGTTTGGTTGAAGGCGGAAACTTCTAGTTAAAGTCACGAGAAATACATAAGTCTTAGATCCGAAGCAAATTACAAAAATTCAGGGATAAAGTCTTAATTGTCTAGGAGAAGTCGAATCTCGAAAGCTTGCTCTTCGTGAAACAAAAAGACAAAAGGAGGCCCAGTGCGTCTCCTTATCGAACAAGAAGACGTCAGAACTGTCGAAAGATATACCATAGCCCCGAAGGTTACAAAAAAAACACAAACTGTTCATCTGAACTCCAAAAGACGCTAAAAGGTGAAACAGGACTCATATTATACGCGCCCCAAACAAGACATAAAAAAATATGTTTCCAGCATTGATGTTGCATTTTCTTTGAGTGACTTTAAATATATTAAGGGTGAGGGTGCTTTCTTGAAGTCTTGCAACACTTGTTTTTATATATTATTCATTTGGTCGACGCGCGTTTCGGCATTAAGCCATTGTCAAGACGTCGTCTACAAGGTAAAATAAGGGTTTGTATTGGAACAGTATATTATGAATTTCTATGAGTCTTACATAGAAATTCAAAATGGTCGCAGCAAAAATGGCTGTCAATTTGACGAATAAAATTTTTTGAATGTCGAAGTGACATGGATACCTATACGCTGCAAAAACTTTGTTGACCAAGCCGCAGAATAAGAACAATAAAACTTATGCCAAACCATAAGAGAAGCTACAGCTAAAACTAACAAATCTATGAGGGAGTGATGTGTGATGAATTGATATAATGTTTATGTTGAAATAATATGGTGTCGGAGAAGAAATTCAAAAGCTTGACTCAACAGTTCACAAGACAAGAGGTTTGTAGAGTTCAGTTTGAGGCGTATCTAGTTGCTGCATGGAGTAATATATTGAAAGTCTCTCTTCCTTCCAGGTCTGGATTTGGTCGTTGAGGCATTCTTCTTGATTTTCAAAAATGGTACGACAATTTCGAGGGATTCTAGGAGAATTCTTTCGGAATAGATGGATGACTGGTGTAACATTCGAAAATTCTGTACTGGATCGAATGAATGATAATAACATGTCTAGCTATGTTTGATTTCGCTTCGAAGTATCCTATCTATTTTGATTTTAAAATTTCCGCATTATGTTCTCGGACTCTCTGCTGAAAGTCTCTCCCGGTTTCGCCAGTGTATGTACAGTTGCATGATCCACACGACAACTTGTAAACTCCAGATCTTTTGTTAACTTGAATAACGGGGACTTTGGGACATTTGCGTAAGGTGTTACTCGTTTTATAGCCAATAATAAGTGAATCATTGCTTTCTTCCAGGATGTTGGCAATGTCGTATGATGGTATTCCGAAAAAATGTAATGATCTATTTATATGAACGAGGAGTGGGGCAGTTCTGGTAGACTGATGTTGTGAAATGTTTATAAAAATGGTGGTTGAAGACTTTTTGGATCGATTTGATGTTATATCCATTATTGACAGCTATGTGTGATATAATGTTGTATTCTCTTCTGAAGTTTTCTTCTTTTAAAGAAATTTTGAAGAGTCTGGTGAAAAGGTTTATTGTGGAATACAGCAATTTTTGTCCGGAAGAGGTGACAGGAACTGCTGGGAATAACTCCATCAGATGTTGATTTTCGATATATTTGAAAATCTAAGGTTTTGTCAAATGTAAAACATTTGTTAATAGTCCACAGGAGTTCTTCCATATCTGTACAGGGTGGTCCATCCTAGCGTAATTATCCCATAGCGGTCTTACCCTTCAAGATAGAGAAAAAGATGTAAGGAAGAAGTTATATGGTTTGATGAGACCTATAACCTAAAATTATTTTCAGCTATACAGGGTGTCCCATTTTGACGGGATCAACAAAACGTCAATTTTTTTAAATGGAACACCCTATTATTGCATTTTCGGATTCAACTTCTTCAACTGTCTTATGCCTGTATTTTTGTTTTTGAATTGTGTGGCAGTGCTACCAACTAAAAATTAAAAACTGAAAAAAATTGCATTTCCACAGTTATCTTGGAAAAATCGTAGCGGCCTTGCTTTTCAAAACTCAGAGATGAAACTTGATATGATGATAGTCAAGTCACAGACCAATATACCAATGTCAAAAATTTGCGATTTCTTGATACATGGCGTTCACAAAAAAAAATCAAACTTTATAATTTTCAAAGTCTCATAACTCATTTTTTTCAAATAGCATGCCCCTAATTTTATAACGTTATCCGATAGCTTTTTTTATCCTCTTTCATTTTTACTAGGGGTACCCTACCCTTAAACTTCATTTTTTTCGAGATAATCGGAAATTTTCACAAAATTTGTGATTTTTTCATTTTCTTTTCACAAATTGAGTTGGCCGTGATGAATGACAGACAAGCCAAATAGTACGCAACGCTTAATTAGTCAGTCTGAATATTGTCGAACAAAAGAAAATGGCTTCAACGCAGAAAAAAACAAATTGGGATCCTGGATATCGGGATCATTACCAGAATATCATATCAATCATTTTCTCTCGCGTAAAGTCATTTTTTTTGTTCGACAATATTCAGACTGACTAACTGAGAGTTGCGTACTATTTGGCTTGTCTGTCATTCATCACGGCCAACTCAATTTGTGAAAAGAAAATGAAAAAATCACAAATTTTGTGAAAATTTCCGATTATCTCGAAAAAAATAAAGTTTAAGGGTAGGGTACCCCTAGTAGAAATGAAAGAGGATAAAAAAAGCTATCGGATAACGTTATAAAATTAGGGGCATGCTATTTGAAAAAAATGAGTTATGAGACTTTGAAAATTATAAAGTTTGATTTTTTTTTGTGAACGCCCTGTATCAAGAAATCGCAAATTTTTGACATTGGTATATTGGTCTGTGACTTGACTATCATCATATCAAGTTTCATCTCTTAGTTTTGAAAAGCAAGGCCGCTACAATTTTGTCAAGATAACTGTGGAAATGCGATTTTTTTCAGTTTTTAATTTTTAGTTGGTAGCACTGCCACACAATTGGAAAACAAAAATACAGGCATAAGACAATTGAAAAAGCTAAATCCGAAAATGCAAAAAAATATAGGGTGTCCCATTAAAAAAAATTGACGTTTTGTTGATCCCGTCAAAATGGAACACCCTGTATAGCTGAAAATAATTTTAGGTTATAGGTCTCATCAAACCATATAACTTCTTTCCTACATCTTTTTCTCTATCTTGAACGGTAAGACCGCTATGGGATAATTACGCTAGAATGGACCACCCTGTAGTGTGTTTCCTAATAAATATGTAGTTCTTTTGTCTACACTACTTTATAAAGGCGTTGTCTATTTTTTGACTAAAAATATATTTCGAGCTAGCGCTCATCATCAGGGTTTTTTGTTTTTAGATTTCAGGAATTTTTTTTTTGTCGGGATGGAAAATTGTCAGGTTTTTTTTTATTCAAACTGACAGTTTCTCATCCTGACAATTTTTTTTTCAAAAATCTAAAAACAAAGAACCCTGATGATGAGCGCTAGCTCGAAATATATATTGGTCAAAAAATAGACAACGCCTTTATAAAGTAGTGTAGACAGAAGAACTACATATTCATTCAATAATAGGTGAATTTAACAAAGATAATATAGTAATAAAAAAAGAAGTATATATGAATAAAAACATTTGAGGTTTTGTTCCTTCTGGTAAGAACCAGATCCAAGAATGGTAGAAATCTGTTTGCTTCTTTTTCGAACGTGAAATTAATGTTTTAGGTGGAGGTCATTCATGTATTTGAGAAATTCTTGTAGTTCCTCATCAGTTCCTTTGAATCCGGTTGGTATATCATCAACATATCTGAAGTAAAACTGTATTTTATTTGTCCATGGAGAATTGAAGAGTTTTGATTCTAGATTAGACATAAAGATTTCTGCAAGAAGAGGTGAAAAGTTGCTGCTCATAGATAGCCCTGTATTTCGTTTGTAGATGGTATCATGGAACTGTACATACACTGGCGAAACCGGAAGAGACTTTCAGCAGAGAGTCCGAGAACATAATGCGGAAATTTCAAAATCAAAAAAAATAGGATACTTCGAAGCGAAATCAAACGGAGCAAGACATGTTATTACAGCCAATCATTCATTCGATCCAGTACAGAATTTCCGAATGTTACACCAGTCATCTATCTTTTCCGAAAGAATTCTCCTAGAATCCCTAGAAATTTGTCTTACCATTCTTGAAAATAAAGAAGAATGCTTTAACGATCAAGTCCAACACCTGGGAGGGAGAGAGACTTTTGATATATTACTCCATGCAACAACTGGATACGACTCAAACTGAACTCTACCAACCTCTTGTCTTGTGAACTGTTGAGTCAATCTTTTGAATTTCTTCTTCGACACCATATTATTTCAACATGAACATATATCAACTCACCACACATCACTTCCTCATAGATTTGTTAGTTTTAGCTGTAGCTTCTCTTATGGTTTAGCATAAGTTTTATTGATCTTATTCTGCGGCTTGTTCAACAAAGTTTTTGCAGCGTAGGTATTCATGTCACTTCGATATTCAAAAAATTTCACTAGTCAAATTGACAACCTTTTTTGCTGCGACCATTTTGAATTTCCACGTAGGACCTTCTGCCTGAAATTTATATACTGTTCTAATACATACCCTTATTTTATCTTGTAGACGACGTCTTGACAATGGCTCAATGCCGAAACACGCGTCGATCAAATAAATAATATATAAAAACAAGTGTGGCAAGACTTTGAGGAAAAACCCTCACCCTCAAGACATAAAAACACAAGGGAGTTTCTAGAACTCCAGATTAAACAGTAAGATTGTAACGGTAACCTGTCTTGAAACCCTAGCTCCCTGTTACTGTGCTCCGGTGGCCGGTGCTCATAGGTCGGCGGCTGGGTGTGGGTTCCGGTGGGTGTTCTCTGAAATTTATGAGGCGCCAATCGGGTGCAAATGTAATCCGGTTTCTGATCACCCGATAGATCATGAAACTCTGCTCCCGGTAGACCCAATTGCCCGTAGTAGGCACGATGTACCGCTGAAACGTCAACCAACGTCGAACTGACAGCCCCTTCAAGATGTCACCTTGACAGCTCGTGATAATATGGAGGGAAAATAAACGATGGGTGAGATTAAAATACAAATAGTGGCTTCATTGTGTGCGATAATATGATAAAAGTAGATTCTAATTATGAATAATCGTGTGGCGAGAGACTTCACACGGTCTGCGACCACTTCGTCGCCGTTAGACAAGCCCAGTGGCACTCTTGTCTTGGACAAGAGTGCCCCCTTTGGTGGACTGCTATGCCGATGTTACGGCGAAACTCCGGGACGCCCAAAATGACGAAAATAACCGTGAAGCCCTCCCGTATGACACTCGCTACCTAACCAGGACCGGCAACGTCCCAACTACCTCACCTTTATGGCCTACCGGGGCCTCCATGAAACAAATCACGCAGGGGGAAACTCCACATGTGCACATATAGGTTATACCTAGGTGATGGGTATTGGGTAAGTACCGTGCTTCCAACGCAAAAGGTGGAAAATCAGAGGTCACTTACTTACAGGAATACGAGTTACCACGAGCAGGATTCTTCAGACACCGATCCACGATGCCATCCCAGAAGCCCACAAGACACTATGGACACGGTCCCCAAGGATGAAATTCCGTCGTTATGATCCTGGTGAAATCAGCAGGCGACGATAAGGAACGGCAACAGTTTACTCCCTGCCGGATTGATCAAATCCTAACCTTCTTTTTTCAGCTGGTATGGGTCCCATCGAAGACTGCGCTTCCTAGTCTGGACTACCGTCGGCCCTGTCGCTGAACGCTGGCAACGCAAGGGAGTCCCGTGGAGACTGAGTGGCGAGAGCTGGGAGGTATTAGAGACCCATATACCGATGGCCACGCTTGAAACCTATATGAAAATATCAATTTTGGGGTCTAGGGCTGCTGGATAAACGTACCTTGGCGGAGATGGTAACCGGTAGAGCCAACCCCTGCGGGTGGATCGACACCGAGGTTTCGGCTTTGCGGAAATTATCTGTGTGACCAAATTTCTTTTCTCTGATCATCGTGGATGAGAACCTCATTCAAACCTTCTTATTACTTCCATTTCCTCGCGTCATTCAAACCGTCCAAGATGTACCAGGAGATTTGAACACAAAGAAAGGAGCCCATAAAGGGCTTGAGCACAAGGAGGGACAAGGAGGTGCGGCGCCTCCGTCAAAACGAACAGATGTGTCTTGATCGAGCGTTGAAGGTTCCCAATGCCAAGCCATCGCGTATACTTCTGGAAATGTCCAGAGTTCCGCACTTGTATCTGGAGGTTCGTGTTACACACGCCAACGTTAAAAGAAAGGTACAAGACACCGTCGATGTTCGTGGGGTTTCACAGCCCATACAAAAAAAACCCATGGATTGCATAAATGTTGTAGCGAAGAATTCCGCGTTGCCTGTCACAAAGACCGTCTCCAACAAAGATTATCTTGGTCAGCACTAGGAAGATGGCAAGGGAACCGTCCAACCTTCTTGGTAATTTTCCGTCTTCTAAAAAATGGCTTTCCAAGCTTATCAGAAGTTAGAAGCTGCTGCTTCAAAACTTACGTCATAAGGTACATGATTTTAACCCTGTAGGTCTAATGTGCGTTGATGAAGTTGTTGGAGATTACTTTGTTTTACATGTCAGACCGGGGGCTTTAGGCTGGTATGAGCCTGCCAATTTTGGAAAAAATGGTCAAAAATTCACTTCATAAGATACATGACTGAAACCAACTGGATTTTGTGTGGAAACATCTCCTTAATCGAAAATCTGATCGTAAGGCTAAACTTTTAGGGGCTTTCGGTCAATAAGACAAGTTTGGAATTTTCAAAAAAGGACTAAAATTTATCAATTTTTTCACAGGCGTTCTGTTGACTAACACACCAAGTGTGATATATATCTGTCATCAGGATGGAAAACGAAATCGATTCTCATGTTAAAATACAGGGTGTACGATTTGAGAAGAAATTGGTAAGCTATGTGCCATTGAAAATTTTTGTGGACAAATTCGAAACCTGCGTAAAAATCATGTGAGAATCGTTTTTCATTCCTAAAATTATGCCAAAGGAGAAGTCTTCAGGAGGAGGTATATTTTAGCCTTTTTTTTTTTATTTCAAACTTATCTGATGGACCAAGAGCCTCCAAAAATGTTGTCTTATGACCCGATTTTTGATTAAGGGGATGTTCCCACACAAAAGCTCGTTGGTTTCATCCATGTACCTTATGACATAAATTTTTGACATTTTTCGTGTACCTTATGACGTAAGTTTTGAGACACCAGCTCCCTGTCCATCATGTTCTCAGCAAACCGATCGATGGTGATAAAAAAAAGTGCATAACAAGTTTTCAAAAATTAAGTGACCAGCCTAACCTCTACTTCAGCTGGTAAGGTAATTAGTCTATGGGAGAGAAGTTTTCTTTAATAAACTCTCTCGACCAGATGAGACTCTACCCCTGAAGCATCAGAAGAAGCACAACATACCCGCCCCTGCTTCTTTATAATGGAAGGTTGGCTGGCAGGCCTGTAATTAGCTGGCCATGAATATTTCGGGGTTATTAGATTATACGCGCGCTTATGGTATATTGGGCGAGTCCGTCCGGACCGGCCCATCATCATCAGGCCAGCAGCCCATCAGGCTGGTGGGCGTCGTTTCGAAACCCGAAAAAATCTCCAAATTCTTCTGAGCCGGTAGGTCAAGACGTCGTGGCTATGATTTACGACTACAGAGAAATATCCCCATAATTTTTCTGAACAGCAGATAAAAGCATTAGAGGCAAAATATGTAGATACCTATAAATACTATGAGGTAGGTTAGGTATTGGTACTCATTTTGAAGTATCTGTACCTAGGTGCATCAAGTAAGTTGTCACTTGACCACGACCCGAATTTTGAAAAGTTGGCTTTGTAAACTTCGTTAAACAAACGAGAAACTGAAGCTTGCTAGCTTATGATATAAATATGTGGACAACAATTTTTTTATATAATACAAAACGTTCTTGGCAGCGAAACAAATGAATTGCATGTCACTTGTCGTCGGAAACGTTTTCGTGCAACTTTCAGGAAGCCAAGCGACGGATGGAAACGTCGCGTGCATATATCATAACACCAACTTGAAAAAAATACAATCCCCTGCGATGCCTAAATTAAAATTTGTATCGTCCCTTTTATTTTTCCACCGGCGCAGTAATTTGTGCTGAAAATTGCACGACGTCAAAAAAACAAAGCCGCAAACCGCCAAACAAAAAGTCCCCCGCGCCAGACACTGAAAAACCGCATAACTGTTGCCAACATAATCAAAACAAATTCCCACGCATCATCAATAATAATAATAAAAACTATAACAACAACAACAACAATGTGATGATGGAGAATAAATCGTAGGTATATCATCGCGCCAGAGGCTCGCATTGTGCAAACCACATCTAATCCCGCTAGATGGCTTTGAAAAGCGCGACGACACAGGAGCATTGTGCGTAGTGTGCTGTGGAAAATGCCTTTTGGATTATGAGGAAGCTGGGTGTATAATAATGCTGGAAAAAATGAGGTGGCTTTGGATCGTGTGTAGATTGAACCGTGGCCGATAGACGCTGAATCAAGTTGGCAACATTGCGGGATTATTGGCGCCACCCGGCATAGTTTTATGCATTATGCAGGCGAAATGTCGCGCGTCAAATTGACGTAGCGTCAAGTCTGCATTCTTGTGAAAAAAGTGGTGGCGCCACCGTAGAGTTTTTGTCTTTAAGCTTCAAGGAATCTATTTGACTACAAAGTTTATTATTTATTTATTTATTATTCAGTTGTTCTCATTTCATCGACGAGTTTTCTGTTGAATTTAACGTAAAGTTCTTATTGGAAATGTAGCACGCAGTAGTACTTCGATTAGTATTGAAATAAGAAAATTTGCCAGATTTTGGAGTCCACCGCACGTTACTCGCGGCAAAAGTGAACGGGAGAAATAAAAAAATGTATGTACGATCGGAATAATCGAGGCTTTGAGTGTGGCAATGAATAAAAGAGGGCGCTAGCTAACTCATTCATACGTGAGAACTAAGAAAGTTACTATGACCTGATTTGATGCCGTCACATCTATACTTCCGACCTCGTACTATAATGAAAGTGTATACAAGACTCGCACATCGTAATGCGGCATAACGTAGGCGTCTGGTGAGGAACGACGCACTGCGTGGCTCTGTAGTCGAGTGGTATACGAAGAGAGAGTCCGCTTTGAGAACTTCACAGCCTATGAGCTCGTAGGATGAGACTTGACCCCCTTCCAGAGTGAGTCTTGTCCTCCGCTGAGATCTTGACCCCCTTGGTCTCATTCAGCTGAGCTGCGTTGGGCGTTTCGAAAATTGAAAGCTCAGAATCGATGAGCGTTAGCTTCGAGGTGTGCTATTCTCTGTCGACGCCTGTGTAGTGATGTGATCCGAAATTCTCACAGAAGGGCTCAGAAATCTCGTGAAAATTTTGAGACATCCCACAGAAATCGTTAGAGATCTCTTGAAATTGTCAAAAAACTCGTAATTTCCGTAGGTCTTCTAGAAATCTCATACAAATTGATTCTTTGGAAATTCCCAGATATTCCGCAAAAATATTTAGAAATGCATAGAAATTTCTGGGAATCCTTAAAAAATTCTAAAAATACCTACAAAATTTTCTTAAAACGCTTCGAAATCCCGTAGAGATCTCCAAAAATCCATCGAAATAGTCAAAACATTTCTAGAAACCTATATACGAACTCTTAGGACTCCGTGAAAATTCTCCAAAATCCTTGAAAATTCTTACAAAAATCCTCAAAAATTCTTTTGAAATCCCTAGAAATTCTCAAAAATCTCGTACAAGTCCTTCGAGTTCCCTTAGATATTAGTTACCCGTAGATCTTCCAAGTTCCCCAAGATCTTGCAGGAATCTTCAAAACTCTTTAAAAATTTCTCGAATTTCCGTAGAAAGCTCAAGAAATTTCTAGCTATTCTTGAAAATCGAATTTTTAACAAATTCATAGGAAACTAACGTATGGTCCGAAAGTTTTGGGAATTTTTTTAAAAGCTAATAATTTTTTTTGGATAGTTTTAATTTTGTAACTTGATTTGCAAAAACTAGCATCATCTTTAACAATTTCAAATTCATATTTAACTTATTGAAGATGGGCCATTATGTTTGATAGCTCTCAGTTTTCTTCTGCCATATTCGATCATTCTTTGGACAGCAGCAGGATTAATTTCTCAGAGCTCCAGCCTCCCAATGTACCGCAAGCTCGACCAATATAAGATTTTTGGTAAGTATTGAGCAGGAAAGTATACGACAAGGGATGGGAAGCTGCAAATGAAGACCAATTACGGCGTCACATTTTTCAATAGCATTGGAGAATTTCGCATTTGACAAATTGATCCAGAAAATTATGAAACATGGCAGAAGAAAATTGAGATCCATCGAAGATAGTGGTCCATTTTCAATATGTTGAATATTAATTTGTTATTGTTATATATGATGTTAATTTTTGCAATATCAAGTTCAAAAATAAAGACTATTCAGAAAAAGTTATTAGCTTAGAACAATTTCCCAAAACTTTCGGACCATACGTTACGAACATTTTGTGGAAATGATTTTCAAAACTCTTTAGGAATTTCTCGAAGTTCCGTAGAAAACTCAAGAAATCTCTAGCTATTTTTGAAAATCAATACGAATTTCTGAGAACTTTATAGAAACCCACAAATATTTTGAAGAAATATTCAGAAATTTATAGAAATCCAGGACATATCCAGAAATCCTATAGAAATTTTCAAAACTGCCTCTAAATTCTCAAAAATCCCATGAAGTTCCCAAAAATTCCCGGACAAATCTTGTACAAATCTTCAGAGATCCCCAGAGTGAACATGTAGAAATAAATGATGGAAGAATCTCAAAAATTTCTAAATTTTTGAAAACATAGAAATTCCAGTACAAATCTAGCTCTATTAATAAATCTATTGAAATCTTTGATCCCTGAACTGCATGAAAGTTCCCATAAATCTTTTGAAATCTCTGGAAACCCTGTGAAAATCTTCAGGAAACCTTGAAAATCTTGTGGAAATTCCTAGAGATCCTTGGACATTCCGTAGGAGTATATGAAAATCCTTAAGAAATTCTGATTGGATCTTCATGAATTTTCACATTTCCCGTAGAAATTTTTAGAAATCCCAAGAAATTTCTACAGGAATCCTTACAAAATTTTGTAGAGCTCTTCATCTCGGAATTATGTCAATATATTCAAAAATGCCTAGAAATTTCTCAAAAATCTCGTAGAATTCTCCAGAAATCCCTAGGAATTCCATACAAATATTTCTAAACAAAAAAAAATTGAAATACCGCATGAATCTTGATAAATTGATAGTTTTCAAGCGTTCTCAAAAATCTCAAGAAATTTCTCCAAAATCTTCCAAAAATATTTTGGGAATCCCTGGAAATCCTGTAGAATACAGCAAAAATCAATGGAGATACCCAAAAATCTCATACGAATCATCAGGAGTCCCTACAGATCCCGCAAAAATCTTCAAAAATCCGTAGAAATATTTTAAAGATCTCAAGAAAAAGAAAACTCAGTCGAAAGAGGAAATGGAGTTGAAAACTGGAAAAAGATCCTCAGATACCTATCTTGTACAAATCTCTAGAAGCTCTCAAAAATTCTTGTGAAAATATCCAGACATCTGTTATAATCTGTGAAAATCTTTGGGAACCTTTGAAAATTCCATAAAAATTATGAGAACTCATCTGTAAGATTCAGATAGATAAGATAAGATGAGATAAGATAAGATAAGATAAGATAAGATAGGATAAAATAAGATAAGATAAGATAGTATCCCTAGTAACCACTTAAAAATCTTCTGAAACTCCTAGACACTCTGCAGAAGTCCCTAGAAATTCTTGAAAACTAGTAGAAATATTTAGAAATTCCCAGATATCACATACAAATGTTCATAACTTTTTCTCTATGAGAAATTTTCCAGAAATCCATGAAAATCTTTCAGGAATATACAGAAATTTTCAAAAATTCAAGACAGATTTCCACAAATCCTACAAAAATTTCCAAAATTTCCTCTAAATTCTCAAAAATCCCCCAAAAATCCACAGCCATTCCATAAAAATCTCTGAAAATTCCCACAAGGCTTGTAGAGTCCTTGAGAAATCCCCAATGTGAATATGTATCAGTAATGAATGATAGAAGAATCTCAAAAAATCCTAGAAATCTTGAAAACACTGGAATTTCTATACAAATTCAACTTCACCAATGGATCCATGGAAATCTTCGACCCCAGAACTCCATGAAAATTATCATGAATCCTTTGGGAAATCCCTAGAAACCCCGTGAAAATCTTAAGGAAAACCTTAAAAATCTCATAGAAATCTCTAGGGATCCTTGGACATTCCGTAGAAATATATAAAAAAAAAATCCCTAGAAATTCTAATTCAATCTTCATGAATCCTTGGATTTCCCGTAGAAATCTTCAGGAATCCCTAGAAATTCCCAACAGAGTCCATTAACATCTCGTAAATACCTTTGGTATTTAGAAATTTTCAGAAATGCTTGAAAATTCTTCAGTTTTTTTTTTCTTTAGAAGTCCTGAAATTTCCATATAAACTTTCCTAAATTACTAGAAATCCCGAAGAAATATTAGGAATGGATGAAAATTGTTGAGCATTCACATAAAACCCAACAAATCCTTTCAAAATCTTCCAAAAACATCTTAGAAATTCCGGGAAATCCTGTAGGATACTGCAAAAATCAATGGAGATTTTCAGAAATACTGAGCAATTTTCAGAAACCTCAGACGAATCATCAGGTTTTTTTAGAGATCCTGCAAAAATCTTCAAGAATCCCTGGAAATGTTTCAGAGATCTCCAGAAAATCTTGTAGAGATCTCAAAAAAATCCTGAATTCTTGAAAATATACTTAGTCGAAAGAGGGAATGAGATTAAGAACTGAAAAGCATCCTCAGAAATCTTGTACAAATTTCTAGAAGATCTGAAAAATCTTTTACAAATTTCTAGAAGCTCTGAAAAAATCTTGTGGAAATATTCAAAAATCAAACCGTGGGAATCTTCGGGATTCTTTTTCAATAGAAATCTTGATAACCTATCTTTAGGAAGTGAAGTTAAATAATGACACTTTCCTACACTGTAATACTCGATGGACCATGTTAGAAGAAATACTTACCTACTTGCTTACTACAGAGGGGGCTTGTTGGAATTCTGAAAACTACAAAAAAGGGGGCTCATGAGGGCACAAGGTAGCCGATAGAGCTCTGTGAGCCACGGAAAAATGCTATGGAGCTCAGCAGAGCTTCAAAAGATGTTGAAGAGACAAGGGGGCTCTTAAAAGGCCACTAGGGCAACAAGGGGTTCACTGAAATTCTGAAAGCTACGAAAAACATAAGGGAGCTCATTAGGGGGCCCGATGGAGTTCTGTGAGCCACGGTGAAGTGCTGGGGAGCTCAGCAGGATTTCAAGTGATATTTGCGATACGGGGGGGGGGCGACGGAGCTCTGTTCAACAAAAGAAGACAAGAGGGGATTACAACTACACTTGCATACAAAAGTGGGGACAACAAGGGTCGGAATGTTACTGACGTTACTCAATGGTTCTTCATAGACACAACAGACTTACTAATGCTACGACTGATAGGGCTCCGAATGACATGACGGGACAAGGGTGCTTACTGATTCGAGAGTAACGGAAAATGGGGACTCAGCAGGGGTTCAAATTACATTAAAGGTACAAGAAGGGGGCCCATAAAGCTCTGGATAACACAAGATGATGAAAGAGGGCATAATGGAATTCTGAAAGCCAATAAACACAAAAAAGGACTCATTAGGGGTTCCAAAATTCATAAGGGAGCCCGATAGGGAATTGAATATCACATGAAGGCACAAGAGGTTCACGAGAGTGTTCACTAGTGCTTCGAAGGCCTCGGAAAAATTGGAGGGGGCCCAACAGAGCTTCAATCGATATTGAAGACAAAGGGAGCCTAAAGGAGCTCTGTATAACAAAATAGGCTTATTGGTAGTATTGGTACGTATTTTCTCTGAAAGCTCATAAGCTCTTGGGCTTACCAGAGCTTCTATTGCACTTTCAGACACAAGGGGGGCCGGTAGGGCTCCAAGCATGACATGATAGCACAACGCTGCTTGCTGCTCTGTACTTACTTACTCCAAACCTATCAATTTCGTACAAATCTCCATTCTGCCTGTGGAAATCTTGATCACAATAGAAATTACATACACATCTTCAATCTCGGAACTTTCCATAAATTTTCAGAGATCCTTAGAAATCCGAAGTAATCCCGTGAGAATCTTTGGGAATTCCTAGAAATCTTGTAGAAAGTTCCAGGAATCCCTCACAAATTCCGTAGAAAAATTCCGAAATACCTGGAAATCTTCACAGGGATTCTTAAAAATCTCGTGAATATCATTAATAATCCTGTAGAAATCTCCAGAAATTCCTAAAAATTTTTGTGGAAATTCAAATTGTTGTATCTATTATTATTTTTTTTTAATTTACATTTACAATGCTGCATCAACCATTGAAGGTTATTAGCAGCTCACTTGAGTTACTGAAGTGTGACGTACGGGTTAGATGGAGTCAAATATTTGGATTTCTTTCAGGAGAGTTAGAACTTTATCATATTTGTTAGGGTCTGTAAGAGTTGTTGGAGACTCTGCAACACCATATAGTGATCTGTGATTATGGTGGTTTGGGCAATGGTAGAGGATATGGTCGATTGACAGATGGATGTCGCAGGTTGGACATTTTGGACGATCTTGCCTTGACAACAAAAAAGAGTGGGTAAGTCTGGAGTATCCCAGTCTCAACCTATTGAGCTCAACTTGTTCGTTTCTTTTCTCCGGGCAGGTGAGAACTGTACAGATAAGTGGTTTTGTTTTTTGAAGATAGTGGTCTTTTCGGTCCCAACACTGCTGCCAGATACGAGATATACTGACCTTCACATATGTTTTGAGGTCAGCTGGGGGATTAATTCGACAAATTGGTAGATTGTTCGATGATGTTGCCTTTTTGGCCAGATCGTCAGCTCTTTCATTACCATCTATTCCGATGTGTGATGGTGTATACATAAAAACTATTTTTTCAACCCTATCGGACAGTTCGTCTTTTATTGTTTGTATAAGGGAATCTCGTGGGTAAAGATGGTTCAAGGCCTTAAGTGAGCTTAGAGAATCTGAACAAATGATAAAACTCATTTCAGAGTGTCTTCTTGTGTGAATTAACGCTTGAAGTATGGCATAGAGCTCAGCTGTATAGATAGTATTGTAGTTTTGGAGGCGAAAGGATTGTGTTGTATCTATTGCTTGTAATAATCTGAGTCTGCCTATCCATATTAATTTATCATTCTTGTTATTATTTATTTATTTTGACGATGCTCATTGTGACATGTTTACTCCTTGTTAAGAGCTAATAAACGATTGATTGAATCTTCAAGAATCCTCAAAATTGTAATAGAATTCTTCCTGAATTCTAGGAGATCCTTTGGAAATGATTGAGATATCCATAGAAACTTTTGGGAATCCTCAACGTTATTTGAGGTATTGCTGGAATAAAAAGCAGTGATTTTCTTTATTATTTGTACATAGGACGATAATTTCTCCGTGTGAGGAGCAATCCCAGCGCCATCTCGTTAACAGTCTCGACGAATGGCAGTTTCGTCAGACTTATGAAGCTAGTAGAGGAGGTGGTGTTCCAAAGCGTTTTGAAGAACGTCTTACTGTCACTGGCGAAGAGACGTCGCCTTGTAGTCCAGCTGAAGGTGGTTTTCTAAGGTTGGCAGCTGGTATAAATATAACGGAATTAGAAACTGTTGAGCACAGCAACAATTGGTTGACATGTCAGAACTAACATCATAGATGATTTGAATAAAATATACAAATCAGTTGATACCAAGCATCAATAAACGAGGTAAAATTGAAGAAAGCGATGAAATTTTGCCTCGAATTCGACATTGAAATATGAAATACAAAGACAAAAATATACAAATTCCCGAGATACAAAAAAAACAAGAATATATTACAAAAAAAATACATGACAAACATATTTCGAAAATATATAGGTACGTAACGAAAATATGGAAAAGATAATTTTAGCATCTTGACCCGTACACCTCTGAAACTATTACGATCCTTCTTCATCATCAATGCACGAGGGTTCATCCGCGGCACATTATGTATAGTCTTAGAGAAAACAGATGAACAACGAAGTGGGCGTGCCAGGCTCTTGGACCCCGGCTACATGAATGATGATCCTTGGCGAACTCGAAAAGTTATTAACTTTTTTTCTACTCATATCCACACACACACGTATCTCTACACACACACACACGCTCTCAAAGAACTTATGAATATAAAAATTACCCATTCGTCCGCGATAGGTCCGTGAACTTTGGGGGCACCCTGGCTTCTTTTTTGGGAGACCTGTTGTACCTATGTGTGATGATGAGGTCCCCCGCACAAGAACAATATCATCAGCAAGCGTCATTATCTTGGTGGGCCGAGGTGCGGTTCGTTTTGTACCCTAGCCTTACCCACGCTGTTCACTTGTTCCTTGCACCTATAATCTCTCCAGTTTTTTATTTGTAGGTAGATTGAGGTAAGAGTATAAGTACCAAGAAGTAGTAATTATCGAAATTGGGGAGATTTTTCATGAAGTGGTGTTTTGTGGTATGGTAGAGGTATGGGAGCAATAAAGTCCAGGAAGGTGGTCATTATATGGGTTTTTTCTTGGTAATGAAGCGGGAGTTATGGGAAAGCATGGGGGCGGAAGAATTTTCTCATTCTGTTTAAAATTAGGTCTTGAGGACGGACATAAATCAAGTTTTAGATTTACATCCAAAAGAAATGGATTAAGAGCCTTCAGCGATTCCATCCAATATTGAAACACCCCTAATCTTTAGCTCATGCGCCTGGATGTGTAGACAATCCAACATACTTCAATTTAATTCAACTTATTTGAAATTAATCAATTTTCACGCTTTTGAGACTGCTTGCGCGGTGATCATCTGAACAGGTGATCAATTGAACTGATCCACCCAAAAATTTCACAATACCTCAAGATCAAAAAATCTCGTAGAATAACCAACCGATTTCAAAGAATGTGGTCATGCCGGATAGGTCATTCTTTTCACTACAAAATGTTGTGCTGAGTCACGTGGACGTTGACATTGTTTGTTATGTACAGGGTGACAACAAAACCAGTGTCAAAATGGCCAGGTTTCAACATCGCACAACTTTTCGAAAAAGAATCGTACCAAACATCCCCACAATGTTGAAATATTCAGGATAGTATCGCAATGAGAATTAAAAAAAAATGTCTTTATCCTGAAATCATAAAAATTCATATTGATTTCTAGAAGTGTTCTGGAAGATTCCCCTCATTTTGGAAGTTAATATCACTACGAGCGACGATTCCCGTGCAATCTGGTGAGCACGCGATACCTCTAGACTCTTCCAAAGCCGCAGTGTACAAATGCGCGGAGCTCGGACATTTCTAGAGTATACGTGATGGCATTGAAATATATGGAGACTCCATCGCCTGATCAAGACACATCTGTTTACCTGACGGCGGCGCCAGCTCCAGAGCACGGCGGAATTATAGGCGAAATGTGAGGGATTATTCGAGAGTCGCCTAGAAAATCGTATGCCGGGTCACTGTCGAGTTTGCTGGCAGATGACGGAAAGTTCGGGAACACTATTTGGAGGCCTGTATAAGGCATCAACCGTCAGCTCACGGGCAGTTATAAATCAAAATGCGAAGTGGTAGCAAGCGGATTAAAAGCGAGTAGCGATCACAGCGATATTCCTAAGTAAATAATTGTTGGCGTGTAGTTATTGTAGTACGCAGTGATGATTAGTGTGTGTTTGAAAACGATCGTCTCAATTTTATCCGAACCCGTAAGCGAAATACGTAACAATATATTTGGTAATTGTTGACGACGACTTCTTCTCGACTAGCATTTTCCAAGAGTTAGGCAACCACTTAAACAGCTATATAGGACGCTTCCTTCTTGCAGGTACTTACGTCGTAGGACAAGTAGTGGAAAGAAGGGGCATTTTACAGTGGAAATAGTGGTTTCCCCAGGAAACTACGGTCGACGAACGTGATGTTGTGGTGGTGTCTACCTACCGTGAAAAGTTGGTGGCTGAAGACGAGAAGTAGTGGTCGTCAACAATTACCATATATTTACTGAAACGACCCCAGCTATTGTCTTGTACCCCTGAATGGGTAGGCAACCCATTATACTGGCATTTAATTCAACTTATTTGAATTAAATCACTTTTCCCGCTTTTGGAACCGCTTGGCCGATGATCATCTAGTATCAGGACGACATCCCGTTGTGCCCCTCTTCTTGTTGTTCGATTATAGAGTTCTCGAGATTGTTGAGACAGGTCTGACTACAAGTTTGAACGCAATAAGACACAATATAAAATTTTAACGTAACATCAATCTATTGACTTCTATGTACAATTCAAAATGTTTAAATAATGGCTCGCTCCTATACCTAGTCCTACCTTCACATCGCAGGCTAAATTATCTAAAAGATCTAACCTATTACCGAAGAGATAACTTTCCCCTAATTATTTCAGACGTCCCAACACCCCAACCCTCCGACGAACACCTGACTCTACACCTTGACCGACATTTAATTCTGACTGGCTTTCGCGGTTCAAAGTTCCTTCCGTGGTTAAATCAGATCCAACATTTATGTTAGTGTTAGAGGTTATGTTAGGGTTAGGCCCGGCTTCTAGACACTGCAAAGAGAAGAGTGACTTCGACCACGAATGCAATCTAAGATTTGTGGGCCGGTGTGTGCGGTGGCCCCCTTTTTGTGGAGCCTCTTTTCAAAGGCTAACGCTCTTTTTGGGCTATGGTTCTCTTTTGCCCGTTTGGAAGGGATTGGATATGGCTGGCCTTTGTGGAGGCTTTAAACCTTTTTTCGCCGTGAATCGCCCCCAACGCTCAGAAAGATTCCCGTGATCGAAAGTGCCTATAACCGGAAATGTTGAACCAAATTTCGCCCTTCCAAAAACTTTCGAACCGATGGTGTACGCGAAACAATTACTCAAGTCAAGGTACTAATTTAATGTGGAGAACGTTTTGAGCAGGCCCCGTATACGCGCTAGTTCGTTGTTGTTTAGCAATTTGTGAGAGAAGGCCGCAGCCAGGAAACACAAAACGCAGAAAATAGACTACACAGGGTGTTCGTCGAAAAGCCGATGCGGAGAGGCGTCGAAATAATCTTTACCCTAACACGAAGTAATCGCCGTCGACACTATTCCTGATCGAGCCCTAATAACAGTTCATTTTTACAAAGTCCCTATCTGAACGGTGGCGTCGCTGGGTACCGGCATGAATTCATCAGTTTCGAATAAGAACGTTCCCATTCCCGGGACAACTCTACATGGAAATATCCGGAACTGTCGTGGCGCTAGAACAAAATTATTAGTTTCAAGGAGGGGGGGGGGGGTGTCCACTGTCCATCAATCCGATCAACAATTGCGACTCTACGGCAGGGTCCGAACCCCGATCTCAACGCGATTCTATTTTATTTCAATTACTTGATTTTTCACGTAGTTCTCAAAATTTACATTTTCCGAATAACTAGGAACTTCAGAAACGCAGAGGAAGCTCACCCGCGAGTTTCCAGATCTAACCCACTAGGTCCGGTGCTCTGAGTACCGCAGTCACAAAGCCAAGTCCAGAGGGCCCAAGAGCGCGAATTCCTTTCTATGAAGGTATCCATCAAAGGACGAGGCTTGCCAGTGGCTGTACCTGACGGCAGACAGTAGCGCAGATACCAGCACGTGCAGGCAGATTCAGAAAGCACGCGTGAGCCCCATCATACATTTTTCCGACAAAGCCTAACCGTAAGCAACTATCCCAACTCACCAAGACTAACCTCCCGCTCGTCGAGGTCATCACTCCGCCACACGAGATACCGAAACGAGAGACCTCATTTCTATCGGGCCTGGATCATTTAGGGGTTTTAACTCGACATCCTCGAGGTGGGCTAGAACTCACCGTGGAGGGAACGCGACTCAGCATCCTGGAGGGGGGTCGAAACACTTCGTCAACGGGTCCCAACTCTACGACTTGGAGAAGGGTCGAAACTCAACACCGGAAGGGCCTTGGCACATCGACCTGGCAAAAGGGCTGGAACTCATCGTCGGAGGGCTCTGACTCGACATCCTAGAGACGGGTTGCAACTCAACGGGGGACGCAACTCATCAGTCTCTCGGAGGGTCAAAACTCAACCTGGAGGGTTCTCGACTCAGCGTGCCCCCAAGGGGACCAAAACACGACTCCGAAGGGTTCCAACTCGGCTTTCTCCAGGGGGCCTTTGAGACACATCAGCCGGGGGAAATCGACTCGTCATTTTCCAAGTGGGCTGGGGCTCATCATTGGGGCTTCGACGCTTCGGCCTCTAGGAGGGTCGCGACGCAACATAAACGGGTTCTAACTCAGCTTCCTCGAAGGGGACTAAAACTCTTCGCTAACAGGCCCGCAGAAGCACTCGGCAGCGGACGTGACAAGTCGGGAGCGGACGGCAGCCCAGGAGGATCGGTCCAGGTACCACGGTCAATCTCCGGCGATATCCTCCATTCCCAGCAATTCGGAATATTTTATTGCATCCAAAACGATCGCGAACGGTGTATAGACAGCTCAGGTAATCTGAGAAGCCGCTGGAGAATGCGACCGGCGGTGCTAACACGTGTGGATCGGATGGTGGCGGGCGGCGGGCGGTAGTATGGCCGATGGCGTGTCAACACAGCAGGAGTACGGCAGCAACTAACTAGGTCGGAGTGCGGGTGCTTTACTTCATATGCACCAATTCACCATTTCGTCGGACATCAAGCAGGAACGGTTGTTGAATGTCGATGATGGGCCAGTAAATTATGTTATAGAGCTTTGCGGGATTTACACGAATGAATTAAATAGCTAGCGACATCTTTTAATGATGCCTTGACTCTGAATATTCACATTCTCATACCTCGATTTCACGGCTTTGAATTATTTTCCTCCGGAATATTTTCGGCCCGCCAAATGCGGGTGGCTTCATTACCTATATACACTGGAGGAATCTAAATGTAAGATACTCTAGAGAAATTGATTACAGATCTGGTATGGTCACAGAAATGTTGTTGCCTTCTTCAGTCGTGATCCGAGCCCTGGATATCTTACTGAGTACCTGATCTGCCTCAAAAATGATCAGTACACGCATAACCGCAAGATCAATGTGCACTCCATCAATTAATAGCAGTAATGATGACGGCATGCCATCAGTGTAACTACCGATTTGAGTTTTTTTTTTGTGAATATAAAATACTCAAACGTACGTATCGTACCTGTAATTAACTTCCATGGGACTCACCGCAACGTCTCTGTAATGATAATTAAAACATTGGCTGGTGTACACCTGATGGTAGATTATAACATACTTAACGTACGCATATAGGAATATTTCCTCGCAGAGAGTGTGCAGAATAAAACGTCTCGCAGGAGGCAGTGCCAATCAGCTGTTGATTTTGATTAAACATCAGGAGGACGCCGTTATTGCTTAATCGCAGATTATATACAGACTGACGTCCCGTCGGTCGTAAATCAATTTTTAGGTTTTCCGACCGGAACGCTTCTTTGAAAACGCCACGAACTCACCATAATATCTACAGTTCACAGTCTGGTGTATAAGTATAGGTACGTAGGTACCTATAAACGTAAGTATACCTAAATTGAAAACGTTGTTTTTTCAGGCTTTTCTGATTCTCCGTTGGGTGGCGGAAGGAGATCAAATCACAAATAGGTCAAAAACAAAATGCCAAAGAACAAGAGGACAAAAGGGCTTTGGGGTCATGTCTTGATCTCCCGGTGTGGTGTGTCCTGATCGGATTCAGGGTCGTGTCTTGATTTGACACCACTTTTGTTTCTGCCCAAACGCCTAAAACCAGCAAAGATCGGATTTACTGCCCTAAAAAGACCTTTTCAACTGCTTAAAACATCAGACATTTTCAATTTCTCAGTAAAAATGGCCAATTATCTTCAAGAGCGAATAAGTCCGTTAAGACAATTTGCGGACGTTTTAAATTCAACATTTTTCAGTTGAAGCTTTCCGAATATCAACTTGTGTATCTACCGTCTACCGTCTACCGTCCATAATTTCAATTCGCAGGTGAATCTTTGCAACGAGAAAAGACTTTGTAGACTTCGAGTGCAAATTTTTCAGCAAACTGTCATATCGTCAGCACCTACTCATGAATATCTTCATAAGCACCTGAGATCGGGTTTAATTTTGATTTTTTTAAACATTTATAGAATTCTACAATCAACTGTCGATTTGCTGATATGAACTCTTTTATTAAATAGGTAATTAATCTCACAAATATCTATTTTCAAACAAAAGCCTAGACTGAAAATATTACAATAGAAATAATAGAATCTGTTTGTCAATTTGCATATCCAAAGTAGGCATTGAAAAGCGAAAGCAAAAGGCACTAGTGACGATATTTTCACTTTCGCGCACAGTGTTTGCAATTGGCAAGTTTCGCGCCTATTATGCCGTACAGAATGTAACGTTTCCGTGGGTGGTCGTAGGAAAAGACTATTTCAGGGATAAAACACCTACTAAAAAACAACTCATATTTGCCTCAATACATAAGAGAAATGTTTTAGGCCTATTTTGCCTATTTTAGCTCGTTACGGCTCAAAGTGTCCTTAAATAGAGGTTTTATCTTCCTTAACATGTCTCATAACTTGCACTTTCTAACGGCCTGAAATCCGGTCTTTGATTATTAATAATGGCATCTAGATGGCGACCACTGATAGTCCAGGAATTTTAGCTGTTTAAATCGCAAATAGCGAACAAAAATGATAAATCGCCGGATATTTGTACATAAATTCAGGTAAGCATGGATTTCAACATAGTAAAAGTCCTCAAGAATCCGGTGTGAGCTTCGGCCGTTGTGGCCTCAAGAAGAACTCGAGGGTCAGTTTTTTGCGTATATCTCATGAACAATAGTACTTGGGAAAAAAGTTTCCTGAAAGAAATTGTTGGAAATTTTATTGTCTACAAGAAAGGTCCCCAAACATTTTATCGTCGGTCATCTCCTTCTTCATCAAAACACAAGAAAATAAAAATAGTCCAGATGCTCGATGCTGAAGACTGGTATGGACCTTGAGTTTTATGATGGCGGAGTGCCACTTTGTAGAGGTGCTGTTTAATCCACTCTCTTTATGTTGAAACTTTAAGCCATCAAGACGAACTATGCCGGTGGCATATACAGGGTGAAATAAAAATAAAAAGTTAAACATTTGTACCTCGAGAACCAAAATAGGTGAAGACATGTTAATTGCCATAAATAATTCTGATTTCATGGTCATGAAGTCGTCGTAAACTTGAATTGAATATCTTGAGCCGTTCTTGAAATATCTTCAAAAAACTGAAGTCGAAAAAAAAAAACACTTTCGTCTACTTATCAGAAAAAAAGTTGACTGTGTTTTTTTCTAAAATTAGTTGGCCTAGAGAGGGCTTTTCACTGTTATTTCATTTAAGATGTAATTTATCATTGTTTCGATCCAAAACACCAAGTTTCGATTCATGATCTGGAGAATTACTGATATATGGAAAACTATTTTTTTTCTCGTAACGACTTCAGAGTCTTCTGAAGATATTCCAGAAACGGCTCAACATATTTAATTCAAGTTCACGACCACTTCATGGTCATGAAATTAGAAATATTTTAGGCGATTTACATGTCTTTACTTATTTTGGTTCTTGAGGTACATTTGTCCAACTTTTTATTCTTATGTCACCCTGTATATGCCGCCGGCATTGTTGGTACAGATGGCAATAAGTTTCAATCAAAAGAGAATGGATCGAACAACACCTCTACCAAGTGGCACCATGCCATCATAAAACTCAAGGTCCGTACAGTCTTCGGCATCGAGCATCTGGACTATTTAGCTTTTCTTGTGTTTTGACGAAGAAGAAGTGCACTGATGATGGAATATGTGAGGACCTTTCTTATGGAAAACACAATTTCCAACAATTTTGCTGAGATAGCTTTTCCTCCAAGTGCCATCATTTACGAGATAAACACGAAAAACTGATCCTCAAGTTCTTCTCGAGGCCACAACGGCCGAAGCTCACACTGGATTCTTGAGGACTTTTACTATGTTGAACTACATGCTTAACCGAGCTCATTTACAAAAATCCGGCTAGATATCATTGTTGTTTGCTACTTTTTCTATAACTCCTGGACTATGAATAAATATCAGAAACAGCACAAAGTCGAACCAAGCCATCACACCAGCAAGGTGTTCTCAGGTTTGACGTCCAATTAAACAACCGCAAATACGAAACGCATTTTGATTCATGACACAAAGGAAACAGATGACGATCTCCCACACCCCTAAACAATGCACGGCAGGAAAAAACGTGAAATCGCCAGTTTAAAACCCATTTCGCGCACTTTTTGTTACTGGCCATCCGACACAAAGAACCTATCTGTTATTTTCACGGTACGTTTCTGGGAGCCGAAAAAAAAGAACCATCGAACGCACTATCACAAAAGTTGCATATATAGCAAAGGCCACACAATACAGCCGTCCATCTCACCGGATTAATTACATGTACAGTTGCTTCGTCACTTTTCCACACCACCGTCGACTTTTTTAATTTCATTTTTTTTTTGTGTCGAAGTCCCGAGAAAAAGACAACAATAAAAACGTACAGTCATACATACGGCGCGCATCATCGTGCAAGGTGGCCGTGGATGCGAACGCATCCGACGATCGGGAGAGGCCTAGACAAGAGAGCGTCGCCAATCGCCCACTGCGCGACCAAAGCCACCTTGCCGAATCGAAATCGTGACGACCCGCTAATTCAATTTGACCGCGCGCGAGGGGATCCTCTTCTTCTCGTCCTTCTGGAGGTCTGCGCGGGTACCTCTGCGGCGTCACTGTTGTAGTAGTAGTAGTAGTCGTAGTAATCATCGTAGATGGCTGTTAGTGTTTGTGCGTTCACCGCCGCCAACTTGATGATGATGAGAATTGAGATGTTTAGATAATGGGAGAAGCGTTTTGAATCATTATTGTTGATTTTGTATCACTGTGTTGTAAGGTCACGACTCAGGTCACGATGCAAAGTTTGAGGGAAGTCAAAGATCAACTCAAGAAAGATATAAATGAAGTTTTCCCGCTTCCTAAACTCGATAAGAAGACAACGTCTTGTACGTCATCTACAAAGCAAGCGTTGGAGCTTATCACAAGGAAATTAAGACTCAGGGAGTTGTTGAGAAGCTCCAAACATATTATAGATGGACATGAAGGCAATCAAACAATGATCACTGATGAAATATGTCAAGTTCACTCCAAATGAACTCATCTCAACATTGATTATTCTTGCTATTCATGCACTACTGGTTGAGTATCCACGATTAATTGTACTTCGGCTCCTCATCCTCTAATCACTGTATTAGACTACTTGTAGTAGCACCTTTTGCTTCTTCTACGACTTATTTTAAAGTCATTTTACTCCTATCCCTAACCACGCTTCCCATGCATCTCTACTAGACAGTTGACACCGTCGCTGTTGATGTATTTTATATCATTCATCAATAACACGATAACGCCATACTTAACCTTGAAACGACCCCAGCTATCGTCTTGTCCCCTGAATGGGTAGGCAACCCATTATACTGGCATTTAATTCAACTTATTTGAATTAAATCACTTTTCCCGCTTTTGGAACCGCTTGGCCGATGATCATCTAGTATCAGGACGACATCCCGTTGTGCCTCTCTTCTTGTTGTTCGATTATAGAGTTCTCGAGATTGTTGAGACAGGTCTGACTACAAGTTTGAACGCAATAAGACACAATATAAAATTTTAACGTAACATCAATCTATTGACCTCTATGTACAATTCAAAATGTTTAAATAATGGCTCGCTCCTATACCTAGTCCTACCTTCACATCGCAGGCTAAATTATCGAAGTGATCTACCCTATTACCGAAGAGGTAACTTTCCCCTAATTATTTCAGACGTCCCAACACCCCAACCCTCCGACGAACACCTGACTCTACACCTTGACCGACATTTAATTCTGACTGGCTCTCGCGGTTCAAAGTTCCTTCCGTGGTTAAATCAGATCCAACATTTATGTTAGTGTTAGAGGTTATGTTAGGGTTAGGCCCGGCTTCTAGACACTGCAAAGAGAAGAGTGACTTCGACCACGAATGCAATCTAAGATTTTTGGGCCGGTGTGTGCGGTGGCCCCCTTTTTGTGGAGCCTCTTTTCAAAGGCTAACGCTCTTTTTGGGCTATGGTTCTCTTTTGCCCGTTTGGAAGGGATTGGATATGGCTGGCCTTTGTGGGGGCTTTAAACCTGTTTTCGCCGTGAATTGCCCCCAACGCTCAGAAAGATTCCCATGATCGAAAGTGCCTATAACCGGAAATGTTGAACCAAATTTCGCCCTTCCAAAACTTTCGAACCGATGGTGTACGCGAAACAAATTACTCAAATCAAGGTACTAATTTAATGTGGAGAACGTTTTGAGCACGCCCCGTATACGCGCTAGTTCGTTGTTGTTTAGCAATTTGTGAGAGAAGGCCGCAGCCAGGAAAAACAAAACGCAGAGAATAGACTATACAGGGTGTTCGTCGAGAAGCCGATGCGGAGAGGCGTCGAAATAATCTTTGCCCTAACACGAAATAATCGCCGTCTACACTATTCCTGATCGAGCCCTAATAACAGTTCATTTTTACAAAGTCCCTATCTGAACGGTGGCGTCGTTGGGTACCGGATTAAATTCATCAGTTTCGAATAAGAACGTCTTCATTCCCGTAACAAGCTCTATATGGGAATATCCGGAACTGTCGTGGCGCTAAAACAAAATCATTAGTTTCAAGGAGGGGGGGGGGGGGTGTCCATCAATCCGATCAACAATTGCGACTCTACGGCAGGGTCCGAACCCCGATACAAACGCGATTCTATTTTATTTCAATTACTTGATTTTTCACGTAGTTCTCAAAATTTACATTTTCCGAATAACTAGGAGCTTCAAAAACGCAGAGGAAGCTCACCCGCGAGTTTCCAGACCTAACCCACTAGGTCCGGTGCTCTGAGTACCGCAGTCACAAAGCCCAGTCCAGAGGGCCCAAGAGCGCGAATACCTTTCTATGAAGGTATCCAACAAAGGACGAGGCTTGCCAGTGGCTGTACCTGACGGCAGACAGTAGCGCAGACACCAGCACGTGCAGGCAGATTCAGAACGCACGCGTGAGCCCCATCATACATTTTTCACGACAAGGCCTAACCGTAAGCAACCATCCCAACTCACCAAGACTAACCCCCCGCTCGTCGAGGTCATCACTCCGCCACACGAGATACCGAAACGAGAGACCTCATTTCTATCGGGCCTGGTTCATTTAGGGGTTTCAACTCGACATCCTCGAGGTGGGCTAGAGCTCACCGTGGAGGGAGCGCGACTCAGCATCCTGGAGGGGGTTCGAAACACTTCGTCAACGGGTCCCAACTCTGCGACTTGGAGAAGGGCCGAAACTCAACACCGGAAGGGTCTTGGCACATCGACCTGGAAAAAGGGCTGGAACTCATCGTCGGAGGGCTCTGACCCGACACCTGAAGGCGGATCAAGACTCAACGTCCAAGGGCTCTGACTCGACATCCTAGAGACGGGTTGCAACTCAACGGGGGAAGCAACTCATCAGTCTCTCGGAGGGTCAAAACTCAACCTGGAGGGTTCTCGACTCAGCGTGCCCCCAAGGGGACCAAAACACGACTCCGAAGGGTTCCAACTCGGCTTTCTCCAGGGGGCCTTTGAGACACATCAGCCGGGGGAAATCGACTCGTCATTTTCCAAGTGGGCTGGGACTCATCATTGGGGCTTCGACGCTTCGGCCTCTAGGAGGGTCGCGACGCAACATAAACGGGTTCTAACTCAGCTTCCTCGAAGGGGACTAAAACTCTTCGCCAACAGGCCCGCAGAAGCGCTCGGCAGCGGACGTGACAAGTCGGGAGCGGACGGCAGCCCAGGAGGATTGGTCCAGGTACCACGGTCAATCTCCGGCGATATCCTCCATTCCCAGCAATTCAGAATATTTTATTGCATCCAGAACGATCGCGAGCGGTGTATACACAGCTCAGGTAATCTGAGAAGTGCGCTGGAGAATGCGACCGGCGGTGCTGACACGTGTGAATCGGATGGTAGCGGGCGGGCGGCGGGCGGAACGTCAACACGGCAGGAGTACGGCAGCAACTAACTGGTTGATGTGCGGGTGCTTTACTTCATATGCACCAATTAACCATTTCGTCGGGCGTCAAGCAGGAGCGGTTGTTGAATGTCGATGATGGGCCAGTAAATTATGTTATAGAGCTTTGCGGGATTTACACGAATGAATTAAATAACTAGCGACATCTTTTAATGATGCCTGGACTCTGAATATTCACATTCTCATACCTCGATTTCACGGCTTTGAATTATTTTCCTCCGGATTATTTTCGGCCCGCCAAATGCGGGTGGCTTCAGTCTCCTCCTTTTCCACGACAAGGGAGAACTAGAGATAACTTGGCGTGGAAAGAAAATCTAGAACGGATAGTTAGGAACGGACTTGACAAATTAGATACCTATTATGGATCTTGAACTCTTCTTCCTTCTCCTCCTAAACTTTGATAGACCTTCCTCCTCCTAGACTTTACATCTTGTCTTCGTGGGAAGAAAATCTAAAACCAACAGTTACGAATGGACTTGACAAATTAGATACCTATTATGAGTCTCAAGAGAACTCTTCTTCCTTCTCCTCCTAAACTTTGAATAGACCTTCCTCCTCCTAGACCCTGCATTTTGTCTTCTCCTCCTAGTCCTAAAACAATTAGTTAGTTGCTGCATAGTAACAGACTTTCTTTTCCCATTCCTCATCAAATCAGTGTGGTCGCCATCTCATCTCTTTTCCCGAGTATAATCCATTTCGAACCATCCTCAACTTCTTCGCGCAGCCTTCCTTAATTCCAGTCACCTAAAAACTCATTGCCTTCAAACCCAAAGTCAGCAATCTCTCAGCTCAAGAAAAACTCTATCCTGGTCACGGCACCACTGAAACGACCCCAGCTATCGTCTTGTCCCCTGAATGGGTAGGCAACCCATTATACTGGCATTTAATTCAACTTATTTAAATTAAATCACTTTTCCCGCTTTTGGAACCGCTTGGCCGATGATCATCTAGTATCAGGACGACATCCCGTTGTGCCTCTCTTCTTGTTGTTCGATTATAGAGTTCTCGAGATTGTTGAGACAGGTCTGACTACAAGTTTGAACGCAATAAGACACAATATAAAATTTTAACGTAACATCAATCTATTGACCTCTATGTACAATTCAAAATGTTTAAATAATGGCTCGCTCCTATACCTAGTCCTACCTTCACATCGCAGGCTAAATTATCGAAGTGATCTACCCTATTACCGAAGAGGTAACTTTCCCCTAATTATTTCAGACGTCCCAACACCCCAACCCTCCGACGAACACCTGACTCTACACCTTGACCGACATTTAATTCTGACTGGCTCTCGCGGTTCAAAGTTCCTTCCGTGGTTAAATCAGATCCAACATTTATGTTAGTGTTAGAGGTTATGTTAGGGTTAGGCCCGGCTTCTAGACACTGCAAAGAGAAGAGTGACTTCGACCACGAATGCAATCTAAGATTTTTGGGCCGGTGTGTGCGGTGGCCCCCTTTTTGTGGAGCCTCTTTTCAAAGGCTAACGCTCTTTTTGGGCTATGGTTCTCTTTTGCCCGTTTGGAAGGGATTGGATATGGCTGGCCTTTGTGGGGGCTTTAAACCTGTTTTCGCCGTGAATTGCCCCCAACGCTCAGAAAGATTCCCATGATCGAAAGTGCCTATAACCGGAAATGTTGAACCAAATTTCGCCCTTCCAAAACTTTCGAACCGATGGTGTACGCGAAACAAATTACTCAAATCAAGGTACTAATTTAATGTGGAGAACGTTTTGAGCACGCCCCGTATACGCGCTAGTTCGTTGTTGTTTAGCAATTTGTGAGAGAAGGCCGCAGCCAGGAAAAACAAAACGCAGAGAATAGACTATACAGGGTGTTCGTCGAGAAGCCGATGCGGAGAGGCGTCGAAATAATCTTTGCCCTAACACGAAATAATCGCCGTCTACACTATTCCTGATCGAGCCCTAATAACAGTTCATTTTTACAAAGTCCCTATCTGAACGGTGGCGTCGTTGGGTACCGGATTAAATTCATCAGTTTCGAATAAGAACGTCTTCATTCCCGTAACAAGCTCTATATGGGAATATCCGGAACTGTCGTGGCGCTAAAACAAAATCATTAGTTTCAAGGAGGGGGGGGGGGGGTGTCCATCAATCCGATCAACAATTGCGACTCTACGGCAGGGTCCGAACCCCGATACAAACGCGATTCTATTTTATTTCAATTACTTGATTTTTCACGTAGTTCTCAAAATTTACATTTTCCGAATAACTAGGAGCTTCAAAAACGCAGAGGAAGCTCACCCGCGAGTTTCCAGACCTAACCCACTAGGTCCGGTGCTCTGAGTACCGCAGTCACAAAGCCCAGTCCAGAGGGCCCAAGAGCGCGAATACCTTTCTATGAAGGTATCCAACAAAGGACGAGGCTTGCCAGTGGCTGTACCTGACGGCAGACAGTAGCGCAGACACCAGCACGTGCAGGCAGATTCAGAACGCACGCGTGAGCCCCATCATACATTTTTCACGACAAGGCCTAACCGTAAGCAACCATCCCAACTCACCAAGACTAACCCCCCGCTCGTCGAGGTCATCACTCCGCCACACGAGATACCGAAACGAGAGACCTCATTTCTATCGGGCCTGGTTCATTTAGGGGTTTCAACTCGACATCCTCGAGGTGGGCTAGAGCTCACCGTGGAGGGAGCGCGACTCAGCATCCTGGAGGGGGTTCGAAACACTTCGTCAACGGGTCCCAACTCTGCGACTTGGAGAAGGGCCGAAACTCAACACCGGAAGGGTCTTGGCACATCGACCTGGAAAAAGGGCTGGAACTCATCGTCGGAGGGCTCTGACCCGACACCTGAAGGCGGATCAAGACTCAACGTCCAAGGGCTCTGACTCGACATCCTAGAGACGGGTTGCAACTCAACGGGGGAAGCAACTCATCAGTCTCTCGGAGGGTCAAAACTCAACCTGGAGGGTTCTCGACTCAGCGTGCCCCCAAGGGGACCAAAACACGACTCCGAAGGGTTCCAACTCGGCTTTCTCCAGGGGGCCTTTGAGACACATCAGCCGGGGGAAATCGACTCGTCATTTTCCAAGTGGGCTGGGACTCATCATTGGGGCTTCGACGCTTCGGCCTCTAGGAGGGTCGCGACGCAACATAAACGGGTTCTAACTCAGCTTCCTCGAAGGGGACTAAAACTCTTCGCCAACAGGCCCGCAGAAGCGCTCGGCAGCGGACGTGACAAGTCGGGAGCGGACGGCAGCCCAGGAGGATTGGTCCAGGTACCACGGTCAATCTCCGGCGATATCCTCCATTCCCAGCAATTCAGAATATTTTATTGCATCCAGAACGATCGCGAGCGGTGTATACACAGCTCAGGTAATCTGAGAAGTGCGCTGGAGAATGCGACCGGCGGTGCTGACACGTGTGAATCGGATGGTAGCGGGCGGGCGGCGGGCGGAACGTCAACACGGCAGGAGTACGGCAGCAACTAACTGGTTGATGTGCGGGTGCTTTACTTCATATGCACCAATTAACCATTTCGTCGGGCGTCAAGCAGGAGCGGTTGTTGAATGTCGATGATGGGCCAGTAAATTATGTTATAGAGCTTTGCGGGATTTACACGAATGAATTAAATAACTAGCGACATCTTTTAATGATGCCTGTACTCTGAATATTCACATTCTCATACCTCGATTTCACGGCTTTGAATTATTTTCCTCCGGATTATTTTCGGCCCGCCAAATGCGGGTGGCTTCAACCTTAAAAATAGTTTGTTCCCAGGATTTTTCAAGGTTTTTTCAGCTCTTTCAAGGTTTCTTCAGGAAAATTTGAGCTATGGATAAGCGCAAACATAAGAAAAGAGCCAGATCGAGCCAAAGCGACTTTGACGCTGGTTAATCACGCCACGAGCCAGTGAAGCGCTTGAAAAAACTAGAGAAAATTCCCGGGAAACTTCTCAAGGAGACGACACGGAAGTCGTCAAGGTCGAGCCACCGCTCCCCAACGCCGAGGTCAACGGTTACCTTCCTCCATGATGCCAACAGTAGTTGCGGTGTCGCCTACTTATTAGGGCAACGTGCATACCGGTCCTCAGTTTCCTTTTTAGATGTGGTAGAGCTAGGCGTGGGTTCCCAGCTAATTAGGGTCTGACACAATTTATTAGAAGAGCGCCAACCAGGGTGCCTTTTCCCTGTTTTTTGAAATTCGCGGGCTTCCTGGTGCCTCAACGAATAAACCAAAAGACACTAGAGTTACGGTGTGGGGTGTTCGCACTGACAGTAAAAAAATAACAAAGTTTTAGGAGTACTTGATGGTGATTTTATAGAGTTGAAATGCAGATATCGCAGAGGTATGGTATATCATAAAAATGACTCCAATTCAAATAAACAAGATCTCGTTGCAGGTCCGGTCCTACATGAACGACTCGATGAACGAGGAAAGACGGACCGTGTCAGCTGACATGTGAGGTTATGTCAGGGGGCCATGCCTCTGATATTCTTGATGGTACCTGAAACGCTTACTCAAACACACCCCTAGCGGTACGAAACACCTAAAACGCGTCTTTTTATCGGTTCTTGACCGAAATGAACGTAATTATAAACCTGCAGTCTTGGATCCAACACGCAAAATCTATGTATGTATCACCGATCTATGGGTGAACGAAAGTGATGTCAACGACGCGTTAATTAGGGTTCTTAGCCTAGGTTAGTGGAGAAGAAAATGGTATGACACCTCACACGGAAAGCCAACGCGACCGGGCCAGACTCCTCGAGGATGTTCGGTGTCGGACTAGCAGTGGCCGGGACAATCGCAGCACGATGTGGGACCTCCTCAGCCAACGGAATAGCGACGCGACGATCTCGGCGTCGCCGTTAGCTGGGCCTATCGTCCACTAGAGCACCGGGACTGGAATTGCGGCCACGACCTACAGCCGGGACAGTACTTGAAGATGGCGGAGTCGGTTGCTTATTTTAAGACGGAACAACACAGAAACGTCCTAATTGACGGGGGCTGCATGTAGCCAACGTCCAGAGCTGTGCAAAGGGTGGATGGTTCCAGCTTGGGCCTAAAATAACGGTTTTAAGATGACCTAACCAAACTGTCATTTTGATAGAGCTCACCGTTTCGGAACGTGGTACCCTCCCTCGAGAAAATAGACAAACGGATTCGCCGGGTGAGAGGTTTTGCAATATTCGGGGACGACTAGGGACCCCTTTTCGAAAATTTGCTAGCTTCAACACTCTCCCTTGGCGCAGCTCAATCGTTCTTGTCAGTTTTTTCCTAGCTTCCCTTTCCTACTCATAAATTGTTATCTCTGCCGAAATTCTCCACGCGCCAAAATGTTTAAATAAATCCGTCTGTTTAAATCTTATTAAGGTGTTTGATTTTAAGGTAAGCTTGTTATTATTAAATGTAGCGGTTTGGTAAAATAAACCGCTACAGCGGGTGGATCCGCTGACTTTGGACATCAGCTCTCGACTTGGTACCCTGAATGTTTGAAGCGTCTTCGGATAGCAAGTCCCAAGGACCTTGCTGTATAACTTCAGGTGAATCCTGCGGACTTTGCCGGAGTGTTTCCGATAGGGAGCTTCTGCCCGACCTCGGTGTTTGAGAGCGGTGGCGCGACCTCGGTGATGCCCGGGACTGGAACATCCCAGTTGAGCTTATCAGTGATAGATTACGAGTGCTCAACGCGGGTTTCCTCTTTTTTGAATAAAATCAACGCACGAGCCCCGGGTGGCTTGGCTTTTCCACACCCAAAATGCACGATTCACTGTGGTACGCCTGCGATCGCCTTTTCATACCAGCTCTCTCAGTTCTTACGTATTATTTACACAGCTAGCGACATCTCTCAATCATCTGGTGGATTAGAATATCACCCGCTCAATTCTTGAGCAATTATTGATTTTTCGCCCGCGTGTTTTCGACCCGTATATTCTTCACGCTTCAACCTTATGTAGGATATACAGGGTGACAATGGAAGAAGTGCAAAAGGACCTGATTCTAGCAAGATCCCGTTTTAAGAAAACAAGTCGCAGAATTTTGTAGCTCACATTTTTGGAAAGCATAATATATCAATATCTCGAAACAGACAATTTTGCACTTCTGATCGTAATTTGTTCTCCCGCAGAGTTATCATTGTTTGTTTTGTGATTTATGGAGTGACGATTGAGCAGTAAAACAGGCATCCATTGCCACTAATGCATTTGGAATCATTCTGGGCCATCTAAGATGTACCCAATGCAATGTCACAGCATGCTTGATTTGCCATGGTCCCACAAGAGGTCTAAGTCCTCACCACTTCTGAGGGCCGGTGGGATCAAACTGTTGAATAATACATTTGATACAGCTATAATGTACGTTGCTGTCATATTTCAAGGACGAGCAACAGCCCTGGCAAGCCATATACCAGAAAATCAAAAAATAGCAAAAAAATGATAACTCTTCAGAAAAACAAAACAGAAACAAAATACGATCAAGAGTCCAAAAATATTTTGAGATATTGATGTACGCTTTTTGAAAATATGATAAAAAACTTTGCTGGAGTCAGGTCAGTTTTGCACTCCTCCCATTGCCACCCTCTATATTGTATATTATGAGGTCGACAATCAAACAATCTGTCAACTGTCAACGAGTCTGTCGAGCATCACAAAAATTTCCAAAATCGGGCAATTTGTTCTCCAGATATCCTCATTTTAACCGGGGCAGAGTTTTGGGGTGGTCCACTTCAATTTTTGCACAGTTTAGTTACTATAGCAGGTTCACTTCTACTGTGATTCTAGTTCTAGTTGGCTGGCCAAATTTTCAAAATACTTAAGCAGTGTAGGCTTGCCGCCTTTATACCTGGTGTGAAACTGGCTATATCAAAATTTTGGGAAAGTGACCTTGCCATAAGTAAAAGTGCGACTAAGGGGGCCCAGATCTGTGTTACGGCTATTTAGACACCAAAACCGCACGGGGCCGTCAAGTCATCTTGCCGGCGGTCACTCAGAGCTGACAAAAAATCGTCCCGTCAAGTCCTTAAACCAAAGCAAATTGTAAATTGAAAGTACCCACGTCAATTTTGGTCCAATATGCAACTTCAAGCGGCTAGGTTTTTCGAAATTTGGTTTGTTGAATTCTTTACACGGAAATTCTTGTGCTTACAACAGACCGCCGCGGCGATCTTTCCTTTGCCAAGAACTCTTCGGGGCTTGGCGTGTCATTTCGACGTCAAAAAATATTGAATATTGAATATTGAATATTGAATATTGAAACCATCGGAAAGTTGAACTGGCTTTAGGAGGTTGAAATCATTTTTGACAGCAACTGTCAAATGTCAAGGTTGTTTTAGTTGATTTGTTCATTGGCGAAAACTGGAAACAGGTCGAAAAATTGCTACATTTTCCAATAAAATGGAAAAAAGTGTCAGACATCACACCTCTCAAAAATATTATCCATTATAGAACGACTTCGTCTCTTGTCGTGAATTATTGAGCCGAATATCGCCATAGCAGCCAACCGCCAAGTTATGGAAATTTTTTCTATATTCCACATTTGGCAACTTAAAAACAAAATATCACAGCGGACTAGAATCACGGTAGGAGTGGACGTACTATATACAGTGAGGCTACCCCTCCTCCTCTTATAGGTAAATGTTCCTTGACAAAAATTACCGTGCCTGTTACAGAGTGAAGGAAATTCACATTTTTTTCGTAAGGTAATCGAAATCCTCATTCCACCCCGTTCATCTTCAGTTGTGGGTGTTGCCACTTTTGTTCCATTTTCGGAAGCACCAACGACTCGATGCAAAAAAGAAACGCATCAGGAGACATCATCAGGGGCACCGGCAGCCACCGGCGCACAAAAACCGAACAAAACAAAAAAAAAAAAAAGAACTTCAAAAATGCCAACACAGCCAACTTGACCGCGCGCCGTTAAAATTAACGGCGCGGTCGTCAAATTGTCAATTTGCGAAACGCGATGGCGACGCGGATCGCCGTAGGCCGCGCTTCGATATTGTGACATTAGAGGGCCGTAACCGTGATTTATACTCTCTCTACCATCCAGCAGTTTGGTCTCCGACGACGGTGCATTTTTATAAGACAAGTACTTTTGTTCGGTAGTTCGGTTGCAATGCGTGTGTTTGTGTTAGTTGATCAAGAACGACCATAATGAACTCGATAGTGAATTTTGAATTACATTTTTAGGGCAATAAGGGTTCCAGGAAGAAACTCAAAAAACTGTCTGAGCGCAAAAAAAAGGGGTCTAAGAGAAAATAAAGAGAAGAAAAAATGAAGGATGTCGTAAAATAAATAATAAATATTGAAAGATATTGGGAAAAATCATTTGGAATGCACACGGCCGCGGTTCCGCGTTTCACTTGTTTCAGCTGCCGCGCGCGTGTTGTCATGGCTACGACCGAAGCGTATCGGCGCGGTTGCCTGGAAACCGACGAAACGATAAAATAGTGTGCGAAAGAGTCCCTACGTCAGGCGTCGCCGTCGCGCCCGAGACCCCATTCCGTGCTCTCGCCGTTCTCATCTTGATTTCGCCGTGATCTTTTCTTAAAGAAATACGCGTGAAAGACTATTTCAGAGGAATATCACTAGGAACAGAGTGGCAACAGCGCAATAAAAGACTCTTGATTTTTTAGAGATTCGCATCATCAGTGAAGGAGTGCTGGAAACACAATCTCTCAACGACAAAATCTCTGAAAACCCAATCTCTAACTCGATCTCTAAACTACTCAACTCGAAACGACACAATCTCTGGGAACTAAATTTCTGACGGCAAAATCTCTGAAAACACAATCTCCGGGTGACACAATCTCTCAAACCCAAATATCTAACCACAGAATCCCTTAGAACATGATATCAATGTCTGAACGATACATTCTTTGAAAACCTCTAGACACGTAATCTCTGAACGACACAATCTCTAAACAATAAAATCTCGAAAAACACAAATAAAATTTCACAGCTCTGAAAACAACACACTAAAAATATTTTTTGATCAACTAGACATGGCTCTTTTCTCAATTTCAGCTAGGAATCAAGTTGTCCTCCAGAATTCACACCTCATTTCAGTTGGAATAGCGCTGTCATAACTAGATTGGCAAGTATTTGAAATACGGTCAAGCCCTCTTTCCACTCGTGAACTGGGGTTGCTCTTTGATGTTGTTTTAACACAGCTGAAATCGGGGAGGTGAATGGAAGTTTGAGTCCACTAACATGATGAGTTCATCAATTATTATAAGATAATTCCACACATCACACTTAACACTTTACTTACATGACAATTATTATCTGACTGGATCACAATGTATATCAAGAATGCTCACCGAATGATAATCGACCATCAGTGACCGCAACCGAATTAACAATAATATATGTTGCGAATCAAAATGCCTTCTGTTCCAGTATTGCAAGACTATTTATAAAATCGTCCAAATCAGGTCACCTTCACTTACCTTCGTCTGCATTTCATTCCAATGCGGAAATTACCTATGCGTCTACCGCTGATTCGGACGGTTCAGCGACTTACATACATAGGGCTCGATACCAAGCTGCAGGCGCAAAGTTTGGGACGGCGCAATTTACCAAATACAGCGGTCTGATTGGTTGATATCCGCCGTTGCTATGGTAACCGCATTTACGGCGGTCTCAGCCCCAACTTGGTATCGAGCCGTTAGACTACACGTTCCTTTTCCGATCACCTCAAGGGATGAACTTTTACCTAGGACTTTTATGTCATTACCATGACAATACTATACAATGGTTATTGATCTTAATGGGGAAAATAGCCCATTCGTGCAGGAAGTTCCAGGGAATTATTATAAGAGGTGTAAGTTGCTGTCTGGCAACCTCGGCTGTAACGTCAATTGGAGGCACGTCAAAACTGTCACTTTGCTGTCTTGTGCAGTCCACTACCAGCAAACTTTTGTTCCTGTGAACCCTTGAGACCCAGCAGGCTCTTTATTGCGCCACCAACTGTTGGCACGCCAGAAAAGGTCACCGCTTGGGCTGGCTGCGTTGTCAGTCTCCTTTTTCTCAAGATTTTCTGCTTGGACCTTACATGGAGATCTGCATTTTATATTTTACAGTTCGCTACCATTGTAATTGGGAAACAAATGTTTATCGTGTTCCAGCGCTGTCAAGATCCAGGTTTAGGCTCGCTTTGTGACCCATTGGGGATTGGGAATCAATCAGCAGGCACTAAACGACAGCAATGGCAGAGGCGAGAGCCACTGGCTAAGCAGCATACCATGCTTGCATCCGCCTGCGGAAGGTGTGATGTAACAGTCACCGTCCCAATTTTCCCACCGCAACTGCAGTGCAATGCATTGCTGGTAGCGCAATCATCCAGCCTCTCACCTCTGGGACTAGATCTACTACTAGCCTGCTAAATACGCCAACCACAAGATCAAATACGGGACACAACAGCAAACCCCTTTTCACATTATTCCTATAGGTACTTGTCAAATTTCATGTCATTGATGTGGGTATTGCAGGTATCTACTAGTACCTACCTGGGCTACTAGACGTCCGAGTATGTGTTCCTCTCAAAAAATCCCTGCACGATCAAGTACCGAGCTCTATACCTACACAAGGTGGCGTTTTTTAAAGGTAAGTCGCCTATACTTCAGACCGTTGCAGAGTGGTCCACAATTCATAAAGTCTGGCCAAAAATCTGAAACCCATGTAACTTATCCAGAACAAAATCTCAAATACAGGAAAAATCATTAAAAAAATCTAATTGGAAAATGGGGTTGATTTTAAGGGGGTTGATTTCGAAATAGATTGGAAAAATTCTGAAACTTATGGAACTCGTCAAATGGTGTTAATTTTGAGGGGGCTAAATTAAAAATAAATTCAAAAAAGTCTGAAACTTATGCAACTGATCCACAATACTGCCGTCATAAGGAAAACAGAATAAGGTCATGATTACAGGAAAAATGATTCAAAAAATCTCATTGCAAGATGGGGTTGATTTTAAGAAGGTTAAAATCGAAATACCTAGATGGGAAAATACTGATATCCATGGACCTGGTCCACAATAAGGAAAAATTATTATAATTACTGTTCTGAACGGAGAAACATGTATAAATATACGATTAACAGCACTGACTCGTATACCTACTCTTGCCGTTCTCAATAATGTTCAAAAGGGTGGGACGGCAGTTTTCCAATCCATAATAGCATCCTCGACAAGATCATTTCTGATATTACCGGTTATCCCTTTTCCGCAGCTCCGATGGACATGGGCAATAAAAATTAGGAAAAAGTGACCAATGTATTTGTCTTCACGGTAGATTTAATGATGAGCGATAAACTAAATTCTATGGAAGGTCAGGGAGTCCAGAAAATGTTAAAAAAGGTAAACCCTAGAGTCCGTACATGATGTGATGGGCGACTGTCTAGTTGTTTTGCAAAATTCGGCCTCATGTAAGACATTTAAATTTAATCTTGGTTTTTCTACTAATAAATTATGAACGCGTTGCAAATTTGGCTTTAGGTTGACAAAACAATGTTTTTAGTGAATGCCTAAGTAAATTTAGCTAAATTTAAACAGATTTAAACAAGTGATTCACAATTTGAAGGACTTAAGGGTCACAAAAAAAGGTCGAATCTTGAAAATCCAGAGATAGGTAGTGATAAAAAATATGCCGTCACCATGTTCATTTCACAAAACATAAAGTTTTCTCGCCCGATATGTACCTAACTATTTTTTTTTCTTTTACTCTTAAATGCAGAGATGCACGGCACGCGCCACATCGGAAAAAAAAATTATTTGCCAATGGAGAACTTTCGACAAAAAAACTGTCAATACTATTCCATTCATGGGATGTTGTAGCATCTCTTAGGGTATGAATCTCGGTGGTGTTTTGTGGGGACTTTTTCATATTTCTTAAGAAACTATTCAAAAACTCGCAAAATCAACTATAAAAAGAATAGTAATATCGAGAGTAATATTGAATGTTTTAGAATTTGTTTTTAGACTGACCATAATATATGTCAAACTGAAGTACTTCCTTTGAAGATCATTTTGTGGAAGTTGCAAAGCCGCAGTGCAATTATTGAGCTGGCACTCATTCCTTGAAGTTTGCAAGCAAAATAGGGTACCTAACTTCGACTCCGAAAACATAAGTAACTTTGAGGGGTCAGAACAGGTGAGTTCCTGGAACAAAGTAACTCATATTCCAGGAAAGATTACCTACACTATTTCTTCACGTGCCCACAAAATATCAAAGTCATGCAGGATACTTGTAAAATTTGATTTTTGGCCGCATTTATTGAATTTCGGACCCGTGTGCGTAGCCATTATCTTGTTTTTGTACAGGGTGATAACGTGAGATGGGACCCCCCAACTGAACGCTTCCTTCTTGACATATTTTTCAACATAAAAAACTAATTCTTGATAATTTTTCCTGTACTTTTAGAATATGCTTACCATAATTTTCTATATTTCATAATACACAGGGTGTTGAAGAAATAACGTTGAATTTTTGCGACACCCTGTGATTACTTATTGTAATCCAGACAGTTTGCTTTGCTGCTCACAAAATTGTATGGCACTTGTCAATTTTTTCTCGAATAACTTGTCAACAAAATCAATAAAATCAGAATTTCATGGATATTATTCTAATAAGATGGCTGTTATTACAGCACTAAATGTCCAAAAAAACACTAAAACTAATTTTTAGGCTACTGATTAACGAAACGTTGGATTTGAATGGAAACAAGTCTCACTTCTGAAATTTAGTGCTGTAATCACAGCCATCTTATTGGAATAATATTCACAAAAATGAGATTTCATTAATTTTTTTGACAAGATAAAAAAACTCGACAAGTGCCATAAAATTTTGTAATCAGCAAAGCAAACTGTCTAGATTACATCAAGTAAATACAGGGTGTCGCAGAAATTCAACTTTTTTTCTTCAACACCTTGTATATCATGAGATATAGAAGATTATGGTGAATATATTCGAAAAGGACAGGAAAAACTATCAAGGATTAGTTTTTTATTTTGACAAATATCTCAAAAATGAAGCGTTCAGTTGGAGGGGTATCATCTCGCGTGATCATCCTGTACATAGGTACACTATCTGGGATCGATGAAAGGTTCGATTGCATCTCTTACGTCGTACTGGTGGGTGTGGTGGGTGCATCCTGTCAGCCACGAGAAGTTCCATGTTGAATGTAGGACAATATTTTTGAAAAGCTGATTGTCCTCAAAGGGAATCAACATTTGTGATTTTGAAGAATTAGTGAATGAAGTTATGAATAGGAATAGGTTAGAATTTAAAGTTTTCTTCACTTTATGTTTGTCTTGTCTTATTTGACTTTTCATAATTCATAATAATTCACTTATTGTTGCGACTGGATTATCAATAAAGTCACAAAGTGTTCCCATTGAAATACTTACATTTTACGGTTTTTCAATGAAATTGTTGAAATACGTATGTACCTATTTCGTATTTTGAATTATGTTGATTGTCTTTTGGCTCTTGTATTTCGAAAGCATTCCAGGGAGTAGCTTGTATTCTGTATTTCGACTATCTTGGATCGTGTATTTTGTATTTTGTACCTATTTGAATACATTTTTCGGAATATTTTGCCCAGCCCTGATTATGAGTATCATTAATTACGAAGATTATTGGAAAAAAATCTCGCCTGTAGTACCCTTGTACTCGCTTCGCTCGCGGGCTTAAACTGTTTTCAAGAAGAGGACCCAACATCGGGCCGGCGAAGCTCTCGGCGGCTCTGTATATTATAATCCGCATTATAAGTGTAGGTACTACTTAATACACTCCAATATCGATTTTCTCCAATATCGGTGGATGTTAGATACACATAGATTTTGAGCTCTGCATGTTCAGTAGCTGTTGTGTCGTGTGCTTTAATTAGTGGACTGTATCTCTTGATTTTAACGGCGTTCATTATAAAAAATCACGAGAATCTCTTAATTCACATTTCATGCCTCTCTTCTTCGACGACCAAATTGACGACGACTGTCAAAGCTCTCTGGTTCTGCCAGCCTTGGTTGACAGCGCGGGAGCACAGGACCGGAGTGGCCCCAACATCTTCTCATCATTGAAACGTAATTTCAAATCTGGGATCCAGTGAAAGAGGGCACAGCTTTATACCTGAACGCTGAAGTTGTCCCGTAGATGTTCGTATTGTTGCCACTCTGGCAACGCCGTCTCGACCGGGGTGAGTGGCTATCACTCTTGCTGATTGCCAGCGCATGGGTGTAGCATTTTCGTCCACCACGATGACCAAGTCGCCAGCCTCTAAATTCCTAGACGTGGTCGTCCAGCGGGTTCGAGATTGAAGTTGAAACCAATATTCGGTAGAGCATCTCCTCCAAAAGTCCGACCTTTTGGAGATAGATCCATTCAGATTTCAGAGTCTGGTTACTCTGGTTGATTGTCTTGAGATGCGGTGGATTCACGGGATCCACTAGTACATCTCCTATCAGGAAATGCGAGAGGAAATGTGACGGTTCGATTGCTGTTAAATCAAAACAATGATTAGTGGCTGGACACAACGGTCGCCAATTTAGAATTGCTTCTATTTGATTACATAGAGTATTTAGTTCTTCATACGTTAACATGAGTCCTTGAGTGACTCGGAAGGAGTGTTTTTTCAACGATTCAACGGCTGCCTTCCATAGGCCTCCATGATGTGGAGACCGTGGGGGAGTTTTCTTCCACGAAATACCTTGTTGTGTTAACCATTCGATTAGGTGATCATTGTTGCTGGACCAAAATTGTTTATATCCATCAAGAAGATGCTTGGCGCCCACGAAAGTTGTGGCGTTGGACGAATGAACTTCTCGACAAGAACTGCGTCGAGTGGTTAATCTTCTAATGGCAGCAATGAATGCTTCCGACGTCAAGTCGCTGATGACCTCAATGTGGACCGCGAGGTGGACCGCCTTGTGGCGAAACACACAAAAATGGCCACCCACGCCTAAGACGTCGGTACGTCTCCTACGATGTCCTCCTCGAATTTTCAGAAGATCTGCGTATTCTACCCCACAAATTTCGAATTGTCTCGACAGCTCGGTTATCCTGATTCAACGTAAATCACCCATTTAGTGTTCAGCTGGTCGTGGATTCACTCACAGGGATTTGATACACTAATGAGTGATGACGTTTCAGGATCTACTCCACGTTCAGTCGCACGCGGTACTTCCAAAAAACGGTTTAGGGTATGTTTTGCTGGGAGGAATTCAGTAATTTCGATTCAGAACATTGAAGAACTTCTGTTTGAACTCAGTGTTTGAAAGAGCTTACTCTTTGGAATGCCCCTCTTCAAGAAGATACACCATCAGAGTTTTGACTCCACAAACGAATTCAGAGGATACAAGTTTGTGAGAATCAACGTGTTGCACATCTCCTCATCAATACTTTGTAGGTGAAAATAAAATAAAACCAATTTCTGCGATCTGCCGAAGAACTTATTTTTTTCTCAATGGAAAATTCCCGGGACAAGGCGATGAATGGCGTCAATGTTTACGATATATTAATAAGCTTCCTTCTCAATTATCAAAACGGACTGATAAGCGGTTTGCTAGGAGTCCTAGCACTTTCAACTTTCAGGACCCCCCCGACTCATCTCCTGGTAAAAATTTGGCGTGACTCCACCTCTGATCTGAAGAGGAGCTCATTCTAAGTATGTGTACCGAATCCCATGCTTCCATCACCATTTGCAAGATTCATCTCGATTTTGGCTCCTAGCGCCCGCACTATGATGACATTGATGACTTATGAGTAGAAAATGAGACGAAGGCTTGGAAAGACAGATGGAAGACAGCCGAGAGACAGCTATTGTCATTGACTGTTCCCTGTTGTCATCCGTAGCAGAAAAATTTTGCTCTGAAATCCACGATGTACTGCATTCTTCTCGTTTCAATTTTTATGCTAGTTGTTACATTCAACCATGGTGAAGATGAAATACTCACCAACCACACCTCAGAAAGCGCCCCTTGTGACATAAAAAAGTATCCCTTCGTAGTATCGATTTACAGGAAAAAGAAACAAGAAATGTTTTGCGGAGGAAGTCTCATCAGAACAGATTGGGTACTGACGGCAGCGCATTGCCTTCACGCCAACGACCCACTGAATCTGTTCGTCGTGGCCGGTGTGACATACATAAAAGACTCCGGACATTTCCCCGGCCAAGTCGCAGACGGCATTTTGATCATAAATCATGAGAAGTTCATATCCATAGAACCGTCATCAATCTTCGATGACATCGGCTTGATGAAATTGGGGACCAACATCGAACTGGGTCGGTATCATGTGGCTCTTGCCACGCTTCCGTCCAAAGGATACACGGCGCAGCAGAAAAAGGCCGCAGCCGTGGGCTGGGCGAATCAGAACGTTACGAAATCCGGCGATAGCAAAACAACGCGCCACCTGAAGTCCACGAATGTGTCCATAAAAACTACCGCCTTTTGTCAGTCAAAATGGCAAGAGTTTCTACCGAGTGACCTGCAATTGAATGGAGAAACCCAGCTTTGCACTTTGTCCCCCGTAACGGAAGTTGCTTGCAAGGGAGATTCGGGTTCGCCTCTGGTAGTGGGCAAGACGGTGATTGGAATTGCATCTGCTGGACAAGACTCTTTGCAGAAATCGACTCCAGCCATTCAAACTAGAGTTGAAGGGTATTTGGATTGGATAGATAACAAGCTAATTAGCTGGAAACACTACACACGAAATACCGAAGGCAGCATTGACCGCAGTATCATAGGAGATGAAGATTATAACAGTTTGGATCTTACGAATCGGTGTGATAGAGTCTGTAGAACAGCTTATTTATTAATAGGCATATTATCACTACGCTTCTTCATTGCACTTGTTGATTGTATTTGGTTGTAGCCTATTTATTATTTGTAAATAAAGTAAGTGTTTTGTAAGGATGCCTATTTGCTCTTGCAAGCAATGATCAACCAAAAAAAATTGCCTCTGTCTTTGAGCTTTGTCGTCTTGCATGATTTTGTGTTGACGACATGAGGTAGCGCTAGCATTCACTCTTGACTCGACATTTTCATTCGAATTGAAATTGAACGGCTCGAGTAGTTGTGAAAAAACAATTATTATTTACCTCATGCATACTACCTAGAAGTTAACACTGAATCAAAGAAATAGAAATCGTGCTTCTTTTTTTTTTTTTTTATTTACATTTACAATGCTGCATCAACCATTGAAGGTTATTAGCAGCTCACTTGAGTTACTGAAGTGTGACGTACGGGTTAGATGGAGTCGAATATTTGGATTTCTTTCAGGAAAGTTAGAACTTTATCATATTTGTTAGGGTCTGTAAGAGTTGTTGGAGACTCTGCAACACCATATAGTGATCTGTGATTATGGTGGTTTGGGCAATGGTAGAGGATATGGTCGATTGACAGATGGATGTCGCAGGTTGGACACTTTGGACGATCTTGCCTTGACAACAAAAAAGAGTGGGTAAGTCTGGAGTATCCCAGTCTCAACCTATTGAGTTTAACTTGTTCGTTTCTTTTCTCCGGGCAGGTGAGAACTGTACAGATAAGTGGTTTTGTTTTTTGAAGATAGTGGTCTTTTCGGTCCCAACACTGCTGCCAGATACGAGATATACTGACCTTCACATATGTTTTGAGGTCAGCTGGGGGATTAATTCGACAAATTGGTAGAGTGTTCGATGATGTTGCCTTTTTGGCCAGATCGTCAGCTCTTTCATTACCATCTATTCCGATGTGTGATGGAGTATACATAAAAACTATTTTGTCAACCCTATCGGACAGTTCGTCTTTTATTGTTTGTATAAGGGGATCTCGTGGGTAAAGATGGTTCAAGGCCTTTAGTGAGCTTAGAGAATCTGAACAAATAATAAAATTTATTTCAGGGTGTGTTCTTGTGTAAATTAACGCTTGAAGTATGGCATAGAGCTCAGCTGTATAGATGGTATTGTAGTTTTGGAGGCGAAAGGATTGTTCAGATGTTGGGGTGATTAAGGCAGATGCCACTTTATCGTCAATTTTGGAGCCATCGGTGAAAATCAGTCTGTGATTTGGAAAACCATTGACTATTTCAAGGAAATGAGCCCTGATAAGAGTGTGATTCGTTTCAGTTTTGTCAAACCTTGTAAGATCAAAGATCAATTTAACCTTAGAGTGTTTCCATGGTGGGACCGAGGAGTTTTGCCAAGGAAGAGTTTCAGGGATGGTGAAGTTGATTTCTCGTTGGATGCAAGCGACTCTCTCATGAACTGGTGGAGCTACACTCCCGTTCAAAGTGATTTCAGGCCTAGTTGGGAACACTAAGTCACGACTCAGGCTTTGTGGATTTGAGAGGGTGTTTATAGCGAAGTTCAGGGTGGATCGTTTGTTGCGGAGTTCGAGAGGGGGCTCGTTCACCAACGCTAGGAGACTTTCCACCGGAGTGGTACAAAAAGCTCCTGTTGCTATTCTGATAGCCAATGTTTGTATAGCACTGATGGATCTGAGGTACGACTTTTTGGCTGTCATGTCAATTGCTCCATAGTCAAGTTTTGATCTTATAAGACTGCGATAGATCATCAACAATGTTTTGGTGTCTGCTCCCCAGGTGTGGTTAGACAAAATTCTCATTAAATTTAAACCTTGGTGGCATGATGTCTTGAGTTGTGATAAGTGTTGTTTCCAAGATAGCTTCTGATCAAATGTAATGCCTAAAAATTTGGCTGATTCAGAGAATTTTAAGCTTCTGCCGTTCAGTCGAAGGAGAGGGGAGCTTATTTGTTTGGTCCTACTGAAATTGATGCAGGTTGTTTTTTGCGTAGAAAATTTAAAACCTGATGTTGAGCACCAGTTTTCTATGTTACGCAATGTTGCTTGAAGGATTTCTTGCATCGATGTAAGATTTTTTCCTCTAAGGTATATCACCAAATCATCTGCGAATAGACAACACCGGACTGGAGCTTCAATGCGTGTTAGTATGTCATTAATTGCTATCAGGAATAGGATCACACTCAAGACTGAGCCCTGGGGAACACCGTTCTGCAGTTTCTTACTGTTGGAAAAACTGTTGTTGATTTTGACTTTGAATGACCTGTTACGTAAAAATTTTTGGATGAACGCCAAAATATTCCCCTTTATGTTCCATTCTATCAGTTTTTCGATCACATGGCGAGTCCAAGTCATGTCATAGGCTTTTTCGACGTCAAAGAAGATGGCCAATAAGTTTTGTTTGGTTGCAAAAGCCTGATGTATCTCGGATTCCAACTGTATTATGTTGTCAGTGGTTGAACGGTGTTTTCTGAAACCATTTTGGGCGGGATGAAGCAAATTATCTTTATCCAACTGCCAAGACAAACGTTTTGTGATGATGCGCTCGAAGGTTTTGCACATAGTGTTGGTCAGAGATATTGGACGGTAGGAGCTCTTTTCATCACTTCGTTTGTTTGGTTTCAATAGTGGTATGACCGTTGATTCAGACCACGCTTTGGGGAAAACCTGAGTTTGCCAAATCTTATTGTAAATGTCCAAGAGTTTGGCTTTGCCTTTAGCCGTTAGATTTTCCAAAAAAAGATAGGGGATATCGTCGGGGCCAGGGATAGAGTCTTTGGCTGATTTGAGCGATTCGTCGAGCTCTGATAATGTAAGGGGAAGATTGATGTGATGAGTATTGTCAAGACAGTGGTCAGTTACTTCTCGCATTTCCCTACCTCTTTTATATTGTAAGAAATTTTGGTCGAAGTTCAAGTCACTTGAATTTGTACGAAAGGATTCAGCCAAGACCTCAGCGATGTCAGTTTCGGATTCATAGATTTGATTGTTGTCCTTGAGTATTTTTATTTGAAGGCGGTTGATGGATTTAAGTCTCCTAATTTTGTTCCAGACTTCCGAGATTGGGGTGGATGACGAGATTGAAGATACATAATTTTCCCAGGATAGCTTTTTACTTTTCTTGGTGATATACCTTGCCCGAGCCCTTAATCATTTGAAAGTTAGGAGATTTTCAGGGGAATTATTCCTTTTCAGTCTGTTGAACGCATTTTTACTTTCTTTTATGGCGTCTGAACATTCTTTGTTCCACCATGGAACAGAAGTATGTTTTTTTAGGGCAGTAGACTTACCTATAGATTTGTGAGCTGCCGTGAGTAGGATGTCAGAGAACTTTTGGATTATTTGGTCAATGTCATGGTTAGTAATGTGCATCAGGTCAAGATCATGGTCTACCTCATCAGAAAATTTGGTCCAGTTTGCGGTTTTTAGTTTCCATTTGGGGTGGTGATTATTTAGATCGTTGGTAGAGTTTATTTGGTCATTTCTTATTTTAATGGGGTAATGGTCACTACCATGGAGGTAAGGGTAGGTTTCCCAAGACAAATAAGGTGTGAGGTTTGGAGTACATAAAGTGAGATCTAGGGCACTGAAATTGCCAGTAAACGAATTAAACCTGGTAGGAGAACCTGTGTTGAGTAGGGTTAGATTAGAAAAGTCAAGCCATTGTTCTATAATTTGACCCCTATGATTTGTCGAGGAAGAACCAAACAATGTATTATGGGCGTTGAAATCACCCAGTATCACACATGGAGTGGGGATCTGGTTAAAAAGATCTCTAAGTTCTTGTTGGTGGATTTCTCTGTTTGGGGGAATGTAGACATTGCATATTGATATTCGGGATTTAAGTTGTATTGAGAAGGCAACCGCTTCAAGGTTTGTGTTGAGATCGATTTTTTGAGAGTGATAATTTGTGCTAACGTATGAAGCTACTCCTCCACTCGATCTTTCTCTGTCTAATCGGTGTTTGGAGAAACATTTGTAACCTCTGAGACAAGGATCGCTTTTTAAATGTGTTTCTTGTAAGCAGATTATGAGAGGCTTGTCGTTAGCAACTAGGAGTTTTAATTCTTCCAAATGGGTATAGTACCCATTCAAGTTCCACTGTAGAATGAAGAAAATGATTTCATTGGTAGGGTGAGGGGGGTTAGTACTCGTCTTGTTGGGAGTCTTGAGAATTGAGAGAGCAGGTGCTCAGGCTCAAGGATCTGCTCTTTCCTAGTTCTTGTGTTGTCATTTGACTTTTGATCTTCTTATGTATACGGGTGAATCTTGTTTTGGCAGCCTTGTTTGGAAGAAGAGGGTATAGATCAAACATCATTTTCAAAAGGGATTCAACGTCATTTGCACATCGTCTTGCCTCGCTAAGTGGATCAGGGTTTCCTCTACAGTTTTCCAGAAAACCTTTGAAGACGCTATATGTCACAGGGAAGGATTTAGGTTTTTTTTCTATGTGTAGTTTGATAGGCTCCATGTCCAAATCCAGCTGTAAAGATTCAGTTGAACTAGAAGGTTTGGGTTTGTCCAAGTTGGCTTCGGGATCTGCTATTCGTGGTTTTTTTGGCTTATTTTTCGGTTTTTGGAAGGGGTCAGGTGTTTGTAATGCATTTTGGCTTTCAAATAGGTCTTGGGAATTTTGGATTGCACCGTCCGCCGGCGGCGAATCTAAGCTTTCTGAAGGAGCTGGGCGCTTATTCCGTTGATCCTCGGTATCCATGGGAGTTTGAGATTCTGAAGATGGTTGGGCAGAGCAAGAACTAGATATATGTCCTTGACGACCGCAAATGAAACATGTTAGGTCGTCATATGTCAAGAATATGCGATAATTGGTGTCTTCAAAATTTATTACCAAGGAAGGTGTCAACTGGATTTGCTCATCGGGTGTGACGTAAACATGCCTTCTAAAGCTCAAAATATGATTGAATTCATCTTCTTGGTAGCCTGCTCTCAAAAACGATATTGATGACACGAGCTTTAAACCTGTATCTTTCAATGCAGCTTCAACAATTTCGTTGGGGATCGATGGGCATACATTCGATATTATCACTCTTTTTGATGGAGTGATCAACTTCCTTATACCTATGTCAATGCCGTTTATATTTATGGTTTTGTATTTAGTCACCAAGTTTTCCACCGCTTGGACGCTCGAGAGGTACATGCACACACGGTCATTTGAAATGCGAGAAGCAAAAATAATATTTTTGGGTCCTACGATTTTACCTATTGACTTGACATAATCGAGTCTAGAGAGTTCTTCGTTGACGTTCATGATTATTGCTTGCTCTTTTTTGGGGTAATTTGTTGGTGGACGTGACTTGGCGGCATTGACATAGGATGATGAAGATTTTGCAGGTTGTTGTGGAGTATAATTTGAAGTAGATTCCATGGTGTTAATAGAGAGAGGGATACTCATGTCGGTGAATCTGAATTTATCAATGTATAATTGATAAATATACACAAGGCAGGTGCGACACTGCTAGGCGCTGAGCGCCCGGCAAAAAGTTGGCTTTTTCAGCGATAAGACTGGATGGATACTTCTCACCACGTTTTCAGCTATTGAACCTGCATCGGGTGGATTTTCCAGAGTATAAGCTGCTCCAGGTTACTCCAGGTGCTGCATTTGTTGATTATTGGCAGTCCATTAGCACAAAAAACAACAACAAACACGTGGAATTAATAATTGTTTAGAGAGCGCACGGGAACACGTATTTACACGGATATCTTATCGTACTTTTTTCATCGTGCTTCTTGATCTCACCAAAATAGGTAGTGTCTGCTGAATGCCCAAAGCTTGATAGTTCTCCGGGTGCAGTCAAGGCCGGTATGAATGATAAATGGTGAAACAGGTACTTGAAGGACTTCGCTCTTTGGCCCGTTTGCGCTTTTTTCGAGAAATTCTTTAGCATGAAGCTGCAGTTGGAACCCCGCCCATTAGCTCGCAGCTGTCTGGTCACTTGAATTTCTTGAACTTCACATGAATTTCACACAATTCGAAATAAAGGTATCTAGCTCCAGTTGAAGTTGATCGAAAATGTTCGCAATCCACGACACAACACAGGTCACTGGTCGTTTGTCGAAATCGAGGGGTATCGACTTCCAGAAATCCCTGTGGACCCTTCCGAAAATCCTTGGAAATCTTCAGAAATCCTGTAGGAATCTTCAAAAATCCCGTGGCAGTCTTCAACAATTCGTAGAAATCCATTGGAGAGAACCTTCAGAGATCCATACAGCGTGTCTCAGTGAAGTGGAATCACCTCCATATCTTTTTCCCTGGCACTTTTTTTAAAAATTCCTTCAAGGGGTAACTATAACGATTTTAACTAATGCAGATGTGTTGGTGGCATTGATGTTTCATTGTTAATTATATTTTTTGACGGATGACAGTTTTTTTCACAACTTTTTTCAATTCGCAGCAATGAAAACTAGATATTTTTCTCCGCATGGTGACAGATTTTTTTTGTTTCTGTCATTACCTCTCATTAAAAAATGACAGTTGATTTGTCCGGAAGAAAACGAAATAGGAGGCTACTGTTGGTTGAATTTGACGACCGCAGACGATCCCAAAGAGAAATTTGTGATATCTCAACAATAAGAGCCCTGTATGTCAAAACTCGAAGCCTTGTAAGCAAAATCCGCGTGTCTCAGAGAAGTGGAATCACCTCCATATTTTTTCTTGGCACTTTCCCAATAAATTCCTTTGATTTTGACCATCACGGATTTGTTAGTGGATCTTAGTTTTTCATTAAGTACAATCATTTTTTGACAGATGTCAAATTTTTTGTCATTTTTTTGACAACTTTTTTTTCAATTCAGATCAATAAAATCCATGCATTTCTCTCCGTATGGTGACATAACTTTTTTCCCTTTCATCCAGAAAAAATGCCAGAGAGAAAAATATTGAGGTGATCTCATTTTCTTGAGACACGTTGATTTGGCTCACAAGGCTTTGAGTTCTGACATACCTGGCTCTTGTTCGGATGCATGTTGTTGAGATATTACAAATTTTCTTTGTTGGTGATTTTTAGGGTATTATTCTCATCTAGATGAATGGCCACACTTGGAATCACAAGCGCGAAACGTCAATCACCACGTGGTATTTCAGTCAGTTTTAGTGTTTAACCTCACTGTCCGTTCTTGCTGACGCTCCACATGTCATATGTCATATTGATGGATTGCAATCAATGCCAATACGCAGGCGTTGCTACCCAACACCCAAGCACCTCTCAGGGAAGGTGATGAGGCGTGATCCCTGGTGATGAGCTCCCTCGAGTATCGCTTGGCCAATATTGACGTCTATAGAACAGATTTTTGCGATAAGGGACCCTTGAGAAGTGAGAGATGGTCAAGGTGCGACTATAAATACCGGCATAAGTGAACACTTGGCGCGTCGCGGCGAAGAACGTGGAACTAGGATGGAAAGTGAAAGTATGATTGTCACTCTCAGTTGGTTATTCACGCTCCAAGTGTTTATTTACTCCCTCACACATGTTCGAACCACGGCAAATCTACTACAAAATAAGGGTTTGCACGACAAACCCTCCCTCGGTGCTACCCCATGGCGTCAACGCAAAACTATGTAAGAACAGGCCAAAGGAAAGGTCAAAGACGGCGTACCTTTTTGGGCTTTATTAGCATTGCTTGTAAGAGCAAATAATATAGGCTTCGAAATAGGCATCTTCACGAAACACGCACTTTATTTACAAATAATAAATAGGTTACAACCAAATAAAATTGACAAGTGTGATAGAAAGGTGCAATATAGTATGCCATTGAATGAATAATTTGTATTATGAAACCTATCACACCGATTCGTAGGATCCATACTGCTGATGTAATCTTCATTTTCTATGATACTCCTCTCAAAGCTCCCATCGAAATTTGAGTAGCTGTTGTAACGGACTAAAGTGTTATTTATGAAATCCAAATATGCTTCAACTCTGGTTTGGATGGATAAAGTGAACTTTTGACCACAACCTCGTCCAATAGATACAATTCCGATCACTATGTTGCCCACTGCCACAGGCGAACCCGAATCACCCCTGCAAGCATCGCTCCCATTAAGGGAGAAGGTGCATAACTGGGTTTCGTTATTCAAGCTCTGATGGTTAGTTGGCAGAAACTTGTGCCAGTCGGTCTCACAATAGGTCATGTTCACAATGGGCAACCTCACGCACTTCAAGTCACGCGATCGAGTTTCTGTTTCATCCTCGCCAAATTTCGTAGCAGTCTGATATCCCCAGCCCATGGCCACGGAAAATGTCTGCTGAGCCGTGTATCCTCTGGGCGGAAGCTCGGCAAGAGCTGCGTACCGACCCAGTTTGATGTGGGTGCTCAATTTGACCAAGCCGATGTCATCGAAGAGGACTGATGAATCTGTGTATTCGAACTTCTCAGGCTTCACCATCAACATGACGTTTGCGACTTGATGGTGACCATCTTCATTATCTTTTATGTTTGTTACATTAGTCACGATAAACAGGTCAGTTACATCGTCACGGTGAATGCAATGCGCAGCCGTCAGTACCCAATTTGTTCTGATGAGACTTCCTCCGCACATTAGTGGTTCGCTATTTCCTCGATTTATTTTCCGTTGAATTAAGACGACGAAGGGATACTCTACTGGGCTACAGGAAAAACCTCCATAGATGCGTTTGGTGGCAACTCCATCTTCGCCGTAGTCAAGTGGAACAACTGGCATGAAAATTAAAACAAGAATGATGCAGTGCATCGTGGATTTCAGGGCAAAAGTTTTTTGCTACAAATGACAACAGGAAATAGTCACTGACAGCAGCTGTCTCTCGGCTGTCTTCCGTCTGTATTTCCAAGCCTTCCAGCATTTTCTATTCATAGTCAACTTTGAACAGCCCAGTTTCAACCTAGGAGGATATAAGAATAGGGAGGGAAGGTCCGTCATAAAAAGTGAAGCCATGGAAATGTCATATCCGCCATCTTTGTACGCCCAAAATTTTTAACACTTTACCATTGAAACTGAATATTGCCACGTGTTACCACGTCATTTTTTGCGAGCTGTCGCTCTTGTCAGTGTCAGTCTATGACGCTTGTGCTGCACCAGATTCAGCCACATCCTTCCTAAAGATGATTGTTGGATTCCACTTACTTCTACTTATTGGCATTTTCGTCACTAACTTCGTGGTAGGTAGGTCCATAGCAGAAGGAGTTCCACCAAGATATTGGTACCTAGGTATATACTAGGTACTTTTCATTGTAATTTTGCCATGGACCTTGAAGTCTACACAGGCCTTAAGATTGGCTGATGATAAGGTTTCCAGAGTAGGTAGGTACCTCTTTCACTGTTCAGTGTAGATCACAGAGTGTAGATCATCATTAGATGTATCAACAGTGCTGACCTTACAAATACGTGGTAGAATCTAGGAGGGTGGAATCGAACTGCCCATTTTCTGCTCATTATTTTTGGACTTTGCTGGTCATTCTCATCCTTGCCTAAAATTCCACTAAAACATCGAGCGACCCCATTCTACAGGTAGGCATCTTCCCTTCGGCTGCTTCGGCTCGCATTGATGGGATATTCTCCATACATGATATATTGTATCCAGCGCACGTAGCCTCTGTCTTTCCCACACCTGGGAAAGCTGATCTATTCAGCTCTTATAGATGAAGCACCATCCAAACAAGATCCAGGCACAAGGATGAAAGATATCAGGCAGGACTCATTTTATGTCAACCAAAAAATCTCAATAACTTCAAATAGTTTCAAATTAATTCAATAACGTCAATTTAAATTACAAAAGTCAAAAGGCTCTCGACACTAGATGCAATATTTGGGCGTAGTTGCTACCTCACCCCTTACGTCTCCCGGCTTCATTTCCCCCCGCCCACAAGCTGGGTTATACTCCCTCCCTATTCTTATATCCTCCTAGGTTTCAACTGAGAAAAGAAAGCCTATACACCATTTTGCAATGTTCGGCCTAATGATGACAAAGATACAGCCCTTCAAAGTTCACTTCTTTCGATTTTCAAAAATTTGCAAGTTGCAACTCAGGAACGTTCCAACAAATTCAGCTTCAATTTAGCATAAACTGGTTTGTCATATCATAATTATCCATCAACCTGCCAAATTTTGAAAGAATCCAATCAGTGGCGTAAAAGTTATGAGGGGGTCACCTCAAAACAGCTTCTCTTTGGATGCTTCTGAATTATTGACCCTCGTAACTCCTACACCGATGGTTGAGCTCTTTCAAAATTTGGCAGGTCGGTAGATAGTTTCGACGAATCAGTCTATGCCCAATTTACGTTGATTCCGTCAAAGCGTTGTTTTTTTTTTAGGTTTGTTTCCCTCCTTATCGGCTTCTTCAACGCCATAGGAGTTATTTGCGATTATTTAATTTAGTATGCATTTGAAAAAACCTTAATTGCCGCAAAATGTGGACAGCACAAACACCCAGACATGACTAGGAATCGAACCTAGGACCAACCGTACCACAGGCCGATGCACTACCACCTGTGCTACAGGGCCGTCTAACGTTCTTGAGTTACAAATTTTTGAAATCCGGAAAAAGTGAACTTTGAAGGGCTCTAGCTCCGTTATAAATTCGAATTTTGCAAAATGGTATCCAGGTTATCGTCATATTTTGACAAGATCTACTCACAGTTGAATTTTTGCTATCATCCCCGGAACACTCTGTATAGTCCAGGAATTTTAGATGTTTGAATCGCAAATAGCCAACAAAAATGAAAGAGAGGGCATGGTATTCTCCATAAACTTCCTGCCCCTCGCCCCCTCGCAGTTTTTTCATCCAAACAACCATTGTCAACTTTAAAAGACTCGACATAATTACATTTCACACTTAAAAATTGGATCAGTGCCGAATAAGATCATTTGTTGAACATTTTGGGGCCCAACTTTGAGCCCCCCTATAGAGTGCCCCCTAAGGAAGTTTTCCGTGCCCCAACAGATCAAATTTCTTGGAATGGTCTGGAGAGTACTGTACCAAACGGCATTGCTTTTCATTCAAAAGTGCACGAAATTGTAGCGTACCGACCCCACTAAATACTTAAAGTAGATCTGAACATAGGAACGAAACTCAAAGGTCGGAAATCATGATTAACATCTACAAAGCTTTTAGGTCACCACAATTTATTTCATTTCTTCAAACTTCTGTTGTATTCAGTTTTTAACACCTAATCAATTTTATGAGTTCTCTACTAGTCTCCGTTTTCCTTTTCCACAGTATTTCACATAAGTGGGATGCTGCAAGAGAAATTAAAAGTATGACAAACTTCCAAGCAGTCACAAAAAAAATAGTTTCTGTTTGTAGTAATAGAAGTTATAGCAAAGATCACTCACATTTCTGTGATAAAAATAACCCAACTCGCAAAACGCCTTTCCCGCAAAAGCGACGTTGCCAATTGCAATAACTCTGGGAAGAACGGGACGAGAGGCATAAAGTCCCTCTGGGATGATCACCATGAGCATGATCAAAAAGTTTTCCAATTTCATGTTGATGATAGTTGAAGGTAGATCAAGATCAGAAGTTTATATAGAGAATGAGCTCGTGTAGAAATGTCTTCATAATTCAAACATGAAAAAATACGTTTTTAAACGGTCATACCCCATTAGAACATATATAAAGAGTCGTTACAGTGGGACACGGTCAATAACTACTTATGCAGGTGCTCCGCAATTACGATTACGAACTTCTAGGGAAAATTCCTTATCAAAAATAGATCAAGAGAAAAAAAACTCTGATGTCCTGAAATGCTCCGTAAAAGAGTTACCTGTTCAAGTTGATTTTTTTCTAATCGATTTTTTGACATTACTCTTGAACCGTCCAACCAAATCTGTTCAAATTTGAAACAAAGTCTACTGATATAGGTCTCTATCGAACCATCGAACAATGGTAACTCGTTTCCGGAAAAAGGGCAGGGGCGTAGATAATAAGAGGGTGTCACCCTTCCCCCTCCCCCCCCCCCCTGCTCCTCACCACTCAAGTATTTTCCCAAATTATTCGTATTTTTGGACTCCACGTTTTTAGAAGAAAGGACCTGCGAAATTTTGATTAGAGACCTCATTTTCGAAATATCCCAGTTCGAAACTTTGTAAAAAGATTTCGAAATCGCCACTTTCACATGCCTAAAAAAATGAAAAACAAAAAGAACCCATGATTTCTCGTTTTCTAGGTGTTTTGAGTTGATTTACTGCCATTTTTGGCCAAGAAACGAAGAGTTTGGAGTAAAACAACAGTTTGGACTTTGGAAAGTGGCGATTTAAAGATGTTTTCCAAAGGATCAATCCCAAATATCTCCGAAATGAAGCCTATCAAATTCTATTGAATTCTATGAATTCTATCAAGATTTTGCTGGAGTACCTGGCATTTCTCTTCGAATGGAACGTAAGATTAAAAAATTGGATCAATTCTCAAAAATTATCAGGAGTGTGAAAAATAGGGAGGAAAATAAAAACACCGTCTCATTGTCTATGCCTCTGAATTTTCTCTTTGAAATACGTTACCATCTTTTGATAGAGACCTTTTTCAGTAAACTTTGATTTGAATTTAAACAAAATCGGTTGAGGCGGTTGAAAACTTTTGTCAAAAATCGATTTCAAAAATTCATCTTGAACACCTTGTAACTTTTCAAGGGAGCATTCGAGGACATCGAAGGTATATCTTTTCCTGGTGCATTTTTGATGGAGAATTTGCTCCAGAAGTCTGTGACCGTAATTGCAAAACACCTTGAGAAATCAAAATTGAAGGGGTACTAGACAAACATTTTTTATTGGCCTAATCGAAAGTGATATACTGGAAACGGAACAAAAAGCACTGTTGGACTGGAAACTTGAAAAACTGTTAGAGTGGCAAGAGGAGTGGTATCAATATTTGAAAATTATATGGATTCTAAAAAACTCTCACCGGACTCGTTCCCGTCTAAGAGTTTTTGTATGAAAAGAACGGATTTGCGAACACTTGCAATTGTCTTATGTGTTTTATCCAATCCTATTGAATAATCCACTCATTATCACGCGCATACATGCCTGCATTTTTCAATAAGACTGGATAAAGCTCGGGATAAAGTATAGTATCCCACTCGCGGGTAATGGCTATTACTCATTCGGATGCTTCACGACACTCGCCAAGGCCCGTGTCGGCAAACTGCTTCCTCATGAGTGAGAAGCAATCATTACCCGCTTCTTGAATAATATACTAATAATCACTATTCACTACTCACTACTAAGTAGATACTGTTGGTACAATTACTCATAATTATTAAGTAGGTATAAACAAAAGAAGAGCAATGATGGAGCTGAATATAATGGCAAAACGCCGCGGGCTCACGCAAAGAGTCTAGTACCACTACTTCAGCCGGAGCGCTCGCGACAAACCCGAGTCTAACCGAACAGGCCGCGAAGCCACCAACACTACACTCGCGCTATAGAATCGAAATATTTCCAACCATTGAGAGTTTTTGTGGAATGTGCATGATTTAAAATGGAAAATTATTCAACATGACAAATTTTCTGCATTTTCTTGGCATTTCAAGTTCACACAACCATATCGCTTCCGATGATAGCTTTCCATGGTTGCGAATATTGAATGAGGTGCAAATTGTACCTTATTAATTTAGATATACTCAATTTCACGGCTTATTTCATCGAATTCTTCAAGTGATGGAAATGGACACTTGCATTGGAAGTGAGTATCAAATTCCCTAGTTCACCTTAGAATAGAGGTAGAATTGTTTATACGTAAGGTAAAACAAGTGATATAATAAAATTTAGGAGAACAATTATTGTGTCCATCACTTTACTAGCTTACTATTTTGTTTTTCAGGTGTTCCAATATTGAACAATTGATGTTCGATTTTTCATCAGAAACCTTGAATGTTGCATTTTCTCCATAATTTGTTTTATTTGAACATATAGAATAGCTACTACGCTATTTTATGGACAAAAACTCATAAAGTTGGATGCTTTGTTTCAGGTAAGTACAATAAAAAAAATGTGGTCCTGAATCAAATTTTTTATCCGGTCATCAAAGTCTCCATGGAGATCGTGTTGTAACCAAGGTCATTTTTGCAACTTCTCTAAAATCAGGCGGCTGATTCGCCGATGAATTTCACCATGTTGATGACATTGTATTGTTGAAAAACGTAGTACTTATCCAGCCGTGATTTTTTATGACTCTCAACTGATTTGACTGACTCTCGGACTGACTTAAGTTCTTGACGATGACGCTATACTTTGCATGAAGGCGAAGGGTAAACCACTGACGGAATTTTTGTACACCGATTTCCAATGATTTTTCAAATGATTTCCAAGGATTTCCAAAAATTTCCAATGATTTCCAATGATTTTCAGATGATTTCCAAATAATTTCCGAACGATTTCCAAATGATTCCCGAATAATTTCCACTGATTTCCAAATGATTTTCAATGATTTTCATGGAAGTGTACACCACATTTCCAAGGTAGCCTCGCATGAAGGCTACTTCAATTTTCAAATTGTGGAATTTTCACTCTGAACAATTCGGTATAGGCAGAAAAAGCTTGGAAGCTTGAAACTTGATGTACTTTGAGGTAGCCCATCAAGTTTCACCATCATCCATATTGTGAGGTTTGTTCTTAAAAACTGTTTGAACAATATCTGTGTCGTTTTTCTTATGAAAAATACAAAATATTGGGTCTCTCACCCATCCTTGATCCCTAACTGAGGGTAGCCTGAAACCGAAAGTCTCCGAATTTTTTATGATAATAGTTCAGTGTGAAGCGCTCTTCAATGTTTAGTTGTCGAAAATTGATAGTTGCGTTCAGATTTCTGACAGAGAGCGACAAAGAAGTTCATGCAGTAAAAAAAGACATAAATTACAGTCGAGAAAAAACTAGTCCAGAGCTAGACTGACAGCTGTCTGGAGACCTTGCTTTTTATAACATAAATGTGCAATTTGGTACACTATTAGAGCCTCAAGTTAGTGATGTTTCAACCCTTTCACCCACGCTTGCGAGTCTTACAGAACCTGTGTATTGCGGAAAGTCTATCTAATATGGACATTTCCGGGATTTCTCCGTTGCATTGAAAGTTGTGTTTTTTACCACTGCATGAACTTCTTTGTCGCTCTCTGTCTTGAATCTGAACGCAACTATGTAGATTTCGACAACTACACATTGAAGAGCAGTTCTCAGTGAACCATTAGCATAAAAATTTTGAAGACTTTCGGTTTCAGGCTTTCCTCAACGAGGTATCAAATAAGGGTGAAAGATCCAATATTTTGCATTTTCCTTAAAAAAATTGAACAAATTTTGTTCAAACAGCTTTTAAGAACAAACCTTTTAATTGATGATTGCAAAATTTGGTATAGGCTACCTTAAAGTACATCAAGGTTCATAATGCGTAACATATTCCACCATTCCAGACGTTGCAAATGCTATCATGGGCACTAAAGCTTTGAAGAGCCAGAAAATACAAGAATGGCAATTCTTTCCCGCCGAAGAGGTCACTAAATTATGATGAGAAGGTTGTTTTTACGATGCAATGATTACATATTACCATTATTATGATAACCAATCACTTTTTCAACGATGCTTCACCGGGCAGATTCAAGATGGTGCTCAAGAGGAAAAAAATGTCGACAATCGTATTTCTGGATATAGTTGGCTTAGGAATTGGCTACCCAGCTCATATCATTTTTAACATCACTTTTTGTAGAAATACTAAGTATTATGTCAATATCTCTAAAAATCACTTATTCATTGAAAAAATTGTGTTTTTGTTTTTTTTACTGTTTTTTCATTGCCCAGAATCGGCCACGTTGCGGCCGATTTTGAAGGTTACTTACAAATAATTTGAATTCTTCAATTTCGAGCTATAGAGGCGCGAGACCTATCAGAACATTAATTAAAATACCTAAGCTAGGAGACGTCCCAGTTGAAACTAAGGGTTGAAACCGGGCATAGGTGGGCTATGAGAAGAAAATAAAAGGAAGACTTAGGAGACAGCCAGACGTCAGCCGAGGGACAGCTTTTGTCATTGACTGTTCCTCTTGTCATTCGCAGCAAAAAAAAAAACGTTCGCCCTGAAATCCACGATGTACTGCATTCTCCTCGTTTTAGTTTTCGTGCCAGTTGTTCCATTCGACCCTGACGAAGATGGAATACCCACCAAACGCATTTTGGGAGGCACCCCTTGTCCCATAACAGATTATCCTTTCGTAGTATCAATCCACAGGAAAAAGAAACGAGAAATGTTTTGCGGAGGGAGTCTCATCAGAACAGATTGGGTAATGACGGCAGCGCATTGCCTTTACGCCAACGAGCCAATAAATCTGTTTGTCGTCGCTGGTGTAGCAAACGTGGAAGATTCTGAAGATAGTCACCGCCAACAGATGAATGTCACATTGATCAAAATCCATAGGGACTTTATATATGAAAAATCATCAGTCGTCTTTGATGACATTGGCTTGGCAAAACTGGAGTCCCACTTCAAACTGGGTCGGTATGTAACTCTTGCCACGCTTCCGTCCATAGGATACACGGCTCGGCAGGACAAAGTCGAAATTATGGGCTGGGGAAATCAGAACGTTATGAAATTCGACGAAGAAACAGCATCCCGATCGCCCACACTTAACTGCGTGGAGTTGCCCGTAATAAAGATGAGCTATTGTGAGGTTCTGGCTCAGAAACTTGGGTTTCTGAAAACTGGCCAGAGCTTGAATAACGAAACCCAGTTTTGCACTTTGGCCTCCCTAGCTAAAGATGCTTGCAAGGGTGATTCGGGTTCGCCTGTGGCAGTGGGCAATGTAGTGATTGGAATTGTATCTTCTGGGCGAGGCTGTGGACTGAAATACACTCCAGCTATCCAAACTAAAGTTGAAGCGTATTTGGATTTCATAAGTAATACTTTAACTCAGCTCGAATACTACCCACGAAATGCCGATGGCAGCATTGACGGCAGCATAGAAGAAAATGAAGATAGCATGAGAAATTACGATGGCATCAGTATGGATTATACGAATCGGTGTGTCAGAGTTCATAAAACAGCTTATTTATTCAATGGCGTAATATATTGCATATTTTTATTGAACTTGTCAGTTGTATTATTTGGTTGTAACCTATTTATAATTTGTGAATAAAGTGCGCAGTATCCAAGTATCTAGCATAGTATCCAATCCTGGTTCGACATGTCCATTCGAATAGCCCAGGCGCCAGAGAGCAAAAATCAGCTCAATAAAGAAATAATTGTTTCCTGGCTGAAAACTAGCTTGAAACAATCTGTGTGGCTTAGGTTTTGACATATAATTTCCTCCCTTTCGGAAACGTCGGCGTCATATCGCCATCATCAACAAGAAGTGCACCAGCGTGGTTTTTGTCAAATATCTTGATTTTGGGTCATCTGACAGCAAAAGATGTGAGGAGACATTTTGAAACCAATGAAATTCCCTACTAATAACTAAAAACTACTAGGAAAACTAAAATGTCGATGTGACAAAAAAATTTCAATATGAGATTTCTCGAGAATCCTTCAGGCTATAGTTGCGTTGATGGTCTTAAACTCTTCCTCTTGAACCGTTGACTACGAATATAGAGAAGTCAAAAACGTCACATTGTACATATACAAGGTGTACTGAGGGAATCAAATCAGATCCGATAAATTTTACATATTTCTTCGATTTAGCCTATATGCGACACTCTAAGCACCTAACACGAGTCCAATATCAATATGGATTTGCTGTATAAGCTTCATTTAATACCCTTAAGAAGCGATCAGCTCACAGCTTCACTGTGGAATGTTTTGAAGGCCCTCTGAAATCATCAAGGTCTTAAAAATTTACAGTTCCAAGGAATGTATATAACACTATATTATATATCAAAAGACCAAAGTGAATATTTTATTTGGGGATTTGGACTCAAAGGGCCCTCGAGCAACAAACTTCACCCAAAAGATCAAAAATTCGCTTTGATTCCTTGGCATATAATATACTGTTACATACATTTCTTGCTACTGTAAATTTTTATGATTTCAGAGGGCCTTCAAAACATTCGTCAGGTAGGCTGTGAGCTGACCACTTCTTAGGTGTATCAAGTGAAGCTTACATAGCAATGTATATTGATATTGGACTCGTGATAAGTGCTTAGAGTTTCGCATGGGCTGAATCGAAGAAATATGTCAAATTTCTCTGTTCTGATTTTATTCCCGTAATACATCCTGTTTATGTACAATGTGACGTTTTTGACTTTGACTTGATATTCGTAGTCTACGGTTCAAGAGGAAGAGTTTGAGACCATCACCGCAACTATAGCATGAAAAATTCTCGAGTAATCTCATTTTGAATTTTTTTTTGTCACATCGACATTTTAGTTTTTCGAGTCAAGTGGCCATGGAGCTTACACGACAATGACTCTCGCTTCCAGAAGCCCTATCTCAAAGACCGTATTGAATAATCGAACTGTAGAAAGTTCCATAGGCTTCAAAATGACTCCTTACATCTTTTGCTGTCCGATGACCCAAAATTAAGATATTCGGCAAAAACCACGCTGGTGCACTTCTTGTTGATGATGGCGACATGACGCCGACATCTCCAAAAGGGGGGAAACTAGTATGTCAAAACCTAAGCTACACAGATCGTTTCAAGCTAGTTTCCAGCCAGGAAACAATTATTTCCTTATTGTTTTCTCTGGCGCCTGGGCAGTGGCGGACTGAAGGGGGAAGGGGGGGGGGCGGCGGGGGCAGTCCGCCCCGAGCCTCGGGGCCTCAATCATCTGATGGGGCCCCCAATTCTTCTTGTTTGTGAAAAATACTGCAAAAAATGGTATAAAATCCAAAAAATTAATTTTTTTTTCTCAATGGTCACTTTTTTTTAAATATTACTTAGGTGAGTAACATTGTTTTCATCAAGTCACTTCTAATTCCTGAAAATCTGACGAAAAAACATGCCTAGTGAAGAGATCAGAATGTACCTTAAGGAAAAATTCATCCGCTCACTACGTACTTACAGAACTCAAAATAGAATTGTGGAAATCGTCAATTAGGGCTTCATTTGAATCTTGATCATTTGAGTCCGGTCTCAATAGACCAGTGGTGGAACCACTGACTCCCGACACCCGACATCCGAACGCGAACACCCGACAGTTGTCGATCTCGACAATTCCCTATTCCCCCTCTACACCCTTCACCCTAATTTCCCTTTTCCTCTCTGCACACTCCACCCTTCAGGAACGGGGAGTTTGTCAAGATCAACAACATCTGTCGAGTGTTCGTGGTTCCACCACAGGTGATTTTTGCATTCCCAAGTGTGAAGCTCTCGAAAGAATCGAAGGATTTTGAGCGAAATTTCAAAAAAATGTCCAAGAACCAGATTGTTACATCTCGAGGTACATCTTAATAAAAAAAAAAGTTGGTAGAAATCCTGTTAACGGGATAAGAGGTTGGAAATTTGTAGTTTTTCCAGCGAAGTCAACTCGGAATTGCCTTGGAATATTCGCCGCTTGACCTCCCTAACGGCGGAGGAGCAAATGACACTGTATGTAGGCAACGAAGAGCACACATTCATCTCACCAGGCTTGTCACGTTTTCGAAAAACACAAAACATCGAACTCTGGGCAGTTCAGACACAAAGTCACTTAAATTTCAAGAACCCAACATGTTCCAGAATATCACCTTGATAAGGTGCAAACCAGCAAATTACCAGAGACGACATTCGAACAAGGGACAAAGTGTTCTTGTTACCACATCCTATCGACCTCCAAATAAAGTGTTGCAAGACAAAGAAGATAAAGCCGATGAAGAGGATGAAAACGAAGAAGAAAATTCGAGTGAAAGAACTTCTTACAGGATAGACCAAATATACGGAAATAAGCAAATTATATACTTGATTCAGCTCAATTTTTCACCGGAGTATTGTATTAGAGTACTCGGAATACCGAAGGGACCTCTGGGCGAAGCCTAACTGCGCGAACTGAGTTCATCTGGTGGTGCACCTAGATTTTCAGTGTGATTTTAGGCTCGCCTGTGACCTGGTAATGGTCCACCACACCAGCTGACGGGTAGCTACCCCTATTTCAACACACGGACTCGTCCAAAAATATTTTTGTTTTTATGTTCAGCTCCGCCCACAGGTCTCTGTGGTAAGCCGTCAACTCTACCTATCCTATCATTATCACGAGGATTATTATCGTTAGGTAATAATTCAAAGAATATGATGTATGAATTGAAACCTCGAGTTTTATTGTCCAATCCACATAGTTCCTCTACAGAAATAATATATTATCTTCATCGATCTCTTCTTTTCTTTACCTATCCTTTGTTTCCACAATGTTTCTTATAAATGGGATGCTGCAAAAAAAATTAGAGTATGACAAACCTTTGAGCATGAACAAGAAATGTAGTTTTTGTACTGATATCAAGTTATGACAACGATCACTCACATTTTTGTGAACAACAGCACCGATATCGCAGAAAAACTTGGGATTGTAACGGTAATTGTCAATCACAATGTCATCTGGAAAGACGGAACCCGCTTGGATGACCACCATAAGCGCGATTAAAAAGTATTTGAACTTCATGTTCATAGTAGCTGTAGGTAGATCAAGATCAGAAGTTCACAATATCTAAATGAGCTTGCGTAGGCATTTCTTCACAATTCAAATATGAAAAAAGTGATTAAACGGTCAAACCCCATTAAAAAATATGAAAAAGTTGTAACATTGGGACACGGTCGATAACTTATAACCAAAGACTGGGCTCTAAGCAAACCGCCCTTTTTTTAAGCGCATTTTCCATCATGATGAAAATCGCTATTGCAACCGCCTTGTCCGTCCGTTCGTCCGTTCCTCGAACTCCTCCCAAACTAGACGACCTAGCTTTCTAATTTTTTCGCTGTTACATAGCTGCCACTCCCAAAGGAGGGCTAGGCTATATTGGATGTCTATATTGCGCCGCCAACATAGAGAAAACCGCCCCCGATAAACTTGAAATAACATAATATTGCACTTTCTATCAGACCTGATGCTCTGGTGTTCTAATTTTTTAAATAATACATAGTTGCCACTTATAAGCGTAAGCCAAGAAACATTCCGTCATCAATATGCGCCGCCGACATGAAAAAACTGCTAAAAACCGCTCCCAATCACTTTAAAATGAAAAACATAAACCCGAAGACATAGCGATCCGATATATAAATAGCTGACTGAAAATTGGGAAGAATAGGTTACTTTTGATCAGTCGCCGCCCCCAGATTCCGTCCCCAAACGATAAAAAGTGCAACTTTCACAAATGTTACTGATTGAGATGTTCCCTTGAACATTTAGGAACTGCCAGCTCAAATTGTGCAACATTTGCTCAGCCGAACGCTGCCGCTCTCACACGCCGCCCCCAAAGTAAGAGATATATGAAAAACATGAACCCAAAGACATAGCGATCTAAGTTTCTCGCTATATGGATAGCTGACTAAAAATGGAAAAGGATAGGCTACTTTTGATATGGCGCCGCCTCCAGCTTTCGCCCCCAAAAGAAAAAAGTGCATTTTTCAACAATTTTTCACTGATTTAGCTGATACTGTTACCTCGAACACTTGGAAACCCTTGACTCAAACTGTGCAAGAATTTCTTTGCCAAACTCTGCCGCTTCCACACGCCGCCCCCAAAGTGAGAGATAAATGTGAAACATGAACCTGAAGACATAGCAATCTGATTATTTCACTATATTGATAGCTGACTGAAATTGGGAAAATATAGGCCACTTTCAATCAGCCGCCGCCTCCAGCTGCCGCCTCCAAACATAAAAAATGCAACTTTCATAATTTTCACTGATTTTCATATTTCCCTCACATTTAGAAATTCCCAACTCAATCTGTGCAACAGTTACTTTGCCAAATGCTGCCGCCCACACACGCTGCCCTCAAAGTGAGAGATGAATGAAAAACGATCTAATTCTTTCGCTGTTTGGATAGCTTACTAAAAATGGGAAAGAATAGGCTACCTTTGGCATGGCGCCGCCTCCAACTTCCACCCCCAAAAGCAAAAAAGTGCAACTTTCAATAATTTCCACTGAATTACATTTTAATGTTACCTCGAACATTCAGAAACTCTCAAGTCAAACTGTGGAAGAATTTCTTTGCCAAACTCTGCCGCTCCCATACGCCGCCCCCAAAGTAAGAGATGAATGTAAAACATAACCCTGAAGACATAGCGATCAAATTGCTCCGCTATATAGATAGCTGACTGAAAATAGGAAGAGATAGGCCACTTTTGATTAGTCGCCGCCTCCAGCTCCCGCCCCCAAACAAAAAGAATGCAACTTTAACAATCTTCAGTGATTGTCATATTTCCTTGAACATTTGGAAACTCTCAACTCAAACTGTGCAACAGTTACTTTGCCGAATGCTGCCACCCCCACACTCTGCCCTCAAAGTAAGAGATAAATAGAAAACATACCTAAACCCGAAGACATAGCGATCCAATTCTTTCGCTATATGAATAGCCGACTAAAAATGGGAAAGAATAGACTACTGTTGATTAGTCGCCGCTCCCAGCTCCCGACTTCAAACAAAAAAATATATTGATGAGTGAAAGAATTTTCATTCAAATCTATTTCATTGGCAAGTACCCCATTCTGATAGCACAATATCACAATGAGTTTCGAATGAAGAAAGTGGGCAAGGAATGGTGTTTCTCATTCAACCAAATTTCTTTACGTTCACAATATGCCTCTTTGAGAAAATGCGCTACTGAGACTCACGCACGTGAAGGCATACTCACTTGTTTGAGGCATACTCACTTGTTTGTTTCTGTTCCGGACATTCACATGAGACCTCAACCTTCCAGTAGTGGCGAGAAATTTTAAACGTCAGTGATGGCGTCTGTCTCACAGACAATATACCTAATTTACTCCACAAAAAAATAGTAAAGCCTGTCTGTATATTCGAGGTCGTCACGACCTATTTATATCAGTCTGTTACGTCAAGTACAGCTTTTATTCACCTAAACAATGTGAACATAATATCTTAATGTCCACTTTTTAACGGCCTGAAATCTGGTCTCAACGCAGGGACCGGACTCTAGGCAAAATGGCTTCCAATTTCTGTTTTGATCATTTGCATGGGAATTTGAAATACATCAGTGTTGAAAATAATCGCTTTTGAGACTCCTTCACTCTTGTCTTATTTCCCTGAAACTAGCAGAACTTTGACTTTCTGTTCCGAGGGGGCAATCACTTCCAAATTACGTGTCCCACTGTGCAATATTGCACAAACATTGCACACCATTGCACAAATATTACACATATTGCACAAACATTGCACACATTGCACACCATTGCACAAACATTGCACAGCATTGCCTAAGCATTGCACAGGCATTGCACAAGCATTGCACAGGCATTGCACACCATTGCACATCATTGCACAGTATTTTTTTTTGCGGTGGGCTTGCACAGTATTACATAAGCATTTGAAGTAGTTCAGAAAATTGTTAAATTTTCATATAGGTCATACTTCCCTATCCTATGTGGGGATGTAAAGTTGCGGCCTCATAAAAGTTTACACCGACGGCGATCGAGTGGCCATGCTAATTCAATTTTGACGTAATTTTGAGCGAGTATGGCCATACGATTGTCATCGGTGTAAACTTTTATGAGGCCGCAACTGTACTGGATATTGTTACATAAGAAATAGGCAAAATATATTTATAATTATTATATATAATTTTTTCATGAAAATTGGATCATATATTTGAAAAAATTCAATATGGTGGACAGAAATGGCGGCAAAATGTGATAATTTCATATGGCCTATCACGACAAATGGCAGCAAAGCCTTCGCAGTAGCTTTTTTTGAAATGCGCTGAAAATTGATGTTGTCAACTTGCCTATGTATCAACTAGTCCCTCTTTCTCCCTTACCCACCTACCTCGCTTTCAATATGGCGGATCAATATGGTGGCCGACCGTAAAATTAACTTAGGAAGCTATATTCAGGTATGAGAGCCACACGTACGTCAAATTTTATCAGATTCGGATAACTTTCAAAGGAGATCAATATGGTGGACAAAGATGGCAGCGAGATGTAAAAAGGTACAATATACGACACTTGCCGTATCCATGTCACCAGACACGGATAACCGAAAAAACTAGATCGATACAGCCGAGGATGAAGTCTTTCGCCGAATAGTAGTTCCACTTGAGAATACATTCAATATGGCGGACCAATAACCGGCCTATTATTGCCTTCATTAAATACCTATTGATATTTGCCTCATGTTCGTGTTACCAATACAATATAAAAATTGCTAACAAGGCTGGCTAGTATCTTACTTTGCTTTGCATTAGCTTCATTTTCGAATTCTCTTTTTGAGAAATCTTGGTAGGTGGTTTCTTTTTGTTTGTAGAAAAATTTAGTTCCAGTATCACGCAAAGAAACAAAACAATTATCTAGCTCTGAGTCCACGCGAAGGGTGGAAGAGAAAGCTCAAACTTAAGTTACCTATCCACCTACCTTGATGATTTGCTCCTTCCTGCTGAAGTGCTGAAATTTGGGAACTTTGGATGCTGCCACGCACTGGCTGATGATGACTGACTTGAGTCTTGAGTCTGTGGTGCAGCGTGGCGCGTTGCCGTGATTTGACAAGTCTGAGCTTGCATAAAAATGTACTCGTTGCGTAAGACAATGTACTCGAGTACAAAGAAAAGTACTCGATTACTTTCAAAGTACTCGAGTACACATCAAGTACAAGTATAAGTACATTTGGAATAAAGTACTTTGGACTGAGTACCAAGTACACTGAAAGTACTTGGAGTACAGTGTATGAGTACTTGTACTCGAGTACCGCACAGCTCTGGGTGGGCCATGAAAAACCATGCTCGGAATTTTTCCTTCTAAAATTTTCATTCTGTCACCGATTTTATTAAACTTTCCAGCATTGGATAGCCAATTGAATAAGCTATCATTTCCGTATTTTAAAATGGCCGACATATCAAAATTCAAAATGACAGAATCAACTGAAAATAGGCCTTTTTTTGTTCTCGTTGCTTTTTGTTGAAAGTTACCAGAAAGTCAAAACCAATAATGTATTATGAAGAAATAACCTTTTGTTGTCAAATCAAGACCAGAACCAATGGAATCGGATCATCTGCTGGAGAGCTATTGCGGGTTGAAGCGAAGCATACTTTCGGTTTTTTTCATTTCCGCAGAATGGACCCAAATTTAGGTGTCCTGTCCGCCAATCCGCTATATGCTCATTTCTCAACCGATTTCCTCAAATTTGGTATCAATGGCTAGGCTATTGGACAGGCCACCTTCTTCATATGCGAAAATGATCGATCTGTCAAAATACCAAATGGCGGAAGCAATTGAAAATCGAATTTCTTTTGTCCCCATTGCTTTTAGATAAAAATCAGCAGAAAGTCAAAGCCAATAATCATTATGAAGCAATAGACCTCCCTCGACTATTCAAGACCGCAACCAATCAAATCGGGTCATCTGCTGAGGAGCTACGGCCAGTTGAAGCGAAGCCCACTTTCCGTTTTCCCATTCCAACAAGGACGAATTAGGCCCATTTTCAATAGTTTCCGCCATCTTGAATTTTGACATGCTGGCCATTTTCTCACATAAAAATGGCAGCCTGTCCAATTGGCTAGCCACTGATGTCAAATTTGAAAAAATCGGTTGGGAATAAAGGATATGGCGGGCAGGATTCCTGAATTTGCGTCATTTATGCGGGAATAAGGAACCGGTAGGTTGGCTGCGCTTCGACTCGGCGTAGCTCCTCAGCAAATGACCCGATTTGATTGGTTGCGGTCTTGAATTGTCAAAGAAGGTCTATTCCTCCATAATAATTATTGGTTTTAAATTTCTGCTGATTTTCATTGAAAAGCAATGAGGACAAAAGAAGTTTTATTTTTAGTTGCTTCCGCCATCTTGGATTTTGACATGCACGTCATTTTTCCATATTATGAAGATAGCCTGTCCAATTGGCTAGCCATTGATACCAAGTTTGAGAAAAACGGTTGAGAAATAAGCAAATGGCGGATCGGCGGGCAGGATACCTAAATTTGGATCAGTTATGCGGAAATGAAAAAAACGGAAAGTAGGCTTCGCTTCAACTTGCAATAGCTCGTCAGCAGATGACCCGATTTCACTGGTTGTGGTTTTGAATTGACAAGAGAGGTCTATTCCTTCACAATACATCATTGGTTTTGACTTTCTGATAACTTTCAAGAAAAAGCAACGAGAACAAATGAAGGCCTATTTCCAATCATTTCTGTCAATCTCAATTTTGATATGTCGGCAATTTTGAATTACGGAAATGATAGCCTATTTAATTGGCTACCCAATGCTGGAAAGTTCGATAAAATCGGTGAAGAAATAAAAATTTTGTAACAAAAAATTCCGAGCACGGTCCCGTGGCCCACCCAGTATAGTGTGGAATTAATTATGACTTGTGTAGATTCAATGTGAATCATGTACCGATAAATTCCTCAACCAATTCACATTTCAGGCGATCATTTTCTGAATAACCGAGTGACATGTCGCTTCAAATGTCTCCTATGTCCTATTACTTTTTTGTGGTCCTACCACAATAAAAGCGCTAGTAGGTACCTACTAACCCAGGAAAAAAACCCAAAGATAATCATGATCAAAATCTACAAAAATTTCAGACCACCACAATTTATTTCATTCCTCCACACTTCCGTTGTATCCAGTTACAAATACTCAATATAATCTTTATGTGTTTCTTTTCTTTATCCTGTTCACCCACAGTATTTCTTGTAAGTGGGGTGCTGCAAGAAAAAATCAAAGTATGTCAGACTTCTGAGCATGCAGTCACAAAAAATGTAGTTCTTGTTTGTAGTAATATAATAATGTTATAACAAAGATCACTCACCTTTTTTTCGTACCCACCAGCGTCCTCGCAAAAGGTCTTTCCTTCCGAATATATGGTGCTACCATCATCGTTAACGATTTTAATGGTCTTTGGAGGAACGGGACGAGAGGCGTTGAGTCCTGCTGGGATAATCACCATAAGCGCGACCATCAAAAAGTATCCGAATTTCATGTTGATAGTAGTTGTAGGTCTTAGATCAAGAACAGAATTTTATACAGAGAATGAGCCTGTGTAGAAATTTCCTCACAACCAAATTATAGCAAAGGCCTTTCCAAACAGTCGAGCCTCAATAAAATATCCACATATATAAACTAGTTACAATGGGATACGGTCCATAACTTATATTAGAATTCGAAATAAAGAACAATACCTGGTGCTTGAACATTATATGAGCTATTATGTTGATTTTGAGGACATTGTGTTGAAATATTCAAGTTAGGTTGCCTGAGCGATTCATCAGCTACCGAGAAGAAGTAGTTATCACACAAATGAACGAGAGTGCCTGGCAGTGTGAACTTGAGAATCCGCTAGTCATTCAAACTTTGAAAACTTTGCTACAGTTTCAAAGCATATATCATACGCAATCGTTTTATTGAAGAAAGAACACAATACTTCACTGATAGGAGTAATGTGAAGAAAAATGGGTCGTGTCACCTCAAAACTTTCCCGAAGCAAGGAACAGGTGGAAAATTTGTACGAAACGTCCCTTCGGGTGCGGGTGGAAAGTTGGGATTTGAGAGAAAAACTGAGACAAATTTGAAGCATGTTCCAAAATAATTGAACAATAAATTGGGAACATTCCCAGGAAAATTTGATTTTGAAATACTGGTGCCAAGTCTCACCGACCTAACGTCTTCATCGAGGTCTTCATCTCGAAAAAAAAAAAATTCAGCGCTTTCACGATACTCTCCTGCATCGATAGGTCGGTAGAGTAAAAACAGGTGTGATGTGATTATTTCCACGAGATATAATAATCCTCACATAACGAACGACATATTGCCCCCAAGAGCAATTATTTTAATTATTGTTATTATTAATTACGGAGATTATGTTTATATAATTTTACTGCAATTAATCATCGCCAGCTTTAATGGTGCACACACATAACAATATCATTATTACTATTATTACGCTCTCTTATAAAGTTCATACCTCTGCTAACTACACTTAGTACCTACGCTTTTATGCAATATTTCTATAGACATATTAATATTTATTGCGAGACTTTGCGAACATGCCCGATAACAATCTCGCGCTCATCGTAGCTAAACAATAGAAAATGCATAAAACATCGTAATTTAATTAGCGCAACACAACGCTATCGTTTGTGTGGTTATGTCGTTTCAAAACGGAGCGATTTATCATCCGAGAAACAAACCGGCACTACTTGTAGATAATGCGCGATATAAATACATTAATGTGCATATAAAGCGACTCTGGAAGAATTTTATTGGTGTAGACACGTAATTTGCGCTTTTTTGTGTCATTTCTTTTGATGGACGCGGAAAACGCAGGTGTGAACAGCACCATCTGTTTTGCTCGATGCATAATAAAATAGCGATGATTAATTATTGCGACTTCCTCGTAAAGACACTTTACAAGCAAAAATTAAGTGTGATGTCAAAAGGTACCAGTCTGCTTGAATTATTAATCACCTGCAGCTTAAGCATGTTCTGAAACCTAAGGACGGAGTTGGATCGGTGAAATAAACGTTGGGGAATTCAATCCCGGTGGGCTCATTCCTTGACGGACTCCTACCATTTTGGTCTCTTCCGAAAGCTACAAGGATGTACTTTGGTGGTTTGAACCCATTTGCAAAATCCAACAATCAAAAAAATTATTTTTGGATTTTGGAAATGCCAATGGGCTCAAACCAAAGTACATCTTTGTTGCTTTCGGAAAAGACCAAAATGGTAAGAATCCGTCAAGGGAAAAACCCACAGGGATTGATTTCGTAACGCTTATTTCACGAATTCAACTCCGTCCTTAATGTGAATAATTTCTATGAGAGTCGGAGGTAAAATACCAGTATTGCACTAGCACGTATAAAAACCAATGGAGTCTCAGAAATGCGAAATAAATTATTGGTATTTATTGATTTTCACGAGTATTCTAGGCAATCGAAACCTTGTCCCTATCGATGTACCAGATGATCTAGCGGGACTTGCCCCCATGCTAGTAGTTATCAGGTTGGAATAATACCCCCGTGGGTGAAAAACTGTCCACTATTCAAGTTTAGGGTTCACGGTATTTGATTAGTATTTCATGAGCTAGATACAACATTTCAACATTTCAGGGAATTCAACCGGAAGCCATTTTCCATAAGAATCGTGCGGAGTCCTTTCAGAATAGTCATTGCATATTGAGTTACACTTCATATTATCTACTGACCGTTTTGATGAGTTCAATTAAATGCAGTTTTCAATTTGGAAAAATTCTCATTGTATGTCATTTTATGCATGAAAACGTGTTTTTCCAGGTTTTTGTTTTCTACAATTAAATGAAAAGTGAAAACCGCTGGAAATTCTCGAAAACTTCTTGCACTTGTCCACTGAAACTTTCAAAGGCCTTTTCAATGACGTATCACTCAATAGTGTGCAGTGGAAAAAAAAATTGTCTGAAATTTAGGGGTGCTCTTGTACCTACTTAAAGTTTTGGTGAAGTGATTTTGTGGACCTATTTAACTTGACCAAAAAAAGCAGCTGAAACCGACAGTTTCTGCCGCAACTCGCTATCGTTAACCAATTTCTATGAAATAGGGGGTGAACATGTTTTTTGGATGACCCTGTACATTTCGCAATATATGGTGCACGCATAAAAACGTAATTTCAATCCAATAGTATCATATTTACTTGATTCATTGACTTGGTTTGATGATTCAATACATTTAAATTAAAATAGTTTTTTCAGTTCAATACGAAGCCAGTATTTGTTCGAAAAATTCAATAGTTTTGTCAGACATTCTCAAAATGAGACTATTCTTTTGAACTGATATTATCGAATATCTTAGATGTAATAAACTTTGTTTTTGAAACAAATTTTTAGGCGAACTTGTTCAGAACAAATGAAAATTTCCTCTCAAGCATTTCAAGATCTCTACCTGAGAATATTGAAAACTTCACAGTTTAGAACATAAATGTGATTTCAATCTGAAAATGCAATCTTTGAAACAACATTTTAACTTACTGAACTCAAATGCCATAATGCTTGAACTAAGACGATGATCAGTTCTCCCAAATATTCAATTATTCTTGAAATGATTGTATATTTTTGGTCTGAGAACTGAGACTCTTGGATCAAGAATATATATTATCAATCCGCTCGAAGTTTTATTGTATTGCGTCATCTTCCGGCAACAACACTAGCACGCGCACAAACACGCCAATGTGAGCTACTTCTGCTCCTGCAAAAAAAATTATACCTACCGCGTGTGCAACATGGAGCCGTATCTTCAACTTTTGGGGTTGCAATCCAGAAATTATCGAAGAATTCAGAGGTAAGTTTCTTTTACTCACTTGTTCAAACCGTGCGCTCCACAAAATTCGACATCGGAGGTGGCTTTGAAGTCAAGAAATTCGGCCATTTAGCCAATTCAGTTTATCCATGGCTCCAATCCATCAATATTTTGTTTCCAAAGCCAACCCCAACTCCGAATTTTGTGGATTACATGGTATCATTTGATAAAGGAGCTTAAGATGATCAGTGTTTTCCCATTATTACTACATAAAATTTTGTGTATGTATACCTAAATAATTATGCGAGATTCTCTTTTCGTGCAAATTTCAGTTGAATTCACCAAGTTGTCCACATAGTGATGTTGCAGTGCCGGTTGGGTGGACAGTGAAATGACGCTTTTTTGTTTTTGAATAAGAAGAAAGGAGAAGAATAAGAAGAATACAAAGAATTCGTCTTTGTTTGAAATGTATACCCATCTGGATTTGGATTTCTATCGATGTTTGTATTTGAACTTCTGCGAAATACATTTTTTTAATATACTATACTCAATTGTTGTGATTTCAGCCTTTAGCCATAAGCTTGTTTAGGTATACAGGGTGTCCCAGGACTCGTGCCTCAGAGTCAAAGCCAGTTTAGGGAAATGCTACAAATGTGTCAGAAAAATGTTTAAATAAATTGGATTTTCATTTTTGGAGATATAGGGCGTCGAAGGGTGGGACTTTGCCCCCTCTTATTTTATTATCTGATGAGATTTCAAAAAAAATGAACTTTTCAGTGTGTGTGCAACAAATTTATTCACTTACTGTACAGAGCGGCGCCCGCCGGCGACTCAAAAATTTTATAAATACAGATTTTATAAAAATGGCCTGTAAAAGAATTCTATGGAAACGAATTATTTTACTTCCTGTCTTACATCGCATTGGGGACGTCTGGAACTTTTTGCAATTGTTTTTAGGAAGACAAAAACTTACTGGAAGTTCTTCAGATAATAAAAATTGGAAGGGGCAAAGTGACCCCTTTGACGCCCCATATAAAAAGAAAACACCAATTTTTAACATTTTTCTGACACATTTGAAGCATTTCCCTAAACTGCCTTTGACTCTGGGGCGCGAGTACTGGAACATCCTGTACGCTCCTGATAAACAGAATCAAGATTCGAATATTTTCGATATAAGATAATGCTATAGTTGAACTGAAACCATTAATTTATTTATATGAAAGCAACGAACTCTTCCTGTAAACATTCAATATATTTGCTTTAACCAGGAGCAGTATTAGTCCAATTAAGTCATAATTTTATCTCAAGAATAATTTTCTTCTACCAAAAAGCTAACATGCGGTAGTCAAGCCGATTGTTCTCATAACAAAATTGCTTGCTGTATTGTTGCAAGACTTATCTAATCTAATTGCAAGACTATCGTATACTTTCTGTGAAACACTGGAAATACTCCGTTCAATAAGTATTATATTCAAATTCAACGTGCTACAGCTTTCAGCTGACACTATGACAGTCTTCTTTTGGAGAAACTAAAACTCTTGGAGTGAGAATATAATCGCTTTGCGTATATACAAACTTAACATATACTTGACATTAAACGCTTTGTCTTAACTCAAGATTACCTTTTTATGCGTGTGTGTTTCGAAATCTTCGAGATTCATTGAGGCCCTGTATTAAGCTAACGGAGATGATTCAGTCTCCCTTTTAAAGCGGAATTTATATAGGTACAGAGTGATTCACAAGTTAGGACTTTCCTGTCAAAAATTGATTCTTTGACTTATTGTAAGACAAAAATAATCGAAAAAAAAAAGTAAGATATTTTTTTAAGGTTAGTTTTTCTAAGCAATAACAGAAAAATAGACACAGCAAAAAACCTATGGTATTGGGTATTTGGGTACTTGAAATTTTCAATTTGTACTGCCATTTTCTTTATTGACAAAGAACCAATTTCTTCCCCAAATTGAACACCCCGTGTCTTGAAAATTAAGCCATTCACGATAGATTCGCTTTGGAGGTATGTTATATAATGCTTAGGTCAAGGAACTCACCCTTGAAAAAAAATCATAGGTTGCGAGTCACCCTGTATAACTCACAAATGATCGCTACATACAGCTGGGACGTTTTAGCGATGATGGTAAAAAATTTAATTCTAGCAGATCCCGTCAAAATACTGTCATAAAAACGGCATGATTATGACAAGGTATTCAAAAGTGCCAAAAAAAAAACTGTGCTTAGACAGAAACGCTCGAATCAGCTATAGACCGGAAGTACCTAGCTGAATTGGCACTTGAGCTGAACAAAGAAATAACCATCAAAAAGGTGGGGAGAACAATGGACTCGAGTCGAGCGTCTCTGTATAGAAAAGTACGTTAGCTACCTACGGTCATCCACTCGTGATACCATATTACTCTGCCTTTCCGATTCCATTGCTGTGCTTTTCATTATTTCAAATGATCATTCACTCGCTTGGCTGTTGAGGGGATTTTTTAACATATTTTTTTTGTACTTTTCCGCGTGGATGTCGAAAAAAAACAGAAATTTTTTTGGCGTCCTTGACCATGTGTCACAAATACGAAAAGGTCTAGCCTTTTTCCTACCCGTGAACTGGGGTTGCTTTTTATTGTATTTATTGTTTAGCACAGCTGAAATCGGGCAGGTGAATAGGAACTTAAGTCTGCTAATATAATATGTTTATTATTCGTTATGGAATCATTGGGGGAGATCTGCCTGAAATGGCATACTTGGATGAAATGACATACTAAGCTTATTCTGATTCAGGCGTTTAGGATAGTCAAGTTGGGAAAGCTACATTTCTACCAAACCGCATCTTTCTGGTTTGAACGGCTTTGCCACAGTAACGTAACTCCAAAATTTCAACTACCCAATGTAATATTTTTATTCCAATTGAGCCGGAATTCTATGAATGTGAAAAGCTCAATAAACCGCGATTATTGTTAATGGTAGTGTGTCATTTGGTAGTGATTTTCTCTACAAATTTGCGAGGCCATCTTATATGCAAGCAACACAGGGTGTTGTTGATGGAATTTTGTTAGTTTGGGGCAAAATGACATGCTACTCATCAGGGCAAAATGACATAAGAATTGACATGTGAAATTTTGACACATTTTGAGTGCTCAGATGTGGTGTCAAAAAGTGAAGAAACCATTTTTCCGGTTTGAATTTGAGAATTTAAGAGCATTATTGTTATGTTTTTGCTCAGTTTTTCCTTTACATGTGTACTTGTACTTGTGTTCCTATGTTTTTATATGCCCTTATGTTAATTGAGTATTTTTCGAGTTCTCGATGATTTCCTCTATAAGTTTATGTCTTGGTTTTATTGGTTCTGGTGATTTTAAATGAGTGGTCTCATTTTCGGTCTTTTTTTTGTATATTTTTCATGCCTATGTCATTTTACCCACAAGTGAGCCTCAAATGACACAATGAGGCTATTCTGAAGAATTGGCTTTTTTTATGATTGAAGCAGTATTCGATGGAGTTTTTGTCCTGTGGTAGTCATGTGTTGATCTTTTAACTGACAGCTGTGACTAAAAACTTGGCTGTATTTAAATTTTCAAATTTTTTATGAACGAAAATGCTTAGGGTATGTCATTTTAGGCAGATCTCCCCTACACACATCACACTCGACACTCGACACTTCACTTACATGACAATTATCTGACTGAATCACAATGTGTTTAGAGAATACCCAGGAGGGCCAATGATGACAATCGACCATGTAAGACATTTAACCGAATCGTCCAAATCAGGCCGGTGACGTCTCTTGTCATTTCCGGTAGGTATTGGCTTTGTTTGTGCCAAGTCTTTATCAGCATGCCGTCATTTCAATGGGAAATGCACCGCATTGCTGATTTGGGAGTTTCGCTCACATTTTAGGCTGCACGTGCCTTCTCCGTTATATCCAAGGAATCAACTATCACCTAGGGCCTTCATGTCTCAATCATGACAATACGACGAGAACATATATACCTATATAGCATTAACGGAGTTCGGCCTAATAAATGACGAAGATACAGCTTTTGAAATTTAACTTTTTTTTGGATTTCAAAAATTTGTAACTCAGGAACGTTTAATCAGCCTCAGTTTAGCATAAGCTGGTGTATCAACATCATCTATCAACCTGGCAAATTTTCAAAGATTCCAATCAGTAGCGTAAGAATTATGGGAGGTCAACTTGAGTCAACTTTTGTTCGGATCCTTCTAAATTATTGACCCTAGTAACTCCTGAACCACTGGTTAGATCTTTACAAATTATTGTTATTTCAATTAATTATTGTTGTGTAAATATTAAATATGAATAATGTAATATGTGTGGATATGAATTGCTGTGAATGTTATTGTGAAATCAAATAATCAAATTCCTTACAAATTAGTTACCTACAAATTTTTGAAATCCGAAAAAAGTCATCTTTGAAGGGCTGTACCTTCGTCATCGGGCCAACACTGCAAAAGGTTCTACAGGGTGTTCATTCGAAAAGTTGTCACCACTGATTTCTCGTCGCCAAAATTTTCCACAGGAAAACGGCGAAACAGGTCGATTTTCAAAGGAGTTCATGTTTTCTCAAAGTCGATTTCCGTTTCGAGGGGGACATCCAGGACACATACTGCCAAAATCTTATCTTCAACCCCTTCGCCTCCACCCCACCTTATTTCAAAATTTCAAATAGCATTACGTATCTTGTGATACATCAAATTGAAGGCGATACAATTATCCTATCACCAAATACGTCTCAAATTCCCTCAAACCACCCCTTAACTCTTGTGAAATCCTTTCTGTATCAATAAAACGATCATTTTTTTTCTTATGAACACCCGATTTTTGAGAAATAGACTCTCCAGCAGATACAGGTCGATTTTTATTTCAATGGAGTCATCTGAGATGCGTACCCATGTCCAAATGTTATCTTCAACCCCTTCGCCCCCACTCTACCTCACTTCAAAGAGGTGGTTTGAAAAAATTGGGAATATGTTTGGCGGAAAGGCAATTTTATTGCCTTCAATCTTATATATCACAAGATTGGTTATTCTATTTGAAAATTCAAAGTGAGGTAGAGTGGGACGAAGGGGTTGAAGATGAAAATTTTGCCATACGTGTCTTAGATGACCCCCTTTGAATCAAAATCGACTTGTTTTTGCTGGAGAGTCTATTTCTCAAGAGTCAGGAGTTAATTGGTAAAGAAGTTTTCTTTCATTAACAGAGAGAAAATTTACACAAGAGTTGGCAAGTGGTTTAAAAAAATTAGAAATATGTTTGATTAAAGGAAAATTTTATTGCTTTCAGTTTGATATATCACAAGATGGGTAATCCCATTCAAAATTTAAACTACGCAAGCCTATTGGGTGTAGCAGCTTGGAGCAGTCGATGCCACTGTTGACAATTTTGAAGAGAAATATGACCGAATGCATTTTACGCCTGTTGAGCAACGACTGCATATTGAACTGCCGCACAAGATACTGCTGTGGTGTCCCCGGTCAGGATATGAACCCGTTAGCATGAACGTAGGGGTCTTGAGGAATCTTCTTCGCACCCTCTCTAACGAGGCTATGTGGACATTATACACTGGGACCCACACGACCGAAGCGTATTCGAGGCGAGCACGTACAAAGGATGTATGCTGATGGATGCGTTACTCGGGTCATCATGTTCATGGAGAAAATCCCAAGCTCGGAGTTTCAAAAATACCTGTGAATATACGAGTTCAGGGTATATCACGCTCCTCTTCTGAAATTAAAGCGCGCTGTGAAGTTCAGATCAGATATAATTTCTCAGACTATCGTTTGAAGACTTCTTGTCTTGTTGTGTCAACAACTTGTGATAGCATTCCGGGTTTGCCTGTAGACACAAGTTGTTGGAAAATGCCATCAGGCCTTGAGTTGGCCGATCATACGTTTCAAGTACCAGACAGAATCGACATTCTTCTTGGTGCGGCATCTTTTCGGAATTTGGTTTGTGTCGGTCAACGCTCTCTGGGTTTTAAGATCAGCCTCTTCTTCAGAAAACCCGCTTGGGGTGGGTCGTAAGTGGCAAGACTCAAATCACCCCAAACGTTGAGCATATTTCGTGTCATTTTTCACGGAACGATGAAGTTTCAAAGCAAATCACGAAGTTTTGGGAGCTTGAGGAGATTCCTGAATCTCAAAACAAGCCTTTGTCTCTGGAAGAAAAGGCATGCGAGGAGCATTTCGTGAACACTCATCGTCGCCAGGACGATGGGAGATTTGTTGTTCAACTTCCAATGAGAGAGTCTGCGCTCAGGCTGGGTGAGTCGTTTGAGCAAGCCAAGCAACGTTTCTATGGTTTAGAACGCAAGTTCAAGTCCAATCCTGTTCTCAAGCATCAGTATACAGAGCTCATGCAAGAATACATCGAACTCGATCACTTGTCGTTGGCAGACGCAAACTCCTTGTGCCCATCCTTTTACTTGCCGCACCATGGTGTCCTAAAAAAGAAAGTCTTACGACAAAACTGCGTGTCGTGTTCGATGGCTCTGCGAGCACATCCAATGGTATTTCATTGAATGAAATTTTGATGGTTGGATCCACAATCCAATCGGATCTTTTCTCAATCATGGCCAGATTCAGAAAATACAAGTACGCGATATCCGCCGACGTAAAAAAGATGTACCGGCAGGTGTTGATCAAAGAGAAACAACGTCCTCTTCAGAGAATTCTGTGGCGAGTCAATCTTGAAGATCCAATTCAAATCTATGATTTGAATACCGTCACGTATGGACTAGCACCGTCGTCATTTTTAGCCATACGTTGTCTCTCCCAGTGGGGAAAAAATGTCAAACATCCTGTGAGAAAATATCAGAAATCATCCTCAATGATTTTTACGTAGATGACCTTTTGACGGTATCGACCGAATTGGAAGAAGCACAGGAAATGTGCAAAACTCTCACAAGAACTTTGGAACAAGGAATATTCAATTTGCGTAAGTGGCTGTCCAACGAGGGACAAGTTCGTTAATGCAAACGATCAGCATCTTGGCTTGCTGAAGTTTGGAAATTGCAATAACACAAGAGCATTGGGAGTGACTTGGTCTGTCCAAAGTGACCATTTCATGTTTTCTTTTGTTGAACTTTCAAATGGCCCCGTCACTAAGCGTTCTGTTTTGTCGGATATTTCTAAAGTATTTGACCCCCTTGGTTTGATAAGTCCTTGCGTCATATCTGCCAAAATACTGATTCAGGATTTGTGGAAGGCAAATCTGCAGTGGGATGAGCGTTTGCCTGAATTGCTAAAAAATAAATGGTCATCATTCAAGAATGATTTGAACCCTCTAAATGAGTTACGAGTTCCGAGAAAGATTCTGAGTGATCAACCGAATCAAGTCAAAATTCATGGTTTTGCTGACGCTTCAACCTTGACGTATGGCGCATGCATTTACGTGCGTTCCTTGAATGAAAGCGGAGAGATTTGTGTTCAGTTGGTATGCGCAAAAAGCCGTGTGGCGCCAATCAAACCTACTACGATTCCAAGACTGGAACTTTGTGCCACACTTGTATTGTCAAGGCTCCTGGCCCAGGTACAGGTGGCGCTAAAGCTGAATGTTGATCACATTTTTCTATACTCCGACTCTACCATCGTTCTGGTATGGTTGGTTTTGCCTCCATGTCACCTGAAAACCTTTGTATGCAATCGAGTTGCTGAGGTGCAAGAGCTCACTCGGGGAGCTACTTGGGGACATGTTCCAACCAATTCCAATCCAGCCGATTTACTTTCGCGTGGATCTTCACCTCGTCATCTGAAGGATGACAATTTATGGTTTCAAGGTCCTGCTTGGCTCTCCGAGGATGAGTCAGTTTGGCCAAACCCAGTTCCAGCTCCTGTCGCATCCGAACTCCCTGAGTTCAAAGGAGACTTTCAAGCGTTCCAGGTCGAGGAATTGGAGCCATTTCGGGTCGGATCGGATCGGCGGATCGAAGAAGACACCCGTTTACGTGTGTCTGATTATTTGTTTTGCGACATAAGCTGTTCATCTCGAGTTGGTGTCCGACCTTTCAGCGGAGTCCTTTTTACGCACATTTAGACGCTTCATAGCTCAGCGAGGCAAGCCCTTGAAGGTTTACTCGGACAGTGGCACCAATTTCGTGGGGGCAAAGAATGAACTCCAGAGACTATATCAATTTCTCGATCAATCTTAGGTCGAAATTTCCGAGTCTTGCTCCCATCAAGGGATAGATTGGCATTTGACACCTGCCCGCAGCGCCCATTTTGGCGGGCTTTGGGAGTCCAATATCAAATCAATGAAGTATCATCTCAAGAGGGTACTTGCGAACGCTCTCTTAACTTTTGAGGAGATGTACACGGTAATCGTGCAGATTGAGGCAATCCCCAATTCAAGACCATTATGTCCTCTTTCCGACGATTCAAATGATCTATCCTTTTTGTCTCCTTCCCATTTTTTACTTGGGAAGAGAATTGTAGCGGCTCCAGATCCAGACTACACCCAAGGCCCAGAAAATCGCCTCAAAAGATTTCAGTTGTGCAACGATTGCAGCAGCAATTTTGGCTCGATGGAGTCGAGAGTATACCTTCCAGAACTCCAGCTGCGAAACAAATGGCAGATCACTGGCAACGTTCTGCAGCTTAACGCGATGGTCCTGGTGAGGGATGATCATGCACCGCCTTTGTCCTGGAAGCTGAGCAGGATAGTCGAATTGCACCATGGAACCGATGGTGCAACATATACCACATGATGGTGGGACATATACCACGGGTCGCTTCCATCCGGACCACCAGTGGAATTGTCAGACGCGCATTTTTGAAGGTGTGCCCTCTTCCGTTGCAGCGAGTGCTGAAAGGCAGTGTATAGTGCGATAATGTTTTTTTTTTTTGAAATTGCTATATCAAGGCGGGCGGCATGGACAAAACCTCTATAATTCAAACTTCCCGCCTGTACTATTGATCATTTGGTTTTTGTTTCATCAAGTTGGTAGTATGTATGTACCACAAGAGAGAACGACATGTGCCAAAAAATGTAACTGCAAATTTTTCGTGCCTTTATATTAAACAATTGAGAAGATTTACAGTCCACTAAATCCAAAACCCCCAACCAGACATGGTCATGATCTGCACGAGGGTCTGTATCAATGATTCTGAATTATCTCTACTACTGATGAGATCATCCACGTAGAAGTCTTTGATCATCATTGATGCTGCCGACGGATTTCGTTTTGCATGCTTATGAGCAGCTTGCTGCAGGCAGCGAATTGCTAAATTAGACGTTGCCGAAGCTGTCCCGTAAGTAATCGTGAACAATTCAAACTCCTGCAGAGAATCTGTGAACAGTTTCTCCAGAATATTTTTCGCAACTGACGATCCTCGGGTGAGATAAGAACCTGATCAATTCAAGCCCAAAATCAGTCAGCAAAACAAAAAAAAACCTAGATTCTTTGACTCAAATGTTGACGATTGACGTCAGAAACGTGAGGAAGTGAGAATTTGAGGTTTTTCCAGATTTGTCAATTGTCAAGATCAAAAACCAGATTTTATTCCGACTTAATTGAAACAATAATGTTGCTGGGATTTTGTTTGCCTGATGATAATAGCAGGCCTGTCAGAAAGAAAGGTTGTGCAGGCATGCCTGTATGATTACAGTGTGCGGCACGTGCTCACGCCATGCTTCCCTTTAATGCCCCGATTATAAATATAGGCTTGTCCAAAAGTTTTCAGTTTACCTCCACAAGTTGTCCGTTCGCCTGGTTGGTTTGTTATAAGCAAAAATTCACACTTGAACTTGACGAAACACTTGTTCTGATATCAACTAGAAAAAGCTCTGGAAAACGGAATGCAGCCGATTTTTTTTTAATTTCAAAGCTAGCTTACTTATTTATTACCCACTGTAATAACAGCAGTTTGCTTCCTACTCACTCTGTTTTTCCCTTATTTTGCTCGAATTAAACGCAACCGGAAGTGAACCTTCAGGTTTACATGAACTTTGATGATGGGCAGATCGCATCTAATAGATCGCGTGATCGCGGAGAGGGCCACGGGCTACCTGGCTATTATTTCTTGATGTCGTGAGGCTCGTGAGGCACACACCAAACACACACACACAAACTCAGAGCCTGCTTATTAAGTCTTTCTTTTAAAACCCCGAAGTTATGATTTCTTATGTTGTTTTACGATGTCGCGGGCTGTGTAATAAGGAAAACCAGAGAATTAAATCGCAGGATAAGGGGCACTTAAGTATAGTATAGGTATAGGTGGCGCTTTTTACGACAGCCAAACAAAAGAGCGCCACACACAACCGGTTCAAATTTGGCATTCAAGTGATGGCTGATTGGGGGTTCCGTCCTGTTTAATTAGAGTTTAAAAGATTGAATTATCAAGTTCACCACTTGAAAAACACCCAGTTTGAGGAAGGTAGTTGGGTATATTATAGTCCTCATAATAAAATCACCAGGGCCTAAGTAGTATTTGATAAGATGCAAATGAAGCTTTATTGATATAACCTATTTCGTGGAACACAAAAATGAATTTGTTGATGAAGAGTAAATCGAGCTTCAGCTCAAGCGAGTCTTATGTAAGCACTTGCCGGATACTACTGTATCACACTCAAATGGTATTGAAGCTAGGCTTGCATTCAAAACTGGTGCGTTAGTCCTAGTCATGCGGCTGTTGTCGTGCGACAAAAGATATTGACTACGTCTAAATCAAGCTCTTTTTCAACCGAGTCGGTTGATAAACAGTCGCTCGCACTGTAGTAAAACGGGACGAAAGCTGTGTTTGCATTTAAAAATTGCACTTCAACTGTATAGTCATCGTTTTCGTGCGTCGTGAGATACAAGAGATTCATCACGTGCAAATCAAGCTTCAGTTCAATCGTTGAACTACCAATAAAAGAAGCAGGAGCTCATAGCCTTGTTGCAAATGACCATGAAAAACCGTTCAAATAGTTATTTATGTCTAGAGACCGGATTCTAGGCAAAATGCTTCTTTGTTCCTGTTTTAGGCATGTGCATGAGACCTTGAAATAAATATTAGTGTGGAAAAAACATTGCTTTTGACACCCCTTTGTTTTTGCCTGAATGCCTAAAACAGACAAAATCGGATTAACTGTCCTAAAAAGACCTTTTTATCGGCCTAAAATAGGCTTTTTCGATTTTTTGGTGAAAATGATCCACAAAGTTGAAAAAAAAATCCATTTTCTGAATTGTTCCAATAAAACTATGGGAGTAAATTGATTTCAACCCTAATATAATTTATTCACTTCAATTCATTTGAAAATGTATTTGGCCTATATTACCTAATTTAGGTCGTTACGGCCTATTTTAGGCTGTTACGTAAAGTACAGCTTTTATTCACCTAAACAATGTGAACATAATGTCTCAATCTCCACTTTTCAACAGCTTGAAATCTAGTTTTGACGCAGGGACAGGATTCTAGGCAAAATGGCTTCCGGTTTTTGTTTTGGTCATTTGCACTCAGCTTTGAAATATATAGTTATGTTGGAAGAAATAGCTCTCACATCTCTTTGATTGAAGTCTAATTTGCCTAAAAATATCAAAACTTGGATTTAGTGTCCTAAAAGTTCTTTTTTAACAGCCTACAATAGTTTTTTTCTATGTTACAGTTGAAATGATTTTTCGGTTTCATGGTTTCATTTGTTCCGTACTGTATGTCACTTTTATTCATTCCGACACCAATTGGTAATTTATGTCACAAGTACGCAAAATGAATCTTTAGCGGATAAATCCGCGTTATCCCTGAAAGCGAATGACCCGCCGAAGCATTTTGCGTACTTGTCGCATACATCATTTTTTTAGCATGAGCTTTCCAAACACCAATTTGTGTCTTCTATATCGGCCATAGTAAAGTTGCCTACTCCGTAACAATGTAACTACAACAACTAAACTGCTAAATCAACAATGCAACACCTTGAGAGAATCTTTCAGATACAGTTCGCAAAAATTTGTGTTTTGTGGACTCAAAACAGTCGGCAAAATGACTTTTTCAGGAAGACAATACTTGAAAATCAATTATTTGTTTTATTGCATCTGAAAAATGTTTTCGGCCTATTTTGCCTATTTTAGTCGTTACGGCCTAAAGCGTCCTAAAATAGAGCTTTTATTTGCCTAAACATGTGTCCTAATTTCCACTTTTCAACGGCCTAAAATCCGGTCTCTATTTATGTACCATGAGCATGAAGTGACACTTTTTTCCCCGCTGTGCGAGATTGCGACCGAGGCCGTAGGTCGAGGGAAGCAAGCACAAGGTCCGTACGGAAAAATACTACTGGAAACTACTACAGCCAGTAGTAACTTATCCCAGTAGTATTTTGGACCTACTATTGAAATAGTAGGTACCACTACAGCCAGTGGTAACCACTGCAAGTAGTACGTAGGTAGGTGGGTGGGTACCTGTAATAATAATCGTGAATGTAATGTAACAATAACCATGTGTTGGAACACTGATGCCATTGCATCTCAATCTACTTAGTCTAGGCAAAGTAAATTTCTCTATTCAAGCCTATTTTTCAGAATTCAAATGAACGGATACCTTCCAAAAATTGACTGTGTGGCATTATCCTTGAGCCTGACGAACTCCCATATTATAATACTTCAAGGTACCTACCTATTATCCACTCACCACTTACAACCAGCACATTTTCTCATAGGCAAAAATTTCCCATTTTTATTGGCCTAGTATTACATTTTCACTTTCTGGCAATTCTGTGATGATTTTTTGTCTCACTTCAGATCCTTTAAAGGGTGGATTTTTAATCCAAGACTGAAACTGAACCTGGACGGGTTCTCCATCTTTATCAATAAATTGTGCAATATAAAACACTTCTCATGATCAATTTCTAATGATTACCGGGAGCACACACAGCACACGTACGTATAAATAAAATGTAGAACATTGTACTTCATCAAATAATAACTCATTAGACCAGGAAACGGTAAACTTTGATTTTAAACGAGTTTGGCTTGAACCAACGCAGGAGCAGCAGGAAACAGTTGACAGTTAAAGTTTTCCTGTCAGTGCTGCCAACGTGGCAACTCATTCCCAGATTTGTGAATGAGACAATAATGAGATGAAACCATAGTGAAGAATCATGGAAAATATGATAAATTGCTAGAGAAGAGAGGTTCTAAACACCCAATAAGAATTTCGATTTCATTTATTACACTAAAGGCCGTGAATGTTTTACTTCGAATGGTGACACTCTCAAATTCCGTGGTTGTTGTATTGGTGTTGGCGCTTTGTCTGTCAAGTCAATGACAGCGTCAAAAACTGTCAATTTGGGCCTCGGGGCCTCCTCGCACTCCACAAACTCCTCAAAGTGCAACTGCAACACGTCAAACAGATGATTAATCCATGAAAAACAAAACAAGAGGTTGAAATATAATGAATTAGCGAAGAGGGCCTTATAAGTATAAACGCGGTATAATTACACTGATAAATTGTATTCATCTACAAGCGTTAAATAATACCCGTCACTTTTAGCACGTCGTCATGGGCGACGTGAAAAAATGATGATTCTGCGCATTCCTGTCATATTTTCAATAAATTCTGACATTTACCAAACATTTCAAAGACCATTGTAGATAAAATCCTGTACGATACACGCGTTAAAAGTGTCTTATTTTGTTCGCGGGGTTGCTCTACTCGCTAATGCTCGTTTTGCAAGCGTCCCCGCTCACAAAATAATACCTGTCACTTTTATTAACACTCGTATCGTAAATAGCTATTATCTACTTGTGAATTCTGTGAAAAATGGTAACCTACTTATTATTTGTTGGAAAATATCTGTGTTTCATTTACTAACCAATATACGTCATATACAGTATTATATACAATATACATAATACGTGTAGGTACCTATTCGCAAAAGTAATTTCCATCAAGCAGTAGTTAAATAATAAAACTACTCAGTAAAGAATGAGTAGTCCTCAGTAGTAAAAACACCAGTGATTTTAGTAGTTTTAGTAGTCACTCCGAGCTGACTACTGAACTCTACTAAGTCTCTCAGTAGTTGACTACTCAAAAATACTCAACAGCAGGGGCGGACTTGGCTTTCGTGGCGCCCTAGGCATGACCGAATTGGCCGCCCCTTCCCCTTAAAGACGGCATTTCCTAGTGCTTTTTCTTTAAGCGTAAGTTTCATGAGAACCAGTGGAGTAAAAGACTTGAAAAAAAGAAGAGTAGTCTAAAATCTAGAATGAAAATTAATAAGAGTATGTATTTAAAAATTCAAAAATTCGAAAAACTTGAATTTTTTTCTCAAAATTTTCATATTTTTCCCAAAAAAAGTCCCCCATTCTCTTGCCAGCCCAGATTTAAATAACTTATTTTTTTGTTACATTTTTAGCTGCTCAGATTTGGCAGAAACTCAAGCCACAAGAATCTATCTCTTTCTCTTTCGCTCTGCAGCTATTACGCAGTCTGTTTCAGCCATTTTTTATGCTACGGAATGCCGTCCTTGAGGACGGAGTCATATTGGTATATAAAATAAGCATTGCGAAATCAATCCCTGTGAGTTTATTCTTTGGCGGATTCTTACCATTTTTTGTCTCTTTTGAAAGCCACAAGGATGTACTTTGGTTTGAGCCCAATCACATTTCCGAAATCCAAATTTTTCAAAATTTTGACATTTGAAAAATTAAATTTTGGATTTTGGAAATGCCAATGAGCTCAAACCAAAGTACATCCTTGTGGCTTTCGAAAGAGACAAAAATGGTACGAATCCGTCAAGGAATAAACCCACAGGGATTGATTTCGCAACGCTTATTTTACCAATATGACTCCGTCCTTAAGAAAGGTGTGTTCCAGAGAACTAGTTTGTGTTCACATTCTAACCGTGGGTTCCACAAAAAAAATACGAGATTAGTTGGTTCGCGATTTTTCTTTGTCAATTTGTAGCTGACTGATCAATGGAAATGCTGGTTTTTCCCTCAATAATGAAAAGATGATGAGTTTAGTACAGATTTCAGGCATTTTTTGTGGTTAATCGCCTAGCATTCAGCAGAAAAAAGTTCAGTTAATCTGCAATTAGCCTTGATCGCTGATCTTTTTTTTTTGTGGAACTGACGGTTAGAGCACTAACTGCTGTTGATGATTATAAGTGATTTTTCATCATCAGTTGACACAAAGTAACAAAAATTGAACGGAAAAAAATTATGCGAACGTAATTTTTGTGGAGTAAAAATAAAACCACGCATTCTTCCCAAGAAGACGATGTCGATGCCGCCCCCTTGGATCTGCCGCCCTAGGCACGTGCCTACTTTGCCTATTGCCCAATCCACTCCTACTCAACAGATATTGATCAAGTGGTAGTTTTAAGTAGTTACTACAGAAAACTACTAGCGATAAAATCGAGGATAAAATGATGGAGTAGTAGTCACTACTGAAAACTACTGATCAATCAGTGTTCAAGTAGTCAACTACTACAGAAAACTATTAGCGATGTAGTATAGTTTTGAGTAGTTCACTATTGAAAACTGCTGGTCAACTACCGGTTTTTAGTCGTTTTTTTTCCATAAGGGGGGAAAACGCACTTTAGCTCAAGGTGCATACAATGTTTTTTGCACTGGCTAGTGCAAGACTGAAAATTTCGAGTTAAGCTTAGTCCGCACGGGCGGTATACCGCTGGTTTTTGGCGATATACCGCTATTTTTTTGCCGCTGAAATCATCGTCCGCATGAGCGGCGAAAATCAGCGAATAATTAGTGTCACGTCTGTTGTTTAAAGTGTCAGATCCGGTTGTCAGTCGTTTGTCACGCGAATTGCATGATGTAGTGTCTGGATATTCTTCAAAAAACGGGTGTTCTTCAAATCAAAGACGATGTTAATACCTACCTAATGTTATTGTGATAAATAAAAAAGCAAAATTCTCATAAGTACGTGGTCTTCTTTTGAGTAGGAAACTATTCTTTGCAATAGATACATGCTGGCGACGGGTGTCTTTCAATGATTTATGTGAGCATGTTGAAATGATCAACTACAGAAATGAGCAGCCCGAGCCCATGAGAATCACAGTCACACCTACGACGATGACGAGTGACGACACGGTGTGGACAGTGAACCCCGCTCTCAGCCTTGCAACTAATTGAAGAGGTTTAGAAGAGGCCTCCACTGTGGAACTTCAAACTTCCATTGCGGGAAAGACACAAACTCGGGCACAAATATAATAAAGAAAAATTGTGGCGTGAAACCTAGGTACATGTATTTTGATGGTACTCAAAACCGTGCACGTTTTCTTTTTTTCTTGATAATCTTGCCTCCGACCTTGCTCTGGTGCAACTCAAGCTCATGCAGACTACAGATGGATTCATAACTCTGAAATCAAGCTGATACGTGTCCACCGTCCAGTAGTCACGATTTTTCCTCTCTCCCTTGGACTGGTACACCCATCGGTGATCAAGTTTTTCTATTTCGTCTTGAGATAAGCACCGGGCTCCTTCCTAGCAAAACCTAACGTCACATTTTCATGCTGTGTCAATGCTGACACTTTGAAAACAGCGGTCAATCGCTAAAAGTTGGCGGGGATTCAACTTTTTGCGAATATTCGCTGAAAGTTGGACATTTTTGACAGGAAATCGATCCAGCGGTATATCGCCCGTGCGGACTAGCTTTTATTGAGTCGTTGAAAAATTGTCATGGCAGCGCTGATTACTTGGTTGTACGTCGCACGATCTACCATGCGATCAACAAAATTTGGAATTGGAGTAGGCTGTGCCCCAAGGAAGCAGCTTGACATCCTGAAATTCAACCAGTTCATAGCCTACCAGATCGCATGGACGAGTGGCAGGTTACCTATCACCTATCTTGAACACGTAGCTGCCGGGGCCCCATCGCTCACTAGCATAAAACAGGTAATTATTGGTAAACGTGCTAATTTTGTTGTTCTTTTAGTCTTTTGTGTTCCCTACCAATCGAAGTCTATTTTGTATCGCATCAAGTAGTTACGTCAGGATAGAAGGTGACGTCTTCTCTGACGGATCAAATTTCAAAGAGCGCTCGTTGCCATGATGACTTTTTTGCCCAAGGGCTGAAAAGAGTCACTTTAGGTCCTGTTTTGAGGTCGTGAAATAAAGGTAGTTCGAAAAACCCATTTTATGGTTTCATGTAGGTTTTTGTCCCTATCTTGCAATCTTTTTACAAAGTATGAGATCACGTGATTCTATGTGGTTCTATTCGGAACCATCATGGATCCACACGAAGATTTTGCCCAAGTTATTCCACACAATTCCACATGGGACCACAGGATTTGCAGTGTTCAATACCATTGCAAGAAAGGAAAATTTCGCTTCACTTCGAATAAGAATATCTCAGGAAAAAATCAACCGATATCCAAAAAGGCAGTATTGTTGAATAGCCGTACCTTTTGACTACAAAACCCGTTTATGGCTGGGTAGGTTGATAGCTGCATCCATGATATACAGGGTGTTGATTAAACCAGTGTAAAAATGGTTCATTCTAGACAACGTGCCCCTAGCGTAAACAAAATCGTAGATTTTTTCTGACTGCACTTTTGAGAAAAGCCTACATCAACATTTTCGAACGGTTTTGGAATTTTGATCATATCCTGTTTAACAAAAAAAGATTAACACTTTTTTCTGGACGTACCTATGAATTTAGAAAATTCGTGAACGATTACGGGCAGTGTCGCCTCACTTGGCAACAGAAATTTATCGTTGATGTCAATACTGGAGAAGAAAAGTAAAAGATGTATCTTTTCAAACCCCTGAAGTTTTTTTTATTCTCCTCACCGATTTTTCTTATTGAGAACGAGGGACGTCAATATTGAAAGGGAAGAGATATATCCCTACTCCCCAACTCCTAACAGGTTCCGATTTTTTCTAAAAACATTCTCATCAATTTTTCTTTTCCAAGAAGAAAACTTCAGAGGTTGAAAAGATACATCTTTTCTCTGTCAGTATTGACGTCAATGATGAATTTTGTTGTTGTTCCTGCCTTGATGATTCCATTTTTCATTGGAATCCATATCGATAAAGATGCCAAAAACTACTCCAACATGCTACAGAAATGTTTCCCATCGTTGGAAGGTGTGGCAATTGAAATTTCTACATTTTTTTATATAAAAATCTATTTAAAGTTTGAAATATTTCTAATAAAACATTGAAAGAGTAATAAATAATGCAGTAAATTATTTGAATTATCGCGGTACCGATGAGAGAGGAAACGGCAAAAGAAACGACTTGATAGAGAACTTTACTGATAAGGGAATTCAATTCAAGAAAAAAAGAGTGACAGTTGGCCCGTTGAAGGGCAGGCCTAAGAGCCTCTATGTGTTTCATGTTGCCTCCTTCTGTCTTCTCGCACCCTTTGTGTGCCATGAAAATAGCCTGAAAAGGGTGAGTGAGAAAGTTCGATTTTAAAGTCAAAAAGTTGCCGAACCTCAAATTTTAGCTTTATCTGGGATCATCCACGTTTATACCACTACATCCACGTTTCTTACGCTACATCTACGTTTTCGTACGTTATCTACGCTCTCCATGTTCTCTACACTCTTCGCATCATCCAGTTTTGCTGCCGACGAATTTCCATGCCTTTTTCGCCGATGACCACCGAAGACGAGAAGTCAAATCGCTCTGGTCACTGCTTCAATTTTGGCTGCTAGTACCATCTTTGCTGAAGCTCAACCAGCACGTCTTCGTCCACCTGCACGTCACCTGCGAGCCAAGCCACGTACCCGGACCGGTGGAAGGCGACTTCGCGCTGCACCAGGGGTCACGTGAGATGTTCTTGTTTCTTCCGCCACCCTAAGATTAAGTTGCCCATTTAGCGTTTTTGTTTTGTTTTAAGAATATCACTCAATCAAGTGAGCGCCCCAAAACTTCTTAACTTGGATCCAAGGTATTATAAGTTAGGTTAGGCAAACGTTCAGTTATTCGACAAAACCTTGTCGGAACCAGACACGCTGGGGGTAGTTTTCCTGCATGGGGTTTCGCGTTTGAAGAGCAGTAGGCATTCAACACCTCTGCCAACATCCTCACGTATTGCCTGTGCCCTATGAAGCACATTTTCACTGACCGAGGAAGCTCGGGCTGAAGTTTAGCCAGAAGTCAACATCATATTTTTATTCATTGTTCATTTTACATTGCACATACCTTTTGATAATTCCGTGTCGATTACGTCGAATATACTCCAATTATTCTTCCGATTTGCTTAGTTTAATTCATATTTTCCATAATTCAGCTGCATTTATTCACCATTCACTACTCTTGTTTTTTTGACACTTTTTGACACGAAGACGTCACCCGTCAGCTGTTTGACAGCTCTCGAGTGCGTTCCAGTTACAACCATCTGTAGAGCGTACAGCCGTGTTTCACATAACACGGGAATTGTGTAAAAATCGGGAATATAACAATTCCAACCATCCTGATTAGCTACACGCCCGATTGGCGCCTTCGAAATATAAATTTAGTTGTGGCAGTTTTTGTGTTAACTTTAAGAACCCACGCCTTCCTCTCCACATAGAAAAAAAAACTGAGTGCCGCCTTCAGCGACTCTGAAGAGAAAAATAGGCGACAAAGTGTTACAAAGGGGTAGCGCCGCCGAGGGTCATTGTAGTCAGTGTTTTTCATGGGAAACGTTTCCTTTATGAATCATGCATTCTTATCAAATCTCAGTAAAGAACGTGAACAAAAGAGTTTCGGCATCAAAAAATGCATACTTCAGAAAAAACTCAAATCATCTTTGCAAAACAAGATACGATCAAAATTCCAAAATCATTCGAGATATTGCTATATAGGCTTCCCAAAAATGCAATCAGAAAAAATCTTCGAGTTTTTTTAGGGGCACGCTGTTTGCTCCAACAAAACTCTTGAGTATACTTATGGATTTCCCAGTAGGATTTCATGGGCAAGTACCTTATGTAAAAATTGAAATCTGATGGAAGTCTCGTATAGATATTATCAGATTAATTGAAGCTTTTATGGGATTTCATTGAAAAGCCCAAAGGCGCTACCAACATAATAACTACAGCAATAGAAAAGCCCTATATTTCATCCTATTGGCTTCGCTGTGTAAGTCATTTTCAGTGCCAGGAAATTGTTGTGTCAATTATTTTATAAATAATTATTCAACAAAGCTTCCGCTTCTCAATCAGGTTGACCTCAAGAAAATTTCATGACCACGTTTCTTGTATTTGAACCGAGAGGAAAAGTATCATTCCGTAGGATATTCCATCTGATAAACTTCAATTTGTCTAGGATTTTTTCTAGAAATCCGTTAGCCACAAGCAAAGCGCAGTATCAAAAACAATAGGAGGGCCATGAAATTTGTTTTATTGGTATTTTAAGTGATTCCCATTGTGAAAAAATACACGTTCAAACTCAAGTATCTGTCAACATAACATTACATGGCATTCTATTTTATTAATGTACTGATGTTATAGCACTTTTTATTGTGATTGTGATTTGTGAAATTTTTTATTACACTGATGCAATTTTGTTTTACAAAAACTGGTGCCCCAATACAGGCACGAAACCAGTTAGGCACCCAATTTTTTTTTATATATCCATTGAATTTGTTGATATGGATATGAAGTATCAGCTGAGAACTAAAGCGTTACAAAGCATGGTTGAACAAATCATGGCTCTTTCCATGTCAATTTTTTCCTTTTGCGTTGATTGGGTATTCAATTAGGTATACATCAGCTAATCTTCTGTTTCTTATACGGAATCTACCATAGCATTTCCCAATTTTAAATGGATTTCCAGTGCGACATCAACACAATACTTGAATCAATAATTGGAAGAATATACGTTTTGTTGCATTGGTTTTCATTGGAAATTTCCAAGAAAGTCAGCATTAAGTTTCCTTATTGTACAGGGTGCTCACGATAAAATTCACCTTTCCTCTAGGAGATTCCCCTTTGAGATATTCTGAAAAACTAAAAACTTTTCCTCAACGATTTTTACTAGGGATCTTGAATCGATCATCTAAAAGTTTCAATTTGGTACAGTATACAGGGTGTGACATGTAACTTTTTCATTTCAAATGCAACACCATATATTTTATCACGTCATTTGATGAAGTTTTCCTATTTGATCACAACAATATACAGGGTGTCCCGTTTTTCAACGCTCACCATGGGTATCTCGGAAACGGTAAAAGCTACAAAGTCGGTTAAATTACAAAAAAGTTGCGCAATTTTATGACTATCTCAAATATGTCATGATATCCAAGATATCTTTGGTCATTTCTGAAATATCCCAAAAAAACTGAAAAATGCCGAATTCGAAAATTTCAAATCACTTCTTTATTATGGCAGCTATCAATTTGAAAATTGGTATCCTGACATTTTTGAAGGTCCTTGATCGACTGACGGTCATAATTTTTTCCCACGCCTACTAGTTTTTGAGATATGACAGTTAACTCAATTTTTTCTTATGGACACCATATTATTTCTCCACCCCATAAAACTCACCTTTTTTTCTTCTTTACAAAGATATAAAACACTTGTAGCATTTTTGTCAAAATAACCTATAAAAATTGGAAAAACCATTTCTGGGGCGAAAAAATCTAGTTACCGGTTCGGTTGCCATGCTCTCGTGACATAATAACAATGACATTCGGTTGCCGTGGTCGGTTGATTTTTGTTGAAAAGTTGGGTTACATTCCGTTTTTATGTATTTGATAATGATAATAAATAAAAATAAAACAAATACAAAACCAAGTATAACACAAAATAACATCGCAACAGCAATAAACATTTATAATTTACAATTACTCGAAATGGAGTTCATTTTGCTCTGTGCAGAGTTGTGTGCCTTTTAGCCATATTTTCAACGGCTGCGCTGATATCGTGCGGATTAATTGACTGAAACGCATCATCATCTCCTTGCTTCCAGCTCTTGGTTGCTTTGGGATGTTCTGTCATGAACCATAAATTCGATCTTGGAGCGTTCCTCGCAAAATAGACTCCATTTCGAGTAATTGTAAATTATAAATGTTAATTGCTATTGCGATGTTATTTTGTGTAATACTTGGTTTTGTATTTGTTTTATTTTTATTTATTGTGATTATCAAATACATAAAAACGGAATGTAACCCAACTTTTTCCAAAATCAACCGACCGTGGCAACCGAATGCCATTGTTATTATGTAACGAGAGCATGGCAACCGAACCGGTAACTAGATTTTTTCGCCCCAGAAATGGTTTTTCCAATTTTTATAGGTTATTTTGACAAAAATGCTACAAGTGTTTCATATCTTTGTAAAGAGAAAAAAAAGGTGAGTTTTATGGGGTAGAGAAATAATATGGTGTCCATCAGAAAAAATAAAGTTAACTGTCATATCTCCAAAACTAGTAGGCGTAGAAAAAAATTATGAGCGTCAGTCGATCAAGGACCTTCAAAAATGTCAGAATACCAGTTTTCAAATTGATAGCTGTCATAATAAAGAAGTGATTTGGAATTTTTGAATTCGGCATTTTTCAGTTTTTTCGGGATATTTCAGAAATGACCAAAGATATCTTGGATATTTTGACATATTTGAGATACCCATAAAATTGTGCAACTTAACTGACTTTGTATCTCTTACCGTTTCCGAGATACCCATAGTGAGCGTTGAAAAACGGGACACCCTGTATAACACTCATGATTTATTCAGACAAGGAAGCTGTCGAAAAAAAAAAAAAAATAGGTAGTCAAATGAATTCAAAATTGAAAATTTCGCGACACTCTGTATTAGGAACGAATTTAACCATTTATCCATGCAGAGTTGGATTCTGCAGACAAAACGTTGCAAAAAAACTTGTTTTTAAGTGAAATGTAGAAACCAAAGCCATCTTACCGCGAAACAAAATTGGTTGACTACATATTTTATTATTTTTTCGACATCTCACTTGTCAAGATAAATCATTAGTGTTATATTTATTTGTAATCCGTAAAAAAAGCTCCGCCAAATAGCGAAATTAAATAAAGGGTGTTGTGTTAAATATAAAAAAAGTTACATATTCACACCTTGTATACAGTACCAGTTAGAAAATTTCAGAGGATCGACTTATGGTCCCTGGAAAAAATCGCGTGGGAAAAAGTTTTGAGTTCTTCAAAATATCTTGAAGAGGAATATCCCAGAGGGGGGTGAATTTTATCGTGAACACCCTGTAATTGGGTATGACCCCTTGATAACAGCTCAGTTAAATGTAAGCTTGAATACTAGAACAAGACATCAGTTTAACTGCTGCGTGACAGTGCTGAAGCCCATAGAGACCCACAATTTGTTTCATTGGTCTCAATAAGGTGACAATGCTGGTACCTCCTCGGAGAAATTATTATCATGCAATAAGCCATTCAATTCTGTCTGACAACTCTGGAAGGATCTTCACTGTTTCGATACTTATTTGTACTGTTACGAGCGGCGATTCCGTGCATTCTGGTAAACACGCGATCTTTCTAGATTCTTCCATCCATTAGATACAAGTGCTGAGTTCTGAACGGTTCAAGCATACGTGATGGCTTGGTAATTGAAATACGTGGAACCTTCAACGCTCGATCAAGACACATCTGTTCATTTTGGCGGAGGTGCAGACATTCCGAAGTACACGGGAAGCACGGGAAAGGTGTGTGATTATTCAGGAGCTGTCTAGAGACCACATGCCGGGCCACTATGGAATTTGCTGAATGACCTATGAAACATTCTGGATAATTACTTGGGACCTATATAAGAACTATGAATCGCCTACAGCACCAGTATTAGTGGATTGGAAGAGACAGCGAGCGGCTAAGAAGCGATAGTCCCAGCGATATTCACAAGCGTAAATAATTGTTGGCGTGTATTTATTGCCGTACGCAGGAATAAACAGTGTGTGTGTCTCGGTGTGTGCTTAAACGATCGTCTCAATTATAATCGAACCCGTACGCGAAATACGTAACAGTATCAACGATAGAAATCGATTTGTCTACTTTGAACCTGCAACATCTGCTACGAATTTGGACGGATCTCTTGTAAATAACTTGCTATAGATACAATATTCCACCTCAACCAACCTACCTAATTCATGCATACCTAATACGTGATGGACTGCACAACAACAGCCAACAGCACAGCCCCATAACCGGCACATGGGTTTATAATACATCAAGTTTGTTGTACTTGGATTATCGCATCCGTGGATCTGACTATGGCATATCGTGATTGTTCGGCGTGCAGGGTATATGGCAGAGGTACACCGTGTTGGCGAGGACTTGTGTGCATCATAGTAGGCCACGTTTATCGTGGTGAGTTGGACGCAGTAGGCCCTGACGACTTCTTAGCAGCAGGGCGCAACCAATCTTGGCACTCTTGACGTGTAACAAATAGACAGGCATCAGTCATCGCGGGATGAATTATGATCGGCGGAGGCCGTGGCCGGGCGCGTATCCACCGTCCATCGGTCCCGGCAGTCATTTGTTTTGTATTCTCGAGACCCGGGCCCACCGCACTCATCAAAAAGTTTTCTTCGAAAAAAAAAACGACGACAACAAAGCGCCCAGTAAGTCATTTACTGTACACAAGTTTACTGTTTTTCTTTGTTAACTGTATGCTCGATCGTCACGAATTTGTGTAGATAACACTCTTGAGTGATCAGTGGATCTTTATGGGTTTCGATATGGTGTTGCGGATGCCCAACCCATGGAATCTCAAGACTCCATGTGACACTTGCAAAAGCTCATATAGGTACAGGGTGATCACGCGAGATGGGACCTCCCCTAACTGAACGATTCCCCTTTGAAATACCTTTCAAAAGAAAAAAACTAGTCCTTGATCATTTTTCCTGCAGTTTTCGAATATATCTCTCATAATTTTCTATATCTCATAATATACAGGGTGTTAAAAAAAAAGTTGAATTTTTGCGACACTCTGTATTCACTTATCGTATTCTAGATAGTTTGCTTTGCTGATTACAAAAATTAATGACGCTTGTGGATTTTTCTCAAATACTTGTCAAAAAAATTATTAAAATCTCAATTTCGTGGATATTATTCTGATAAGATGGCTGTGATTACAGCACTTAATTTCAGAAGTGAGACTTGTTTCCATTTAAATCCAATGTTCCGTTAATCTGTAGCCTGAAAATTGGTTCTAGTGTTTCTTGGGTATTTAGTGCTGTAATCACAGCCATCTTATCAGAATAATATCCATATAATTCAATTTTTTTTTTTGACAAGTTATTCGGGGAAAAATTGACAAGTGCCATACAATTTTGTAATCAGCAAAGCAAACTGTCTAGATTACAATAAGTGAATACAGGGTGTCGCAAAAATTCATGCTTTTTTCTCCAACACTCTGTATATTATGAGATATAAAAAATTATTGAAGCCACCCACATTTGGCGGGCCGAAAATAATCCGGAGGAGAATAATTCAAAGCCATGAAATCGAGGTATAAGTATGTGAATATTCAGAGTCAAGGCATCATTAAAAGATGTCGCTAGCTATTTAATTCATTCGTGTAAATCCCGCGAAGCTCTACAACATAATTGCCCGCCATCATCCGATTCTCACGTGCTAGCACCGCCGGTCGCAATCCTGCAGGCTTTTCAAATTACCTGAGCTGTCTATACCCCGTTCGCGATCGTTTTGGATGCAATAAAATATTCCGAATTGCTGGGAATGGAGGATATCACCGGAGATTTACCATGGTACCTAGACCGATCCTCCTGGGCTGCCGTCCGCTCCCGACTTGTCACGTCCGTTGCCGAGTGCTTCTGCGGGCCTGGTAGCGAAGAGTTTCAGTCCCCTTCGAGAAAGCTGAGTTGAAACCCGTTTATGTTGCGTCGCGACCCTCCTGGAGGCCGAAGCGTCGAAGTCCCAGGGATGAGTCCCAGCCCACTTGGAAAATGACGAGTCGATTCCCCGGCTGATGTGTCTCAAAGGCCTTATGGAGAAAGTCGAGTTGGAACCCTTCGGAGACGTGTTTTGGTCCCCTTGGGGGCACGAGGAGTCGAGAACCCTCCAGGTTGAGTTTTGACCCTCCGAGAGACTGATGAGTTGCTTCCCTTGTTGAGTTGCAACCCGTCTCTAGGATGTCGTGTCAGAGCCCTTGGACGTTGAGTCTTGATCCGCCTTCAGGTGTCGGGTCGGAGCCTTCCGACGACGAGTTCCGGCCCTTCGCCAAGTCGATGTGCCAAGGCCCTTCCGGTGTTGAGTTCCGACCCTTCTTCAAGTCGTAGAGTTGGGACCCGTTGACGAATGGTTTCGAACCCCCTCCAGGATGCTGAGTCGCGTTCCCTCGACGATGAGTTCTAGCCCACCTCGAGGATGTCGAGTTGAAACCCCTAGATGAACCAGGTCCCATAGAAATGAGGTCTCTCGTTTCGGTATCTCGTGTGGCGGAGTGATGACCTCGACGAGCGGGAGGGTTAGTCTTGGTGAAATGGGATAGTTGCTTACGGTTAGGCTTTGTCGTGAAAAATGTATGATGGGGCTCACGCGTGCGTTCTGAATCTGCCTGCACGTGCTGGTATCTGCGCTACTGTCTGCCGTCAGGTACAGCCACTTTCAAGCCTCGTCCTTTGTTGGATACCTTCATAGAAAGGTATTCGCGCTCTTGGGCCCTCTGGACTTGGCTTTGTGACTGCGGTACTCAGAGCACCGGATCTAGTGGGTTAGATCTGGAAACTCGCGGGTGAGCTTTATCTGCGTTTCTGAAGCTCCTAGTTATTCGGAAAAAGTAAATTTTGAGAACCACGTGGAAACTCAAGTAATTGAAATGAAAATAGAATCGCGTTTGTATTGGGGTTCGGACCCTGCCGTAGAGTCGTAATTGTTGATCGGATTGATGAACACCCCCCCCCCCCCCCCCCCTCCTTGAAACTAATGATTTTGTTTCAGCGCCACGACAGTTCCGGATATTTCCATGTAGAGCGTGTCCCGGGAATGAAAACGTTCTTATTCGAAACTGATGAATTCATGCCGGTACCCAACGACGCCACCGTTCAGATAGGGACTTTGTAAAGATGAATTGTTATCAGGGCTCGATCAGGAATAGTGTAGAAGGCGATTATTTCGCGTTAGGGCAAAGATTATTTCGACGCCTCTTCGCATCAGCCTTTCAGCGAACATCCTGTATAGTCAATTCTCTGCGTTTTTGTTTGTGTCTTCTTGCATCGCTATCAGCTCCAATGTAAGTTTCTTGTGCCTTCAGTGCCTTCACGTGATATACGGAGCCCTATCGGACTTCCTTGTGTCCGCAAATGTATTTTGAAGCCCTAGTTAGCTCTCCTATGCTTTTTCATGTCTACCAAAATTCCAGTGAGCCCCCTGTTGCCTTTTTGTGTTATCCAGAGTCTCATCGGGCCTTCTTATTCCTTCGAAGTCTTTTGAAGCCCTGGAGCTCAGCTGAACTTTTTTACATCTTTAAGTAGCTTTCAGAGCATTAGTAAGCACCTCATGACTCCACGTGATATTAGGAGCCCTATAGGACCCCCTTGCATTCTCAAGTGTAGTATGGAGCCCCAGTCAACTCACTTATGTTTTCATTGGCTCTCAGAGTAACAGTGAGGCCCCCTTTTGCCTTTATTTCTTATATGTAAAGAGTTCCATTCCCTTGTAACTTCAATATCGTTAGAAATCCTGCTGAGCCCCCTTGCATTTTTGCGTGACCCTCGGAGTTTTATCTCACGCCTTTGTATTTGCCAATGGTTTCAAGAGCCCTTCATTGAGCCCACATCTTGTCTCTTCATGTATTCAAGTCCCCTTACGTTCCGGAGCCTTGGAGATTTTGTTTTTTTCTTGTAGTTTCTCTTGTAGTTCCTCTTGTGACTTCGCTTGCGACAAAATGTCTGCAGAACGCATTGTTTTAGCACCCTCCAAAGGGCAGAGGTGCGCTAGAGCTTCAAGGTGAAAAAATAAAATTGACGTAGGAGAACTTAGAAAGAGGCCTCTGCAGTTGCAGACAAGAAAGCCAATGTGAAACTGTTAGAATCTACAAAAGACGGGTGAACTAGAGCTTCTAAGTAGCAAGATAAGTGATTCAGGGAGACTCCAAGGAGGCTTTTGCAGTTGCAAACAAACTAACTAAAGAACGCAACAAAAGTCGGTTAACCCCCTAAGTTTTCATCGGATTTCAAAACTGATTATTTTTTAATTCTCTCGGGCGATTTTAGATTCCTTTGAACTGGTAGATAGCACAATTCTTCGGCTATCAGATCTTGCTTTTGCAAAATACGAGGTCTGCAGTTGCAATTTTCGACCATTTTCTAGTCGAGCGTTATGAATTTTCAAAATTTCTCCCAGCCGTTGCCACCCGAGAGAGCCTTCAACCCGGGTTTTGACCAGAACGACTCGCTTTTGATGCAGGACTCTACTTAAAAAATGATTTTTTCCTCGGGGATCGACTTTTTCCGAATAATTCCAACTGATATCAAAAAGAAATTGGATTAAGCGTCGTGTAGGCCCATTTTCAAAATTGACACAGCTTCGGTTCTCCGACGGTGATTTTTTCAAAATGAATTTTGCTCATTCCGTGAATTTGGGCAAACTGCAGTGCAAACTTCAACATATGATGAGCCCCACGAAATATTCATTTTAGGTGCAGACATGCTGGGAATAGGAGTTAGATTGTAATGAAAATTTGTGGGGAAAATTTTCGTTATCGGACCGACGGTTTTTGAGTTCTCCTCTATGGGAAAACAGCATATTCTCCGACTTTTTGTCCCGTGAGCAGATTTCCATCTTTTTTTTAAACAAAAGGTAACTGACTCTTGAACATTTTCCAACGCAAGTTTTTTTCTCAATTATCCGGAAATTTTCCTGTTGAAAATGTAAACCAGCCTGGGTTATCGAGACCGGACTTGAATGATGAAGCTTTAGAGTGAAGCCTTAGTTGGATAAGATGATTTGGAAAATGACTTGAGATTTTCTCAGAAAATTCAAATTTTTCAAAACAGAGTTTTCAATTTCTGGATGATCTGTGGATGAAGTCACAGTGACACAGTAGCCAAAATTCAAAAAGTTAGTACATTCCGGGTCAAAAGCTGTACACGTTTTTAATGGGCGATAACTGTACAGGTGAGTATTTTTTTAGACACCCTGTATGCCAAATTCATTTCCCTTCCTCAAATGGTAGTTTTTTCCAAAATCCACCAGCACTATGTTGGAAAATCGGTTGTTTCACCCCAAAACTTCCCTGACTGGTATCCAGGAACCTATGGAAAATTTTCTTGGAAACGTCATTTCGGGTGAAGATTTGGAATTGGAGAGACAGATTGAAAATGATTTGCAGGAAATTGAAAATTATGTTTTAGAAATTTTCAATTTTCGGGGAAAACCTTAAATCGTTTTCCAATTCATCTTATTGTAAAAATCATCGATTGAGGCCTCACTCCAAGCTCCATAATTCAAGTCTGGTCTCGATAACCCAGGCTGGTTTTGAATTTCCAACAGGGAAATTTCCGGGAAATTGGGAAACAAGCTTGTTAGAAAATGTTGAACAACCAGTTACCTTTTGTTAAGAAAAACATTGTGAGAATTTGTTCACGGGATAAATAGAAAGTTGGAAAGTATGCAGTTTTTCCATACAGGAAAATAAAAAACTGTAGGTCTGATTTCAAAAATTTCTTTACCGAAAATTAAACCAATCTTTTCTCCAACGTTCATTCAAAGCATGTCTGCACCTAAAATGAACATTTCTTGGGGCTCACCGCATGTTGAAGCTTACACTACGGTTTTTTCCAATTCACGGAATGTGCAAAATTCATTCTGAAAAAATCACCGTCGGAAAACCGAAGCCGTGTCGATTTGGGAAGTGAGTCTACACGACGCCCAATCCAATTTATTTTCGATATCAGTTGGAATTATTCGAAGAAAGTCGATCCCTGAGTGGGACTGGGAATGAATTTTTGAGTGAAGTCCTGCATCAGAAGCGAGTCGTTCTGGTCAAAACCCGGATTAGAGGCTCTCTCGGGTGGCAACGGCTAGGAGAAATTCTGGCAATTCATAACGCCCTGATTGGAAAATGATGGAAAATCGCAACTGCAGACCTAATTAGACTCTTTTGTTGTGTTGCTTCCGGCCAAATTTGGCTTCAATCCATCGGATAGATTTTGAATAATTGAATGGTAAAGTTTTGAATTTTTGACATTTTTTAATATTTGACAGATGACAGACAGACACAAAATTTCAACAGTTTCGAAAATATTTTTTTGAGGGCTTTCAAATGACATATTGCAAGTCAAGCTCCGTGAAATTATGCTTCTGTCATTTTCTGGCAGTGACGCTTCTGTTTGACAGATGACAGCCAAAAACTGATGGGCTCATCCGACAGCAAAACCATATCTGCATGCCGAATTTCAAATCGATCATATCAACAGTTCGGCTGTTTTCTGGTAGATTACGAACAGACACAAATATTTTTCAAAAAAATCAAAATAGGGCTGAAAATCAGAAATCATCCCGAGGTAAGACATCACCCCCCATGAATTTTGTTTCTGAATCGAGAAATAAACATTTTTGAGAAAATGGGGTATCACGGAACTTCCATCAATTTGACACTGTTTGATGTGTCACCCTGTACAAACCTCATTTGACATATTTTGTATTTCGCAAAAGCAAGATCTGTTAGCCGAAGAATTGTGCTATCTACCAGTTGGAAGAAATCGAAAATCGCCCAAGCGAATTTGGAAATAATCAGTTTTGAAATTCGATGAAAATTTAGAGGGTGACTCGACTTTTGTTGCGTACTTTAGTTGGAATTGATGGATGAAGAGTGCAGAGAGCACTAGGGCCTCTTTTAGACCGGCTAGTCGACCATATCAGTTTGCCAACTGAACTTAAGAAGATTGACTGAAGGCACTAGTTTTCCAGGTACACGATTTCATGCTTCATAGAAGTTCCAGGAAGGGCACTGGGTCTCTGAAGTGACAAGATCAAAGAGCCTTCAAACTGGACAAGGACCTAGATTGCTAGTAAACTTTTGAAAGACTTCAAGGAAGCACTGGGGCTCCCAAGTGAAAAGACTAGGTTAAAATTAGAAAACGTCAAGGGTGACTTTTCTGCCTTTCAAATTTGTCGTGCGAACCCTCATTTTGTCGTGAATATACCCTTTTTTGCCGTCTATAGTAGGTCGTGAAAAGTATTTTTCAGTCGTTACTTTCACATTTTTTGTCGTTTTGATTCTGGCGTGACGTGTTTTCATTTTGTCATGCAGTAAACTTTTCCCCATTCAAAAAATTGAGCACAGGAATTTTTCTCCAAGTCTTTTGGCCCCTGGAATACTGGTTCGATGCAATAAAGACCAATAATCAGTTTTGCTGGTCCTTGTCTTTGCTATAGTAGGTTCACTTGTACTGTGACTCTAGTTGGCTGGGCAAATTTTCTACTTCAGCATTGTGGGCTTGCCGCCTTTTCACCCGGTGTGAATCTGACTTCTCTGGAAGTGAAGTTATATTTCTTATCAAATTGATATTGAAATCTTGGATAACTGACCTGGTCATAAGTGGACGTGCGACTAGGGGGCCGCAGAGCTGTATTACCGTCATGTAGACACCAAAAGAGCACGGCGCGGACGCAAATCTAAGTCATCTTGACGGCGGCCCATTCAGGGTCGACAAAAACTCGTCCCGGGAAGCCCCAAAATGAAAGCAAATTGCAAATTGAAGGTACTCACATCAATTTTGGTCCAATACGCAACTTTGAGCGGCTGGGTTTTTTGAAATTTGGTTTAATTTACTTTTTACACGTAAATTCTTTTGCCAATGACAGACTGCACGGCGATCCTTGTATCGCCTATAATTCTCCAGGGTTTGGCTTGCATTTTTGACTGGAAGAGGCGAAAGGGTTGATGATTGCATGGGGCCCCTTTTTTAGACGAAGGGCATTGTATAATCTTCAATTTGATTCATCGAAAGTTGAACCGGCTTCGAGAGGTTATAAATATTTTTCACAACTGTCAAATGTCAAGGCTCTTTTGATTTATTTGTTCATTGGCGAAAATTGAAAACTGGTCGAAAAATTGCTACATCTTCCAATAAAATGAAAAAAAGCGTCAGACATCACCTGCCGCAAAAATGTTCCGGCTATCTGCAGAGGGAATACGCAAAAAATGTGTTTCAAAACTCGTCCGGCCAGAGCAGCCAACTGCAAAATTTTGGGGATTTCCTATATTTCACATTTGGAAACTGAGAAACAGAATCTCACAGCCGACTAGAATCACGGTACAAGTAAACCTACTCTTATTGACTTGAGCTTGGATTTCCCAAGTTTCAACGCATGCCTTTCGGACTGCAGAATGCGCCTCCGTCGTCTGATGGATCGAATAAATTTGAGTCGAGCTTTTCTCCAGGAGATTGACCTACCCAAACAATGCAATTTACGACTTCATATTCATGAAGCACTTCCATGATTACTGGTCTAAGTTTAGAAGCCGGTTCTGTTTATTTTTTCGATCTAGTTTGTTTACATCGCCTGGGGGCGTATACCTGCCTTCCATTATCGCACGGTTTCGCAGAGAGGAAAATAAAAAGAGGAATAAAAAAAGGAAAATAGAAAAACCGCAGCAGAGCGGCGGCGACGGGCGGCTGTTCTCATGACGGTGATGGGTGAGAAGCAGTCACTTGTTTGTGACGTCGCTCCGCACAGTTTCTGCGGGGGCGCAAGCAAGCGAGCGGGCACGGCACGAGATCGCAGATAGCCGAGAAAATGCGCCAAGTGTGTCTGACGTGACCGCCATCATACAGCCGGCCGACGACGGAGGAGCCCTTTTCGATTAGCCCTTGCACGAAAACCAATCTATGTGTGGCATCCGAGATCCTTCGTAGTTTCGATCGCATGACTCGGGCTTTTGCCGCATGTTTTGCATCGTTCTGTTGACCAATTTCAAAAGTTGCATTTGTCTGACAAACGCCGTTTTCAAAATGCCCGTCCTCGATTTGGTAAAAAATTATATACCGCTCATTTGATCAGAATGTTTTGGAATTGAGTAGGACTTCTTAGATGTTTTGGAAGTACCTACATTTTTTCCAATTTGGCAAGCAGCATATAATTTTTCATTCAATCAATCGAGCAGTGACGAGGACTCAAAAGAGTTCATTGCATTCATTTTCATGTCAATTGATTGCAAATTATGAGCTTTCCCATGACCTTGGTCTTCTTGGTGGAAAAGAAAGATGTATGTATAATCCGGCATACATTTTCCAGTACTGTCATCTTTGAGAAGAGAACACTTTTCCAGGCAACGGCTGGAGCTCTGTCTTTCTTCAAGGATCTCTTTGAAACTGGACCACCCTCCACATGCCATTGCTTTGACTTTTGACGCTGACTTTTGGCATCGCCAAATGGGAGATTTGGGAATTTAAAACTCACGACAGCTCTTGAGCTTGGTGGATGGTATGGATTCACTTCAAGGGAAGTCAAAGAGCTGCAATAATAGATGTTGAGATGGGGAATAGTGTTTGTTTAGATGTTTAGAATAGGCCACTAGATATTATGTAGCGACGATATAGGACCTGTAACAGACAGTTGGAGAATAATTCTGAAATTCTAGAATGTTTCAAGATTTTCTAAGTTTGGGTGACAGCACAGTTCAAATGAAAAAATAGTGTCATCGCATAGCGACAAGGTGTATATTTGAGGATCCATGGAATCGTGTTGAAAACTGAAAGTAAACAAGCCCTCAACTATAGCTCCATATACCCCCGAATAGAGCGGAGTAGCTGAACGAATGAATCAGATGTTGTTGGACAAGGCCCGGTCAATGTTAGCCAAGCAGGCATGTGTGATTCATTGCACCCTGCCCAACAATTGCACTAGAAGTTAACAAATTTCCAGTTGAGCTTTGATTTGGATAGAGGTCAAAAGTCGCTAAGATGATGGTGTGGGCTCTGAAGCACATGTTCACATACCAAAAGCCAAGAGAAGAAAATTTGATGCAAGAAGTCATGGATGTGCAATGGCTGGATACTAAGACAATAGCTTTCGTGTACAGGATCCGGAAGATAGAAGAGTTATATTGGTTCGAGATGTAATTTTAGGAGAAACGGAATAAAGGTACAGGAAAGTACGTGATTCTAGACAGTGGCGCATTTATGGGGGTGGCATGGGGGGCATGTGCTCCCCCCATCGATCTGTGATGATAATAATAATAAGAAGAAGGTATACCGGCAAAAGAACAGGCGCGCTCCAATTATATTGAAAATTTAAAAATGTATACCTAATTTCGTGGTATATTACGTAATAACGTTCCACCCACCTACACAATAATTACTATTGGTCCAAATCTTTGCTGTTTATTGATAGATGGAGGCATTTTGTCTGCCTTTTGACCCACTTGGTCACAATGGAAGTGCTGAGAGTACTTTCTGACCACGGACGACACTCACGGCGCAGCACGCTCGTTTGATGGTCTTCACACGAGAGAATCTTCCTACTACTGTGGTTCAACGGGAGTGCTACCAGTACTTTCTGATCATGATGGGAGTGCTGAGAGAACTTTCTGACCACGGACGACACTCACGGCGCAGCACGCTCGTTTGATGGTCTTCACACGAGAGAATCTTCCTACTACTGCGTGGTTCAACGGGAGTGCTACCAGTACTTTCTGATCACGATGGGAGTGCTGAGAGTACTTTCTGACCACACGGACGACAGCTCACGGCGCAGCACGCTGGTTTGATGGTCTTCACACCACGAATCTTTCTACTACTGCGTGGTTTAACGGGAGTGCTACCAGTACCTTCTGATCACGATGGGGGTACTGAGAGTACTTTCTGATCAAGGACGACAGCTCACGGTGCAGCACGCTGGTTTGATGGTCTTCACACGACAAATTATTCTACCACTGTGGTTCAACGGGAGTGCTGTTAGTACTTTCTGATTGCGATGGGAGTGCTGAGGGTACTTTCTGACCACGGACTACAGCTCACGGCACAGCACGCTGGTTTGATGGTCTTCACTTGACGAATCTTTCTATTACTGTGGTTCAACGGAAATGCTACTAGAACCTTCTGATCGCGATTGGAGTGCTGAGAGTACTTTCTGACCACGGACGACAGCTCACGGCGCAGCACGCTGGTTTGATGGTCCTCACACAACATATCTTCCTACTACTGCGGTTCAACGGGAGTGCTACCAGTACAATCTGATCACGATGGAAGTGCTAAGAGTACTTTCTAACCATAGACGACAGCTCACGGCGCAGCACGCTGGTTTGATGGTCTGCACACGACGAATTTTCCCACTACTGTGTGGAATCGACCGGCTCAAGGGGGATGCTGTCGTCAAGTAACGGGAAGTTGAAAAAGTGTAGAAAATGACGGGAGATGTATGAGAGAAGAACACAAGAGAAACTGGGTATTTCCGACTGCAGATCATAGAAAAGAGAAGATTCAAGTCTATTCCGATGACGGAAACTTTCAGAGTACACCTACCGTGCCTTCAGAACGCTCGAAGATAGGTTTATTCACTTGTTTTGTTTTCTGTCAGTTAGACATCAATAATTATCATAACAATGCATGGAGTAATAACGTTCAGGGGAGTAAGGAAATGCACGTAGCGTGTGAGTCACTGTTATTGGGAGCTTGAGAGAGACGAAAGAGTAGTTACAACAATGTTGCCACAAGATATCCAGATGACCTGCGGCCGAGCTACCATGAGAGCCAGGTTCTAGCGAGACAACAAAGCGATGACCTGTAGAACAGGTGACGTGGTTTTGAGAGCTTCGAGGTATGCTGTCATACTTGATGAACCTGGCCGGGCTATTCTCCCCCATCGGAGTTGAATTGCTTTCAAGATTTCTTAATACTTCTGTTTACCATGTTACATATTACACTGATCAACTATCTCCTGTATCCATGCCTGGATCTTATGACAGAAAGGGATCCGCCCACAACAGATGTTTCCACTGTCGTGTCTTGAAAAAGAAGGGTATCTCGTGAGAAAAGATATCTTTTCTTACTTTGTCTTCTGATGAAATAATATACGTCTTCAACTATTGAGGTTGTTGATATTGTTGAATTACATTGGATCATGTTGTGGTATTTATTGTGATAAATAACTGATGATGATTCCATTGACCATGTTTATAATGTATGAACCCATGTACTGTGATTATCCACTGTTTCGTTTTATTGGTGATATTGATTGTTATTGATTTGTATGTCATGTGTTCTCCCTCTTCTTTCTGCAGCAGTGCTCGGCCACTGTTCTCGCCAATATCTTCTCTATTTTCCCCACAGATCCCTTGTCAATTTAGGTCACCGTAGAACTTACTTATAAACCTTCGTCTCTGTTTTACACTGCGCCAAGTGACTCACTGCGCTGAGCACTTGGTCTGCAGTATTCTTTCTCGCTAACAGGTTCCTCATCAATCTAGGTTAGTGGAACTGATATGATCTGTTCTAGCGAGAGATCTATCTCTCTCTCTCTCTCTCTCTCTCTCTCTCTCTCTCGTTTTTCTCTTGTTCTCTCTGCATCATTGGGAGGGTGGGTACTTGAATTGATATTGTATGTTTGCACATGAGTCGATATATTTGTCTTTGGAATAAAATTGTCCTGTGTTGATTTGAAGTCTCTGTGTTTCATTTCCAAGCCTTCACTTACCTATACTACCTTGGGTAACTACAACACAACGAAAGTCCTAAGAAACACTACTAGACGAACACGATTGGCCAACCTAAGTCCTCAACTCAAAGGGGACTCTTCTTATTCTTCTTTGGGGAATATTCATTTTTATAAGAGGGGTGGGTTGGGAGATTACATGTGCTTCAACGGGAATGCTACCAGTACCTTCTGATCACGATGGAAGTGCTGAGGGTACTTTCTGACCACGGATGAATCTGACAGTTCAGGACAGGTTGAGTACTCTTCGGAAGGAATCGCCGAGATGAACACTGCGTATAAGCGTCAAAGCTTTCGCCAGGTCGTACGTCTTCCTGTCTCAAGATGCGTTTTTACGTGAATAATCGAAGGCCTCTATGCCGAGAATTCCCGGGGTACGGAAGACTATCAAGAAAACTCCAGTTTTTGGAAATTGGAATTAAAATAATTGGTGGGCGCTTACCCAACTTCCTATGGATATTGTTGTAGGTAAGTATTGTAGTATAAACTGCCCCACAATAAAGTTGCCGCCACCAAAAAAAGGCTTGACTTTGACGGCCAATAACTTTCGATTACCGGAAGTGATTTCCATTCTGTTTGTTGCGTTTACTAGCCCAATATATCCACAATAGATCCTGTGATTGTGAATATCGAGAAACTGCATGTAATATTTATACAGGGTGATATGTAAAGAGGTGCAAAATTGCAACAACTTCTTCGAACCCCCATTTGCAAAAAAAATATGTTTTTCCAAATTCCAATGTGAAAATCATGAAGTGTGATGCATTGTCTTCAAACGGTTTTGGAATTATCGAGATTGGAGGTCTTACACAGAAGAAATGGCCATCTTTTGTTTTGTTTGCAATTATTATTTGTTTTGGATTGTTTTGGACAATCTGGATATCGTTCCTAAATCGGCCACACTCAAACAGATTATTTCAATAATTCTTACTCTAAGCGATTGCAAACAATAAGTGTTGCGTGACGTTGGGCTTCTATTTTATCACCATGGTGGATTGATGGTCTCTAATTTGTATCATTTTGTAAACAAACTTCGACAAATTGAACCAAATTCTCATATATTCAGTTGTTGTTCTGACGTGAGAACAAGAACAATTTTTGGAATTCCCTCGATTTAGTGAGAAACAACACCCAGCCTAGTTCAATTTCGGTTTCGAAAACTACACAGCTCTTAAATTCGAGATTTTTTTGATTTGGCACGCAGGGTACCTATCGTTTCATCCTCAATCGGACGCGAACATCGCACAAGCAGCTTGATTCCAATAATTTCCATACCAGGGGATTTCTCATACCTAGTAATTTTCCTTCAAAAGAATCTTCAAGAATTGTTTGAAGATTCACCTAATTTTTTCATCCTGTTTGCGGATAGGTACATAAAGACTGGATGATACCATAAGGGAAGCTTTTTGTTGTTATATATTTTGTGGCATATCCCATAACAAACATCTGCCGAAATCCCAATGTACACGCCGTCCAAGTCTAAGCCTACTACGATGCCGTACGCACGACAAAGCACATAAAATACCAAACTTTTTCGCTTTGGTAGTTGTTTTGTTGGTGTACCTACAACAGTATTAAAGCTTAGGTAGGTACGCTTCACCCCCAATGGTGTGTGGATGTGGGGATTATACGGGGCGTTTCTCACCTCAAAAACGAGATTAAAATGAACAGTCAATGCACGTCAGGTATAAAGAGGCACAACATGTTTTGTGTAATTGATATTAAGGTAATCTTATGGGAGACATAGGTGCATGCGAAAACTAGCATAAGGGTGAAAGTGACAGATCACCTAGGAGCTGATGGTGTGTTTTCAAGTTGTATATGAGTTAAAATGAAATTCTGTGAAGTGACTGTGTGCTGGTCAGTTGCACGTCTGAGAGGAAGAGTTCAGAAAGGGGCAATGGGCATACTTTTGATGGAACCTGATGTCAGTATTAAAAGCCCTTGTACTTCCAAAGGACTTCCAGGAATTTATATGTCATGTTGGACGTATACTGGGTGATGTATTGAAGAGATAAATTCAGGACACGTGTCGAAATCTCACCCGCACGTCACTAGACCAATGTATATCTATCTATAAATGATAATGGTTACAAATGTGGGGACGTTACTGCTTTTGATGATAACAACCTACAAAAAAAATACAACCTATATCACGTTACGTTTTATGTGTTTTGCTCGCGACGGGAGGGTGGTTATTACTGCACTGCGGTATAGCCCATTGTTCGTATCAAGGGATGATGTGGCAACGCATCGGTTATTTTTCTGATACAAAACGAATTGAAACGGCTGATACTTCTTGTACTATGCAGATTCAATAGAACCGGTGATTTCATATAGGTATGCATTAAAAAGGCGTTGAGTTTTAACCTCAGTTCAACCTCCAGATTTTTATCACAGCTTTACAGTGGCAGTGGCCGTCCAGAGCACAAGAGTGACCATTCATTTTTCAGGTCAATTATGTGGTTAGTACTTTCCGCGTGTACATATAACACACACCATACGGAAACACAACCCGCCACTTATCCCGTAAAATGGTCAACACATGTATTTTTAATGACCTCGTATATTTATTGGGCAATTAAAATAATCTGAGGGCGCTGTTAAAACGGGCCGTTAACTGTTGGTTAGGCCTGATGGGACATCAAAACAAATCAAGCTATATCGCTGCATGTGCCACGTTCCGTTATAAATCGAGTGTTTATTTTATTATCTAGGTACTCCTTTATCTGATATTTTCTTTCAAATATTGCAGGAATATACCGGATGATCAAAAACTTTCCTCCTCTAGGCAGGCTGTGGTCTGGTCATTGGCAGGCAAACGAAGCTGATTTTGGCCAGGCCGCAGCCTGCCTAAAGGAAGAAAGTTTTTGATCGTACGGTAGATACTCGTATTGATATTACCATTCAAAATCGGCTGAACTCGTTATTTCCAGCCATAATGTTGAATAGACATCTATTCCATAATTCTGAACAAATATACTATTTTGAAGAAAAACTGAATATTCATCTGATATGAATTTTCGTTTACCTCTAGATGTTCACTAAATATACCTAACGCAAGTAACCTTTTGCAGCGCTTGGTGGGTAGGTAATTTGCTATATTCGTACATATTTTTGAATTTTTGGTAGATATTTTCCCGATATTCAGTTGGCATGCTGTTAGATGCAAAGCTTGTTCTTGAATTTTCATTGCAATGACATAACACTCGTTTAATAATAATTTTCGTTATGCACCGCCCACCTCCAGAGGGCTTCGCGCGCGGTAAAGAGTGCTGTGGGAATATAGCGGGGAATTTCTCTTTATGCCGGCGTTTCACGGCAAGAGCTGATCCAGTCGTGGATGAGGAGTGTTTGCAGAGAAGCGGGAAGGAGCCGCGAAGGGGAAACGGAAGGGAAAAAAGGAAAATACCGAGGAGGAGGAAGAGGGGGACGAGAAGGGTGTCGGGGGAAAAAGAGTGCGGCCATCTCCACGGGCGATTTCTTCGAGACGCGCCGTCTGATTGGAGGAGAAAACTCTCATGGAAAATTGATTTTCGTGACGTCACACGCGAGCTGTTGCCGCCACCAGCCGCCTGTGCTGTAGCGCCGCCAAAAGATTCTCTCATATAGTGTGTACAAACTTTGTGGGTGCAAGGAATCTGATGTTATGTTCATACTTGTAATGATGTACAAGATTTTCGAATTGTTCCCATGTTATAAAGGCCTTGTAGGTCATTGCAAAACTCTAATTCACTACAATTACGACACTTTTCTTGATATTAAGTAGGTTTGTTTGTTCTCAATATAATGCAGAAAATTTAAAAGTTATTTGAGCTGTTTTAGGACTAATAAAACTATTTTTCATTGTATCATAAACAGACTGCGGCATGCAAACATTGATAACGAAATCGCCTTGCTTGTGTTCGTTTTAGTCAAAAATTATACCCGACTTCATAGTTTTGAGAAATCCATGTTTTGAAGGAAAAGAAAATAATGGACAATGATGCATCTCAATGAAAATCAACTCAACAATAATTTTTCGCTTCACCCAAAACAGCAGACGTGTCGCGTAGCGTTTTCTGCTGACCTAAACACGAAAAACGCGATGCGGATCTTGATCTTAACTTCGTATGATTCATCGTATTTGAGTTACCGTTACCTAATTTCATAGGTACTTGACAATTTCAAAAAATACTATATTCAAGCTCTTTAGAAGCGGAATAAATAAAGAAGTACCCGACGACACACTAGAAATCCGATTACATTTTCGAACTCCTGGATGAGTAGGCAACCAAACATACTCCCAATTTATTTCAACTTTTGAATGAAAATACTTGCCGCTTTTTGGAATTGCTTGGGCTTGTTCGATGATCATCTTGTGATTCTTGGGTCAAAATGCCACAAGTTGTGGCTTGTTATGCTTTTTTCTTCTTTGTTGAGTGTTGCGTCGACATATTAAAAGAGTTGAGTGCAAGTGAGGATAACTTATCGACCTCTATTTACTTACATCTTAAAAGTTGCTGAATAAGGGCTCCCTCTTATTTATCACAGTACTTCAATACCTCACGCTTGAATATTTAGCCAGATCATCTAAATTCTTGTCTCTCTGTAAACGGCGGGAGTCATAATTACTCCCGCCGTTTACCCGCGCTTTTTTCAATTTCTTCACGTTAACATTCAGAGAACTGGGCAGAAATCATGTTGCGTCAACACCTGCTTAGGTCATCACAACGCTTTGTTTCAATTAGACAGTTGGATTCCCCTGGTCCGTGCCAGTTCTGAGCTGACTGTTGGATGGCGGCCGAAGAGATGATCAGGATACCATTGCTGGATCACCCTGAGTCTCGCAGCAAGACGGTTCCGTGGGAGGCCAAGACACAGGACCGAGCTCGGATCCGACATCGACGTCGTGAGATAACGAAGCTTCACCTCGCACAGACCCAGTACGTTAGCCGCTTCATGGTCTTTTGCTTTATTTTATCGCAGGTGTCACAAGTACCTACCTTTAAACACATAAAAATGAGACTTGATTTCAAGATTTCCAAGAAAGAGTTGATCTTCCAATTCTACCAAAGAGCGGTCAAACTGATGATGTACGTAACTTGGTATTGGAGGAGTATTATTGTGCATATTGTGATGAAACAGTGTTTATATCGCAGTATAGTCCTGGAAATACTATTCTGCGATACACAAGAAGGGCGACGCAAAAGACTGCGGAAATTACAGAGGGATACGGATCAAGTGTGGTGGCAAAAATGTACGAAAGAATCTTGGAAGAGAGACTCAAGACTGAAATCGAACCACAAATGGTAGAAAGACAAAGTGGATTCAGAGAAGGAAGAAGCACGCAGGACCATATATTTACCATAAAGCAGCTGATCGGAAAAACAGGAAAGAGCAGAGAAGTATGTTTGGCTTTTTTGGATCTGGAGAAGGCGTTTGACAAAATTCCGAGAAATATTATATGGGACAGCTTGAGAAGAAGGGGCGTAGACATCAATCTAAGACAAAGTATCGAAAGCTTGTACAGAAACAATAAGAACTACATCAGAACGAACAATATGAGATCAGAAGAGTTCCCGGTAGAAGAAGGCTTGAAACCGGGTGAAGTACTCAGCGCGACACTATTCATAGTGGCAATGGACGACATCATAAAAGAAATAAGAGCAAGAGTACATCGAGTCAATGTAGTTTATTATAGAAAGCTGAGACCAGTCAAATTAACAAAGTGCGCATTTGCGGACGACCTGGCAATATGTGCGAGAGGAGAACAAACAGCTGAAAGACAATCTGAAACTATGGGAAGAAGAGCTGACAAAGTGGAAAATGGAAATCAACCCGGCAAAGACAAAAGTAATGGTGATAGGGAAGGAAAACAGAAGGATCGATATAGAAGTGTGTGGCAATAAACTGGAGCAAGTGGATAGTCACAAGTATTTGGGAGTGACCATACAAAGCAACGAAAAAATGGACGAAGAAATCAATGACAGAATCAATAGCGCAGCGATCATGTATCACGCACTTAGTAAGACATTTATAGGCAAGAAAGAGATGAGCAGTAAGACCAAGATGACGATGTACAAAACAATTTACAAACCCATCCTTATTCACGGCAGCGAAAGCTAGGTAATGAACAACAGTGCGAAGAGCAGAGTCCAGGCCATGGAGATGAAGTATTTGAGAAGAGTGAAAGGAGTTACAAGATTGAATAGAGTAAAAAACGAAGAAATCAGAGAGGAGTTAGAAGTTGGGCCTATATCAAAGTCGATAGAGAAACAGCAGCTGAAATGGTTCGGTCACCTGGTCAGGATGAACGAAGAAAGACCAGAAAAGGATGTTTTGGAAGCGAAGGCGTTGGGAGAGAGAACGAGGGGAAGGTCAAGGAAGACATGGGATCAAACGGTAGCGGAAACACTGAGAAGTAAAGGCTTGCGTTGGAACGAGGCAAAAGAGATGGCGTAGGATGAAGGACAATGGAGAGAATTTGTATATAACCGCTAATGAGAAGATGTTGCGTTGTTTTTAAGTTATTAGTTATTTTTGAAATGTATTATTTTTCACCTTCACACCAAATGGTGGAAAGATTTTTCTGATGAAAAACCTTCATTTTCCAGTTACTGTCAACACGTTCATTCTCATAATACGTAACGGATATAAAATAATATGATACGATAGGATGCCACGTAACTGAGAACTCAACCAAAGACTTCTTCTAATTATTGCTTTTTGTCTCAGTCAATTTCTCATAGCCCACTAGGCGAGGGCGCTCACATAACAGTAACACTTGTGGTGTAGGCAATATTTACAGGATCATCTTACGATATTCGCTGGAGACTTCGACGCAAGTACAAGACACACACCTGTACAATTGGCGGAGAAGCTGGATATTGATAACTTGTCGCAAAATTCTCAAGATATCACTGGACTGATCTAGAGGCCAGAGCCAGAGCCGGGGGTCGGATTAGGAGATAAAATTGTACCAGGAAATATAAGTTGACACATACCTTATGTGTCCACAAGCAAAGTGAGTGGGATGACGCCGCAATTTGCAACGGTTTGAACGACGCGGGGAAATGAAAGAAATAGAAAGGTTTTGATGAGGTTTTCATTTACGATAATCAGAGAAAAGGAATTCGGTCACTCAGATAATTTCCGCAAAGCCGAAACCTCGGTGTTGATTCACCCGCAGGGGTTGGCTCTACCGGTTACCATCTCCGCCGAGGTACGTTTTATCCTACAGCCCCAGACCATAAAATTAATAGCTTCAATATATCGCACGACCACGATCATCGCACGACCACAGGGAATTATCGTTGTTCTCCTCTTGGTTTCAAGTCATTCCACATCCTAGCCAGCTTGGTAGATTTGTTGTAACTCTTCAATTAGTAAGCGGCTCCTCGCCTTGTATCCGAATAGCTCACTCCTACACCTGACATTCTGCACAAATTAGGATCATCACAATTTCGACTTCATAAATGGAATGAGCTGGTGACTCGAAAAATTTGCGAGGCGCCCTCCCTCGATACAAATAACACATTTTTCATACCAACCTACTTCGTGCTTTTGTCATCAAGTGCAGGGTTCACTGGATTTCTGGTTACCAACCTCCGGACTGACGCACCACCCGAGTATTTGCCCATTAATTTTATCTGCGGAGACGATCGAGATTATAGGCATCAAATATCAAATCCCTCGGCGATTTTCCATCCCGTCGAGGGGCAAGAGGATGGGACTGATGAGCACGAGATCGACGGGCTTTGCATCCGGCAGTCGTCGCCCTGATCAAAGGTAAACAGATCCCGCGAGGCGTCGGAATCGAACACGCGTCGAACAATCACACGTGTCGGCAGTGTCAACAGTTACGACACCCCTAGCAACGGTCGCCCTCTCTCCGGCACAGAGAGATGGAGCTCCGGTCGGGACTTTGCAAGAGCGAGAGACGGCATTCACACAAGGACACACGCACACACAATCACACAATGCGGTAATTGGAGAAACCCGATAAATATTTAAACAGTTCTCTTGTTCTCTCAATCTGTACCCTGTCCCTGTAGCCATTGCCTGTATTCGGGAATTATTATGTATCCGCGGGATGCTGGATATTTCTTTGCTATAGGTGGGTATACCTTTTGCTATTACCCTTACCTACCTAGTACCAATGCTGCCGCCCTCAATTTTTGGCGATGATTGTTGTTTGCGAAACCTTACTCAGTTCTCCTGCTTGCCGGCGATGGTGGTGTAAACAAGTGTGTTTTTCTACGGCTTGGCTTTGACAAGCAATATTTAAGTAGCTATCAGAGAGGGTGAAGTGTACCCACCTAGCTATTTCAGAAATCAAACTGAACCGAACGAGTCCTAACCGACGGTGTTTTACCGTCTGTTTAGTTCAAATTCACATCATTATTCCACATTGTAGTTTATCGAGTTGCAACGGATTGTTTAAAAACACACGCTAGAAACCGTCGGGCTTTCATCTTTCGTTGCATAATATATTCTAAAATTTATTCATTCAACTTTTTTTGTGTTATCCTGAGTTCACCTGTGATGTTCCGTATCGTATATCACCTACATGACGTCTGCTTGAACCTTCAACCGACTCCCTTCAAAATTTCGAACAGCGTTATGTTTTGTAAGTCCTCCCCCCAACCTCGGTAATGTTTTTCCCAGGGAAAAACCGGGCAAAATTATCACAGTAAAGAGAGGGGATTCTAAATATCATATCTTCCAGCGTACCTCCAGGAGCTACAATGAATACTCCCTTCATTGAACAGAGATTAGAAGCTATCTAGGCAAGAGTCTGGCTTTGAGTTCTCTACAGTAGAAGAAATAAAAATATTGAAGGAAAGAAAAAAATAGAAACCTGAATTGAAAGAAGAAAGAAATTGCAAGGACGAGATGCACGTCAAAAAGGGAAACCAAAGATTTTACTCGAAATCTCCAACCACTTCGTCTTCGGAAACATTAGTTCGGTCCGGCTTCAAGTCCGTGACATGCCAGACTTCGGCTGGACGGCCACCCGGTCTCTCCAGTCGCACCGTCCACGGAGACAAAAGCTCTGTCATCCGAAATGGACCCACGAACTTGGGAGCCAACGTAGAGGAGAAGTATCGATCGGCATCAGACAACGGAAAGGTGCGATGCCACATCTTGTCTCCTACATTTTACTGTACATCACGCCTGCGTAGATCGTAGTGCTTTTTGCTACGCTGAAACGCTTCTGTCAAGTTTTGTCGGACTTTCTCGTAGATTCGGCGAAACTCCTCGGATTTAGGAATGGCCTGATCTGGCCGCGTCCAGCTGACACTGAACTTCTCCCCATGCACGCACATCGCACATCTGTCGGTCAATGTTGATGTAGTACGGTGTCATCAAAGTGCTGTCAGGTCGCGCGGTGCGGGGAGCACGAGCTACTTGATGCAAATAGCTTTCCCACTCACGATGATTTCCTCGAAAGTACGATGACAACATGACCTTCAGCGTGCGATGAGCCTGTTCGACAAGATTGGCTTGGGGACGGTGACTAGCGGTCCAAATCGCCTCCACTCCATACTAGGTCAAGAGACAATTATACACGTGAGACACGGAAGGCTTGCCATTCTCCGACACAACTTTGCGTGGGACTCCAAAGACAAAGAACATCTGGCTCTCAAGGATTCTATAGATAATTTGACTGTTGGCCTGTCGCATGGGAAAGAATAATGCGAAGCGACTGAAATAGTCCCTAACCAATAAGATGTAGATGTTGCCGAACATGGACCTCGGTAATGAGCCGCCGACGTCGATCGAAATCATTTCCCATGTACAGGTCACATCTGAAAGACCACAAAGAAGTCCCGCCAGAGCCTTCTGCTCGGGTTTCTGCGAATGGCAGACCTCACATCCTGTGATGAAGCGAGCTATGTCCACTCTCGTTTTAGGTCAATAATAGATCTGCGCTATGCGGTGGAAAGTTTTCTGGATGCCTAAGTGACCAGCTGTCGGTGGCGAGTGATTCTAGTGGACAATTTCACACCCATAGTTTTTCGAGACGACCCTCCCCCATGTTCTCCTTGCAGGGTCCACGCCATTTATATCTTCACAGCTCTTGTACAGCTGGTCGCCCCAAACTCGCCACAACGGATATTCCTTCGGATATTTCACCGTCCTCCTCCTCATTCGAAGGTACCATGGGTCTCGCACCTCGTCAAATATAACTGCCACAATCTCGACGGCAACTGGAACAATGCGGCTCAAAGTGTCAGGGACTCTGTTATCTTCACCTTTCCGATGGACCACGACATAACTATATTGTTGCAAGCGAACGCTTCATCGTGCGAGAGGTCTGTTTGGATCCTTCAGGTTGTTGAGTCAAGGGAGGGCAAAGTGATCTGTGACCACCGTGAAGTGCGTCGCCTCTATATATGGCCGCAGTTTCTCAATCGCCCACACAATCACGAGGCACTCCTTTTCAGTGGCACTATATCTCCGCTCCGCTGGTTGTAGTGATCTGCTGATATAGCTTGTGACGTGTTCTCCATCGGAATCCTTCTGTGTCAAGACCGCACCCAGGCCGAAGTCACTAGCGTCCGTTTGAATCTGGAAAGATTTAGTCAAGTCAGGCCGTGCCATGACCGGTGTCAAAATCAAGTGTTGCTTCAACTGGGTGAACGTTCGGTGACAGCCCAGAGTCCAAACGAACTTTATGTCTTCCCTTAACAGATTGGAAAGCGGAGCAACAAGGGAAGCAAAGTTTGGTACAAATCGGCGGTATCAGCCATACATTCCCAGGGTCCGACGAACTTCCTTAACTTCAGATAGTGGAGGCAATTCTACGACGGATTGCACCTTTTCCGGATCGACACGAAGACCATGAGTATCAACCAAGTAGCCCAGGTAGCGAAGTTCAAAGCGACAAAAATGACACTTGTCTGCTTATCGTTAATCCCGCTTTCATTAGACGGTTTAGGACTTCGCGAAGGATTCTCAAGTGGTTTTCAAAAGTCTCAGAAATCATTAGAACGTCATCTGGATAAACAAGTACTTGCTCCTCCAAACCTGAGCACTGGACTTGGTCTATCAGTCACTCTCACGTTGCGGGAGCGTTGTGGAGCCCGAACGGCATTCATTAGAATTGGTACAGACCTCGGCCTGGTACAGTGAAGGCGGTAATGGCCTGGAAATCTCGTTCAACCGGTACCTGCCAGTAGACACTTTTGATATCCAAACAAGATGGAGAACGGACTTTTCCCAACCGGGAAGATTGGAGAAATGTAGGGTAGGGGGTAGACATCTCTCTCTGTTACGGCATTCACCTTTCGGTAGTCCACGCAAAAACGATATACGCCAGGAGATTTCTTCACCATGACAATCGGTGATGCCCACGGCGACGACGACGGAACCACCACCCCTGCCTTCACCATCTTATCCAGTTCAGTGTTGACGTATTGTTGCAAGGCTGGCGATGAAGCGTAGTATCTTTGTTTGATTGGATCTGTTTTGCTCACGATCTTGTGTTCCACTAAAAAAGTGCATCCCAACTTTGCAGGTATGCCGAAGAAGACGTCAGACAGTAGAGAGTTCAGCCGCTCCTGCTGTTCTAGAGACAACATCGACGAATCAATAAGACCATGAAGTGAGTCGATCGTGGCCACGCGTACTCCACAGGCTACAGTACTCCACTCGTTTTGGGAGAGATCTAGGACAACTTTCACCTGGCTTAGGAAATCTGCCCCAAGGATCAGGTCGTGGGCCAGGGTGGGTACCATGACGATCTCAAAAATCTTTTCCAGTCCAATCTTGTCCAAGTCCAACAAGAGCTCTGAATATTCCCTCCGCCCGAACGTGGACTCTCTGGACATGCGCAACCCGATGTGTTCCAACGCGACGACACCACTCGGGTCTACATAAGCCTTGAAGGCTCCAGTGTCCACCAGTCTTATGAAATTCACTTTAGCAATGGGCATGCTCCCATGCTGACGTCATCAAAGATCTTGCCAATCATCTCCGCAAGTTACCTCATCCGTCACACTCCTTTTAGGTGATCAAAGTTCTTGGTCTCTTTTGGGATCCTGGTTCCGATTGTTTTCGTCACTCTGTAATTTTTGGCCCTGTTGCTCCTACCAAACGCAGTGCTATTTCTCTGATAGCAAGAACGTTTGATGTTGATAGGTATTTGAGTCCTGTTGTCTTTTACTTCAAGTACCTTATTCAACTCCTGTGGTTGGCTAAAATTGACTGGGATGATCCTCTTCCTCCCGGCCTTCACGATACTTGGAAGGTTATGTACGATGAATTGTCGCTACTGTCGGAGCTTCGTATGCCTCGTTGAATTTTTACACCCTCGTAACAGAAGGTTCAGTTGATTGGATTTGCTGACGCTTCGACTAAAGAAACATCTGATGCTGTCCTTTATCGGCGTATTCTATCTGGTAATGACATTACTTGTCATCTCATCGAGGCCAAAACTCTAGTTGCTTCTTTGAAGACTTCGACGATTCCTCGACTTGAGTTGAACGCGGCTGTTCTTTCCACTCGTCTTGTTAAGTCGGTGAAGTTCATCATCACTTCTCTCCAAGTTTCAGACATCATCTTGTTCAGTTACTCCACCACAGCTCTGGCTTGGATTCGGACTCCACCGCTTTCTCTGAAGACTTCCGTGTCTAATCGTGTGGTGGGAATTCATGATAATTCTCCGAAAGCTACTTGGCGTTACGTTCCGACTCATTTAAATTCTGCTGATTGCGTCACTCGTAGCCGGCTCCCCTCTCAGCTGTTAAACTTTTCACTTGTGGTGGGATGTTTTTTTTTGTGTCAGGATGACTCTCATTGACCTTCTTCCATCGTTCTGCCAGAGGTTATACCTGAGTTAAAAGAAGCTCACCACGTTTTTGTAGTTCGTGATTCTTCCCCTCCACCTCTAAAAGACTTGATCGTCTGTCATTCTTTGCTTTTGAAGGTCCAAAGAGTAATCACGTATATTCTACGCTCCATCCAAAATTGCCGTGTGATCCGTGCTCAGCGACAATTTGGTTCCGTCACTCCCAAAGATTATCAGCAAGCACTTTTGACTATCATCAAGCAGACTCAAGAGCACCATTTTCCTGGAAAAATCGGGTATCTCAATCGAGATCAGCCTTGGAAAACCAAGCTGCGAAACTTGTCCCAGTTTCTTTCAGCCCAGGGTTATGTCATGATGAAGGATCGCCTCAAAAACTCTCCTCTTTCTCGTCTCTCTCGTCATCCGTATATAATTCCGCGTGATTATCATTCGGCAGTCCTCTTGATCGATCATTTTCATCGTGTCACTTTGCATGAGGGTCCTAGACTCATCACATTGCCATCCATCGGCAGTTTTGGATGCCTTCCTTGCGCAGTTTGATCCGAAAACGTATTTTTCGCTGCTTGCGTTGTTACAGGGTTTGAACTGAACCTTCTCTACCTCTGATGGCTAAACTTTCGTCGTATCGGTTTGATCAAACTCGTTGTTTTGTCCATACCGGCTTGGATTTTGGTGGACCCTTCTTGCTGAAAAATGGCTTCCGTCGATATTCAAAATTGTTGGGAGGCTACGTAGCTCTGTTGGTTTGTATGGCAACAAAAGCCATTTATCCCAAACTCGTTCATTCCCCATCTTCGAAGTCGTGTTTGGCAGCTTTAGATCGATTTTTTCTTTTACCGTGGAATTTCCTCCAACCTTTATTCAGACCAAGTTGCAATTTTCGAGGTGCGGCTCGTCATTTGGATAAAGTGTACACGTTCTTGGAGCGGTCCACCCCTGAGACATACGACTCTTTAGCTCAACGTCACGTCGAATTGAATTTCAATACTACTTATGCTCAAAATTTTGGTGGTTTGTGGGAGGCTGGGATGAAATCTGCCAAACATCACATGAAGGGTTGTAGGAGAACAGCACTATACCTTCGAAAATTCCAAACTCTTTTGACCAAAGCTGAGGCCATTCTCAACTCACGGCAGTTGTGCTCTTTGTCATCGATTCCAGATGATGGTGTCGATTATTTGACACCTGGTCATTTTTCAACCGAAGCTTGTCTTTTATCGCCTCCTGAGATAAACCTCACGGAAGAGTCGTCGAATCTTTTCAACCGCTGGCACTTAGTTGCTCGTGCCTCCCAATCCTTTTGGAAGGCCTGGAGTTGAGGGTACTTGCACTCTTTGATTCGACGCCCCAAAGGGACTACATCACGTCTAAACATCCAAGAAGGTGATTTGATTTTTGTTTTCTAACCGTCGTCTCGGTTGGCCGCTTGGCAGAGTAATACGAATTTTTCCCGGTGATGACAATGTCGTGCGGGTAGCTGCAGTTCGACTTGGCAAGGCAACTTTGACGCGCCCGGTGAACAAGTCAATTGCCCTACCTCGTGGAGATTGAGGAACCAATTTCAGTTTTCTCAATTTCACTTACGAGTATATTTCATTTCAAAATCTCTCAATTTTGGGTGGGGGGTTTATGTTTAGTTCGAATTCAAATATTCCACATTGTAGTTTATCGAGTTGACAACGGATTGTTTTTGTTTTTAATTCGGTTGTCAAGTGAACAGAGTTGCAGGAACACACGCCAGAAATCATCGGATTTTTTTGTTGTTGCATAATATGTTCTAAATCTATTCATTTAACCTTTTTTGTGTTATTGTGAGTCTACTTGTGATTTGCCCGTTTGTATCGTATACAGGGTGTTCCGTGATCTATGTGACAAACTTTTACACTGGATAGAGGACTCCAAAATGAGTTGAGACCAATAAGAGAGAAAAAAAATTGACCATTGGCTACGGAAATACAGGGTGATTTGTACTTTTAGTCACAATTCTCAAAGTGCAATATTTTTGCAACGGTTCTATATAATCGATTAAAATTCCCATGCTACATTCTCGCACTGATACTCCATGAAAAGCCATGACAAGTTGAAGAAAATTCCTGGACCGGACTAAAAAAACTTTATTTAGGTTTTCGTGTCCAAAAGTACCTTTTTGGGCAAAATTCAGAAAAATAATTACCATATTCATGAAGCTGAGGAGAAACTATACACAAATGGCTTTCCAATTCTAACGGCACACTCGAGGTTTTCGAGCAAAAAAATTGAAAAACAGCTTATGCACTGGAGGTAAAACTTTCACCGGGCATTGAAATCAAAATATTTAGTTCAATATGATCCATACTATTATTTCAGTTCCATCATTTTTGTGAACTGGCTGTACGTGGAGCTCATATTGAATGAAGTAGGGAAAAATTCAGAATCAGAAATAGTGAAATTTTGATTTTCTTGTTTTCCTCTCACTGAAAACAATTATTTCTTCAACTTGGAGGAAAATTATTGTCGGATTAGGAGACTTCAGAAAAAATACTGAAAGAATCATCAGTATATTCCTTTGGCACCATTTTACTCTTCATGAAAAATTACAATTAGACTAGTAAGGGGTGTTAAAAAATTGACTGAAAAGCTAATGAAATGTGACAACATTTCATCGAATTAATAGAACGCTTTACATTATTTTTTTTATCGGTTTCTTTGTCTTTCTCTAAGTATACTGTGGCGCTTTTCTTGAGGAAACAGGACGAAATAAAACTATTTTTTTATTTTAGTCGTATAACGCAACGTTTCGCCCTAATTTAGGGCTTCATCAGGCTGAAAATGAGCATACAGATTAACAATCACAAACAAGATGTGGAAGGGCTTACCAAAATACAAAATTGCAAATTCAAAGGCATAATATGGAGATAGAGACGAGAGAACCAATGTACATAATTTGGCCGAGGTGTACTAGCCGTTTGGTAGTTTTTATTATAAAAAGCAAGATAACATACGAGTTTTCCGCTCTCTCTCTCCTCACACAATGTCCCTTTCCAACATATAACAATTGAAAACAATCAATACTGATTCCAAGACGTCGACAGGAACAATCAACCACAACCAACAACTAGAAAAAATCAGCAAAATTAACCTTATGGATTAAACCTACGTAAACCTTACTCAACTTGCCAATATCAGTCCGAAAATTAATGCTATTTTTGAATTTATTAATAAAAACCATTCCCAAGACCAACCCTTCATGCAAATTAGATCCAAAGTCCAAGATCTGGGCATCCTCAAACCGAAAGCTATGTCCCGTGTTTTTCACATGGTCAACTAATGCGGTCTGGATACCATCTGGATTAGTAATATGAGTACGACCCAATGAAGAACTATGTAAAATAGAATTGACTAGATTCGAAAGATAGTTATTTTCTTTAGCAATCTTCAATATAAAATCAAAATTTCTTTGATAGAACTTTTTGTGGGCTTAATTTAAGTGTTTTTTGCTTCAACATCTTGATAATATCGATTTTCTGCCCCATGGTATGACTAGAATTGGAATTGAGTGTTCTATCTGATGAGGAGGGTTTCCTATACCAATAAGTGAACAACTTTCCGTCGGGGTTGCGGATCACCGAAGTGTCCAAAAAAGGGATGCAACTATTATTCTTCTTTTCAATTGTGAATTTTTAAGGAGGGTGGTAGCCATTGAAAGCTTCTAAGATGGTGTCAATCTGACACTCCGGAATGGAGGTGAGATATCATCCACGTAGCAAAGTAAAAAGGGGGTTTGGAAAGGTAACCTAGGCAGAATGGTGGTTAGTAAATATGCATTGCCAGATTGGCCAAAATAGGAGAGATAGGGGAACTTATGGCTGTGCCAAAAACTTGGGAATGAAATTTATTGTCAATAGGGTCCTTGCATGAGTTTTATTTTGAGACGATTACCTCATAAAATCATTAAAAACGTCATCCACAATAATTTCCGCCCAAAACAAATTTTTTTTTAAATTTCCTCATTCTTTAAATGAAGATCAAAGTTTGAATTTTTTTTTTCGCGCCAAAAACGCGGTCGCTTCTACAATGACCTTGATTGCTCACAATGACGTCATCGCGAGAGTTCTATTTTTTGTTTGCAAGTTTTTTTTCTTTTCGAGGTTGCAGCCCTGCGCCCTGAAACCCCGCGAAATTTCAAATCGTCATTATTTTACCCAAGGAGACTATTTAAGCTATTAACTTGCTATTAGCCTAAATCAGTCCCGAAAAATTCAAAATCATTGCATTTTCATTCTATATTTTTATCACCACAGTACCTGATTAAATTATAACAAATTGTCTATTAACGAAACAATCAAATAAATAAATTATGTATCAACAAAATGTTGAACTTCCCTTTAGTCTTACGACCATTTTTCTTATCTTGCTTGTGTGATTATCATTCCGCCTTCTGCACTACCAAAGAATACCAAACATAGCAATGACGGATCTTCTATTATACAATTTGTTTCACGGTTTTTGCAGATAAACCAAGAGAAATCTTCTTTTGCTCTCATGTAGAAGTAGAATCTTGCGTTTTTTTTCTAGTTCTGCTCTAACGTCACATAGGTATACCTTCTGGTACGGAATCACTTCAAAAAATTGCAGGATGCTGGACCAAAACAATAACTATTTTATAGCAACGCGATCATCGGACACTTCAAACTGGTCATCTGGTCCATTCCTTTTTCATGTTAAGAAAGGATGTGCATCAGAACTGGGAATCGAAAATAGTAGTGACGTTATTATAGGTGTGCTCTGCTTGGTATGCATGATGCCAGGGTATTCAGATTGCTGTTGCAGGTCTGGTATATCGTCGGCCTGGTATAACATCCGTTTTTATGAATGATGATTGATGGCAAGATCGCTAGAACAAGCTGGTGTGTTCTTTCTTCTCATAATTTCATACAAAAATTGGTTTGCTGAGCTCGAGGGTGAGCTCAATCAAAATTTCATTTGTTGAACTTGTAACAGCTGCGATTGATTTGCCACTAGATGTATCTGTAGGTACGGTCCTCGATCCTAAGGTATTTAACAAAGACAATCTTCATTTAGCGCCCTAGCTGTGGATAAGTAGTGGCCCCATTTTCCTCCACATATTTCCAGATCAATGCAGTCGTTCTAATGGACACATCAGATATAGCTTTTGCAACAGAAGGAGACGACTTCTTTTTAAAGTACCTGTGAAAAAAAAAAATAGAAATATTTTATTATTGAGTTCTTACGTAAAACAAACAATTTCACCATGAAGCTCATTTTTAGCCTTTGTCAAATTTCAGTAACAGTAGAAGTGACCAATTTCGCAAGTAGTAAAATGGATTTCAAAAATTTTTTCTATCAATTTTGAAAAAGTGCTTGATATCAGTTTCCGAGAAAAAAATCTGCTCAGGAGGCGAGTGCAAAAAAACAGCAGATTCTTTCGGCATGTGATACAAGATCCTGATGAAATACTGACCCAAACTGAAATCGACCGGCTCTTTAGCCTATAAAGAATTGAATGTAAAACATGGTGAGCTTTGGTAATACACCTGAAAAGGGGAGGCGGTCGTCAAGGAACAAAAAGTTGGGAAAGGTGGAGAAAAAGTCGGCAGATGTCTAAGAGAAAAACACAAGAAAAACTGGGTATTTCCTGCTCCAGATCATAGAAAAGAGAAGATTCAAGTCTCTTCCGATGTTGACGACTTCCCGAGTATAGCTGCCGTGCCTTCAGAACGCTCGAAGATAAGTTATTCAGCTCCTTTGTTGCCTGTCAGTTAGACATTATTAATTGTAACAATTAGCGGGATAATCACATTCAGGGGAGTAAAGGGAATACACGTAGCCTGTAGCGTAGGTCACTGTTGTTGGGGTTTTGATAGAGACGAAAGAGTAGAACGATGTCGCCACAAGATATCCAGATGAACTGGGACCGAGCTACCACGAGAGCCAGGGTCTGGCGAGACAACAAAGCGATGACCTGTAGAACAGGTGACGTGGGTTTGAGAGCTCCGAGGTATACTGTCATACTTGATGTACCTGGTCGGGCTATTCTCCTCCATCTGAGTTGAATTGCTTTAATGATTTCTTCATACTTCTGTTTACCATGTTACATATTACACTGATCAACTGTCTTCTGTATCCATGCCTGGATCTTATGAGAGAAAGGAATCTGTACACAACAGATGTTTTTCTTATTGTCGTGTCTTGTGAAAGAAGGGTATCTCGTGAGAGAACATATCTTTCCTTACTTTGTTATCTGATGAAATAATATACGTCTTTAACTGTTGAGACCTGGTTGTTGATATTGTTGATTTACATTGAATCATGTTGTGGAATTTATTGTGATAAATAACTGATGATGATTCCATTGACCATGTTCATTATGTATGAACCCATGTACTGTGATTATTCCTAGGATTATTCACAGTTTCGTTTTATTGGTAATATTGATTGTTATTGATTTGTATGTCATGTGTTCTCCCTCTTCTTTCGGCAGCAGTGCTCGGCCACTGTCTTTGCCAAAATCTTATCTATTTCCCTACAGATCCCTCGTCAATTTAGGTCACCGTAGAACTTACTAATAAACCTTTGTCTCTCTTTCACACTGTCCCAAGTGGCTACACTGCGCTGAGCACTTGGTCTGCAGTATTCTTTCCCGCTAACAGGTTCCTCAACAATCTAGGTTACTGGAACTGATATGATCTGTTCTAGCGAGAGCGATACTCTCTCTCGTCTTTCTCTTGTTCTCTCTGCATCAGTGACTTACACACTGCATTTCAAATAGTGGGAGGGTGGGGTAATTGAATTGATATTGCATGATTGCACATAAATCGATATATTTGTCTTTGGAATAAAATTGTTCTTTGTTGATTTTGAAGTCTCTGCGTTTCATTTCCAAGCCTTCACTTACCTGTACTACTTTGGGTAACTACGGAACAACTGAAGTCTTAACGAACACTACTAGACAAACAAGTTTAGACAAATCTGTGTTTTCATTCACAATCCTTTCAGTAAATCACCAACCACCGAAAGATTACAAAACATACTTTAAATTGCGATTTCCGGGCACCGCACAGACACCTCAAAGGTAACAGTGGCTCCAAAAATCTCTCTTCATTCCTGCATCCACGTTTGGCTGCACTTCCCTGCAGTAATGCAGATAAGTCTTGCATTTTTCTGAGATAACCTGGATAAAACTTCGAAATCTTCTGGCGACATGGGGGCGAGCATGGTGTTGGGAGAGTACCATTGATTTCATGTGAAGATAGCACAGAGGAATTTCAGACGCCACCAACCGCAGCCTCCCAGCATCCTCGTGGATGGCTACAAAAAAAATTGTTTAAGTTGAGTACATTAGAAAACACAGGATTATGCCATGACAAGTGCTATGTACCCGCCATATGGAAAACTAACTGCGTTATTTTATAAACTGCTAATTCACTTGTAGCCAACCCACAACAGAGGCAGACTTCAGATGTTTTCCATATTATTAATCTAAATATTAAGTTGGACCTTGAACTTTGCGTTTCCCCATTTCGTGTTCTCTGTGCAGTCTAATGAGTAAATTGCTGAAAAAATTTGTACGAAAGAGGTCAGCCCCTAGTTTCCCTGCTGAGTTTCTTAACAGTTTCCCCAGGCTCTTTCAGTCTTTTTTCATAGACCCTCCGAGTTCCAAGCAGTTCACCTGGCGAGTGCCAATAGAAGAGTTCTCCTTGAGATCCTTCAACTTGTACAGAAGGGGTCCCTAGCAATTTAGCATTGGATTTATCCCTCAACGGAGTCATGTCTGGAATGCCACCATGTGTCATAGCCAGAGTAATATGGCTACAATCTATTTCCCATCGTCTGCTCCTATTTATCACATGAAGCGGTTCAGGCTAAGTCATTAAGCTAGGTTCAATTCACAAGAAAGAGAATAAACGACCTTCACCTTTTTCGTTTTTCTTTGTGCATTCCAAGGCTTAATCGTGTTGAAAGCAAGGGTCCATACTCCATAACTTCTCGCAGATTTCATTCCTGCAAAAGATCAGTAATGATTGTGCTATTATTTAAAACAATTCCTCGTCTTTACCTCTTCAACCGTGGATGTTCGAACCGGCCAACCCATCAACGTTCAAACCAATCCAACGGCACGCCACAACATACATAAAATAATGACTCGATCACCTCTCTTCAAGACTCCGGCAGATTGTCCAAGTCCATAGGAATGACGCTGTCTCACCTTGTTCTTGTTCAAAAAATCACTTTGTGAAAAATGATCTCCACACTCTATGTCTCCACAAACAACGAAGGACGGTTAATATCTACTACCATTTACTACGTAGCGTCACTTGTCTGGCAAATATTCTTCCATTTCCGTCGCAATTGGGGGTCCCTGGCGGAGCGAAAGAAAGTTTTGTTCGTTGCCTCCATAGCATAGCTGTTCCTTCCGGGGAACTCTTCTCTTATTGTCCTCCATGTAGCCCTATAGCTAAACAAAACAGACCTATTTCAATTTTGGGATGTAGTGCCTGTGTCAGCCAACCTTTACCTGTTAATATTGCACTTATTTCCGTACACAGGACACCAGAATACACCACTGGAATACACCCACTTTTACTGTTACATCTTACAAAAAACTGACCTCACGGAAAGCCGCCGCGCCATAGTTAATGGAAGTATGAAAGCCGCGAAAATGCGCCGTCGCCTTTCCTCACGTGTCAAGGCGATCTCCAAGCTCGTGCTGCGCGCTTTTCAACCTGAACTGAGTTTCAACCTCACAGACGTCTGAGACGGTGACAGTTGGATTATGTCAAACATTTAAAATTCGTAGTCGCAATCTGTTAGTGTAAAATCAAGTAGCCCCGTCCGGTGCATAATGACGTCATCCCGCAGGTGACAGATGGGTGCATGGAAGTTGCATACCTAACAGTTTTTGTGTTTTAAATTTACAAAATAAAATAAACTATCATGAATTTCGAAAAACCGTTCAGTCTATGGTGCTATTTGGCTACCAAAGCATCATTGGAGGCAATAAAAAAAAATCGTGCAAGGACCCTATTGTGAAGTAATTTGAATCGAAAAGGAAGGAGATGATCTCCTTGAAGAATGCTGTTTCTAAGTTAGTGATTCGGAAATATCAGACCAATATTTGTTTATTAGGGCCATAACGAGCTCTGACCAACATTTGTGGAAAGGGAAGTGGCATCCAAGGAAATAAGAATGTAACCATCAGGAATGGTAACAGCACCAATTTTCTGGACAAATGAAAAGGAATTGGCAGTGTAATATGTAAAAAGGTCAAGCAAATTATCAAGAATTTTCATCATATACTTAGAGATCCTGAACGTCGGGGAGCCTATACATGATACAATTGGTCTGAGAAGACTATGTTCTAGTGGATCTTAGGTAAACCATATATTTTAGGTTGCAAGCCATTATGTGACAATAAGGAGTTGTAGTTAACTTCATCTATGATGTCAAGAGCTAGCAGTTTCTTAACAATTGCGTGAGTTTTCTTTTCGCTGGTATTAGTTGGATTCTAGGTATTAACTATTCTTATGAATGCGCCCATTGGTCACTGCTTATCTTAGTCTGGATTTGGCAGCCATCTTGTGGCGGGAAATATCAATTTAAATTAAGAATAAATCAGTCTGAGTGAACATTCAAATTTGATAGCATGAGAGCGAAAAACGTGTGTAGGTTTTGTTTTATTATCTGCCGGTGGATTGAATTGATTGAAAGATCGATCTTTCTTCCTAAAAACACAAAAAAAAGTGACTGATTGAAAAAAAAAATAACACTTCATCTTTGTGAAAATTTTGACTACGCCATTGTGCAACAAACTTCAAATGCCTTTTCTCACATGTGGTGTGGAATGGTAAAGGATTCCTTAATAGGACCACCCTTATTCTGAGGCTGACTGATTTGAAAATGTATCTAGATTTCCTCTAGAACGTTAATTGAGTGCAATCTACTCTAAAATTGATGACTTGCATCATGATGGCCTACAGATAACACCTAATCATCATCTTGGGTTCATTTATTCAACAATGAATAAAATAAAGTTCTCCAACAATAACAAATTATTGCTGATTTTTCTTATTTGTTAATCATTACAAACCTCAGAAACGCATGCGCAAATGTTATGAATCAGTTAAAAACTATCTCACTGACAAAAATTCAGGAAAAATAATACAAAAACTCTAGCTAATAGCTTGATTGAGGAGCAAAAACAATTGATCAGAATTTCAATTAGTACAACCCTGTTTCTTCTTAATTATGCTTTTTCCCAGGCGCTATGTTGTCTAAGTAGAAGATTTGATGGAACTGGAGTATTTATGTAGATCGTATCGAAATTGTTCAATTTTTATGCCCGGTAAAAGTTTCACCTCTAGTGCATAAGCTTTTTTTTAATTTTTTTGCCCGGAAACCTCAAGTGTGCCGTGAGACTTGAAGAGTCACTTGGGTAGAGTTTCTTCTCAGCTTTATGAATATGGTAACCGTTTTTTCGAATTTTGCTCAAAAAGTTGATTTTGGACACAAGAAACTGAATACATTCTTTTTCAGTCCAGCCCTGGAATTTTCTTCTACCTATTGCTATGGCTTTCTATAAAGTATCAGTGAGGGAATGTAACAAGAAAATTTCAATCGATTATACGAAACCGTTGCAAAAATATTGCACTTTGAAAATTGTGACTAATAGTACAAAACACCCTGTATCTTCGTAGCCAATGGCCAAATATTTTTTCCTCTTGTTGGTCTCAACTTATCTTGGAGTCCTCTATCTAGTGTTGAAGTCTGTCACATAGATCACGGAGCACCCTGTATTACCTACATGACGTCAGCTAGAACCCCACAACAGAAGTCGATTCCCTTCAAGATTTCGAACAGCGTTATGTAAGTGCCTACCCTAAATTTTATTCCCTGGTCAAACTCAGCGTATATCCCTCCAGGGCCGTTCCTATGGGCTTGAGCGCCCGTGTGCAAAGCTTCTAGTCTGCGCCTCCCTCCCCCCTCTCCCATTTCATACCAAAAAGATGGAAGAATTCAGAATCCATGTCACTGTTCTTTTTTTTCACAAAAGCAATATAACACTACACAATTTCTTGTACGGTTGCGGCCATTATAAAGTGGACGACAATACTGCCGTCATAAGAAAAAAGGCAGTAACTACATATTTTCACGAAATTGACTTTTTAGCATTTTTAAAATCTACACAAAATTTTACATCGATTTTCACACCTAGATTCCAAAAAGAAAAATTCCAAAGCGACCAAATTCGATTTTGAAAATAGCAGTGAAACAACGACAAAACGGTTTTATGCGTTTTTCTCGTAATCTTCTAAAATGTAGTTACTGCCTTTTTCCTTATGACGGCAGAATAGCTGTATTCATTTTACACGAAGTCTCAGATAATAGCTGCGTGCCTTTTATCATCTGAACTGAGAATTCTCACTTCAATTGCTAGTTGTGTCTCTCTCCCTCTCATGCAATTCTCGCTCTTTCTCTCTCTAACTGAGGTGAGATTATCTGAAATTTCGTGTAAAAGGAATGCAGCTATTCTCACCTCAGTTAGAGAGAGAAAAAGCGAGAATTGCATGGGAGGAAGAGAGACACAACTAGCAATTGAAGTGAGAATTCTCAGTTCAGATTATAAAAGGAACGCAGCTAATGTTAACAAGTTGGCTTGCTGTCATGCGACGTTCAGGCCAGAATCCTACAAAATAAGTCAACTGTCGTCTACTTTAGAAAAGCCGCAACGGTACAATGGGATGTTTTCCTGACAGGTTCTCAATAGATGTCCCTGATAGTTTCTAAGGGGCTGAGAAACATTCAATTATCATAAATAGAAAGCACTTCGGCGAAGTGTTGAATTCAAAATTAGGTCGAAAAAAAAATTGTTTTATTCAATTGATTTTTTTTTTAATTTTTTTCAGTCGGTCGAATTCTTGCGCCCCTCGCAAAGTGCGCCTGCGTGCGTTGCACGCCTTGAACGCCTTGTTAGGAACGGCCCTGTCCCTCACCGTCTGACTGCAGTTTGTGGGTGTTTACACTACATGGCTCGTCCATCTTTTGATATTCTATAGTTCAACAGGACGTAGCCTTGACACTTACTTCTTCGTAAGGCTTTGCACCTTATAGTGTAAGGTGTAAGGTGTAAGGCTCGTCGTCTTAATAACGCTGAAAATCCACTCCCTTTATGATTCACCACACTTAATAGTCCGATAATTTCTTTCACACTTTACACCTTTGAACTAACACTTTCATGTAGCTGTTAGCTATTGTATATGGCCAACTCAAAATTCATCGCCAACTCTAAGCAGTGAGAAACCACTAAATTTTGATCTAAACTAGATAACGACAGAATACCAAATTGGATCGAATTCATGCAGAAGCTTCGGCTGCAGTAGGTATACCTATCCGTTTAAAAACACGGTGAATGGTCTAGAGCGTTGCTTCCCTTATCTGCCCATTTCGATCTCGGCCGAATAACAAGTGGCACATCGCGATCCAAACAAATTAAAAAATTCACACCACATAAATCACTCTACTATAGGCAGAGGTACGTACCACACTCTGAATCGACTGGACTCTATCTTCGATTCATATCTCTCCCAGCAGAACAAAAAACAGGAGGAGCTCTTTCACAGGAGAAATGAATGAGAGAAAACGAATTTAGCAACGAACAACAACAGCAACAATACCAATACCTCGGCATATAACTAGTTTTTAGGTCCAAAGATGCCGCGCGCCAGTTATAATTGGAGCATATGCTTGGCGTGTCATACCCAGCTGGATTTATGGGTCTAGAATGACTCCGCTAATTTTTCCTTCGTTACACGTTCCAACACGCCATTAATTTTTCTTGATCTGCACTAGGGCGCGAAATTTGTGTGCATGCACGCAATCAGGAACACGGTAGCAAATGCAACCGGTAATACACTTTTTCTTCACTGCAAGAAAGTGCTGTAAATCACTCATTGTTCACGCATAAGTTTTCACAGAGTATGGAAACTGCTACGTTATATTTCGGGCTTTCAGCCAATGTATATAACCTACCGAAAAAAGACACTTTGGAGAAGTAATCTCAAAAACTATCTCCCTAATATCTCAATGTTCCTTCTTAATAGAGTGAGGTATACAGGGTGGCCCAACGAAAACAGAACAGAGGGGTTTTCGGGCATTTCACATAATTTTTTGGAAAAAAGCTCAGACAGGTCGATTTTTATATCGAGGGGGACATCTGAAACATACATTGGCAAATTTCTATCTTCAGCCCCCTCACCCCTACCCACCTCAACTTTGGAATTTCAAATGACATCATCTACTTTGCGATACATTAAATCGAAGAGAATCAAATTCCTTCTCTGAAAAAAATATTTTCAAAACTGTCAACCCCACCCCCCATCTTCCTAAATTTCTCTGACTGTCCCATTTTATATCCTCGACCCCTCAATTCTCTTCAATTTAATCATCGTAATCCTAAATAGCATCTAAGGAGAAAATTTTCGGTGGAGAAAAGTGTTACTCAAACTCGTCCCTTTCCTCTCCCCCACCCCAATTTCAAAACTTAACAGACACCACCTACTTTGTAATACATCGAATGAAAGGAAATTGATTTCTCTTTCTGGGAACAATTTTTTTGCAACCTTACAACCCTCTCCTGATAAATTGAACATTCGGAGTATTTTAGGGGGAAATGGAGCTTTTTGAAAATTCTCAAAATATTTTATTCAGGAAGCGAATTCAATTCCCTTTGATTTGATGTGTCGCAAAGTAGGTAGTGTCATTTTAGATTTTGAAGTTGAGGTGAGGGAGTGAAGGGGTGAATTTGGGTGGCACTTTTTACACAGAAAATCTTCTCCCTCGATGCTGTGCAGGATGACGTTGACTGTACTAAAGAGAATTAAGAGATCAAAAATATTACATTGGAAACTCTGACAATTTTAGGAAGAAGGGGGGTGGGGTTGAAAATTATAGGAATATTTTTCAGAAAGAGAATTTAATTCTCTTCAATTTGATGTATCGCAAAGTGGGTGGTGTCATTTGAAACTTCGAAGTTTGGGCGGGTGGGGGTGAAGGGGCTAAAGATAGGAATCCGCCAATGTATGTTTCAGATGTCCCCCTCAATATAAAAATCGACCTGTTCAAGCTTTTTGAAAAAAATGAGGTGAAATGCCTGAAAACCCCTCTGTTCTGTTTTCGTTGGGCCACCCTGTATAGAATTGTTATGTAATAGTATATTACATACCGAGACGGGAAATACATCATTACTGCTGAGGGTACAGAGAGCTATAGCCCGAAGCTGGAATGATGTATTCACAGTCGAGAGTATGTATACTATTTTAGTCACAACCACGTACTCAGCTTGCAGGATTACAGGCGTTCAAAAGTTGAAATCTGAAAATTAACTTTTTGTCATAACTTCCAGATAGGCCAATTAATTTTGCTGAAACGTGGTTCAGGAAATACTTATCAACACACTTATTGTTTGGTTGGATGCATATTTTGGAATTTACCTTCTAAAGCTACCATCTCTCCACTTTCTCGGGAGGTCGGCAATGGGTCACTTCCCGACCTCCTACTAGGTATGTAATGAATCAATTACCATAGTGGTTGTGAGTAAGCATACTTTTTGCACGCAGTTTCGGGACTCGGGAGCAATCAATCAGGAAGTAAAACTGGCTGAATTTTTTTGCCAAGAGGCCGCTGTGATGTAAAGCCCCAGATTTGATAATCCACCCCCGCTAAGCACACGACAATGCCAGGCCACCCTCCCCAGGGGGGGTAACGAGAGGGTGCATTGTGCGAATAAATTGGAAACAGCGGTCACGAGTGGGTGCGCTGCAAGGCACCTGATAACAACTTGTAGCAGGAATGGGGGCTGATCGTGGAGCAGGACTCACCCTCTCTCTCCCTGCTTTCCGTATACTGTTTTAGAAATAACCATTTACTTGACTAATGTACCCACATAAGAATTCCTCTGTGGTTCCTATTGTGCTGTGCTGTATAGGAGAAGGAAGGAAGGGGACTTGGTAGAGCTGGATTGATAGCGAAATAAATCTTTGTATCATGAATAATTATTGTGGATGCGTAATGATACATATCTCATTTTAAAAAAAGTACCAGCTATTCCACTGAACCCCTGATAGTCCATCAGTCGAAATAAGTTTTAATCCGAGATCAATTCGGGAGTGGACGGAATTTGCTGGATCGATGCAGAATCCAATGTGGAGTAACGAGTAACATTCTAAAATTCCCGAGAATTACAAAATTCCTTTATATACTCAGGGACAAAAAAACTGGCGCACCCAAAGTTTTCCTCAAGTTTGATGCATGGTAACTTTTGAATGTGCAGATGGATTTTGATCAATTTTTTCCTAGTGATAAAAGGATTCATCCTTGGATTCATTCTTAATACTGCCGTGTTTTTCATTTTCGAATTTCCTCAACTCCAACCAAAATACAGGGTGCTCTACGTATGGGTATTTTTTTTAATGATTTTTAGAACATTCTGTAGGGTGCAATAGTGATGTCAAAATATTGAGTCTAACGCTATATTCTAGCTTATGCTTATCTCAATCATCTCCTTTCAGTGTCATTGTCCTACTTCTATCCTTGACGAAGATACACGTTAAAATAAAGATACCGAAGGTGAGCTAAGGTAGGCAATGAAAATGCGAAAGTGGACTGTGTACTTGGAAAAAACAACGTTCGAAGAGGTGTTATTCTTTTCGTGCTCCCGCTCCGCTCCCTAACGGTTCGTAGCATCTTGTTTTTTTAATCATCATCATCATCATTATCATCATTATTATTATGAGTCACTTGAAGGACAAAATACTTTCGACATGATTTTTCCACGACTCGTTCCACGATTAGACTTTTTTGTTCCTTTTCTCGCTGCACTCGGCGCTTAAACTTCCATTCTCCGTCACATGAAGTCTCACCCATACCCCTAATACAATAAATATTTACATTCATCAATAATATTCTTCACAAAGTACCTATCTGCCTGCGGTGCCGGTGAGTCGATGTGATCCGTCCGTCTAAGGTACACATAATAATTATGCAAATGTGACATCGTGACGGATTTTCTTACTGTACGATTTTCCCTGTTATATTACAACACGATGGAAACAGTGTCTGGTAGGCACAGCATGGCAATCTAATAATCTCCACGAAGTATGAGAATGTCGTTTGGTAAACTCCGGTAATGATTTTAAATGAAAAAATAGGAAATACATAGGTATTTACATAGGTATGTACCTTGTGGATGTGATTTGAGGTAACTACTTGGTTCTAAAGCTCTTACGATCATAGACCCTACGATATTATTTTCTCCAATCATAATAAGGCCGTAGGTTAAATTGAATTATTGACAAAATTGATGAGTATTTCTATTCATGTGCTCGCCACCATTATTCAGAATGTCACATTCAATTGAGGTGAAATCAAACCATTCAGAAAATTAACTAGGAATAATGTCAAAAATCAACTTCCAAACATAAAATTTGATTATCAAACCAGTATATCATCGCTGCAATTTTCCGATCCTTGTAACCAGGTACACAGCACTTTTTTCACGAACTACATGTATTTCATGTTAACAATAACGTTCTAACAACGTAAGTGTTGTTGTTAACAACAATAAATTAATCACAAAAACAGAACCACAAAAATTGCTGTTCCATTCCTGTCGAGCGCCACACAATGGATACAATGATGACTTTCAGCAAAGTCGAGAACCATTCCTGTCGGACCACTAGCATCATAACACCATAACATAATAAGTCCAGTGTCCAGTGTCGGCGATACGCATTACAAAAATAAATCAATCATTTTCGGTTGCAAATGACACTACCGTGAGTTGGAATTCCTCGATCAAATCAAATTTTTGTTTATGATGGAATCTGTTGTACTTGAGACACAATGCAAGCGGGAAAAGAAAACTAACTGTAAACAATAGAATCAAACGCCGCAACAGCTTATTCCTCCATTTCCTGGGACGACGCTGGTCACCCCTAGGTCAGACAACGTTACAGGCGTTCGTTACAGCCACTGATGCCATGAACCGGATTCACTCCCATGTGTAGTTCTGCGTTAGTTGTGTGTTGTGATCTAGGCGCGAGAATAGAAGTTCCACTTCAAAAATGTCATAGCTGGTGTCACAATAAACTTACCAGTTCAATAATGCCAAGGCAAATTACTGCGAAGCAAGTCGCCAGAATAATGGCTCTTGTATAGACGACGGCAGGAGTCAAAGGTATGCAGCACGTACTTTAAATTTGCCAGAAAGTACGGTTAGAAGAGCAATTAGAAGATTTCGGGAAACTGGACGGTGTGAAACAAAAATTGGATCTGGTCGTCCCAGGTCTACACTACAACAGATGTTGATGATCATTTTATTGTACTCTAGACCTTGAGAAATCGATTCCAGACTGCTGTTACGACCAACAGTCGCTTAAGACAAGTAGGGAAAACAAACGTCAGCATGAAAACAGTTCGCAGAAGGTTGAAAGAAGTCATCTTACAGGCAATCAGACCGGCAACGGCAACAAAACTGCTTCGACGTCATCGCATAGCACGGTTAGAATTTGCTCGTCAACAAGAAAATTGGGACGTTCAGCAGTGGTCTAAAGTTTTATTTTCCGACGAATCTCGATTCTGTCCACGATTCTCCGATGGTCGACAAAGAGTCTGGAAAAGAACTGGTGAAAGGTACGAACAGGAAACGTTTAAAGAGGAGATAAGCTTTCAAGGTGGATCCGTTATGGTTTGGGCTGGCATCTCACTGGAAACTTGTACCGAACTTTGCGTGCTACCACAAAATTCTTTGAACGCAGTAGGGTATATTCAAATACTGGAACAACATCTTCCCACTGTACCTCTTATCGGTGACGGTTTCATTTTTATGCAAGATAATGCCGGGCCACGTGTTGCTCGCATTGTGACTGATTATCTGGACGAGGCTGGCATAGAAGAACTACCCTGGCCAGCTATAAGCCCCGATATGAACCCGATGGAGCACCCATGGGATCAGTTAGGTAGACGTGTAAGAAGCCGCAATCCTGCCCCTGATAACCTCGAAGAGCTCTCAGCTGCGCTCATAGAAGAATGGAATAACATTCCCAAAGAAGATATTAGTAACCTAATGCGAAGCATGCTGAGGCACCTGGAGACCTTGATTAGGACTAGGGGAGACAATAAAACTCAGTTCCGTTATTGATTTTTTCAAATGCAAATGCAAATTGAAAAAACAGTATCTTTCGCAATAATAAAGGTGAAAGAATGAAATGAAAAATATATTGTCGAGAAAACATGAGGCTGGAAGGTTACGTTAGATTGTATATTTTGTCTTCACTAGTACACTCTACAGAGTGTTTTGAGAGTCACTGAGAAAATACGCACACGTAGAACACCCTGTATTTCAGTCAGGGTTGAGAGAATTTGAAAACGAATAGCACAAGAGTATTCAGGAAGAGTTTTTCTATCGACGAAAAAAAGAATGATCGAAATCCATTTGCACGTTCAGAAGTTACCATACATCAAACTTCAGGTGAATTTTAGGTGCGCCACTTTTTTTGTCCCTCGCGGACTCCAACCATTAGTCCCAAAACTGTTTTATCTTTGAGGTCACGAAGTTCTTTGAAAAAAAGAATAGCTGGTTCATATATTTTTTGTTTTACTTTCCCGGCCCCACCAACATGGAGGGAAAGTATTGTAATGGTGCAGAAAAAAAGTTTTGAGATTTCACCGGATATATCCATTTTGAGGTCCCCCAAGTCGATTAAGACCATTTCCAGAAGATGTCTGTCTGTGGGTGTGTGTGTGTGTGTGTGTGTGTGTGTGTGTGTGTGATCTTCCACGATAACTGCCGAACTGTTTATCTGATCGATTTAAAATTTGATATGCAGACATGGTTTTGCCCTGGAATGACCGGATTAGTTTTTGGCTGTCATCTGTCAAACAGAAGTGTCACTATCAGCAAATGACAGAAGCTACATCTCACGGAACTTGACTTGCGATATGTCATTTGAAAGCCCTTGAAGAACTGTATTCAGAACAGTTGAAAATATTTTCCTACCTGTTATCTGTCAAATTATAAAAAATATCAAAGTCTGGAAGTTTGCCATTTAATTATTCAAAATCTATACGACAGATGTTGACCAAACCCGGCAGGAAGCAACATTACCAAAGAATCAAGCTAATGCTGAAGTTGGAGTTCCCCATCATTCACCAGCCGAGCGCTATGAATTTTCAAAGTTTGGCCTGGCCGAATTCAGCCGGGCTTGCCTGTTCCTCGATTTTTGGCCTATTCAATTTTTTTAGCAACATGGCAACCAAACCGGTAGGTAACTACGTTTTTGTTACGAATTGTACCAATGTCAAAGTGACAACATGAACGCTGTTCTCGGCAGGTTCTCGGTGTTTTCTTTAGTATCTTCTTGCATCATTTGAGGCAACAGTGCGAACCGATCCTTTGTGTTGTTTGGGGCTCCGTAAACCCCCTTGTGTTTTCTGTAGCTTTAGCAACTTCAGTATGCCCATTTCATTGACGTATATGTACAAACTGTAATGTGTGCAGTTACCTTATTTGATTCGGTACCAGGGCCCCATCCCCATGGTGTCTGCCGTTTAAGACCCTGATGGGGCCCCCATCTGTGTCCATCAGATTTTGCCGTTTCAGGCCAAAACTGCGGCCTTGTGTCTTCTTGGGTTCGTTGAGGCCTTTTAGGCTCCTGGTGTCTACGGGTGTCTCTTGAAGCCCCACTGAGCCCCCCTTTTTTTTAGTTTTCGGAACTATCGTGCCTTCAGGTGTGGCTCGGACCTAACTTCTTGATGGGCTCGAAGTCTCATTTCTCAGGTCACCACTTGGGGGCCCTGAATTGCAATTAATTAGAACTCTGCCCCAGGTTTTCAATCCGCGACTGATTTTCACTGGTTATTTTTCAAACAATAATTTAGGTTGCATCATTAAAGGCAACAGTGCGCCCCGATTAATTGTGTCTTCAAGTGTTGTTGGGACTGCGTAAACCTCCTTGTGTGGAACTAGCATTGCATTCTTGAGATATCACAACAGTTAACTACCTCTAGTTCTACCTTTTGAATTATATCATCACCTTGTACCTACTTCATAATGCGATCGCGCAAATTAAACGGTTCTGCCACGATAACTACAAAATTGTTGATCGGATTAAATCGAAATCAGGTACGAAAGCATAAGTTCAGCCTGGAATGACCTGATTAGACTTTGGGTAGATGATTTAGTTTGGAAGCCCTCAGATGGCACATTGGGTCTGGGCTTGTCTGCCCAAGCTCTAAATTGAAGATATAGAGTTGAAATTCTACACACAGATGCAGAAAGTTCTCAGTCAAGTTTGTGTAATTTCATCATCATGTCTAAAGTAGGAACAAAAATTTTAATAAGGAACTAGCATTGCATTCTTGAGATATCACAACAGTTAGCTTCCTAGTTCTACCTTTCGAAATATTTCATCATCGTGGAAACCTGAACCTGTCACTGGTTCTGTCGGCCCGACAATGGATGCAGGGTGCTCGCTGAATGCTCAACTCACTAGAACTTTTTCAATCAACTTCTCAATTAAATCCCACTTTCCCGAAGGAACGCCTGAATCATAATCATTACTGACGTCCCTGGATACAACCGGGAAAGTTTTGTGTCGCCCCACAACAGATTTTTTTGACATGAACCTCTGTTGGCTGTTCCTGGCTTGTTTTGAATTGAATAGTTATTATCCAGCCAATGCTTTTTTTTTTGTTGCTTATGGCCAGGATATTCACCTTTCTGATGCTGCCTGCTTTTGCGGAGCATGCCAATTTTTCGAAAGCTGTTAGACCTTTCTCTTTCAAAGAATCAGCAATTGTTGTTCCAATGGTATTGTAACAAGCGGCGATTTCCGTGCATTCTGGTGAACACGCGATCTTTCTAGACTCTTTCATTGCGTTGCAGTGTACAAATGCGGAGCTCTGGATATTTTTAGAGTATACGTGATGGCTTGGCATTTGAATACATGGGGGGACTCCAACGCTCGATCAAGACACATTTGTCCATTTGGTGGCGGCGCCGGCTCTAGAGCACCGCTAAATGTGTGAATGTGAATTACCCGAGAAATGTGTTGGATTTTTCGGGAGTCGTCGCGAAATCATATGCCGGGTCACTGTGGAATCTGCTGAAAAACGCATGGAACATTCCAGATAAATTAGTCGGACCCATATAAGACATCAATCGTCGGCTCACGAGCAGTTATGGATTGGAAGCGATCGAGTGCGAAACAAGCGAAGTAGTAATCGGCTATATTCCTAAGTGAATAATAATTGTTGGCGTGTATTTATTGTAGTACGCGGTGATAAGCAGTGTATGTTATAATATGATAGAACGATCGTCTCAATCATAAACGAACCTGTATGCGAAATACGTAACAGTATGGTGACGCTGGTTCCGAAAGAGCTCACCAAATGGGCTCTTTGCTAATGGCAACTCAAGAACATGGGGCAGGGTTTTAGTTTTGAAATTCCCAATCTTGGACCAGTGCCTACAAAAACTGTTACTGGTGACTTGAGAAGTTGCTTGTCTGTTATTTCCGATTCCGGTGATCGTGTTTGAGGAATGATCAGCGTCGGACTGGCAAATTTTGGCCTACCGGGCAAAGAATGAAAGTGGCCTCGAAACCGAAAGGAGAGTCAGAGAGGCCCGCCCTCATCTAGTTGTACTCAATAAAATTATGAAACAGTTGAAGCTATCCACCCAATAATAAATTGTCGATCATATCATCTGGTAACATTGAAAAAACGCTGCTGAACTGAGCACTTGAATTGGCTGGTTTCATCTGGAATTGTTGCTTCTAAGATGTCAATATAAAGAAACATCAGTGGCTTCGGTGGATACGAATTAGTGGATAATGATATGCGGAAAATAAATTTACTTCTCTATTACTTGAAAAAGTTACAAAAACCTGATTTTTTGACATTCCAATGAATTTGTTCTTGAAACTTGAATTTTCAAGGAAGTCCCTGAGCCCCCCTAACCAAAATATGACGAGGCACTATATCTTCATTTGAAAAGGAGACCATAAAGACCACTCATACCAAATTTCATGTTTTTATCACAAAAAGAACAGATTTCCTTAAATTTGGTCACCAGTCCCCAAACTACACTTGATTACTACTGGTAATTGCAGATTAAACCGAGTGAAGTGTTTTCTTTTGCGGGAAATGGGATGTCGACAGTTCAGATGACGTTCTGGTCATGTCCTGAGGTATATACCAACAGCTTCGAGCTAACAATGTAGGTCTAATGTGACAAAAGCGATGATACAACTTTCGGACTTGTTGCAGCAAACATAATATACTTTGACAGCGCCGCAAGAAAAATGCTCGAGTGGGATTTTCAGGGATTTTCAGTACATGGTGAAGAATGAAATTCTGAATCGATAACAGCTTTAAAATTTCATGAACTAATTTTCTCAACCTCAAAACCTATCTTTACTGCACTAAATACGATTTTTCCCTCGAAGTACATTACTAATCACAATAATGGAAGCTTCTTCAATTCATTCTAAACCCATTTGAAGCTTTGACTTTACAAAGAAGGATCTGAAATGGAATAGTACAAGGCTGAAGGGCGGATAGGGCGGAGGCGGCACGCGTGCTTACCGGAACTAACACGTCTAATCTAGTGGGCCGCGTGCACATACGCCGCCGTCGCCGCCGCTGATTCCTCTCCGATCCGCAGCTGGGAGGATGAGGGGGGGGGGAGGAGTCGGAATAGCAGTTACTACACGGAATAGTAGTGGGTGCTCTGCCATGGGTGTGTGTGTGTGTGATGTGTGTATGTGGGGGGACCGGAGCTGGAGTGTTGGGGGAGGGTGGGGGTGCGTCAATCGCACTATCTGCTCCTGACACGCATTCACCCGCACTATCGGCTCGGTACCAGGCCGGAACAACCCCTTTTCCTTTCGAGTCTATGATGTTGTATTATTGCCTCTGCGCGATGTAATGTCCCATGTCCTTGAATTCGAGGACCTCCTCGGGCGGCACTACACCCATACATCACTATACAAAATCATTATTATCATCATGATGTTATACTGGTGTAAGCAATCATGTCAACAATTATTTTGATGTCGATCAAGATGTATGCATAGACTTAATAGGTATTGCAACGAGTAAATTAAGGGCAAGGTCGAGAGTTTGAAGTTCTTTTTAATAGACGAATGAATATTGAAGGAAGTATTGATATGATACTGAAAGGTATCTACATGCTTTTCTGCGGCAAAACGTCTTGAATACCATGGAGTTTGGTTCTTTTTAGCCGATCAGACAGAAAAAAGTGGTTTTCTAGCCTACTATCAGGCCACAAAATGAACGATTCCTTCAGTGACCCCAGTAATGTGAAATAACAGTATGGGAAAAAACTCTCTGGACACCGGCCATATCCAATAGGCCAAATACGTACCTATTGCATATTTTTTGGCCGCAGGTCAGAATAAAAAGTTCCAGCTACTTTGATTGATCGATGTCATTATTGAATTAAATGAAATGCATGTCTTTGAAATTCATCATTTAGCAAGGTGCAACTACCTCATTAGATCGGCTCCAAAATAGTATGTGCTGTTCATACAGAAAGTGACTCCCAATTATGTTTTTCCTGATAAAACCGGTTAAACACGTCTCTATCAAAATTGCATACCTATTTTTGGAATCAGAGTGTGTGATTTGGTAAGAAATGATACCAAACATGTAGGCACTGATGAGCTATAGACTTTCAATGTCAGGTGGGCCAGGTCTGGGCCCAATAAATTGATGGTGGGCACAATAGAATGTTGTGAAATTTTCAATGTTACATCGCTTACAGGGTACATAATAAAAAAAAAAATTTCTAAATCATACACCCTGTATTTTAACATGGAAATCGATTCCGTTTTTATCCTGATTACAAACATATCACACTTGATGGGTTAGTCAACAAAATGCCTGTGAAAAAACTGATAAATTTTGGTCTTTTTTGGGAATTTCAAACTTGTCTTATGGACCGAAAGCCCCCAAAAACTTTATCTTACGACCAGATTTTCGATCAAGGGGATGTTCTCACACAAAATTCAGTTGGTTTCATCCATGTACCTTATCACGTAAATTTTTGTCCACTTTTTCGAAAATTGACAAGCTCATACCAGCCTATGGCCCCCGGTCTGATATGTAAGACAAAGCGATTTTTGACAACCTTATCAACGCACATTAGACCTATAGGGTTTAAATCATGTACCTTATGACGTAAGTTTTGAGGCACCAGCTCCCTGTCCAACCTTCTTCCAGTCTATATAAACTACGAACAAATGAATACGTCGTTCCAAAAAAATTTGCCTTTTTTTAATTTGATGTAAACTTGGATTATTACAATGAATTTGTATTCTGTTGGAAGTGTCCATTGACTTCATCCTTTGACTATCAGTCCGTGGTTTTGCAAGACACTAGATAATTCACATACATTTTGTACAGGGTGTTCAATAAGGCAGTGCTAAATTTCTGAATCGTCAAGAAGCTCTCTTCCAAAAAAGAATTTTTTTCTTACAATTTTTACCACAAAGAAGACGAAGTAGGCCTTGAAGTACAGGGTGGTGTTTGAATTCTCTGCTTATCTCCTTTATTTACAGGGTGAGCACAAAGAAATCATCTTTTTGGTTTTGCATGGATAACTTTCTCCGTCGTTGACCGATTTCAAAAATTAGTGGCTCATGTTGAAGCTAAAACTTCAGATAAAAAGACCTGAGGATCAGAATTGACTCGAGGCCAACATTCAGAATCAAGTGTTGGATGAAAGTTGGCCCAAATCTTAAACGTCGTCTATATACAGCTCGTTTGGAGAAGGACTAGCTAAAAGTCACTTTTCTTTCGAAGGAATCATCAATTCTGAATACATCAGGGTTTTTTTAGCTTGTCCCAGCCAAAAATTGTGGGTGAAGGAATCCAATTACAGCTGCATGTTCAAGAAGGAGAAACAGCCCCTTGGCCACCTTAATTGGTCGTAAGCCAAGACTACAAAAATCAGAACAATGAGTAAATGAACAAACCAGTTTAGGTAATTCATTGTTTTTATTTTTCGTAGTGTTGGTTACGACCAATTTCAGGTGAACAAAGGACTGTTCCTCTTCTTTGAACATGCAGTTGTAAATGAATTCCTCCACCCACACAATTCTTGGCTAGGGCAAGAACAAAGACCATAATGTATTCAGAATAAATTATTTATTTGAAAGAAACGTGGCTATTAGCAAATCCTTCTTCTAAACAGGCTGTCGACGGCGTTTTGAATTTGGGTCACATTTCATTGGACCCTTGGCTCTGAATGTTCATCTTAAGTCAATTCTGATCCTTAGGTCTTCTTACCGATAGTTTTAGCTTCAATATGAGCCAAAAATTTTCAAAATCGGTCAACGAGGAAAAAAGTTATCCATGCAAAACCAAAAAGATGATTTTTGTGTGCTCACCCTGTGAATAAAGAAGATAAGCAGATATTCCAAGCATCACCCTGTACTTTGAGGCCTATCTCGTCTTCTTTGTGGTAAAAATTCAAGAGAAAAAAAATCTTCTTCCAACATGACGATTCATAAATTTTGCACTGTTTTATTGAACACCCTGTACAAAATTCATGTGAATTATCTGGTGTCTTGCAAAACCACGGACTGATAGCCAAAAGATCAAGTCAACAGACACTTCAAACAGAATGCAAATTCATTGTGGTTATCCAAATTTACATCAAATTGAAAAGGGGCAAATTTTTTTGGAACGACCGACGTATTGATTTTAGTTTTGTAAACAAACAGATGAACCAGAAAAATCCCCACAGAGCGACAAGAAGGCAAAAATATGAATCGAGACAAAACAGAAAGGATCTACTGAGATGTAAAAACCCTCTCGAAGTGGGAAAACTCAGCATCCACCCCCTGGATGACAAAGGTTGATCATTGTCATTTAAAATCCACGTGGTTGATTCGGCCGGTTGGTGGGCAAAATTCAACTTTCCAACGCCGAATCGTGAAGGCCTTCAACCTCGCCTTCAACAGTCGGTCTCGCTTATTGGGTATTCATCAAGAACAAGTAGGAATTGAAATGGTGCACATGGCGATGTAAACAAATCATTTTGCAGGGCCGTTGATAGCGAATTCACTGGGTACCAGCCGTAGTCGCATCGAGAGAATTGCAGGAATTGCCGGATTGAAGCATGAGGCCAAGGTCAACCTGCTACCCCAAAATTCACCCGCAACAAGGTGCATTTGATTTTTTTCTTGCACAGAAAACCTCGCAATTTTTTTGAGAGAAACAGGGAAGATGATAAGATGACAACTGATCGGTAGTAACTATACTGTCAAAAATTTGATTTGTCAATTTCGAACGCCAGCCACCTCACCCTCGACCTCACCTACGATTAATACCGTATGATCAAAAACTTTCTTCCTCTGGGCAGGCTGTGGTCTGGGAAAAATCAGCCTCGTTTGCCTGCCAATGACCAGGCCACAGCCTACCTAGACGAGGAAAATTTTTGATCATACGGTACGTAAGAGTTTAATATGAATCCCGATATGCATTGGATCACATTTTGCCTTTTTTTCCACAAAAGCAGTGCGTTTCTCGAGAAAATTCCATAAGACAAAAAAGTTATCAAGTAAATTAAATGAGCTTACTTGCGGGCTGATAATTTTCGAGAAATTGTGATAATCAACTGAAGTTTTTTGGGTCCAAAGACAAGAGGCCCTTCCATGAAGCGTCTTAAAGGGGTCCCCATCCTGAAACCGTATAACACATCAGATTCCACATGTGACATGTGCATTAGAAACCCTGTAGGCACATCAAATTAGGAAGTTGCAAGTTTTTCAAAAATGACTGGAAGTATTTATTTTCTGTAATTTTAAGCATACTATTGTACACTCTCTATGTAAAATCACACACAATTTTTTTTTCTCTGAATATAATCAATTTGAAAATCCAGGAAAATGAAGAAAAATCACGTGTCTTTTTATGTTAATGTCACTGAAGTCCACTGACATCAACATAAAACATAACCTAGGAGGTCTTCTTGCAAGGTCGTCAACATTGTTAGCTAGTGTTTGTGTTTATTGTACACTTACCTACCTCTCAGCTTTCACGTTTTTTATTTCCGCACTGATGAAGTCAGGATGCTTTGCGAAGAAGGCAATCATACTTATGGCACTTACTCTTGGTAAGTTATCCGATTGGCCTTGGACAAATCCGACATCAGTCATTTTTCGACGATTTGTAAAGGAACGTGGTATTATTTAAGATGGTAGGTATTTTTGTAGAAAACGAAACAAACACTGTCACTGTACTGTGATAATTTTGATTTTATAGTAATGTGATAGTAACACACACGAAAAAGCAACATAACATGTGTTTGTGACAACCAGTGTTACCAATTTGACTGGTGAAAACAACGATTTTCCCAGGAGATCTAGAATAGGAAAGAACGTCAGCACCACCAAGCGCGCCAATAATTTAGTCCGTTAGAATGTGCAGAATTGGGAGCCAAATTTCATAATTGTTTTAAGCAATGATTATGGGACCAATATTTTATTTTCATAATTGAGGTCTCCAATTTTCCGTTGTCTCTCTTTACTGTGACGTCATGCGTATAAGAAACGGTTAGACGAGGTCATTGGGCGCTTTCCAATAAGGCGTATAAGGACACAATTCGACACATATGGACACAATTTGACACAGCTAGCGTTCCAATAGCAGTAATAGCACCACATGTCGACACAATCGAAACATTGGCGAGGCTGAGTTTAGAATTGAGCTGGCAAGTGCACTTTGACATTGTGTATCCGTCTTGTCGCAGTTATTGGAAAGCGCCCTATGTTTCTTGAGATATGACATTTTGTTTCTGACAATGGGAATTTTTTCGAATCTGACAAGCGCTCTGTCGTGTACTTATTTGATTTCAGCATGGATTTCATTATTTCACTTGTTCTTACCCTCGTTCTTACCAATAAGTGTGTTATATGTAGTGGAAAACTGAGAAGATACTTACAGAAATGGTTCAAGGGTGTTGTGTCGCTCTATGCGAGTCGAGAATAAGACGAATACACCCAGCGTAACCATGCACCGGTTCACGAAAGACCCAAACTTGATGAAAGTGTGGCTGCACCAGCACCAGCAGGGATCACGCTGCACCAGACACGTGCATCTCACTACGGAGAAACTCTATTACTTTGTCCATTAAAAACTCCCTTATGGGCTCTAGTGACTCTCCCCACATGATAATGGGAACAGTAGAGCTATCCGATTCAAAATTCCCGCAAAAGTCAGAAACGAAACGTCCAAACGTCATAAACATCCAAACGTCAAAGGTGACCTCGAAAATCCATGTATTTTCTATCTCCTAAAATTGGAGAGGTCAATTTGATAAGCTATACTTTTGAATGCTCTATCCATTGCCGACCACAAAAAAAAACATGCAATTTCCTAATTCAGTGATTTTCACGCCACCGAGCTGAAGCAATGCCGGGAGGACCTGCAGATACTCACGGAGGTAAACATCAAACTGAAGGGAAGGCTTGCTGCTGTCGAGGATGAGCATGGCAAGCGCTTAGCGTACAAAACATCTTCTTTGAGATCCGTCAGCGCTTGAAGAGAGAAAGCAACGTGATAATCTTTGGGTGCCTGAACCGCCCTCAGCCGAAGATGACGAACTGGATGCTGCCGTACAGTACCCATACGTAAATCATGCCCTACTCTGGATTCAACAAACATCATGGAAGTCACAAGATTGAGTAGATTCCAGCCTCTTCGTCAAGACCAAAGTTCAACTCGACCCAGACCTCTGAAAGTGAAGCTTACCTCCAAGAAGGTGGCCATTTCTGTGTTAAAATCTCATCGAAGGCTACCAAGAGATCGAAATATCGCAATCAAATTAGACTTGACACCGTACCAGCAAAATCACTTGGCCCTCTTGCAAAAAGAACTATATTCGAGAAAGGAAACTGGGGAAAACATCACAATAAGGTATTACCAAGGCGAACCTAAAATTGTCAGTCTTTCTGTAGCGGATAAGCCTACGAATAATAAGCCAACGTAGCAGTTTATTATCATTACTATTATTGTTGTTGTTGTACTATTTTATAGGATTCTGGATTATTTTCCCTCTCATTGTTATTTGGGTTCGATGCCCAACAGAAACAATAAATTAAATATGAATGAATGAATGAAAATCGCAGTGTTTTTTTCTTGTGCTTGATTTATGTATCGTGTTGTATCTCTGGTCTGTTGTGTTATTTGGATTTTATTTATATTCACGATTGTGCATGTAGGCCAGTCAAATTAGAACAAATTTTTCCGTTTGAGGGAAAAAACTGTTGGAGTTTTGGAAATTTGACAGTAATGTCCGATAAGGTGTACTGTTGAACAAACTAAAAGTCCCCAACTCTACCTATTAAGCTCGAGCCGCCATCTTGGAAAAATGGTCCTTCGATCCAGTTTTCTGCTCATATTCCGCTAATCATCAAAGATATTCAATTAAGTTTAATAAAAAATCAAGGCTATAAAATTGTCTACAAAAATTGTTACATACCGATTTTTTCTCGTATCTGTTGACATTAATTAAATTAAATTAACAAAAGAAAAATCAAAAAATGAGCGATTTTTACCCTATGGCTAGAGATATTGTCTTCAAAATTTGTGAAGATGTTGGCAGTCCACATCAAAGCTGAACGTGACAGTTGAGATAGAAAAAAAAATGGCAAAAATATTTTTTTATTTCTTTTTTAAATTAAGCAAAAATTTGGTTTTTGAGTTTGACATTTCCAACACGGCGGAGTAAAGGTTTAAATCGAACATCAATCAGTTTTGATATTTACATATTGCAAGACAAGATTTCATCAGTATTGTGCCTTCACAAGCTTCTGGAATGCTCGTTATGAATTAAACTGAAAGAATAATAGCTTAGTCCAAAAAGTGTTGTCGATTGGTTCTGAAGGTAACATTTCAAAACAAAAGACATCAGCAAAGGATATACAGGAGGTCCAAAGCTTATTCAACTGTATATCAGCCCCATATTGATGTGCCTTGTCCAAAATAATACAAAAGAATCAATCAAAATGTTAAAATCCACCCTGTATAACAAAAAGTAACGATACAAAATGGAAGTAGTAGATCATACCGGGTGCCAAAAATACAGCCTTTACATTTCTGGAAAAAAGAACAAAATTGATTGATTTATTTGAAAGTTATTAGTCCTCAAACTTGACTTTACAAATTTCAGCCAGTCAAATGGGGAAAAGTAGAAAGAAGTAACTGGCGGAGTTTCAGAAATTTGACAGGGATGTTCGCTAAGGTATACTAATAAACATACTAAAAGTCCCCGCCTCTACCTGTTGTGCTCGAGCCGCCATCTTGGAAAAATGGTAATAAACTTGATCGAAGGACCATTTTTCCAAGATGGCGGCTCAAGCGCAATAAGTAGAGGCGGGGACTTTTAGTATGTTTATAAGTATACCTTAGCGAACATTCCTGTCAAATTTCTGAAACTCCGACCGTTACTTCTTTCTACATTTCCCTATTTGACTGGCTGAAATTTGTGAAGTCAAGTTTGAGGACTAATAACTTTCAAATAAATCAAATAATTTTGTTTTTTTTTCAGCAATGTAAAAGCTGTATTTTTGGCACCAGGTATGATCAACTATACTTCTATTTTGTATCGTTACTTTTTGTTATACAGGGTGGATTTTCACATTTTGATTAATTCTTTTGTACTATTTTGGATAAGGCACATCAATATGGGGCTCATATACAGTTGAATAACCTTTGGACCTCCTGTATATCTTTTGCTGATGTCTTTTGTTCCGAAATGTTTCCTTCAGAACCAATCGACAACACTTTTTGGAGTTGGCTATTATTCTTTCAGTTTAATTCATATCGAGCACTCCAGAAGCTCGTGAAGGCACAATACTTATAGTATATTGGAAATAGAAAAAAAATAGGTGCTTTGCTGGAATTAATTCAAACAAAAACGATTTTTTCACCAATGCAAGCTTACAGTCTCTTTTTCAACATATCAAAAGTCCTCAGTTCTGGGACTGCTACAAATCAGTATACAGGGTGAAAGTTTATTATTTTTCTCCACTTTATTTTTTTCTTAAAAAACTGATGACCGAAAATAACGGTTTTAGGCTAGTTTGATAGGCCATAGTCTTCCAATGAACATATGAAAAATATACCACCCAGCAACTGCTGCGTATCAAGTTACAGGGTGAAAACTATTTTTCATCTTCAATTTTTTTTCTCGGTGGAACTGATCTAGATTGAAGCCGGTTCCAGTTTTTTTGCAAGCTTATAATGTCATACTGAACATATAAAAATGACACATCTCTGCATTTGCTGCTTTTCAATTTACAGGGTGAAAAGTCATTTTCACGTTTAAATTTTTTTCTTGGTGGAATTGGCTCACACAACAATTGCGACTGATTTTTCTGTAAACTTGAAGTTTCTAGTCAAACATATCAGAATAATACATTTCTACTATAGCTAAGTTTTTATTTACAAATTTAAATGTTTGGTTGCGTTTCAAGATTTTTTGAATTTTTGATACAATATACCCAAATATACCCAAACATTTTAATTTATAAAAAAAAAATTAGCTGTAGCAGAAATGTATTATTTTGATATGCTTGACTAGAAACTTCAAGTTAACAGAAAAATCAGTTGCAATTGTTGTGTGAGCCAATTTTACCAAGAAAAAAAATTGAAACGTGAAAATGACTTTTCACCCTGTAAATTTAAAAGCAGCAGTTGCAGAGATGTATCCTTTCCATATGTTCAGTATGACATTATAAGCTTGCAAACGAACTGGAACCGGCTTCAATCCAGATCAGTTCCACCATGAAAAAAAAATTAAAGATGGAAAATAGTTTTCACCCTGTAACTTGATACACAGCAATGGCTGGGTGGTATATTTTTTATATGTTTATTGGAAGATTATGGCCTATCAAACTAGCCTAAAACCGTTTTTTTCAGTCATCAGTTTTTCAAGAAATGGAGGAAGTAAGGAAAAATAATGAACTTTCACCCTGTATACTAATTTGTAGCAGTCCCAGAGTTGAGGACTTTCGATATGTTGAAGAGGGAACTGAAAGCTAGCCATGGTAAAAAAATCGTTTTTGTTTGAATTAATTCCAGCAGATATTCTATTTCCAATATACTATTATGAAATCTTGTCTTACAATATGTAAATATCAAAACTGATTGATGTTCGATTGAAACCTTTACTCCGCCCTGTTGGAAATGTGAAACTCGAAAACAAAATTTTTGCTTAATTGAAAAAAAAAATAAAAAAATATTTTTGCAATTTTTTTTTTCATCTCAACTGTCACGTTTAGCTTTGATGTAGACTGCCAACATCTTCACAAATTTTGAAGACAATATCTCTAGCCATAGGCAAAAATCGCTTATTTTTTGATTTTTTTTTGTTAATTTAAATTAATCAATTTCAACCGATTCGAGAAAAAAAAAACGGTATGAAACAATTTTTGTAGACATTTTTATAGCCTTGATTTTTTTATCAAACTGAATTGAATATCTCTGATGATTAGCGGAATATAAACAGAAAACTGGATCGAACGACCATTTTCCCAAGATGGCGGCTCGAGCTCAATAGGTAGAGTTGGGGACTTTTAGTATGTTCAACAGTACACCTCACCGGACATAACTGTCAAATTTCCAAAACTCCAACAGTTTTTTCCCTCCAGCTTTCCTTATTTGACTGGACTAATGCTCAACTTTATATGTCAGTACTCTCCCAATCACTCTGTATTTAATTCGTTGTATGGCCAGTTGAGTGGAAGAATAGCGCTAGCTAAACTCCGCTGCTATGCAATCGTAAATAAAGGCGTTTTTTCATTATTTTTATTATTAATAAATACAAAAAAAAGACGTGTTCGTGTTCCCTGAATTTTTCTGGGATCTGTGACCAAATTTTGTTGCGTTACTTTCGGGACCCTGTATAACAATTCTACTACCACAAGCTCACTGGTATGCTTTTGAGTGATACACTGTTGATTTGGCATTTGTTTGTAGCAGAAGGTGAAATATATCAAGCTCGAGATGAAGTTTCACGAACACAGCTTTTCGCGCTCAACTTGCCATGCAAGTTACTGCAACTTATCGGGTCATCAAAAAAAAAGTTACCTGACAAGGATCTACAGAAATCACTAAATAGTTTCTGGAGTAATCAGATAATTTGGTAAATCAACCTGATACTTGGACTTGGATGGGGCGGTACCTATGATCCTGAACATCATAACATCAATCACTGAGTAGGTAATCGAATAATCGAGGCTCGCGGTGATATAGAGAAACAAAGAAAGCCCCATAAGCGTCATTATATTGTAGAAGCAAGTTTGTTGTAGAGAAGTTTCGTAGGTACTTATAAAAGTTTCGCGCCCCAATCGTATAATACCGCACCTTCATCAGTCACTATTATACCGCTGCCCACACAACAGGCATACAATCCATCGCCTGTTAAATCAAGCGTGTTCTGAACTGAGCTTTCAAAGTTATGACGTAATTAGTGTCTAATTAATTAGATCGACGCGACGTGTGCGCGCTCGTTTAGGTGTATCAATTTGAATCCTCTATTACACGTTTCATAGATGTTATGTACAACTTTACTTCCACTCCATAAATATTTGCCGCGGTGGAATTTGATTTTAGTCTCTTTATTTGCTTTTTTGATCAATTTACTTATAATAATAGTAATAATAATAATAAACTGTCCTTATTGATTTTCCAGTATTAAAGTATAACAAATAAAAATTGAAAACAAATGAACAATGAAAAATCAAGGGCGAAGTTCATATGGGTGCACAATCACACCCCCTGCTCTACCACTTAACCCTATATGCAAATAAACAAAATTAACTCGCAAACGCCTTTTAAGAATTGAACAATGGATAAATAATGTCGCAAACGCCTTTCAAGAATTGAACAACATATAAATATCATTGGTGTATAAAACAGAATAATCAGGTACATCAGAATAGGAGACCAAACACTAACTTAACTCATCATAAGCCGACGGAGACCCCTTCCGAAACCCGCTACCGAACATGATTTTAGCTCTTCAGGAACATCATCGTAGGTTTTGGAGATGTCGTACGAAAATGATCTTCCAAAGACCGATGTCTTGTGAAGAGGTGGAGTTATTAAAGACTTCCTGCGTATATTTACATTATGTACATCTGTCCTGAATTCAATTTTATTGTACAAATAAGCAGGCTTCATGGTGCTGACAACCTTATGATAGAGACAAGACCGTAACAACTCAAAACGACTTTTCATGTTCAACCAATTAGCATCCCTAAGTTTATGGGAAATATGTGAGAACTTACTAATTCCGTGATCAAATCTCAAGCAACCATTTTGAACCTTCTGTATCCTATTCATAGTCTCAACATCAAGTCCCAACGAATACACCGGAGCGCAAAAGTTAAAGTGTGATAGAACGAGAGCCTCGCATAGTCTTAGCTTTATTTTGATTGATAGATAATTTTTGTGGGGATACAATTGTTTCAATGACATGTAAGCCTTCCCAATACATTGCAGAACATGTTGCTGGTAACGAAAACTGTTGTCGAGTGTCAGGCCCAGACTCTTAGCCTCTGGTACCAATGGAATTTCTACATCATTCAATTCAATTTTGACTTCACCACACAGTTTTTGGCGTGCTGCTCTTGCACCGAACATGAGTAACATCGACTTCGCCGGATTCAGCCGCAGACAATGCTTTTTGGTTATCTCTGAAAATGATGCCAAGTCAGAATTAATCTTAATTATTGCGTCATCGAGGCAATAATCTTACTTCTACTTCTATCTTCATAATAAATCAATAATTATTAATTAATACCGTGTAGATATTGTTGTCATTTAATTTTTGTATGTAACAAAAGTTGGCACGGAGTATAGACATTTCATCTCAGTGAGCGGGTGTTGAGAGGTTGAGACTCAAGCTGACCTTTCTGACCTCAAGTAGAAAAGCAAAACCCTAAGAAATTTTGTGTCAAACTTACCTACTGCCCAAATTTTTTAGGCCGTAGCAGTACCTAATAGCAAAAATGTTTCGATTTAAAATCAAGGATGAAAGTGATGCAAAACGCAAATGTACCTAATTAGCATGTCTGTAGAAGACAAAGTTCACAAAGAATATGAGAAATAATAAAACGTCTTTTGGTATAATGTGGATGCGCCGGTCATCCTTCTCTGCGATCGTTTCTTGTTCTTGGGCCATTCGGATCTCACCTGGCCGCGAAGGCCATTGGTCGGCCGTGCGAGGTGTTAACTCGCATTGTCCTGCCTCTTCTTGTTCTTTCTTCTTCTTCCTCCGCTCAGTTATGCTCCGTCTGTACCTACATTTCATGAAGTTCCACCGAACGGGCCTGATGAAACGGGTTATTGGGGTACAGGTACCAGGCACCGTAGATCTGGTAGAGGTGGACATTTCAGCTCCTTTTTCGGTCATCATCATTATTATTGTATCACTGATTATCGAATATCCGGGGTGAAAATACGGGGCGATCAAATGGATATTTATATATTTTTGCCGTACATAAAGGTCGAAGCTCCATACCTACAGGTAGGTATCTACTAGGGATGTATTAATTAATCCACTTAGTAATCATAATTATTCGTTCTTCGCAGCTTTGGATAGATTCCCCTATTCTCCTGAATATATTATACTACAGTGAAGTACAGTTTGAAATTTTTTGCCATAGTTACTCGCACCCTGTAGGTACTCGCAATTTTTTCATTTTCGGAAAAATGCAAGGCTTAGCTCTAGGCTGTAGCTCAGGACAACAATGGATAGAAATACGTGCTAAATCAGTGTCCTGGCTGATAACTTTATCATTAGATATGATCTGTGATTTGAGGGGAAGTGAGAGGGAGTATATGTGCAGGAAGACTGAAGAGAGCAGTAGCAAGCATCGGGGGGTGAGGAGACCTAATCTAGCCTACTGTCTGCACCAGACATGCATGCACTTTATACGGGGGCCTCCTATACACCATACACTCACACACACACACGGCCAACGTTGATCAAGATACGAAAACCATTGTTCGGACTAATCTCGAACACGCACCCTGCATCGTGTTCGCATTAGGTCGTTACGCACCCGAATTATCATATAAATATGTCAAAGGCGAGCCTGCTGCGATCCCACAGGACTCTGCATTTTCTATGCCACGAACACACAAACACTGTGTATGTACCTACAACATACATAAAGAGGAAAAGTAGAGAGAACGACGTACGGCAGAATAATGTCACGGCTGCAGAGGACGCAGAGAGGGCGGCAAGATCGAAAGATGGCCGGACAAAAAGTCGAAGAGATAAGGCGGGTCGGATGGTGTGTGGGTACTGGGTACAGCGTACGGGGTATGTGGGGTAGGTATGATAGATAATCTGAGGGATGAAGGGGAGACGAATGTGAGGTAGGGTTACGGTTTATGGTTATAAAGTCTCTTCTTCCGTTTGTGTGGCAAGTTTTGTGCTTTGTTGGTACCTACTGGAGAGATTTTTTCAGGTCTTCTATAGCCATACCGGATCAAAAAGAACAGACTGTAGCTATGTACAGACAGCTCGTATTTCTGACTTGACTGGCAACTATGGTTGTCGTGTCAAACAAAACTTGGAACTGTGTGCTACATACATATTGCTGTAATGCCCCTATATTCATGAGTTGCAAACTTCGCCTGTCAGAAGTCATTTGAAATCGAGTTTGAAATGAAAAATTATTGCTTCATTTTCCTTCAGACATGGTACTGAAACTCCTCAATTCTCTGCTTATACGCTTGGATGGTTAGACAAAGCATTCAACCTCAATTTAGTTCAACTTATTTTGATTGAATCACTTTACTTGCGTTTGGGACTGCTTGGCCGGTGATCATCGGGTATCAGGACGCCATCCTGTTTCACTTTCTTCTTGTGGTTCGAGAATAGAGCTCTTGAGGGTGCTAAGATCGACTAAGCCAGTAGTTTGAACAAAACGAGGGGTTGACCACCTAGTAAAAATGTGGTGTACAAGTTCGAGTAAATGTTGGTAAATGTTTGGTAAATGTGGTAAATATTTGGTAAATGTTGGTAAATGTTGGTAAATGTGGTAAATATTTGGTAAATGTGGTAAATATTTGGTAAATGTTAGTAAATGTGGTAAATATTTAGTAAATGTTGGTAAATATTTCGTAAATGTTTGTAAATGTGGTAAATATTTGGTAAATTCCAGTGAATAACAGTCAATTTTAGTGAATGTTTAGCGCATTCTTATAAATGCTTGGTAAATTTTGATGAATATTTGTAATTGCTTGGTCAATGTTGTAGTTTTTCAGTTATTCCAAGATAATTTTTAGAGCATATTCGTAAGAAAATGACGCTCATATGGCCGGTTTGTCTGTCTGTCCGTCTGTCTGTCTGTCTGTCCGTGTAGAAATTGAGAAGTTGTACTCCTCCTTGGGGAATGAAGTTAGAGCTTTGGAACTTTTTTTGAATGATAGCTGAGTCCCCAAGAGTAGCCAATGGGCATTATTTTTTTCAACCATACATAGTTATCAAAAACAAAGATCTACTGTGCACTTCTGAGAAGTTGAACTCCTCCTCCGGGAAATGAACCTAGAGCCCTGAAACTTTTTCATATGGATAGCTTAAGTTCTCAAGGGTGGCCAGTGGGCAGATTGGGTTTCATGGTTGCGCCGCCATCTTGGCCGCCATATTGAAATTTCTCATTAGTGGAACGATTTTCATGAAACTTGGAATTTACTCTTGTTACGTGTGATCATTCTCATTTTCAAGCTAAATTTCATGATTCCGCCGCCATCTTGGCCGCCATATTGAAATCTCTTGGTAATGGAACGATTGTCATGAAACTTAGAACTTATTCTTGTTTCGTATAAACATTCTTATTTTAAACTGAATTTTATAATCCCACCGCCATATTGGAATCTCTTATTAGTGGAACGATTGACATCAAACTTGGAACTTATTCTTGTCTTTTATAAACATTCTCGAGTTTTCACCTCCGAACAAGCCGTCGAATCTCTAATTGTTCTTTATCAGATGAATCCTTCATCAAGTCCTTGCCCTGGCTGCTGAAATCAAATGTTTATGACCGAGTTTATGACCAACCAAAAACTAAAATTCCGCTGAGTTTTTCTTAAAATGTCCAAAATATTCTCCTCTTTAGTCCTAGTCGATAATTCCAAAAGAGTTCTTGTTAACTCTTGAGTTTCATGCAAATCTTCATTTTACTTTCCCAACCCGTCTTCTCACTCGAAAGAGAAAGTTATGTGATGGTGCAGGGAAAACGTTCTGACACGATAGCTGATGCCGAACCGTTGACCCGATTGACTTGAAATTTGGTATACGTATACAGACAGGGCCTTGCCGTCAAATGAGCTGATTAATTTTTGGCTGTCATCTGTGGAACGGAAATGTCATTATCAAAGAACGACAGAAGCTGTATCTCATGGAACTTGACAATATGTTACCTACTTGAAAGCCCTGAATTAGTTGTATTCAGAACAGTTTCCAGTACCTATTTCTCCAACTGTCACTTGTCAGTCATTGGAAAATATTGAAATGCGAAATTTTGACATTGATTAATTATTCAAAATCTATCCGATGGATTGGAACCAAATTCGACAGGGAGCAACAAGCCAAAATATTCAAATTGAGTCTTCAGTTGGACTTTTCCACCATTTCTCAGCAAGACTGTAAAAATTTCAAAATTTTCTCTTGGCCGTTACCACCCGAAAGAGCCGCTGCCGCTCGCCCAGGGTTTGATCAGGACGACCCGCGTTTGGTGCAGAGCTCAACTCAGACACTCTCTTCCTGCATGTCGTGTAGGCCTATTTTCACATGCGACGCGGTTTTGGTTGTCCGACGATGGTTTATCCAGAATTGCAATTGCACATTCCGTTATTAAAAAAATAAACTGCAGAGCAAACTTCGACATGCGGTAAGCCCCACAAAATATTCATTTTTGGTGCAGACTTGCTGCCAGTCTTGGAGAAAAAATTGAACCGATTTTTGAGAAGAAAATTTTTGGAAACGAACTCATGGTTTTTGAGTTTTTAAGTTCCAAATCTTTATACCGTGAACGGATTTTCACAAAACAAATTCAACAAGAGTTTACTGGTTCTCAGACATTTTCCAACAGTTTATTCTCTCAATTTCCGAGGTTAATAGCTGAAAACGAGAAAACCAACTCATAGCCGAGAGTAGACCACAATGATGGATCTCAAAATAAAGCCTCAATCGACGACTTTCATGATGAAATGGTTTGGAAAAGGCTTTGAGTATTTTTGAGAAAATCGAATAATTTTCTGAACCAATTGTCAATTTCCTGTGAATGTATTCCAATCTACCTTTCGAACTCCAACTTTATACTTGAGGAAACACATCGAACAAAAATTTCCAAGGGTTTCTGGATACTAGTCGAGGAAGTTTTGTGTCGCCCACAACAGATTTTTCAAATTTCCAAACGATACGTTTTGTAGTTGATTCTATGAAATTTTAGAAATTTAGAATGTTTTTGATAAATGTTGGAATTGTTATGTTCATTTTCCGTTCAATAGATGAGAAAAAGTCAACTACTTATCACGTCTGTGGTTTCCATTTTTCTCACAGAAAATTCTCTGACGAGTTCCAATTTCCAATGATGTGTAGTCAAAAACTCTGCCCTAGACACTGGTAACAGGTAACAAAATTACTCGGGAGACAAGTAGCTGACTTAATCAGTAGGTACGACGATATTTTGTTCGTTACCTATTTTCCAGTTGGTATTCTGGTGATTATTAGTAATTGGGTAGTATTGATAGAGAATAAGCATAAGCATTTGCTTGAATTTCATAGGCGTTGCTGGGGATAGTCTGCTTAGCAACTCCTCAAAAATTTTAACAAGTGCTTGTGCTTATTTCATATTTAATACTACCCATTACATATTGTTTTCGCACATTTCAGTACTTAGGTAGTTCATCTTATGCTTTTTACTAGTGGATTTCGTTTATAAATGTGGTAAATGTTTGGTAAATGTTGGTAAATGTAGTAAATATTTGGTAAATGTTGGTAAATGTGGTAAATGTTTGGTAAATGTTGGTAAATGTGGTAAATGTTTGGTAAATATTAGTAAATGTGGTAAATGTTTGGTAAATGTTGGTAAATGTTGGTAAATGTTGGTAAATGTGAGTAAATATTTAGTAAATGTAGTGAATGTTTGGTAAATTTTGTAAATTTTGTAAATGGTGTACACGAATTTCTTGGGTGGTCAACCCCTCGGAACAAAACTAAGACACAGAAATAATTTTGAACATAAAAACAATGTTTTGACTACCATATACATGTCAAAGTGGCTACAGAAAGGCTCATTCCTGTAACCAATCCTACCTTAACGCTGTTAACTAGGATAGCCAAGTTTTCTTGATTGCTCCATGGAAGATAAGTTTCCCCTAGAACCCTTTCAAATCCGACCAACACCTGATTCTTCACCTTGACCTACATTTGAACTTTGTTTGGGTAGCGTAGTTTGAAATTCTTACTGTGGATTCATCAGATTCAACATTTATGTTGGTGTTGTTTATGAAATGATATACAACAAGAGGGATCGGTGGTGAGAAACGCGCCAAAATTCACTTGGAAATTGACAAGTCTTGATACAAAACATGGATATCATTATTGAACGATCAAAAGAACTAACCTGAAGTTCGATCGTAATTATATGAAGCGTCCATTCCGAAGATATTTACTAGGTAGTACGCCTCTGGTGTACGACGTGCACACTTTGTTTGAAGATTCCGACCCCACACCTCCCCACACCGTCCGGCTCCGCATCTCATGTGTCATTCGGTTGAAAGATTTGTTCAACACATCTGATGGGCCGACGTTCACTCGGGAGGGAGGGTTATTATATCTTCGGGATGGACGCTTCATATAATTACGATCGAACTTCAGGTAAGTTCTTTTGATCGTTCAATTATATTTCAGCGTCCATTCCGAAGATATTTACTAGGTAGTTGTTTGAAGTATTTTTCAGATGTGTTGTTAGAGGGAGCAAATTAATAATTGTTCTATGTGAACACAACGTGTAGTAGTAGCAAGAAACCAAAGAACAATTTATTTGGGAATTCATTTAAAAATTGAAACATTATAGTGAAAGGTAAACACAAACAAGGAACTCAGTTCAGACTTGTATCAAGTACATACTATGTATAAGTACCTATACATACAGGTACAATAACAAAAATTCATGATTCTTTGCTTAGACCTAAGACAATGTTGGCGAAAGCTTCTGTTTCAATTAGAGGCCGACTGTAAAATCTGGCGAAGGTGGACGTGTTTTCTGCCCACCCAGCAGTCTTGCAAATGGTTTCAACGCTTAATCCCGCTCTTTGTGCTGCCGATGTCGCTGAATGGCGAGTGGAATGAGGCTTGAATAGTGTTGTATCAATGCCTGACTCTTTGAGGGTAGTTTTGACCCAACGACTAATGGTTTGCTTAGATGCTCGTTTGTGTGGTCTCGCATACGTGATGAAGAGGTAATCTTCTTCCTTGCGGAGAGTTTGGGTCAATTCCACATACTTGACAATCGCTGTTGCTGGACAAATCGATACATTCTCGCGGAAAAAAGGGATCTGTAAACACGGCTGTGTTTTTGAAACCATGGATGTTTTGATTGAGTCGGTGATGAAAATCTCAATTTTTTGGCGAGCATATGACAGATTCGAAATTCGGATAAGTGATATTGTTTGCAAACGTCCACCAGTTACCAAAGCCAAGAGAGAAACCAATTTGTGACTTAATGATTTCAGGTTGCTATCACTCAGCCCTTCCAAGTATCTCAGGACAGGACCTGGGTCCCAGGTACTATTGTATCTGGGTTGTGCCGGTCGTTCACGGGCTATGCCTTTAAGAAACCTCTTGACAAGCGGATTACCTCCGATGTCGCCTGGAAGGATAAGAGAGAGAGCAGACCTGTGGCTGTTGAATGTTCCGTACTTTTGGTTTTGTTCTTCAAAAATGCGTTGTAGAAATTGGATGACTTCAGTGATGGAGGGTTCAAAGACGGCGATATTGTTTACAGAGCAGTATTTCCACCACAGCCTGTAGGTGTGTGTATATTGTTTGATGGTGGACTCCGAGATTGACGACAGCATAGTATTGGCAGCGGGTGCAGAAATGCCCCTGGTCATGAAACTTTTCCTGATAGTTTCACGGCCACCAGGGTAAGCCCCTTGTGAAGGGGGTGTAATATGCTGAAAGGAGATGAAAGAAGATTAGGGTTTGGTATAAAAACTACCGGTTCTGCTACTCTGTATTTAGACAGTAGTGGATACCAGGGCTGCGCTGGCCAATCTGGTACAAAAATTATTCCCTCTGCCTTGTCCTGTATGATCTTTTGAATGACTTTAAGGACCAGACAAAAAGGTGGGAAGGCGTAAAAGTTTAGCTTTTCCCAATTTAGAGTGAAGGCATCTACTGCACAGATCCAGGGTCCTTTCGTCAGGAAACGTACACAGGACATTTCGCGTTGATATTAGATGCGAAAAGGTCTACTTGAGGCACGCCCAGCCTTTCTTTTACAATTTCAAAGGCTTCACTGGATAAAGCCCATTCGGTTCCCTCTTCAATTACCCGAGATTCCTCATCAGCCTGGTAGTTGTCTTTTGTGTTCACATAAGAAGCAAACAGCCAAATGTTTCGATTTTGGCACCATTGCCAAATGGTTCTGGCAAGGAGTTCTAGTTTCGGAAACCGAATGCTACCTATCCGGTTGACGTATGATATTGCTATGGTATTGTCAGCGCGGACGAGAATACTACAGTTGGAAATATTTGAAGCAAAACATTTCAGACCGTTGAAAATGGCGAGTAGTTCGAGATAATTTATGTGATTTTTCTTATCAAGACTAGACCAAAATCCGTGAGTTTTTTGGCCTTGGGAACAAGCACCCCACCCTGTGAGAGAGCTATCCGTGTAAATTTCGACGGAATAATCGCTTTTCTTTATGTCATTGTAGGCGGTTGAGATGTTCTGCTCCCACCAAAGTAAGTCCTTCCGAGAGTTGAAGGAAAGTGTCAGAAAGGCATCATAATTATCATTGTGTTCAAATAGGGCCACATATTTGTCCCTTTCGAGTCGTTTTGTATACATCCAACCGTACTTGACGGCAGGACAATAGTGTTGCCGTCTAGAGTTAGACTTTCTAGACTCTTGTCTTGAAAAGGCGTCAAGACTTAGACAAGACCTCTAGAAACTCTTGTCTTGAAATTTCTAGACAAGACAAGAGTAGGGCTGTCAAGATCAAGAGTCTTGATTAGACTCTTGAAAAGGAAAAATTGAAAAAAATCTGATATATTCCTCTCCGCTGATGGTTTTTATTTTCTACTTAATGTGTGATTAGATTGGAGATTCCTCACAGAGTTTATTGACAACATAAAATAACATAAATAAGGGTAAACGGTATGACAAAATGCTATTCAAAACTATATTTATTTGAAAGGAAAATGATTGCTAAGGGTTCTCATGCTATTTTTCTTCTATTTGTTGAAATCAAAGTACCGAGATCACTACAGACGATATAAAATATCTCGTCTCAAAAGTCCCGACTTTTTTCAGAAAAAAATCTGGGAATTTGGGAGTTTGAATTGGGAGAATAATGAAGCAATAAACCTGTTTTGCGCTTGCGCACTAGGCAGGCCATCATGTCATTATGCATCGACCGTTGTTGCCATGCTGTGTCTGATAGGTAGTCTACAGTCCATGAATATTTTGAAAAGTAGGAAAAACAAAACAACACATAAAAGCATCTTTCTGTATATTGTGAATTTTATATGTGTATCAGAAGACAATTTGATTTTCGGTTTGTGGTGGCAGTTCACTATGAATTTATCAATTTTGCATCAAAGAACGGGAAAGCGTTGCCAGAGAGATGCCATGTCGAATTATAATAATGTCTTGTGATTATACATATATTCACATGACATCTCCTCCAGACTCTGTATGTCTCTACTGTTTTTTCCGGTTCTCATGCGAAAGTTTCGTCCAAGTGTTTTTTTTTCAAGGACTGCTTCAACATCTCCATTTCTACTTTTCCAAAAACTACCTGCACCTTCTCAGATCGCAACTTCTAAGAAATTAGGTAGCTCGATGAAGCTTTTGGTCAATAGCTGCGGAACAAAGTGTTTCTTGCCAATAAAAGGAGAATGATACAGACAACATGCTGCAGTCAGATATTCTCCCAATGTACCAATGCAAAATACCGATCAGGCTGGTGTTCTTTCTACAGCTTGAGTGAAGTTAGTCTTTTTGCCGCGTCAGGTTGACACAAGCGGGAACCTGGCACAGGTCTGAAAATAATCGGTATATTTTGGACAAAAATATTGGACCACGTCTGCACCACGACATCTGGGAACTCTGGGTCCCGCTTAAACCCAATTATTTCCATTTCTTTGTCCAGCAGCAATGTTTCGAACACCAAACAGCAAAATAATATTGGAGTTATTGTTCAACTTTTTCTTGACTGTGACTCTTTCGTTGACTGTTTCTTGACGTTCATGGCAACCTGGTATTGTTCTTGGCTTGTTTATTCATTCGATTCGAGCCGATAGACTGCGGTGAGTTGAATTTCTATATCCTTTTCCGCTGCCAGATTTTTTGAGTACTTTTTTAAATGAACAGCAGCTGACTATATTTATTCAGGCATCAACCTACGGCTATATAAAATCGTATCTTGTAATTTTATATAAGACACCATTGCAGAAACACGTCCACTAACAGGTCGGGGGTGGCGGTGGCAATCTTTCCTTTCAGCATTCACACCAATGATAAATTTCAGTGTTAATAAAAGTAGATCTCTGTTTTGAAATTTGAACTTAATTATACCTTAGAATATTTTATTGAAGCGCAGTCCCTATTCGAAGGGTACTCCTTGCTCCTCACAGTTTCTCTGTTTTTCTTGCTAAAAGATGTTAATATTTCTGTCACGTATTTTTCTTGGAAGAAGAGGTTTTTTAGTAATTTAATTTCAAGAGTCTATCTAGACTCTTGAAAAATTTCCATCAAGAGTTAGAGTCTTGTCTTGAAATTTTGAAATAATCTTGATATTTCAAGACAAGACAAGAGTAAGGCAACTCTTGTCTTGTCTTGTCTAGACGGCAACACTACAGGACAAGCCGAAGTCAAGATTCCTGTGAATTTTGCCAAATCACGAATTTTGCGTCTTGGCTTGGATGTCAAACCGCGTGCTAGCTTTTTAATGTGAAGCTTTTTCTCATCTGGAAGAAGAATTTTCAGTTGTTGGCTGTCGTAAATGAATCCCAAAAACTTTTGTTTGGTTTGGGGTATCAGACGGCTTTTTTCGAAATTTATTTTAAATCCGAGGGACTCGAGTGTTTTTATAGTGATACTGACACTTTTTTGGCACTCCCCGTAAGAATCAGCAAGGATCAAAAAATCGTCGAGATAATTGACACAGATTACGCCCTGAGAGCGTATTTTCTTTAGGACCGGCCTCAAGATTTTTGTAATACAATATGGAGCAACTGACAGCCCAAAGGGTAAACAAGTAAATTCATAGATGTTTTCGCAGAACTCGAACCTCAGATATTTCCGATGCTCTGAGGCGAGTGGAACTAGAAAATACGCGTCCTTCAGGTCAAGCGTGGCCAGAAAACTGTCTTTTTGTATTAATTTCAGAGCCGTTCGATAATCTTCCATTTTGAAATGGGGGGGAACAACATGTTCATTGAACTGTTTCAAATTTAAAATAAAACCTTTTTTGCCGTTCGGTTTGTCAGCAAGGAAAATATTTGATAAGTATTGGTCTTTAACAGGAAAACAGCGAACGACCGCTCCCAAGTCTATTAGCTCGTGAATTGCAGTTTGCATAGGTATGAGTTCAGAGGACCAGATTTTTTTGGTCTTGAATGACTCCTTTTGGTAAGGTACACTTACCAAAGGTATTTTATAGCCTGTTATACAGGACAAGACAGAGGCATTGTTGGTGACACGAGCCCAAGCGTTGTAAAAAAATTTCAATCTACCCGCTATGTGTGGACCTACCCTTAACGGTTCCTGTAGCGGTGAGTTTGGTCCTTGTTGGTGTCTCGCCGGTAGGAGGTCTGGTGCCCTTTGTATGGCCTCGTCTGCCTCCTGGAACGAGCCGGGCGCTGCTGGTTTAAAGAATAATTGGAAGTACTAGGCTTTCGGCCCCCACCTCTCTTTTTTGGAAAAAAAGTTTGGTTGTTGGAACGGAGAAAATCTTTTCCCGCTTTTTCCACGGACTTGGTGGTTTCCACTTTCTTTCCAAAATCGTCGCCAAAAAGGTATTCAGCCGGAAGGGTCTTTTCCGCTGTGTCTTTTACGGCTTTGCTCAACGTTTGAGTGATGAGGGTGCGGCGAGTTGTGAAGATATTGAAAAAAAGATTTGTCAGGATGCGCCCGGCATCTGCTAAGCAGGATAAGAGGTCACTGTTTGAGTCATCATTTGTTAGGGGTGGCTGCTGGAGAGAAAGATTGATACCTTTCCCAAGAGCCGACAGCCCCCTGCCAAGCTGCGCCTGAAAGGAGGTATGGCATTCATCTCGTTTCAGGTTTGCCTGAGTGAGAGCTATTTCAAGCTCTGGATTTATTTTTGGGGGATCCAGCAATGGACAGTTGGCAGGAGTGGCGTAGCGCATGAGAACTTCGTCGGCTTTCTCTTTGGATAGGCCGTGACTCAAAATAAAGGACCATCTAGAGCAAACGTCTGCATGGATTGCGTAAGAGGGAGCTTTTGAGACGGTTGGATCTTCTCCAAAATGATCCAGGACCTTCTGGGGTAAAGCGCTATCCGTCCCGTGAAGGTGTTGAGCGGTGTCGTCATGCAAAACTAAAACCTCCGCGTCAGGCTGGGTGACCTGCGGGGGAGGCGCCCCTGGGGGTCCGCTACCTGCCGTGCTGTTCAAGCCACGGTCTCGAGCGGCCTCACTGGCGTGTGCCGTGTCGCGCGGACTACGGTCTACGCTTGAGCGGCTTGCGATTGAGGGCGAGTCGCTCGGACTGCGCTCCTCGCTCTCGCTGACGGAGGCCTGGCGGCTCCGGCTGGCGTCGAACCCCGCCCGACGCGACTGGCGCCGGCGGTAATAGCGAGAGCTTTCTCTAGAATTGCTACGCGAACTTCTGGAGCAGCGGCTGGCATAGCTGGTGGCACGACGGTGACGTGGACTCTGCGAATTACCACGGTAAGGGGAACGAGAGCCATGTGGCGAAGCCCGCTCATGATGCGTTTTTCTACGCTTGGCGGTAGTGAGTTCTCTTTCGAGCTTGACTAGCCGCCGCTGCAAGTCATGCTTCGAGACATGTTTATCCCGCGAGGTACTTGCGTGGCGTCTTTTCTTATTGCCCATGCTAAAAGCTAAAAATGGACGGTTAAGAGATTAGAAATACTTACAGGGCCACTCAAAGTACCCGGTGGAACACGTAAATACTAAGCTGGAGGCTGTGGAAGAGTTTTACAGATGAAATTGCACGCGAAATGACCGGGTACATGTGCACGCGGTACACACTAGAAGACGAATGACACATGAGATGCGGAGCCGGACGGTGTGGGGAGGTGTGGGGTCGGAATCTTCAAACAAAGTGTGCACGTCGTACACCAGAGGCGTACTACCTAGTAAATATCTTCGGAATGTGTAACGGGGGGGAAAATGAAAAGGGGGGTTTTTTCCTTCCCTTTTAACTCGAATAAATTCGCGGGTTCTTACTCTTCCCACATGAATCGATGCGTTTCTCTCTAGGGGGTTTGCTCGGGCGCCACCTTACTTTACCGCAAGGAATTTAAACAAGATTCGGGTTTTACTTTAGTATATTGAACACACAACAATATCTCAAACAAGTATCAAAAAGACAACAATTACATTTACAATTTACAACATTACTTAGAGAGAAATGTGACCGCACCTATCCACCCTGTGGGAATCTACTACAACAACACGACTACCGTCAATTATCCAACTTCAGTGCAATGCGCTACTCGTTTGGTGTGAAGCACCGATGGGTTCCGACCCCGCAACAGTCTAGGGTACTCTTCGTATCCGCTCCACCCCGCAACAGTGTAAGGTGGAGTAAAAGCCTACTAGAGCAATCCACACAGCAGCCCCCTTCAGGTCACTCGTCCGGTACCCACGTCCCAGACAACCGTGTTATCCGTAGACAGGCCACCAGAGAGAGCACCACGAAGACGACCCGCAGGACGCGGTATTAACACGGAGGAAATCCACACAGTCGCCCCCTTTCGGTTGATGTCGCAGTATCAGGGGCTCAGGACAACGGTCAGGTTGTCATCCACACCACAGCTCCGACGCCTCGCAGGACACTATTGCATCTCAATGCAAAGTGGCGAGAAGTGCGCCTCCGTCTCCACCCCGCAACAGTGTAAGGTGGAGGTACAGCCTACAAGAGAGCGATCCACACAGCGGTCGCCTTCAGGCACTCGTCCGGTACCCACATCCCAGACAACCGTGTTATCCGTAGACAGGACACCAGAGAGAGCACCACGAAGACGACCCGCAGGACGCGGTATCAACACGGAGGGGCATCCACACAGTCGCCCCCTTTCGGTTGATGTCGCAGTATCAGAGGCTCAGGACAACGGTCAGGTTGTCATCCACAGCTTCGACACCGCTAATCCCCCACAAAGGTGACCCGCAGGACACTATTGCATCTCAATGCAAAGTGGCGGGAAGTGCGATTCCGGCATCACCGCGTCAGTTGGCCGTCGTCGGCTTGGTTCAAACAAACTAGATTGGCACTGGTGTACGAATTGGTCGGCCGCGGCCAGTTAACTCATCAAGCACCGTTCATGTACCCTTCCTAGATGTTCGCCTCGCCGATTGCGACTGGCACAAACTGCGTGTCTTTTTATGACTGATGCATTCTCTGTACAACGTCTTTACAAAGACATGCGTACATGCGATCCAGTGGAATTGGATGAAGTGGCCGTCCGCCACAACTTTACTTACGTTGGGTCGTTGGACGCGGTGCGGTGGCTTGGCCGCACGGCGCCCTCTCTCGGTCACCGTTGGGACCTTGTATTTACCGCGGGACGAGTGCGCTTGCTACTTATTTATCTCGCGCTACCTAGACGCTTTATCACAAATGGACGCTGAAATATAATTATTATTATTCTGCACCCAACAGGCGAAAGAGCCCAGTCATAGGGTGAGGGATACCAGAGAAAATCCGAGGGAGGTACATACTCAGGTGAAAACCTTCGTCTTTATGTCGAATAGAGAAGAGAACAGTTGGAGAAATCAACATTACTCTCATAAGCAGAGTAATTGACAATCATCTGATAGAGAGAGATGCCACCAACGCGTTGCTAAATAGACCAAAAAGACACACTATATAGTTAAGTAGAAGGTCTTTAATTTTTCTTTTGAGCTGTTTTTTGAAGTGAGCTTAGTTATGCTTTCAGGCAACCTATTGAAAAGTCTGACACCCAGACTATCTTGTGATTCTTGGATGAAGAGAATAAAATTTTCATTCTGCGGAAAATTATTTCAAATATTCTAAACCACCCCCTTGGTACTCCTCTACACTTTGTTGGAGATAAAAATTTGGCAATACGTGTCTTGAATGTCCCATCCGAAATAGAAGTTGGCCTATTTTTGCTGGAAAGTCTATTTCTCAAGAATTGGAAGTTGATAAGAGAAAAAAACTTTCCTTCAATTCATAAACAAAGATCATTCTGAGAAGGGTTGATAGTTACTCAATAAAAACTTTCCAGACTTGTTCGACAGAAAGACTATTCCAATACCTTCATTTTGATGTTTCACATATAGGTAAGCTATTGGAAATTTCAGAGTGGGGCGGAGCCCAGGCGAGGGGGTTGAAGATGAAAATTTGACAATATGGTGTTCTAGGTGTCCTCTTCGAAATAAAAATCGACATGTTTCAACTGGAAAATCTGATACTCAAGAATCGGGAGTTAAGTATTGAGAGTAAAACTTTCCTGCAATAACAATGAGAGAATTTCAGAAGGGGTTGGAGGGGTTATTCGAGACAGTTTAAAATATGTTTGACAGGAAGGGAATTTTATTACCTTCAATTTGATGGATCACAAAGTAGGTGATGCCATTTGAAATTTTAAAATAGGGTGAGGTGGAGACGGAGGATTGAAGATAAAAATTTGTTATCACGTGTCTTAGATTGCCCTCTCGAGATAAAAATCGACCTGTTTTTACTGGAAAATCAGATACTCAAGAATCAGGAGCTAGGTAATGAGGGAGAAACTTTCCTGCATTAATAATGAGAGAATTTGAAAGGGGTTTGGAGTCATTCAAGTCATTGGAGTCATTTGAAGTCATTCGAGAAAATTTGAAATATGTTTGACAGGAAGGGAATTTTATCACCTCCAATTTGGTGTATCACAAAGTAGGTGATGCCATTAAGAATTTCGGAATAGGGTGGGGTGGGGGCGAAGGATTTGAGATAAAAATTTGTCATCACGTGTCTTAGATGTCCCTCTCGAAATGAAAATCGACCTGTTCCAGTTTTTTTGCCAGGAAAAATTTGTGCAGCGAAATATCGGGGGTGAGTCCTTTTTAAAAAAGTCACCCTGTACAAAGATTTTGTTATTCACCAATTATTAGTAAAGTTAGTACGAACATAGATGAGAATTTGACCTTTAGATCCCCACACTATGGAGTTGGAATTGATGCCCCCTACACCTGGAAATATTTTCCAAACGAGGTTGACTTAAGCGCCCTCTGGGGTGAGTAATTTTAGCCCCAGAGGTCAAAACTTTTAGGGACTTACAGGAGCTACAACTTTTGTTGGGAATTTTTTCTATAACTATCATAGAAAAGCAGATGGAAAATTTTAGAAAAACCACCCCCTGAAAAACGACGGCTTTTGGCTTCTGGCACTTTTTTCGACAAGTTATTGAAAAGTGCTGAGCACAACTTGTTCCAATAATTTTTTCTAACATTTCAAAAAGAAGAAAATCGAAATCCAACCAATAGCAATCGAGATATAGAAAAATACCACTATCTCGGAAAGCTCAAGGAAATTTTGGGGATTTTTGCGGTTCGGGGCTCTGTGGGGGATTCTCTAGGTGTATGCAAAAATTCAGCCAGATTATACGTTTTGCCATTTCAAATATCCCATTGACTGGCCTACATGTAACATAAGAGATCTCATAGGTCGCAGTCAAAAAGGATTCTCCAAGACCAAACGACCACCTACAATCTACAGAACAAGTGTAGTCAAGCCCAAAAAGATTGTGGACAAAAAAATTGGGGGAAGTGATCTGGAACGGAACGTAAGAAGTACCTAATGATTTCACAAGAGCTAAAGGAACTCGGATGATTTTTTGCATGAAAAATACAAAATTAGGTGATTGGCAATATTTTCAACTAGGAAATAAGGTAGATACATTATCCCGTCACAGGAAATAGCGAGGAAAATAGATATTGAGAGGTCATCCAAAGAGCTTGGGGAGAACTAGCAGTAAAAAAAAAAATACATGAACGACAAGAGCTTGTAAGAAGTAAGGAAAATAATTGTAGGAGTACCTACCTGATTTGCATGATAAGTACGAAAGAATCGGAAGCATTTTGGACTCAGCAATGGGGCCAGTTAAAGTAAGAACTAAAGAAATCTGGGCCAAATCGTGACCAGGACATTATATGGGACACTGGAAAAAAACAAATATTAGAATGTGACTGCAATCTGCGCAAGAGACCAGACGGCATGAGGTCATTTATCCAATCCTATTAAATAATGTACGCATTATCACGGCGCATACATGCCCGCATTTTTCAATAAGACTGGATAAAGCATAGTATTATACTCGCGGGTAATGGTTATTATCGGTCATTCGGATGCTTTACGACACTCGCCAAGGCTCGTGTCGCGAGTGTTTCCTGTCTGCATCCTCGTGAGTAAGAAGCAATCATTACCCGCTTGTTGAATAATATACTATTATTTACTTTGCGTTACTAATGGATTCATCATTACCTGGAAAACAGTGATCTTATGGAGCATATTATTGAACTGCTTCTAGTCGTGAGACAATACTATGACTTATGAAACTCGTATATTAATATACTATTGTTACTCGAAAATAGTCGAATCAAGGTTATTGTTCAGGAAGGGCCAGTAACAAAGACATTTCCAATTAGAAATAAGGTCAAATTAGGTGAAGACTAGAGAGATTTTGTATCAGAGTGGGTACCCAGAGATAAGGTCCCTGGAAAAACGCTCCTGGAAAAATTGTTCCTAAAAAAAAGCATTGAAGGCTGGTATTGCCCCATCAACCTTCTATCAGTGAAAGACTCCTGATGGATTCTTGGCGACTACTAGGGCTCCTAAAACACACCCGAAAACACTCTTGTATCATTCATAATTATGACCCAAAACTAACTAAAGTGAAACCAAGGTGCCTACCCTATTCAGAATGTGAATTCGAGTGAACGTTATTGATATCAAAGACAAACGGTGACCAGAACATAAAGAGCTCCAGAAAGGAAAGATATTTCAAATTGAGGTCATTTATGACACACAATGCAATGATTGCAAAATTAAGGTATTCAAGATCATTCGAAGAATTTCTTGACTCGGAAATAATTTTCAAACCAAATGAAGACCAAAGGAATGTGTAACAAAGTGTGAACAAGGGATAGAGGAATCTATAAGAGCGCTTTGTTGATCTGAATAAAAAATGTAGTCAAAGGTGATTCAGGAGCATTCGGAGATATTTCCAATGAATGGGGTCAAACCTGATTAAGACTGACGGAATGTTAAACAACGTGTGACCAAAACCAAGAAGATCTCTGTACAAGAGAACAGGAGAAATTGAGACTTGACTTGAGAATAAATTCAAACTGAGGTGATATAGAAACAAGTGGCGACATTTTCGATTCAAAAAAAGAGGTCGAATCAAGTTGAAACTAAAGAGATCCAGGGAAAAGAAGTGGTCAAGAGAAGAATTCAATAGAGAACAGGTCTAAGGACCTGACGTTATCTGTACCTGTAGGAGAGCGAAGAACTCGAAGAAAAGCAAAAGGCCAGCTAGGAAAAGGTCAAGAGGGAAGTAAAGTCAGTGTTATGACTCAAAAAACAATCCAAGAGAAACTCCTCACCTACTAAGAAAGAATCGAAAAGTAGCAAAAGGAGTATTTTGAGGCAGAAAAAAGACAGGAAGTCACGAGGAACTGAAGCAATTTCGGAAACATAAGTACATCAACAGTATCACGCACATCGCCCTATCGATTACACAAAATCTCAATAACAAAACCCACAAAATGCTAATAATCGTCACCATTATACGCATACGTCATACCTCATTGTGCCCATAACCGATCCCTGAAAATAATCCCAAAACAGTGGGACAGGTGATGGCTTTCGGTGTAACACACACGCACACCTAAAGTAGTCGCGGTGGCTGTGGGATATCTAATCCCCCTTGTCATCCCTCGGCATCACCACCACCGCGACAGGAGTGGGCCGTGCTTGGCCCCAAAGCCGACTGCGCTTTGCTCTTGCAGTCAGAACGATCGCACACACAAATCCATATACCATGAAACCGTGGCCTGTGTGATGCCTGAATGAGAGATCACTCGCCCAGAAAAATTTGTTTGACACTTCGCACAATAGCGGAGGCTTAGACCACACACATGTTTTTTTTTCTTGCCCAGTCCCTTTATGGCGCTTTGATCTTTTCGCTTAGGTAGGTAGGTATACCCCGGCAAAGGAGAGGATATCCCACAGAATATCTGCATAATAGCTATTTGTATACATAGTGAATAAATTGAGATCGGTCAAATTATCATTATTGAAAAGATATTTGTTTCATACGACGGCGCAGAGCGGACATGGAAGCTATTTATTTGTAATTGCGACATTTTTCTGTCAATTGCCACTTTATTCTGGCAATTGCGACTTTTTTTGTCAATTGCCACATTATTCTGACAACTGCGACTTTTTTCTGTCAATTGCCACTTGATTCTGGCAATTACGACTTCTTTCTGTCAGTTGCCACTTTATTCTGTCAATTGCGACTTTTTTCTGTCAATTGCGACTTTTTAGCACATTTCGATAGAAAATGATGTTTACCGCGCACAAGTCCTTGACTTAGCGCTTACCCCAATTTATTTACAATTGTGTTAATATCATACCATTTACCAGAGTCATCTATTATGTTAATATCATGTAACATACGTTGTGAATAAATTATTATTATTATTATTATGACTTTATTCACATTAGCTATCACTTTTGGCATATTTTTGTGTTATTAGGTCTCCCTGACCGACCCTGCTTATCAGGGCTAAGAGTAATATTATTGTGTCATTAAGAGTCCATCGCGGCCATTGCTGCTCCTCCCCCTGAGCTCTACGCAAACCTTCAAAACAGGGTCACAAATTGCAGGAACCTGTAATTTACAATGTCTCCCATAATAGAGAAACTACTCCACAACAGATGGAAGTCAAAGCTAGCAGCTAGCCTTAGCGTCTGGTCCTCGCAAACCTTGCGCGTTGGATTTCGTCAGAAGTGTGTGGTGCATGCAGCTCTATGTCTCAGAACTCACAGCTAGGCACGCCACGGTTGCGACAACCTCTCGGGGAAAACGCGTCATTTGGATTTTGATGTTTCCAGGGGAAAGCATCGAACCTAAATCGATAGTGATCCAACCCGATTTAGGGACAGAAGGAGGAAAAGGACTTTGCAGTGCAATGGCGTAAAGGGCAAGAGGGGGTTTCCAAAAACCCCATTGCTGCCCCAGCCCTGCTTTCAATTATGACTGATGTTGGAAAAATTTGATAGGTACCTATACCTACATAATCCTATCTACCCAAGTACCTGCCTTCATAGTTAACTAGCTACTTATACAGTCGAACGTACTTGTTCCAGGGTGGGTTTTGGATTGGGAATTTTAGAAGGCGGAGGAAGAAGGAATTGCTCCATGCGCTGCAAGTTGTTTTGAGGATTTATGGAACGAAAACAAGATAGTTTTCAATTTTTTTGCGGGTGTTTTGGAGGGAGAAGCATGAAAAAATCGTCAATGAATTTCGCTTCAGCGGGTCAAACTGACACCTGGAAACGTATTCTTGCCATCTAGAAATAAAAACTGAGAAATTCATATTTTGAAAAGTAAAATCAAAGTCAGATTGAATAAAAATATCTTGTAGAGGTTTATGCCGGCCAAAGCGCTTTTTCGATCGGAAAAGATTCAATTTTTTTGATGGAAAACACTTTCCATGAAGAGAGCCACGACAGACGATTTGAATACGTTCTGTTGCGTGTTGAGAAATCAAAATCGATTAGGGTTCATTGAAAAACACAACCATAGGGGCCGCAAGCGGTGATAATATTTCCGTGTGCTTATCTCTCATCGGCCTCTTATGTCGACGTATTTATGGGTGTTTCGGTGCACCAGACAATCTGGGAACGTATCCATCCAAGTTCAAAAAACTTCAAATGAGAGAAAGGACAAAGGAGGAATCGCTCCATGCGCTGCAAGTTCTTTTGAAGATTAATGGAACAAGAAAAATATATTTTTAATTTTTTTCGCAAGTGTTTCGGAAGGGGGCGGGGGCATGAGAAAATCGTCGTTGAATTTGGCTTCAGCGGTTCAAACTGACACCTGGAAACGTATTCTAATCATCTAGAAATAAAAACTGAAAAATTCATGTTTTGAAAAGTGAAATCAAAGTCAGATTGAATAAAAATGTCTTGTAAAGGTTTACGCCGGCCAAAGCGCTTTTTTGGTCGAAAAAGATTCAATTTTCTCAATGGAAAACACTCCCCATGCAGAAAGTCACGACAGACGATTTGAATACGTTCTGTTGCGTGTTTGGAAATCAAAATCGATTAGGGTTCATTGACAAACACAACCATTAGGGGCCGCAAGCGGTGATAATATTTCCGTGTGTTCATCTCTCACGGCCTCTTATGTCGACGTATTTATGGGTGTTTCGGTGCACCGGACAATCTTGGAACGTATCCATCCAGGTTCAGAAAACTTTGAATGGGAGGAAGGACAAAGGAGGAATTGTTCCATGCGCTGCAAGTTGTTTTGAAGATTTATGGAACAAAAAAAAAATAGTTTTCAATTTTTTTGCGGGTGTTTTGGAGGGAGGGGCATGAAAAAATCGTCGTTGAATTTGAACATAACTAGCTGCTTTCTCCAAAAAAGAATTTCAAAAACCAGAAAATCCCTGTTTGAAAGACGCTGCAACTTACTGTTCTAGCTATGGGCTTGAAGACGTACTTGCTTTATTTGGTTCAGGTAGTATGTGGTTCAGGTACTTGCTAAGAACGAACTCCTCAACCGGTGATGGATGAATTTTGGTGAATAATCACTCAAAAGATTTATGGATCATGATGTCGGAAATATTCAACGTGTTTCAGGTGTCAATTCCACCGATTATGCCTGAGCTATGGGCTATTACCAAATATTGCCATAAAAAGGTACCTAAATTATGCTAGCCACTCCAGGCAACGCCGCAAGGTGCATCTCTCCCGCCAATTTTTTACGCCCACATTCTTGTGAGTGACCAACTTTTCGCCCTCCACCTCTATCACCGGCCAACCGCGATTGTATTCGGGTATCTACAACCGGTGGTGGAGTGGGTGCAGAGTTGAGAGAAACACAAAAAATGTTCACGTAATATCGCGTATTGCCGCCAGGGAATAAATGCGATTACAATAGTCCTAAGTGTAGAAAAAAGAAACACGTCATTAACTCGTAATAATTTGGCGTAATGCGTCTGATTTCCCTTATAAAAAGATGTCACCCAATACGTGTTAGGTACTCACCCCTACTATTCTGATTGGCAATAAACATTAAAGAGAAATGGTGAAGACCCTGGGAAAAATTACCCTTAGAATAAGATATCATAGTGATTACTGCAGCAGCCAAAACGTAGGTTATTGGTAATTAGAGGTAGGTACCTACCTATCTTTAGGTACCTTGACAGAGTAGGCAGGCAAAAATTAAGCATTAGGTATTTTACGAATGAGAGTCTTGAAAAATTCGTGTGCAGAATTTTCGCCTCTGATTTAATAGTCAAAAGGCCAATATCCGCAATGGATAAACATGATGAAATGATCGGGAATCAAGAAAAAAAGGGGATTATTATAGATTTAGCAGCTTCAGCGCGTCAGACTGACACCTGGAAACGATTTTGATCATCCAAAATTTCAAAATTTAATTTTTTTTAATAGTAAAATTAGAGTCAGATCGGAAAAAAATGTCTTTCACCTTGTACCTGAAAATTTACGCCGGCCAAAGCGCTTTATCGGTCAGAAAAGATTCTATTTTTTTGATGAAAAACACTTTCCATGCAGGAAAGCACAACAGACGACTCAAATACGTTCTTTTGCGTGTTTGAAAATCAAAATCAATTAGAGTTCATTGAAAAACACAATTACTAGTGGCCGCAAGCGGTGATAATATTTTCGTGTGTTTATCTCTCATGGCCTCTTATGTCGACAAATTATGGTTGTTTTGGTGTACCGGACAATGTTGGAACGTATCCATTCAAGTTCAAACAAGCGAATATGCCTCATGGGCATGAGGCTAGGCTAAGTAGCGCACTTCCCTTTAGGAGGGTTAGTGAACGCAAGATGTTAATTAGGGTTCCACCGTTATTTGGGCAGAAATTTCAATATGTCGGCCAAGATAGCGTCAGAATCATGAAATTTGGCTCTAAAATCAAAATGAATCGTACTATAGACAAGATTAAGTCCCAAGCTTCATGAAAATCGTTTCACTAATAAGATATTTCCGAGGATATTTTAATATGGCGGCCAAGATAGTGGCAGAATGTTGAAATTTGGCTGAAGAATAAGAATGATCATACGAAAAAGAGGTCAGAGGTAAGTCCCAAGCTCCATGAAAATCGTTGAATGATGAGAAATTTCAATATGGCGGCCAAGATGGCGGCAGAGCATCATTTGTCCAAAATCGGATGTATTTTGATGAAGTTCACATTGCCTGTGAATCTCACGCAAATCGGACCACTTCCAGAGAAATTCAAAATGGCGGATCGAAGATTGCGGCCAAGTGACAAAAATCATTGGTCAACTTTATATGGTGGTCACGTACGTATTCGATTGGCGTTTGCACCACATCGATATCTCTTTTCGTTGAGGCATTATTCTCCTAGTTCTATCACTTGGAAACATGTTCAATAGTGAAAATACAAGATGGCGGCAGGGCATCAATTGTCAAAAGTTGGATAGATCTTGATGTGGTTTAGATTGCCTACAAATTTCATCTCAATCGGATCACTTTAAAAGAAAATTCAAAATGGCGGATCGAAGATGGCGGCAGAATAACAAAAAACCAAAAGTCAACTTGACATCCTGGACATATGTATTATTGATCAGCGTTTACACCACATCGATATCTTTCTTCCCTGAGGAGTTATCCCGGGTAAAGACGGACGGACAGACGGACGGACGGACAAAGTGAAGCTAAAAGCGCCTTTTTCCCATTTTTTGGGAAAGTGCGCTAGAAATTTCCAATGGGAGAAAGGACAAAGGGAGAATTGCTCCGTGCGCTGCAAGTTCTTATGAAGATTTATGAAACGAAAAAAAATGGATTGCAAATTTTTTGAAGGTGTTTTGGAAGGGGTGGGGGAGACGAAGAAATCGTCGTTGAATTTGGCTTCAGCGGGTCAAACTGACACCTGGAAACGTATTCTAATCATCTAGAAATAAAAACTGGAAAATTCATATTTTGAAAAATTAAATTAGAGCCAGATGGAAGAAAAATGTCTTGTGAAGGTTTACGCCGGCCAAAGCACTTTTTCGGTCGAAGAAGATTCAATTTTTTGATGAAAAACACTTTTCATGCGGAAAACCACAACGGATGACTTGAATACGTTGTTTTGCGTGTTTGAAAATCAAAATCGATTAGAGTTCATTGAAAAACACAATTATTAGTGGCCGCAATGGGTGATAATATTTTCGTGTGTTTATCTCTCATGGCCTTTTATGTAGACGTATTTATGGGTGTTCCGGTGTACCGGACAATGTTGGAACGTATTCATCCAAGTTCAAAAAAGTTCAAACTAGAGGAAGGACAAAACGGGAATTGCTCCATGCGCTGCAAGTTCTTCTGAAAATTTACGGAACGGTAAAAAATGGTTTTTCAAATTTTTTTTAAGGTGTTTTGGAATAAGGTTGGGGACATGGAAAAATCGCCGTTGAATTCGGCTTCAGCGGGTCAATCTGTCACCTGGAAACGTATTCTAATCATCTGGAAATGAAAACTGGGAAATTCATATTTTGAAAAATAAAATTAAAGTCAGATGAAAGAAAAATGTCTTGTGAAGGCTAACGCTGGTCAAAGCGCTTTTTCGGTTGGGAAAAATTCACTTTTTTTGATGAAAAACACTTTCCATGCGGAAAACCACAACCGACCACTTTAATACGTTTTTTTTTTGTGTTTGAAAATCAAAATCGATCAGGATTCATTGAAAAACACAATCATTGGGGGCCGCAAGCGGTGATTTTCGTGTGTTTATCTCTCATGGCCTTTTATGTCGACGTATTTATGGGTGGTTCGGTGTACCGGACAATATTGGAACGTATCCATCCCAGTTCAAAAAATTTCAAATGGGAGGAAGGACAAAATGGGAATTGCTCCATACGCTGCAAGTTCTTTTGAAGATTCATGGAACGAAAAAAAATGGTTTTCAAATTTTGTTGGAGGTGTTCTGGAATAAGGTGGGGGACATGGAAAAATCGCAGTTGAATTTGGCTTCAGTGGGTCAATCTGACACCTGGAAACGTGTTCTATTCATCTAGAAATTAAAACTGGGAAATTCATATTTTGAAAAAGAAAATTAGAGTCAGAAGTAAGAAAAATGTCTTGTAAAGGCTTACGCCGGCCAAAACGCTTTTTCGGTTGAGAAAAATTCAATTTTTTTGATGATAAACACTTTCCATGCGGAAAACCACAACGGACGACTTTAATACGTTCTTTTTTGTGTTTGAAAATCAAAATCGATCAGGATTAATTGAAAAACACAATCATTAAGGGCCGCAATGGGTGATAATATTTTCGTGTGTTAATCTCTCATGGCCTTTTATGTCGACGTATTTATGGGTGGTTCGGTGTACCGGACAATATTGGAACGTATCCATCCAAGTTCAAAAAAGTTCAAATGGGAGGAAGGACAAAATGGGAATTGCTCCATGCGCTGCAAGTTCTTTTGAAAATTTATGGAACGAAAAAAAATGGTTTTCAAATTTTTTTGAAGGTGTTCTGGAATAAGGTGGAGGACATGAAAAAATGGCAGTTGAATTTGGCTTCAGCGGGTCAATCTGACACCTGGTAACGTATTCTTATCATCTGAAAATGAAAACTGGAAAATTCATATTTTGAAAAATAAAATTAGAGTCAGATGAAAAAAAAAAGTCTTGTGAAGGCTTACGCCGGCCAAAGCGCTTTTTAGGTTGAGAAGAATCCAATTTTTTTGATGAAAAACACTTTCCATGTGGAGAACCACAACGGACGACTTTAATACGTTCTTTTTTGTGTTTGAAAATCAAAATCGATCAGGATTAGTTGAAAAACACAATCATTAGGGGCCGCAATGGGTGATAATATTTTCGTGTGTTTATCTCTCATGGCCTTTTATGTCGACGTATTTATGGGTGGTTCGGTGTACCGGACAATATTGGAACGTATCCATCCAAGTTCAAAAAAGTTCAAATGGGAGGGAGGACAAAATGGGAATTGCTCCATACGCTGCAAGTTGTTTTGAAAATTCATGGAAGGAAAAAAAATGGTTTTCAAATTTTTTTGAAGGTGTTCTGGAATAAGGTGGGGGACATGAAAAAATGGCAGTTGAATTTGGCTTCAGCGGGTCAATCGGACACCTGGAAACGTATTCTTATCATCTGGAAATGAAAACTGGGAAATTCATATTTTGAAAAATAAAATTAGAGTCAGAAGTAAGAAAAATGTCTTGTAAAGGCTTACGCCGGCCAAAACGCTTTTTCGGTTGAGAAAAATTCAATTTTTTTGATGATAAACACTTTCCATGCGGAAAACCACAACGGACGACTTTGATACGTTCTTTTTTGAATTTGAAAATCAAAATCGATCAGGATTGATTGAAAAACACAATCATTAGGGGCCGCAAGCGGTGATAATATTTTCGTGTGTTTATCTCTCATGGCCTTCTATGTCGACGTATTTATGGGTGGTTCGGTGTACCGGACAATATTGGAACGTATCCATCCAAGTTCAAAAAAGTTCAAATGGGAGGAAGGACAAAATGGAAATTTGCTCCATGCGCTGCAAGTTGTTTTGAAAATTTATGGAACGAAAAAAAATGGTTTTCAAATTTTTTTGAAGGTGTTCTGGAATAAGGTGGGGGACATGGAAAAATGGCAGTTGAATTTGGCTTCAGCGGGTCAATCTGACACCTGGAAACGTATTCTTTTCATCTGGAAATGAAAACTGGAAAATTCATATTTTGAAAAATAAAATTAGAGTCAGAAGTAAGAAAAATGTCTTGTAAAGGCTTACGCCGGCCAAAGCGCTTTTTAGGTTGAGAAAGATTCAATTTTTTTGATAAAAAACACTTTCCTTGTGGAGAACCACAACGGACGACTTTAATACGTTCTTTTTTGTGTTTGAAAATCAAAATCGATCAGGATTAATTGAAAAACACAATGATTAGGGGCCGCAATGGGTGATAATATTTTCGTGTGTTTATCTCTCATGGCCTTTTATGTCGACGTATTTATGAGTGGTTCGGTGTACCGGACAATATTGGAACGTATCCATCCAAGTTCAAAAAAGTTCAAATGGGAGGAAGGACAAAATGGGAATTGCTCCATACGCTGCAAGTTCTTTTGAAGATTCATGGAACGAAAAAAAATGGTTTTCAAATTTTGTTGAAGGTGTTCTGGAATAAGGTGGGGGACATGAAAAAATCGCAGTTGAATTTGGCTTCAGCGGGTCAATCTGACACCTGGAAACGTGTTCTAATCATCTAAGATGAAAACTGGGAAATTCATATTTTGAAAAAGAAAATTAGAGTCAGAAAAAAGAAAAATGTCTTGTAAAGGCTTACGCCGGCCAAAACGCTTTTTAGGTTGAGAAAGATTCAATTTTTTTGATAAAAAACACTTTCCTTGTGGAGAACCACAACGGACGACTTTAATACGTTCTTTTTTGTGTTTGAAAATCAAAATCGATCAGGATTAATTGAAAAACACAATCATTAGGGGCCGCAAGCGGTGATAATATTTTCGTGTGTTTATCTCTCATGGCCTTTTATGTCGACGTATTTATGTGTGGTTCGGTGTACCGGACAATATTGGAACGTATCCATCCAAGTTCAAAAAAGTTCAAATGGGAGGAAGGACAAAATGGAAATTGCTCCATACGCTGCAAGTTCTTTCGAAGATTTATGGAACGAAAAAAAATGGTTTTCAAATTTTGTTGAAGGTGTTCTGAAATAAGGTGGGGGACATGAAAAAATCGCAGTTGAATTTGGCTTCAGCGGGTCAATCTGACACCTGGAAACGTATTCTAATCATCTGGAAATGAGAACTGGAAAATTCATATTTTGAAAAATAAAATTAGAGTCAGATGAAAGAAAAATGTCTTGTAAAGGCTTACGCCGGCCAAAGCGCTTTTTCGGTTAAGAAAAATTCAATTTTTTTGATGAAAAACACGTTCTATGCGGAGAACCACAACGGACGACTTCGATCTTTGATACGTTCTTTTTTGTGTTTGAAAATCAAAATCGATCAGGATTAATTGAAAAACACAATCATTAGGGGCCGCAAGCGGTGATAATATTTTCGTGTGTTTATCTCTCATGGCCTTCTATGTCGACGTATTTATGGGTGGTTCGGTGTACCGGACAATATTGGAACGTATCCATCCAAGTTCAAAAAAGTTCAAATGGGAGGAAGGACAAAATGGAAATTGCTCCATGCGTTGCAAGTTGTTTTGAAAATTTATGGAACGAAAAAAAATGGTTTTCAAATTTTTTTGAAGGTGTTCTGGAATAAGGTGGGGGACATGAAAAAATGGCAGTTGAATTTGGCTTCAGCGGGTCAATCTGACACCTGGAAACGTATTCTTATCATCTGGAAATGAAAACTGGAAAATTCATATTTTGAAAAATAAAATTAGAGTCAGATGAAAAAAAAAAGTCTTGTAAAGGCTTACGCCGGCCAAAGCGCTTTTTAGGTTGAGAAGAATTCAATTTTTTTGATGAAAAACACTTTCCATGTGGAGAACCACAACGGACGACTTTGATACATTCTTTCTTGTGTTTGAAAATCAAAATCGATCAGGATTAGTTGAAAAACACAATCATTAGGGGCCGCAATGGGTGATAATATTTTCGTGTGTTTATCTCTCATGGCCTTTTATGTCGACGTATTTATGGGTGGTTCGGTGTACCGGACAATATTGGAACGTATCCATCCAAGTTCAAAAAAGTTCAAATGGGAGGAAGGACAAAATGGGAATTGCTCCATACGCTGCAAGTTCTTTTGAAGATTCATGGAACGAAAAAAAATGGTTTTCAAATTTTGTTGAAGGTGTTCTGGAATAAGGTGGGGGACATGAAAAAATCGCAGTTGAATTTGGCTTCAGTGGGTCAATCTGACACCTGGAAACGTGTTCTAATCATCTAGAAATGAAAACTGGAAAATTCATATTTTGAAAAATAAAATTAGAGTCAGAAGTAAGAAAAATGTCTTGTAAAGGCTTACGCCGGCCAAAACGCTTTTTCAGTTGAGAAAAATTCAATTTTCTTGATGATAAACACTTTCCATGCGGAAAACCACAACGGACGACTTTAATACGTTCTTTTTTGTGTTTGAAAATCAAAATCGATCAGGATTAATTGAAAAACACAATCATTAGGGGCCGAAATGGGTGATAATATTTTCGTGTGTTTATCTCTCATGGCCTTTTATGTCGACGTATTTATGGGTGGTTCGGTGTACCGGACAATATTGGAACGTATCCATCCAAGTTCAAAAAAGTTCAAATGGGAGGAAGGACAAAATGGGAATTGCTCCATACGCTGCAAGTTCTTTTGAAGATTCATGGAACGAAAAAAAATGGTTTTCAAATTTTGTTGAAGGTGTTCTGGAATAAGGTGGGGGACATGAAAAAATCGCAGTTGAATTTGGCTTCAGCGGGTCAATCTGACACCTGGAAACGTATTCTAATCATCTGGAAATGAGAACTGGAAAATTCATATTTTGAAAAATAAAATTAGAGTCAGATGAAAGAAAAATGTCTTGTAAAGGCTTACGCCGGCCAAAACGCTTTTTCAGTTGAGAAAAATTCAATTTTCTTGATGATAAACACTTTCCATGCGGAAAACCACAACGGACGACTTTAATACGTTCTTTTTTGTGTTTGAAAATCAAAATCGATCAGGATTAATTGAAAAACACAATCATTAGGGGCCGAAATGGGTGATAATATTTTCGTGTGTTTATCTCTCATGGCCTTTTATGTCGACGTATTTATGGGTGGTTCGGTGTACCGGACAATATTGGAACGTATCCATCCAAGTTCAAAAAAGTTCAAATGGGAGGAAGGACAAAATGGGAATTGCTCCATACGCTGCAAGTTCTTTTGAAGATTTATGGAACGAAAAAAAATGGTTTTCAAATTTTGTTGAAGGTGTTCTGGAATAAGGTGGGGGACATGAAAAAATCGCAGTTGAATTTGGCTTCAGCGGGTCAATCTGACACCTGGAAACGTATTCTAATCATCTGGAAATGAGAACTGGAAAATTCATATTTTGAAAAATAAAATTAGAGTCAGATGAAAGAAAAATGTCTTGTAAAGGCTTACGCCGGCCAAAGCGCTTTTTCGGTTAAGAAAAATTCAATTTTTTTGATGAAAAACACGTTCCATGCGGAGAACCACAACGGACGACTTCGATCTTTGATACGTTCTTTTTTGTGTTTGAAAATCAAAATCGATCAGGATTAATTGAAAAACACAATCATTAGGGGCCGCAAGCGGTGATAATATTTTCGTGTGTTTATCTCTCATGGTCTTTTATGTCGACGTATTTATGTGTGGTTCGGTGTACCGGACAATATTGGAACGTATCCATCCAAGTTCAAAAAAGTTCAAATGAGAGGAAGGACAAAATGGGAATTGCTCCATACGCTGCAAGTTCTTTTGAAGATTCATGGAACGAAAAAAAATGGTTTTCAAATTTTGTTGAAGGTGTTCTGGAATAAGGTGGGGGACATGAAAAAATCGCAGTTGAATTTGGCTTCAGCGGGTCAATCTGACACCTGGAAACGTGTTCTAATCATCTAGAAATGAAAACTGGGAAATTCATATTTTGAAAAAGAAAATTAGAGTCAGAAGTAAGAAAAATGTCTTGTAAAGGCTTACGCCGGCCAAAACGCTTTTTCGGTTGAGAAAAATTAATTTTTTTTGATGATAAACACTTTCCATGCGGAAAACCACAACGGACGACTTTAATACGTTCTTTTTTGTGTTTGAAAATCAAAATCGATCAGGATTAATTGAAAAACACAATCATTAGGGGCCGCAATGGATGATAATATTTTCGTGTGTTTATCTCTCATGGCCTTTTATGTCGACGTATTTATGGGTGGTTCGGTGTACCAGACAATGTTGTAACGTATCCATCCAAGTTCAAAAAATTTCGAATGGGAGGAAGGAAGAAGGAGGAATTGCTCCATGCGCTGCAAGCTCTTTTGAAGATTCGTGGAACGACTAATAATGGTTTTTAAATTTTTTTGCGGGTGTTTTGGAGGGGGTGTAGGGGACATAAAAAAATTGTCGTTGAATTTGGCTTCAGCGGGTCAAACCGACACCTGGAAACGTATTCTAATCACCCAGAGATGAAAACTCAAAAATTCATTTTTTGAAAGGTAAAATTAGAGTCAGATCGAAGAAAAATGTTTTGTGGAGGTTTACGCCGCCTAAAACGCTTTTTCGGTCAGAAACGATTTAATTTTTTTGATGAAAAACATTTTTCATGCTGAAAAGCACAACAGACAACTTGAATGCGTTCTGTGGAATGTTCCGGAATCAAAATCGATTAGGGTTCATCAGAAAACACAATCAGGAGGGGCTCCAAGCGGTGATGATATTTCCGTGTGTTTATCTCCTACGGACCTCTATGTTCACATTTCAATGAGTGCTTAGGATGCATCAGAAAATATGTTCAGAAACATTGGTGGGTAATACCCAAGTACCAATGTCGAGCACAAGTAGCGACGTCTGTCTGTCAGAGGGTTGAACTGCCGGTACCAGTCTAGCTCTTATACACCAACGCCATCCGATGACATTATTACGCACATACTCTTAGCCCGCTTCCTCACTTCACCTCATCATAGTCCTGGAAGAGGAGGCTTAAACACACATTCATCGTTCCGTGTATTATTATTATTATTATTATTATTATTATTATTATATAGCCGGTTTGTCCGTCTGTCTGTCCGTCCGTTATTTGTCTGTTCGTCCGTCTGTCTGTCTGTCCGTGTAAGAAAGGAGAAGTTGTACTTCTTCTCGGAAAATGGAGCTAGAGCCTTAGAACTTTTTCCGATTAATAGCTTAGGCCCTTAAGGGTGAAATTGAAATTTCTCATCGGTGAAACGGAACCTCGAACGGAACTTACTCTGATCTCGTATGAACATTCTTACTCTCGAGCTCAGTTTCATGATTACGCCGCCATCTTGGCCGCCACATCGAAATTTCTTATTATTGGAACGATTGTCATGAAACGTGAAACGTAGGTACTCTTGTCTCGTATGAATCCGCTTCAGATTCATTCGCTCTGAATCCGCTCTAGCGGATCATGAAACTCAGCTTGAAAATAAAAGTGATCATACGAAGCAAGGGTAAGTTCCAAGTTTCAGGAAAATCGTTTCACTAATGAGAAATTCGAATATGGTTACCAAGATAGCGGCGTAGTCATGGAACTGAGCTTGAGTGCAAGAATGTTCATACCAGATCAGGGTAAGTTCCGTTCGAGGTTTCGTTCGAACAGACAGACGGACAAACCGGCCATATAAACATCATTTTTTATCGAAATGTGCTGAAAAGTCGCAATTGACAGAAAAAAGTCGCAATTGCCAGAATAAAGCGGCAATTGACAGAAAAATGTCGCAATTGCCAGAATAAAGTGGCAATTGACTGAAAAATGTCGCAATTGCCAGAATGAAGTGACGATTGACAAAAAAAAAAGTCGCAATTACAGATAAATATCTTTCATGTCCGCTCTGCGCCTTCGTAGTTCCATGATCAACTGCAAAATTAATTGTTAGCATCAGTACTCACTACTGATCCAAGTATCCCTGGTATATGGTAATAGGATAATAATAGTACTGTTTATAACGTTTGTACAAGTATCTACCATCGTTGTCAAGTGACATAATTATGAAGATTTGAACTTAAGTAGGTCTTGTATCATTTTAAACCGTCTGTTGCTCAACTGTCATAAATTCGTAAACTATAAAACTTGGTTTGCAAAGCAGCACAAAAGTTTTCTAGTCTTAGACTTGGAGTCTTCTCAGTTTTTTTTATATCCATAACAGGAACCTATGTGAAGAAATACCGGCCTGAAGATTCAGTAAACGATAAACTATCGTGTTAAGTTGCCAACTTTACGTTCTGCCATGAGATAAGAAGTATTATTATAGCCCTGTGTATCTTTGCTTCATAAGCATCAATTATTGCGGTTTTTCAATACTTAACATAGCTTCAGGAAATACGGAAGCAAAGCGGTATTCTATCTAATAATGGCGAAGAGATAATAAAAAAGTGGAAGTTATAAATTATTTTCCTTTCCTTCTGGGTACTGTGGTAGGTCGTAGGCATCTAAGTATCAATTTATGTGTCCGTTCATAATTTGCTGTGGCCATCACTTGTGTGTGGATGAAGTTAATAGGGTGTAGGTAGTGGAAAAGTGATTAAAATTCACTCAAGCTCGAAATAAAACTAACTGGAAATGTGATTGTTCAATGACCATCAATTTTACTTTAATCTGCAATAATGCTAAAGCTTGATAGAATCAGTGTTAATAAAATAATATCCAACAGGCCATCAAGACCTTATCTTCGCCGGTACCTTATAGGTGGTCCGAGTTGTAACAGAGAAACTTTCTCAATCGACACAGCTGTACTTTCCTGACTAGTATCCAGGAACTTATAGATTTTTTCCTAGAAGGGCCGCTTTAGGTGAGAAATTACAATTTAAGAGGAAGACTGGAATAAATTTGCTCCATCTTCATAATTACTGAACAAAACATTTGAAGACAAAAATCTTGTCGTCAATTTCTTCAGACTTAAATCTATTGTCCAACCTTGCTCTTCAGTGGAAAATGTCGATCACGAGGTCAACTACTCCAGAATCATTACGTGAATGGATAATAATTGATTGTTCTGCAATGTCTTTTCAAATCCTATCACTTATTCAAAAATTTCATTTTTATACCATTGCATTCAGAAATCTGCCTCCAAATTCTCCAAATTAACCAAATTTGATTCTTTTGTTTGACTCTGTTTTCAAGTCAAAACTCTCAAAACTCCTGCGATTTCTTCTAAAATCAAATCTCATCAATATTTCTTCTCATGTCCGTTCCCTCCAAGCCTACTTCTTTCAGAACTTATAATATTGTCCTCAATCTCTTTGGGTTTGACTGGGTCTCCATTTGTTTTCAAAACAAAATACCTCATTCGCTTCTTGATCAGCCATGAAAACTACTCCTAGATCTAGAGCAATTTTTTTGATTATACAGGGGGTTCATTTGAAAAGTTGTCAACCCTGATTTCTCGCCGACAAAATTCTCCACAGAAAAACGCCGAAATAGGTCGATTTTTGTTTAGAGGGGGACATCTACGACACAAATTTCCACCTCCAACCCCTTCGCCTTCACCCCACCCTACTTCAAAATTTCAAATAGGATTAGATACCTATGTTGTGATACATTATTGCGACGAGCGACGATTCCCGTGCATTCTGGTAAACACGCGATATTTCCAGGCTCTTCCACGGCCGCAATGTATACAAATGCGCGGAGCTCTGAACAATTCTAGAGTGTGCGAGATGGCATTGAAATGCATGGAGACTCAAACGCCTGATCAAGACACATCTGTCCATTTGGCGGCGGCGCCGGCTCCAGAGCACGGCAGAACTATGCGCGAGGTGTGTGGGATTGTTCGGGAGCCGCCTAAAGAATCGTATGCTGGGTCACTGTCGAGTCTGCTGAAAGATGTTGGAAAGTTTGGGAACACTAATCGGAAGCCTACCTAAAGTGGTCAACAAAATAAGTGTCTATGTCGATATTTGTATAGTTTTTCAAAACTTGACAGCTTTGGAATCTTTCGCGCGATTTTGGATCTGTTTGAACTGGTGGATAGCCTCATTCTTTGGCTATCGGATCCAAGTTTTGCAGATATTGAGAAAGCCCAATAAAATTTCTACAGGGTGTCAAATAAAGCAATGCAAAAGTTTTGAAAGTTTCGCTAACCCCCATTTTGCCAAGAAATTTTTTTTGTGGATACCAACACCAAAAATATGAAGAATGATGTATTCTCTCGAAAAGTTTATCGAGGCAAATTTGACAACAATTGATACTTTCACTTGAGAAACTGTCCCATGAAAAACATTTTCTTTACTCACCCCTTAAATGATTATCTACGGTCAGTGCCTAAAGCCCCTGCGGACCGAGTAAGAATGTAGCCTGCTGGAGCTGGAGATGGAATAGCACTGTATCACATCAGATTTACAACATTAACCATATGAAACCCTCTGATAATGTTTGTTAAGGGTTGTTTTAAAAAAATTGAAAATTGATAACTTGAGAACGAGAAGACCTAGAGGCTACTTTCTTATTTGACGTTCAATCGCATACGGTGACGCATTTTGCAACAAAGTGGGGGTGTGATTCATAGCTACCCTTACTTAAGGGATGGAAATGTTTTTGTTCAAGTGTTTGGTATCATTTCTTATGGTTTCGTCTGTTCTGAATGCAATTTTGGCAATTAAAATTGATTTTGAACAAATGTTACCATTTGAAAGAGAGAATCAAGTTCATAACTTCGGATGGAGTTTTTCTTTATTGTGACAAAATGTTTACAATTGAAAACAATGTTTCCATAAAATCGATAGAGTTATAACAAACGTACCAATGCCTGACACTGTGCCTAAACCTGACACCTTCATTTATTTTCTGGAAAATAGTCAGAATCATTGGCTTTGGAGCTATTCCATTCAAATATTGAGGATGGCAAACATGATACCCAAGATTTTCCATAGTGTAGAGTGAGCAATACTAATTTTTAAAATGTCTGCGGCTTTTTGAACGGTGGCGCAACAGTTGATGCCAAAAACACTAATATTTCTGCTAAGATTTTGTGAAATCAGAATAGTTTGTAAAAACGTGAATTTGTTCAATTTTTTTGAAACGTTCATATAGCACAGCTGCATATTAATAGGAAAAGATGATATTACATCAATTTCAGATGATTTCAGAGTTTTGTGATTATGATCAGGGGTGTCAGCTTTTGGCTCTTGAAAATATAGATAAGTCCAATGCCTGACAGTAAGTGCGTCAGCTACTGGATAATGAAATATGAAAGCAATAGCAGAGACTTATAACAAAGATTCAATGAGCTTATGTTGGTGTAAAAGTTTCATATTGATATCTCCAGTGGTTCCAGTGCCTGAGACCCTAAGTCAGCCACTAGTTTTTTTAGTATCGGCTACTAGCTGTGATGGATTATCGCAGATTCCATACTTCTAATTATTCAACTTATTGGTATTCAACTTGTTATCAGTTTAATAGAAGTTTCTTTTTTACAATGTATTTACTGTTGTTCCTCTAAATATCACATCTGAGCTGTTTACACAGTGGGTCAGGCATTGGTTCTCTCAAAGTCAGGCTCAGGGCCAAGTCAGCGAAAGCTATGTCAGGTACTGGACAAAATAAAACTAATTTTCAAAATTTTCTAAACAAAAACATAAGGCATATTCAACCGAAATCATCAGTGTTATATCATGAATGTTGCCTGCTCTAATTATTCCATACACGAAATTCACCCGAAGTACTTCTAAATTATTTCTATAGAAGAAAATATACAAAGTTAGCCCTTAGGGTGTCAGGCATTGGTACGTTTACCTATCAGTAGCGAAAAAAATTGGTACAGCCCAGTTTTAACTTTCAGTTGCTTTCAAACTCGGCGCGGTCAAAGACAGCAAAAATTTTGTAGACAAGACTTCCACTGATTTCCACGTAACTTCTACTGACTTCCATGTGATTTCCATTGACCGCCACCATTGTGTACACCAGACTTCCACTGCGGTTTACCTATAGAGCAAGCGTAGCCGGAACTATGGACTTGATTTCAAGTTGGAGATACGCCCGCGCCTAGAGCCTCACGCAAAAATAGCCAACTCGCTTGTCTTCGTGTCTCGGAGGACACGTAAAGCACTCGTTCTTCCTCGGTTAGTGCGCCACGTCACTAGTCACCTCAAACCAAGTAAAAGTGTAACTAGGAACTGCCTTCGGGTCTCTCCGCAAAATACTCTTCGGCTGCGACTAAAAAAGGAAACACCGTTAGACACGAGGGATATGAAAATATCCTTGAATCACTCACATGAGTTCATCTTCATCAGTATTTGGTGGGACCTCCTCTAGCTCTAATGAGAGCCGCAACCCTTCGAGGCATACTCTCCACCAGGTTTCGCAAAAACTCCTGAGGAATAGCATCCCATTCAACCTGAATCGCATCCACCAAGTCATCAAAATTTTCAATTTGTCCTTCCCTTTCTTTCATATTTCTCTTCATTCTACTCCACACTCAGAAAAATATTGAACTTCCCATTAACTAAATGTAGCAGTTCTTATCAACTGATTATCAATACTTTAAAGAACGGTTCGTACAACGGCTCTGAGACTAAGTGACAGCTTTACAAATTGTGAGAAATACTACTTCAAAATAGTTGAACTGTGCAGTGGCAGCCACCACTACATATGTTGTGAAAAACATCTTCGTAGAAGTATTCACCGTCAAATATCTCCATAGTTATATGTCCTACGTTCAAATGGTAAAAATTACCACTACAGAAATGTTACCATCACTGCTACTGAAGTTACGCTCTGTTACACGGCTACGATCGGTAATAATCGAGTCGGTCAGCCAATGAGATTTCCGAATTGTGATCATGTGATTTGATTCGGGTTTTCGATGGGAAGCGTCTCACCCCACGCGCCCAAGCCATATTTTTCTTGTCGGTGCTTGTTCTCCATTTTTCTTGCGGTTCCGGTGTGTGGTGTTTCTGTTTCTGCGAGGGCAATGGAAAAGTAGCTAGACGCCTGGTATTCCACAAGAACTGAAATCAGTCTTCGAAGGTAGGTACTAAATTTTATATTGTGATGAAGTAGCTACCTAGTTGCACTGTAGTGTAGTTGTGGTCGTAGATACGTAGGTAGTTTAGCTGCACGCATTTGCCATTCAGCTTCGGCATGGTTTCTGTTGCCATCAATGGTTTGCATCTATCAGCTTTAGCGCTTTAGCTAGGTATTTGTTGTAAGTTGCTAGAGTATCCATGACTTAGGAGTTTCCGGTTTTATTTTGAAATAAAAAGGTTAGGTTGTTAGCATAAATTAATCTGAAACGGTTTATTTTATAGCAAATTTTCTGGATGACGGAGCTTTCCTTTTGACGGAAGAAGATTTGATGCAACTAGTGCCTCAAGAGGGCTAAGGGCTAAGCTAAGGGCTGATCTAGAGCTGAAGTGGAGAGAATTTGTATTTAACGTGAGTGAGGATTATCTTAGTTTGCAAAATTGAAACTATGAAGTCTCAGATGATACCAGAGTCCCTAAATACGGACCTTTATAACATAATTTCCTCCGAGGCTTCAAGCTATCATGTTATTTGTACTGATTAATTACCAAGTTACATAACTATAATTTATTTTATAAAATCCGCAATCTAAAATTGAATGTAACCCCTTCTCATTTTTAATTTTCTTTGTAATCTGTATTTTTTAACGTTCTCCCATTTTTGTTTTGTTTTATGAACATTTATCTGTTCCTATGATGTCTTGTAATCTACGTACGTATGTTAATTATTCAAATTTCATTGAATTTTAATTGTATGGTTCTTTTTTTTAAATTACATATTATTGTATCAAATTTCGATTCTTTTTATTTATTCCCAATATTATTTATAAATAATGAAACGTAACGGTTAATGTTACCGACCAGATATGTGATAGCAATCTTTCCGTAAGGTAGGTAAAACCATCTAATATGGTATCTCTTATTACCATAATGCAGTATTCCTTACAACTACGAAAACATTCTGTTGACGACAGGGAATGTTGAAACTTACTTTGCTGTAGTGGTAAAATCCTCCATACTGTAGTGGTAAAATCTACTACTCCATTCACTGCGAATATATACGAGAAGTAGTGTATTACGGAGCTATATCACATTTACTATTTTGTAGTAGTATTATTACCACCATGTATAAGTTGGCGCCTATTTAACTGCTACAGCAAGTAGGACCAACGCTTTATCGCGTATTGCTTCCGCTTCTTTTTTCTCGGTGCATACATGCTCAATCACATTCATATCAGGAGACAAGGGTGGCCAATCCATTCGCTCAATATTGTGATCCCTCAAAAATTCGGTGACAATACGTGCACGACGTGGTCTCGCGTTGTCGTCAACCAGAATGAATCCATCACCGAAGTTTTGCGCGTAGGGGACCACAATATCCCTAATACACAAATCTCGATATCTCTCTCCATTCATGCTCTGTCCTCTTAACACCACCAACTCACTCTTTCCTGTCATCGTGATTCCACCCCAAACAGTCACTCCTCCACCTCCAAACGCCACTCTCGCCTCCATGTGCTCTTCCAAAAATCTTTCATTTCTTCTTCTCCACACCAAAACACGCCCATCCGAATGGAACAAATTGAACTTACTTTCATCCGTAAACAAACATCTACCCCATTCAGCTATTCCCCAGTTCTGGTGGTCCCTAGCCCATTGGAGACGCACGGCGCGATGACGTCGGTTCATTAAAGGGCATGAGGCTCTTCTTCTCGCTCTTAGCCCAGAGTCGTGCAATCTTCGTCTGGCAGTTTGGTTTGACAGCTGGATCCCCGTCGTGGCCCTCAACACGTTGTTGATGGCACTTGCAGTAGTGGTCGGTTTTCTCTGGATCGCCCTTCGAACAAAGCGATCCTGTGCAGCGGTTGTTTTCCGAGTTCTTCCTCCACGACGGTAATTAATGTCTCCAGCTGCCAGACGTCGAATTGCACGACTTATGGACCTAGAGGAGGTCCTAAAAAGTGCCGCAATGTTGTCGATGGTGTCGCCCCTCTCTCGCATTCGTGCCACGATGGCTAATTCATCCGGACTTAAACGCGGCATTTTACAAATTACTCTGCTCACAATAGCGGAAGAAAAAGGTTTGGTTTTTAAGGTGACATAAGTAAAACGATAAGTTCTTCAGCTAAAAAGACACATACACAAATGAAAAACCAATCGAACGAGTTTTACCCGAATAGGAGATAATGTTGAATAAAAACAATTTTTAATACCAAAATTGAATTCAGAAGAGACGAAACCATAAGAAATGAAACCACACACTCCTACAAAAACATTTCCGTCCCTTAAGTAAGGGTTGCTAAGAAGGACACCCCCACTACGTTGCAAAATGTGTCACCGTATGCGATTGAACATGAAATAAAAATTTTGTCTCTAGGTCTTTTTCTTCTCAAGTTATCAATTACCAATTTTTTGAAAACAACCCCTAACAAACAATATCAAAGGGGGTTTGATATGGTTGATGTGGTAAATCTGTTGTGACACAGTACTATCCCATCCTGATGCCCGCTCCAGCAGGCTACATTCTAAGTCGGTCCGCAGGGGCTTAAGGCACTGACCGTAGATAATCATTTTAGGGGTGAGTAAAGAAAATGTTTTTCATGGGGCAGTTTTTCAAGGGAAAGTATCAATTGTTGTCAAATTTGCCTCGATAATAATGGCCAGTTGTAACGTTAATTGTCGAAAAGTGTAGATTGAGGAAAAAATGGCATAACTTTTTTTTAAACAGAAATAGAGGGATAAATCGAAAACCGTTTCGAGAGAATACATCATTTTTCATATTTTTGGTGTTGGTATCCACAAAAAAAAATTGATGGCAAAATGGGGGTTAGCGAAACCTTCAAAATTTTTGCACTGCTTTATTTGACACCCTGTAGAAATTTTATTTGGCTTTTCTCAATATCCGCAAAACTTGGATCCGATAGCCAAAGAATGCGGCTACTCACCAGTTCAAACAGATCCAAAATCGCGCAAAAGATTCCAAAGCTGTCAAGTATTGAAAAACTATGAAAATATCGACATAGACACTTATTTTGTTGACCACTTTATATGTATAAGGCGTCAGCCGTCAGCTCACGAGCAGTTACGAATTGGAATACGAAGTGGTAGCGAGCGGATAAAAAGCGAGTAGTAATCACAGCAATATTCCCAAGTAAATAATTGCTGGCGTGTATTTATGGTAGTACGCAGTAATAAACGGTGTGTGTTTCAAAACGATCGTCTCAATCATATTTCAACCCGTACGCGGAATACGTAACATTATATCGGAGGCAATAAAAGTCTCTTTTCGTCAAACATACTTTTGATTTCTTCGAACCACTCCCCAACCCTTGTGAAAACTGGAAACCCAGTCTTTGTTGATTGAAGGAAACTTTTCTCCCTATGAACTCCCAATTTTGAGAAATAGACCTTCCAGCTAAAACAGGTCGATTTTTATTCCAAGGGTGTCATCTAAGACACATAAGGCCACATTTCCATCTTCAACCCCTTCGCCCCCACTCTACCCTACTTTGAAATTTTGAATGAGCATTACCTATCTTGTGTTACATTGAATTGAAGGCAATGAAATTCTCTCCCCGTCGAACGTATTTCTGATTTTATTAAACCACCCCTTTGAAGTAGGATAGAGTGCGGGCGAAAGAGTTAAAGATGAAAATTTGGACATACATTAGATGACCCCATTGAAATAAAAATCAACCTGTTTCTGCTGAAAAGCCTATTTCCCAAGAATCGGGAGTTTTAGGTGGGAAAATGTTCCTCCAGTTAACAAAAAGAGGATTTTCACAAGGGTTGAGGGGTGGTCTAAAAAAAATAGAAATATGTTTGGCAAAAAGATAATTTTCTTGCCTTCAATTTGATGTATCACACGATACGTAATGCCATTCGAAACTTTGAAGTAAGGTGAGGTGGGGGCGAAGAGGTTGAAGATGAAAATTTGGCAGTATGTGGCCTGGATGTCCCCTTGAAACAAAATTCGACTTGCTCCGACGCTTTGCGGTACAAAATTTTGGCGGCGAGAAATCAAGAGTGACAACTTTTCAAGTGAACACCCTGTATAGTTGCGAGCGGATTCTCGTGCATTCTAGAGCACACCCGATTTTTTCAGACTGTCGCCACGTACAAGAGTGCGAAGCTCTGGACATTTCCAGCATATACGCGATGGCTTGGCAACTGGAATTACAAGGGAGACTTCCAAAGCCGAGTAGGAAACATCAGCCAAAATGGCGGAGGTGCTGCCCTTCCGGAACACGCAGGAGCATAAAGGTTGACAAAACCTTCAACCACTCAAATCTGACAATGTCACCGATTGTTTTCGGACATTCGCACATGTAAATTTACCTTTATTATTAAGTAGATCACTTTTTTCTCAACAGCTTGGTTCATCACATTTTTCTTTGATTTTTTTGCTGTACCTACTCATCAGTCTTGTTTGTTTTTCACTTGATATTTTGTTCCTTATACTCGATACTTCAGATTGATTCCTATTATCAAATTATTATTGAAATATTCATCGACTCAACCGTGGCCGCACGTGCAAAATGGACAGGAAAAATGAGAAGATTTCGCAATCCCAATCACGATCGGAGCAGCAGGCCTTGATAAGCGCAAGATCGAAAAACAAAAGACAAACCCGGCTCGCATCGCGCGCGGGTAACCTGATGCATTTAAATTTGGACATTTCCAGAACGGGCGACGCCTGCTTGATGCCCCGGAATCCCCGGATCCTTCCACGTTCCGCCGAGCATAATCCCGGATTTTGTCTCCCTCCAGGAACAGAAAAAACTATTTTTGGAACGTACCCGTGCTATTGAAAGCTTATCTGAGGGAAATGCATGGAATGGTGCTCTAAAACACTCCATTTGAACGATATATACTAGACAAATTTAACGTGAAACCTACCAAAGAAAGACTTTTACTATTATTTTTTATTTCGTTTATTTAACGTCGGCCTATTTTCGCAACAAGGCCTAACACCGACGTCGGTGAATGCTTTCCTCCACTATACCGGAAATTTTGCTGCTGAACCCCTGTGTGTTCTAACACGGAGTGGTAGGGATTTTCAACGACCACCAACATCGCATGGGGTTGGCACCATCTATCTCAATTTTGAATTTATGAAGGGACAAAAGTTGGTCCTTCGATCGCTTCTATTTTCGTTGTTTCAATAGATTTTAGTGAACCGTCTATGGAACAACAATGAGTTCAAAAAACTAACCTCTGAAACTGTAATGAATTTCTGTCTTATATACAGAGTGAGTCATGAATCCTGGGGATCGATTTTCCTTGAAAATGTCTGCCAACAGTCACAATGGGGTATCATAATTCATGTAGAGCACAATGAGACACAATTCATTCCAACAAAGATTTCTCTGTTTCTGTTCCTTTTTCAGAAAAATTAAATTTTTGTAGTTCATGACTCACCCTGTGTAAGAAAACAGAAATTTATCACAGCTCCAGAGGTTGATTTTTTGTACTAATTTGTTGTTTGTATCGGAAATGATCACCCGTTGTAGACAAACCCAGAATTGATCATGATCACGCTTTATACACGTGATGTGGTATTTTGAATAGGTGCCATTGCACTGTTGAAGGTACATTGCATATTTTATCATCACGGTGTTTACTGACTCTGGCTGGGCCAAGTCGCATATCAAGTGAAGCTGAGTTGAATTGTTTCAGAATCATATCGATTTAAGACTGAGTTGAAGTTGAATTCAGCATTGAATTGACCTAAGATATCACTTTATGAGAGTAGCGTTATGCTCACACCCGTTTTTATCTCTTTAAAATCAGATGACCATGACCAAACCGCCGCCTCCCATTTGCTTACAAGAGTGTCAGCTGGACTGTTCCATCTATTTATGAAGTTGATTGTTAATGAAACCTGACGGTCATTCAAATCATTGTTTCACTATTCGTTTTGAGTCACTGGATGCCCTTATGGCATTTCCTGACCTGTAGTAATTTCTGGTCCTACACTACTGATTTCTAGGTGGTGCTCAAGTTATTTTTTCAAAAAAGAATCAAGCTACGCGTCCAACTAAATAGTCAACGTAATACTGAAAACTTTCCCGCCGATAACACGGCGGGTTCAATAGCACTGAACGTCGAACCGCCTGTGATTCCCGCGAATCTGATGAGAAAACATAGCCGGATCACAGCTCACTACGACGCCAATTTCAATAATAATTGAACGACGGACTAGTAGTAGTTGAGAAATACGTACTTACGCAACTGTCGTATTTCTTGAGACACTTTCTGTGTGCATACTTGGAAAATCCCGTCTCGTGTATGTGTGTATGTGTGTCGACGAGGGGCCAAAGGGGGCGCCTCGGGCCGGTATTGTTGATAGCTATCCCTGGTTGCCGGGGTAACGCAGATTAACGGGCCGTGCGCCCGATGTCTATTTTGTACAGCCGGGGACACAACGCCGATTCAATCATTGTACACTCGGCGCGAGAAGCCATCGCCGCGGAAGGCCGGTTCACAACCACCCGCAATTTTTTCTTTGCCGATTTTTTTGTGGTAAATTATTTTTTCTTGCCTTTTTGTGCATCGAGACCAATGCAGCAGGTGAAAAGCCAAGCTGCCATCGCCGAAAACAAATGACATATACGTAATTTCGTTAATCGTCCGCCATATTGGTTCTCTGTCAGTTAGAAGTATTGAGCAAAAACCAAATTGGAAAACTTTGTGGATAAGTTGAAGTGAAGGAAGTGCATGATATTTCCCATTGTAGCTTTGTATTTGTGGATAAGTTCGAGTTTCAAAGAATTGAGCTGTGATAGCCATTTTGAATTATTTGTCTCGCACAATTCTTATTTTGTGATTTGATTATGACACACCATTAGGTATGATGGGTCAATGTTGAAACTCATCGTCGAAGGATCTCAATTCAGAATTTTGAAGGTAGATCGAACCTCATCATCAACGGATCTCAACTCTACTACCTGAAGATGGATCGAAACTCGTCATAGGAGAGGTGTCAATCCAACTACCTGAAGATGGGTCGGAACTCATCATCAACGGGTTTCAACCCGTCTTCCGGAAGCGGATCGAAACTCATCCGTCACGAGCCTCAACTCCCCATCCTAAAGGTGGGTCGAAACTCGTTGATGAGTAGCAATTCGTCAGCCTCTAGGTGGGTCGAGATCTGTCCTGGATGGGTCTTGCAACTCAAGCACCTCAAGGGTGATCGAAACTCATCGTCGAAGGATCTCAACTCTACATTCTCTAGATGGATCGAGATGCATAAGCCAGGGTCTCAATTGAGCATATTTTATGTGGGTCAGAACTCATCGTCAAAAAGTCGCAGCTCTACGTTTTTCAGGTGGATCAAGACGCATCATCAACGGGTCTCAACTCAGCATCCTCGAGGTGGGTCGGAACTCTGCTTCTGACCGACCCGCAGAAGCACTTGGCAACGGATGTGGCCACATATTCGAATGGCTGTACTGCGCGAAAGTGACGTTTGACAACTGTAATACTGGGCGCCTCCATTTTGATGGTTATTTGGCCGTTACTTGGACCACGACAAACAATTATAGTGGCCCGGCTTAACGCTATTGGGAAATATCGCTCGTTTTCGGATCGTGAGATTTCCGTAGCATCAAGAAACTCGACGCCCAGGCGATGAATTTCTGGAAATGAAAAAATTATTATTCATCAGATTATATAATATGAAAATCACCACCAACAACTTGGAAAAAGGTGTTTCCTATATGAAAGTATGAACTGGGATGAACTGGTGGAATTTGAGCCTTTCTTTTGAAATGCTTTTTGCACTAAAGTTAAATACCTATTAGCTGTCAGTCATCTTGGATTTTCTTGGAAATCACCAGAAAAACTTGCGAAAGAGGTTTAGCTATGAAGTAGCATGCGTGTGGGGGTCATAAATGTCCAATTTGACGCTTCTTGCTGAAATGCCGCATGGATTGAAGCTTCGATTGCACAATAGGTCGTATGATTGAAAGAAGCGTATTTGTTTGTTTACTCCATCTTTCACTAGTAAATTCCTACTAGCAACTCCTAGGAGGTGCTAATTTTCCTTAGCAACTTGCAGTGACCAAAGATGAAGTAGGAACAAATATTTCTTTTAATCACATTGTCATGGATAGGAAAGGTCGGGCCCTCAGTCCTACTTGTGAACAGGGGCTTGGTAATCATTACTTTTCCGGCCTCCCACGAACACGGAAGGAAAGTATTGTAATCGTGCAAAAAAAAAAGTTTTGGGATTCCGCCAGATATATCCATTTTGAGGTCCCCCAAGACGATTAAGACAATTTCCAGAATGATCTCTGCCCCTGTGTGTGTTTGTGTGTATGTCTGTAATCTTCCACAATAACTTCCGAAACGTTGTTCTGATCGACTTGAAATTTGGTATGCGGACTTGGTTCCACTCTGGGATGACAGGATCAGTTTTTGGCTGTCATCTGTTAAACAGAAGTGTCACTATCAGAAAATGACAGTAGCTACATATCACAGAGCTTGACTAACGATATGTCATTTGAAAGACTTTGATAAACTGAATTCGGAACAGTTAAAAATATTTCCTCACCTGTTATTTGTCAAATAATAAAACATGTCAAAGTCTGAAAATTTGTTATTTAATCATTCAAAATCTCTCCGATGGATTTGAACCAAACTCGGCAGGAAGCAACATTACTAAAGAATCAAATTGGTGCTGGATTTGGAGTTTCTTATTAGCCAACAGACGGGCGCTATGAATTTTCAAAGTTTGGCCTGGCCGATTTCAGCCGGGCTTGCCTGTTCGCTCGACTTTTGGCCCATTCAATTTCCTTAGCAACCAAACCGGTGAGTTTTGTTGAATTGACATATCTATGACAAAGTGACAAGATGATTACGGATTCAAATTTCGGTGTGCTTTCTTGTATAGTTTGAGGCAACAGTGCGCCCCAATCCTTTGTGTCTTCAAGTGTTGTTTAGGGCTCCGTAGACCCCCTTGTGTTTTCTGTAGCCTTAGCAACTCCAGTATGCCCATCCCATGGACGTGCAAGCTCTAATGTGTGCAGCTCCCTTGTATGATTTGGTACCAGGGTCCCATGGTGTCTTCCCGCCGTTCAAAGCCCTGATGGGGCCCTCATCTGTGACTATCAGATTTTGCCGTCACAGGCCAAAATGGCTTCCTTGTGTCTTCTTTAGTTAGTTAAAGCTACATAGGTTTCCTGGTATCTACGGGGCGTACATGACAACTTGACGCCAGGAATTTCAAAGCGGCCGACTTGACGCCGGGACAACTTGACGCCAGGACAACTTGACGCCGGACAACTTGACGTCGGGACAACTTGACGCCGGGACAACTTGACGCCCGAAATTTTAAAGTGGCCGCTAGCCGACTCAACGTCGGGACAACACACCAGTTGGAGCTACAGGACCCCGAGTATCACATGAAGGCTCAAAGGTGCTTACTAAAGTTACGAAAGCCAGAGGGAAATGCGAGGGGGCCCGATAGACCTTCGAATACCACACGAAGGCACAAGAGTGCTTACTAAAATTGATGTAAATAGAAAAAATACAAGGGGGCTCAGCAGGAGTTCGAACACCATTATTATTGAAGACACAATGGGGTCCAATGAATATGGTCATATGGTCCCCGGGGTCATATGAACAACACATCAAAGCAAAAGAGGGCTTTTTGGGCATATGAGAACACAAGCAGACCAAGTAGGGCTTCGGATACTAGACGAAAACACAAGTGTGCTCTCGATTGCTTGAAAGCTCCGGAAGACACGGAAAATTGCGAGGGGGCTCATCAGCACTTCGAAAGACATTGAAGGCACAAGGGGGATGATAGTGCTTTGGATTACACAAGAACGGAAAAGAGGCTCACGGAAATTCTAAACACGTGGAAAAACTTAGGAAGATTCACCAGGACTCCAAACGGTACTTGAAGTTGAAGACACACGGGGGCTCCAAATGCTACACGAAGGCACAAAGGTGTTCACTAAAGCTTCGAAAGCGACGAAAAAATGTAAGGGGACTCAGCAGGGCTTCAATCGACATTGATGAAACAAGGAAGCCAGTAGGGCTTTCAACAATCAGAGAAGGCACAAGAGGGCTTACTGAAATTCTGGAGGGGCGAAAAAATATGAGGGGCTCAAAACAAGGGTGTCCAATTGGGCTCTGAGCAAGGATGCTTACAACGCCATATGGTGACATGAAGGGTTGATACTACGATTCTGAAAGCAACATGAACACGCAAGGGGGCTCATCAGGGCTCAAAACGACATATAAATACACAAAAGGATCCTCTGGAATTTCATGTCAACACAGCAAGACAAAGTGGGAGCCGCTTGAGCTCCAAAACATAGGGAGACATAAGGGGGCCCCTCAGAGCTCCGAACACCTCAAGTAAACACAAGAGGCTTCATCGGGGCTCGAAACGACACAAAAAGACACGGGAGCTCATCCGAGCTCCGATTGACAAAGAAGAACTCTAGAACTACAAAATCTGAGAAGATAGATTGTGGCTCGATAGAGTTCCAGGGGGCTGTAGCTCCCTTATGAAGCATCTTTCTACCTATGTTCATGAGAACTTTTTTCCTTATTTTTGGTCGTTGAATCGGCTGGCACAGTATTGACGCCTAATTATGAGACACCTTGTATACGAATAAAAAATCGTTGTCGTCAGATATCGCTCTTCTTTGCTGATGTTTACACTATTGCTGTGGATCCAACTCTGACTCAATTCCTAGCTATGCTGCTCTTATATACTCGCGTCGTTTGTTTGAGGATATCCCAGCTCGTTCTGGAAATATCTCGAAGATTTCAGTAATTTTTATCATCGTTGCGGTATATCCAGCTTCCAGCATTGTGCGGCAGTCCCTCTGCGAGAACCCCAGAAAGTTTAGTTAGCTTTGCGAATATTCTGTAGAGCTTTCGAAGCACGGCTTCTCCGCCAGTTGTGCAAATGTGTCTTATTCGCGCATCGTGGTCTCCAGTCAGTTTCTGCGCAACTTTCAAGATGGCGGTTGTTGAAGAACCCTCCATAACTTTGGCAGTTACAGTCGTAGAAATTTGAGGTCTGTGAAGAATATTCTCAACAGGGCGAGCTGTTCACTAAACTATGTATAAAAAAATTATTTTGGGAAAAAAATGATTTCTGCGTAATGTGGATGCTGGAATGGAGCTGAACGAGCCACACGAGCTCCGGTTGACGACGCATCCGCTAGGTGGCCTGCGAGATAGAGCCGTCACAGGGCGGCAGGTTTGCGGAGAGAGAACGAGAGCGCAGGGACGGCGGGAGGGGGACAGAGGGAAACGGCGCGAGGGGGCGGGGGCGCTATGAATATAGATTAGCTGTTTTGCCGCCACCGCCACCGCTTCTCTCGGGCCGCGCGCGGGAGATGCTCTGGTGGCAACGACGTCGCGACGCTCCGCGCGACGCTTGCCGTCGTCAAGAATTCAAGAGTTTTCGCTGCGATGGCGGTGCTGAGGGCCCGGTGCTCAGCTGACTGAAGCTTCCATAATTACTTTGATGTATTTACGAATGGATCCTATAGCCTTCAGTTAAAAGCCCACCTTCAGTTATTAAAGCTGTGTTTCACTCAAAAGCTAAACTTCAGCTAACAAAAGCCGAGATAAAGGTCAACCTTTGAATAGCTACAGTTAAAAGTAAACCTTGGCAAAGTGATGGCCAAGATCTGGTCAATAAGCGTTCAATGGCCGGTATTTTCATATCCTCCTTATGACGTTATATATTCGGCAAATAGCGAATAACTCGCAATCAAGCATTGTAGGCCAGTCAAATAAGAAAAGCTAGAGGGAAAAAACTGTCGGAGTTCTGGGAATTTGACAGTGATGTCCGGTAAGGTGTACTGATAAGCAGAAGACTAAAAGTCCCCAACTCTACATGTTAAGCTCGAGCCGCCATTTTGGCAAAATGGTTCTTCGATCCAGTTTTCTGCTTATATTGCGCTAACCATCAGAGATATTCATATAAGTTCACTGAAAAAAAACAAGCTAATAAAATTGGTTACAAAAAATTATTCATACCAAATTATAATAAAATTAGTTAACTTCATAAAAAAAATCAAAGAGATAAGCGATTTTTTCCTATAGCTAGAGATATTGTCTTCAAAATTTGTGAAGATGTTGGCAGTCTACATCAAAGCTAACCTCGGGTTCCACCAAACTTTTATCAGCGCTATAACTTTATCAGTCTCATAGTAACTAAGCAACTGGCCATCCTATTGGCTGGTGCATAGCAACTAGCAGAGTGATAAATTAAATCTGCTCTTAAAATTTTGGTGGAACCCGAGGTAAATGTGACAGTCAAGATGAATAAAATGCAAAAATAATTTTCCAATATTTTTTAAAGCAAAAATTTGGTTTTTGAGTCTGACATTTATAACAGGGTGAAGTAAAGGTTCCAATAAAACATCAATCAGTTTTGATATCTACATACTGTAAGACAAGATTTCAACAGTATTGTCCCTTCACGAGCTTCTGGAATGCTCGATATGAATAAAACTGAAAGAACAATAGCTGAGTCCAAAAAGTGTTGTCGATCCGTTCTGAAGAAGACATTTCAAAACAAAAGACATCAGCAAAGAACATACAGGAGGTCCAAGGGTTATCCAATTGTATATGAGCCTCATAGTGATGTGCCGAATCCAAAATAATACAAAAGAATCAAATCTAATGTTATAATTCACCCTGTATGACAAACAGTAATGAAATGAACAAAATTAAACTAGTGAAGCATACTTGATGCCAAAAATACGGCCTTCACATTGCTAAAAAAAAATAAGATAGATTGATTGATTTGAAAGTTATGAGTCGTCAAATTTGACATTTTGATTTGAGTTATGAGTCGTTAACAAATTCAAGCCAGTTAAATGGGGAAAAGTAGAGAGAAGTAACTGTCGGAGTTTTAGAAATTTGACAGAGATGTTCGCTAAAGTGTACTGATAAACCCACTGAAAGTTCCCACCTCCACCTGTTGCGCTCAAGCCACCATCTTGCAAAATTGGTAATGAACTTGATCGGAGGAACATTTCCAGATTAACAGAGAAAAAAATCGGTATAACTCAATTTTTGTGGACAATTCTATAGCCTTGACTTTTTTATAAAACTGTATTAAATATCTCCGATGGTTTGAGCAATGTAAGCAGAAAACTGGATAGAAGGACCATTTTCCCAAGATGGCGGCTCGAGCTGAATAGGTAAAGTTGGGAACTTCAAACTTCAATTATGTTTATTCACAATCACTATGTTGATTGATTCATTACATACCATTTGAAAAGTTCGAAAGTAGCCTCTTGCCGACCTCTCGGGAAAATGAACAGCTTTGCTAACCAGTATGGATAATAAACACCTGCCTACTTCGCTTTTTAGTTTTGGCAGTTTTGTTTGACAGCTGACTTGTGGTTTTGAAAGGTTATGTTCTGGGTTATTTTTATAATGATGGTGTTAGTTTCTTGTTCTGAACTCTGGAAGTCTGGAACGAAGAAGCCACGAAAATGTGCAATTAAACGTATTGCCCACCGGCATGGGATAATAATTGGTTTATTGAATAAATTGCAGTAGGTGAAGGGTAGGTGAACTTATGTGGAAATTACCCACTTTGTAATAATATCTTTAGTCTTAGAAAGATTTGAAGGGAGAAATAAACCTCCCATCATTTTTTAATGTTCAGCCGCCTAATATTCTACAAAAATAACTTAATTTTCCGATTCTGTGGACTAAAGAGAATGAGTACCCATACTTGCTATTTTTTCGCCTATAAACCCTGTATCCAAGATTGGCGCCTACTCACTATTTGAGTATGGATAAAAAAACACGCGCATAGTCTATATTTTCATATGTCCATAGTAAAATATCTTGGAAATGGCTTGGTTTTATTCATTTATTTATTTTTATTCGCAAAATTAGTAGGAATAACTTTACGTTTCATACTGAGTGTGAATGAATTGATTTCTTTTGTGAAATATCCATGGCTTTCCAGTTTCGTTGACCGTTATGATGAAAAACCAATTTTATAATAATTTTCAACAAACGTAAAGTACATGATTGTGAATACAATAGTATACAAACTACGGTAGTAAGCTTCATTACAGCCTCGAGCCCTACCTAACCTCGGCGCTTTGCACCTCGGTTATGTATCTTGGCTCTCGTCTGTAATATGACGCTTCCTACCTAAGTATGTAATATACTATTATCAGTCACCTTACCGGATTTTTTTGTCAAATTTCCAAAACTTCGACAGTTTTTTTTCCCAAACGGGAAAGTTTGTTCTAATTTGACTAGCCTATTAGGCCAATTGCCGGAATTTCGGTTCAATATAAACCGAGATATGAACTATAAACATCGATAATAATGGTCCAAGAATGTTTTTGAATACTAAAAAATGAGAATATTTTCATATGGCAGTAGGAGTGGATACTCCATTAGTCGCAACGTTTCTGATCAATTGTTTTTCGTTTTTCATATTTTGAGCTGTGAATTTAAGTGATTTGCCATTTGCTGCATCGTAAGATAAAAGATAACAGACATATTATCTTTCTTTGACAAGGAATAGGCTGTATAGCTCTATCGCTTCCCAACTCAAGAGAAGTGTCGCCAACTCTGCGATTTTGAATGAATCTGTCCAACAACTGCTATCCGGCGAATTAGGACGAGAGTTAAGACGCTCAGGCACAATTCGACGACTCAACTCTCCTGATGAATTCATTCTCCTGATGATTATCAACTTATCAGGAATTTTATTGGGAGGTGGAGGTACCGGCCCTCCAGTGCGCCGAGTTTTTGGCATTCGAAGGATATGACGATTTTTACGATTCGCCCTCCGAGGGTCGTGAGCCAGAGTTTCACGCTTGCAATTTTTATTGGCCTCTCGGCTAATTTAGGACTGTTCAAACCGAACGTATTTGGAATTTTAACGAACTTCCCCGTTGGTCTTGGCCGCCTGACGGTGCTGGGATAATATTTATTATCACTCACCCCTTGCTCACCCTCTCAAGGCAAGGGGAAAATGATAATAAAACGTCTTTTCCCATCAGAGAGACACCAGAACGAGTAAAAAAACAATTCATTCCGGTCACGCTCCCTCTTGAAAAAATATTTTTATTTGAAAAAATTTGGTATGAACAAGAAGTTGCTCTTCTACTATCAAAAAACACTCTCACAATGAATCCAGCAACTAACGTATGGTCCGAAAGTTTTGGGAATTTTTTCAAAAGCTGATAGCTTTTTTTGGATAATTTTAATTTTGTAACTTAATATTGCAAAAACCAGCATCATCTTCAACAATCTCAAATCCATACTGACCATATTGAAGATGGGCCATTGTCTTTGATGGCTCTCCGTTTTCTTTTGCCATGTTCGATCATTCTCTGGACAACAGCAGGAATTATTTCTCTGAGCTCCCGCCTCCCAATGTACTGCAAGCTCGACCGATAAAAGATTTTTGGTAAGTATTGAGCAGGATAGTATACGACAAAGGATGGAAAGCTGCAAATGAAGACCAATTACGGCGTCAAATTTTTTAATAACATTAGAGAATTTTGAATTTGAGAAATTGATTAAAAAAATTATGGAACATGACAAAAGAAAATTGAGATCCATCAAAGATAATGATCCATTTTCAATATGTTAAATATGAATTTGTTATTGTTATATGTATATGATGTTAGTTTTTGCAATATCAAGTTCAAAAATTAAGACTATTCAGAAAAAGTTATTAGCTTTGGACAATTTCTCAAAACTTTCGGACCATGCGTTATGAAAAAGTTGGTATAGGTATAGGTATAGGTAAAGGTATAGGTATAGGTATAGGGTAGGTATAGGTATGGAAAATTTGGCAAGTAAAGTACTAGGCTGTTAAGACCAACTTGTAGATGAAAATGCCAATAGGCAATATGAAACTGAGTTGTAGTGGTGGTGAAAGATCAATGATTGATTAATAGTATATTATTCAACAAGCGGGTAATGATTGCGTCCTAGTCATGAGGATGCAGTTTGCCGACACGAGCCTTGGCGAGTGTCGTAAAGCATCCGAATGAGTAATAGCCATTACCCGCGAGTAGAATACTATGCTTTATCTAGTCTTATTGAAAAATGCAGGCATGTATGCGCGTGATAATGCGTTCATTATTCAATAGGATTGGGTAGAGATAGTTTGATATCTATGATCATAGAAGAATAACCTTCTCATATAAGTGAGTCTACAGTGTATCTATCATACGCTCATAAGAATATGTTCGGAACACAATAAGCGCTACCAGTCCATAGGTTATGCTAGGAAACCGTTCAATATAAGCTTTGGAGACGAAATGTTGCAAAGAAACTACAGAGAGACTACGACGTGCGAATAAGACACATCTGCACAATTGGCGGAGGAGCCGTGCTTCAGGAGTTCGACAGAATCTCGACATCGGCGAACCTGATGGAATTTTCTAGATTTCGTTCAAACGGTCTGCCGAGTGACGTTGGAATATACTGCAACGACGATGGAAATGACGGGAACCTTCGAGATCTTTTCGGAACGAGCTGGAATACTCTCGAATAGACGACCAAGTATACAGGGTGTTTGGTACTGGTTATTACAAACTTTGAGAAATAAAAATTAGGCAGAAAAAAGTCGTGGTCCTAAAACGCTCCCTCAAAAAGACACTGGGTGTTGAAGATAACTTTTTTCAAATCGTTCTTTCACAGTAGTTTTGGACCGTTGCGTTGGACCGATTATGATAAAATTCAAATCAGAGTTTACTCAAATTAATCTTCATCTAATAATTTATCAGAAATTCTCTATCAGAAGGTGCTTTTTTCTTACCTATTTTCACCTTCTCTGATTATTTTTGGGAATTGTTGATATTTTGAGATTCTAAGTTCAGTCAGTTTAGAAGAAATTATTATTAGAGGCTTCATTCCCGAGATATTCATGTTTGAAGCTTTAAAAACATGTCAAAACACAGAATTCATAACTTCAAAATTCAAAAATTTTCGGGCCATCTGAATTTCATGAAAATTTGATAGTCCGGTGGACTAGCGCCAAATATTGCTCAAACTATGCATTTCATGACTACGGAACAATTTTTTGCAAGCATGTTCAGGAACCCTTCCTCTATCATTTGAAAAGTGCTGCCAAGCAAGTTTTCAATGTGGGGGGCCAGGGGGGCCCCTTTTTTGACAGCTTGAATCGTTTTTTATCGATAAAATCCGTGATAAAAATGCTATAAAAAAAACTTCAACGGATTATTGAAGAGCAACTCAAAATGTCACTTATGTGTGATGAGACTTATTACAGGGTGAACAGGTTCCGAGAATGATGACTTTCCGTCTACATGCAATATGATAAAGAAAAAATTGCGCCAAAGACCTTTAGTTTTGTCATTGAAAGATGCCGATTGGCATATTTGTTGATCATACGCACCTGAACTAGTTGAGAACCGTACCCAACTGCGTCATTGGTGCCGGAGCTATATACAGGGTGGAAGAGGAAAAAATTTTTGTTATTATTCATTTCAAAAACCAAGATAGATAAAGTGATCGAAATTTAGGAGTTGATGCTTTATTCAATGCGTGTGACGACACAATAAACCGTTTCAAAATATCTTGAGGCGTTCCTGAAATATTTTCAAAAAACTGAAGAATATCATAAAAATTTCACTTTCTACTTTGATTTCGTATTTTCCATTATATAGAGGTGTATACTGTAATTTAACAACAAATTAGGGTGAAAACTAAACAGCCACATCACTCACCGGCATCAATCATGTATGCGTCAATGCGTCATATACAGGGTGTAAGAAAAAATGGTTGTTTTCTTTGCTGTTATAGAAAAATCAAGACATAAAAAGTGCAAATTTAGGGAGGTGAGAAGTTTCCGGCGAAACAAACCAAGCCAAGACACCTGATAAGGTGAATTACTGCCGTGAATGTTTAATCCCCGCGGTTTTTTGCTTGTTTTATTATATTCAGCAAACAAATCATTTTTTCTTACACCCTGTATACAACGCATACATGATTGATGCCGGTGATGGTGCTGTTTGATTTTAACCATGATTTATTGTATATTTGTGTATATTGTGAAATTTGTTGCATAACTTAAGGATATACATCTGTATAATGGAAAATACGAAATCAAAGTAGAAAGTAAAATTTTGATGATATTCTTCAGTTTTTGAAAAATATTTCAGGGACGCTTCAAGATATTTTGAAACGGTTTGTTGTGTCTTCACATGCATTGAATGAAACATCAATTCCCTAATTTGGTTGAATTTACCTATCTTGGTTTTTGAAATAAATGAAAACAAAAATATTTTCCTCTTCCACCCTGTATATAGCTCCGGCACTGTTGACGCTATTGGGTGCCATTCTCAACCAGTCCAGGGGGATATGATCAACAAATATGCCAATCGGCATTTTCCAATGACGAAGCTAAAGGTCTTTGGTACAATATATTTTTTTATTGTATTGCATGTTGACGGAAAGTCATTTTTGTCAGCACCTGTTCACCCTGTTATAGTTTTTATCGCACATAAGTGACCTTTCGAGTTGCTTTTCAATAACCTGTTAGAATTTTCTATTCAGCATTTTTATTACGGATTTTATCGACAAAAAACTATTTAAGTTGTCAAAAAGGGTCCCCCCTGACCCTCCACATTGAAAAATTGCTTGGCAGCACTTCTCAAACAATAGATGAAGGCTTTCTGAACATGCCTGCAAAAAATTGCTCCGTAGTCATAAAATGCATAGTTATAACCCTAGTCCACCGGACTATGATATCAAATGGAGCTAGCAGATTTTCAAACTGCAATTCAAGATGAAATCCAAATATGTCAAAAATTTGAAATTCGAAACATAAATTCTACTGGGTTTCTACTGAGCTTTCAACATGTTTCCAATGTTTCAAACCTGAATATTTTGGAGACACAATTAGTAGGCCCTGTAGGACTCAGACCAGCACATGTAGATACTAAAGGGCCTTCTAGAGCTTCGAAAATCAAAGCAAGAATAAAACATACAAATGACACATGAAGACAAAGACGGGGGTCTAACAGGGCTCCGCGAAACCTAAGAAGGTATAACGGAGTACTTGAAAGTTCCAGAAACTTTGGAAAGACACAATAGGGATCATCGGGGCTTCAAACAATACTCGAAGGTAGGAGAGAGCTCATTATGGCTCCAAACGACACTTGCAGGCACAATCATGCAAGAGGGCTTATTAGAGCTCCAAGTGACACTTGAAGACACACGGGGGTATAAGGTTATAAATAATACAAGAAGACATGACGGGGCTCATTGGGACCCTTCACGACGCTTGAAGACACAAAGGAGCTCAGCAGGGCTTGAAACGCTACATTGTAGATACAAGGTAGAATGGAGCTGTGAATATTGCGAGGTAGATCGCAAGAAGACTCGACGGGGCTCACTAGGGCTGCAAACGACACTCAAGGGCGCAAGGAAACCTATAGGAATCTGACCTAAACATAAGAACAGTGAAGACACACATAGGCTAACTAAAGTTCCGAAAACAAATTCAGAGCAAAACAGGACTCGGCAGGACTACAAAAAACACATGACGGTGGAGGGGCTCAGAAAAATACAACAGAGCGAAAGAGATCCTCATTGAAGCTCCATAAATTTGAAAGATACCCAAAAGGGTTCATCAGAGCTCGAATTGATGATACTAAAAGATACAGGAAAGCTCATCACGGCTTCAGACAAAACTTGTAGACACAAGAAGGCACAACAGGGCTTGAAATACCACAGTGTAGACACAAAAGTAATAGAGCTTCGAGTATCACAAAAAGGCCTGACAGGCCTCACTATGGCTCCAAGCAACACATTCGAGACACAAGGAGGTCCTGTAAGTGGTACTCCATGTAAAACACAAAAACACAGAGGGATTCACTAGGGCTTCAAAGAAGATCGGCAGATGCTCAACAGGGCTACTAAATGGGCAATAGAGACACAAACAGGTCCAATAGGGCTCTGAGAAACTAAGAAGACACAAGACAGCTCTCCGAGTATCACAAAAGACCTGACGGGGCTCACTCTGGCTCCAAACGACCCTTTTGAGACTCAAGAAGGTCCTGTACGAGGTCCTGTGAGTGGTACTCTGAGTGAAACACAAAAGCACGAAGGGATTCACTAGGGCTTCAAAGAAGATGGGCAGACTTAACAGGACTACAAAATGAGCATTGAAGACACAAACAGGTCCAATAGGGCTCTGAGAAACTAAGAAGACACAAGACAGCTCTCCAAGTATCACAAAAAGGCCTGACGGGGCTTACTATTGCTTCAAACGAAACTTTTGAGGAACAAAGAGGTCCTGTAAGTGTTACTCCGAGTAAAACACAAAATCACATAGTGATTTACTAGGGTATAAATGATTGAACTGCACGCAGTCTTCCTTCAAAATATTCTTTATTTCATTCTGACCGGTTTCGAAGGTCTCTGGCCCTTCTTCGTCAGAGTGTAAAGCAAAACTGTATAAAAGGATGATATAAATGAAGTTTGTGTAAATATTTTCAAATTCTTGAGGTGTCAATGTCATTGAAAATATTCACACAAACTTTATTTATACCATCCTTTTATACATTTTTGCTTTACACTCTGACAAAGAAGGGCCAGAGACCTTCGAAACCGGTCAGAATAAAATAAAGAATATTTTGAAGGAAGACTGCGTGCAGTTCAATCATTTATACCCCATATATCCTTCTGTGAGATAGCGGATCCTTTCCTGAAATTGATTTACTAGGGCTTCGAAGAAGATGAGGAGAAGCTTAACAGGGCTACAAAATGACCAATGGAGACACAATCAGGTCCAATAGGGCTCTGAGAAACTAAAAAGGACACAAGACAGCTCTTCGAGTATCACAAAAAAGGCCTGACGGGGCTCACTATGGCTCCAAACGACCCTTTTGAGACTCAAGAAAGTCCTGTAAGTGGTCCTCCAAGTAAAACACAAAAGCACAATGGATTCACTAGGGCTTGAAAGAAGATGGGCAGAAGCTCAACAGGGCAACAAAATAGGCAATAAAGACACAAACAGGTCCAATAGGGCTCTGAGAAACTAAGAAGACACAAGACAGCTCTCCGAGTGTCACAAAAAGGTCAGACGGGGTTCACTATGGCTCTAAACGACCCTTTTGAGACACAAAGAGGTCCTGTGAGTAGTACTCCAAGTAAAACACAAAAACACGGAGAGATTCACTAGGGCTTTGAAGAAGATGGGCAGAAGCTCAACTGGGCTACAAAATGGACAATGAAGACACAAACAAATTCAATGGGGCTCTAAGAAACTAAGAAAACACAAGACAGCTCTCCGTGTATCATAAAAATGCCTGACGGGGCTCACTATGGCTCCAAACGACCCTTTTGAGACAAAAAAAGGTCCTGTGAGTGGTACTCCAAGTAAAACACAAAAACACAGAGGGATTCACTAGGGCTTCAAAGAAGATGGGCAGAAGCTCAACAGGGCTACAAAATGGGCAATGAATATACAAACAGATGCGATAGGGCTCTGAGAAACTAAGAAGAGAAAAGACAGCTTTCCTGATGGGGCTTACTATGGCTCCAAACGACACTTTTGAGACACAAGAAGGTCCTGTAAGTGGTGCTCCGAGTAAATCACAAAAACACAAAGGGATTCACCAGGGCTTCAAAGAAGATGGGCAGAGGCTGAACAGAGCTACAAAATGAGCAATGAAGACAAAAACAGGTCCGATAGGGCTCTGAGAAACTAAGAAGACACAAGACAGCTCTCCGAGTATCACAAAAAAGCCTGACGGGGCTTACTATGGCTCCAAACGACACTTTCGAGACAAAAAAAGGTCCTGTGAGTGGTACTCCAAGTAAAACACAAAAACACAGAGGGATTCACTAGGGCTTCAAAGAAGATGGGCAGAAGCTCAACAGGGCTACAAAATGGGCAATGAATATACAAACAGATGCGATAGAGCTCTGAGAAACTAAGAAGAGAAAAGACAGCTTTCCTGATGGGGCTTACTATGGCTCCAAACGACACTTTTGAGACACAAGAAGGTCCTGTAAGTGGTACTCCGAGTAAATCACAAAAACACAAAGGGATTCACCAGGGCTTCAAAGAAGATGGGCAGAGGCTGAACAGAGCTACAAAATGGGCAATAAAGACACAAACAGGTCCAATAGGGCTCTGAGAAACTGAGAAGATAAAAGACAGCTCACCGAGTATCACAATAAGGCCTGACGGGGCTCACTACGGCTCCAAACGACACTCTTGAGGCACAAGGAGGTCCTGTAAGTAGTACTCCGAGTGAAACACAAAAACACGAAGGATTCACTAGGGCTTCAAAGAAGATGGGCAGAAGCTCAACAGGGTTACAAAATGGGCAATAAAGACACAAACAGGTCCAATAGGGCTCTGAGAAACTGAAAAGACACAAGACAGCTCTCCGAGCATCACAAAAGGCCTGACGGGGCTCACTATGGCTCCAAACGACCCTTTTGAGACTCAAGAAGGTCCTGTAAGTGGTACTCCGAGTATCACAATAAGGCCTGACGGGGCTCACTATTGCTCCAAACGACACTTTTGAGGCACAAGGAGGTCCTGGAGGTGATACTTTGAGTAAAACACAAAAACACAAAGGGATTTACTAGGGCTTCAAAGAAGATGGGCAGAAGCTCAACAGGGCTATAAAATAGGCAATAAAGACACAGACAGGTCCAATAGGGCTCTGAGAAACTGAGAGGACACAAGACAGCTCTCCGAGTATCACAAAAAGGCCTGACGGGGCTCACCATGGTTCCAAACGACACTTGTGAGGCACAAAGTGGTCCTGTAAGTGGTACTCCGAGTAAAACACAAAGACACAAAAAGATTCACTAGGGCTTCGAAGAAGATGGGCGAAAGCTCTACAAGGCTACAAAATGAGCAATGTAGACACAAACAGGTCCAATAGGGCTCTGAGAAACTGAGAAGACACAAGACAGCTCTCCGAGTATCACAAAAGGCCTGACGGGGCTTACTATTTCTCCAAACGACACTCTTGAGGCCCAAGGAGGTCCTGTGAGTGGTACTCCGAGTAAAACACAAAATCACACAGGGATTCACTGGGGCTTCAAACAAGATGGGCAGAAGCTGAACAGGGCTACAAAATGGGCAATAAAGACACAAACAGGTCCAATAGGGCTCTGAGAAACTAAAAAGACACAAAACAGCTCTCCGAGTATCATAATAAGGCTTGACGAGGCTCACTTTGGCTCCAAACGACACTCTCGAGGCACAAGGAGGTCCTGTGAGTGGTACTCCAAATAAAACACAAAAACACAGCGGGATTCACTAGGGCTTCAAAGAAGATTGGCGGAAGCTCAACAGGGCTACAAAATAGGCAATAATGACACAAACAGGTCCAATAGGGCTCTGAGAAACTGAGAAGACACAAGACAGCTCTCCGAGTATCACAAAAAAACCTGACGGGGCTTACTATTGCTCCAAACGACACTTTTGCGGCACAAGGAGGCCCTGTAAGTGGTACTTCAAATAAAACACAAAAACACAGAGGGATTTACTAGGGCTTTGAAGAAGATGGGCAGAAGCTCAACAGGGCTACAAAATGGACAATGGAGACACAAACAAGTTCAATGGGGCTCTAAGAAACTAAGAAGACACAAGACAGCTCTCTGTATATCATAGAAATGCCTGACGGGGCTCACTATGGCTCCAAACGACCCTTTTGAGACACAAGGAGGTCTTGTAAGTAGTACTCCGGGTGAAACACAAAAACACAAAGGGATTCACTAGGGCTTTTAAGAAGATAGGCAGAAGCTTAACAGGGCTACAAAATGGGCAATGGAGACACAAACAGGTCCAAAAGGGCTCTGAGAAACTAAGAAGATACAAGACAGTTCTCCGAGTATCACAAAAAGGCCTGACGGGGCTCACTATGGCTCCAAACGACCCTTTTGAGACACAAGGAGGTCCTGTAAGTAGTACTCCGGGTGAAACACAAAAACACAAAGGGATTCACTAGGGCTTTGAGGAAGATAGGCAGAAGCTTAACAGGGCTACAAAATGAGCAATAAAGATACAAACAGATCCAACAGGGCTCTGAGAAACTGAGAGGACACAAGACAGCTCTAAGAGTATCACAGAAAGACCTGATAGGGCTTGCTGTGGCTCCAAACGACACTTTTGAGGGACGAAGAGGTCCTGTAAGTGGTATTCCGAGTAAAACACAAGAACACAAAAGGATTCACCAGAGCTTCAAAAAAGATGGGCAGAAGCTCAACAGCGCTACAAAATGAGCAATGAAGACAAAAACAAGTCCAATAGGGCTCTGAGAAACTGAGAAGACACAAGACAGCTCTCCGAGTATTACAAAAAAGCCTGACGGGGCTCACTATGGCTCCAAACGACACTTTCGAGACACAAGAAGGTCTTGTGAGTGGTACTCCAAGTAAAACACAAAAACACTGAGGGATTCACTAGGGCTTTAGAGAAGATGAACAGAAGCTTAACAGGGCTAGAAAATGAGCAATGAAGACACGAACAGTTCCAGTTTCCCAGGGCTCTGAGAAACTAAGAAGACACAAGACAGCTTTTCCAGTATCACAAAAAGGCCTGACGGGTCTCACTATGGTTTCAAACGACCCTTTTGAGGCACAAGGAGGTCCTGTAAATGGTACTCTGGGTAAAACACAAAAACACGGTGGAATTCACTAGGGCCTTGAAGAAGATGAGCAGAAGTTCAACAGGGCTACAAAATAGGCAAAAAAGAGACAAACAGGTCCAATCGGGCTTCGAGAAACTAAGAAGACACAAGACAGCTCTTCGAGTATCACAAAAAGTCTTGACGGGGCTCGCTATGTCTCCAAACGACCCTTTCTAGACACAAGGAGGTCCTGTAAGTGGTACCCCGAGTGGAACACAAAAACACAGAGAGATTCACTAGGGCTCCAAAGAAGATAGGCAGAAGCTGAACAGAGCTACAAAATGGGCAATGAAGTTACAAACAGGTCCAATAGAGCTCTGAGAAACTAAGAAGACACAAGACAGCTCTCCGAGTATCACAAATAGGTCTGACGGGTCTCATTCAGGCTCCAAATGACACTTTTGAGACACAAGGAGGTCCTGTAAGTGGTATTTCGAGTAAAACACAAAAACACAAAGGGATTCACTAGGACTCCGGAGAAGATGGGCTGAAGCTCAACAGGGCTACAAAATGGGCAGTGAAGACACAAACAGATCCAATAGGTCTCTGAGAAACTAAGAAGACACAAGACAGCTTCATAACGTTCCAGAAATTTTGAGAAGACACAAAAACTTCATCATGGCTGCAAACTATACTTGAAGACACAAAGAGACTCCTTAGGACACAAAACGAGACAAGAGGGCTGATTAGAGCTCTTAAAGTTTCTTAAAATTACAAGAAAGTATGGTTTTAAACGAGGCTCGATCTGAATAATTTGAGAAGACACGATGGGGCTCATTGGAACTCTGCAGTCCGCACGACATTTGAAGACACAAGAGGGCTTAGCAGGTATTGAAACGCTACAATGTAGATACAATGGAAGATAGGGCTCTGTTATCGCCAGAAGGTCTGATGGAGCTCACCAGGGCTCCAAACGATACTTGAGACTAGAAGGAGGCCTTCTAGGGCTCCGATCAGTAGGTACATAAAGATATACATGGGGGCTATAACTAGAGCTTAGAAACTAACACATAGTTAAAAGAAGCTCAGCAGGGCTACAAATTGATAAATGAAGACAGGAGGGCCTGATAAAGGTCTAAGGGACCTAACAAGGCACCAGGGTGTTTTTGAAATATCCAGAACCTTCGATAATACCCAAGTGAATCATCAGATCAGGGATCCAAACGATGATACTTGAAAACGCAAGTTTGCTAATCAAGGCTCCAAACAACACTTGTGGACGCAAGGGGGCTCAGCAGAGCTGAAACGTTTCAATAATCGTATCTTTATTGTTCCTTCAGCTAGGCATGTGAAGCCGATTCCATGTTTGCATTCTGAACAATTCCACACCTCGCTAGCTCATGATAAAAATCGTTTGAATCAACGCGTTTTAAACGATCTGAAAAAATTCTAAATTGCACAATTCTGGTGGGTTCCTTTTTTCAGTTTTCACTCAATCGAGATTCGTACATAAAGAGTGCTTATCTCGGCAAGACAGGCACTCGGTCTCTCCCCCTATAACCCACAGAATACACACGCATCAGCCGCGTTCATCCTTATTCCTTTCGTGCGCGCGTATCCCACACTAATACACACGCGTCCCATGTGTGTGTGCGCGCGTCTGGATGTGATCCTGTCTAGGACAGATATGCTGTGTATGCCAGGAACACAAAACTCACGCGTCAGTGCCCTTCGCAATCCTGCAGGAATATACTTATTCACCCGCACACGCTTTCTCGCATACACACAATAATATACACACACACACAGCACACAGGCAGCCAAAGTTGCCCCAATTCCAGCAATCTGGAGCTGTTTACAGTTGAGGCGAACTTGAAATTGGTCCGAGGCGTTGTAGTCACCGAAAGTTCGGTCAAGAAATTGCTTCGAAAGTAGTTGGGGTAGGTTGCCATACTGGAGAAACTTTGAGAGCTCATCAAATTTGTTGATTTTCGCCACACAAGAAAAATTGCTTGTGTCACTTCAAAACTTCACCGACGAATAGCAAGGAACGGATGAGAATTTTTGTGTATGAGACGTCTCTTTAGGCAGGAAGATGGAATTTGAGGGATTTTAAATGGAAAATTCTCGTAAAATTGAGACGAAATGTCGGAAATGGTCTAAAACCAGTATTGTCTTGTTGAAAAAAAATTGTGTATCTATCCAAGGGATAGAATGTGGAAAATTTGCATTTTTTCTAGGGAGGGAAGCTCTAAACCGTCTGATTCCATCCAAACTTTCGACACCTGGCCTGTTGGAATTCAAAAGAAAATGTTCAAAGAATGCTTCCTCGCCACAGCACCAAATCATTCAGTTGCAGCGTATATTTTCTGCGCTTCAAGACTTCCAGCTCTGCAGGCTTCTGATCACGAACCAGGTTGTTGGAAGAACCTGACGAGGTCTCAAGCCTCAGGTCTCAAGAGTCAATGTTTTTGTCTTCCTATTCTGCAGCGATCATTCTCTTGTTACTTGAAATTCCAAACTGCTCTCTGCAGCTGTTTAGCTTTAGTATTATTTCATTTCTCTATACCTTTTTCCTGATCTTTTTTTATTGTACTCGGCGTCTTCTCCTGTTATTGTTCGCAATTCTTCGGTTTTGATCATCTCTTCTTCTTGTATTCGGTGCTTTTTTCGTTTTCTTGCTCCCTATACTCTGGCTGTAATCGTCGGTGCTGAGACAATTCGTCCCGCAGACAATTCGTCCCACGGACAGTTCGTCGCAAACGAAGGCTTTGGAACGTAAGGGGTTTTTATTACACATGAAGACACCAGGGGACTTGATGAAGGGATCTAAAAATCATAAGTGAATACAAGGGGATCCGATAGAGATCCAAAAGCCACAGAAAAATGCAACGGGACAGGGCTCCAAACGATATTGGAAACCCAAGAAAGCCTTATGGAGCTTCATATAACAAACAAAGGCAAAAGGGGACTTACTGATACTCTGAATTTCAATAGAAGGGCTCCATACCACATTCGAGGGGAAAGAGGGCCCGATAGAGCTCCGATGCTCCGAATATCACATGGAAACACAAGGTGCTTACTACTGCTTCAAAAGCCACGGAAAGATGTAAGATGGCTCAGCAGGGCTTCAAAAGACGTTGAAGAAACAAGGAGGCCCAATGAAGCTCCGGATAACACAAGAAGGCAACAAGGGGCTCACTGGAACTCTAAAAACACAAGAGGGGGCATTAGGACTCCAAGCTGCACTCCTTGACATAAGGGGGCTCACTAGGGATTTAAACTACACTTGCGGGTACAGAGGGGTCTGATAGGGCTCCGTATATTACATGAGGGCACAAAGAACTTGCACTAGGGCTTCCAGAAATGGAAGAGCGCACAAGATACTGGAATTCTGAAATCCGCGAAAAAACATAAGGGGGCTCATCAGGGCTCCAAACGACACATGGTGCACAACGGCCGAATAAAAATCCGGAAATCACCGGTAAATGCAAAGGGGCTCCGTGGAACTTCAAATGATATTGGTGACACAAGGGGGCTCAAGCGGCTCTTTATAGCGGGCAGAGGCAAAAGGGGGCTCAATGTATGGTACTCTGAAAGCGAATAAAAACAAAAGTGGACTGATTAGGGCTTCGAACCGCACACAAGGGCTGGAGGGGACCCGATAGAGCTCCGAAAGCCATGGAAAAAGAACAAGGGGGCCCAATGGAACTCTGTATAATCAAAGAAGGCAAAAGGGGACTCAGTCAAACTCTGGAAGTCATGAAAAAGCTAAGAAGGCTCACTAGGATTCCAAACTACACTTCTGTACTCAAGGGGGCTCACTAGGGCTCCAAGCTACACTTGCGGGGACAAGAGGGTCCGATAGGGCTCTGTATATCACATAAAGGCACAAGGGAGGCCAAGAAGCTTTATATTACAACAGAATGCAAAAGGGGCTCACTGGAGTTCCGAAAGCTACGAAAAAACACAAAGGGGCCTATTGGAGCTCCATCCTGCACTTGAAGACACAAGGTGGCCTGATAGGGCTCCGAATATCACATAAAGACACAAGGTGCTTACTACTGCTCCAAAAGCCACCGAAAGATGTAAGGTGGCTTAGCAGAGCTTCAAAAGACGTCGAAGAAACACGGGGGCTCAATAGAGCTCCGGATAACACAAGAGAGCAACAAGGGGCTAACTGGAACTCTGATAGCCAGGAAAAACACGATAGGGCTCACTAGGGCGTCATACTACACTTGAGAACACAAGGGAGTCCGATAGGGCTCCGTATATCACATAAAGGCACAAGGAAATTATACTAGAGCTTCCAGCAACGCAAGAACGCACAGGATGTCTCACTAGAATTCTAAAAGCCACGAAAACCCATAAGGGGGCTCATTGATATGGGGGCTCGTCAGCAGGGCTCCAACTACATTTGAGGACTCAAGACTCAAGGGGGATCGAAAGGAAGGACTCTCAATGACATGATGACACATGGATGATTATCACTATGCTCTGAAAGTGACAGAAAATGCAAGGAGGCTCAGTAGGGCTCAAAATCACATTGAAGACACAATGGATGCTCAATGGCGCATGGATAACACAAGATGGTAAAAGAGGACTCAGTGAAAGTTTGGAAACCATTAAGCACATAAGGGGGCTCATTATTATACTTTATTAGGGCTCCAAATTATACTTGAAGACACAAAGGATTTGAGGCCGAATATAACATAAATGCACAAGAACTTACTCGTGCTCCGAAAGCCTAGGAAAAGTGTAGGGGGCCTCAACAGAACTTCGAACAGTATTGAAGACACAAGGGGGCCCACGGGAGCTCCGTATAACAAACTGACGCGAAATGAGGCTCAATGGTTCTTACTCCGAAAGCCATAAAAAACATGAGGGGGCTCACCGGGGCTCCAACTACACCTGGAGGCACAATGGAGCCCGATAGGCGCCATGACGGCACAATGCTGCTTGCTGCTCCGAAAACATCCGGAAACATTCCAGATCATTGTGGAACATCCAAAATCATTCCACAACATTTCAGATGTTCCGATATGTTCTGGAATACTCGGAAACAGTCTGAACATTCGTTCAGAATATTCAAGAATTATCGAGATTATTCCACAACATTCTAGAATATTTGGGTATGTTCTGGAATATTCAGGAATAATCTGCAACGTCCGGAAATATCGCGTAACATTCCAGATCATTGTTGAACATTCGAGATCATTCCAAATTACTCAAGAATATTCCGATATGTTCTGGAATGTTCGGGAAGAGTTTTAAACGAACAGAAATATCCTGGAGGATTCCAGATCATTATGAAAAAACATTCCAGATTGCATTATCAAGTTTTCTCTCATCCATGAGGAACGTTCCCGGTTTTACCTGAAAAGCGTGCCATAAAAATTCAAGGGCTGGAAGTTCCACCCCCTAAAAACTTCTAGAACCGTCCAGAACAATCGAGAGTATCAGAGATACTTCTACAACATTCTAGAATGTTCCAGTAGATTCTGGAATGTTCGGAAATAGTCTGGAACCGAGTCTGGAACGTTCGGAAACAATCCGAAACATCCCAGATGATTTTGGAACATTTGGGATCAATCTACAACATTCCTAAAGGTTTTGATATATTCTAGAATGCTCAGGAATAATCTGGAATGTTCAAAATCATTCCGGAATATCCCAAATCTTTGTGTAACACTCGAGATCATCCCACAACATTCCAAAATGGTCCGGTATGTTTTGGAATGTTCCGGAATAGTCTGAAACGTTCGGGAAGATCTCGAAACATTGCAGATCATTCTTTCAATCTAGCCAGACCCACTCAACAACTCTGGGCAATACATACCTTGATTCAACCTCCACATGTAGGTAACTCAAATGTCAACATATTTTGTTACATTTCATACTTTCCTCATCATCGACCGGTGCTTAATAAAGTTACTTTGAAACAATAATCCGTATTGTTCTTCCAATTTCCCCAATACCCTCTTACACATAGACGTATCCACGTAAAACTTGCAGCTGTATACAATCTTTTTTTCACATTTTCTTGTTCCCTCTACTCTGGTTGCGATCGTCTTTTCTCCATGTACTCGACAATTTTCACTTATTCGTGTTCCCTATACTCCAGCTGTGATCATCTTCCCTTCATGTACTCGACAATTTTTATTTTTGCAGTTCTTTATTCTCTGGTTATTGTGATCTTTTTCATCTTGTTCTGAGCGTCTCTTTTCCTCTTGTTCACTTTGTACTCAGCATTATTTCCTCTAAGTTTTTGTACAGCCTCCTTTGTTCTATTTTTATCCTTCACTACTTTTCTGCTTCTACAGGATTTCCTAATTTCCTTACTTTTCTGGTTAGCTGATTCATATTCAACTGTCATTGTTAAAAAACTCACTTGGGTGCTAGGTGTTTGCTGAATTACATATTTCGATTGTACAATTACTATAAAACAAGAAAGATCAAAATTTGAGCTCGTGGTTTATAAAAATGAAAATTTAAGAACAAGAATAATACTAAACTTCACCTGTTATAATAACATTTTCCACTCTCGTGATGCCTACTGCTTATGTGGTGTACTTCCAACACCCCTTCTCAATTCAGGATTATGGTATCTTGTCCTTTAAACCCTTCACAATAAATGCTGGTTCAGGCCTGTGATCTTAAGAGTTGAAAAATGGGCCCAATTTGATGATGATGATGTATGGTCGATACATATCAATGATGTGACATGGAAAAAACCGTGCAGCCAGTTGTCTCGCTAAGATCTTCCAGTTTCTGGGGCTGCAAGTTTCAATAAGCCCCTTCATGACTTCACTTTTGTTTAGTTATTCAATTTTTGACAGCCCCTTCATCGCGTCCACATTTTTATCAGTCATTTGTTTTTTTTTTATTTGTCTTATTTTTTGTTTGTTTTCTAATAAGTGATTGATGACCGCCATTTGAAAATATACAAACACTTACAATTAAGACAGGAAATAGAAGGGGAAATGGAAAATACCAGTCAACCATCAATGAACATGATGAGAAGAAATGTGAAGATCGGACGAAAAACATGGCAAATTGTAACAATACACAACACAAACACGAGAAAGCTGGAAAAAGAAATATAGATGAGGAGATACAAGAAGTAGGAGAAGAAAGGCTACTGATGGGAGTGGACTATAATAGAAGAATAGGAGAGAGAGGAGGAAGATGCAAAGAAATGGAAAAAGAAACAAGGAGGCCGGCAAAAGACAAAGAAGAGAACAGAGAAGGGACGACACTGATGGGTATTATTGGAGACAGAGGCTGGGCCGTGCTGAACGGAAATAAAGAAGGAGACGAGACAGGAGAATACACCTATATCAGAGGCAGCGTAGCAACCACAATAGACCTTGCAATAGTAAATGAAGAAGCATTCAATGAGGTGGAAACATTCACCATCGGAGAGAGAATCGAATCAGATCACATGCCACTGGAAATAGAGGTCGAATTGGAGGAAGAAGTACCTGAAAGAATATAGAGAATAAACAGAGTCGTAATGGAGAGGCAAGTATGGAACGAAGAAACAATCTGGAAATACAAGCAAGGAATGAAAGAAGCAGAATTTGGAGCAGGAACTGTAGATGGGAAGATAGAGGAGCTAACTAAATGCATAGATCAAACTGCACAAAAACAGAAAACGGAGGGGTGGACGAAATAATCGGTGGAACCAGGAATGCACAATAAAGAGAAGGGAAGCCAGAGAAAGATTGAGACAATGGAAGAACAGCGGAGGAACAAGACAAGACTACTTAGAAGCCAGAATAAAATACAGAAGAAAATGCGGAGAAAGGAAAAAAGGAAGGAGAAAGGAAGAGGAAAGGAAGATGAAAGAAATCAGAAATGAAAGCGAAGTATGGAAATACATAAACAGAGATAGAAAAAAAAAAGAAGAAATAAGTGTTAGAATACAAAAACACAAATGGCGAAAACACTTCATGGAACTACTAGGAGGAAATGGAAGACCAGAAACAAGGGAGAGAGCTGAGTTTAATCAAATTAATGACACTGAGACCGAGAAAGAAGAAGTAACAAGACCAATACAAAGGCTGAAGAAAAACAAGGCGCCGGGAAAAGATGGAATAGAAATCGAAGCATGGAAGTATGGCCCGGACGAAGTGGAAGAGAGATTGAGGGAGGTAATAAATGACGTATGGTGTGGAAAAGAATTCCCACAGCAATGGAGAGAAGGAATGATATGTCCATTACATAAGAAAGGTGACAGAGATGAGATAGCAAACTATTGAGGAATTACCCTGCTCAACACAGCATACAAAATTTACTCAGTGGTAGGTACTAGAAGAGAGATTGGTGAAAGAGTTGGATGAAAAGGGAGTGTTACCAGACGGACAGGCAGGGTTCGGAAAGGGAAGAAGAATGGTGAACAACGTGTAAATTCTACATCACATAAAGGAAAGGGAGCCGAAAGAGAAAGGTGAACATGTATTTGCTCTGTTCGTTGACCTGAAGGCAGCATTTGACAGTGTAGTTAGATTGACTTTGGAAAAGCTCAAGAGAAAAAGGTATAAATGAACATCTGATAAACAAAATTGAGGAAGCTATGAGATAACTACAAACAGAGTAAGAGAGAAAAAAGAAGAGGGTGAAAGCTTCTACATCACGAGAGGAGTGAGGCAGGGATGTCCTTTGAGTCAGAATCTGTTTACTGCATACCTGGCAGACCTGGAAGAAGTGCTAAAAAAACACAGGGGGGAGGTATCGTGGTGGGCAAGGAGAAAGTATGGACGCTGGCGTACGCGGACGACCTGGTCGTTCTGGCGAAAGATGAGAGAAGCATGAAAGATATGATGAAGAACCTAGAAAGATATATGAGAAAAAAGAAACTACAACTCAACGTCAACTAAACGAAAATGATGGCATTTGGAAGAGGCGAATGGAAATGGGAACAAGAGAAAATAGAAGAAATCAAAAAAGTCAAATACTCAGGATACATCTTCAACAGAACAAACAACCCCAAGGTGCATGTCACAGAAACTGCGAGAAAAGCGAACAGACTATCAGGCCAGGTGTGGGGGATAGGAGAAAGAAAATCTGGTCACGACATTGGAAGAAGATAGGCAGTGTGATAATGTATGGAGCAGAAGTCTAGGGATGGAAAGAATACGAGGAAATCGAAGGAGTTCAAGAAAAAATCCTAAAATGGACGTTGGGACTGGAAAAAAGAAACACCGGGATATATAGTAAGGGAAAAAACTAAGAGATGTAGAATTGACATAGAAACGGGCCGGAGAGCAGTAAAATACGAAGAGAAGATGTACGACAGAGAAGATTGCAAAATTTTACAAAAATTCTGGAAAGAAAAGAACAAAAGAGCAGAAGGCAGGGCATGGGAAGAAAGAGAGAAATACTACAGAAGAAACGGATACGTAGGAGAAGAGGTTGCAAGAATGAGGATAAATGGTGGCTTGCTGATGGAGGACTGAGGTTGCGGGACAGAGATGTCGAAAAGCAAGAAAGGATGGAAAAAATAAAAGAATCAAGGTATCTCAAAAAGTACGAAGGGCTACTGAAAAAACGCAAAAGAAAGGAAGATAATGACAAGATTCAGATGCGGAAATAAACAAAAAAGAAAAACATATTTTGGAAGGAGGACAAAGAGCAAATTATGTGGAATGTGTGGAAATGAAGCAGGAACGATAGAACATATTATGATGAGAAGATGCACCGAAATGAAAGAGAGAGGGGAAAGTGTCGAAGAATTATTGAACATGATTAAAGAGGGATGGTGTGGCTGAGGGAAATTGTAAATACTGGGTGTTTATAAACGTTTGTTATCATATCGCCTTTGGAATCTCCTATCACTCTTTCAAATCGTGCCTTTCACTGCGACTTTTGGCCTGACCAAAGCCTGCCGCGATCACAGACGTTTATAAACACCCGGTAGAAGAGGAGAGCTGAACCAGGCATTGACAAGAACAATTACAAATGTATAATTATAGCTGTAATAAATTAAATGTATTGAAATGGACGAACGAAACTGTAAACCCGTAGGGTGAATAAACTTATATACTTCTACAAACACCTACAATGCGCTCAACCTACATCTTTGTGCTCTTTAAGCTAATTACAAGTACAAGCTAAAGAATTGCCTCGGCATCCGCAATGTTGCTCAAAACTTCAAACGCCCACTAAATTTTTGTTTTCGGGCTTCGCTCCGGATAAAATTCAAGAGATCTCTCGAGAGAGTCGAACAACACCCGAAATCGAAAGTCATCATCGCCATATCCCATCCCCAAAACCTGATGCAAGCAAATATTTTATTAGCCCACTCGAAACTCGATAATAACAGTCATGCGGAAACGTAATAAAGTTGTGTTTTGTTATCGGGCCGTCACTCCCCGCCGGCATGGCCCAGGCCCACCCCATACCCTCCTATATACGTGACTTGTAATTTCTTTTTTTGAAGAGGGGTGGGACGGGCAAAAGCTAAGTTGATTAGCATCCCCGAGTCGTAGCGTCAAATTAGTGAATTAGCGGTGGAATCACGGCCACGTCATTACGTAATCGAGGGGTTGTGCTTGGCTTTGCTCGAGCGCAGGGGTGGTTTCTTGATTTGGATGGATACATTTTTTCTTTTTTGGCATCTCACCAATATGAAAAGAAGAGTATTGTGACCGTGCATGGAAAAAAATCTGATTTTGACGAGTACCTACCTATATCCATTTTAAATGAATAAATAAAATAAATAGATATTCATTTGTGACATCGACTGATGTTGGAGCACGTTCTTTAGAGTATTATTCTTCTCATTTGAGTACATTTTGGTGAGATGCGGGACGCATATTTTTATTTAGCAGACGGGTTAGCCGTTTGGCACGCTTCGTGCGTTCGCGAAAGGACCGATCATACTGAATACTGATTATCGCAGTGTGCAAATAATTGTACCAGGTGAGTTAGGAACGTCAGGAAAACAAAAGTCGTGAAACGACCCCAGCTATCGTCTTGTACCCCTGAATGGGTAGGCAACCCATTATACTGGCATTTAATTCAACTTATTTGAATTAAATCACTTTTCCCGCTTTTGGAACCGCTTGGCCGATGATCATCTAGTATCAGGACGTGCCTCTCTTCTTGTTGTTCGATTATAGAGTTCCTGAGATTGTTGAGACAGGTCTGACTACGAGTTTGAACGCAATAAGACACAATATAAATTTTTAACATAACATCAATCTATTGACTTCTATGTACAATTCAAAATGTTTAAATAATGGCTCGCTCCTATACCTAGTCCTACCTTCACATCGCAGGATAAATTATCTAAAAGATCTAACCTATTACCGAATAGATAACTTTCCCCTAATTATTTCAGACGTCCCAACACCCCAACCTTCCGACGAACACCTGACTCTACACCTTGACCGACATTTAATTCTGACTGGTTCTCGCGGTTCAAAGTTCTTTTTGGGGTTAAATCAGATCCAACATTTATGTTAATGTTAAAGGTTATGTTAGGGTTAGGCCCGGCTTCTAGACACTGAAAAGAGAAGAGTGACTTCGACCACGAGTGCTATCCAAGATTTGTGGGCCGGTGTGTGTATGGTAGCCCACCTTATTGTGGCATTCTTTTCAAAGGCTGTTGCTTCTTTTTGGGCCATGGTCTCTTTTGCCCGTTTGGAAAGGAATGGATGTGGCTGCCTTTGTGGGGGCCTATTCCCTTTTTTCACCGTGAGTCGCCCCCAACGCTTAGAAAGATTCCCGCGATCGCGCGTGTCTATAACCGGAAATGTTGAACCAAATTTCGCCCTTCCAAAAACTTTCAAACCGATGGTGAGCGCGAAACAATTACTCTAGTCAAGATACAAACTTAATTTGGAGAACGTTTTGAGCACGCCCCGTATACGCGCTAGTTCGTTGTTGTTTAGCAATTTGTGAGAGAAGGCCGCAGCCAGGAGAAACAAAACGCACAGAATAGACTATACAGGGTGTTCGCCGAAAAGCCGATGCGGAGAGGCGTCGAAATAATCTTTGCCCTAACACGAAATGATCGCCGTCTACACTATTCCTGATCGAGCCCTAATAACAGTTCATTTTTACAAAGTACCTATCTGAACGATGGCGTCGTTGGGTACCGGATTGAATTCATCAGTTTCGAATAAGAACGTTTTCATTCCCGGGACAATTCTACATGGAAATATCAGGAACGGTCGTGGCGCTAAAACAAAATCATTAGTTTCAAGGAGGGGGGGGGGGGTGTCCATCAATCCGATCGACAATTGCGACTCTACGGCAGGGTCCGAACCCCGATACAAACGCGATTCTATTTTTCCAATTACTTGATTTTTCACGTAGTTCTCAAAATTTACATTTTCCGAATAACTAGGAGCTTCAGAAACGCATAGGAAGCTCACCCGCGAGTTTCCAGATCTAACCCACTAGGTCCGGTGCTCTGAGTACCGCAGTCACAAAGCCAAGTCCAGAGGGCCCAAGAGCACGAATACCTTTCTATGAAGGTATCCAACAAAGGACGAGGCTTGAAAGTGGCTGTACCTGACGGCAGACAGTAGCGCAGATACCAGCACGTGCAGGCAGATTCAGAACGCCCGCGTGAGCTCCATCATACATTTTTCCGACAAAGCCTAACCGTAAGCAACTATCCCAACTCACCAAGACTAACCTCCCGCTCGTCGAGGTCATCACTCCGCCACACGAGATACCGAAACGAGAGACCTCATTTCTATCGGGCCTGGTTCATTTAGGGGTTTCAACTCGACATCCTCGAGGTAGGCTAGAACTCATCGTGGAGGGAACGCGACTCAGCATCCTGGAGGGGGTTCGAAACACTTCGTCAACGGGTCCCAACTCTACGACTTGGAGAAGGGTCGAAACTCAACCCCGGAAGGGCCTTGGCACATCGACCTAGAAAAAGGGCTGGAGCTCGTCGTCGGAGAGCTCTGACTCGACACCTGGAGGCGGATCAAGACTCAACGTCCAAGGGCTATAACACGACATCCTAGAGACGGGTTGCAACTCAACGGGGGAAGCAACTCATCAGTCTCTCGGAGGGTCAAAACTCAACCTGGAGGGTTCTCGACTCAGCGTGCCCCCAAGGGGACCAAAACACGACTCCGAAGGGTTCCAACTCGACTTTCTCCAGGGGGCCTTTGAGACACATCAGCCGGGGGGAATCGACTCGTCATTTTCCAAGTTGGCTGGGGCTCATCATTGGGGCTTCGACGCTTCGGCCTCTAGGAGGGTCGCGACGCAACATAAACGGGTTCTAACTCAGCTTCCTCGAAGGGGACTAAAACTCTTCGCTAACAGGCCCGCAGAAGCACTCGGCAGCGGACGCGACAAGTCGGGAGCGGACGGCAGCCCAGGAGGATTGGTCCAGGTACCACGGTCAACCTCCGGCGATATCCTCCATTCCCAGCAATTCGGAATATTTTTCGCATCCAAAACGACCGCGAACGGCGTATAGCCGTGAAATTCCAATGGGTAATTTGATACACTGCGCTGGGACACCGGGTGACATCACGTGAACATCGGATGATGGCGGCGGCGAGCGGGCGGTAACACGGCGCGTCAACATAGCAGGAGTACGGCAGCAACTAGCTGGGTCAATGTGCGGGTGCTTTTCTTCATATGCACCAATTCACCATTTCGTCGGACGTCAAGCAGGAACGGTTATTGAATTGACGACGAGGCACAAATAAATTATGTTGTAGAGCTTTGCGGGATTTACACGAATGAATTAAATAACTAGCGACATCTTTTAATGATGCCTTGACTCTGAATATTCACATTCTCATACCGCGATTTCACGGCTTTGAATTATTTTCCTCCGGATTATTTTCGGCTCGCCAAATGCGGGTGGCTTCAGTCGACAAAAAAATTTTGACGCGAGATTTCGTTTTATCCAGAAATGCTTTTGTAGATGAATCCGGTAAGGTTTCTTTGATACCTATATTTTGTACCTTCTAAATCTTCATCATAGTCCCTATTGCAGATGTCGCCTGAACCTTCAGCTGACCTTCAGCAGTTTCAGGTGCCGTTTGAATTGTTGACGGCCAAATTCATCGTCAACTACTAGCTACCCTTCGATCATTTGAAGAGGTCCTTACAATCACTTCTTGTAAAATTGGTGAGATTTATGCAGCCATGAATTTTTAGTTGTAGATTCTTCAGGCGAGAATCAATTTTTGGCGAATCTAATCCTTGATGGTTCAGTCAATCTAAGGCCACTCTACTGTTCTACTCTTTCGAACTTGCTGGTGGTACCTCGACTCAATCCTATTTCAAAGTTAATACTCGTTCGTTTCTTTGGTTATAAGCTCTGGCTGAGACATCAATATCACCTACTCACCTGTGATCACCGTGCAGTGTAGTGATAGACTCTGTTCCATACTGACCATCTTCGACAGTGTCTATTACGTCCTCTGCATAAACCAGCCCACATGACCCAAAAATTTGGTCGCACGGACAATTCGTCACGCGGACAAAAATTTTTTTGCCTCTGCCTAGACTTTAATAGCCCCCATTGGGCTTTCTTGTTGCTTGAGGAGCTCCAGTAAGTCTTATGCTTTCTTGTATAATTTAAAGCTCTAATGGGCACCATTGTATGTATCGTTTTGTGAATTTCGGAGATCTAGTGAGCCCCCTCCAAGTTTTTGTTTGGAGCTGTAAGGTGCCCTTTTACATTTTTCCTTGCTTTCAGAACTTTAGTGAGCCTCATTTGAATTTTTTCGTGCTGTTGGGAGCTCTACTAGGTCCTTTTGTTCAGTAAAATGTCGTTTGAAACCCTGCTGACCCTCTTTGCCGAGTCCCAGTGATTCCCATTTTGCGTTTTTGTGGTGTTCGAAGCCCCATTGGATCTTTTTCTTTCTTCACTGTCATATGTAGCTCTCCTGAACTTCCGTTGGGTCCTTCCTTGTCTAAATTTATCGTTTGGAGCTTGAAAAAGACTGTTCTTAGGCTTTCAGAATTAAGTAACCCCCCTCTAGCCTTCTTATGGTATTCAGAGCCCATTATACACCCTTGTATCTCATTTAGTTGCTAGTAGCCTTATTGAATTCCCTTCCTCCTTCAATGTTGCCAAAAGCTCTATTAAGTCCCCTTGCATTTTCCTATGGTTTTTGGCGATTCAATAAGCAACCCTGTGCTTTCATATGCTATTCGGAACCCTATTGGCCCCCTTGTGACATCATCCGTTGTTTGGAGATCTATCGAGCTCACTTGTGTTCAATGGCTTTCAGACTTCCACTAGCCCCCATTTTGCCCTCTTATGTTATCAAGAGTCCCATTGGCCCCATTCCCATTGGTGCCCTATAGCGTTGTTAGAAGCTATACTGGGCCTTTTTGTTTGGTTTTTGCTTTTTGAAGCCCTGAAAAGCCTCTTTTCATTTCTTTGCGGCTTCGAGAATTGTGGTAGGCAGCCTTGTGGTGCCTTCATCTGTTATTCGGAGCACTAGCAGGCTCCCTCATGTTCTCATCTGTCGTTTGAAACTGTAATAAGCTCCCTTGTGTTTTTCATGGCTTGTAGGATTGAAGTAGGCCTTATTTTGCCGTAATCTTGTGTTATCCAGAGCCTCAGTGCCCTCCTTGTGCCTTATTGCGTTGTAAAAAGGAAGCCCTAATGGCTCCCTTGCTTTGTTATTGTCTTTTGAAGCCTTGCTGAACTCCTTTGCATTGTTTTCGGGGGCTTTCAGAGCTCAAGTAAGCAATCATTTGCCTTCACGTGTTGGTCCGAGCCCCATAAGGCCCCCTTTCTGTCTTTGTCCATCGATTGGAGCTCTGATAAGCTCCCTTATGGTTTTTAACGCTTACAGGATTTCAGTGGGCCCACTATTTCACCCTTTTGTGTTATCCAGAGCCCCACTGTGCTCCCTTGTGCCTTACTGCGTTGTCAAAGCCTTGCTGGGCCCCCTTGTTTCGTAAATGTTTTTTGAAGCCATACTGGGCCTTTTGAATTTTTCTGTGGCTTCCAGAGTTTTAGTAAGCAACCCTGTGGGTAATTGAGCATCCTTGTGCCTTAACGTGGTATTCCAAGCCCTATTGCGCTTCCTTGTGTCCTAATCTGTCGTTTATTCGAGCTCTGATGAGCTCCCATGCTGCTAGGGCTCTCAGGATTCCAGTAGGTCCCATTTTGCCTTCTTGTGTTATTTCGAGCCTCATTGGCCCTCTTGTGCCTTATTCGGTTGTTGGAAGCCCTGCTGAGCCCTTTTATCTTGTAAATGTCTTTAGAAGCTCTGTTCAGCCCCCTTGCATTTTTCCCGGAGCTTCCAAATCTCTAGTAAGCTACACCGTTGGGCGATTTAATAAGCAACCTTAACCTTGTGTCTTACTCATTCGGAGTACTATTGGGACCCTTGTGTCCTCCCTTGACGTTTGGAACTCAGAAAAACGTTTCTATGCTTTCTAATGGCTTGCAGATTTCCAGTAGGAGTCAATTTTGCCTTCTTGTGTTATCTAGAACCTCATTGGCCCCCATGCCTGATTCCGTTATTTTTAGTTATACAAGCTATGCTGAATTGCTAAGCCCCATTGTCTCGCAAATGTCTTTTGAAGTCCAGTTGAGCCTCCTTGCATTTTCTTGACGCTTTCAAATCTCAAGTAAGCAACTTTGTGACTTCATGTGATATTTGGAGCCCCATCGGATAGCTTGTCCTCATTTGTCGTTTGGAGCTCTGATAAGCTTCTCTATGTTTTGTTATGATTTTCAGTGCTTCAGTAGGCCCCATTTTGCCTTCTTGTCTTATCTAGGGCCCCTTTGCCCTCATTGTGCCTAATTATGTTGTAAGGAGTCTTGCCATGTTTCATTATTTGCTCTGTACATTCCGCTCACTGGTTTTACTCCCCAAGCTTAAGTTCCAGTTTATGTTCGCCTTAGGCAACCTCCTTGTACTGGGGATCTCGCTTGTTGCCTTCTTATCCCAGATCCAATTTTGCTTGACTCAAAGAGCCCCCATACCTCAAGATCTCGTCTCCTGTGTTTTCATAACACCAATATTGAGAGCACTCACATTTTCTCACCTCACCAGCATTTTCCTGATGTATTTGAAAATTTATTATCTTATTACAAATCAAAATCATTATTGGAGAACTCCAAATGTGTCAAGAGTTCTCACACTACCCACTTTCTATTATTGTGATAGATACCTACTCAGAAATACAAAATGGGGGTTGAAAATTTACACGAAATAGGATGGAAGGGATTCTATCAAAAAATTCTGGAACGGCAGTAACCCTATGTCAAAATCATGTCAAAATCATTATTTTTCCTGACGTTTGTTGGTTACCTGGTCGTTGTCGTATCCTCGGAGGTTATAGGTAACCTCCATGGTCGTAACCATGACACAATACGAGCTTTTCAGCACGAAATGGGCCGAACGGCTAATCCGTCTGTTGTTCATGAATATGCTTCCGGGACGTCCCTAAAAGTTGCCCAAAATTTTATAGGTGCAAGTGTGACTTTGAGGACCTTGGAACATGTCGATTTCTCAGCGGCGAAGTAGAGAGCTATACCAAATCGAGCCTTTTGACTCACTTTTCTCCTACTTTATCGAATCGGAATGTGAGAAGTTTGTTGCCTTTCAGCAGTTGGGTGCCACATTGATCATATTTTTCTGCATAGACTGAGCAAAATCGCACGCCTTGTCACATAATTTACCGACATATCAATACGATGTTCATAAAACTTTTTCAAATTCTGCAAAAAGACTAGAATTGTACGCAATGTACTAACTTTATACTGAGAGTACCTACAGTAATGAAACGAGGTCATTATTGGAACTCTTGCTGGAACTATTGTCTCAAAAATAGACCTCACACTACCGGGACGTTCTCATTTCCGCCACAGACAGTTTCGAGAGAAAATCGATCTCGATATTTCCAGGGGTATTTCCAAGGGTATTTCCAACAACTCTTGCTTGAAGAACTCAAAATGTACTTCCTTGCAATAGTTATTTGCGATTCGTTTTCCAATTGATCAGATTTTCGGACAAATTCGATTTGATTCCTGATTTCTTGGGATCTTTGTGCCAAAGAAAACAAAGAGGTTTTCTTCAAGAACCTATGCAGCATGGTTCGATTATAATATTATTGGTAAAATTAGTAGTATGCGTTATTCAAGAACCCATCAGCGAACTGGCCGTGGGGACGCTCATGAAGAGTTCATGATGTTCAGAAGTGAAAGAGGGGAAATTGCCTTATCTTTTTCTAGGTACCAGGCCAATCTTGGAGTTGATCTGAAGACAAGACCTGAAAGATCTTGATCATATATAAACACCAGAAACGGAGCACTACCCATTCTCTCCCGCATCTCGTAGCGAGGCACCGCAATAGATGATCCTCAGAGAATTGTAGATGGATTCGCTGCACATTTCTCTGACTCTTTGTAGCCCCGCTTTACGTGGACGAGCCTGGGACTGACGCTGGGACTGGTTCCGTTGTTCTTGGCCCTCTATCTCTGTTTGTCAGCATGAGAGGATGTAGTGACAGCAATCAAAAAAAAATTGAAGCAAACATGACGATGGGACCAGATTCGATACCCAATATTGTCGGAGCCACTGAGTATGATTTTCAACCTTATCTTCAAAACATCGACATTTCCATATCTGCGGACGTCTTCTAGGATCTGTCCAGTACATAAGAAGGGCGATAGAGGAAATATTGTCAATTACCGACCAATATCCATCATCAGCAACTTCTCTAAGGTCTTAGAGTTATTTTTCCACAGCTCAATAAGTCGTCATGTCTGATTACCATAGCCATTCTCTTATAGAATCAGGCCGAATATAAACGTTTGCTCAACGTTTGATCCTCCTTCAGGTAGCAAGAGAGCATCGTTTCCAATACGCGGTTCAATCGCTCAACAGGATTCGACCAGGGATGATAACTTGGGTCAAATTTTTTTTTGATCTTGTATCTTTCCGCTTAATTGGTGAATTCCCAGCCACAAAACTGGGCGACATTCTCACCTAAAAACTACATTGGGGGGCTCCAAAGAGCAAAATCACCTGCTCCTTCAAATGCTTTACGATGGTTGTCGCAACGGCTTTACGAAGAGGAGATTCGAGGTCATCACGAATTTTGACAAAATGTCGGAAACCACCAAAATATAGCAAAAACTTTTAGTTGACTTGAGCAGCGGCCCAACGAGATTCATTGCTTCCCATAGCCCTTCCGGTGGAGTATGGGACAACATAAGACCAGCAGGCTTCTTTTGTTCTGGCTTGTGAAACTGACACAGTGATATCTAGCAGCCATATATCGGGAGATGTTCTGTTTTATTTCAGGCCAAGTGTACCTCTCCAAAATATGCGCGACGGTCTCAAAACTTCCACATGTCTCGACGTAGGATATCATCATGATAACTCTTCATAATTTCTAAGTGGCGCTCCTTGGCTTGAACTTCCTTCCAACTTCCAAACTCTTCTCTTAACTCGGTATGCGGAAGAATTTTGTACTTATAGACAATACCATTCTTGGGGCGGAACTGTGAATTTTTTTTTGGATGCGCCTGCACTTTTCTCGATAGAATGTCGTACCAACCATCAACGGATTCCTCCAGGCTCGCAACGTCTATTTTGGGAACATAGCAAGATAGTAGATCTGGAACAACATGCTCTTTTCCCTTTCGATGCACGATGGTAAAGTTCTGGTCGCAAGGCCCATCTCGCCAGTTTACCCTGCGGGTCCTTTCGATTGTGGAGTCACATCAGGCTGTGGTAGTCTGTCACAACTTTGAACCGCAATCCTTCCAGATAGTGACGTAACGACTCAACCACCCATGTGACCGTCAAGTACTCTCTTTCTGTTCTGAAAATTTCTGAATTTTTTTTTGTGTCAAGTCAACAATCATGACAAAAATCAGATGACGTGTTCCTGAACATCGTAGCTCTGTAAGAGTACTGCACCAATTCCAAATCCAGAAGCGTCCGTCTGAAAGGTGAATGGTTCCTGGAAGTTTGAGCAACTCAGTATCTACGCGGTAATAATACTTTCTTTGACTCTGTTGGAAGAAACGGCACACTCGGCAGTTCAGCTGAACGGTTCCTTCTTTCTGATTAGATTTGTCAACGGTGCTATTGTCTGAAAATTTGTCAAAAATCTTCGGTATCATGAAGCAGTTTCCAGAAAGGCTCGTATGTTTCAGATATTTTGAGGGTTGGGATGCTTAACAAGACCCTGATTTCTTCGAGATCCATGCGCGATTAATTACGGTCCATGATGCACCTCAAGTAAATACTTCAGTTTGGGCCGACAGAACTGACACTTGTCACAGCTCACAGCCCACCCAGCTCGTTTTTAGATGGCTCTCGAAATCTTGCGAAACCACGACAATGTCGTCCAAATAGACCATCACCGAGGGCTGAAGATCTGAACCAGGAACGGTGTCAATAATCCCTTGCCAGGATGCCGCAGCGTCGGTTAACCCAAAGCTCATCCTGGTGAACTCGAAAGACTTTCGACCTGTTACCGAGAAGGCAGTCAGCACACGTGACTGTGGAGCTAGTGGCACTTGCTAAAAGGCACTTTTATTGTCTATAGTACTGAGGTATTTGGCATCTCGTGAGGAATCTAGACTGGTCATGATATATGATATCGGGTACGCGTCCGGTTTCCTCACTGCATTCAGCTTCCCGTAATCAGCACAAAAGCGTTGAGATCCATCTTTTTCCGGTACCAAATAAACAGGAGATGAACATGGACTCTTCGAAAGTCGGATCACATCGAGTTCTAGCATTGTGTCCAATTTTTTTTTGTGAGTTTTCGCCTGGAATACGGCACTGGAAAGTAGCGCTGTTTCAGCGGTGTGGCTCTTGGAAAAAAAATCGATTTCATGTTGAACACTCAAAGTAATTCCAGATAATGGAATTTTACGACCAAAATTCAGGGAGAATGACGTGAAAGCCGTAACATCTATAGAGGTACTAATAGCATAGGTAACCAGCGGAAAGTATTCTCCTCATCCACGTTGATCCTCCTCCAGGTAATAAGAGAGCATCTTTTTTAATACGCGGCTCCTTCGCTCAATGGGATTCGACTGAGGATGATAACTTGAGGTAGAATTCATCTTGATCTCGCATCTTTTCATTAAACTGGAGAATTCCCAACCACGAAACTGGGCTCCGTTATCACATAAAACTATATGGGGCTCCAAAAAGCAAAATCATCTGCTCCTTCAAATGCTTGACGATGGTTGTCGCAATGACTCTGCGAAGAGAAAAGATCATAACGAATTTTGACAAAATGTCGGAAACTACAAGAATGCTGCACTTGAGCAGCGGCTCAACGAAATCCACACTGACTGTTTTCCATGGCCCTTTTGATGGAGTTGGGGACAAAAATAAGACCAGCAGACTTCCTGTGTTCTATTTTGTGAGACTGTTACACGTGATGGGACAAATTTTTCTGCATTTGCTGCATTTCTAGGTACTTCATAGTCAACAATTTGGCGTAACATTATACTTTTTCACAAAAAGCTCTGCACTCGGACGTTTCAAAACTGTCAGCACGCTGCTATGCTATATTCAATAACTCCAAAACAACGGAAGATTTTTTTGATCAAGTTTCTCTATACCAACCGACGAAATTGGGTGGGATTCGCGAGCTCGGATTTCAAGCAATTCTCGTTGGAATTGTCTCTCTGGTGGCGCGCTCTCGCAAAAGTTATTATTATTTAATTATTTGAAACATAGTATCGTACCCATCAGAACCGTAATTAAATTAATCGAACCGACACGAAATCGAAAGCTTCGACCACGATTTACCATTAGAAAGCGCGAGCTGTATGGCAGATGGCCGGCAGCAACTCTGTGCGGCAGCGCCCACTCGATTTGAAACCTTATCATTATTTGAACGTGCGCTACCGCTGCCGCTGGGCAGAGCCGTGGCAGAAAAGTAGGACCGAAACTTTTATTGTTTTATTCAATTCTTGCTCCGTTTCCTCCCAATCATTAGCTGCACCTTAGAATTAGGTCTTCTGGGTACATGATACATGATACATCACATAAAATAAGCTGGAGTGAGCAGTGGAAAAGTGACCACACTGATTCTTTTCGTGTTTTTGGCTTAACATAACCATTGGCAGGCTGATAGATAAAAAGAACACACAAGCAGAACACAGACAGACAAACGGAGAGACAAGGAGATAGGTGGACAGATAAACAGACAGACAGATAGATAAACTGACAGATATATAGACAGACAAAAATAAACAGAAAGACAACTCATCGTCATCATCATACTTAGAAATGCCCTAAAAAGATATCCGTCGTCTCCCGACAACAATGTTTTTCACAGTCACAATACTCTTCGTTCGATGCTGGTGGGGGTGATTTAACGAAGTGAAATATGCGGATTTATTCCTTGGTTAGCTTAACAAAGCATTCGCTATTGGGTTGGGAACAACGGCTGCTTTGCATCACTCTGAGAAACCCAAGAGACGCAAAAAAAACTAGTCGGGTATTGCAATAGCGTCTTATCTCTGCTGCGTCTCTTAAGAGATAGGTTTTCTTGGCCTTTTTCTTTTCGGGTCGCGCGGCTATATCTAGAGACCCGTGTGCTTCTATACGCCGTATACAGCAGAGGCAGCTCCACCATGCATCAAAAATATAATTACAAAGTGGGCGGGTTGGGACACGAACCGATTACGCCGTTCGACCGGTATAGAAGGTTGTTATTATGTGGTGGCAACCCTGCGAGCGTGCATACATACCGCTTTTGCTACCGTATACGTCTCTCGTATACCTACCTACCTCTTTGTACCTACTATTCTCCACGTCCACCGGCAAGCAATATGCGAGAGATGCTTGATAGAATGGGAATTATCGGCCTGGAGCTATCGAGGAGTAGTCGTCATCGTCCAGATTTCATTCCGAAGAGATAAGCGAGGACGCATAAACCCACGCCAAGCCATTAGGGCCCTGACGGCCGCCATTTTGAAAGACTTTTTGCCGAGGTCGTAATTGCTGAATTCCAGTATTCAGTTAGTGTTAGTGAAATGCATGTTAAGCTAATGAAACCAACAGATAGGTATACTTGAAGGAAGTGACCATTATAAAATATTTCCATACCTATGGGAAGACCCGAAGCTTCTTGTGATCTTTTATCTACAGGTTTTAAGTGGTGGATTCGATTTATTTGACACAGCTTCTTGCAAAGTGTGTCGTATGTGGATACAACACGGAAGACAATGGTTTGCAATTCAATCTTCAACTCGATCTTCAAGCTACACTGAATATCAGGTTAATGAATGAGAGCAATTAGTGAGAACGAACCAACTGAAGCCGAGAAAAGCGCGAAAGATCAACACGAAGATGGAATTCATTTGGAGATTAGTTGAACTGGAAGTGGAGATTCCAGATTCAAAGAAAAAAAATCCAATCGTCTTCTTTGGGCAGAGAAAATCGAAGCAAACCACAGACCAATTAGGTAGTGGACCAGTAAGTCCGGTGAATCAAAATTCATCTTGGACATTTCGAATTTGCAGTCTGATGCGTCGAGGAAAACGCGGAAGTACAAGAAGTCTGTGATCAATCAGCCATTGGGAATACCGGATTTGGGTGAACTTGTGTAGTATATCCTGGTCACGGCACCATTCCTGTAGTGTAACCTCGTTTTCGATGTTGGCAGTGATCGTCGTTGTCCCTTTTCTTCCCCACGTTGTTCACCTTTTACCCACGTTGTGTGAGTTCTCACTCGAGATGAGAATGTGTCGTTGGGGATGAGGTTCGATTCTTGAATGAAACGCGAATGAATCACAAGCAAAATGAACTTTTATTGAAAATCAATTGGCAAAGTTTTAAGTGAAGTTGTTTCTTTCCTCAAAACACCTGACAACAATAAATTGACAGTGATAAAATGACACCACGTGGATAAAGAACGACAAAACACAAACAAATGAAACAAGAAAAATCATTACAAATTATTCAGGCAATGCGGGAATTCACAACAACCAAACTAACACAAAATCAGAATTACAAAACAAAACAAGCAATCATGAAACATGTCAACTGTCAATTTGATCGCAAAGGAGAAGTGACGTATTCGCTGACAGGCACACATGGGAAGAACACGTCAAAGAAACCCCTGCGTATAACCTAATTGATTGCTGAAAAATCTCTTCCCAAATAGTAATGGTAGTGATAGTAATTTATTTGAATTTAAAAACATTTCATTTAAATTCTGGAGGAGGTTCAGCACGAGCTGTTCTTCCACCTTTCCTGATCAACAAGCGATAACAATAATAAAAGTATTTACACAAACGATGCAATATAAAAGTATTTCACAACCACATTTCATCACATCATATCACATTTCAGTAAGTCGAAAGATACTAAAAATACCAAAATACTAAAAACATCAGAAAAGGTAACGATAAATGAAAAATCTGAAACTCTTCACAAACTATTCCTTAATTCAAGTGAAGCATTATTCTTCAAATGTTTTTTTAAGAACTTGTTTCTTCATTTACAAAAGTAGGTGCCCAGTATCCAAATGAGCCCTTAACTGCATTCGTTTTATGTCTCGGAATGGGGAAGGCGTCAGCAAAACGGATGTTTACAGAATGTACATCTTGTCGCTGCAGCAACAAATTATGGAGTGTTTCTCGTTCACCCGTCTTTAGCACATTGTATATACTACAGCCATACTGTATCTCAAACCTTGCGTTTATCTTCAGAATACAGTTTGCGTTACAGATAGGTGTAACATGTTTTCAATATGTAACATCAAAGGCGAAACGGAGACATTTATTTCGGAATTTCTGGATTTTGTTTCCATACTCTGCAGTCAGAAAGGTATAATACGCACTACTACAATGATTAAATGAGGACAACAACAAGGCATCCGCTAGTTTCCACCTAACATCCTGGTCCAAGTATTTTTTAAATTGGTAGACAGATTTCAATTTAAAATTTGCATTACGTGATAAATTATTGACATGTTTGTGGGAACATGAATTTGAATCCAAGACTACTCCCAGATTTCTGGATTGATCTTTGGAATCTATCACAGAATTGCTGCAAATGATCTGAACGAAATTCAAGTGTGAATGAGTCGTGATAGAATGACAGAGTACTCACTCCAGTAATGAACTGATCAAGTCAGCGTTAATCTACGGAAGCGCTGAAGGGTCACGTAGAAAGTTTTTTTCTAACTCGACCGGTCGACATAATAACTTGTCCGGTCGAGATAGGAAAAAAATTGTTCCCTGATTATCTTGACCGGTCGACTTAATATGAGCAAGATTTTTTTTCAACTCGACCGGTCGAGATAGCAAAAAAAATTTTGAGTTTACATTATATCGACCGGTCGAGTTAGTTATCTGTACCGGTCGACTTCGTATCTCGACCGGACGAGTTAGTCAGCGTTGACTTTTTAGCGCATTTTCGTAAAAAAAATACGCTTATATGGCTGGTTTGTCTGCCTGTCTGTCCGTCCGTCTGTCCGTGTGGAAAGTAAGAACGTGTACTTCTCCTCGGGGAATGAAGCTAGAGCCTTGGAACTTTTTCCGATGGATAGCTAATGTCCCCAAGGGTGGCAAATGGATATTATTTTTTTCATCCATACATATTATCCATATGACCATAATTATTATCAAAAAACAAATATTTCATGTGTGCTCTTCAAAGAAGTTGAGCTCCTCCTCGGGAAATGGAGCTAGAGCCCTGGAATTTTTTCCAATGGATAGCTTATGAGGTCCTCAAGGGTAGCCAGTGGGCAGATTGGATTTCATAGTTGCGGCGCCATCTTAGTCGCCATATGGAAATCTCTCATTAGTGGAACGATTCTCATGTAACTTGAAACTTGTCCTTGTCTCGTATGATTATTCTCGAGGTATGATTACGAGAATCTCGTATGATTCTCTTATTTTCAAGCTGAATTTTTATCTTGAAGTCTCTTATTAGTGGAACGATTGTCATGAAACTTGGAGCTTGCTCTTCTCTCGTATAATCATCCTTATTTTCAAGCTGAATTTCATGCTATCGTCACCATCTTGGCCGCCATATTCAAATTTCTTATTAGTGGAACGATTTCCCTGCGACTTGGAACTTACCCTTGTCTCATATGATCATTCTTATTTTCAAGATAAATCTGATGATTTGGGCGCCATCTTGGCCGCCATATTGAGATCTCTTATCAGAGAAACGATTGTCAAGAAACTTGCAGCTTACTCTTGTCTCGTTATGAACATTTATTCCTATTTTCAAGCTGGACTCCACTCCCAGAGAACCTAATCTATCTATCGAATAAAGTTTCAGGGCTCTAGCTTCATTCCCCGTGGAGGAGCTCACTTCTCTGAAGAACACACAGGAAATATTTGTTTTTTGATAATAATGATGGTAACTATGTATGGATGGGAAAAATAATGTCCATTGGCCACCTTTGGGAACATTGGCTATCCATGGAAAAAGTTCCAAGGCTCTAGCTTCATTCCCCGAGGAGGAGTGAGTATATGTTCTTACTTTCTACACGGACAGACGGACGGACAGACAGGCAGACAAACCAGCCATATAAGCGTATTTTTTTTACGAAAATGCGCTAAAAAGTCAACGCTGACTAACTCGTCCGGTCGAGATACGAAGTCGACCGGTACAGATAACTAACTCGACCGGTCGATATAATGTAAACTCAAAAAAATTTTTGCTATCTCGACCGGTCGAGTTAAAAACAAATCTTGCTCATATTAAGTCGACCGGTCGAGATAATCAGGGAACAATTTTTTTCCTATCTCGACCGGACAAGTTATTATGTCGACCGGTCGAGTCAGAAAAAAACTTTCTACGTGATCCTTTAGCGCTTCCGTAGATTCACGCTGACTTGATCAGTTCATTACTGGAGTGACTACTCTGTCATTCTATCATGACTCATTCACACTTGAATATCGTTTAGATCATTTGCAGCAATTCTGTGATAGATTCCAAAGATCAATCCAGAAATCTGGGAGTAGTCCTGGATTCAAATTTATGTTCCCACAAACATGTCAATAATTTATTACGTAATGCAAATTTTTAATTGAAATCTGTCTACCAATTTAAAAAATACTTGGACCAGGATGTTAGGTGGAAACTAGCGGATGCCTTGTTGTTGTCCTCATTTAATCATTGTAGTAGTGCGTATTATACCTTTCTGACTGCAGAGTATGAAAACAAAATCCAGAAATTCCGAAATAAATGTCTTCGTTTCGCCTTTCATGTTAGATATAGAGAACATGTTACACCTATCTATAACGCAAACTGTATTCTGAAGATGAACGCAAGGTTTGAGATACAGTATAGCTGTAGTATATACAATGTGCTAAAGACGGGTGAACCTGGAATACTGCATTATTTGTTGCTGCAGCGACAAGATGTACATTCTGTAAACATCCGTTTTACTGACGTCTCTCACATTCCGGAAATGAAAAAGAAAGCAGTTAAGGGCTCATTTGAATACTGGGCACCTACTTTTGTGAATAAAAATTCAGAGTTTTTTGCGGAAGCCTCTTCAGTACAAATTCTCAGAAAACATTTGAAGAATAATGCTCTACTTGGACAAAGGAATAGTTTGTGGAGAGTTTCAGATTTTCCATTAATCGTTACCTATTCTGATGTTTTTAGTATTTTAGTATTTGTAGTATCTTTTGACTTGCTGAAATGTGATATTTTGTGGTTGTGAAATACTTCATATTGCATCGTTTGTGTAAATAATTTTATTATTGTTATCGCTTGTTGATCAGGAAAGGTGGAAGAACAGCTCGTGCTGAACCTCCTCCAGAATTTAAATGTAATGTTTTCTAATTCAAATAAATTACTATCACTACAATTACTATTTGGAAAGGGATTTTTCAACAATCAACCAGGTTATACGCAGGGGTTTCTTTGACGTGTTCTTCCCATGTGTGCCTGTCAGCGAATACGTCACTTCTCCTTTGCGATCAAATTGACAGTTGACAGATTTCATGATTGCTTGTTTTGTTTTGTCAATCTGATTTTGTGTTAGTTTTGTTGTTGTAAATTCCTGCATTGCCTAAATAATTTGTAATGATTTTTCTTGTTCCACTTGTTTGTGTTTTGTCGTTCTTCATCCACGTGGTGTCATTTTATCACTGTCAATTTATTGTTGTCAGGTGTTTTGAGAAAAGAAACAACTTCATTTAAAACTTTGCCAATTGATTTTCAATAAAAGTTCATTTTGCTTGTGATTCATTCGCGTTTCATTCAAGAATCAAACCTCATTCCCAACGACACATTCTCATCTTGAGTGAGAACTCACACAACGTAGGTAAAAGATAAACAACGTGAGGAAGGGAAGGGACAACGACGATCACTGCCAACATCGAAAACGAGGTTACACTACAGAAATGGTGCCTTGACCAGGATATAATACAGAAATGGTGCCGTGACCAGGATATACTACAGAAATGATGCCGTGACCAGGATATAATACAGAAATGGTGCCGTGACCAGGATATACTACAGAAATGATGCCGTGACCGGGATATACTACACATGTTCACCCAAATTCGGTATTCCCAATGGCTGATTGATCACAGACTTCTTGTACTACCGCGTTTTCCTCGACGCATGAGACTTCAAATTCGAAATGTCCAAGATGAATTTTGATTCACCGGACTTACTGGTCCACTACCTAATTGGTCTGTGGTTTGCTTTGATTTTCTCGACCGGTCGAAATACTAACTCGACCGGTCGACTTAGCTAACTCGACCGGTTGAGATAACTAAGTCGACCGGTCGAGATAGCTAACTCGACCGGTCGAGATACTTACTCAACCGGTCGACTTAACTAACTCGACCGGTCGACATAATGTAAACTCAAAAAAAAATTTGATATCTCGACCGGTCGAGTTAAAAAAAATCTTGCTCATATTAAGTCGACCGGTCGAGATAATCAGGGAACAATTTTTTTCATATCTCGACCGGACAAGTTATTATGTCGACCGGTCGAGTTAGAAAAAAACTTTCTACGTGATCCTTCAGCGCTTCCGTATGAATCGGTGTTTGAGCCTCTTCGAAACGTTTGCTTCGTTTACAAGTTATTTACGTAACAACAAAAGGAAACTTCACGCTCAGCAATTATTGTTACAATTTACAAACAAAAGAAGTCAAATTGATAGATGAGTGAACAATAAAGAAACAATCGGTAAACAAGTAGATAAATCAGCAAGAAACAAATGATTAGAGATGGTGTAGGTAAATAAACAAAAAACAAATGATAGATAAACAGGTGGATGAATAGACAAGAAACAAGAGAGAAATAAATAAGTGGAGAAGTTGAAGATGGTCATAGTTTTGTAAGCAATTGGAAGAAAGGAGTATTCATAACGCATTCGCCCAAAATTCTCCAGAAGTTACCCATTACAAACCACACAGATACATACATACAAAACAAAAGAAGAATTAGTAAACAGTACAGGCAAAGGTGCGACGACTCGAGCCAACCTGTGGCCCTCTCTTGTCGTCGTTTTATTTGGAATTGAAACCCCAACGTGGATCGAAGAGCTTGGAGTCAGATGTGCTTTTGGGATATCCTGATGGAATGGACAAGGACCTCTCAAGGAGCCTATGTTTGATGAGGCCCCACGTGGGATCAATCCACTTAGGTAGTTGCCGGTGAGAGTGCCGACAAGACCGCCCAAGGTACTGATCACAGCGGGTAAAAGCAAAAGAAGTAAGACCAAATGGGAAAACAGTCCTGCAAAATTGAGTGTGTCTCCATTCGTTCCTGAAGGTGAACACTTCTTATTTTTGTTGAATGCGAGATAAGTGACATCTACAGTTGAGCTTGTGAATGGACATTGCCGGTGTTATCGGAAAACGATAATTGCAACCAAAATCATTGAGTACTTACATCACTTTCATATTTCATTCAAACTTCAACATCCAACGTACGCATTCTTGGTGGAGAGTTCCGGGATACTACCGAATATGTTCATAAATAAATATGCCCGTCGAATCAGGGCAGTCAAAAAGAACAATTTCGAGTCTGAAGCAGCGGCAAAATGATGGGAAACAAACGTGGCGATTCCCAAGAACAACATTCCACAAACGGTTTGTTACACTAGGCAAACCAATTGCCGACAGGATTTCTTTCAAATATCAGAGTATCCACAGAATGCGCAATGCGCATCCTCTACAGAATTGCATCATAAGTAGGAACAGCAAGAGATCACGTTAAACATTTTGAAAAAGAGATTACATAATTCCCCTTTAATAATAAAAGGTTAGTAGACTCAACAAGGCAGATTCATACAAGCAGGTAGTTGTTTACGTCGCCATTTACGATGACGCCACCGCGACCAGGAGAACCTACTTGAAATTCGCAAAAATGGGACATGCTACATCGACCGGGCCACAAATTTACGTGCCAAGGCAAGTGACACCTTGAGGAATAAAATCAGCAAGGAAATCAAAATAAAACCCAGCTGTATTCACGACTTTCCGGCCCAGAACTTGAAACACCGCTGTGTGCTGTGTAAAATGACCTCGTTCCCCCTCTCTCTACCCCGACCGTCTCTGCCTAATCTCAATCGTGACGTTTCTGGTCGATTTATGGTCGTATACTTAGGCAACCTACAATTCTCTTCTCGCGCGAATTTAAAAGGAAATTTTTCAAACCTAGTCGCAAAAGTGCTATCCCTTACATACCTAAAACTAAATACTGTGGGGATGAAACAAAACAAAAAATCGGCCCAGGGAAGAGAACTTGAAATTTGGCTCTTCACACTCCTTCTGTTCAAATGGACTGAATTCGCGGCTAAACTCATCCATCAATGAAATGGAAGCAAGACCACAGTTGACATAAAGCAGCGTTGCCACGTTGTCATTATTTACATGTCTGTCATTTAACTCTGTGGCTGTGCATTTATCTAACCTCACATTCCTGATTCCTCTTGTTGTGAGAGCTTGCGGTCTTATTTGCTGAACGTATTGAGTTGTTTTTTGTGCTAAATTGGAGAAAAATGGAAGCTGGTTTCGAAGAAGCCAACGACAAAAATCTCTCAGAAGTCGATGCGGACATGGTAGACGATTTTCATAGAAGAAACGCAGATTTTTTCGCACATGACGTAAGAAATGACAAAACTAGCAGGTAAGGCTTTGTGACTCATAAGCAAGCGGCAAGCGAGCCTCTAGCACCTACCTGATCCCAATCAATTAATCATTCTTTTTTTTTGCAGAAGTAGCAAACAAATATATGGAGACGAAGCAATAGGGTTTGTGCAGGTGAAACGTGATGAAACGTTATGTACTGTCAAAGCCAAAGTAACACCGGAGCACAAAGTCCGAAGTACTCCATATGCTGTTACAGTCATCATTGAAGAAGAAACAGAGGAAGTTGTCTCAGGTACCTGTGGAGATTGTGCGGCCAGTTCAGGTAGGGTGCGGTATTATTTTGTTAGCAAACTTCTTACAATTCAAGTTTGACGGAATGGAGGATATCATAGTTTTGTAGTTTGGTAACAATGAATTTGAATTGAAAGTCATTGTGTAACTTTGTTACAGGAGGCTGTAAGCATAGTGTCGCCCTCCTATATTGGCTACTGAACAAAAGCCAAAATCCATCAGTAACCTCCACGGAGTGCTATTGGAGAAAATCTGCTCTAGCCAAACTGGGAACTACCCTTGAAGGACAAACACTCCAGGAAATTTTCTGGAATTGTATTCACTTTTTATAGTGATAAGGAAACCGATGCACAGGAGGTTTCCCTTCATCATTCGTTTATCAAGGACACTAGTACACTAAAACAATACAGAATACAGAAGTTGCGACATAAAACCTTTTTAAAATACTGCAGTGATCTTTTATTGGAAGTGACGTGTGAAAAAGTGGCCAGTTTGACAAAATAGTATAGATGGTACATGAGAGTCAAAAAATTATCGTTTGCTTGGAAAAGAGTAGTTCTCAAACAGTTTTTTGCTCCATGCGAAATGGATCTAGTGGAGTATTTAGTACATATTTAGGATTTGTTATTAATTAGTATTAGTACACTGTAATGCATATTATAAATAATCAAATACTGAGAACTGAATCGTATATGAAGAACAGGTTCATTTGTTTGAATTTTGATACATTCGACAACTGAATGTTATAATAAAGTTGAATAAAATGTAAAAACAGAACATGTTGGGTGTGGCTAATTTGCAGGCAGAATACCAAATCTTTGTTTTGGAAGCGAAGCGGTGAGTTGTTCTACTTAGAAGAACTTGATGGAAGAACCATCAAGTTCTACGGCCTGTCGATTTGCTATGTTGGCAATGGTGACGATAGCTGCTGTAGATCCTTGCTAACACCTACCCAGATGGTGGCATATAATTTCACTCCCTGCCACATCCATTCCGAAGTGTTGCTTGGAATCATTTTCTTTGCATATCTCCACGATCTGCTGCCAGTGAGGTAGCTGGAGTTAGCTGAGGCTTCTTTTTCAGCTCATTTTTTGAAGGGGGTACTACATATTTTCCTTGAATGGTTTTCAAGTCCACAACCGAGCCCACAACCTTATACATACTACTACTTCTAGTTTGGGGCATCGGATTACAGCTGTGAAAAAACAAACTGTTGCAGGTAAGGGGTCACAAAGTTCAACGATTCTACCTACATTGAAATGATATTCACAGCAAAAATATCCGCCGCCCCATGGGGCTGGGCTTTTGTCGCCGGTAGCTGTATGGCACTTGTTTCTCAGGGGTTGAGACTTGGGTACGCCGATGACAATTTTTTGTAGGGCACTTGAAGAGGTGTTGGGATATCCCTTGAAAATGCATTTTTTCGATGACATTATTGTTCATCTGCAGAATATACCGAAGAAATAATTTCGATTCAACCACCATTCTGTCAAAAAAGACAATCAACAAGGTGGCAACAGCGTCGTTCAAATGACGTTTCCTTGTTGCAAAGCTGCCAGATTTACAATGGACTCCCATTGCAAACACCAAAATTGATTGTTCATGCCTCAAAAATGTATTCCATTGTATCCAAAAACATACCACCTAACGTGTTGTTTTGTCGAAGTGATTTTTTCTAAGGAATATCAGAATATTCATGCGAATCTTGACTGCCTGTCACACAATTTGGCAACAAGGCTCCAGCTACGACCATGCCATTGCGCAAACTCAACTCGTCCGCCTACGTCATCAGACGTTGAAATTTAATCGGGGTTATTCCCGCCTCGATTTTCAACATTTGAAAAAAAAGGTAGAGGCTTTTGAGACGAACTATCATCATTCATGTAGCAAACTCACCCTGTAGAACATTTTGAAGCAATAAAAAAAAAATCGTATAAGACCCCATTTGATAGTAAGCACAGTGATTAGTTACCATAACCATTGCCCCATAGAATCAGGCCGATTATGTCTATTTCAAAAAATTCAGACATTTCTCCTTGAAATTTCATTGCTGATTGAAAGAAAGCACTTGGCTTTACTTGCGACATTTTTGGAATAAACCGAAGAATAATCCAAAACGACAGCCGACTTGACACATTTATTTTCTCGTTTATTTTGAAGGCTATCTTAGGAAGAATATAATTTTTTGGATAATTCACCTGAATTCTCAGGTTCCAAAATTTTGAAGCTACCTCGGAAGCTACGCATGTACCCTCAACTTATCTTATGTATTTGATATTGAATTGTAGGTACCTACCTACCTATCATGTAAACAGCCACTTGATTATCCCTATCATCATCCCACCAAGAAAAAATTCCGTCCAGAACGTAGGTACTCAAGTACAAATTCGAGTACAAAGTTTGATGAGTTACCTGCACTGCACAGTGCACAATATGGTGCATGGCATGATTTGATTCGATAATTGAACAAAACTAAAAGCGCGCTCTGAGGCACGGACGGATCCGCAGGAAAAAACAAAAACAAAATCGCATCGCACCCGAAAACGGACGGGCCAGATCACAGGTGGCTGCTGCTATCATTAATGAGGCAATTTAAATGCATAACACAAGGGTCGCGACCGATCACATCCGAAAGTTCCCGGGGGAGCACGACCGGGATGCACACACACCCTCCCCTCCACCGCGCGTCCCTTCTCCCGCGGGCCCCCCGTCCGGCATACTTCCTCCGATTTCGGCCTGCGACTCCCTCGTGCCGCGTATTCTGGTCTTGTCAGGAATTTCTCTCTGATGACAGCGTTTTAGTGCCCTCTGCCGGTCCTGGCGGGAGGATTTCACGACCGCCAAAGGACACGACCGGGCTTATCAAGCGCACGACCTATGCCACCGTTATGGGGGCCGTTTTATTTAAGGGCGAAAATTCCAGGGGCGTAGTAATTCACAAATTATTGCCGGGTCCTTTCATAAATTCATTCCAAAAATCATTTCCGTGGATACATTCATAGTAGGTATAGTAAAAAAAAATCGGTTGTGTCGCTCCAAAACATTCCCAACGAGTAGAAAGGCCCGTATTCATAGTCGGATCTTATATACCGTCCGTTTTTTTTTCTAGGCCCCAGCTTATAGCGCCTTTATTATGGGTTTTACACCCAACATATTATATATTTTTGAAATCAGAAAAACAAAATCTTTCGATTGATGATATGTCAAATTATTTTTGACAGATGTCATTTTTTGACAATTGACAGAATAGTACTTGTGACACACCATTTTAAAGCCCATAACATTCTTAGGAGAACTGTGTTTTTATTTCTGGAATAGGATGTCTTTTACAGCTTCTGGGGGTCTTTGAATAGGAAAAATTGTTAAAATTCAGAAATACCTTCTCAATAATTAAAAGGTATTTTTGAAATCAACTGATGATAATATTTTGATTTTGAATCGTCCAAATTAGCGGGAGACTCTATAAACACCTCATCTTTCAGATAAACTCATGAAAAAAAAAATCGAGGGGGTCATACCTGGCCACCTCGGATACTATCGCGTTGGGCTGGCAGTTCCAATTCAGCGGTCATTGAATCTCTCATTCAAGGAACAAGGAGACGGTCATTTCGAGTAACTTTTTCAAGACATTTTCGTTTCATTGTGATTATTTATTGATTATTATCATTAGTTATTATTGAAAATACCTGTTTTGCCTATACTTACGTACTTATTGAGTATTTCTGAATTTCAACAATTTTTCCTATTTGAAGACATCTAGAAGCTGTGAAAGACATCCTATTCTAAAAATAAAGACACAATTTTCCTCAGAATTTAATGGGCTTTAAAATGATGTATCACAAGTACTATTCTGTCAGTTGTCAAAAAATGACATCTGTCAAAAATAATTTGACATACCATCAATCGAAAGATTTTGTTCTTCTGATTCCAAAAATATATAATATGTTGGGTGTGGAACCCATAATAAAGGCGCTACGCGCTGGGGCCTAGAAAAAAAAACAGACGGTATAAGGTGGTCTTAAGACCATGTTTATTTAGACACAGGCTTGAACCAAGATGGTTTTATACCTACAGTTATCATCTTGTGAATATTTAATAATATAATAAAATACTCCTACATCTTCTCAAGGTTGTGTTCGGGAGAAATCAGCGTATCAAAATTGAATAAGGTTGTCTTAAGACGTAAGATCTGACTATGAATACGGGCCAAAGAATGAGATGGAAATTTTGTACGAGAGGTCGCGTCGCTTCGGGTGAGAAGTTTGAATTTGAGAGAAAGATTGAACAAATTTGAAATTGTCATAGAAATTTTCAGAGACTTTCGGTTTCAGGCTCTCCTCAATGAGGGATCAAGTAAGGGGAATGACCCAATATTTTTATTTTCCATAAAAAAACGACACAAACTTTGTTCAAACAGCTTTTAAGAACAAACCTCTCAATTGACGATGGTGAAACTTGGTAGGCTACCTCGAAGTACATCAAGGTTCATAATGCGTAACATATTCCACCATCCCAGATGTTGCAAATGCCATCATGGGCACTAAAGCTTTGAAGAGTCAAAAAATACGTCAATGGCAATTTTTTCAATGGCATAAATTATGATGAGGAGGTTGTTTTTACGATGCAATGGTTACATGTTACCATTATTATGATAACCAATAACTTTTTTAACGATGCCTCAGAGGGCAGTTTCAAGATGGTGCTCAAGAGGAAAAAAAAAGGTGACAATCGTATCTCTGGAAATAACTGGCTTAGAAATTGTCTACCCAACTGATATCATTCCTAACATTACTTTTTGTAGAAATACCAAGTATTGTGTCAATATCTCAAAAAATCACTTATTTATGGAAAAAGCGTGTTTTTTTTTTTCTATTTTCCCCCTACATCTCAAAAACGGTTCAAGATAATCAAGGACAGTTTGCTGTGACTTCATAAGCATAAAACAGTTATTGTATGTGGTAAATAACACGTCTCCACATGCTTCGGTTAGCTGAATATAATCTTTCAACTTTTTTTTTCTGTATCACCCTGTATACGCCACCGGCATGGATGGCGCCGATGGCTACCTTTCTGGATCAGAAGAGTACGATGCAAAGAACATTTCCACCAAGTGGCATCTTCTCATCAAAAAGTGCAAGGTACTTTCAACTAGCATCCGGACTACCAGCGCCAGTGAGCGTCTCATCTACATTGGCGTCAATAATGTCGGGTTAAAGGCACCCGAAAGAAGGTAGGTGATAATTACTTGCGAAAGAATTGATGACAATGCCAAAGGAGCGGAGGGCAGAAGCCGGCAGCCTTTTGTTTGAAGCGCAGGCAATTGTTTCGATGTCCGTACGTCACCCAGTCACCGCAGAGCCACCCGCGATGGGGCAACTCTGCCGCGCCGATGATGATGATGATGAGGCCGAGCGCTACCGGACCGAATAGACTGTCATTTGTTCGAACCGCAAGCCTCCGTGATGATGGGACATAAAGGCGGCTTTGATCTGGCCGCCGCCTCCTAGATGAGCGCGGAAAACGCCCGGCCTCGGGCCAGAATGCCTGCTGCCATTCTTTCTAGTTTTTATAACATCGATTTGCACACGTAGGTACTCGTACGCACGCGAGTGAGACTTAAAAAACAGACACAACGGGACAATAAGTATTAGTTTATGACAGCAAAAAACCAAACAAAGCAAAACAAAAGAATAAAGCATCGTAACCGCTGTGACTATATTCTGAATCGACAGAGGCTGTATTTTAGAACATTAATTTGTTCCTTTAGTCGTATAAATATTATTGAGAAAAGTCAGAGGTCGAGTCAGAGGTACTTATCGAAGACTCTTTTCTGGATATTCACGAAGATCTTGACGCTATATTTTGAAAAAATTCAAGAAAAGTAAATACTCCGGAGTCAGAGGTCGCAAAGCGATATTTTTATTGAACGAAAGAGTTTCCACATTGAAACGACTGCTCCGAGTTGTTCATAACCTCGAGATTCTCGAAGATTGAGCAGCAGTATTCCCAGAGGGTGAGTTTCTGGGGACGCCTATTGTATAAATTTGGATAGCTTAGTACTAAACCTGGTGGATAAACTCTGGAGAGAAGTCCGAGAAAACCAAAAGGGAGTCTGGAGAGTCGAGCCGCAGAACATAGGCACTTCTTTTGTAACTGAAGAAGAACCACCATTCCAGGGGAACTCCGGGAAACGTCAACAAAACATGAAAGAACCCAGAAGAGTTCTGGAGGAATTCAGCAAGGTAACATTGAGCGGTTCTGTCGCGAAAAACACCTCTTCTGTACAAGTTTGAGGATCTTTAGGAAAACCAATATTCTAGAAAAACCACCAGGAGTGCCGAGGTATCTGCTGAGAAGAATTTTGGAGGGACTTAGCAGAAAAACTCCAGGGAATTAAAAGGCAAATGTTGCAAGATATGTTTCGTTGAAATTGGACGACTTAAAGGCGAACTGAATATTTTAGAAAAGAAGGCCAAAGAGTTTCCGGAGAATTCTAAGGAACTCTGAGCAATCCAGTCGCAAGAGAGACTTTCTTTACATAAGTTGGAGAACCTTAAGCGTCAAGGAAAATTCGATATCTTAGGTAAGGTAACCCCGATGAACATCAAAAAATTCTAGAAAACTCAAAAGAAACCCGGAGAAACTCATTAGCAGGAGAGCTTGAGGAAATTTAGCTGCGATAAAAACATCTTTTATACAAGTCAAAGGTACTCAGTGATAATTGATATTCCAGAAGAAGATTCCAAGGAACTCCAATAAGCTCCTGGGAAGATCGAAGGAATTCCGGACAAATTCAGCAAATAAACTCCAGGCGAATCAGCAGAAAAAGGCTCATCCCTTGTAAGTTAGAGAACCTTAAAAGGAATAAATATATATTCTAAGGCAATTGTGAGAACTCAGCAGGTGAATTTTGGGCCGTTCAAAGGAACTAAATACACTGGCGTGCAAAATAAACGCAGCACTAAAATTTTGCCATAACTTTGATGTCGGTTTTCCTCTAAATCATTCGTCGGATTTGAGAAATTCTCCTTTCTTGTGGAAGGTGATTCCTCAAGAATAACAGTGAGTGAGAAATAATTGAAAAAGGCAGTTATGGCTATATACCGGGTGTGACATTTGTGTTGTGTTTTTTCCCATACTTTTGAAGCCTCGCATAGAGAGTACCAGCAACAGTAAAAGATCACGATTCATGACCAAGTGTACCCTGGTATTTTCTTCACATTCCTGTTTTTGTTTCATTTCATCATGTCAATTTTTAAGGAAGATACAATTTTTTTCTTTCCACATCATGCTTTTTCTCATTTTAAGGGTTGGTCACTATTCAAGAGGAGTATTGTGTCCATCGCACATGTAATTCCCGTTAAAAAATTGCACCGGATGGTACCCGCTCACAAAACTTTGTACCCCCCCACTTTTGGTTATATACCGGGTGTGACATTGGTGTTGTGTTTTTCCCCTCGTCTTTCAAGCCCCACATGGAGAGTATCATTCAGAGTGAGAGATCACGGTTCATGGCCAACTGTACCCTGATTTTTTCTCAACATTCCTGTTTTTGTTTCATTCCATTATGTCAATTTTTAGGAAAGATACAATTTTTTCCTTTCCACATCATGCTTTTTCTCTTTTTGAGGGTTAGTCACTATTCAAGAGGAGGAATGTGTCCATTGCTCTTGTAATTCTAGTCACAAAGTTGCACCGGATGGTACCCGCTTACAAAAATCTTCATCCCTTCATTTTTAGGTTATGTATCGGGTGTGGCATTATAAGTGTCGATCTTTCCGATATCTTAGAAGCCCTCTGTAGAGAGTACTGGCAAAAGTATAGAATTGCAAACTGTACCTACCGTTATCCTTTATTGATATTTTTTTTGTTTTGCCCAAATATCCATGTTTTGGGGAATATAAAGAGGTATTTCTGAATTTGAAGAAATTTCTCGTATGGCGTATTTCATGGTGGGTAGCTGTGCATCAACACTAATGATGCCCCACCCTGTACATAGCCTGAAATTTAGGAAATGAAGATTTTTGTAAGTGGGCACCATCCGGTGCAACTTTGTGACAAGAATTGTAAGAGCAATGGACACATTCCTATTTCTCCTCTTGAATAGTGACTAACCCTCAAAATGAGAAAAAGCATATTGTGGGAAGAAAAAAATTGTATCTGTCTTAAAAATGACATAATGAAATGAAACAAAAACAGGAATGTTAAAAAAAGACCGGGGTACAGTTGGCCATGAATCGTGATCTTTTACTGTCGCTGGTACTCTCCATGCAAGGCTCCAAAAATATGTGAAAAAACACAACACCAATGTCACACCCGGTATGAAGCCATTATTGACTTTTTTCGATTATTTCTTACACAATGTTATTCCTGAGGAATCAACCTTTCACCCAAAAGAAGAATTTCTCAAATCATACAGATGGTTCGAAAAAAAAACGACTTCAAAGTTATGGCAAAATTTTAGTGCTACGTTAATTTTGCACGCCAGTATATCTTGAGGCAAAATCTGAGGAGCGCCGAAGAATTCTGGAAAACCTCAGAGGATCTACCTCGACGAGACGAGACTCGACGAGGGTCTCTGAGGAATTCAGTCGCGAAAGGTACCTACTTCCTTTGTCTTGTATCACTGAGATGAGTTCAAGGACAGATGAATATTGTACCGAAATTCTGACCAAGCTCTAGAAACTCTGGGAGAACCTAGGGAAATTCTGGAGAAATCCAGCAAAAAATGCAGAGAAATTCATTGTCAAGAGAACAAAACAAGTGCCCAAGTGGACAAGTTGGAAGACCTCAAGAAAATCTCAATATTCCAGGAGAGTTTTGAATTAGTTTTAGAGAACTCTAGGCTAGAGAAATTCACCAGGGAAGTTCCAGCTGATTCAAAGGGCATAAACTTCTTCGATACATGTTAAAGAAACTCAAGAAAAACTGAAATGACTGAAAAAACTCTGGTGAACTTCGAGGAGTTCTGGAATAACCCACAAGAGCTCTGGATGAATTCGGCATGGGGTCTTTGGAGAACCCAGTTACAAAGCGCATTCAAAAGGTATAAACAAACTACCATTCAGTATCAATCTTTCTTGGAAAACTCTGGAGAATTCCGAGAAAACCTAGAGAAAATCTGGAGAATTGAGTCGCAAAACATTGGCACTTTTTCTGAAACAGTTCAAAGACCTTAAGGGGAACCATCACTGTTACAGGAGAACTCCGGAAAATGTCAAGGAAATGGAGAAGAAGCCAGAAGAATTCTGGAGGAATTCAACAAGGTAAACTTAGGTAATTTAGTCGCGAAAGACACCTCTTCTTACAAGTTAGAGGACCTCAAGGGTAACCAATATCCTACAGAATCCATCAGGAGTGGCGAGGTAGGCATCTTGGAAAGGCTCAAAAGAATGTTGAAGAAACTTAGCAGAAAAACTCAAGAAAATGCAAAGGTGAAAATTGCAAAATTTGTTTTGTTGGAATTGGACGACTTCAAGGGGAACTGAATATTCTAGGGAAGCTCAAGACGGCCGAAGAGTGGTGAATAAAATCAAGGACTCTGAAAAATTCAGTCGCAAAAGAGACTTTCTTTATACAAGTTGAAAGACCTCAAGCCTAGGGATAACTCAGAGAAACTCAGAAAAACTCATCAGCAGGAGAACTTAGGGGAATTCAACTGCGATAAGTACTCCTTCTGTACATCTCAAAAGTATTACGAGAAATCGATTATCTAAAAGAATTTTGAGGAACTCCGATAAATTCTTGCGATGCTTGAAGAAATTCTGGATAAATTCAGCAAAAAAAACTCCAAAAGAATCAGCAGAATAAGACAAAATCTCCTTTACAAGTTGATAACCTTAAGAGAAGTTGATATATATTCTATGGGAATTGTGAGTACTCAGCAGGAAAACTTTACGATGTTCAATTGCAATGTTGCAAAAAGTAAATCTTTTGTACAAGTACAAGTGAGTAAAGTTGAGAAGGACTAAGTATCCTTGGGCAAAATCTATGGGGCGTCAAAGAATTCTAGAAAATCTCAGGGGATCTTCAAAAAAACTTGGCGAAGGTCTCTGAGGAATTCAGTCGCGAAAGGTACTTTTGTCCTGTATCAGTAAAATAAGCTTAAGTGAAGATCAGAATTCAGGAAAAATTTTAGTCAGCTCCAGTGATTCTGGGAGAACCCAGTGAATTTCCGAGAAAATTCAGAAAAAAATCCGAAAAACTCAGCCTTCAAAGAACAATTGCACAAGTGAACAAGTTTGAGGATCTCAAGAGAATCTGAACATTCCAGGAGAGGTCTGGATAACTTTGAGGCGTTTTGGGGAACTCTCGAAGATATGAGGGAAATTAGCGTGGGAATTAGGTAGTATTCCAGAGAAATTTCGTAAAACGTCAAGGAAATGTTAAAGAGCCCAGAAGAATTCTGGAGGAATTTAGCAAGGTATACTTGAGCAATTCTAAAATCCTCTTCTCTACAAGTTTGAGGACCTCAAGCGAGATCAATTATCAAAAAAATTCATCAGGAGTGCCAAGTTAACTTGGAGAAAATTTTTAGAGGAACTTAGCAGCAAAAAAACTCTAGGAAATGCAGTGGCATAAGTTGCAAAATTTGTTCTGGTGAAACGAGATGACTTCAAGGGGAACTGAATATCTAGAGAAATAGGCCGAAGAATTGCTGAAAAATTCAGAGGAACTCTGAACAATTCAGTCGCAAAAAAGACTTCCTCTACACAAGTCGAAGGACCTCGAGCCCCAAAGAAAATTCTATATGTTACGGTAATCATGAACATCAAGGAATTTTCTAAAAACCCTTGAAGAAATTTGGAGAAAATCATCAGCAGGAGAGCTTATGAAAATCCAGCTGCAATGAGAACCCCTCTCTCACAAGCTCAACAAACTCAGTGGGAATTGTTATTTTAAGGGAATTTCGAGGAGCTCCGATCAATTCATGGGAAGCTCGGAGGAATTCTGGACAAATCCAGCTAAGAAACTTTTGGAGAATCAGCAGAAGAAAATACCTCCCTTGTACAAGCTAGACAACTTCAAGAGAAGTAAATACACTGTGAGAACTCACCAGGAAAACTTTTGGCAGTTGAATCGCAGAAAAAACCTCATTGTACAAGTTCGAAAACTTCGAAAGAACTCAATATCCTAGGACAAAGTCTGAGAAGAGCCGAAGAATTCTAAAAAACTTAGGGGATCTCCGAAGAAACTCGGTGAGGTCTCTGAGGACATCAGTAGTGAATGGTACTCCTTTTGTCTTGTATCAGTAAGATGAGTTCAAGGACAGATCAGTATTCCAAGGAAATTTTGAGTCAGCTCCAAGAAATCTGCAAGAACCTATAAAAATTCCGTAAAAATTTAGCAAAAAATCCAGAGGAATTCAGTCTCAAAATAACAAGTGCGCATGTAAACAAATTGAAGGACATCAAGGAAATCTGACTATATCAAGAGAGTTCTGCAGAGCTTTGAGGAGTTTTGGGAAACGTAAAGTTGAAGAGACTCTGGGTCAGAGAAATTCAGCAGGGTAATCCCAGATGATTCAAAAGACAAATACTTCTCTGGCACATGTTAAGAAGCCTCTGAGGAGGAGCTAAAATACAGAGGAACTCCAGTAAACTTCTCGGAATTCTGGAAAAATCTACGGGAGCCCTGGAGGAATTCTTCATGGTAGCTTTGGAAAACCCAGTTCTAAAGTGCATTTCAACAGTAAGGTGGCCCAGAGCCCGAAAGAGAGTCAAAGTCCGGTCAGTGGTCAAAAAATTGATTGAGACAATTGTTTTTGGAACGCTCAAAGAGTTCTGTCAGCGGAATGCACAGGAGCATTCAAGAATATCACTACGCGAACAATTAGAAACCTTTTCGGGAGACAATATGATGGAAATAAAAAAAGTTGGCAAAAAGCCAACAGCTCGTCAAAAAAGCTTTACAGAAAGTCTCCTCTCACACTCTCAACGCCAATGGACATGTTTATAATGCTCGCAATGCCTTGTCTGGTCAGACGTAGAGAGCGGCTTTCAAAAATGGAACAATTCACTATACGGTTCTGATCTGACTCCTAGTGAACAAATCAAACTTTCTGTTTTGAGGGCTAATCATTATTATATATTACTTTTTCAAAAGACTAAACCTAAATATAAAAATTTAGTATCGACACATGCACTCTCTGATCCCCTATTCCGTGAATATAAAGAAAAACACCCCTCGTAATTGTCACCGATTGCATATAGACAACAGAGGCGCGAGCTCCAAACTTGTACTTTCTTCGTTTTAAAAATGCACTGCCTATTTCTCGGCCTATATTTCTTTGGAAAATCGAAACAAAATGTGCATGTAACACCAATAACACTGATATCAGAACAGTTGTTCGTATTGTTGTTTCAGTCGAGTGCATACTGAATCTTTTCAAACTCCAGCTCGTGAATGACTTTTCCTCCGCCATCCAGTAATTCTTTTATCGAAGATGCGAATCTCGTTGTGCGATGGGCGTATAAATCAAATCGGCATTAAAACTGTATCAGCAGTGCAGTCGGGCCGTTAACACAGATGGTATCTTGCATATTGTGGATGGAAGCTCGCAGAGGGGTTGGGGTGGTTTTATCGTCCAAGTCCCGGCCCTCCACCCCATTCCTTCTCATCCCCGCACACAACAGATAGACGGTACAGAGACGCCTGAGGGATCACAATTACCGGCACAACGTATCTGCATAATATACCCAAATCGAGAAAAGCTCATCCATTTTTCACAAGTCATTGAGTACAGGGGGTAACTACCAGATTTTTCTTTGTCTCACACAGTAATTTCGAGGAGCATGCGCACCCAGCCCAACCTCGCGGCTTCGTTTCGAAAACAAAACACCGTATGTGTTTGCCTTGCACTTGTTATGATCAATTGGGGTCTACTCGGCTATGCAAAATCAAACAAAAGAAGCGAAAATGCCCGGCGGCCTGCTATACAGAATGGGTACCTACGCGAGCAGTTTTTCAAGCAAACATGAAAAACTGCCTCAAGAATTTTCCATCCCTCTCTCCCTCTGCTCATCACCGACATGCAATTATGGGGTGTAATTGCGGGGCCCTTCTCGCGGTCTCTCAGGACTCTTCTTTTGTTATTCACCCGCCGGGTATAACATGTTGTGATGTGTTTGGAATCGTTGCAGACTAGCAAACAGGTTTTTTAAACATGAGCATATGGGCTCCATTGCGCTATTGCTCGTCGCACTTGTATCTGTCTCTCTGGTGTGTGCGGCCCTCAAGGGTGCCATCGTGCTAGGGTGAAGAGGTCCTCGCGCGATCGCTCAACGTCATCGAACATTCGGTCAACTGGTCCTCGGGGACTTGCGGATTTTTGGTGCGATTATGATCGATCGTTCATGCGAACACTGCTACTGTGTAAATTATATCAATTGGGACCGAACAAACGTTTTTAAAAAATATTTTAATTACTAAAGAACGTACATTTAAGCTTCTACGCGGATATAATAATATAAGAATGAATGCTACTACAATGCGTTTCTATTATAATAAATCTGGAAGTGCTGATTCTGCAGTGCTGACGTTGCACTAGTGCGGCAGTGGCATTGATGTAACTCCTCCCCTCGAAGATTCAGGTTCGGAGGCACGAGGAAGCTGAACAACTCGTGGTGGCGGCGTTGGTGATGGTAAGGGTTGCCGGGGTTGTTCTTTGATGGTTCTGTAGGACTTCAAGAATCGAAGAATTGGGTTCTTGAAGAAAATGATTACGACTATCACGACAATCATGGCATAGATGATGTGGGTGTGATGACCAGAATTGGATGAACGTTTAAGCATCGCTTGGGCCTGGAACCATTTAACTTCATTTTTCAACTCGGAGATGTTTTCCAAGTTAACAGGGTTGATATGCGTCTTCTTTTGTGATGGGTGTTGGAATTCTTGAATTTCCAGGTCCTCGAAGTCAACGAACAGGGGTCGACCTAGTTCTTCTTCCACTGATGGGCTTAGTTTTTGGTCGTTGATAAAAATGATACACTGTGGTTGCATGTGTATCAAGTAGGTACCCTGGAGACGTTGCATTTCTCGTCTTGAAGGGCAGGTAATTTTGAGGTCGGCGTAGTTTGGTGCAATAAGAAGCCAATACTTGGTGTCCTCTATTTCTTGAATTTGGAGGTCTTGAATTTCGATGGAGTGTCGGTTGCAATCCGATAATTTTTGGTTTCGGATGATGTTGACTTCGCAGTTGTTCTTGGAGAACTCGATCAGTGCAGTTTTGCAGAAAAAGACTTCGTTGATCTTTTGGCAGTCCTCGGTTTCGTGGGCGAAACGACTCCCCGATAGTAGTAAATATCTGGTATCGGGTAAAACTAATCGAAAGGACTGAGATTCACGCCAAATGGGAATCGGGTAGAGTTTATATAGGTCGAACGGTTCATTATGATACAGGGGAATTTTCAGAATAAATACAAGTTTGTCGTTGTAAATGTATGAATCTACTTCAATTAATTTGGAAATGTAGATTAGATTTTTTGGCTTTATTTCAAACGGCAATTGTGGCATTTCCACGGTTGACTTCAATTTTGAAAGTGCATTGAAAAGATCGTTGGTGGATATGATGCTGGGATGTAAGACTTTTAATTTTGTAAATGATATAGCCAGCAATAATTGATCTACAATTTTTGAGATAGTCTGATACATTAACTGGATTTGATTTAACGTATCAGCAAGATTATGGAGGTGTAATTGTTGAACTACTTCGTCTCTTAGGATTACTTCAGCTTCCGTTATTCGTGTCTCTAAAATAACCTCATTCTGATAGAGATCCATTATAGATTTGTTGAATTTTTCAATAATTTCTGTGGAAAGAGAGTACTGTTTTTTAATATTTTCTTGGAGTGAATTTTGATTTTCGGCTAGTTCCTGAATCATACTCTCGAAGTGAATTCCGTCTTCATCATCCAAATTTCCTGTAATACTTTTAAAAACTGAACCAAGTGCATTTATCAATCCGCGTTTTTTCCTGTTCAAATTTGGGTTTTTTCTAACTGTTGTCTTGTTGGGTAGAATTTCAAAGAAACTTTCCTGAATGGCGTTTTTTGTATTATTTATAACTTTCAAATAATTTCCTATTTCCATTGAGTACGTCAAGTTGTTGAGCTGTTGTGTCTGTCGGGTCGAGGTTGAATCTTGTGTAATTATTCGTGTGAGAGAATTGAGGTTTCTGTAGAGTTTTTCAAAGCGGTTGACCAAAATGGATATGTCATAATAGTAGAGTAACTTATGGGAATATTGCTGGATTTTTGCAGTACCTAAGTTTACTGGGAGGAGTCCTGGATTATTTTTAAGGTTCCGTATCTCTATCGGACTCGTGGTCGTTATCAATACCATGAGCAGTAGGGCGAACCTGCAACAATTTATTGATCTTTAATGGTCGCTTAATGTTTCTCATGTGATATTTGCGTTGTTTTGTGGCAATAACATGTTTGTTCCTATCAACTGCAACGGGTTTTATGGGTGGCCTGAATTTATTTTGGGTTTTGGTCACCCGTCTAGTTTCTTTAGGGTAAATAGCTTGTTCAGCGTCAAGTTCGATTTGTTCTTTGTCTTTGTTAAGTCTTGATAAGGTTTTCGTTTTATTTTCTTGTAGCCTGTCATTGAGTTCACGGTATAACAGTTTGGTCTTTTCTTTGTGATTCTGAACATAATTACTAGTCAGTAATTTTTGGCAGTTTATGTCAAAAGGGTCGTCTAATTCTAGGTGGCCAGATACAATTTCGATAGGTTTTTTGCCAGTTGAGGTGTGTATAGAATGGTTATAGGCAAGAACTGCGAAAAGAGTTTTAGTCTTCAAATCTTCAGCTGGGAATTGTTCGTTGAGCAGCCGAATGTGTTCTAACAGCGTACTGTGTAACCTTTCTACCATGCCGTTGGATTGTGGATTTTCAGGAGTGATGAAATGAATTTTTATTTCATGTAATTCAAGTAGTTCTTTCAAATTTGTGTTTTTGAATTCTGTGCCGTTATCACAAATTATCATCTTTGGAATTCCAAGGTGTGAAAAGAATTTCAGAAGGCTCTGAATTATGTCGATTGAGTTGTGACTTTGTATCTTATAGATTTGAGCGTATTTCGAGAATGCATCTATGATCGTGAGAAATATTCCCTTATCAATCGTTATCGTATCGATATGTATCGTCTCGAAAGGTTTAGTTGCTGTGGGTGTTAGGTTGATTCTCAGTTTCAAGGGGTTGCGTTCGTATTTTGTACGTTGGCAGATATCGCAGGTATTTATGTATGTCTGAATTAAACTTTTCATGTTGGGCCAATAATAAAGACTTTTAATTTTTGCCTCTGTTTTATTTATACCGCGATGGTTGGTCTTGCTCTCGTGATATCTTCGTAGTACTTCAGGTATTTGGTTTTCCTCTACATCTATCAATTTTCGTTTTGTACAAATGAATTTATAGTGGGGCCACTTGAATGTTTTCCTCACTGTCTCGCAAAATGAATAGTATGCTTCTGGGGGATCAAAGATCATGTGATAAGTTATTTCGGGTACGATGTATTCCCTTATAAAGTCAATGATTTCGGTGTCGAAATTATTTTTATCGATTTGGACAAGTAATCTCTGTCTGTTTGGAAACGGCTTTATAATTTTGGTTCGAGCTGGAGAGTGATTGACCAGTTCGATTTCAATTTGATTTTGACCTTTATTCAATATATCATCAGATATCGGAATTTCAACAATAGGGTTTTCTTGGTCATTAGAATGTTGAGTACCGTCATCATTTTCAGGCTCTGGTAATGGGTCGTCAGGTTCTGGTAATGGGTCATCAGGTTCTGGTAATGTGTCATCAGGTTCAGGTACCTGCTGGATGTCGTTTTCGTGGTCGCGATCTATAACAACTGGTTCGGGGGTTTGATCATCGGTTTCGTCTATAGCTATTGTTGGTACGATTTCGGGCTCGGTTTCGTTAAGAATGTAAATACGTATATTGACGGGAGTGTTCCGAAAGGTGGTTTCGATCATTTGGGATATTCTTTCCCATTTTAGGCCATCAAGCCCACAAGAAATTTTTGGCATAGCAAGATCTTTAACATTATGTCGTAAACAGAGATCTTTTAAATAGGTGAGTGATTCTTGCAGATTTTCGTAGGTAGGCTTGTCATGGTAACTAGACTCCGTGATCATATAATAAACGTATCTAGAAGGGAGTTTCAAGCAGGCGACCTCTCCAACTTCTTTACGTTGTTTTGTTAGAGTCGATATATGATTAAATCTTGTTCGAAACTGAACTGCGATCCCTTTGTTCATTATAAGGTCTTGAGAAATACAGTGAGCAAGGGAGAAATGTTCGGGGGCGTCAAAAAGGTTTCCATTCAAAATGTTGATTCGGTTTGATTTTTCTTTTTGTGACGTCGAAGGCATACCGATCTCTGATTGTTCGTCTTTGTTGGCGATTAGAGAGGCTTTTTCTAATTCGTCATTGAATTCTCTGATATAATCATGAATATTCTGAGGTATATTGGTTTCATTGATATTGATTTCTATGCGAGATAGAGCGTCTGCATTGGAATTCAATTTTCCTTTTTTATAGATGATTTTATAATCATATTCCTCGAGCTTGAGGCGCCACCTGACCAGTTTGAAGTTAGGCTCCTCGAGGGAGAATAACCATATCAAGGGTTTGTGATCAGTGATAATATTAAACTTACGCCCAAAGAGATAGGGCCTAAAGTACTTCACGGCGTACACAATTGCCAGAAGTTCCTTTTCGATCGTGGAGTAGTTTTGTTCCGTATCATTGAGAGTTCGTGATGCAAAGGCCAAGGGCAGGTCATTACCAATGGGCCCTTGAGACAAAACGGCTCCAATGGCTACGTTGCTCGCATCGGTGGTCAGGTTAAACGTTTTAGAAAAATCAGGATACTGAAGGATGGGCTCGTTCATCAATACCTTTTTGCATGTGTCGAAACAAGACAAGAATTCTTCATTATGGGTAATTGTGGCATCTTTTTTTAAACATTTAGTCAATGGCTTGGTGAGTTTCGAGAAGTCTTTGATGAACTTCCTATAGTAGCCCAAGAGCCCTAGAAATCCTTTTAGCTGCTTTGGCGTTTTTGGGATGGGAAAATTTTGAATAGCCCTAACCTTTTCTGGATTGGGCTTAATGCCATTGGGTGTGACAACATGACCCAAGTAATTTACTTCTTTTCTTAGGAACTCGGACTTGTCCAGTTGAATTTTGAAATTCGCTTGTTCTAATCGTTGAAAAACTTGTTTTAGGTTAACCAAATGGTCCTGAAGTGACACACTGAAGATGATTATGTCGTCTAGATAGACTAGACAAAGCTCATTCTGTAACCCGCGTAATAAATTCTCTACAACGCGCTGGAAGGTCGCCGGAGCGTTCTTTAACCCAAAGGGCATGCGTAGGTACTCATAGTGCCCGTTTTCGACCGTAAATGCGGTCTTTTGAATGTCTTCCGGGGCCATTTCAATTTGGTGGAAACCGGAAGCCAGGTCTAACAGGGTGAAGTACTGACAACGTCCCAGTTTGTCAAGAATATCTGAGATGTTTGGCAATGGATACCTGTCGTCGATAGTTTTATCATTTAACTTCCTGTAGTCGACAACAATACGCCATTTTTGTCTACCACTGGCGTCAGGTTTCTTTGCCACTATCCAGATCGGTGAGCTCCATGGCGAACTGCTGGGTCTTATGATTTTTTGGTCTAACATCTTTTGAATTTGTGTTTTTACTTCATTTTTATGGACGAAAGGGTATCTGTAAGTTTTTGAATATACTGGCATTTCGTCTGATGTTTTAATTTGATGTTTGATCGCATTTTTAAAAGTTAAAGGGGTATCTTCATCATAAAAAATATGAGAAAATTCTTTTACAAGGTTTTCAATGGCAATTTTTTCCTCAGCATTCATGTGTTCAGTTCGAATTTTGGGCTGATTGCATTGTTTGTGTTCAAAGTTATGGAAATTAGAGTATTCCATTGGGTTTTTCTGAAAATCTTCAGGGGCAATCGGCTCGGATTCGAGAGGTTCTGAATAAAGCGGTTCAGAAAAGTCGAGGTTGACGGGTTGTTCCGTTTTATTCATAACCGTTACGGAGGCTTCATGGTTTTTTGCAGTGGTCAAGCACTCTGGGATCTCACAGCCATGTGATGATACATGGGGAATGATGATGTCACCATTGGCGATGGTGGTTCTTACCTTGACAATTTGTTCGCAACGAGGGATTATTGAACAGGTATTAATTTGTTTTTGGGGAATATTTTGAAAATGAATTTTCAGGTTTCCAAACGGAGTCACCAGTGTTTGACTATTGAAATCCAGAGTAGCATTTGAAAACTGCAAGTTGTCCAAGCCAATTAGTCCTTTGAAGATATTATGGAATTTGAATAATCGAAATTTCATAAATTCACCTGGGCGATTAAATATGTAGGGAACTTCCATCCATCCGCTATATTTATGCGCCAAGGTTGGAAACATGTTGGATACAATAAATGGATCGAATTGAATGGTGTCTGGGAAAATCTGCTCTGCAATATCCGGATCAACAAAGGATTGACTAGCACCTGTGTCTATCAGAAACTTCAAGTCTTTAAAATTTGGGAAGATAACATACGGTAATTGATTTGTATGCTCTTCACTATGATTAAGGGTTACTTGTTCAATTCCGTCGCTGAGGCCGGCATTAAAAAATTTCCGTCCTCCTCTACATATTGATGATTAGGTCCGTTAGTTGGTCCGTTAGTTTCTGGGATATCTTGAGTTTCGTTATGGTGGAACTGAGAGTTGTAATTATTATTAGGTCTGTAATTTTGGGTAAAATTCGGTGGTCTCTGTTGGGTTTGCCTGGTACTTATACTCATGGGTACCGGCGGCGTAGATGGTCTGTAATTCGGGTTCGGTTTGAAAACATTCTGGTCCCTGTTTTGATAATTATTTTGGAAATTATTCGGTCTAAAATTTTGCGGTTTAGGGTTTCTGAAAGATTGTGCATTATTTGTGAAGAATTTGGGTCTCTGTATTTGCCGCGGCTGTACATTGATTGGCTGAGACGGGAAGTTTTGCTTAAATGTATTCGAGTTTGAACTTTGTGGGGTTTGACCACCTGAATTTGAAGATTTCTGGTAATATTTCACATTGTTTTCTTCATTAATGTATTGAAGGGCGGTTTGCAAATCTGGAGGCCTCATGGCCCGAATTCCGCTTCCAAGGGGTTCTCTCAGACCGGCGAGGAACGTCTTCAGCGCTAACTTATTATACAATTCCTTTTTAATAACTTGACCTTCCGCAGTTGGTTCATGCATCGTGACATATGAGCAAAGCAAGTTCAACAATTCCACCACTTTATCATAAAAATGCAGGCTGGTTTCGCTGGATTGTTTACTGAGAACTAAATCCCTTATTAAGCATATTTCGTCCCGTAGGTCGCTGAAGTTCCGCGATAAAGTATCGCGAAGGTCGTCCCATGTTTCCACGGATGATATATTTATGGCTATCTTTGCATTTCCCGTCAACTTATTCATCAACGATTTTAAAATGAATAAATTTTGAAAACATTGCGGGTTGTTTTGGTCAATAAAGGTATCTATTATGGATGCTGCTGCAGTCAAGAAATTATTCAATTCGTTGGGGTTGCCGTCATAAAGGGGTACGCAGTTCAGGTATTCAGGTTTAAACTGCATCGCAACCCCAACTACTTGCTGCGGAGGCTGTTGCCCGACTCCTTGAGGAGGATTTTGCGCTGGACTCATTATTACTGAAGTATTGTTACTATTATTAGTTGGAATCAAGTGATTATTGATTAAACTTGTATTTATATTGAAAATCTCGGGATCAGGGGGGTCGATATTTAGTTGTTGGATTCCTTCGATTAATCCTTCGATTTCAGACATAAACTGTATATCAGAAAAATCGCTCACCCTAAAAATCCGGAGAACTGGAGTTGCATCTGTGTGTAGTCGGTAGCTCTGGGATGTCTCAAAAGGGCCGGTGGTTATTCGATGTTTGGAATGCCACTAGAGTCCTTTTTTAACTGCGATTCGCGATGAATCGAGAGAGCACAGGTTTACTGGATTAATTGTTGAAACAAACAATTTTCGCGATGAAAAATGTCCAGTAATTCTACCTTGATAACTGCGCCAATTATATCAATTGGGACCGAACAAACGTTTTTAAAAAATATTTTAATTACTAAAGAACGTACATTTAAGCTTCTACGCGGATATAATAATATAAGAATGAATGCTACTACAATGCGTTTCTATTATAATAAATCTGGAAGTGCTGATTCTGCAGTGCTGACGTTGCACTAGTGCGGCAGTGGCATTGATGTAACTTGTACCTCCCAATTCCACTGGATGTCAATTTGTTATTGATCTAAGTACAATTTGTAATAATTTTATCGCCGACAGGCGACAGGTCATCAAGGATGTTTTTGGTTCTTGGTTCTAGCATGTCAGAATGTTTCGATGTCACGACGTTGTGTCACTGAAATTTGAGCGGTCATGGATCAGCAACGGCCTTCACCCAATAGAGTTTAGAGCACAACTCTGAATCCAAGAAACCTCCTTACCATTTATGAACATTGAAAGATGTAGGTAGGGTATACACACCCAGATGGTCTAGGGATTACCACGAAAGTTTGTTTTGGCTAAAATGACAATTTCTCGAGAAAACATTGTCCGATTTTGGAAATTCTTGTGATGCTTGTTAGAGTAGGGATCATCTTAGGTCACCCTATTGTTGACCTTATGTATGATATACAAAGTGACGATGAAAGGGGCGCAAAAATGACCTGACTCAAGCAAAGTCCTGTTTTAAAAGAACAAGTCGCAGAATTTTCTAAGCAACATTTTTGGAAAGCGTGCGTACATCAATATTCTGAAACGGTTCTGAACTTTTCGTATTTTGTTTTTCTCAAAGCGTTCTTGATTTTTTTTGTGAATTATGGACCGATAATGGGGCTGTAAAGAAGCATTCATGATGAGAAAAATTGGTTTCTATAACAATCGTCATGCAACGGAGACTCGCCACTGGTTCATTTTGAACTACCTCGGGCTATTTAACGTGCAATAGAATAGGAAAGAATAAGATAAATGTATTAACCATTTCTTGATACAAGCATCGCAATGTCGCAGCATGCTTGATTTTTCATAGTTCCAAAAGAGGTGCAGGTCCTTACCACTTCTGCGGGTCGATGGGATCAAATTGTTTTATGATACATTTGATAGAGCTAAGCTATTGTGTATGTTCCTGTCCAATTTCAAGGTTTAGCAAGACCGCTGACAGAGTCTGCGCCAAAAAAATCCATAAAACACAAAAAAATCAGTAACTCTTTAAAAAAAAAACAGAATACGATCAAAAGTTCAAAACCGTTCTGGGATATTGATGTACGCGTTCCGAAAATATCACCTAGAAAATTCTGCGACTTGTTTTTTTCAAAATGGGACCCTGTACGCTGCCGTCATAAGAAAGAAGGCAGTAACTACATATTTTTACGAAATTGACTTTTTAGCATTTTCAAAATCTACACAAAATTCTACATCGATTTTCACACCTAGATTCCAAAAAGAAAAATTCCAAAGCCACCAAATTCGATTTTGAAAATAGCAGTAACTGCAATACGTCATCGTTTCATTAAGTAAAAAGGCAGTATCTAACACGTACAACGTAAGAAAGCAGTAACTCTCATGCAAGCAAGCAGCGACACGCAGTTACTGCCTTTTTAAATTGGATGGGTAGAAACAACCACAAAACGGTTTATTGCGTTTTTCTCGTAATATTTTGAATTGGGGTGACGGAAAAAAGATCGAAATACAAAAGGTCGAAAACAAAACATCGAATGCATAAAGTCGAGAAACAAAATAACGAAACCACAAAACATCGAAAGCACTATTGTCGAAAGTACAAAAGGTCGAAAATCAAAAGATCGAAAAGTGAAATCTCGAAAAGCAAAAGGTCGTAAACCAAAAGGTCGAAAAGTGAAATATCGAGAAGCAAAAAGTCGAAAACCAAAAGGTCGAAAAGCGAAATATCGAAAAGCAAAAGGTCGAAAACCAAAAGGTCGAAAAACAAAAGATCGAAAAGCAAAACATCGAATAATAAAATGTCGAATAGCACAATGTCGAACTAGAAATACCTGTTTTAAATGTGATTACAATTCGGATCGACTGAGGACCTGTGACTCTCTCAGAGAACACTTGAGGAAAAATTTCACTCTCACTTTTCGACTTATTCGTCAGAGATAAATCACCTCTCAAAGTATTATGCAAGGCCACCGAAACACCTGTATACTCTTTTAAATCTGATCAGCGTCAGCGTAAATTAACTTAAGACTTATAAACCTGTGCACGCATGGACCTTGTCAGGTTGAGTGATTTTTTTGCAGACCTGATTGGGTTTTTTGACGCAAAATCCACTCTGAAACTTAAAGCTGTGCAATGGACCTCGTCAGGTCTAGTAGTTTTTTTTTGAAGACCTGATTTGGTTTTTCGACGCAAAATTAACTTGGACTTATAAACCTGTCTACATGAACCTCGTCAAGTTCAGTAATTTTTTTGCAGACCTGATTCGGTTTCTTTTGACGCAAAATCCACTCTGAAACGTCAAGTTGTGCACATGGACCTCGTCAGGCTTGGTATATATATTTTTTGAAGACTTGATTTGGTTTTTCGATGCAAAATCAACTTGGACACATGAAGCAGTGTACATAGACCTCGTCAGGTCTAGTAGTTTTTTTTTGAAGACCTGATTTGGTTTTTTGACGCAAAATTCACTCTGAAACGTAAAACTGTGCACATAGACCTCGTCAGGTCTGGTAGTTTTTTTTTTTGAAGACCTGATTTGGTTTTTTGACGCAAAATTAACTTGGACTTATAAACCTGTGTACATGGACCTCGTCAGGTTCAGTAATTTTTTTGCAGTCCTGGTTTGGTTTTTTGACGCAAAATCAACTCTGAAACGTCAAGTTGTGCACATGGACCTCATCAGGTTTGGTTTTTTTTTTTTTTTTTTTTTTTTGAAGACCTGATTTGGTTTTTCGACGCATAATCAAGTTGGACACATAAAGCTGTGCACATGGACCTCGTCAGGTCTGGTAGTTTTTTTTTTTGAAGACCTGATTTGGTTTTTCGACGCAAAATTAACTTGGATTTATAAACCTGTCTACATGAACCTCGTCAGGTTCAGTAATTTTTTTGCAGACCTGATTCGGTTTCTTTTGACGCAAAATCCACTCTGAAACGTCAAGTTGTGCACATGTACCTCGTCAGACTTGGTATATATATTTTTTGAAGACTTGATTTGGTTTTTCGATGCAAAATCAACTTGGACACATGAAGCAGTGTACATAGACCTCGTCAGGTCTAGTAGTTTTTTTTTGAAGACCTGATTTGGTTTTTTGACGCAAAATTCACTCTGAAACGTGAAGCTGTGCACATAGACCTCGTCAGGTCTAGTAGTTTTTTTTTGAAGACCTGATTTGGTTTTTTGACGCAAAAATAACTTGGACTTATAAACCTTTGTACATGGACCTCGTCAGGTTCAGTAATTTTTTTGCAGTCCTGATTTGGTTTCTTGACGCAAAATCAACTCTGAAACGTCAAGTTGTGCACATGGACCTCATCAGGTTTAGTTTTTTTTTTTTTTTTTTTTTTTTTTTTTTTTTTTTTTTTTTTGAAGCCTGATTTGGTTTTTCGACGCAAAATCAAGTTGGACACATGAAGCTGTGCACATGGACCTCGTCAGGTCTAGTAGTTTTTTTTTTTTGAAGACCTGATTTGGTTTTTCGACGCAAAATTAACTTGGATTTATAAACCTGTCTACATGAACCTCGTTAGGTTCAGTAATTTTTTTGCAGACCTGATTCGGTTTCTCTTGACGCAAAATCCACTCTGAAACGTCAAGTTGTGCACACGTACCTCGTCAGGCTTGGTATATATATTTTTTGAAGACCTGATTTGGTTTTTCGATGCAAAATCAACTTGGACACATGAAGCAGTGTACATAGACCTCGTCAGGTCTAGTAGTTTTTTTTTGAAGACCTGATTTGGTTTTTTGACGCAAAATTCACTCTGAAACGTAAAGCTGTGCACATAGACCTCGTCAGGTCTAGTAGTTTTTTTTTTGAAGACCTGATTTGGTTTTTTGACGCAAAAATAACTTGGACTTATAAACCTGTGTACATGGACCTCGTCAGGTTCAGTAATTTTTTTGCAGTCCTGGTTTGGTTTTTTGACGCAAAATCAACTCTGAAACGTCAAGTTGTGCACATGGACCTCGTCAGGTTTAGTTTTTGTTTTTGAAGACCTGATTTGGTTTTTCGACGCAAAATCAAGTTGGACACATAAAGCTGTGCACATGGACCTCGTCAGGTCTAGTAGTTTTTTTTTTAAAAGGCATGATTTGGTGTTTTGACGCAAAATTAACTTGGACTTATAAACCTGTGTGCATGAACCTCGTCAGGTTCAGTATTTTTTTACACACCTGATTCGGTTTTTTGAAGCAAAATCAACTCTGAAACGTCAAGTTGTGCACATGGACCTCGTCAGGTTTTTTTTTTTGAAGCCCTGATTCGATTTTTTGACGCAAAATCAACTTGGACACATGCATGGACCTCGTCAGGCTCAGTAATTTTTTTGCAGACTTGTTTCGTTTTTTTCTTTTGACACAAAATCCACTCTAAAACGTGAACTGTGTACATGGACCTCGTCAGGTTCAGTAATTTTTTTGCAAAACTGATTTGGTTTTTTGACGCAAAATTGATCTATACTCATAAATCGGTGTACACACCACACAGATCTTGTCAGGTTCAGTATTTTTTTTTGAGGCCTGATTAGGTTTTTCCACAGAAATAAATTTGGGCTAGTTGATTTTCGACTCAGTGCTTCTCTTATCCCGTCCCCAACTATGAAATCATTTGTCTTTACAACAATTGTACATACACCTAATTTCGCGCTTAATTTCGATTTTCACGGTTTTTCTTTCTAGACCTTTTCTTTTCGATTTTTTGTTTCTTGATCTATTGCTTTTCGACGTTTTGTTTTTCGACCATTTGTTTTTCGACCAATTGTTTTTCGACCAATTGTTTTTCGACCAATTGTTTTTCGACCAATTGTTTTTCGACCTTTTGTTTTTCGACATTCTGTTATTCGATATTATGTATTTTCGACCATATGTATTTCGATCATCATCACTTTCGATATATTGTAAATTCGACCTTTTCTTTTTCGACCTTATGCATTCGATGTTTTGTTTTCGACCTTTTGTTTTTCGTTCTTTTTTCCGTCACTCTTTTGAATTGTGGTTACTGCCTTTTTCCTTATGACGGCAGTACGGGAGTCAAGTCATTTTTGCGCTCCTTTCATTTTCACCATGTTGTATCGTACAGAGGGTCAACAATCGAATGAGCTGAGGTGTTACCTTGTAGTCAAAGGATTACTTCATCCAACACCACAAAAATTTCCAAAATTGGTTAATGCTTTCTCAAGAGATTGTCATTTCAATCGAGACAAATCTTCGGAGTGATCACCAGATCATTTGGGTGTGTAATGTGTATACAGGGTAATTCACCACCACCAGCACTCAAGAAAGCTTCAATCGATAATTAAGGAACAGTTGGACCCAGTGTGTTGTTTTACAATTCAAGAAAGCACAGGAGGGCTTACTCCTGGCTTATTTCTTGAAGCCGCGAAAAAACATGAAGGGAATCATCATGAGGGCACAAGGCGGCTAACTGAAGTCCTGAAATCCACAAAAGAACATCAAGGAAAGGGGCTTATCAGAGTTGCAGACAACAAACAAGTAGTGTACTTGAAATAGTAAAAAAAATGTCTCTTGCTTGAAGAAAGTAATTCTCAAATGGTTTTTTGCTATATGGCTAGCTCATCCCCACTTGTTCAACATGGTGAAAGCATTCCATCCCTGTGACGCGTGATACTTAGTATACAGGGTGAAAATTGAAAAATGAATCTTTGAAATTTTTTATTTCGATGAAACAATCCTCGAGAAAAACAGTCTCTCCTTATTTAGCGACCTTATAGTCTCCTATTGAACATTTAAAAAATGTACCCCTCCATAGTCGCTAGTATCCTACGTACAGGGTGAAATCAATTTTTTTTCAATGTTTTTTATCTTCATCAAATCAATCCACACAATAGCTAATTCTAGCTCTGTCACAAGCCTATAATCATTCACTCAAGATATAAAAATGTCACATTCCTCAAACTCCCTAAACACAACCTACAGGGTGGAACATACTTTATTTGTTTTATTTATTTTTCGGTCAAAATTAATTAGGATGATAATCTTATCTGGTTTACTAGAAAGCTCAGAGCTTTCCGCAAGCTATATAAAAAATTCGCATTTCTAATATCACTCTGACTTGATATACAGGATGAATTATATGTTGCTTCAACTTTTGTTGTGCAAGGAGTTGCTAAGGAAATTGTCCTTAGCAACTCCTCGCACAACCAAAATCGGGAAAATGCTTGATGCTATAGTAGCCAGTAGTTGCAGTGATTGCAGAAATGTAAATTTTTGATATGATTTGCCAAATACTCTAGGCTCTCCTTTGAAGTGGGTAAGATTATCATCCGAATTAATGACTCAGGAAAAAAATACAAGGAAAAAAGGGTCTTCCACCCTGTATGTCATGTTTTAGCAGTTTAAGGAATGCGACATTTTTATATCTTGAATGAAAGATTATAGACTTCTAACAGAGCCGGAAATGGTCTTTGTCCGGATTGATTTGATCAAGATAAAATTTATTGAAAAAAAAATTGATTTCACCCTGTACTTAGAATACCAGCAGCTATCGAGAGGTGAGTTTTTCACACGTTCAGTAGGTGACCATGAGATTGCTGAATATTGAGAGGCTGTTTTTTCCGAGAATTGTTTCACCGGGATAAAAAAGTTTAAAGATTTATTGTTTAATTTTCACCCTGTATACTAAGTATTACGCGTCACAGGGATGTATTATTATTTAACAGGGATGTATAATATTTTTTTCACTACTAGCCGTGAAGTGAATCATTATTAACCTCTCCCTGAATTAGGATGGCGATTTTCTAGTAGTAAAAAAAATACTATATAAACCACGGTTGAGAAAATTATTATAGCTTCAGCGCCTTATATCCCTCAGCTGCGCTTCGGGATCTAAACCGGCGCTTCAGCTATAATAATACTTTCTCAACCTTGGTATATAATATACTATTTAACATGCCTACTGCAAGGACAATTATACTTTTATCAGCACCATTGTATAAAATGTATTCTCGCTATAGTGAAGTTGAAGATAGGCTCGATTTGTTTTGTTGTAGCAGGCAGGACATATTGAATGTATTTTAGATGTTTGTTTATTTGTGGCTGCCTCTTGCTTTGTTCTGTTGTATCAACTTGTTTTTATATTGTTTTCATCCTTTAACTGGGTTATTTACCTGTTGGGTGTTTTCTGTATCTTGTGTACGATGAAAATAAAGTATTATTATTATTATTATTATTATTATTATTATTATTATTATGTATGCTTCCAACATGTTGAGCAGGTGGGGATGAGCTAACCATCTAGCAAAAAACCGTTCGAGAACTACTTTCTTCAAGCAAAAATTCTAATTCAAATATACTAAAATGGAAAGGATGGCTTACCGGAGCTGCAAAATCCATGCACGGGAAAATACAAATGAAGGATTCAGCAGATCTTTGATAAATATTGAAGAAAAAACGGCAACTCAACCGGTTAGTGTTTTCGAGGCTTTCTTGGGACCCAAGAAGGCACAACTGGGCTTACTGAAGTCCTGAAAGCCACAAAAGACATGAAGAGACTCATCAGAGCTGCTAGAGCTTATATGGTGGACACATGAATAGAAAGTAGTGATGCCGCGAGACGAGACAAGACTTGAGGGTAGTCTCGTCTCGTCTTGACCTAAACGAGACGAGACTTAAGGGTAGTCTCGTCTCGAGGCCTAAAAGTCTCGAAAAGTCTCGTCTCGAAAAGTCTCGACTGGTACATATATATATACTAATAAAGGTCTTTTATTGAACGAAAAAAACTAATTGAGGGGCGAAGTCTAGCTAAGATATTCTACTTAACCCCTCTACAAAAAAAACATAAAGAACAAAAAAAAGCGGAAAAGTTGTTCAAGTGCACATCTACTCAAATTGGATCAATTTAACATTCTAACAGAATGGAATATATACAATACAGGGTGTCTCAAAAGTAACGCATTCCGACAGTACTACGGCGGTATATGAAAACTTCTATGAAGCCCACAAAAAATGATGAAAAAAATCTTCGACTTTTATTTTTGAAGTTATGAAGGGTCAAAGGGTGGTCCTTCGATCCCTTCTAGTTTCGTTATTTTGGAATATTTTAGTAAACTGCTCATGGCAGAATCATTTGTAAAAATATCAACCACTGGAAATGTACTAAATTCGTACTTTCTATACAGGGTAAGCCATAAACCTCAAAAAAAGTTCTTGTTTCAAAATGCCCGCAAACAATTTTTTTGATTTCTTAATCGATGTAGAGCAGAAGATAACCCGAGTTTGTTGAAAGAACTCATTTGGAATGAGCTTTTTAGAGAAATTGGATTTTGGTTTGTTCATGACTCACCCTGTAAAGTAAATGAAAATTAAGCAGACATCCAGTTATTGATATTTTCAACTTATGATTCTGCCATAAACAGTTTACTGGGATGTTTCAAAATAAAGGAACTGAAAGGGATCGAAGGACCACCCTTTGACCCTTCATAACTTCAAAAATAATAGTCAATGATTCTTTACATATTTTTTTGTGGGCTTCATAGGAGTTTCTATATACCGTAGTACTATCGGAATGCGTTACTTTTGAGACACCCTGTATACCTATATACATGTAGTGAAAATTTTGATTCCGAGCATTGGTATCTTGAAAACGGTAAGAGATACGAGGTCGGTTGAATTAGAAAAAAGTTGCGCATTCTTGTGGCAATTGAGAATCTGAGAAGAAACTTCGAATATTTTGATTGTTCTCCGATTTATCACGAGAAAACTGGATATTGTGATTTCAGAAATTATTTTTTATCTTTCCAACTATTCAAGCTATTCCAATCAAACTTGGTAGTTTTATGTTTTTGATCACTCCTAGTCGAATAAAGTTGACAGAAATTTTCCAGGCATTCTATATTTCAAATTATGATAGTCGTCTTTTTTTTCTTATGGCCGCCATATCGGATGTTTGCACTAGTAGATAGAGAAAAAAATTAGCTTCCCGAATTAGAAACCAACATGTTCTTTTTATGACATTTTTAGCGTCAAATTTCGAAACTTTCGTAAATTATTGACAAAATCGGGAATGCTTTGAAAAACAATTGAAATATTATCAATAGAAACAACAAAAAAGTGACAGATGGTGTGCAATTGACGTATCTAGCTCCTTAATCGTGTTTTGTGCTTGTTTGTACTGAAACGACCCCAGCTATCGTCTTGTACCCCGGAATGGGTAGGCAACCCATTATACTGGCATTTAATTCAACTTATTTGAATTAAATCACTTTTCCCGCTTTTGGAACCGCTTGGCCGATGATCATCTAGTATCAGGACGACATCCCGTTGTGCCTCTCTTCTTGTTGTTCGATTATAGAGTTCTCGAGATTGTTGAGACAGGTCTGACTACAAGTTTGAACGCAATAAGACACAATATAAAATTTTAACGTAACATCAATCTATTGACCTCTATGTACAATTCAAAATGTTTAAATAATGGCTCGCTCCTATACCTAGTCCTACCTTCACATCGCAGGCTAAATTATCGAAGTGATCTACCCTATTCCCGAAGAGATAACTTTCCCCTAATTATTTCAGACGTCCCAACACCCCAACCCTCCGACGAACACCTGACTCTACACCTCGACCGACATTTAATTCTGACTGGCTTTCGCGGTTCAAAGTTCCTTTTGTGGTTACATCAGATCCAACATTTATGTTAGTGTTAGAGGTTATGTTAGGGTTAGGCCCGGCTTCTAGACACTGCAAAGAGAAGAGTGACTTCGACCACGAATGCAATCTAAGATTTGTGGGCCGGTGTGTGCGGTGGCCCCCTTTTTGTGGAGCCTCTTTTCAAAGGCTAACGCTCTTTTTGGGCTATGGTTCTCTTTTGCCCGTTTGGAAGGGATTGGATATGGCTGGCCTTTGTGGGGGCTTTAAACCTGTTTTCGCCGTGAATTGCCCCCAATGCTCAGAAAGATTCCCGTGATCGAAAGTGCCTATAACCGGAAATGTTGAACCAAATTTCGCCCTTCCAAAACTTTCGAACCGATGGTGTACGCGAAACAAATTACTCAAATCAAGGTACTAATTTAATGTGGAAAATGTTTTGAGCAGGCCCCGTATACGCGCTAGTTCGTTGTTGTTTAGCAATTTGTGAGAGAAGGCCGCAGCCAGGAAAAACAAAACGCAGAGAGTTTACTATACAGGGTGTTCGTCGAAAGCCGATGCGGAGAGGCGTCAAAATAATCTTTGCCCTAACACGAAGTAATCGCCGTCTACACTATTCCTGATCGAGCCCTAATAACAGTTCATTTTTACAAAGTCCCTATCTGAACGATGGCGTCGTTGGGTACCGGATTGAATTCATCAGTTTCGAATAAGAACGTCTTCATTCCCGGGACAACTCTACATGGAAATATCCGGAACTGTCGTGGCGCTAAAACAAAATTATTAGTTTCAAGGAGGGGGGGGGGGTCCATCAATCCGATTAACAATTGCGACTCTACGGCAGGGTCCGAACCCCGATCTCAACGCGATTCTATTTTACCAATTACTTGATTTTTCACGTAGTTCTCAAAATTTACTTTTTCCGAATAACTAGGAGCTTCAGAAACGCAGAGGAAGCTCACCCGCGAGTCTCCAGGTCTAACCCACTAGGTCCGGTGCTCTGAGTACCGCAGTCACAAAGCCAAGTCCAGAGGGCCCAAGAGCGCGAATACCTTTCTATGAAGGTATCCAACAAAGGACGAGGCTTGCCAGTGGCTGTACCTGATGGCAGACAGTAGCGCAGATACCAGCACGTGCAGGCAGATTCAGAAAGCACGCGTGAGCCCCATCATACATTTTTCCGACAAAGCCTAACCGTAAGCAACTATCCCAACTCACCAAGACTAACCTCCCGCTCGTCGAGGTCATCACTCCGCCACACGAGATACCGAAACGAGAGACCTCATTTCTATCGGGCCTGGATCATTTAGGGGTTTTAACTCGACATCCTCGAGGTGGGCTAGAACTCATCGTGGAGGGAACGCGACTCAGCATCCTGGAGGGGGTTCGAAACACTTCGTCAACGGGTCCCAACTCTGCGACTTGGAGAAGGGTCGAAACTCAACACCGGAAGGGTCTTGGCACATCGACCTGGAGAAGGGCTGGAACTCGTCGCCGGAGGGCTCTGACTCGACACCTGGAGGCGGATCAAGACTCAACGTCCAAGGGCTCTGACTCGACATCCTAGAGACGGGTTGCAACTCAACGGGGGAAGCAACTCATCAGTCTCTCGGAGGGTCAAAACTCAACCTGGAGGGTTCTCGACTCAGCGTGCCTCCAAGGGGACCAAAACACGACTCCGAAGGGTTCCAACTCGGCTTTCTCCAGGGGGCCTTTGAGACACATCAGCCGGGGGAAATCGACTCGTCATTTTCCAAGTGGGCTGGGACTCATCATTGGGGCTTCGACGCTTCGGCCTCTAGGAGGGTCGCGACGCAACATAAACGGGTTCTAACTCAGCTTCCTCGAAGGGGACTAAAACTCTTCGCCAACAGGCCCGCAGAAGCACTCGGCAGCGGACGTGACAAGTCGGGAGCGGACGGCAGCCCAGGAGGATTGGTCCAGGTACCACGGTCAATCTCCGGCGATATCCTCCATTCCCAGCAATTCGGAATATTTTATTTTGCATCCAGAACGATCGCGAACGGTGTATACACAGCTCAGGTAATCTGAGAAGTGCGCTGGAGAATGCGACCGGCGGTGCTGACACGTGTGAATCGGATGGTAGCGGGCGGGCGGCGGGCGGAACGTCAACACGGCAGGAGTACGGCAGCAACTAACTGGTTGATGTGCGGGTGCTTTACTTCATATGCACCAATTCACCATTTCGTCGGGCGTCAAGCAGGAGCGGTTGTTGAATGTCGATGATGGGCCAGTAAATTATGTTATAGAGCTTTGCGGGATTTACACGAATGAATTAAATAGCTAGCGACATCTTTTAATGATGCCTTGACTCTGAATATTCACATTCTCATACCTCGATTTCACGGCTTTGAATTATTTTCCTCCGGAATATTTTCGGCCCGCCAAATGCGGGTCGCTTCAGTACCGAGAGGTCATGAAATAAGTAGGGTGGTTACCCATGGAGATTTGCAACAGAAAAATTCAATATAAAATAATATTCCCTCATCCCTGATTCCCTTAATACTTACCCCAGTCTTATATACCTACTATACTACGTTAGCAACGATAAATTCTTTTCTGCGACATTAAGCAGGCATTTCATTTAGATTTCGGCCTGCTGCGATTAATGTACCGGCACAGTGCAATGGTATAAGAAATTCCATTAGCGTGCCTAATATCTAATCTCCCATGCCAAATTAGGCGGCTGTGGATACTCACCCGGGGTGCAAAAGCCAGATTCTTTATGGATTTTCGTCGAGTGAAGATCGACCGAAAAACTTGACGAGTCCCAGAACAAATTGTTTCTATCGTTGTGATTGGATTTATCCTTGTCTCCCACCATTTATTGGAAAAAAAAACTTTTTTGTGATTTAAAAGCACGGATCTAGTCGGCTTCGACGAATCGGCATCCGTGCGCCATCTACCGGCAACCCTTCGAACGTCTGCGGTCGGTAAGTACGCCAGCTGTGTTGCTCTTGCTGCGAAGCTGCTTTTAAGCGCGGGAATGTTGCGGTGCTCATCCCTAGTGCGATGAAATACTAAGTAGTGTAGGGAAATACCTTCAAAAATATCAAAAAAATATCAACTGTTATAAGGTTTTAATTTTTTGAGAAATGGATTTCGAAGTGTGTCCTCCTTATTTTCTTTAAAATAAGCTCTTTTCTTGTATTTTGCCTTTGGGGTTTTTGAAGTTGAACGAAGGTTATCCATTTGGCTGTACCGCGGGCTACACCTACAGTTGGAGTCGCCTTCCACGCAAAATTTTGAATTTCAGTGATGTTTTCAATTACATAATAGTTATGCTCTTTGTTTGTGGAAAGCACGTTGCAAAGATATTTTGTTCAACCAATCGTTCGAATAATGCCTAATTAGTTTTTATAGAACTTAGTTTGGGAGTTTCGGTTTTTGTCGAGCGAGTTGTCGAGGTTTTTGTACAAGTTCTCCATAGAGCTCAGTGTTTTTTATTGTGAACTTAATTATTACCTTAAAAATCCTGCGACTTGTTTTTGTCATTTGTTGCGACATTTCAGCATTACCTCCATTGTTACCCACTATATTGTTTTATAATAAGTCGACCATTAGCTCGACAATCAGGTGATCTAAAATTGAAGTCTAAGATAGAAGGTAGGAGTAGAAGTAGGGGAGGAGTGGCATGAAAGGGACACACACTGTTACAAAGCCATCCTAATAGAAAATAGTTTATGGCGGGCAATAATAGCTTCCAATATCTTTTCTAGGCACAATGGAGGACGAAAATCCTCGAAAAAAGCCAAAACAACAAGAAAAACTCCGGGAGAAATCCAGAACGCAGTCAGTGAGGTTTTTCGTGGGCCGTCCGTCAGATCAACTGCAAGAGCTTATGGTATTGCAAAGTCTATGCTGGCTCGGTTGGCCAAAAAAGCCAAAGAAGAGGCAAGTCCATTTTTGTATGAGCCGAGGTATGAGCCAAATATTGGCCATCGGAAAATATTGGCAGTCCTCGCGTATCATAACGGAAACCCCTGAGGTGGCTGCACTGAAGCTGCAAGAGGAAGAGAGAGCGGCAAAGAAACGGAAGACATCGCTAAAAAATAACTCAAAAAGCGAAAAGAAAAGTCCTCCGAGAAAGCAGTAGCAGCAGCAAATCAGCAATGAAGAAGGCAGTGTCGAATACGATGATAGCGAACGAAGACAGTGGATAATTTGAGGAGTTGGGCGGAAGAGATGGAGAAAAGACTTCAATGAAAGAGGTTATGTTGTGTTGAAATTCAAAACTGGAGAAAGAAATACATTCAGACACGCTGTGGGTCTGAATATGAGAAAATTGCCGAGGAAGAATATACAGTGAGATTCTTGAATAAGTCGAACAAAACAGACAGTTTCAATATCCCAGAAGAAGAAAAAGACATCGGTGATGTCAATGAGAGCGACATTATAATGAATAAGCTGCCTCGGCCCATCCAATTGGATGGAACCCGAAAAGTTGAAGAATTCCTTTCTTTTGCAATTGACTTCCCCAACATTACTGGTTTAATGTAGTTATTTTTTGAAATAGTTTTTTTTGTGTTTTTTATTCAATGTTAATATTCTTGTATTTTAATCAATATTGTTGGTACTTTTTTCTCCTGACAAAATTTATGTATTTTCATTTGTTTTTGTTTTTGTTTTGCAGTGAACCACGTTCTAATGTAAATTGTGACGTTGTATTTTGATCATACAAGTTCTCAAATAGGTATATTCACTGAGTCATTGCGTGTCCCTTTCAACACATAGAATGACCTTCTCAACCCACAGTGGTGCAATGAAAGGGACAATGAAAAGCGAGCAGAACATTTTGTAAATTGAAATATCAAAACAGTTTCCCCACATTTCGCTTCCAAATTCCAAAGTTTATTTACGTGAGCATATATTGAAGCTAAAACATCAGTCTTCTGATGACTTACTTCGAAATTATTCGATATTCTGTGGAAATGTCTTTTTCATGCCAGTCTTCCCCTACCTAGTACGAGTATGTAGATATAGAATAGTAGTAGGGACTACTTTGTCTCGACCTTAGTGGACAAAAGAATACTCAATCGAGCATTACAAGAATTTCAAAAACCAATCAATTTTTTCCCGAAGTATCCTTATTTCAACCCAAGCCAAATTGAAGTGAACCATCGAGGTGGTTCTCTTCAATTTTGGTTTAGTTGAGATGAATGATACGTTACGCCGGTATATACTGATAAACGAGCGGTTACCTGAATGATGAATCGCCTAATACTCGGCGGCGCCTCATAGAATGATAAGCCAGTATTTCCAGGTATCACAAAGCAATCTATTTTATTGCAGATAAAACTTCATATCAATAACAAAAATACATGGGTTTCCCGTAATCTCAACCCCTCTCTTCCGCGCTCTTGTCACTTTGCCATCCGGCTCGACTGGTACCTATCTCCGATAACAGGATCATGGACAAAAAATCCTTTTCATACGTTATAATGGGTGTACAAGTAAGAGTAAGGTCATCGTTTGTGATGTTCAAGTGATTCATTAAAATTAAACTCAAGGAATTCAATAATGCAACTTTTGTAGGTAGGTCTGACGATATAGGTGCTAAGATAAGGTGCTAGGTAGATAGGTAAGATAAAAGTACCCACCCATTTTCCATTTCAGTTCTTTTCATACCGGTGTTGCACTACATTTTCACATTTTCTGATCCCAGATAGTTTAGTGATAATTGAGGATGTCACATATTTAGGTACGTACCTGAACTTCACTTGATCTTTTTTTGCGAAGTATATAGTGTACAGGGGTATATACCAACAAATAATAATAACGTTCATGATACCTAATCAATAGGGAGTTTGCGATGCTCAAAGGACGTACGACCTAACGCAACGTGGAACGTGAAAATTTCCCTGTAAGTGAGGAAATGCAGATAACAACCTCAAAAAATTTCACGTTGAAAGTTACGTTACGTCGTACGTACGTCGTACGTGTGCACGCAAACTCCCCAATAAACCATCTTACGTCGTAGTAGGTGCATTTGCCTATATTTATATCTACGAAAATAACGTGTGACTATCACCACAGACACAGAAGAATAATAAACAAGTGAGTATGCCTTCACGTGCGTGAGCCTCAGTGGCGCATTTTCTCAAAGAGACATATTGTGGACGTAAAGAAATTTGGTTGAAGGAGAAACACCATTTTTTGCCCACTTTCTTCATTCGAAACTCATTGTGATATTTTGTTATCAGAATGGGGTACTTGCCATTGAAATAGATTTGAATGAAAATTCTTTCACTCGTCAATATTTTTTTGTTTGAGGGCGGGAGCTGGGAGCGGCGACTAATCAACAGTAGTCTATTCTTTTCCATTTTTAGTCGGCTATCCCTAGGTATAGTGAAGGAGTTAGATCGCTATGTCTTCGGGTTTATGTTTTCCATTTATCTCTTACTTTGAGGGCAGCGTGTGGGGGTAGCAGCAGCATTCGGCAAAGTAACTGTTGCACAGTTTGAGTCAGGAGTTTCTAAATGTTCAAGGAAATATGACAATCAGTGAATATTGTGAAAGTTGCAATTTTTTGTTTGAGTGCGGGAGCTGGAGGCGGCGACTAATCAAAAGTGGCCTATCTCTCCCCATTTTTAGTCAGCTATCTATACAGGGTGATTCATGAGTGACCTCCATAGGCTAATGGGAGATAAAGGACTTCGAGGCGAGTCAGGATCCACTGAAGAAATTTTGTTTTCCCCATTGGTTACGAAGATACAGGGTGTTTTGTGTGTTTCGTATGAAACTTTGATGAGCGATATTTCTGAAACGGCTGAAGATATTTTCTTGAAATTCACCAGTAATATTTCTCTATTAGAACTCACCCTGAAGCCATACTGGGTAATTCAAAATCCAGGACCAAGATTGAAAAAATGTGCCCCTTTTTTTATTCGAACAAAAAGTATATTTTCTGACCACTTTTTCAAGAAACTGCTATCGGATCCGAAAAGCTAAGGAAAAATCTTGGGAAAAATGCTGTACGAATCACTCTTCAATTTAGATGGCACACCTAAACCGTTTCGACATAAAAATTGAAAGTGAAATTTATGGGTAACTTTCCATTTTTGACCGGACATAATCGACTCATTGTTTGATTGAATTCATTCAAATTCATTTTTTAGCTTGCCTCTGTGAAATAGAAGGGCTTGGTAGGAAGAAAAATTCCATAGCCGAAGATTTTTTTTTGACGACCAAATCGAGTCTAATTTTGGTTTCACTCTCGATTTTGTCATAAACAAAAAATGGTCGGCTCTGGAATTTTTCTTCCAACCAAGCTCTTCTATTCAACAGAGATGAGCCAAAAAATTAATTTTGATGAATTCAATCAAACAATGAGTCGATTATGTCCGGTCTAAAATGGGAACTCACCCACAAATTTTACTTTTAATTTTATTTTCGAAACGGTTCAGGTGTGCTATCTAAATTGAAGAGTGATTCTTTAAGCATTTTTCCTTAGATTTTTGAGTCCGATAGCAGTTTTCTAGAAAAGCGGTCAGAAAATGTACTTTTTGATGAAACAAAAAAGGGGCACTTTTTTTCTAGCCCGGCCCTGGATTTTGACTTACCTGGTATGGCTTTGGGATGAGTTCCAACAAAGAAATATTACTGGTGAATTTCAACAAAATACCTTTGACCGTTTCAGAAATATCGCTCAGCAAAGTTTCATATGAAACACACAAAACACCCTGTATCTTCGTAACCATCGGAGAAAATAAAATTTCTTCAGTGGATCCTGACTCGCCTCGAAATCTTCTATCTCCCATTAGCCTATGTAAGGTCACTCATGAATCATACTGTATAGCGAAACAATTATATCAGGGTTATGTTCTACATTTATCACTTACTTTGAGGGCGGCGTGTGGGAGCGGCGGAGTTTGGCAAAGAAATTCTTCCACAGTTTGAGTTGGGAGTTTCTGAATGTTTGAGGTAACATTAAAATGATTCAGTGGGAATTATTGAAAGTTGCACTTTTTTTCTTTTGGGGGTGGAAGTTGGAGGCGGCGCCATGTCAAAGGTAGCTTATTCTCTACCATTTTTAGTTAGCTATCCATATAGCGAAAGAATTAGATCGTTATGTCCTTGGGTTTATGTTTTTCATTCATCTCTCACTTTGAGGGCAGCGTGTGGGGGCGGCAGCATTCGGCAAAGTAACTGTTGCACAGTTTGAGTTGGGAGTTTCTAAATGTGAGGGAAATATGACAATCAGTGAAAATTGAAAAAGTTGCATTTTTTTTGGTTCGGAGGCGGCAGCTGGAGGCGGCGGCTAATTAAAGGTGGCCTATATTTTTCCAATTTCAGTCAGCTATCAATATAGTGGAAGAATTTGATCGCTATGTCTTCAGGTTCATGTTTCACATTCATCTCTCACTTTGAGGGCGGCTGTGGGAGCGGCAGAGTTTGGCGAAGAAATTCTTGCACAGTTTGAGTCGAAAGTTTCTAAATGTTCGAGGTAACATTATCAGCTAAATCAGTGAAAATTGTTGAAAGTTGCACCTTTTTTTCTTTTGGGGGCGGAAGCTGGAGGCGGCGCCATATCAAAAGTAGCCTATCTTTTTCCATTTTTAGTCAGCTATCCATACAGCGCAAAACTTAGATCGCTATGTCTTTGGGTTCATGTTTTTCAATAATCTCTTACTTTGGGGGCGGCGTGTGGGAGCGGCAGCGTTCGGCTGAGCAAATGTTGCACAATTTGAGTTGGCAGTTCCTAAATGCTTAGGGGAACATCTCAATCAGTAATAATTGTGAAAGTTGCACTTTTTATCGTTTGGGGGCGGAATCTGGGGGCGGTGACTAACCAAAAGTAGCCTATCCTTTCCCATTTTCAGTCAGCTATTTATATATCGAAAGAATCAGATCGCTATGTCTTCGGGTTTATGTTTTTCATTTTAAAGTGATTGGGGGCGGTTTTTAGCAGTTTTTTCATGTCGGCGGCGCATATTGAAGACGGAATGTTTCTTGGCTTACGTTTATAAGTGGCAACTATGTATTATTCAAAAAATGAGAACACCAGAGCATCAGGTCTGGTAGAAAGTGCAATACTATGTTATTTCAAGTTTATCGGGGGCGGTTTTCTATATGTTGGCGGCGCAATATAGACATCCAATATAGCCTAGCCCTCCTTTGGGAGTGGCAGCTATGTAACAGCGAAAAAATTAGAAAGCTAGGTCGTTTTGTTTGGGAGGAGTTCGAGGAACGGACGGACGGACGGACGGACGGACAAAGCGGTTGCAATAGCGATTTTTATCAAGATGGGAAACGCGCTGAAAAGAGACACAGACTACAAACATCTGTATCATCTAGTTGCCTAGACCAAAATTAGTATCTCCATCAACTTCAGAATAATAAGTAATCTTGACGAGTTCTGTCAATGCCAAATTCGACTTGGTTTGAACAATAAAAAATCAGTGCGGTAGAAGACTTTTCTAGTGCGGTACGTGGATGTGTGAATAATCTATTCCTCAAAAAAAACCTTTTTTCTTGTTTTGTTCAGGAAAATTCGAGGGAAAATTGTTATTTCTACTCACTTCTACATAATACTGTCACGTATTTCGCGTACGGGTTTGAATATAATTGAGACGATCGTTTCAAAACACACACTGTTTATCACTGCATACTACAATAGATACACGCCAACAATTATTTACTCAGAAATATCGCAGTGATTACTACTCGCTTATAATCCGCTCGCTATCACTTCGCATTCCAACTCATAACTGCTCGTGAGGCGACGATTGATGCCTTGTATAGGTCCGACTAATTCATCTCGATTGTTCCATGCATTCTCCAGCAGTTTCCATAGTGACCCGGCATATGGTTTCTGGACGACTCCCGAATAATCAGACACCTTCCGCGTGTTTCCCGTGTGTTCTTGTATGTGGCACCGCCGCCAAAATGGACAGACGTAGCTTGACCCACTGCTAAAGTCTCCATACAGTTGAACGGGAAAAAGCCTACACGTGCGCTCTGTAACACACCAGAACGCTCCGCACTTGTACACTGGTATCTAACGGGAGGAGTCTAGAAATATCGCATGTTATCCAGAATTACAGCTCGTAACAATACCTCATCTTCAAAGCGAAAATATGGCTGAAAGCTTGCAGCCGCGAGGGCTTGACAAATAAAATTGGAAAGTCTTTGAGGAATTCAAAACACTCTGGCGTGCAAAATTAACGCAACACCAAAATTTTTCCATAACTTCAGCGGTTTTTTTTCAAACCGTTCGTCTGATTTGAGAAATTTTCCTTCTAGGTAAAAGGTTGAATTCTCAAGAATAACAGTTCGTGAAAAATAATCGGAAAAAGTCAAGATTGGTATCCAGGGTGTGACATCGATGTTGTGTTTTTTCCCCAATTTTTGGAGCCTTGCATGGGGAATACCAGTCACAGTAAAAGATCACGATGCATGGCCAACTTTACCCTGGTCTTTTTTTAACATTTGTGTTTTTGTTTCATTACATTTTGTCATTTTTACAAGAAGATGAAATTTTTCTATTTTCACATCATGCTTTTTTCTCATTTTGAGGGTCAGTCACTATTCCGGGTGTGACATTGGTGTTGTGTTCTTTTCCCTAATTTTTGGAGCCCCACATGGAGAGCACCATCCACAGTGGAACATCACGATTCATGGCCAACTGTACCCTAATCTTTTCCCAACATTCTTGTTTTGGTTTATTTTCTTTTTGTCAATTTTTAAGGAAGTTACTTTTTTTTCACATAATGGTTTCTCTCATTTTGAGGGTTAGTCACTATTCAAGAGGAGGAATGTGTCCATTGCTCTTGTGATTATTGTCACAAGTTGCACCGGATGGTGCCTGCTCACAAAAATTTTCATCCCCTCAATTTCAGGCTACGTACCGGGGTGGCATCATTTAGTGTCGATCTTTTCGATATCTCAGAAGCCCCCTGTAGAGAGTACCGGCGAAGGTATAGAATGGCAATTCAAGGCAAATAAAAGAAAGGAGAATTAAGGAAGGCTAGATCTAGGTATGTACAGTTTGCCTTGAATTGCTATTTCATACCTTTGCCGGTACTCTCTACAGGGGGCTTCTAAGATATTGAAAAGATCGACACTTATGATGCCACGTCTGGTACATAGCCTAAAATTGAGGAGATGAAGATCTCTGTAAGCGGACACCATCCGATGCAACTTTGTGATGATAATAACAAGAACAATGAAGACATTCCTCCTCTTGAATAGTGACTAACCCTCAAAATGAGAAAAAGCATGATATGGAAAAAAAATAGTATCTTCCTTAAGAATTGGCGTAAGGGAATGGAACAAAAACAGGAATGTTATCGAAAGACCAGGGTACAGTTGGCCATGAATCGTGATCTTTGACTCTGGATGGTAGGGGAGGAGCGCCTAAGAGTACGCGTTCCCCAAGAGTACGCAGCCGAAGTTTAACGATGTTGCAGTCGGCTCAAAACAAAATGTTTGGTGTCAGCTGCGAGCTCCTTAAGATGAGGTTGAGAAATCAGAAAGTTTGCATCCTGTCGAATTTTGACGTAGAAATAGTGGCAATTTATTTGATTTTCATGGAATTTTTCTAACACTGGGAGTTTACGAAGCAAGTTATTTCATTTTGTAGGTGATAGGATGTGATAAATTCACTTCTGCATCATCAAGGTTGGTAATTAGGCTATGCAAAAATATATACAGAATACGCTTGAACGTTTCATGAACTTTTTGTTTTAAACAAAATACAGAACATGACGTGGAACCAAAGAGTACGCCCCCAAAGAGTACGCATGTGTATGATCAATCCCAAGGCCTTTTAAATCAGAGTGAGTTACGGAAATTGACATTTCCATTGCTTCCCCAATGTAAATGTCAATTTCTATAGCTTTCACTGACAAAGAAAGCCGTGAAATTGATAATACTTTTTTCTACCTGCGTACTCTTAAGATCACTTCCACTGATTCGGTTACCTGCTTCAACTCAATACTTAGGGTGAAGAATTTTTGTCTGTGACACTTGCCAATATTATTGTTTGTGTTTAGTTTTTTTCAAATGCTCATATTTTTGAATGTTCTCTTTGTTAAATTGTTCCCGTGCTGTATGATAGACGCGTACTCTTAGAACCACCACATGCGTACTCTTGGGCACATGTGTCTCCAAGAGTACGCATTTACAATTTTCCACTTAGCCCCATATATCTTTTTTTGTAAAAGCGATAGTCACGGTTTCTTTACATTAATTAGCAGTAGAATAGACAATGTTTGTCATGCAAAAAAATTGAATGATTTAGATTAAAACTAAATTTTGTATGGCAAGTGGAAAATTAAGTGCGTACTCTTAAGCGCCTCCCCTACTCTTCATGTGGGGATCCAAAGATAAGGGGAAAAACACAACACTAATGTCACACCCGGTATATAGCTATTATTAGTTTTCTTTCAATTATTTTTCACATATTGTTATTCTTGAGAGATCAACCTTTCACTCGAAAGAAAAATTTCTCAAACTGGACGGACGGTTTGAATAGAAACCGACTTCAAAGGTGTGGCAAAATTTTGACATTGCGTTAATTTTGCACATCAGTGTATTTGCGGATCATTCTAGTGATATGTACCTACTCAATTTTCAAATTATGAAAAAAACAGACTTTGTTTACATTCTGCCTCAACAATAATTCTGCATGGGCCAAAACGGAATTACCAGAATATTACTCTATACCAGAATTCTAAAAGTGAGGGTGGTAAGTCTGGCACCTGACTATAAATTCCACTGACGACGGAAGACTTCCTCACCATACCTATATCAAAAAGGGAGTTGGTGTATTTTTTTTCAAACATTTTGGATCTCTTGACAACCATACTGCTCTTAAAACAACTGGGAGTTCCAAGGTCATAGAATCCTGCCATAGTAACAACAATGCCACAACAATTAAGTGCCGCTTGTGATCTGATATTCTGTGCTATTGCATTATAAATAATAATAAGAAATAAATGTTTCTCTTCTTATCGGCTTTTTCTCGCCATAGGAGTTTGCCCGTTTATTTATCAAGTTTTAGAGATTTAGAAAAGTGCAGATTTTGGACAACACAACACCCAGACTTTTCACCAGGAATCGAAGCCGGGACTTCCGCTTCGCAGGCAGCCACTTGACCGCCTGCGCCACGGGGCCGTTTATATTTGACTGAACCAATTTGATACTCACAGTGACAATTCCTAGTTGAATTTTTGTTTCGTCCACAAAAATTAGTATGACCAATTATGAGATACTGCGACTATACATACAAAAATATGACCGACAACAGATTTGGACTAGACTCTTAGACTACTAAGACGGCGCTAAAGAAGTACTGCCCAGTGACTACACGGATACCCGCCCACCGCCAAAATAAAAATAGATTCTAATCCACAGCGACAGTAAGCATGTAGATCGGTGAACTTAATCAAAGCGTTATCCAAGTGCGAATAACGATTAACGTGTTTTAGTACTTTTAGTAGTACGAAGTAATAAACAGTGTGTGTTTGAACATCCGTCTCTCAATTTATAAAAGTACCCAGCGCAAATCCGTAGCATTTGATGTCAGAAGCAGTACAATTGAGAAGTACGACCTGCGACTACGGGAAGTTTGGAGAATTTTGTAACTGATTTGTGCATGATGCCGAAAACGAGAAGCATGTCGAAGACCTTTTGGCAAGCATCATTGCGATGATGCAGCAGCAAAAAATCTTCCAGAAGAACAAGAGAAAAAGCATCTAGAACAAAAAGATGGAGTGGAGAATCTCTTGGAAAAAGGAGAACGTTTCAAAAATTTTGAACATAAACCGCAGGATCTTTCACAAAAACAGATAGTGGAAACAGAAGGAGTCTGTCTTCTAGAAATTCTAGACAGATTTGATAGTGGCATTTCCGTTTGAAAGATGACAGCCAAAACTAATGAGCTGATTCGACACCAAAACAGTGTTATAGCATACTGGATTTTAAGTCAATCGGATCAACTTTGCGGCTGAATTCATAGTCAGACGCTGCCTAGCGACCACCTTGGCAAAATGGTCTCAATCATCTTGGGTGCCTCAGAATGGATATATCCTTCTTTATCTCTGAAATTATTCACAGCACGTTCACAATACTTTCCCTCTTCATTGGACGGTGGGTTGGCAAAGTGATAAAATGATACCTATGTAGATGGTACCTGGAAAACTGATAACGAAAGACAAATCATTACTCAAATTCATTGTTTGTTTTGTCTGGATTTTCCAGAGCTGGTACTCTGGTATCTATCATGGTTAAAGGGCGGCGCCACGAAGAAGGCGTTCGGGTCAAGGCGCAGTCGCAGTCCATGCCAATGCTCAATTCCGAGTCGGACTTTGGCGGGCCTGACGCGAATGCGATCAAGGCGTTCGAGTTGGAAATCCGCGCCATGAATCCCAACGAGATCGATCAGAACTTCGAGAAGCTTCTGGTAATTATTCTCTCGAGGAGTTTCTACCAAAAATCTTCCATCCACGACGGACCCGAAGTTTGCAGTCCTCTTCAATTTTCAATGACAAAGGAAGAATCCGTGCCGGCCGATTCAGCTTGCTCCGGTTCCTTCAATTTCCTTTCCGTTATTCATCCTCAATTGTTTCATCTCCTTCTTCACCCTCTCAATCCTCTTTCCTTCTGTCCCTTATTCTCACCAATCCCCATTGCTAAATGGCCTAATGTTGAACTCAGTGTTTTCACGCTTCTACTAAATATGTTGAACCTAGTCCCTGATCATGTCTTTCAAATAAGGTCCTCCAATATGTCTTTGTCAACCTTTTCCTTCCTGTATCTTTAGTTTTTCATCTTTTTGCCGTTTTTCTTTTGGTAATGTCTGGTCTTATGTAATACCGACTCTTTAATCCGTGATCCTATTATCCAATACAAAAACCGTTTAGTCTTTCGGATCCCCAGGAAAGAAGGGATTGAGAAAGTGCTCAATACTTCCAAATACCTGCAATCTTACGTTAGTTACCATAACTTTATAATCCATGTTAAGCTTCTCCAGCAAAATGATGTGCAGGAGCAGAAATAAAAATTGAAGCTGTACAAAATAATTCAAAAACTGACAAGTTTTTGCTAAGCCTCTTCTTCACTTTTTCAGCTGGTATTGCATTTGCCATCATAATTTTCCTCATCCATATTCCTCCATCTTGTTTCTGATTTCTCTATTTTTTTTTGCCTTCTCTTATCTCGTTTTGTATTTTTCCATCATGCCAACTTTTCTTTTTATTGTTTTATACAACGACTTCTTGCTTTTTTTATTTTGTAGAGCGACATGAACTTGAACAACGACAAGAAGAGGCCCCTGACAATGTTGCCGCTGGAGCAGAAGCGAAAGATGCTGATAATGAAGTGCCGAGGGTCGAGCCAGGACAAGGGACACAAGTTTGACAAGCCCCATGAGTATTACGCCTACCTGGATCAGTTCAGCAAACCCGAGTACATCTCCCTGCCGAGGCTCTTGAACTGCGTGGAGTCCCTGAGGATAGCTCTAACCAGCAACACGCTGAGTTGGGTGCAAGAATTCGGAGCCGAAGGACTGCAGAAAATATTCAAAGTCTTGGATTTGGGCTTGGAACAGTAATTTTTTTCCTCTACTGAATTTGTAACGGGGGAAAATAGAGAGCAGGTCTTCTTTATAACCAGCCGTTGTTGATGACCGCTGATGCTCGAAGAAGAGTGGTTCGTGGTTAGCTCGGGTTCAAATTCGCTTTTGGTACATGAACTGCTGTTAACTCAGTAAGTACCATCCGGGAGGATAGGACTCGTGCCCGGGTTCTGGATACTGAATCAAGTCAGAAAAATGTTGAGAGTCAATGACTCATAATAAATATGAGCTCAGATTGAAAAAAACAATCAAAAGAAAGCTGTTATTCACGCTCCACATTGTGATCCAGCATGATACTATTTTTTTTGTGGTTTAAATAGAAAGTTGGATTTTTTTTTAATATATCGATGGCCCCTAATAAGACTAGCGTAACTCGTGAGACACGGTTAGAACTGGCGTATCTCTGCGTTTACTGAATGAACTAGCGTATCTCTACGTTCACCAAATGAACTAGCGTATAGCCTGTGTAAATCAAATGGGAGGGACGCTAGTTCATTTGGTGAACGCAGAGTTACGCTAGTTCATTTGGTAAGCGCAGAGATACGCTGGTTCTAACCGTGTCTCACGAGTTACGCTAGTCTTATTAGGGGCCATCGATATGTAAGGATGTAAATATTTTTTTCCTCAGTTTTGTTTTCTTACAGCAACGACATAAAGATTCAGTGCGAGTGCCTGAGATGCATGGAAAAGTTCATGAACAACACCGAAGGCATCAAGTTGTTCTTCAAACAAGTGGAAGGGCATGAAGCCGTGGCCAACTGCTTGGACCACGAGAAACCGCAAGTCATGATTCAGGCGCTGAAGGTAAATTTATAATTTTGGTTCCCATGAGAAAATGCATTTTCCGGTTCAGTCAAATATCTCAAAGTGGAATGAACATAGGATTAGAAGATGAAAAATCGAATGAAGAACACTTGATCTTGAAGGAAAAAGTGAAATTGAATTGATACTTTCAGATATTGACAGCCCTGTGCTTCTTTTCCGACAACAACCCGAAGATTTTGGGCACCTACAGTATGCTTAGAGCCGTTACCAGAGTGGCAGAAACGAAAAACATTCCACGCTTCTTGCCTGTAGTCCTTGGAATCACCAAGACGAACAATGCCAATTTACAGGTATTTGCAGGAGTTGTCACATCCTGATTTCATGTACTTAACTCTTGGTTATAAGTTCTTACCGATATAAGCCCCTGTTGACCCAGGTAAGCGGCCATCTCGGCTCGGGTGGTAACGACAAGGAAGACAAATTAAATTTGTAGCGCCAGGGAAGGGTAAAAAGCTATGTTCTGTACATACCTTATGTGTTTTTGAAATTCAGAAATGAAATGATAAGAGAACTTATTTATGTGTTGATGCTGTTGAGAAATAAACGAGGTGCAGCCGACTTCTTCTCACCAGACGAAGCCCATATTGGCGCCTTTACCATTTTTGCCTCGAGCAGATGTCAATGTTCCACTGTAATTTTCCATATTCCTTGATGGTCCAGAAATCGATTGATGTACACCTTTCTTCATTTTCACGTTGGTGCCTCAACGTTTAAATCTAAAATGAGTTTTTGTTTTTGCAGAGCACGTGCTTCCAGTTCATCAGAGTACTACTATCGCAGACGGACGATTATGAAGTTCGAATGCAGTTGAGGGACGAGATCTTCGAGCATGGACTCTATGACAGTCTAGGTGAAGTTTTCTTCCATCTACTACTGTAACTTCAGTCATATTGCTCGTCTCCCGTGTTTTAAATTGCACTGGTGCATCACAAAAATCAATCTCAGTTGTTCAATTTCAATTGTCAGACCTAAAAACGCTCTTACGTCGGAACATTTTTAGGACGTCAAACTCCTTTACTAGGATAGCTTCCCACTGACCAAATTTCACGTCTTTCTCACTGACCACGTAGCCTGGAGAAAACTCGACTTTTGTCAGTTCAAAAACACACTTTTTTTCAATTTTACTCCAAAGACTCCATTGTAAGGGGCTGGAATACTTCCTTTGATTTTGACAACATTTTATTCCAATATTTCCAATCCGTGGCTCCAATCGCAAGTCATTTATGTATGGTAATCTGTTTTTTCGAACTGTCTTGTTCCATCTTATGTTGTGAAAAAATTTTCAGGTTCATGTTCTCCAAACAATGGTATCTGCAAATACCCATGAGCCAAATCCAATGTTGTGAAAAAATCACAACAATTCAGTCGTCGAAGTTCTCATTCAAAGCAGATATGGAATACGATACGTTGGCCGCTTGTTTATTCAACTTTTCATAATCAACTACTGGTCACCACCAGTTCTTTTTCTGACCAAAATCACATGGCTGGCATACTTGGTTTTTCGCTCCAGTCACCATTCCATTGTCTTTCCATTCTTTAACAATGTCAGCAATCGTCGCCGTCGCATCTGGTCTGTCGCACAACTTTGAACGCGATCAAGAGCTTAACACGGAAAGTAGAACATAGGCTTTTGAGGACTTTCATAATATTTTCCAGAGAAGAACATTCTCTGAATATTCTTTCACTGTTCAAGCAGAAAAACAGCGACGCAAGATCCTCAATCTTCTTCAATTAATTCCATATGGTTCCCGAGCCCGATGGGAAATGTAGTTCTAGTTTTTCTTATTTGCTCCTGCATTCTCTTCGAATGTTTCAATTTCAAGTGTGTGAAATTACTCGTAAGTAGAGATTTCACACTGGTAATTTTTATTTCTGCTTCGCAAGTGACGTCACATGAGCAATAGATATAAGTATGTCTAACACATGCGCATCGGCACACTGGTGTGAGGCTATCTTTTTTGAACACATTGTTAAGTGACTGTTTTTTTATTATTCAGAATCTTCAGTCATGGAAGAAATAAGCAATTTGGACAAGCAGCTTGCTGAAACGGCCATCGTTAACAAAGCCGAGCTTCTGCCCAGTCTCAATCCGAAGGAAATGAGACGTGCCGTTCTTCGAGAGCTCAAAAAGGCGCTGCCAGCGGTATGAAACTTCATGTATTCCCTAAGAATGCCACAAAAAATAATTATGGATTAGTTTGCTCGGTAGATTTGACACATTGTCATGATGCATCACACAGCCTGTTATACCTTGAACCAGGTGATCAACTTCAACAGTTTTCAGTGATGGTTGGCTTTGGAATTAAAAATAAAATGTTCATTAGCGTTAATGACTGGATTGGCGTGGGAATTGGCGGAGTATTCCCATGGCAAAGCTAGCTTTGCTTGGGAATTGAGTCGATTTCATGAATAGTCATAGCTTGAAATGGAATGATCGCCATTCATCGCAGAACCCAGCATTCCTTTTTTTCCCAAATTTATCAAACTGGCATGTGAAATGACATATTGAACACTTGATCTGTCACTTTTGACATCTGTTTATGTCGAATGACATTGGACAGGTATTCGGCAAAGTCTGACACGGAGTCTTGTCACTAGGGGCAAGGATTTACGGATTCACTAGGAGGCGTCGTAACTCCTCGACGGTAAGTACCGCTGAGTTCCAGTTTGAAGCACACTGGAGCACTGATAAAGCAGTGACGAACCAGCATAGTAGCTACATTTGTGCTTGATAAACGTCGCTAACTTTCGGATAGATCCACTAGGAGGCGCCGTAACTCCTCAATTGTAGGTGCCGCTGAGTTCCGGTTTGAAGCATAATGAAGCACTAGTGCAGCACTAATGAAGCACTAATGAAACACCAATGAACCAGCATGTCAGCTACATTTGTGCTTGATGATGTTGCCAACTTCCGGATAGATCCACTAGGAGGCGCCGTGACTTCATGACGGTAGGTGCCGCTGAATTCCAGTTTGAAATACAATGAAACACTGATGAAGCACTAACAAACCTGCATAGTAGCTACACTCGTGCCTAATGGACGTCGACAACTTCCGGATGGATTCACTAGGAGGCATCGTTACTCCTCGACGGTAGATGCCGCTTAGTTCCAGTTTGGAGCACAATGTAGCACTAATGAAGGACCAGCGAACCAACATGGTAGCTTCATTTGTGCTTCATTAACGTCGCCAACTGCCAGGTCACCTTTGAAAAAATCTGTACTTCATCAAGGGAAGGTGCCGCTGAGTTCTGGTATGAAGCACCAACGAAGCACTAACACATGAAGCAGAGCAATCCACACAGCAGCCCTCTTCAGGATAGTCGACCGGTATCCGAGTCCAAGACAACCACGTTATACATGGTGACCGGACAATTCTTCGCTGGACAATTTTTCGCCGAGAACTTTGGAGCTCTCATGAAGCCCAGTGTGATTGTGCTGTTCAAAGCCCTATCCCCCACTGAGTTTTTACGTGGAGTTTCAAGCCTAGCGAGCCCCCTTGTCTCTACAAGTATCGTTTGGGGTCTTGATGAACCCCCTTGGATTTCTCCAAATTTTCTGAAGAGTTGCTTCGCCCTTATGCCTTGACGGCTACCCGGAGCTCTATTAGGCCCCCCCGTTTTCATGTTCCATTTGTTGCCCTGCTGAGCCCCTTTTCCATCGTTTTAGTCTTCAAAGCCCTAGTTAGCTCTCGTGATAAGGCTTTATGTGTTGGTTGGAGTCCTATAGGGCCTCCTTTGTATCTCTTAGTGTAATTTGGAGCCCTAGTGAGCCCCGCCAGACCTTCTTGCGATTTTCAGAGCCCTATCCTCACTTGTGTTCTACATTAAAGCATTTCAAGCCTTGCTGAGCCCCCTTGTGTTTTCAATATCGTTGGGAGCCCTATTTCGCCCCCTTGTGTCATCAATCATCGTTTGCAGCCGAGATGACCCCCTTCTGATTTCTCGAAGATTCTGGAACCTTAGAAAGCTCTCTTGTGTTCCTTCTTGGGTTTCTCGGAGCCTTATGTGGCCACCTTGTGACTTCGTGTTTCATTTGTAGCCCTGCTGAGCCCCTTCTTCATTGCTTTAGTTCCCAAAGCTCTAGTTAGCTCCTGTGAGTCTTTATGTGTTAGTAGAAGTCCTACAGGGCCTTCTTTGTGTCTCTAAAAGTGTCATTTGAAGCCCTAGTGAGCCCCGCCAGGCCTTTGTTCAATTTTTAGAGGCCTCTGCTCTCTTGTGTCTACATTGAAGCATTTCAGGCCCTGTTAAGCCCCCTTGTATCTTCAAATAAATATCGTTTGGAGTCCTGATAAGCCGCCTTGTGCCGTCAGTTATCGTTGGTTCCCCTGGTGCCCCCTCCTGTTTTTTCGAGTTTCTGAAATTTTCGAATGCTCCTTTGTGTTTCCTTTCAGGTTTCTCAGAGCCTATGTGGCCCCCTGTGTCTCATGTTTCATTTGTAGCCCTGCTGACCCCTTTTGTACATTGTGTCAGTTTTAAAAGCTTTAGTTAGCTCCTGTGAGTCCTCATGTGTTGCTGAGAGTCCTACAGGATCCCCTTGTGTCTCTAAGTGCCTTGTGGAGCCCTATTGAGCTTCGCCGGGCCTTCTTGCCATTTTCAGAGCCCTGTCCTTCCTTGTGTTCTACATCAAAACATTTCAAGCTCTGCTGAGCCCCCTTGTGTCTTCAAATATCATTTGGAGCCCTATCGAGCCCTCCTGTGTCTTCAATTCTTGTTTGCAGCCCAGGTGGCCCCCTTCTATTTTCTCGAGTTTCTAGAATTTTCGAAAGGTGCCTTGTGCCCCTTCTCAGGTTTCTTGGAGCTCTATATGGCCCCCTGTGTTTTCATGTTCTATTTATAGCCCTGCTGAGCCTCTTTGTACATTGTGTCAGTTTTCAAAGCTCTAGGTAGCTTCTGTGAGTCTTCATGTGTTGGTTAAGGTCCTACAGGGTCCCTTTGTGTCTCCAAGTGTCATTTGGAGCACTAGTGAGCCCCGCCGAGCCTTCTTGCGATTTTCAGAGCCCTATATATCCTCCCTTGTGTTCTACATCAGAGCATTCCAAGCCTTGCTGAGCCCCCTTGTGTCTTTAATTGTCGTTGCAGCCCAGGTGACCCTGTTCTGTTTTCTCGCGTTTCTTGATTTTTTGAAGAGTCCCTTGTGCCCTTTCCCAGGTTTCTTGGAGCCCTATGTGGCCTCCTGTGTTTTCATTGTTTTACTTATAACCCTGCTGAGCCCCTTTGTACATTGTGTCAGTTTTCAAAGCTCTAGTTAGCTCCTGTGAGGCTTTATGAGTTTATGAAACTTTATGAAAAACGATAGAGTGGAACGTGAGATTCTCTTTCTGAAAATACGGTCAGTGCGTCGGTGAGGTTTGGCGGGAGTTCTCCACCGGTGGTAAGCGTGGGCGGTTTTCCCGTTGGCAAAAAGACAAATAGCTGCCAAAATGTGGGCTCCTGTTTGAATAATACAAAAACGTCACTCCGATCCCCGGTAATTGCGATCATGCTCATCTGGAGGCGAGCCGGGAGAACGGCCTAAGACGACCTCTACTCACGCAACATTCTGCTTGTCTCGAAGGCCAGGCCAGGCTGGGAGGAAAAAGAATTTTTCCTCTGTTCCAGCTCATAAAGAGTCGGAGTTTTTTATAGAAAGACTTGTTCTGGCACGAGCTCTTCTGCTCACACATTTCGAACGCAACAACATACTTGAGTGGTTCCAGTCTAAAGTACTCCGCATCATTGGGAACGCCCCATCGTTTATATCCAATAAGATCATTGTTGAATTGGAGGGGGCTGATGACAAGAGCAACACGCTGGTGTGTGGTTAAGTGTGTACTACTTTTCGGTATACAGAGTTGCCAACATACACTAGTGATAGATGACAGATACAATATTTCCAACAGTCATCCATCGTTACCTAAACGTAGCAACTGTCAAACAAAAAATTACGACTCAGTGCCAACTACCACCAAAGATCAAGTACCCATCCCAACATACTGGCGATCTACTGCGCAGACGAATGGCTGATGTCTGCCGAAGATTTGAGCGTTGTGCTTCTACCGATCTACCAAGAATCTATTTAATTAAGATTGCATGTAAAAAACAAACATCCACTTTTCCTACTCACTGCCAACGGAGATGTATGAACCACGGGAGCTTGCCACTGGGCATTCTCTTACATGATTTTTACCCACTCATACGAATTACTTATTATCAATAAGAAAGATTGTAGTTGTTTTGAGATTTCAAAAATATTTAAAAAAAAACTGTTTGTGCAGGTGCCTAGCGCCCCTCCACTTCCCGTCAACTGTGCCAATGCTTCTGCCAGCCAAGCCACGTACGCCAACCACTCCGCCGCCAATCAGTACACCAACGTTCAGTCAGTGCGCAAACCCAGCACGGATTTGGCCCCGGAGGCCTACACCAAACCCGGCGATCACGTAGCGTACAGCAACACTCAAGTTGGCGGGGCCACAGCTGTCGCTGGAAGGACCAGAATCGTGCAGTCTACCTCAGCCGGGTGCCAAGACGGACTGAACGTTGAAGTTGGCGGGGCTGTCGCTGTCTCTGGAGGAGGCGGGGCCACCGCTGTCGCTGGAGGGGCCAGAGTCGTGATGTCTGCCTCCACCAGTAACCTCGCCAGTTACTTGCGCGGAGTAAACATTGAAGCTGGCGGAGCCGTCGCTGTCGCTGGAGGCGGTGGCGCCACTGCTGTCGCTGGAGGGGTCAGCATCGTGCAGTCTACCTCAGCTGGGTACCAGAGAGAACTGAACATCCAAGTTGGCAGGGCCATCGCTGTCGCTGGAGGAGGCGGGGCCACCGCTGTCGCTGGAGGGACCAGAGTCGTGACGTCTACGTCTGTCTCCGCCAGCAACCTGCGCCTCGACCTGGGCGGACTGAACATCGAAATCAATAATAATAACAATAATAATAATAATAATAATAATACGTACATTCCTTATAAAGAAAATACCTCTTATAGCAGGGGTTACGACTCCGAACGTGATGGATATTTTTTGAACATCGGACAAAATGGTTCAGTAGTACAGGTCGGCAGGAACAATAAGAGACAAGAAGTTCACAGAGTTTGCGTCAAGTGCGCAAGAAAGGTGAGGATTTTATTCTGGGCGATGTTTTTTTCCAATGCTTGAGCCAAGTTGGATTGCAGATAGTTGATGGAAACAGTGGTTGCAAGGCGATGAATCAATTCTACCACAATCAGTGTTTCACGTGTCACCATTGCGCCGTCAATCTTCAAGGCAAGCCGTTTTTCGCTCTCAATGGAAGCATATACTGCGCAGAAGACTATTCGGTATGTACGGGAAAGCGGGGATGGTTTGGACGACGGGCTGGTCTGGACAGCTGAACGTTGCTAGCATAGCAGTTATTTATGATAATTATGACATACCTATATCACTTTGGTTAATAACCGAACCCACATCCCCACTTTTCGCTAATACATGTCCAATATGTCTGTTTAGTGTTGCAACGTCGCAGCATTGACAGGAGACAGGAGTCTTGAACACTTACTGAGAAACTCTTGGATAGAACAGAAAGAAAAAGAGCAGAAGGTAAATTTTGATTACGGTTTTTGAAACAGATTTTCCAAGAATCTTCCATGTTCTGTCATGAAAACTGTTCAATTCCAGGAAAAGGAAGCAGTCAAACGGCCGTCAGCTCCAGAGCCCGCAGCTGCATCTGCCGCCGCTTGTCCAATTTGCTTCGAGCCGTACTCGGAAGTGGCGGCTGCGGCCACGATTTGCGGTCACATCTTTTGCAAACATTGCATAACAAGGGTCTGCGAAACCAACAAGGAATGTCCGACGTGCAGAAAACCACTAACACTAGAGAAGATTCATCCCATTTTCTTCAATTAATATGCTTTGTGTAATTAATTCTTTCTGCCCAACACCATTTAGCAAAGCGTGCACCATATTTGCCTTACCTTCCCCTATGTTGATTTTGCTCATTTGATAATTTTAATTGTCTCGGAGTATTCTCCTCCGTAGACTTTGTGGCTAATATTATTGATAAATGTGAAACCAAGAGAAAGTAAACAATAATAGATGAAACAGTCATTATTTTCTTTCAACAACACTCAATGATTCCTCTTACAAGAAATATTTATTTCATAAGCAGCTACGTCACCACACGCCCGTAACGTCTTAGAATTACTGGTGTGGAACCATCCGTTTGGCGGAGCCCACAACAGTTTTCCGTTATCGTCTATAGACGAAAGGCTTCACGAGTAACAATCGACAGTGGGACTCGGTTTCGTCAAGGAGGAAGGACGTTTTCACAGGTCCCACGGAGAAACAGAGTTTTTCAAGACAGCTATCAGTAGAGTTGCGGGAAATTCAGAATAATCAGTTCAAAAATTAGGTCACGAACCTCACGAAAACCGACGCTTGCCGCTATGACGTATCAAACTTTGTTGAAAATTCCCATTTTTTTAAGGGGGGGAGGGAGGAAGGGAAGCATACGATCTAACAGTCACAACTAGCAATTGAAGTGAGAATTCTCAGTTCAGATGATAAAAGGAACGCAGCTTATGATAGGGAACTTAATTTGAGTTGCTTTGTTTTCCTATGCTTATATTAGAAAGTCCCAGTAATTCACAAAAGCAGTTTGATAACAAGACGGATGGAAACGGACAGGTGGATACAATGTACCAAAAAAACATCATTTTATAGGAAAATGCGCTTCATCTACCGAAAGTAGTTCTAATGTCAAGAAACAATTAGAATGTCAAAAAATTGCCGCTGCAAAACCATTATGTTGGTTATGTCAAGGAAGCAGAAGAAAATGATTCAAATAAAGATTGAGAATGAACAAAGTCTCCAAAACCACAGACCCTTCATTACGAAATAATCGATAATCGCCAATTCAATTTAGTGAACCTAATGTTTTGGTTCCCTCGAACTAGCGCGTATACGGGGCGTGTTCAAACGTTCTCCACCTTAAATTTGTACCTTGACTTGAGTATTTGTTTCGCGTACACCATCGGTTCGAAAGTTTTTGGAAAGGAGAAATTTGGTTTAACATTTCCGGTTATAGGCACTTTCGATCACGGGAATCTTTCTGAGCGTTGGGAGCAATTCACGGCGAAAACAGGTTTAAAGCCCCCACAAAGGCCAGCCATATCCAATCCCTTCCGAACGGGCAAAAGAGAACCATAGCCCAAAAAGAGCGTTAGCCTTTGAAAAGAGGCTCCACAAAAAGGGGGCCACCGCACACACCGGCCCACAAATCTTAGATTGCATTCGTGGTCGAAGTCACTCTTCTCTTTTCAGTGTCTAGAAGCCGGGCCTAACCCTAACATAACCTCTAACACTAACATAAATGTTGGATCTGATTTGACCACGAAAAGAACTTTGAACCGCGAGAACCAGTCAGAATTAAATGTCGGTCAAGGTGTGTAGAGTCAGGTGTTCGTCGGAGGGTTGGGGTGTTGGGACGTCTAAAATAATTAGGGGAAAGTTATCTTTTTGGGAATAGGTTGGATCTTTTAGATAATTTAGCCTGCTTGGTGATGGTAGGACTAGGTATAGGAGCGAGCCATTATCTAAACATTTTGAATTGTACATAGAGGTCAATAGATTGCTGTTATGTTAAAATTTTATACTGTGTCTTATTGTGTTCAAACTCGTAGTCAGACCTATCTCAACAATCTCGAGAGCTCTATAATCCAACAACAAGAAGAGAGGCACAACGGGATGTCGTCCTGATACTAGATGGTCATCGGCCAAGCGGTTCCAAATGCGGGAAAAGTGATTTAATTCAAATAAGTTGAATGAAATCGAAGTATAATGGGTTGCCTACCCATTCAGGGGTACAAGACGATAGATGGGGTCGTTTCACTTTTATTTTCAGAACGTATTGAATCGGTTTGACACTTTCTTTGGCTTTGGCTGTTCTCAAAAAAACACAAAACCAACCTAATGAATGAAGTTTATAGACAAACAATCATCCTCACCTAAATAATGATTCTCTCTTCTCACACATCTGTCGTTGTCGAATGCCCCAATGCCAGTTCCTTTCTCAGATGAAGACATGTAAATCGCCAAAAATATTTCTAATTTCATGACTATGGAGTCGTCGTGAACTTGAATCAAATGTGTTTAGCCGTTTCTGAAATATCTTCAAAAGACTGAAGTCGTTACGAAAAAAAAAAGTTTTCTGTATATCAGTAATCATTAGATATTGAATCGAAACTGGGTGTTTTTGATCGAAACAATGATAAATTACATTTAAAATGAAATTACAGTGACAAGCCCTCTCTAGGCCAACTAATTTTAGAAAAAACACAGTCAACTTCTTTTCTGATGAGCAGACGAAAATAAATTTTTTTTTGGTATCAAGTTTGGTCTTTTGAGGATATTTCAAAAACAGCTCAAGATATTCAATTCAAGCTTACGACGTCTTCATGATCATGAAATCAGAATTATTTATGGCGATTTACATGTCTTCACTTATTTTGGTTCTCGAGATACAAATGTTTAACTTTTTATTTTTATTTCACCCTGTATATGCCGCCGGCATGGTTCGTCTTGATGGCTTCAAGTTTCAACCAAAAGAGAGTGGATCAAACAACACCTCTACGAAGTGGCATTCCGCCATCATAAAACTCAAGGTCCATATCAGTCTTCAGCATCGAGCATCTGGACTATTTTTTATTTTCTTGTGTTTTGACGAAGAAGGAGATGACTGACGATGAAATGTGTTAGGACCTTTCTTGTAGACAATAAAATTTTCAACAATTTCTTTACAGTAACTTTTTCCCCAAGTGCTATTGTTCACGAGATATACGCGAAAAGCTGACCCTCAAGTTCTTCTCGAGGCCACAACGGCCGAAGCTCACACCGGATTCTTGAGGACTTTCAGTATGTTGAACCACATGCTTAGCTGAGCTAATATACAAAAATCCGGCTTGTTTTCATTTTTGTTCGCTGTTTGCGATTTACCTAAACAGCTAAAATTCCTGGACTATCTGTAAATAAAGCACAAACGCAAGTCTTTTCGAGTTTTTTCACAGATCTACAGTTTTTTTCGTACGTCAAAACATCGTAAGTGTCGACTGCCTGTTCGTTTTCACCATCCACGACGTAAATCAAGGCTTTTCCTGGCGTCTCTTCGAACTGGCCGACTTTCCCCACGTGCGGCTCACCTCCGTACACGGTTCTGGCAACGTAAAGGATCGTGGTGTCTTCCAAACCTCCGACAATCACGGTTTTGTTCTTCAAGACATCTTTGAAGTTGGTGCTGTTGGTCGCCTCCCATTTGAAGGTGTCTTTCTCTGGACTGCACAAAATCTGTTTGCAGGTGCAATTATTATACAGGTGAGTATCTTTCATTTGATATATTCATATTATTGGTCTAAGATTTACTGATGAGTGATGACTGATGATTGATGAATGCAAACTGAGAGTAGTTGCAAAGAAGCCTCACTTTGATTCCAACCCTTTGCTTTTTCACTCCATAATGCGGAATCCAAACTTGGTTTTCTCCCGGGTGGATTTCTACGACCAGTAAACCGGCGTCTTTCACCGCAGCTTGGCCAATATAAATATTTTCGCCGTCAGGTCTTTCTGCTCCAAGTAAGGCATCTTCAGGGATAATCCCGCTGTAATCTCTCCAGTAGTAATCTGATGGAAACAAAAGTATTCAAGGAGAAAACAAACATACAAAGAAAGGAGAAAAGTTCCAACAGCAACCAATAACAGCAGACTTTGGCTGACACTCCGCCAGATAAAATGGAAGCTTTATTTTTATACTCATATGAAGAGTGATCAAATAAATCTCTCCTCAAAGTAGACCCCGGTCTTCTTGGTGGCCAAGTTTTTCTGCCAGATTTTTAGGAATCATGGGCGACTTGAGGAGAAATTTATTTAATCACTCGTTATTTTTCCCTGAGTAAGCTGTTACCGGTTTGAAATTCGAAGAAATAGTTTGAAATTTCAACTTACTTGGCTCCAATTCTGTCTTTGCGAGCACAACACTGGATGCGCCAATCAAAAAGCAATAATTAATGAACAAGTTCCACATTCTGCGCTGATTTGCCTGCCGGATACCGACGCCACTACTTGTCGAGTGACTACAGTTAACGACTACCTTTGGTTTGACCGTGAGATTTTTTTCTTGGGTACTTGGCCTAATAATTGGGGATAACCTTGAACTCGTATACTTATGTATAAAACGTAAATAAATAAGAGTTACCAGTGAAAAATATTTTATTAAAGAAAATAGGTAGGTATCACACTGGAGAGTGGAAAGACCTGTTTATTCAAATATTTTTGAATATCCAAAGACCACGGTATAATGTTACGGTTTTTTTATTTACACATGGCACAAGGCAGTCATGATAAATTAACAAAATGAAAAGGTGGTAGGACTAGAAAGTAGATATTTCTTGGATATCTACGTGATGATGTGCTGACCCAATGACGTATTCACACAACATGATTGTGTTTTTCTCTTGCTTTTTCTCAATATTATCAAACAAGTCACAAGAATCATGTGATAATACCCAAAAGTGTCTAATTTCTACATGATTCTAGTAGGCTGCGATTCAGGCCGCGATCGGCCGATGGCCACACGAAACACAGCCCGCTTGAATCAAGTAGAAATTAGACAGCCCATCATTGCAAAAATATTTGTATTGAAATCGCAGTTGGGGCCCAGTAAATATATCAGGTCCCCGATAAGTTCAATTGTAACTTTTAATTGTATTTCCTTATATAATTTGATTCACAAAAAGTTGCATATTCACGTGGATTGTGATTAGCGAACGCCATCATGGAAAATGTTTGCACTTCCATAACCAGTCAGTTATACAAAAAAAGATAATCAGCGAATAGGCGTCGGATCAGGCTGATTGCAGATCAACTGCACTTTTTTCAGCTGAATGCTAGTCGATTAACAACAAAAAATTCCTGAAATCTGTAATAGACCAATCATCTTCTCACTATTGAGAGATAAACCAGCATTTCCATAGTCAGCTAAAAATTTGACGATCAAACAAACAAAATTCGCAAATCAACTGATCTAAACTGCTGGACAACGAAGTTGTCGGTATCGGAAAAATGGTTTGAATTTGGAGGCCAATATCTCCCGATTGCCAATTGCGATTCCCATTTTGTTTATTGCGTTAACTAGTTTCGTCTTTCCGTAGCCCATCCTATGAAAGTGAATGTTGAGAAACTCCATGTAAATTTTCTAGAGGGTGATACGTAAAATAGTGCAAAATTGCAACGACTTCATCGTACGCCCATTTAAAAAAAAATATTTTTTCGATGTTCTAATACAAAAATCATGGAGTGTGGTGTCTTCTCTCGGAATGGTTTTGGAATCACCCAGATTGGAAGTCGAACATTGAAGATATAAATTTTTATGTTGAATGTTGCAGATTTACGAAACTCAGGCATAGCACAAGCACAATCAGTATAACGTCCGGGGGGCTTTACTTCACTCAAAAACTAAAGTTTTACATCGTTACCATGTTCAGGGGCTCAAACTTGCAAATAGAACATGTTTCACATCTAAAATTTTGGTGAAATTCTGACGAAATTCAACGTACGAAGAACAGGCAGTGACAACCACTTGAAAAAATGCCCCCTGCTTGGCCCCACATCAAATATTCGAGTTATGTTGAGAATACAATTGTCCTGGACTGTTGTGTGAACAATCTTGCTCAATGTCAATATCCATTCATCAAAAGTGACCCAATCTCGCGTGCCAAGAAGGCAAATCTGTAACATTCAGCATAAAAATTGATATCTTCAATGTTGGACTTCCAATTTGGGTACATCCAAAATTGTTCCGAGATAATAAGCCACACTTCATGATTCTTGTGTTGAAATACATAAACAAATCTTTTTTGACCAATGGGGGCACGATGAGGTCGGTGAAATTTTGCAGCATTTCACATATCACCCTGTAGAAATGTTACATGAAGTTTTTGACCATTCATCTTCACATAATAGCTAACCGAAACATTAGGCTAGTCAACACAACAAACAAAATTGGAATCACATTTGACAATCGGAAGTTATTGATCTTTAAAGTCGAACCATTTTTCCGATACCGACAGCTTCGTTGTCCAACAGTTTATTATCCGTTTCACCCTTATTTGCCACACCGCAAGCTATAGAAAATTCCAGTTATGGCGGTATCTCTGAGACACACAGGCGGTTTCACTCAATTAAGGCTATGCAGCTCTGACATTGATGATTCTTCAAAAGCTGTCAAACCGACTTCTTACTAATATCACCACAATGATACAGGCAAAGTAGCACAGGTAAATTATAAGCTATTTATATGCATTTGATGCGGATCGTTTCATAGAATCTTGAAAACTCATTTGACCTGAGATCGTCAAAATTTGACAATAAATTATTGAAGTTTCGTTCGTCAGTATTGTAAACCTAACAAAACAATAGCATAGCTTGCTGTGTGGCAAATAAGGATGAAACGGATAATAGTATCAGGCATCTTTTTTTGTGGAACCAACCAACGGTCAGCTTCTGAACCAAAAATTCAAAAACAGCTTTTCGCTCTCCTATTTCGCAGAATCACAGATATCTCAGCTCAATGAATTGATCAACTGAACTTGAAGATAAAATAAAGTATATACAGGGTGTCCGTTTTTCGAGGCTAAGCATGAGTATCTCGCTTATTTTGAGAGATACAAAGTCGGTTGAATTAGAAAAAGTTGCGCATTTTCATGACGATCAATGATCCAAAAAGAAATTTGACGTATCGATTTTAGTTTTTGAGATATCGTGAGAAAACAGGAATTTGAATTTTTTTTTTTATTTTTTATTAAAAAAACGGTTGGCTTTTTCTAATCTAGACATTGTCGGGGCACTTTTTCAAGGGGAATTCAAATTTGTCAAAATCTTTTTTCTACCTTTCAAAACCACCGAGACACGACATCCAACTTTTTGCTCTAATGGGCGCCATATTGAATTTTGATATTTTTGAATACGGTATTCTTTTCTGTTCACAACGATGTGCCACATGTTACTGTTGAATAAATGTTTAACATTCACGTTTTTTTTTATTGTCGGTGCTGATTTTGTTTCCAAAGCACTCTTTGAAAAATAAAAAAATAGTTTTTTGCTCAAAAGCATGAATTCAACAGGGGCATATGACACATCGTTGTAACCAGAAAAAAATATTGTAATAAAAAATGTCAAAATCCAATATGGCGCCCATAAGAGAAAAAAAAGTTGAATGTCATATCTCGGTTGTTTTGAAAGCTAAAATGAAGATTTTGGCAACAATGAATTCCCCTTGGAAAAGTGCCTGCACAATGTCTTAATTAGAAAAGGCTACCTTCAACCGTTTTTCAAATAAAAAATAGAAACAAAAATTACAAATTTCTGTTTTTTCCCGATATCTCGGAAACTAAAACTGACAAGTTGAATATCTTTTTGGATAATTGATCGTCATGAAAATTCGCAACTTTTTTCTAATTTAACCGACTCTGTATCTCTAAAGATAAGCGAGATACCCATGCTTAGCCTCGAAAAACGGACACCCTGTATAGGTATATAGAGAATTCATAATTTATCATGCTATTTTTACGACTTGAATGGCCATATTTCGGAGATAATGTTGGGATCATCCAGGACCACTTTTGTGGTATTTTGGTTGAAAATTAGCACTTCGAAAGACTGGGCAGCCGGTTGGTCATCTCCACTGACAAAGTAGCACGTGGACTTGTCAGCGGCGAACGATCCGAGCTTGCCAATTCTCGTTTCGCCGTTGTGGAACACCCTGCACACGTAGAGGACGATGCCGTTTTCCACGCCGCCTATGACCGCGTGTTTGCCTATCAGATCCAGATGGAGCTGGGTGCTGTCGGATCTCATCCAGGACAATTTCCTTGCGCTCGTGCTGCACAAAATCTGCAAAAATCCAGAAAAATAATATTAAACCAGTCCATCTATTCACCTAGCAGTGTGTTCAACAGGAAGCGTCGTCGAGCTATTAACAGGATTACTAATGAATTCATAGTAGGCGAGCTCATCAAAACAGAGGGTTTTGAATTTTGAGATGAGTTCTAATTTTTTCACATCCAATAATCAGTCACTTAGATACCTATTGCAATATTTATTTATTTTATAAATAATTGATAATGTGGCGCTTTTCTTGTAGTGGGGTCGGTACGCTTTTGGATACTGCACTTCTGAGTAGAGTTATGAAACTTGGCACATAGTTTCTAGGGACCATAAGAAGAAATTTCACCCGATGTTCCAAAAAAAATTTCCGACGGAATCCGATATATAGGTCCCTTTTTCCAAAATGGCGTCCAAATTTTGAAAATTGGCGATTGGTCGTACAGTGGCGCGCAAAGTATCAATTACTAACATTTTGAACATAAAGAGTTGATTTAAGCCACCCCTGACTTGATCCGTTTGATATTTTGGCCATTTGGGACTTTTTTCCAAAATGGCAGCCAAACTTCGAAAGTTGAAATTTGGTCCTGTAGTGGCCTGCAAGGTATCAATTCTTGACATTTCGACCATGACAAGTTGATTAAAGCCTACCCCGACTCTACCCAACCTAAATTCTGGCCTCAATACCGAGCTCAATACTCAATTATTATAGTGCTGATTTAGAATTTTTTTTTATCTTGAGAAGGGTTGTGAAAAACCCGAGGGAAAACCACTTCTTGGACTTTATGTGTGTCCAACATGCAAGTAATCCGGAGAGCAGAATCACTACATTTTTCCGAAGAAATAAAAGGCTCCCCACCCTACTGGCAAAACCTATTTCACGCATGTATTAAACTGTAAAAACCATAAAAAATGTCGAAAGTACAAACATATAAACTGCAAGTTGTTTCAGAATTTGTATTTGTGCTAAAAGATAAGTCAGGTTACATATTACATTACCAGAAATAACAGTGATTGAGAGATCTGCGCTCTATCGCGTGTATTTGCTGTTTCTCAGTGGTGTTTGGAGGTTTGACTTCTCTCTGCCCCTCAGACCTCAGACTCCGGTTACTTTGCATCAGTGTAGAAGAAATGTTGCATGTTGATTAGGAATAAATTCTTGCAAGGTTTGATTTTCTGCATGAGAGAACGTCCCACTGATGTAGAGCATCTGAGTCGACTGTGCGCCGATATAAGATGCAACTTATTTGAGAATTTGCACGTTTGCGTTTGAGCGATTGTGCGAGACGCTCACCTACATTCTTCTTCACTGTTTTCTTCATCTATTACATTGGTGAAGAACAGAGCTCTCACCTATCTTGAATCCCTTTTCAATTCTAATTCCTGTAGGTGATCCAATGGGGTACTTGCCAATGAAACAGATTTGACTGGAAATACTTTCAATCATCAACAAGAGTAATAAATAGTATTTCCTGAAAATTTCCGAAAAATATATCCATTGGTTAAAAAGATTTTTTTTTCGATTTTTTTTTTCAAAAGGTTGGTAACAGTAGGGAAATTTTAGTGAAATGTTTTTGTCTGTATTTTTCGAATATTGTAAAGCCACTCTAACAGTTTTTTGAGTTTTCAACCCAATAGTGCTGTTTGTTTAGTTTTTAGTATATTTGTGACGTCACAAATATATTTTTAAAACAGGCACTGCGGCCGCAATTTTGGGAATTTAGGAAAAAGAAAAAATACGGGTACAATATTTTTGCCCATACTTTCGATTGAGCCAATAAAAAAAAATTGGGCAAGTACCCCATTGCTACATGTTGCATTATACTCGTTTTGTCACTTACCACCCTGCCACACCAAGGTTGGGAAAGAACTATGTACATAAGGCGCTAAAGCTGTAATGCTTTTCTCGAAGATATAATATTCGTTCTACCATAGATACTGGAAAATCTGATTGCAATTCAGGAACAGGTTTTAATTTTAATAATGAGGGACTTTACGGCTATAAATGCAAAACATCTAACACTGTACCTACATTATTTGCCAAAAATGTGTCACATGGGACAAACGAAGACCCATAGGAGAGATCTTTGTGCCTTGGAAACACTAGATAATAGTGTGTTGGTGTTGGTATTCAATAAGAGGTACATTGTGATTGTCTTCTGCTCAAATCTTTTCAAGTACAACTCGTATCGACGTATAAATCGGCAAAAACCGCTTATCTCGATCCGTTTCCGTACATATTCAAACAACTTGCACTTCGAAATTTCTTGCGGTTTTGATGCCACGAGATCTTAACTGACAATAGGACAGGACTATAAATGGGGATTGAGATCAAAATTTGAGTCAAGTCGAATCGGGAAGGGTATTAATTGACTCGCAATGGTCGGAATGTCCAGGAATAGATACCTTGTGTGCCCCTATACGACCACCTGCCGATTTCGGTTTGGCCGCCATTTTGGAAAGAAGGCCTCAATGGCCAAAATATCAGCCGAATCGAGTCAGAGGTGGCTTCAATCAACTCGTTTGTCACAGTTTTATACTAGCGTGAAATAGGTTTTGCCACTGGGGGGAGCCTATGTTTTACAATGGCGGAGCTTTTTATGGAAATAAAATTTATTCTGATTCTGATTCTGATTTCATTCTTTCGGAAAAATGTAGTGATTCTGCTCTCCGGATTACTCACATGTGACACACAAAAAGTCCAAGAAGTGGTTTTCCTTCGGGTTTTTCACAACCCTTTTCAAGATAAAAAAAAATCCTAAATCAGCACTATAATTGAGTATTGAGGCCAAAATTCAGGTTGGGTAGAGTCGGGGTAGGCTTTAATCGACTTGTCATGGTCGAAATGTCCAGAATTGATACCTTGCAGGCCACTACAGGACCAAATTCCAACTTTCGAAGTTTGGCTGCCATTTTGGAAAAAAGTCCCAAATGGCCAAAATATCAGACAGATCGAGTCAGGGGTGGCTTAAATCAACTCTTTATGTTCAAAATGTTAGGAATTGATACTTTGCGCGCCACTGTACGACCAATCGCCAATTTTCAAAATTTGGACGCCATTTTGGAAAAAGGGGCCTATATATCGGATTCCGTCGGAATTTTTTTTTGGAACATCGGGTGAAATTTCTTCTAATGGTCCCTGGAAACTATGTGCCAAGTTTCATAACTCTACTCAAAAGTGCAGTATCCAAGGGATTTTCGTCGCGTACCGACCCCACTATTGAGGAAACAGGACGAAATTAAACTTTTTATATCAGTCGTATAATACAACGTTTCGCTCTAATTAAGGGCTTCATCAGGCTAAAAATGAACCTACAGATTAACAGGTGTACTAGCCGTGTGGTCGTTTTTTATTACAAAAAAACCGATCAAGATAAATGATTGCACTGAGGGAAAAGATTTCGAATATTTATTATGGAAAACACAGACTCGTTTATTGTTAACAAATGCTTTATTCAAATACGGCTTAATAAATATTTATTTGCATCCACCAAGCGGATTGTTTTGATAGCGTTGAAATACCTTGTTTCCTGTTATTTAATATTTGGTTATAATTACAAAACATCAGTTCGATAATGTTTTATCAATAAGAAACGTGAATAATAATAAGCAATTCGATTATTGAGTGGTAACGATAGAATATTAGCTATGAATAATACGATCTAAATTAGTTTTTATAGGTAATTTTATGCATTATTGCTGGCTATAGATGATTCTGCCAAATCATCATAAAACATAATAAATTCATTATCAATAGCTAATAATTCGTTTAATAAATACAGGGTAATTCAAAGTGTCGGACCACCTTGAAGGTGCATAATATGCAGGTATAGTACAGTACTGGGAAGTTGTTTTAAAGATTCTAGGCTTTTTAATTTTGAAGTTATGGAGGTACAAGATTTGATTTTTCGATTTCTTCTATTTTCGTTGTTCCAAAAGATTTTAGCAAAGACTCCATTAGGTACATATAGTGAAATAATAGATTCAAAAAATCAACCTCTGAATCTGTATTGAATTTCTGTTTTCTATACAGGTTGAGTCATAAACTATTCTGTTTTCTATACAGGTTATAGTACATTACGTAACAAGAGTAGTAAGTAGCATATTACGCACGCAGGGAAAAGTTGCGCACGAGCGAGTGTAGCGAGCGAGTGCAGTACTCCCTGAGTGCGTAATTGCTTTACTACTCGTGTCATGTACAGTACTTTACCTACGACCCCAATCCAAAGCGGTATTGTAACTTTGTGAGGGGCCCAGAATAATTTTCAGAAATCCAAGGTAATAAAACAGTCCTACATCAACAATAACAGTGGATATTGACTTAAAAGCTATAATTAACGTGAAATGTAGCCAGTGGTATTGTAAACGGCAAAAATTATAGGTAAAAAAGCCACGTATTTCATGAAATACCTACAATTTAAGTTCTCCCCTGATTCAAAATTCAAATGAAATCCCGCCGAATGCAGATTGTGTTGATTGGTCGGTGCGAAGTGTGCCTTGACACTCTTGACAGGAGGAGCACGCACCTCATAGCAGTGTCAGCGGCCGTCATCCGTGTTCATAATATTAATATCCGTGTTCATAGGATACTGGGTTTTGCTAAATTTAGAGCAAGTAGAGCAAGTTAGAGCGAGTTGATTACTTTAATTGTATTTAAATAAGAATAATAGTATTATGTATCGCATATTATACACTTTTGAAAACTAAAACTACAGTAAATCGGAGAAGGGGGAGGTACTTTGATTGGTGTTTGCGGCCATCAGATTAATCCAATGTCAAAGACGGATAGCATTTTCAAACTTTGGTGTCTGCTGGCTCGGTGGTTGTCTGTTGTACAACGCTTTTCGTCGAGACCTGAAAGAAAAGCACCCACAAATCGATTCTTGAAAATTGAGTGTTCACTTACTGTGCCACCTAAAGCGAGGCCTGAGGTGTATTTAGAAGCGTACCTACCTATAGCTATTCAATTATTTGTTCGGCGTGGTGATATAGTTGGATTACAACACTGGGACATGAATACTGGACAGCAATAAATAATATTATTTGAAAATTATCGAACTTAGGTAGGCAGGCAGCAGAGTACCTGTCATCAGACATTTGGTGCTTGTTGTAACTGTCTAATTTTTACACCTACTTGATCCCAAGTTGTTGTTGACTGCGGGCAGTCCTTGCATTGATATTTTGAATCTTTTTCAATAAATCTCGCAAAATTATTGTGATCAGGTAAAAACTAAGCCCTACCAATGCGAGTTAAAATTTAATCAAGAAATTCTCAAATCCCTCACTTGGAAAAAAAATCTGGACGATTTTGTTGTTGATACATCTCACTTCTATGGCCATGCCTTCGCTACGAATATATACAGCTAGTCTCGCCTATGCTTTCGGTGTGAAAGGTGCTACCGGGGCACGCGTCAGATTCCCGTGAAATGCTCCCATTTTTGAATGTGAATTCTTTGAGAATGTCTTTCGATAAAAATTCCCCCAACATCAGAAACATAAATTCCCTAACTGTGCGATTTACTTTACCATTACCGCACGCTGTGCGATTTACTTTACAGAATACGTCACGATGTGCGTAAGGGCTCACTTACTTAGGTTCCGAGTTGTGCGGTATACGGCACTTACGGTAGTGGTCGTAGGTAAAGTCATAAACTACAAAAATTCAGTTTTCCTAAGAAACCAGAAGCAAAGAATTTTATAAAATTGAATTGTGTTTTATTGTGCTCTACATAGGATATGGGACTGTTTGCAGGCACTTTTGGAAAAAAGTAATTTCCAAGATTCATGACTCACCCTTTATACAAAAGAGAAATTCATCACAGATTCAGAGGTTGATTTCTGGCACTCATTGTTTTTCCATAAACAGTTCACCAAAATCTTTTGAGACAACGAAAATAGAAGCGATCGAAGAACCAACTTTTGTTCCTCCGCAACTTTAAAACTGGAAGACATTAGAATCTTTTCAACAACTTTTCAGCACTCTACTACACCTCTACATTACGCACTTTCAAGATGGTCCGACATTTTTGAGTCACCCTGTATAAATAAATTTGCTTTTCTTCAACGAGATACTGGACAATGAATGCCATGGGATGATACGACACAAATGACACCATGCACGAATAATGGCGCCGGGTGGAAATCTCTCACCCCACCAACGCATTACATTGGCAATAATAAATAATAATATCCGAAGATACTCTAGTGATTAAATTCATTGAGGGTGACTTGGCGATTGTTTATGAATAATGCACCAGTTATTATTGGGGAATAAATGGTGCCAAAGTGAAGTGAACACAGGTATATTGTTGGTTAAGAACAGGTGATTGTCCGCCAATATGTATTTGTTTATAGTGATCAAACCGGCTCAATCACAAACAAAATGTGCAATTTGGATGTGATAAATCATTTTGTGGGAAAGTTTGACTAATATTTGATACGGAATAATGTATTCATTGAATCTTATGAACTCTTATGAACAACTGGCATAATAAGCCCCTTGGTTATAATGAATAAGTGATTTTAAAATAATTATTTGATGTAAACGACATATGGTGACATATACTTCGTTGTAGTATTTGTTATTAAATTGGTACGAAATAAGTATTTATTACCTATAAATGAAACTTTTCTCTCAGTGTGACTGGTCTTCTCAAAAATGTGAAGTGGTGTTAAGCAAAAATAGTTGAAATTCGATTAGGCAAAAAAAGAACAAACTACGTTATGTCATTTGGTATATAATAGGTATGTGCAGGTTAAAACCATTTTCGTTGGAGACTTCGATTCGGGAATAGGCTACAAGCCCGTATAATTGGCGGAGGAGCCGTTCGAGGCTTGTCGAATTCATAATCATAAGCGAAGTTGATGAACGAACTTTTTTTAGATTCCTTCCAATTCGACGAAGCTTGGAAAATGGGTGGGATACCTACATATTATTCATTGTTAAATGTTGTTGCTGACCGTTAGTTGGTTGACCGATTGTCTTAAAGTGGAACAGGTATCTACCTTGAGATGGGACTAGATTAGCAAAAAACAAACTCAATATTCCGGCGGGAGAAGACGAATTGTGCACACAAGAAAACTAACTTTCCAGATTTTTTCGTTTATCTACGCCTGAAATTCGTCGATTCAGTAGTGGAGATATCGTTTAGCGTCATTGGTGATAACTCAGTACGGCCCTGTCCAAATTTGAAAAAAAATCTCAAGATGGCTTTAGATTTTGTGTCTCCTTTATACTTGAGGATAAGAAATCCAACAGAATTGACTGCGAAGAGATAGCGCCATTACTTTCAAAGATACAAGGTGAAACACAAATTTTGACCTAGTAAAGCTGAATCAGATGATACCTGTATAGCTAGGTATTTTATTTCTAAAACACCTTGTATGGTGAACCGTTTGAAATCAGCATTCACTACACTAGTCCATAATGGCCGAGCTTGAAAGCAAATTAAAAATTTAATTTTTCCAAAGATAACGTAGGAATAACAAAAAATAGGTACCTTGAGACCAAATCTTGATTTTTTCACTCCAAAGTAAGGAACCGAGACTTCGGTTGCGCCACCAGGGCGAATTTCCACAACGATTATGCCGCCCTGCTCGCCACCTTCTTTGATGTACGCTTGTCCGACGTAAATATTGCCACCACTCGAGCTTTGACCACCAGTTATAGCATCTCTCGGTATTTGACCTGTGTAATCTCTCCAGTAGTAATCTAAAATATTATAAAAATGAAAAATACAAACAACACAACTTAATAGCTATTTATAAATTTAGGTACCTAAGTCTAGGCCATGGGCGTGAGTCAAAGCGAAAATTGCGATAAAAATGAATCTCAACATGTTTAGGTAATGTGGTCGGCTGTTGAAGAGAAACTGGCTTGGGTACATCCAAGTCACAGGCTATACTACTAATTACAATTTTTCATGGTGCGTGCGATTATTTGGTGCTTAGGTATTTCTCGGTTTCTCGATAGTCCGCTGGGATTCCCTGTGTTGTGATAGATAATGCCGTTAGAAAATAACCAATGCTTTGAAAGCAGTTTATTCTGAATGGGTGCCACATTTCTATTTTTCACGCATTTTTGTGACGTCGACGCGTCGGCTGGTTTGAGAAATGTTTGGGCTAGCCGCAGGCTTGGTATTTCCTCTTAGCCACCAGGGCCGTCCCTAGACATTTGGCCGCCCTCGTGCAAAAACTGTTAGGTCGCCCCCTCCTCCCATTTTTTCAATGTCAAATTTTGTGTTTAGCTTTTTAATAAAAAAATTCAAATTGTTCAGGGGCGGCCGCGGAGGTCAAATATAAAAAGCGAAAAAAAAAAGAAAAAACGCCTCCTGAATCTGGCCGCCTTTGTGCCATGCACGAGTTGCACGCCCGCTCAAGACGGCCCTGCAGGCCAATATTCTAAAATGATGTGAGAAACTCACACGGGTGAGATGCAACCAACTCGTGTTACAAAATCACATGCAAGTCTGAAACACGTTGTAATTTACCAAGGTCACGGGGCACCACTCTGTAGTGTATCCTGGTCACGGCACCACTTCTGTGGTATATCCTCCTCACGGCCCCAATTCTGTAATATATCCTGGTCACGATGCCATTTCTGTAGTAGGTATAACCCCGTTTTCGATGTTCGGCTGTGATCGTCGTTGTTCCTTCCCTTCCCAACGTTGTTTACCTTTTACTTACGTTGTGTGAGTCTTTACTCGATATGAGAATGTGTAGTTGGGGATGAGGTTGGATTCTTGAATGAAACTTGAATAAAAAGCAAGCAAAATGAATGTTTATTGAAAATCGATTTGCAAAGTTTTAAATGAATTTGTTTCTTTTCTTAAAACACCTCACAACAAGAAATTGACAGTGATTAATGACACAACATGAATGAAAAACAATAAAACACAAACAGATGAAACAAGAAAAAATCATCACAAATTAAACTGCTTGACAATTGAACTGCAACACCTAAAAATTAGGTGCGTTTTCAAATTGAGATAGCTCAAAAAATATCTGACAGATTCCAGAAACTCAGGCATGTGAGGAAAGATCATTTCTTTGACTATCGAATGCTGGTATTGATGATGAGTTTGATTGCACAATTTGTCATATACAGGGTGCCAACGGAGAGCGTGCAGATATGGGCAATCTTGCACCTTGTGCAACTTTCGAAAAAAAAGTCCGAGATTTTTTCTATTGCGTGCTTTTGAAAGGTTGAATCATTATGCCGAAACGGTTTTGAAATTTTGACCCTAACTTTTTTTTTCAAGAAATTGTGCTCAATTTTTTGAAATATGCACTTTCTGATTAAGAAAAAGAAATAGAGACATTGTTTGTTTTAAAACGGCGTCCATATTGAATTTACTCACGAAGATTTTCATTTGAGCCTCCACATCCCCTGGAAACTACCCCTTTTGGGACACCGTCTCACAACAAGATATACAATGCTTCATTTAAAAGGCCTAAGAAAAGTACCCATCAATAATTGGATTGAAATAAGTATACTAGGATGACCCCACACGTACAGCTCCCTAAAAACCACCCTTTGACTTCAAGGGACAGGGTTGGTATGATAAGACATGCAATAGATGGAAATTCCAAAAAACGTCTTTTTCAACTGTTCCACTGAAAAAGTGATGCTACACGATGACCCTTTACGAGGTCATCCCAACAGTAGCTAACCTCTCGAAAAAAGAACTACCCTTTAAAAAACCAGTACTTCCGCAATACCTCATTTGTTAGGATTTTTCAAAAATCTGTCGCAATAGTTTGCCGCTACGATGATTTCATTCACATATCTACCCGAAACTACCCCTTCAACTACCCCTCCAATATCGCATAGCCTCTACCTTGATGCGTTATTTACGAGTTGAAAGAACTTTTGCCTACTAACCGTTTCATTGAAATTATGGTGTTTTCTACGATGATAGTACAAAACCTTTCCTGAAACTACCCCTAGAAATTGCCCCTTTAGTAAAAGGTATGCAAACCTCATTTGGAAGCCAGAGAAGGTGCGATTGAATAAGTTCAAAATGATTTCGCGATGACCTTACACGCATCAAGGTAAAGGGTATGCGATATTGGAGGGGTAGTTGAAGGGGTAGTTTCGGGTAGATATGTGAATGAAATCATCGTAGCGGCAAACTATTGCGACAGATTTTGGAAAAATTCCAACAAATGAGGTATTGCAGAAGTATGTACTGGTTTTTTGAAAGGTAGTTCTTTTTCCGAGAGGGTAGCTACTGTTGGGATGACCTACGCAGAGGGTCATCGTGTAGCATCACTTTTTTAGTGGAACAGTTGAAAAAGACGTTTTTTGGAATTTTCATGTACATATTGCATGTCTTATCATACCAACCCTGTCCCTTGAAGTCAAGGGATGGTTTTTAGGAAGCTGTACGTGTGGGGTCATCGCAGTATCCTTATTTCAATCCAATTATTGACGAGTAATCACTTTATGCCTTTTGAATGAAGCATTGCATATCTTGTTGTGAGACGGTGTCCCAAAAGGGGTAGTTTCTAGGGGATGTGGAGGCTCAAATGAAAACCTTCGTAAGCAAATTCAATATGGACGCCGTTTGAAAACAAACAATTTCTCTCTTTCTTTTTTTCAATCAGAAAGTGCATATGTCAGAAAATTGAGCACAAGTTTTAAAAATAAAAAGTTAGGGTCAAAATTCCAAAACCGTTTCGGCATAATGATTCAACCTTCCAAAAGCAGGCGGTAGAAAAAATCTCGGATTTGTTTTTTGAAAGTTGTACAAGGTGAAAGATTGCCCATATCTGCATGCTCTCCGTTGGCACCCTGTATATGACAAATTCTGCAATCAAACTTATCATCAATACCAGCACTCGATAGTCAAAGAAATGATCTTTCCTCACATGCCTGAATTACTGGAATCCGTCAGATATTTTTTGAGCTACTTCAATTTGAAAACGCACCTAATTTTTAGGTGTTGCAGTTCAATTGTCAAGCAGTAAGTTAGACAGTGCAAGAATTTACAAAAATAAAACGAACACAAAATCAGATTAGCAAAACAAAACAAGAAATCATGAAACATGTGAAACTGTCAATTTGATCGCAAAGAAAAAGTGACGTATTCGCTCACAGGCACACATGGTAAGAACACGTCAAAGAAACCCATGCGTATTGCCTGGTTGATTGCTGAAGAATCTCTTCCCAAATGATCTGAACAATAGTCAAGTGTGATTGAGTCATGATGAAATGACAAAGAAGTCACTCCAGTAATGCATTGGTCAAGTCAGCGTGAAGCGGTGCTTGAACCTCTTTGAAACGTTTGCTTCGTTTACAAGTTATTCACGTAACAACATAAGGAAACTTTACTCTCAGCAATTAATTTCACACTTCACAAACAAAAGAAGTCAAACTGATAGAAAGTAAACAATTGAAGAAACGATCGGTGAACAAGTACATAAATCAGCAAGAAACAAACGATAAGTAATGGTGTAGGTGAATAAACAAGAAACAAATAAGAGATAAATAGGTAGATGAATAAACAAGAAACAGGTGAGAGATGAATAAGTAGTGAAGTTGAAGTTAGTCATACTTTCAGTAAGCAATTGGAAGGAAGGAAGGAAAGGAAGTATCCATAACGCATTCGCCCGAAATTCCCCAGGAGTTACCCATCACAAACCCCACAGATACATACATACATACATACATACATACAAAACAGAACAAAGGTTAGTAAACAGTAATCACATACAGTAAATAACAGTAAATACAAGAAAATCGACTCAAGCTAACCTGTGGCCCTCTCTTCATCGTTTCACATAATTCTCCCCAAATAAGAGAATATTAGTAGACTCAACAAGGCAGATTCATACAAGCAGGTGGAACCCCCCCCCCAGGACACGGAGAAGCGTGCAAGTCTTTTTTTCCTTGCTGTACTTTCATGTATAACCCGACAATGAACAACAAAATGTGAATGAATCATGAAAAGTACTGTTCTCTACTTAGCGGCTGATTTTGGCGTAACAGAGTTTCTTTTTGTCATCTTACTGTTTGTGACGTAAGTTGTAGAAAAAAACAATATTTATGAAACCTCGAAATACGTGCGACAGCGCAGTTCGAAGGTTACGTCATAAGTGCGCCTAATTCACACCTACTAGATTACGGCCTGTGCCATCAAAATTGAGATCATTTTGGACTAGATAAATTACACCAAATTCAAAGCAGTGCGAAGCACCTTGATTTCAAACGGGGAAAAACTGCGGGTTATGCAAGCTCGTTGAAAACAAAGAGAACAAAGAATTTTGTGTTGGGTTCAATAATTTTGCGGACAAAATAGGTATCGAAATGCATGATTTGGTGAGTGGGTGGGAGCCAAAATTACGATACAATAATCAAAGGAAAACTAACCTTAAATACGTGAAAACGACGCACTCCGGAGCACCTCAAATCACGTGTTCCTCACCACAGCTGATTCTCTTCTCTCTGTCTGCCCGCGGCTGCCGCTCGCCGGGCTCGCCTAGCGCAGCGCCATCTCCCTTCTCCCATCGGCAACGCTACGAACGTCAACGACCGTACCTACTTCAGGTACCAGCGTACAAACAAAACAAAGGGGGAATACCACAACGTATTCTTGAAGCGTGAAAAAAAAAGGCCGACTCGGTTCCTTCTGCACTTCTTCGTTTCCCGTAACGTGTTTCGAACTCTCACCCGAAGCTACCGCCCGCCATGACACTTCACACCGTATAATAGGGCATTTTCCTGGCCATACTGCACATGTGCGAGGTGCAAGTAATGGCGGGATATTGAAAAAAACCGGACAAACTAATGCATCTACGCAGATTTGCCACAAACAAAATTTCTGCACAGATGGAATATTATAGCATATTTCTTCATCTCAAAAATAGACTAGACTTGAAAATCTACCATGTTATATTACATTTCAGGTGCATTAAAGTAGGATTCGAAGGTTTTTCTACGGTTTTTTCAAGAAGCCCGCCTGAATTTAAGCACATGTCCCTGAAATGATTGCTCAGGACAAACCCCTTCTACCCTAATAGCGTTTTTGAGTCACTAGAACCGAACCAGTTCAGTTCTAAAATCAGGGGATTTGATTGGTTTCCGAAAATCCCTGGCCAATCAGCGATAGCGATTTTCGAGCTGAACTAGCTCGGTTCGAATGTCTCAAGAACGCTATAAAGTAGGCGAGAACCGATCTCACATGGTTTCAGGCAACTCTTGTTACATCAGTGTACTGCGGATTGCATAAAACTCCCAGGGACTTTCTTTCACAGTTTCAAGAATAGCGGCCCCGATTGGAATTCACATTGAAAGTGAACATATTAGCGAAGGTAAGCAAAGCGATATTTTAGTGTAATAGTTTATTTGACGTGAATCCAGTAGAACGCAGTGGTAAATAGTGTGTGTCAAAAAACGCAGGAAATTTGTGAAATTGGTACCGGAAGCGGCATAACTGAGAGTGATTCGGCAAGCGACTACAGGGAGTTCGAAAAATTCTATAATTAATATGTAAACGCCCGAGACGAGAAGCATGTCGAGGACAGGAGTCAAAAGCAAATACACTTTAGCTAGCATGATGCAAATTATGCAACAACAGAAAAATCTTCTGGAGGAACGGGAGAAAAAACGCCTAGAAGAGAATAGAGAACAGGAGAAAAGAAGCGTTTTGGGGAGAAAGAGTTCAGAGCCTTCTAGGAGGCCAAGAAATGAATTCGCAAAGTTTCCTATATGAACAGCAAGATCTCCTACAAGGACAAAGTATACAAGACAGTAAAAAATTGTAAACTATCTCATCAGTATGGCTCCATTTCAAAACTTTTTCCAATTAACCAACACTCCAGCCCCAAAGAGATCTATCTATTTTAATAAATCTACTGAGTTTCGAATTAAAAAGTGCACAATAGTTTTCAATCAAACAGGAATGACGTTTCCTTCAACACTTCCACTAACTGTAACATCGGGATTATATAACAGAACTTCGTAAGAGAGCGACGGCACTTCAGAATCACCGCTGACAAAATAGCAGGTGGCATTGGGTGGATTGAAAGTTCCGATCTTCCCAATTTTGATTTCGCCGTTGTTGAATACCCTGCCCACTTGTAGTGGAATTCCATTTTCGACGCCGCCTGTGACTGCAGTTTTTCCCGTCAGGTCCAGACCCAGCTGGGTGGAGTTCGACCGCATCCACGAGAACTGCTTTTGACTTGTGCCGCACAAAACCTGTTAGAAAAAAATTATTCGGTTAGAGAATTTTTTCTGTTTTCGATTGATTTCAATTTAATAACTTTTTTCGAGTTTTGTTTTTTTTATTGTTGTTATTTGAACTGCATGTTTATTCCGTGATTTTGGATGTTTTTCAGAGTGATTTGTTGTTATTTCATTTATTTTCTTTTGTAATCTTAGAAGCTTCATCAATGATTTTTTTGATTAACAAGAAACTAACCTTAACGCCAGCCCTGGATTTCTTGACTCCGTAGTAAGGAACCGAGACTTCAGTTTGATTTGCGTGAATTTGGACGACGATTATGCCGCCGTCTGGGATGTACGCTTGTCCAACGTAAATGTTATCGCCGTTCAAGTCTTGACCTCCAATCACTGCGTCTTTTGGAATATCGCCGGTGTAATCTTTCCAGTAATAATCTACGAGGAACGATTTCTTTAATCAAATTTTGTTTTTATATGTACCTCAACCTAGGTAAGTGTATAAGTAATAATTTCTTCAAGAATAACAAAAATAACAAATGAAAATAGCGGGGAGACCAAATTTTATGTTAGGTAATGTAAAGAAATTACCCAAATCCACGCTATATACGGCAGTGATGGCAGAAATTGCAATAATAGTAAAAGTAAGTTGCGCCATGGTCAATGTCACTGGAACTACTGGTCAAGAACTGGCTCTGAATATCGGTTTGAATGCGCTTTATAGTGGTACGTCATTTTACCGACTTGTTTCTCTACGCCTCCTCGATGGAATTCCCTGAGTTTTGTTCGAGTTTGTACTCTGTTTCTTTATTTTATTCAGCTGTGATTCTTGGGATGTCTTCAGTTTTCTTCGAGCTGCATGCTGTTGTCCTCGTGATACGATTTTTTAATTCAATCAAAATCCATAAGTTCAATGCCCGGTTTCATTAGATAATGAAACGGATGATTCATTCTCGAACAAGTCTGATTTTCGTACTACATTTTTACTCATGAATTTGTTGTCAAATTCGTCCGCGACACTTGTTTTTAAGTTCGGTTCAAAAAAGAACTAGACCAATCTGATTCAGCAAGGAATTCACAGTACCTTGCATTTTATAGGCTCTAGCGAGGGCTCCAGTATATACCACACTTCATAACTCAGGGCCTTTTTCTCAAGTATACACAGGATGGTCTGAAGATATGTCCATCATTTTTATTGCTTCTTCGGTTTTCATAGAATTTGTGCCAGAATTTTTGACTACCTACCACATAAGTACATAGTACACTGATAGAACTGGATGTGTATTCACGTCCAAGGTACATAAAATTATCAATTACATATTGTTACGAGAAGCGAGCCTCGCGTGCATTTTAGAGCACACGTGATCCTTCTAGACTGTTTGCATAAGATCGCAATGTTAATAAGTGCGTGAATCTTTTTGCATTCGAGAGCATACGCGATGGTTTGGCTATTTAAATCACACCTGGGGTTATGAGAAATAAAGAAACACTGTGCTAAAAACGTATAAAATTTAGTCTTCTTGTTCTTCTTATCCTATTTTATATCTCTACTATTTCTTCGTAAGTTAGAACCTCGTAGGTGTCACTCGAATGTTCGTTTTCGCCGTCCACGATGTACATGATGGCCAAGCCTGGTGTGAACTGGCCGACTTTTCCCACGTGCGGTTCACCGTCGTATTCAGTCCTGGCAACATAAATGACCGTTGCGTCTTCCAGACCTCCGATCACCGGAGTTTTGTCTTTCATGTCTTTCACGAAGTTGGTGCTGTTGGTTCCTTCCCAGCTGAAGGCGTGTTTTTCCGGACTGCACAAGATCTGTAAGTGAATTACACTCATGATTAGGTATTCAGAGGTGTATAAATTCACTGATAAGGATATCCAGGTACCTTTACTCCGAGCTTTTGCTTCTTCACGCCAAAATGTGGAATGTAGACTTGCTTTTCTCCGGGATGGATCTCGACCACCAGGAGACCGGTGTCTTTCAGCACAGCCTGTCCAATGTAGATGTTTTTCCCATTGGGTCTCTGCGCTCCGACTATGGCATCTTTGGGAATTTTTCCGGTGTAGTCTCTCCAGTAGTAATCTGGCAAACAAAATAAGGCGTAAAAATTGGAAGAAAAAAATGTGTGTGAGTGCTTTTGTGTTTGGATTGTTTAGAAGAGGAAACTACCCCAGTAGCAAGCAATATTCACCTAATATGTTCCAAATATTGCCGGAATATTACAATGTTGGCTAAATATTACGTATATTGGATCAATATTTGTCTCATATTTGCAAACAAATATTCATTTCTGGATGTACATCAAATATCTTTACAATATATGAAAACTAATGAGCAATTCACAATGTGCATTAAATATTCGTCTCATATGTGGAAACAAATGTGCATTTTTAAATGTGCATTGAATATTCGTCTGATATTTGGAAACAAATGTGCATTTCTAAATGTGAATTGAACATTCAGCTGATATATATGGAAATAGGCCATCAGTTCATAATATGCAATGGACATTAATATGTCATTTGCGAAAAGAAATGTACAACTTCCAATGCTCATTAAATGTTTGTCTCAAGTCGTACGAAAAAAAAATGGAGTTTTGAACCTACAACTAACAGACATTCATCATGTGCAAAAATATTTGTGTCGAGATTTTGTGTTTAATGTACCTAATCCTATTTTTCATGTTGACTACTGAACAAAGCTGATGATAATTATTGTCTCCAGGCCAAGGTCATTTAATGTACCATCGCGTGCAAAAAAATCTAGTACAGAGAGTGAAGTGGAGTGTACCGATTTCGGCCGGCTGTCACAGTGACATCAAGCCAAAATCAGTACACTCCACTTCACTCTCTGTACTAGATTTTTTTGCACGCGATGGTACCTACCTACATGACTGCCATCCATAGTTGCCAGCTAACTTTCGTAGACGAGCTGAGGAAAATAAATGTAAATCTATGTATATTGTACCAATTTGAATCCCATCTGGAAAATATGTTTATTAGGGCGAAAATAGAATTTAATTTAATTTATGGTAGTTAAGATAGAGATTTGAAATCCGCGCGGGAAATGTAGCCAACGTCAAATCGCAAATTACCAAATCATGCTGTTGTAAGTATAATCCAGATCAACGGGTGATGAGACATGGAGTTGGCGTTAATCAAAATCACCGAGCTATATCCTAACATTTCCAGTCAAGTAAAGCTGAGAATGGGCTGAAGTGCTGATTTTACGTGCAAAAACGTTTGCGTTTAGTTGCGTATTCGCTGCTAGGTTGGCAGAGCTGGCTGTCAAGAGAGCGTCAGTGAGAATTATGTCAATTTTTGGCAGTGTTTCGCGGCTTTTTGCTTCCAGTGGGAAACGGTCTTGTGGTCTGGTCTTTTACTCTTCTGAAGCAGAAACTTCCAGAGTGCAGAGACGCTATTTCTTAATTAGTTCGTTTAATTTTTGTCACAGGTAACTTGGTAAGTCGAATACATTTATTATTACACATTGCATTTAATGGTTATGTGTTGTGTTCTGCTATTCATGCCCCCTCACCCTCAGGGAGGGATTAGGGGGCGACTTTTATGAAGTGATACTCATTATTAGATGTTTCATTTTTATGTACTGGTCGCCTGCAGCTGCCCTATTAAATTGGAATTATTCTGTTCCTTAAGTCTGCTTATTTATACTTATAGGTTACGGATGCAAATTCCCAATCAGTATGCCTAAAACAAGAAATACAGCTTAAATGGGTGCTAAGTCAACAGTTTATTTTTCGCATCATTCTCCTGGCGGTAAGTTTTCTGCATTCGTATTTACAAACCTCATTATGAATAAAATACTGTATATTATGTTTCAGAACGCAGAAGAATGAAGGCTGTAATGCAATTTCTGTTTTGAAATTATATTTTTTGTTGCATTTTTTACTTCATTTATTTTGTTACTATTTTTTACAGTTCTAATAAAAAATATGAATATATTTCATGCAATATAACTGAAATATCCTTGTCAAATATTTATGAATATTCATTTTGAATATTCAGCTTTGAACCTGTTTCAAACAATTATTAATATTCGATTTAAATATCCACCAGATGTAATGCAACTAATATGGTATAGATATTTAAATTGAATATTTATAAATATTCACTTCGAATATTCCCCCTATATAAATAAATCTGTCGTTTTAATATTATATGAATATTTTTGTCGAATATGTCTCTAATATTTCTTTGCTACTGGGGTAATTCTTTCATCATTTCCAAAAATTCCAATTAAGTCAAATCTTGCTATAGACAAGACACGTGACAAAATGGTCGATTCAATTGATAATTCATCGTGCCGAAGAATAGGCACATCTGGATGGAAAGACATAAAAACTGCATCCCATTAGAACACCGCTCTAGAAGATACCTGTGTAGCCCTTAGCGCTAGCTGGAATTTATTTACTTGGAGCTTCGTTCCAAGCTGGTATTTCTCCACCCTGGTATGGAACAGTCGGTTGAGTTCGAACTTTCCCTCTGCAGTCCCGACGCTGGTGTCCCGGATTTGCACAGCCGAAGCAACGGGGTCTTCTTCCAGCTCTTGGCTCGCCTCAGAATTTGTTTCTAAACAAAGCGCCGAAAAGTTTCTCAAGCATTCCCTTAACGGACTTTCCGGGAGAATGTGGTGCTCCGGATTCGTCAAAGTTCACCTCCTTTAAATTCCTCAAGGCTTGCTAGACACGATGCATCTTTGGCCGCCTCAAGGTTGATTGCCTGGCTGAGTGCGTGGCTGATGTTGACTAAATTGCTAATCAAGACCATCTGATGGAGATCTTGATATTGTTACGAAGCTCGCGACCATCCCGGCACTTTCCAGATAAATCTAGATTCCCGCGTTGCATTTGGGAAGCATCGAGAGACTGCAGCAGTAGGTCACAACACGTCGAGACTGCTGGTGGAGGTGTCGTAGAAGGTACGCGTATATTCTCGACGCAGATGCCAGAAAAATCCTTGTGTTATGAAAACTCCAACGATCAAACAGGAAGCATCCAGAACCTTCGATGCCACTATAAGAGAGGACCTTGACCTGGCATCGGAGAGAGTTGGAATCAAGAGATCGTGACGATTATGTCACAAGGGACATTGTGAATTTCTTAGCGATTATTAATAGTGTGCGTTATTTAGTTGTATCGGTAGTAGTGAATAAAGTGCAATTTGTTTACAAGTAAATCAACGCGTTTAATTTTGGAACAGGTGAACCCGAATACCGTAACAATATCTTAGTCCGCCCATGAAAGTTTCTCTTGCGATGTCGGCCAAAACATCCGCTTGATGCGCTGGATAGGATGTTGGCTTCGAATGACTGCAGGAAACACATTTTCTTGTGTCCTGGGCTTTCAGCTGGATGTGATAAATTTGCCGATCGTGGTTGTGCCCAAATCGAAACTCGGTCAGTACCGTGGTCAGCTTGGAAAAGTTAATTATTTTCGCTTCCCGGGATTTTCTGGAGCAGCTCCAACGCTAAGCCTCTGAGAGTAGGACTGATGCTGTAACTTTGCTTTATCCATTGGTTTCGGCAGTGGCGTAAAACTGCCCCTTATATGTTGTGCATGGGCTTCTTCTATCAAAGTTTGGCAGCTCCACAATGAACACCTGCCAAACCAAACTTCAAACTTTGAACTTCAAACTTCTTCATTTCTGTTTCACAGAATGTTTACAGACGTCAACAGTAATAAATATTTAAACATTATAAAAACAGTACTAACAACACACCAACATATGCTTACATTGCTTCACAGGCATTTGAGGAATTCCTCCATATTTGCAGGCACAAAAGGCAGAAAATGTACAACAGAGATGTATCTATTTGACACGTAGCGTAGGTGCATCAATGACAAAAATTGAAAAATTCCTCAATTGAGTGGAAAGCATTTCTCCTCAGAAGATCGTGCACGTAGCGCTTGAATTCACTCATAGGTAAAGCCGCAATACTGGGAGGCAAACAATTTAAAAACTTTGGGCCAAAATAATTGATGCCAGTGCGAGCCCCATCATATATTCGGTGATAATCTACTTTGATCTTATTTTTGCCCCTAGTACTGTAGTGATGATCATCTTTGTGGGTATTATAATTATTCACTAAGATTCTCCTTCAAACACACAAGGTCCTGGCAGATATACATAGAGTGATGGCAACGTCATGACACCCAACCGAGCAATACCCCCCCTGACGTCGTCCCTGTACCTACCTCGCACCAGATCACCCTCCTCTACAGACCAAAGATTCTGCCGGCATGAGGCAAATGACCCCAGCTTATCAGAGCATAGGCCATTAATGACTCAAACAGGGCACGGTAGGCGGCTATTAGGACAGACTGAGGCACAATCTTCACTAATTTTCGGATAACAAAAATACTTTTTGACAGTAATTGGAAAGATTGTCAAAATGACACTGCCAGATCAGAGTAGGATTGAGGTGAACACCCAAAAATTTGAAATTAGTCGGGTTATCGAAACCCTCCAATGGTCCATGTCTGAAAAACATTTTCACTGTTTTTTTTTTATTTAAAGAGAGACTAGTTGACACAAACCAGTCCTCTGCCCTCCTCTGTAAAGCATCAAGCTCGCCGCTCAACATTCCCTGAGATAAACCGACCCTCATCATTGTAGCATCATCCGCAAAAAGAACTGAACTTCCTCCCTGCAGAACAGTTTGTAGGTCGTTTATATAGATTGAAAAAAGAATGGGTCCAAGTATCGACCCCTGAGGCACTCCACTCGTTATGTTTCTGTCCGATGAATCTCTCGACCCCACCGAAACGTACTGTTTTCTGTTTGTTAAATACGAGTACACAAGCCTACAGCTCGTTTGGCTAAAATTATACAGTTGAAGTTTTCTGATGAGCTCTCCGTGACTTACGCAATCAAATGCTTTTTGCAAGTCACAGGAAACTGCCCCAACGTATAACCCTTTGTCCATACTGTCACTTATGATCCTTATCGGTTCATTAATTGCTGATGATGTGTTTTTGTTGTTACGAAAACCGAATTGTACAGAGTAGAAGATATTATTTTTCTGAAAGTGTGTAACGATTTGGCTTTTAAGAACATTTTCAAAAATTTTCGACAAAGTGGGCAAGAGTGAAATGAGCCTGAAGTTGTTCGGATCATCACCTGGACCCCTTGGACCAGGACGACCTTGGATACCTTGAGAATATCTGGGTACACACCAGCAGACAAACACTGATTAATCAACTTAGTAACAGGAACAATAATTGAGTTCCTTATGTTCTTCATCAAGGTAACATCCATCTCATAAGGATCGCGTGAATGTTCATTTTTTAGTTCATCAATCCTCCCCCGGACTTCAACATAACTGACTTCTCTGAATTTAAACTTTGGGAATGTTTTCCCAGCAAAATATAAGTTTGTCTTTGGCTCATTTAGTAGTGGCAAACCTAAATTGTAGGTTGTTAAAAAGGCACTTTTAGGACACTAAATCCGAGTTTTGCTAATTTCAGACAAATTAGACTTCATGTGGAAGCCTATTTCTTTCAATATAGTTGATATTTCAAAGTTCCGTGCATATGACCAAAAAAAAAACCGGAAGCCAATTAGCCTAGAATCCTGTCCCTGCGTCAAGACTAGATCTCAAGCCGTTGAAAAGTGGAAATTGAGACGTTATCTTCACCTTGTTTAGGTAAATAAAAGCTGTACTTTACGCAACAGCCTAAAATGGGCCGTAACGACCTAAAATAGGCAATGTAGACCAAATACATTTCCAAATTAATTGAAGTGAATAAATAATAGTTGAAATCAATTTACTCCCGCACAGTTCGAATGGAACAAATCAAAAAATGGAAAAGCCTATTTTAGGCCGTTAAAAAGGTCTTTTTAGGACAGTAAATCCGATTTTGCCAGTTTCAGGCATTTAGGCAAAAACACAGGGGTGTCAAAAGCAATGTTTTTTCAACACTAATATTTATTTCAAGGTTTCATGTACATGCCTAAAACAGAAACAAAAAGGCATTTTGCCTACAATCCGGTCTCTAGTAATCAGTATAACAAGCGTACTTTGACATTTCTAGCATTTTCCGGTATTCACTTCGCACGGAGCCAAGCCCACATCGTACGTCCTCGTTTGGAAAGTTCTAATAGAGTTCCGAAAACAATCTCACTTTTTCCCTCAAGGCTCTCAGTTCAGGTGTGAACCAACTTTTGAATTTTTCCCTCACCTCCGACCGTGCCCTGACAGTTTGAATCTTAAGAGGAAAAGCTATTTCGATGTTGTCTCTCAGAACAGAGGCAAACTTGGTGAAACGATTGTTTATATCCACGCCAGAGTCATTTACAAAGTTCCAATTGACCCCGCTGATGTTATGGAAGAAAGTGTTCCTACCAATTGCGGTAAATCTACGAGTTTTTTGTCTCTGTTCCTCAAGACCACACCGCACCCCCTCTAACGTCAGCAGCGTTGCCCTATGGTCCGACAAGCCCGGGTTCACCACCTCCACACCCATCAAAGTTGACCAGAACATTATCCAAACAGTTGTTAAATCTAGTGTTCTCATTGACAACTATTCTTAAACCAAAAGAATGAACCAAGTCGGCAAAGTCATTACAACGCGCATCACCACTACCAAACCTTATGTTAAAGTCACCGTTTATAACAATTTTCTTGTTCGAGTTTACGATTATATTGAAAAGGACATTGAAAATCTCAATAAATCTCCCAAAGTCTCCCAAAGGAGTTCGGTATACCGCCACAACGATCGTATTTGATTGGGTCTTGTTGTCGATTGCCTTCGTGTTGTTTTCAAGGTGTATGGCAGAGACAAGCTGAGACGGGCAAGCAAGCCTAGCAATCCGTCCGATTTCCACCTCATTGTGCATCTCTATTGCACGCAATGAATGCGTGATATAACTATCTCTCTTACACACCTTGTGAACCGTTCCGCAGATGGCGCTTCAATCACTGCATTGACAGCATTTAATTTGACCCTGCAATTTGACATTGACAGACGCAACACAGACAGAAACGTCAGATTTTTCCGTTTCTGTTGAAAGTTTCCGTTGTGGTTTATCTAAGTTATCTCTTATATTTGCCTTTTATAAGCGTAGCGAACTGTGTGAATTATCAAATTATCAAGGGAATGGCACTCCGTGTGGCCCTGTGTCATTTGTGGCTGTTCCGGAGGTTCCGAAGATGTTCCACTTCAACAGCCTTGAGATGTAAGTACCTACTTATCCGCTGTCCCAAAAATGAAAGTAAATTTTACAAAATATTTGTCTTACAGATTCAAGTTATGGGAACAAAAGTTATGGGAGTGAAATATGCTGGGGAATCTCTTCACAATTATCGGATTCGTAGTCGTCATTTCACCCCGGAAAGCTAATGAAATCCATCGACGTATACTCTAAACCGCAATGCAGTACCAAAACTTGTGTGATGAAATGGTGGCTGTTTCGTCTGGTGTACCGGTGATGGCTGATACCTCTGCTGGAATGGTGGAGGCTAGTAGTTCTTCTGCTTCTGTCTAATTATTCAAATTTTAATCTAATATTCCATCATTTTTGCAGATGTAGTGTTTCGTGCGCCAACATCAAAACCACAGAGATCAAGACCCATTTTCCGAGGAATTGAAAATCTGTCGAAGACGGAGGCCACGCCTCGGAAACAAAAATAATAATATGAAAATGGTCCTCGCCAAAGAAGAAGGTCCTTGTCAGTTGAATGGCAGCGATGCATGCTCTATCTACCCCCTTGACCAGCTACCGGTTCCTGGCTATCACTTTCACACACCCCAAATTATTTGTGGAATTTTAGGTGCACTACAAGATTTTCTAGTGTTAGTTTTTAATATCGGTGTACGAAACTATGAAATTCGCGCCTATTTCATCTACTTACGACTAAAGACAAAAACCTAATATGATTTGATTTTTTTTAATTGTAATTCTCATTGTTTTCAAAACAATTGAGGCCAAGCGAAGGAAGGCTCCCAAGTTCGCTCATGAATAATTTTTATGTTTTTTTTTTTGTTTTTTCTTATGTTTACAATTGATTTTTTCAATTGATTTATATTGTAACAATTCCATCTACTTACGACTGAAGACAAAAATCGAATATGATTTGATTTTTTTTTTATAATTGTAGTTTTCAAAACACTTGAGGCCAAGCGAAGGAAGGTTCCCAAGTTCGCTCATGAATAATTTTGAGTTTTTTCTTATGTTCAAAATTGATGTTTTGATTGATTTATCTTTGTAATAAACTCATCCACTTATGACTGAAGACAAAAACAATATGATTTGATTTTTTTAATGTAATTGTAATAGTTTTCAAAACAATTAACTGTGAATTTCATAAAAATGGATTATTTATTTATTGTATTGGTTGATCCATAGAGTGCAAGCCTCATAGACTATGAAAGTATGTTTACGGCGAGCCACGAGTGATGATCAACCTATGCAATAAATAAAACATCCATTTTTGTGAGACTCAATTTAGAAGCATTAAAATCCACTGGTTTCAAATTTGCCGCCTTTCCGACTTTGCATTTTCTTAGCGCAAACGCGACGCCCCCTACATTTCGGTTGACAAGTGTAGTCGCCCAGTTCGTTATTGCGGATTGAAAGTCACCACTAACTTGCCCGTCTCAGCTTGTCTCTGTGTATGGTTACCTCGAAAGCCGCATGATACTGTTCGAACTTTGTTCGGATCTTCTCGCAATTAACCTCCGGAAAATGACAACTCAAAAATTCAGTCAAGTCATCCACAGTCGCTTCCGGTGTTAACCTCGAAACAAACAGGAAAGCTCTTCTCGGAACAGTTCTTAGGTTTGAATTACTTCCGCTATCCAGTGAAAAACTTCCTGTTATGGTTGTTTGTTTTTGTTTATTGATTTTCTTTGGTCCAGTGCTTCGCCTGACGGCAACCGACCAGTCCGTGTCGGGCCTGTTTTGAGCTGGCGGGCTCAACTCATCTGTTCCAGACTTCTTCCTTCCTTCTCTGTCCAGATTTGTTTTTGTTTTCGCAGCGTCTGGTTTCTTGTTTTGATTCTTCTTGTCAGGCTTATCAGTCATGACACTCGTGGCTATAGAAGGATCGTTTCTGTTACCATTCATGACTTCTTGTGCTACTTGCTAATCTATAGCTTGCCGTCTTCAATAAAGCAATATGCTCATGCAGCAATTTTTTTTCATCCATCAACTTTCCAATGAGAATGTCCTTTTGTTTCAGCAGGTATTTAGTGACACGGCCATCAAGCTTACTCGTATCAACCCCTGCTTCCTCCAGGGCGTCGACGAAGTCCTCATCCTCCTCCGCTAACCGCGTCTCCGTACTGTCGCAGCACAAAACTGTGCGCTCGTCAATATATTTCATGTCGTTGTACGTTTTTGCACAGGCAATATGAAAGCAACTTTTACACTTTATGCACTTTAATCCGCGTTTCTTGATTATCGCCTACATACCCAATTCAACCAATCAGAACAACCGATCGAGACCCACGTGACTCGGCTTAAGCTTTCGATCAATGCACACTAGATAATAGCACCGGATTGAAATATTTTTGGAGCCACAAATAATATGTAATTGAAACGACTGTATTTATACTTGTTTGGATTGAAATTTCAGTACTGGTGCGTTTCAAGGGTCTTCCACTCACTAAAATACAATTTTACAACCTTCCCGACTTCATTCCAGCATTGTTTCCAGCAACGAGGCCCCTTCCTTGATACGCGATGTCTACAGCTGTTAGTAACATTTAGTTTCCAGCTCTACCAGTCTACAGCCCTTGTGAAACTACTGTGTTGTGAACTACCACTCATGGCAAAATAATTATCATTTAGCCAAGCAGAATTAGCTTGATCGAGTAGTAAGCTTTACAAGTGTATTCATTTATGTATTAGAAAAAAGAAAAAAACAAACATTCTCTTGAAATCAATTTTTTTTCAACAAGGCATGCTTTGAAATTGACAGTTCTACTATACAATGATACATTGGATCTACTATTTTTACTAGTAGTCTATTTGTGCGATAATCTGCTAAATTCAACTCGTGCTTTGTGTTTTATTCAAGTTAAATGTTTTAAATTCCTCAAAAAAAAACTATAAATCACTCGAAAAGTATACCCGATATTATCTTGGACAAAATCTCTCGACTTTGTCTCGGGATTTTAGTCAGATAATATCGGGTCTACTTTTCCCTCGTAATTGACAGTTGTTTTCGGGTTAAAACGATTCAACTGAAAAAACACTAAGCACTTGTGAAATTACTATTGATTATCCTTGACTTCTTGCATCGCTTGCAGGAGAGCTCCCTTAGAGAGTGACTATCTCAAAGCTACCGCCACAAGACGTAATTATTCTTCTTGAGCTCCCAGAGCTTTTCCTAGAACACTTTTTTTTGTCCATCTGGGAGCTTTTTGAATTCGTCTTTTGTTCCTGCATCATCGCCATCATGTTCGCCAAAGCGTTTTTGAACACTGGCTCCGACATGCTCGTTGTCTCCAGCATTTGCAAATCAATTCCAGAACTTTCCAAACTCCCTGTAGTCGCAGGCCAATTTATTATTCTCAATTATACCGCTTCTGACACCAATGTTCTGAATTTTGCGTTGGGTATTTTTATACTGAAAGACGAACATTCGAACACACACTGTCTGTCAGAGTAGTCGGCATACCAAAGGGACCTGTGGGCGGAGCCTTACTGCACGAACTTATTAGTTCATCTAGGGGTGCACCCAGATTTGCAGTGGGGATTTTGGTCCGCCTGTGAGCTGGTAATGTACCACCACTCCAGCTGACGGTGTTGCTTCCCCTATTTCAACACGTGGACTCGTGCAAAACGATTTTTGTTTGTATGTTTAGCCCCGCCCACAGGTCCCTGTGGTGTGCCGTCAACTCTACTCCGTACTACTAAATACACGTCCATTAAATATTGCACTTAGATAACGCTTTATTATTTAACTTGGCCAATGTACTCGTTGGTGTCGCTGTGTAATATTCAAATCTGTCTCATCCGGGTGACCCCGCGCTTACTGGTGTCGTGTTTTCGAAAACACTTCACCAATGCCCGGGCAGTTCAGTTTATTTCGTGTATATTCTGGTAAGCTCAGGAAAGTTTGCACCTTGACCAAATGTGCAGATGTGTCTCACTCACGCAGTTGGATTTTCAGCTTTCTCACACCTCCTGCACCTGCACGGCCTCGAATATAAAAATATTTGACGTTTCTGTGTTTATTCTCGAATGTAGTGGAATCGCACGAGAGTCTGGCAGCCCGTAACAGTTTTGATCAAGTCAAGAAACATTATTTTTCTCAGACTGTTACTGATGTGATGAGAAATCACAGAATATTTTTGCTGAAAGGAAAACGAGGGCACACTTCACAGAAAAAGATGCCTTCCTAGCAAATCAGCCATACTCCTAATTTTTTTTTAACAATAGAAATTCTTGGTACTGTCGCGGTCAAAACGACTTGAACAGTAAGGAAGACTGAGGTTGGGAATATGGCAAGCACGTTAGGTGAGTACCTATATGGGAATGTAATGTGGGTCGGCTTATGTTACACATCTAGAAAGCGAAATTGGCGCACTTCCTCCAAAGGCACGTTTTCAAAATGCAATGTAATAACAACTGACCCCGGTGACAACCAGTCCCGGTCTCTCCTACATTGACAATGATTCTCCTTTTTTTTTTCAAATTTTGTCTGCACTGATTTTTTTTTCAGAGACGACATATAAAATCTTTATAGGCACCCACCCGTGCGTCAACTTATCATACGACTGTTCCTTTGGCTATGATAAACATGACGATATGCTAGGCAAAAACTTGACAGCATAATATCAGTGAACTACCGGTTATCAAAAAAAAAAACTCAGATTCCTCTCAAATCACCATCATAAAATAATTCGAATGATACAACACTTACTTGGTTCCAATGCCGATGTTATACCGAGTACGAAACCAAATGCACCCATCACAAGGTAACTGTACAGGTTTAACATTCTGCCAATGTCTGGGTGACACTGACTGCTACTTAGGTACTACTACCACTTGTTGACTGACCACCGTTGAAAAACAAAACGATCATATCATTGGTTCAATCATATGTGACGTCATTTTCTTGATTTAGCTTTATTTTAAGAAAAACCTTGAACTCACAAATTGAGTGGATAAATAAACATGTAATCGAATATAGGCCGACCAACTGAAGGAACCCGTTTCTGTGAGGCATTAGGTAAATTAGTAAGAATAGTAGGTACCTATTATTGGTTCAAGTACCTATATGATTGAATATGTGTTTGAAAAATCTCAGATTACGTTTGTTGTTATTTATTATGGCGGTCGATAATGGGTATACCGGGTGATCATTTGAAAACTATCCACCTGCAATAACTCCCGATCCCTAGTGAATATTTTTTCGAGCAAAAACAGGTCGATTTTTATATCGAGGGGGACATCCAAAACATATATTGGCAAATTTCTATATTCACCCCCCTCGCCCCCACTCACCTCAACTTTGAAATTTCAAATGACACTACCTACCTTGCGATACATCAAATTGAAGGAAATTAAATTTTCTTTCTGAAAAAAATATTTGAAAATTTTTTAACCCCACCCCCTTTTCCCTAAAAATTCTCTGGCTGTCCCATTTTATATTCTGGACCCCTCATTTTTTTCTCAATTTAGTCGGCGTCATCCTAGATAGCATCAGAGAAGAAAATTCTCGGTGGAAAAAAGTGGTATTCAAATTCACCCCTTTGCTCTCCCCCACCTCAACTCCCAAATTTAACGGAACACCACCTACTTTGTGATACATCAAATTGAAGGGAATTGAATTCTCTTTCTGAAAAGAATTTTTTTTAAATTTTCTACCCCTCCCTCAATAAATTGGCCATTTGGAGTATTCTAGGGAGAAATGGGGGGCCTTAAAAATTGTGAAAAAATCTTTTTCTGAAAGAGAATTCAATTTCCTTCAATTTGATGTGTAACAAAGTGGGTATTGACATTTTAAATTTTTGAGGTCAGGTGGGGGGAGCGAAGGGGTAAATTTGGGTGGCACTTTTTTTTATAGAAAATTTTCTCTTTCGATGCTGTGCAGGATGACGTTTACTGTATTGAAGGGAAATGGAGGTCAAGAATATTAACTTTGACACTCAGAGAATTTTAGGGAGAACGGGGGGTGGGGTTGAAAAATTCAAAATATTTTTTTTAGAAAGAGAATTCAATTCTCTTTGATTTTATGTATCACAAGATAGATGGTGTCATTTGAAATTTCAAAGTTGGGGTGAGCGGGGGCGAGGGGGCTTAAGATATAAATTCCCCAATGTATGTTTTAGATGTCCCCCTCGATATAAAAATCGACCTATTTTTGCTCAAAGACATTTACACTAGGAGTCTGAAGATATTGCAGGTGGATAGTTTTCAAATGATCACCCGGTATAAGCAGGTACCCAGTCAAAACAAGCAGTGAACAAAACAAAAGTGAAACAATGTCTTGAAATTCCATGCCTAACTCTTTTTTTAGATTCTGGCGTAAGAAGTAAAACCGAGAGTAAAACCGTAGACGATTTGATGACGTAGTTCTCGACGTAGGTAGATACACTTGTCCGCTAGGCTGCGCCTCCATTTCTTACGAGCACCAGATTTTATATAAATTCAGTCGAAATTTCGCACAATACCACCGAGCAACAGTCACATTTTTTGTGGAATAGAAATCACAGACGCCATTCTGGATGAAAACCAAACAGCTATATAACTTTGTCTCTGAGGTCTGAACCTCCGTTTGGAACTCGGTTTTCAGCCATTTGAATATTTTCAGAACTCAAAGGATAAAATAAAACTAAATAATATTATATGCAAATGTATAAATAAATAGAGTTTGTATAAAATCAGATCAGTTGTTGTCACCATCTCTCACGTCTATGTCAGGTGTAAGATTGGGATCAACAGGATTGAAAACTAACACTTCGAAAGATTGCGCAGACTGTTCCAAGTCTCCGCTGACAAAGTAGATTGAAGCTTGGTCTGCACTGAAGGATCCAAGCTTGCCGATTCTCGTCTCGCCATTATGTACCACCCTGCCTATGTACAGGACGAATCCGTTTTCTACCCCACCTATGACCACGTGCTTGTCGATCAAGTCCAGGTGGAGCTGGGTGCTGTTGGACGGCATCCAAGTCAACCGGCTTGGGTTGGTGCTGCACAAAACCTTCAGAAAATTGCAATATTAGGGTTGGAAGCTTTCACAAGTGGGTAGGCAACCAGTTATACTATTTCACATTGTTTGCAGTTTTTGGATATTTCTTGATAATCGTTGCCACAAAAAATGCTCTGAAGATGAAATATATTTTTGACAGATGATTTACAAGAACATTTAATTTGTATCTTGCTTTGCCAAAAAGCTGCAACAAAAAATGGGAATGCATCACTGGTTGCCCGCTCGCTAGTAGATAACAGCTTTTAAAAAGTTAACGATCAGCTGTTTTGCCAGGCTTTATCAGGTAGGTTTTATTGTCCAAGGGTGGGACTTGAGCAGGAAAAAATATACGAAAAAGAGCTTACTTTGAGTCCGAACTTGGACTTTTTCACTCCGAAATACGGCACTGGAACTTCTGTGACGTTTGGACGAAGTTCGGCCACGATTATGCCGCCTTTTTGATCGCTTTCTTTGACGTACGCTTGCCCAATGTAAATATTATCGCCGCTTAAGCTCTGACCTCCAACTACTGCATCTCTGGGTATTTGTCCTGTGTAATCTCTCCAGTAGTAATCTGAAGGTAAAGAAAGTAGAAAATAGTAGTATAAGTAGACGGTTATTATGATATCTCGGTGATTATTTTGAGTGGGTATACTCTTAAATACGTGAAATACTTGAATGCTTACCCAAGTCAAGGCCGTGGACGTTAGTAAATACGAAAATTGCTATGAGAATAGTTTTCCGCATCATGGTCACTGCTATGGTCAAACAGTGAGGAAGAACTGGCTCGGGAATCTCGGAGACCTTGCTACTTATAGCATATGCATGTACATACACATTGCCTCGTTATCGTATTTGTGTGGTGTGCCATTTCATCGATTCACATGTTGGTATTCCCTCTGTTTTGATGGGCTCTTTCAGAATGACTCGACTTTGAAACAGACGAGGTAACAGGTAGTATGTGGGTAACACAGTGGCGGACTAAGGGAATTGGGGGCCCGGGGCGGAATTGTGGGATGGGGCCCCTAAGGAGTGAAAGTTGAGGATATGAAGGGGGGCCCTCAAACTTTTTGGCCCGCCCTGCCCCGCCGTAATTGAGCAAAAGCCTAAGAAACAAAAAATGTGTTGTTATAACTTGAACATGAAACACACAGTAGCGCAGCCAGAATTTGAGGGTGGAGAGGGCAAAAGCAACGGTGAGGGTGCAAGTCAGGGAAAAGAAGCGCCGCAGGCGAAATTTTTTGGGCATAATAATAATAATTATGCTGATGATGATAATCGGTATATTTCGTGCGTTTTGCGATTTCGGTTTTCGACGTTTTCACCAAAATTACTTAATAATCAAACTTCTTTTCAGAAAATTTTAGCGTTTCTTGAAAATTTTCGCCAGAATTTTTTTCTGTGTCGGTTTAGTGTGGAATGAAGTGCCATGGGCGCTTGGAAGGTAGAGGAATAGTCTCATTTGCCCACTTTCGCCCCCCTTGGCTAGGCCACTGACCACCAGTACCTACAAGAAGTTTTCGGTTCCAGCTTTGGATGTTGAATTGGATTTGGACTGTTGACTCAAAGCTAAAACCTACTCGTATATACAAAATTAGGAATAATATGAATTTCTACTATTATCTGATTCTATTATCTATTCTACTATTCTACTATTATATGAATCTACTACCTGCCGCGCAGATAAGATTATTTTGTTGTTTTGTCTTTCCCCTCTTTTGAAAAGAAATAATAAAATTCAAAACTTAAAAAGGCTTGAGGCCCCTGGCACTGTGATATCCAGGACCGGGGCCTCTAAAGCCCAAAGTGAAAATAATTCGCAGAGACTGCGTGATACAGACACACCTCTATTGCTTGTGTGTAGGCCCCCAAACCTGTTGTCATGGGGCCGGCCAAGGTAACTTTAAAATGGAAAAAATAGGAAAACAATGTTTCTCACCTAAGTAATATACGAAAAAAAAATGATCATCGAGAGAAAAAATTAAAAATTTTGGATTTTATCCCAATTTTGTGCAGTATTTTTCACAAACAAGAGGAATTGGGGGCCCCATCAGATGATTGAGGCCCCGAGGCCCGGGGCGGACCGCCCCCGCCGCCCCCCCCTTAGTCCGCCACTGGGTAACAGTCTCTTGCAAGCATCCTGCTTTTGGTTTTGTTTTTTCCGTTCAATCTTTTTGGTGGAAGGGAAGGTGAAATGTGAGATTTTCTAAAATTGTAAAAACCTGTCAGACCACGTGCCAAAGCTTATCAGGTATTTTGGTGCTGGAGAGCTCAATGCAAAAATGAGCCACACACCTGCACAACTGGAGGAGGAGCCAACCGTATTGATGGGTAGTGAAAAGCCCCCAGCTATTCTTCTTGAACCCCTGAATGGGTGAACAACTCATTATACTTCCATTTAATTCAACTTATTTAAAGTAAATCACGTTTCCTGCTCTTGGAACCGCTTGGCCGATAATCATCTAGTCTCAGGACGACATTCCGTTGTGCCTCTTTTCTTGTTGTTCGAGGAAAGAGTTCTCGAGATTGTTGAGACAGGTCTGACTACGAGTTTGAACACAATAAGACACAGTATAAATTTTCAACATAACATCAATCTATTGATCTCTATCTACAAGTCAAAAGGTTTAAATATTGACTCGCTCCTATAACTATAGTCCTACCTTCACGTCGCTGGCTAAAATCTCTAAGAGATCTATGCTATTCCCGAAGAGATAAGTTTCCCCTAATTACTTCAGACGTCCCAACACTCCCTGGCCTCCGACGAACACCTGATTCTACACCTTGACCGACATTGATTTCTGACTGATTTTCGTGGTTCAAAATTCTTTTTGTGGTTCAATCAGATCCATCATTCATGTTAGTGTTGGAGATTATGTTAGAGTTGGGCCCGGCTTCTGGACACTGAAAAAGGAGAGAGTGACTTCGACCACGAATGCAATTTTAGATTTGTGGGCCGGTGTGTGCGGTGGCTCCCTTTTTGTGGAGGCTCTTTTCAAAGGCTAACGCTCTTTTTGGGCTATGGTTCCCTTTTGCCTGTTCGGAAGGGATTGGATATGGCTGGCCTTTGTGGAGGCTCCAAACCTGTTTTCGCCGTGAATTGCCCCCAACGCTCAAAAAGATTCTCGTGATCGAGAGTGCCTATAACCGGAAAAATTGAACCAAATTCCACCGTTCAAAAACTTTCGAACTAAACATCAAACTGCGCGAGTAGGACACATTTGCAGAATTGGCGGAGGTGCAAGCTTTCTAGAGCTTACCAGAATAAACACAAGAGGAACTGAACTGCCCGGGTGTTGCTTGAGTGTTTTCAAAAACACGATACCAGTGAGCATGAGGTCACCCGGGAGAGCCAGATTCGAATACACAGCGACGGCAGCGAGTACATTGGCCAAGTTAATAAGCAACAAAGCGTTATCTAAGAGCAATATTATTTGGACGTGTATTTAGTAGTATGCAGTAACAGACAGTGCATGTTCAAAGCTCCGAGGGTGTGCGCGAAACAATTACTCAAATCAAGGTACAGTTGGGAGCGAAATGATTCATACGGCACCGCTAGAGAATCGGCTGGATTTCAGAAATGTTAGCTGCTTGGATTGTTCTTGAATACCAGTTTTGATAAGAAATTGATCGTAATCAAAACTGGCATTCAAGAAGGATCCAAGCAGCTAACATTTCTGGAATCCAGCCAACTTCCTAGCGGTGCCGTATGAATCATTTCGCTCCCAACTGTACAAATTTAATGTGAGAACGTTTTGAGCACGCCCCGTATACGCGCCAGTTCGTTGCTCTTTACCAGTTTGTGAGAAAGACCGCAGTCAGGAGAAACAAAACGCAGAAAATTTACTATACAGGGTGTTCACCAAAAAGCCGATGCGGAGAGGCGTCGAAATAATCGTCACCTTTATACTAAATATCGTCGTCTACACTATACCTGGTTGAGCCCTAAAGACAATGCATTTTTACAAAATCCCTATCTGAACGGTGGCGTGAACGGTGGCGTCGTTGGGTACCGGAATGGATTCATCAGTCTAGAATAAGAACGTCTTCAGACCCGGGACTAGCTCTACATGGGAATATCAGGAACTGTCGTGGCGCTAAAGCAAAATTATTAGTTTCAGGAAAGGGGGGGGGGTATTTCATCAATCCGTTCAATAATTCTGAGTCTACGGCAGGATCTGAACCCCGATCTGAACGTGATTCTATTTTATTCCAATCACTTGATTTTTCGCGTAGTTCTCAAAATCTACATTTTCCGAATAGCTAGGAGCTTCAGAAACGCAGAGGAAGCTCACCCGCGAGTTTCCAGATCTGACTCACTAGGTCCGGTGCTCTGAGTACCGCAGTCACAACGCCAAGTCCAGAGGACCCAACGGCTCGAATACCTTTCTGTGAAGGTATCCATGAAAGGACGAGGCTTAATAGTGACTGTACCTGATGGCAGACAGTAGAACAGATACCAGCACGTGCAGGCAGATTCAGAACACACGCGTAAGCCCCATCATACATTCTTCACGACAAAACTCAATCGTGAGCACCAATCCCAACTCACCAAAACTAACCTTCCGCTCGCCGAGGTCATCATCCCGCTACACGAGATACCGAAACGAAAGAACTCGTTTCTATCGGGCCTGGTTCATTTGGGGGTTCCAACTTGACATCCTTGAGGTGGGTTAAAACTCGTCGTCTAAGGGTCGCGACTCAGCGTCCTGGAGGGGGTTCGAAACACATCATCAACGGATCTCAACTTTACAACTTGGAGACGGGTCGAAACCCAACACTGGAAGGGCCTTGGCACAACGACCTGGCGAAGGGTTGGAACTCGTCGTCGAAAGGTTTTGACTCGACTCTTGGAGGCGGGTCAAAGCTCAACATCCAAGGACTTTGACACAACATCCTAGAGGTGGGTTGCAACTCATCGGCCTCCAGGCGGGTCAAAACTCAACCTGGTGGGATCTCGACTCAATTTCCCCCAAGGGGATCAAAACGCGTCTCCGAAGGGCTCCAACTCGAGCTCGAGAATTATAGGGTGATATAGGAGAAAAAAATTAAAATTCATATCCCAAGAACCAAAACAGGTGGAGCTGTTAAACTTTCCATAAAGATGCTTCATTCAATTTTCAATAAAGCACAGCAAAGCATTTTGAAATCCTTTAAGAGGTTTCTAAAATAGCTTGAAGATAAAGATGGTATGAAAGTAACATAACAATGGCTACGAATTGTTGTCGTAGTTTTAGACAACCATCTTGTGCATTAAGAAGTTTATTCAGTAGGAGTAGTAGGTACCTATTATTGGTACAAGTACCTATATTCTTGAATATCTGCTTGAAAAATCTAAGATCATGTTTGTTGTTAATTATTATGGGGGTCGATAATGGGTGGGTATAGGCAGGACAGGTACCATCAGTACCCAGTCAAATGAACAAAACAAAACTGAAGCATTGTTTTGAATTCCCATGCCCAACTCTTCTCTCAGATTTTGACGTAAGAAGTAAAACTGTAGACGATTTGATGACGTAGTTTTCGACGTAGGTTGATATACTTTTCCACAAGGCTACGCCTTCATTTCTTACGAGCACCAGACTGCACATAAATTCAGTCGGAATTTCAGATATAGGTAATTTCGAATTTCGCACTAGACCACTGAGCAAGTCACATTTTTGTATGGAATAGAAATCACAGACGCCATTCTGAATGAAAATCAAACAGCCATAACTTTGTCTCGGAGGTCTGAACCTCCATTTGGAACTCGGTTTTCAGCCCTTTGAATCTTTGCAGAACTCAAAGGGTGAAATAAAACCGAGAATAAAACTCATAAATAATCTGCACGTTCATGAAGAAATGAAAATAAAAACAGTATAAAATCAGATCAGTTGTCACCATCTCTTACGTCTGTGTCAGGTGTAAGATTGGGACCAACAGGCTTGAAAACCAACACTTCGAAAGATTGCACAGACTGTTCCGAGTCTCCGCTGACAAAGTGGATTGAAGCTTTGTGTAATCTTTCCAGTAGTAATCTGAAGGTGAAGAGAGCAGAAAAAAGTAGTAAGTAGTAGGTTATTAAAATATCTCGGTAATCATTTTTCCTACGACCACCTATAAACGTGACGTTTCCTACATGTTCTTGACACTTCAAAAGTACATAATATCACATAAGTCGCACGCTACTTGATTATCTTTCCCGCCACAACATTCATCCGCTGGCTCATATGTTTCCTGATGCGTACACTATTCTGCATACATTCAATCGTGAATAACACTTTTCGCAATCATTCTATAGCCCCAAACATTCACCGAACACGGAATTTCGAATCGTCCTCAAAGAGAAAACTGTTGAATCTTTCACGTTTCTCGTTTATTCGAATTCCCATTATATCAAAACAGAACTCGATAAATGGAACTGTTCTCATAAATCGATTACCCACTCCATTTATGCAATTCATATTTAATTTTTTTTTCAGTTGCGATTCAAGTATCAAAACTTGAAATCTAGTCAAGAAATCTCATCGTTCAGTCGTTCACTCCTGTTTGGATTGTTGCATTAGCTAAAAACTTTATTGGCCAGAATAGCTTTGAATGTGACGCATAAACGTCACGTGTTGTTTCATAAAAACGGCTTGATTTTTATCCAATAACAGTAACAGATGGAAATTTTGGCGCGACAAATTTGAATTATTCTTTCAAGTTCAAAAGCCGCCTAGAACGGATAGTGCTACTAATTTTGAAAATGTGAAAAAATACAGCACTGAGAATCGCCACAGGAGCCTCTTGCACCAGTCCCGTATTATCCTTGACGGCATTATCGGGAGAAATGCCCCTCTCCTTACGAAGAAAATTACTGACCTTATCCTACGCCACGAACATTTCTTTAATCCCAGATAGTGCGAACTACCATAATGTTTTCTCCACCAGATTTCAAAGCATACTTGAGAGGAACAGAAACATTTCCCCCCCTTATATGAAAGGGTAAGCAGAGCACAAAGCGGGATCGACTTTCAAATACCTAAAACCCTACCCTGAAAAAACTTCCCGATATCACCATGGACGCAGACAAAACCAACAGTAGAAGTCACTCTCTCCAACTACAAAAAATCAGAAACCCAACAGTCCATTATCAAGAGCCGCTTTTACGAACTAGTCCAAGCCCACGACCCGAGAAATATGTATAATCCATACCGACGCTTCAAAAATTAGTGACTCCATAGGGATATCAGTCATCAGCTCGACGAAGAAACTGAAAGTCAAACTGCCACACCACACACTTATAGCATCCTCACAGCTTAATTGCACGCCATCTTACGGGCAGCTGTTCTGATCCGGGAACTCCCGGCTCAACGTAACTACGTGATAGCACCGATTCGCTGAGTTCGCTGATGACATAGAAACAAATACACTCGAAGAGCCCCCTTGTACAAGACATTGAAGAAAATCTACATCATATCCACGTTTCAGTGGTTTTTGGTTACTCTCCATCCTACTGTGGCATCAAAGGCAATGAAACTGCAGATCAAGCTGCGAGAGAGGCTGCACTTTCCCAAGAACTAATGCCAATTCACCTCCACTCACCCGACGACGTAAAAGCCCATATAAAAAGCAAACTAACCGAACAATGGCAAGAAACATGGTCCCGGGCCCAGAAATTCCTATACAGAATCAAACCGGAAGTGAAAGGAAGGCTCCAATGCCCTGGAGAAACAAGAGACCAGGTCAGGGTGATCAGGATAAGGATTAGACACACAAGTTTGACCCCCAGTTACCATATATCCTCGGGACAACCCCCCTATATGTGACGCATGCAACACACAAGTCTCTGTTCTCCATATCCTCACTGAATGCAGAAAATTTCAACGTGAGCGTGCAGAATACATTCACCAACAAACATGGGACGTTATGAAAAGTGACAGAGAAATAATAATAAAGTTCCTAAACGAGACAGGACTTGGCAACCAGATTTAAATGCAGACTAGTTCGACTCCATGTACACTATCACCTAAACTTTGCCCCTCCCCTAACCTGTGTTCTTCATTGTGTGTCCAATCAAAGTTTCCATGTCGGACCCTTTGGCAGCCACAAGCCAGCGTTGTTGGATGACGGGATGAATGGACAAGTGAAACCCTGATCAGGGAAAAAGCGCAAACAGCAAGTGCTGGAGCCAGTTTTGTGTCACGTCATCCAACAACCCTCTAAAGTTGAACAATAACACCACCACCACCATCCACAAACAAATTCAAAGGTGGCCAATGCCAAATCGCAGAGCCAAATTGCTAATAACCCGAAGCGGTTGATGCAAAATCGAAAGAAAACACAACCTTGCGGTGTGTCTAATAGGAAGCCTCGCCCAAAAACAAAGGTTTTCGCAGCAATAAATCATTTTGGTACATTTATACAAAAAATATACATAAAACACGTATACACATACATACAATAAGAAGTATCGTTGTTTTGTTAGCTTGGAAACTGTGTGAACTTTGCTTGGCAAAAAATTAATAATGATGGTACCTACTCTAAAACTTCAATGAAGTGATATCAAAACATATTTGCCAAATGTGACCTGAATTAAAATAAGTAGGTAGTCAATAATGCAAAAAAAAGGCAATGAAATAAGAAGAAAAACTGTATGTGACACGTAAGAATACCTCCAATCTGCGATTTGCGGTGAAAATGGGAGATTATTCAACTTAATAGTTTGAAAGTTTGAAAGGCACGAGCAGAGCAAATGTTTGGAATAGGACCTTTTCGATGTGAAAAGTAGGGGTGAATAGTTTCATCTCTATCATACCTATCTTGAGTTAATACCATTGTACCGTTGAGGGCAGTCTTCGCCCCATAACTCGGCTAGCCTAAGCGGGTTCCTTGTTTTTTTATTTGTAAAAAGCAAATATTTGATTATTTCTGTGAAAGCTCAGCTTCATACGAAAAATGCTCACCTCAGTAGTAATATAGAGCATTCTGCATAGTATATATGAGTGGCATGCGCGCACCACTTCTTTACAGTTGTTGGTTGCGTCAGAAAAAAAATCATATCTAAAAAACTATAAGTCCAGGATCAATTTTTTTTTTTGATTCTGCAATACTTTGGCTCCAATCGCTTTGCTGGTTGTATATAGAAAACTGTGAAAATAAAAATTTTCCTCGCTGATTGAAAATCATGCTGCATTCATAGCTGATGAAAATTTTTATAAACCTTATAAATAAATAATAAACCATTGTTTCTCAATCGCTGTCACACTGTGACAAAGGTCTGGATATGTACTTCAATTTAAAAAAAAAAAATAGGCACAAAGCTTCATTAGATCCACAGATATGATGATGGAAAGGCTGGCATCAATGCGTTTTTTCTATTTAAATGAGTTTCACGAGTTGTGCATTCCTTGTTGTTGTTAAAGATTGTTTATATTTGACCGATCACTTTAAACGTCGTCAGTATCAACCTGCAATAGTTGAGATTCGATTAGCGAAAGAATGAACTGGATATATTGAACCGTTCAAAAGATACGGAAGATTCAGGTGAATTTTGTTCAGAAACGAGGAACGAGGGAACGAGGAAAAAATCAAAATAATCACGAAAAAAGAAAGCGGCCACAAAAAATAGCCTCCGCCACTACGTCTGGCGAGGCTTAAAAACACCCTGAGAGAGTACCATCCCGAACAACCATCAATATATTACAATGAAACCAACGATTTACAAATCAAGTTTGTGCTTCTGCTTTCTTCTCCGAGTCCCGTTTAGCCCGCAACAATCTTATCACTCAGGTAGTTTGGTGCTGGAGAGCTTAACGCAAGAGTAAGCCGCACACCTGTACAATTGGAGGAGGAGCCAACCGTATTGATAGGTGGGTATATCGAAAAGTTCTCTGAATATTCTTTAAGCCGACGACTATAGTCTTTCCTGCTTCTTTCGATTTCTTGATCAGACCAGCAACAGTTGCTGGATATAATGTTGTCCGAATTGAGATAGTACGGGAATATTATACATCGTTAGTTTTTGAACCGGACTCACCCCCTGATTTTTCGCTGCACATTTTTTTCTGAAAAAACCTAGACAAGTCGATTTTCTCTCCGAAGAAAATATACAGGGGTCCACAATATATTGCTACGAGTTGCAAGACTCTCGGGCGATTCCAATACATCCAAGAGCAAACGCGATGATTCTGGATTGTTTGAGCAAGCTGGAGTCCCGATGCGCGAGCAAGACACATCTGCACAATGGGCGGAGTTGCCGTGATCGAGAGCTTGACAGAATATGGGCGAGTCTGACGTTTCTGGAGCCGCGGCTATTCTCTACTGGTGGTCGAGGCTGGATCATGCCTTATCTTGTTAATAGAGAAGAACTCTTGTGTCTCCATTTTGTACCTCCAAAAAGCCGAGTAGAATTGTTTGAAAAAAATTAAGGTAGATTTCTTTTGTTAATCTTTTGTCAAAAAAGTGTTGCCCTATTAGTGGAACATTCTGGAATGCAGTAACGGGTAAACAAGAAGCGGCTCAAAGCAGAGCAGAAATAAATAATTTAGACCGAAAATGCAAAATTAAAAAATGTCCTACGTACAAGTACAATTTATTAGTATCTGATGAATTATGATAAGCAAGTGATGAATACCAATGTTTTTTGAACATTTTTGTTCTGTGTTTCCAAAGTAAATTTGCAATTGGCAACTTTATTTCTTCCATATATGACCTAGTTGCTGTGTACATCTGGAGTAATGCTTAAGATCCATTCAAAGTACTTTTCAATCCTGGAGTAGACGTTGGGGTGATCCTCGTTGTCGTCTCCACATTCACCAGTCGGAGATGTCAGGTACGAGGTGAGCCCAACTTGCACGCCATCCACCAAAGCGGCCGTGCCGGAATCGCCCTGCGAAATCAATTTCCAGATTCTCGCGTGTTCTCAAAATAAAGGAACTCACAAAGCATGGCCCGCTACCATCACTGCCGGTGCCAACGCAAACGTGATGGTCCCAATGGCCGGTGGCTGCCTCACAGACCAGTGGCGCCGAATAGACCTTTTTTAGTGGCGCTCGCCATACCTCAAAATGAGGGGGGGGGGGGTCTGGAGAGAGAAAAAAAGAAAAAGGGAAAAGAAGAAAAGAAAAAAGGAGAAGAAGAAAGAGGGAGGAAAAGAAGAGGAAGAGAGATTTACCCAGCAAATCATCAGATATTAGGATTGTTAGGTACACTGAATCTGAATGAATGTTTGTACGTATGCATCAACCTACTTTGTGTAGTAAATGTGGTCAAAATCCAGTGTTTAAAATTGGAGTTATAACCAAAAAACCATTTCCAAAACAAAACTTTGAAAGGCTCTATCTCCGTTATAATACGTTTCCGATATTAATTTTCTTGAAAAAGTCCACTTATTTTTTGATGCTCTACCATCTCCTAGAATATTGACAAAAAAATGGTAACACCCTATATTAAATAATAATTCCTTAGCACTCTAGACTAGAGGCAAGAAGGTTTTGATCATACGGACTTCAACAGCCAACTAACTGGACTAGGAAAATCTCACGATCTTACAAAAAACTTTCGATTCTTGTGCCTATGTAGATTACTCTTGATAGAACTGATGGGGCCCAATTTAACAAGAGGGCCTTACCCACTTCTTCCCACAAACTACGCAGCAATATTTTCTGCCACAGTTCCTGAACTTGAAATTTAGCCCATGTCATCTAGGTAGGTACATTTGGGAGCGAAATAATTCATACGGCTCCGCCAGGAAGTCGGCTGGATTTCAGAAATGTTAGCTGCTTGGTTCGTCTTGAAAGCCAGTTTTGATTAGAGATTGATCATAATCAAAACTTGCGTTCAAGAACGATCCAAGCAGCGGACTTCCTAGCGGAGACGTATGAATTATCCCGCTCCCAACTGTACCTAAAAGGGGTATTTCTAAGAATTTTCGAAAATTTCTAAATTTGAAAAGATAATGAAATCTATGGACAATTTGGTCAGCTGCTTCCCTTTTTTTGCTTATTATTGTTAATATTATTATTATTATTCCGAAAAAAAAAAATTCCTGCGGCGCTAACTGCATAAGGGGCTCTTAAGCCCACCGGCCTGACCGTAGCGTGGCAATAGGGGGGGGGGGGTCTAAAATTTTCTTCGCCATAGTAACTTTTCATGAGTTCGGCGCCACTGTCACAGACGGTATCATTGTAAATGTCCAGAGTGAGTTTCTGCAGAGTATTCGACTCGCCGTAGTCATTCTGGAAATGATAAATTACCATCAGACGGGGAGGAACAACTCAAAAGGGTTGAATAGCCTACGTCGATGTAGCCCCAACCGATCACGACGCCTTTTTGTTGAACAGTCGAATTGAAAGTGCGTGACAGAGTGACAGGTGCCCAACTTCCGTCATCCGGCAAAGAATTTGCCAACTGAAAGAATCATTGATATGTAAGCAGCCATAGCATTTTCAATAAGATAACCAGAGCTTGGTGGACAATCAGGAGAAAAAATTGAAACTCACCTCCAGAATGGCAATGTCGAATAGTTCACCAGTGTAGTTGTTGCAGTAAATATTTTTCAGGTTCACAGAATTGGTATCGTCTTGGGTTATGTCCACCAAACCGTATTGTATGTTGAAATCCTCTGGCTTGTCTGGTGTTCTGATTTGGAAATTTCTTGTTATTTGGAACTCTTCCAAAAAAACTAGGTGAAACGCTGTAAAGCAGCATGCGATGACAATGATTTGTAGCGATTGTTATATCACTCTGATGCCATTGATAATTTGTTAATCACTACTTATTCTTATTACTATCGACAGTGATCAAATTGAACTGCGAACTCAGCATATTCTGCGCGAACAGCATGTGAATGTTCGGTTATTCGATTCAATATATCCACATCAATAGTCAGTACATAAAAAATTGAAAATCAAATGTCATTCTATCACATCCAAAACACAATGTGAGATATTTATTCATATTTTTATCCATCTATTATGCCTTGTCGACGATACTCGCTGTCCGTGAAATAGGTACCGGTATCTGAGATCCAGTCGTACCTTTTTCATGGAATAATGATTGCTTAAAAACCTCCATAAGTCGTGACTATCAGCGACGAATGGCATCAAGTCAATACTGACGCATATAATGACCAATCTATCAGGAGCACTATCATGAGGAGCGCTCTGCTGCTGCGAGCTGTAGCAAAGCGACATCTCTTGCTGAGTCTTGACAAATCAATGTATGCTTCATCACGACGCGGCAAGATCCCGTTCAACTGAAATACTGACGCGCAAGGCAACGCGTTTTTTTCAATGACGTTCAAACGACGTTCATATTTCAACTGATGATGACTGATGCCTGACAAACACCAGCATCAGAATATGACGTGAACTTGACGTGAATCTAGTATAGCTAAAAAGTCTTTGATAGAAAAATTCTACTCACGTTCCTCTATAACAGTCGACACAATGTGCGGCAGTTACGATGAAATCTTTGTTTAAAATCGAAGCTCCGCATGTAGGTGCGTTGTTGTCCCCAGCGACACGCAAATTGGCCTGAAATTTTTTAAAAATAATACTTCCAAGTTACGTAAATGTACTTCTCGGTATTAATACGTAGGTATTGATACATGAAAGTGGAAAAGTTTTGACTTACAACAAAAGGAAATTCTCCTTCTTTGGCATCTGTTCCATTGAGAATACGCCCCCTGATTGGCTTGAATGCCTTGTGTGCGGCTAAAATAAAATTTTCACTGTAGTTTTCCAGAAGAAGATAAACAGACGTGAGACTTAGGTGAGACCCGGTGCAAAACCTCAATAGAGATCCACAAACCAACTTGAAAATCAACCTTCAGTTTGAAAATTCAATATTCTGATCTGACTATGGAACAAGTGTGTCTTAGTCATCTGTCAAATGTGAACAGAAGAGAATGTGGTGTATAAGGTGAATCAAGAACTTCACAGTGTTACAATTCACGTAGGGTGCTTTGATAATCATCATCAAGAGAAAAATGTTCAAACACACTATTTATCATTACGTAGGTACTACCAATTTCCATTTTACAAGCTCTGATGCACGGCTCCTTCGCCAATTATTGTGCTGGTGACCATTTCATTCACGCGTCCTGATCTCTAACGAGCTTCATAACAATTTGAAATGAGTAGTAAGATTTTGGCTAGAGTGATCCAGTTTTTCAAGCGGGACTGGGTAGCAAGAAAATGAGATTTTCCATCAGAAAACCAGAAAAAATACGTACCATAAGATTGCCTGAGCAAAAACAGGAATATCAAACACTTTAACATTTTATTCGCTCGATGTAGGTACTTATAAAGTAGTATTTGGAATTATCAATTATTACTAGTAGACCACTAGGATTAGCACCAACAAAGTGGGGTTTGAATCTTGAAGTGTTTCTGAATTCATAATTTTTGTACCTACTTTTATAACCATCCATATCGTATTTTTTATAACCAGGAGTATCTATGGGTAGGTGCTTACCTACCTCCATGAGTAGGTACTTTATTGACTAGGAGGTACTTGGGCACATCCAATCAAAATTCCTATCCATCAAAAAAAATATATGGTCTATTTATAACTCCAAAAAAGTGAAAAAAAAAAGCAAAACGATGAACTCGATCATCAGACCACCAATAATTTGGTAGCTATCAGGTACTTATATTGACTACGACGCAACGGTGCGGTTTTTTTTTAATATATTTATTTCAATAGTACATATTCTATCCACTTTTAGCAATAAGATTATGGTTTCCTGACCTGAAACAGCTAGAAATAAGAAACTAGCATGGTTTGAAATTTATAGAATCTAGAGCCAATAAGAAAAACTTTTAACAGCATGACATTTTTGAAATCACCATGAAGAAGACTGACGAAGAGTAGATAAACATAAAATATAGAACAAAGAAGGTCTGGTCCTGGTATTTGTTGTGACAGTTTGACGCTCAAGCTCGAAGGCTTGAAATTCTAAAATCAAGAGTTGAAGAAGCGCATAAAAAGTCAAGAGGACCGTATAGACACCCTGGAACGCGAAATTGCAAAGAAGAAATTGATCATATATGGCGTCGCAGAGGAAGAGAAAGAAAACGAAGCGAAACTCGAAATGAGAGTAAGTCAAATAATAAGATCTTTGGGAATAGAGCTGTCTGGAGTATCTGGACAACAAGACATGCAAGAAATAAGAAGAATGGGCAAAAAGAAAGGGGAAGACCGAGACTGATACAACTAGAAGTAACAACTAAAAGAATGAGGAATGAAGTCATGAGAGAAAAGGAAAGACTGAAGGATAATCATTGATCTTGCTGACATTTGGATAGAGGAAGCTTTTCCTAAGAAGATACTATTTTGATGAACGAAGAAAACTAGTGGAGTATATGAAAGAGGAGAAAGCGCAAGGAAAAAAGCTTCCGTCATATACAACAAACTGATAACAGATGGAAATGCATATACAGGATGGTCCATACTAGCGTAATTATCCCATAGCGGTCTTACCGTTGAAGATAGAGAAAAATATGTAAGAAAGAAGTTATATGGTTTGATGAGATCTATAACCTCAAATTATTTTCAGCTATACAGGGTGTCCCATTTTGACGGGATCAACAAAACGTCAATTTTTTTTAACAGAACACCCTATATTTTTTTGCATTTTTGGATTCAGCTTTTTTCAATTGTCTTATGCCTGTATTTTTGTTTTCCAATTGTGTGACAGTGCCACCAACTAAAAATTAAAAACTGAAAAAAATCGCATTTCCACAGTTATCTTGAAAAAATTGTAGCGGCTTTGCTTTCCAAAACTAAAAAATGAAACTTGACACGGTGATAGCCAAGTCAAAGACCAATATCCCAATGTCAAACAATTTCGATTTCTTGATACAGGGCGTTTCCAAAAAAAAATCAAACTTTCCAATTTTCAAAGTCTCATAACTCATTTTTTTCAAATAGCATGCCCCTAATTTTATAACGTTATCTGATAGTTTTTTTTATCCTCTTTCATTTTTACTGGGGGTACCCTACCCTTGAACTTCATTTTTTTCGAGATAATCGGAAATTTTCACAAAATTTGTGATTTTTTTTCACAAATTGAGTTGGCCGTGATGAATGACAGACAAGCCAAATAGTACGCAACTCTCAGTTAGTCAGTCTGAATATTGTCGAACAAAGAAAGATGACTTTACGCGAGAGAAAATGATTGATATGATATTCTGGTAATAATCCAGATATCCAGGATCCCACTTTGTTTTTTTCTGCACTGAAGCAATTTTTTTTTGTTCGACAATACTCAGACTGACTAACTGAGAGCTGCGTACTATTTGGCTTGTCTGTCATTCATCACGGCCAACTCAATTTGTGAAAAAAAAATTAAAAAATCACAAATTTTGTGAAAATTTCCGATTATCTCGAAAAAATGAAGTTCAAGGGTAGGGTACCCCTAGCAAAAATGAAAGAAGATAGAAAAAGCTATCAGATAACGTTATAAAACTAGGGGCATGCTATTTGAAAAAAATGAGTTATGAGACGTTGAAAATTATAAAGTTTGTTTTTTTTTTTGTGAACGCCCTGTATCAAGAAATCGTAATTTTTTGACATTGGGATATTGGTCTGTGACTTGACTATCAACATGTCAAGTTTCATCTTTTAGTTTTGAAAAGCAAGGCCACTACGATTTTTTCAAAATAACTGTGGAAATGCGATTTTTTTAAGTTTTCAATTTTTAGTTGGTAGCACTGCCAAACAATTCAAAAACAAAAATACAGGCATAAGACAGTTGAAAAAGCTGAGTCCGAAAATGCAAAAAAATATAGGATGTTCCGTTTTAAAAAAATTGACGTTTTGTTGATCCCGTCAAAATGGGACACCCTGTATAGCTGAAAATAATTTTAGGTTATAGGTCTCCTCAAACCATATAACTTCTTCCCCACATCTTTTTCTCTATCTTGAAGGGTAAGACCGCTATGGGATAATTACGCTAGGATGGACCACCCTGTACATTGAGAGAGATAGAGAGAGATATCAGAGAGAAAGCGAAAGTTGATGAAAACAAAAAACACTAAAAACATGGTGAGAACGTGTAGTGAGAAATCTTCAGTAGAAAAAGAAGAAGAGATTGATGTTGACCAAGAAAAAAAGAACGGTCACAAACATAACACAGACAAAAAACTAAACAACGGGAAGCATCAGGCAAAGAAACGAACGGCCAAGGCTATGAACACAGACAGACACACAGAAAGGGATGAAAACGACAGAGAAGGAAGGAGAGGGAAGAGAGGGGAACATTGAAAAGACCAAGGCAGAGAAAGGGAAGAGGGAAGAAAAACGGAAGCCAGGAAAAAGGAGGCAGCTCAATAAATACGTTCTGTTTGGAACGTCTGTCTGTCTGTTTTGGAACGTCGCTGGCATATCACAAAAAGAAGATAACTTCTGGGGATATATCAACAGATTCGATGTGGTCGGAATGACGGAAATGTGGGTAGAAAAAAGACTGGTGGAAAATAGAGCAGAGACTGCCAGATGGATTCAGGTGGGAATTCCAAGCGGCAATAAGGAATGAAGAATTGGAACAGCAAAAGGAGAAATCATAACGGAAGTAAGACAGGAAATAGGAGAGGAAACGGAAAACACCAGTGAACCATCAATGAACATGATAAGAAGAATTTGGAAGATCGGACGAAAAACATGATGAATTGTAACAATATACAACACAAACACGAGAAAGCTGGAAAAAAAAATAGATGAGAAGATACGAGAAGTAGGAGAAGGAAGGCTACTGATGAGACTATAATGCAAGAACAGGAGAGAGAGAAGGAAGATACAAAGAAATGGAGAAAGAAACAAGGAAGCTGGCAAAAGACAAAGAAGAGAACAGAGAAGGGAAGACCCTAATGAGTATTATTGAAGACAGAGGCTGGGCCGCGCTAAACGGAAATAAAGAAGGAGACGAGAAAGAAGTATACACCCATATCAGAGAAAGCGTAGCAACCACAATAGACCACGCAATAATAAATGAAGAAGCATTCAATGAGGTGGAAACATGTACCATCGGAGAGAGAACCGAATCAGATCACATGTCACTGGAAATAAAGATCTAATTGGAGGAAGAAGTACCTGAAAGAATGGAAAGAAAAAACAGAGTCGTAATGGGGAGGCGAGTATGGAACGAGGAAACAATCTGGAAATACAAGCAAGGGATGAAAGAAGCAGAATTTTAAGCAGAAACAGTATATGGAAAGATAGAGGAGCTAACTAAATACATAGATCGAACTGCACAGAAAAAAAACGGGAGTGTGGACAAAAAGAAATGATTGATGAAACCAGGAATGCACGATAAAGAAAAGGGAAGCCAGAGAAAGATTGGGACAATGGAGAAACAACCGAGGAACAGAACAAGACTACCTAGAAGCCAGAGGAAAATACAGAAGAAAATGGAGGGGGAGGAGAAATAAAGAAGTAAGGAAGAGGAAAGGAAGAGGAAATGAAGAGGAAAGAAAAAGGAAAGGGAGAGGAAAGGAAGAGGAAAGGAAGAGGAAAGGAAGAGGAAAGGCAGAGGAAAGGAAGAGGAAAGGAAGAGGAAAGGAAGAGGAAAGGAAGAGGGAAGAAAGAGGAAAGGAATAGGAAAGGAAGAGGAAAGGAAGAGGAAAGGAAGAGGAAAGGAAGAGGAAAGGAAGAGGAAAGGAAGAGGAAAGGAAGAGGAAAGGAAGAGGAAAGGAAGAGGAAAGGAAGAGGAAAGGAAGAGGAAAGGAAGAGGAAAGGAAGAGGAAAGGAAGAGGAAAGGAAGAGGAAAGGAAGAGGAAAGGAAGAGGGAAGGAAGAGGAAAGGAAGAGGAAAGGAAGAGGAAAGGAAGAGGAAAGGAAGAGGAAAGGAAGAGGAAAGGAAGAGGAAAGGAAGAGGAAAGGAAGAGGAAAGGAAGAGGAAAGGAAGAGGAAAGGAAGAGGAAAGGAAGAGGAAAGGAAGAGGAAAGGAAGAGGAAAGGAAGAGGAAAGGAAGATGAAAAAGATCAGAGATGAGAACCAAAGTATGGAAATACATAAACAGAGACAGAAAAAAAAACTAAAAATAAGTTACAGAATACAGAAACACGACTGGCAAAAACACTTCATGGTACTACAAGGAGGAAAAGAACCAGAAACAAGAGAGAGAGCTGAGTCTAACCAAATCTAAGGAACAGAGTCCTTAGATCGGCAGAAGTGGCGTCGTAACAGATCATTAGTAGTAAAAGAAACCGAGAAGAACATCCAAGACAATAGAGGAAGTAGAGCCTAGGGACAGTAGCGTCCCGTTTGTTTCAACCACTAATAATGTCGGATGTGAATGACAAGACGTTTCCGTGACGCAGGTGGTTGTGTGGCTGCCTGCGGCCGCAAAACCCCCTACTGTCGATTCTCGAAAGCTTGCCAGAATATACGTGAACGGACTGCTAAGCATTGCTGGAGTGTTCTCAAAAACACGACACCAGTACCTATATAAGCGCGAGGTCACCCGGACGAGCCCAAATTTCAATTCACAGCGACGACAGCAAGTACATTGGCGAAGTTAAGCAAAGCGTTGTTCAAGTGTGGTTATTCGATTGATGTTTATCAGTTTATCCAGTAGTAAGCAAAAGTAAACAATGTGTGTTTAAACGTTCTTCTCTCAATCATAAAAGTACCCAACGCAACTTCGTATCAATATCGAAATGGCCGAAGTGTCAAAATTCAAGCTGGTGAACGGAAGTCGAAAATAGATCGGAAACCAAATTTGATCTGCACCATCAGGTATACTAACCCTCGAGAATATAATTATGTTTTAGTCAAGTTTATAATCAGTCCATAATCTCGTCTTTAATTTATTTGCCTGTTTATTATTATCAGGCTCAAGTGCTGAAAAGTTTTTTCTATTGAACCCATGATCTTGTACAATCTATCCTATTTTTTTTTTGACAATGAGTACCTAAGTCGTTTGATGAAAATTATTTAGTTTAAAAAATCTAAGTGCTCAGTGAATAGAAAAAAATCCAACGTCATAGCACAGTTGAAATATCTTCCTAGAAAAATCTTATGATGATCATTGTAATTGTAATTGGTTATAATGATTGATAAAATGATCAATACTTTCACTTGTTCCACTTTTTCCTTTCATTTAGAGCTCGTTCCCGGTATAGGTTATTTCCAGATTTATTGTGAAAAAAAAAATTGATTTGGTATACCTATCTACCTAATCAATAAAGTACCTGCCTAGCTAAGTACTCACTCCTCTTATAGAAAATACTTGGAAAAATACGATACGGATAGTACGATATAAAAGTACGAAGTTTTAAAATTCGTAAACATCCATTCAGTCTACTCTGTCTCGTCCTATCGTTATACTCTCTACTATTAGGTACTAAAAGGTACCTATGCTAATTTTAGTAAACCCAAGGGAAATGTTCAAGTGTTTAGTACTTGTGATCTTGCTCGGGCATTGTTATGGTACGTATTTAGCAAATTTTTAAGAGGAATTTCCGATGCAAAATCTTGAACAAAAAGTGTCAAGGTACTCCGATTCAATACCTCAACTTCCTTTTTCAATAAAATTCTACACTAGACTAGCAGGAGTGACGTCTAGTTGCCCCGTATATCTAGTGAGATAGCTCCACGTAGTTTGAGTGGATTCAAGTCAGGGCTATATGCGGCCCAGTCCGGTATGTATTGAAATGTTCTTCTCTGGAAGGTACTTGGTAACTACCGCTATGGCTTGAGAGCAAACATGCGTAATCACACACACACCTTTGACCGATTCGTGAAGCGTATGAAACAAGTTCACGCAAAATGCCTCTAATGAACCTATTCCCTAGCTAGCAGTCACCGTTCCTCTATTTTGTGGTATTCCCCCTTTGTTTTGTTTGTACGTTGGTACCTGAAGTAGGTACGGTCGTTGACGTTCGTGGCGTTTGCCGAGAGGAGAGGGAGATGACGCTGCGCTGGGCGAGCGGCAGCCGCGGGCAGAGAAGAGGGTCAGCTGTTGTGACGAAGACGTGAACGTTTCGGTGCATCGAGTGTGCGTCGTTTTTACAATTTCAAGGTCGATCTTTCTTTGATTATTGTATCGTAATTTTGGCTTTCACCCACTCACCAAATCATGCATTTCGATACCTATTTTGTCCGCGAAATTATTGTACATAACGCGAAATGCTTCGTTCTCTTTGTTCTCAACGGGCTTGCATAACCCGCAGTTTTTTCCCCCTTTGAAATCAAGGTGCTTCGCACTGCTTTGAGTCTTGTGTAATTTATCTATTCCCAAATGATCTCAATGTTGACGGCGAAGGCCGTAATCTAGTGGGTGTGCACTTGGCGCACTCACGACTTCACCTCGGGATTGCGCTGTCGCGCGTATTTCGAGGTTTCATCAATTGTTTCTTTCCACAAGTTACGTCACAAACAGTGAGAAAAGAAACTCTGCTACGCCCAAATCAGCCGCTAAGAAGAGAACAGTACTTTTTATGGTTCATTCACATTTCATTGTTCATTGTCGGGTTATACCTAGAAGTAAAGGAAGGAAAGAGAGACTTGCCGCTTCTCCGTGTCCTGGGGGGGTCCACCACTTGTATTTATCTGCCTTGTTGAGTCTATTAACCTTTCCTTATTTGGGGGGAAATTATGTAAAATGACGAAGAGAAGGCCACAGGTTGGCTCGAGTCGATTTTCTTGTATTTACTGTTATTTCTTGTATGTGATTACTGTTCACTAACCATTGTTCTGTTTTGAATGTAAGTATGTATCTGTGGGATTTGTGATGGGTTACTTCTGGGGAATTTCGGGCGAATGCGTTATAGATACTTCTTTCTTCCAATTGCTTACAAAAAGTATGACCAACTTCAACTTCTCTACTTATTTATCTTTCACCTGTTTCTTGTTTATTCACCTACACCATCACTGATCGTTTGTTTCTTGTTGATTTATCCACTTGATCACTTATTACTTGTTTCTTGCTGATTTATGTACTTGTTTACCGATCGTTTTTTTATTGTTCATTTATCGATCAATTCGACTTCTTCTGTTTGTAAAGTGTAAAATGAATTGCTCAGCGTTCAAAGCGTAAGCGAGCAAGTTTTCTTTTGTTGTTACGTAAATAACTTGTGAACGAAACAAACTTTCGAATAAGTTAAAGCACCGATTCACGCTGACTTGATCAATGCATCACTGGAGTGACTTCTCTGTCATTTCATCATGACTCATTCACACTTGACTTTTATTCAGATCATTTGGGAAGGGATTTTTCAGCAATCAACCAGGCAATACGCATGGGTTTCTTTGACGTGTTCTTCCCATGTGTGCCTGTCAGCGAATACGTCACTTTCCCTTTGCGATCAAATTGACAGTTTGCCATGAATAATGATTTTTTGTTTAGTTTTGTTAATCTGATTTTGTGTTCATTTCATTGTTGTAAATCCATGCATTGTTTGAATAATTTGTGATGATTTTTCTTGTTTCATTTGTATGTGTTTTGTTGTTCTTTATTCATGCGGTGTCATTTTATCACTGTCAATTTCTTGTTGTTACGTGTTTCGAGAAAAGAAAGAAATTCATCCAAAACTTTGCTGATTGATTTCCAATAAACATTCATTTTGCTTGCATTTCATTCGCGTTTCATTCAAGAATCAAACCTCATCCCCAACGACACATTCTCATCTTGAATAAGAACTCAACCACACAACGTAGGTAAAAAGGTAAACAACGTCAAGAAGGGAAGGGATAACGACGATCACAGCCAAACATCGAAAACGAGGATACACTACAGAAATGATGCCGTGACCTAGATACACTACAGAATGGTGCCGTGACCAGGATAAACTACGTTACACTACAATTCACCAATGCCAAGTTAGTGCGGCCCCTTAAAGAATACACATAAGCCTAAAGATATGTAACGACAGATGAACCAAAATCTCCTCCGTTTACCTATATCATGTCGACAGTCTTATAATGCCCGTTTGTCCTCTTGTCGAAACTACAACGGAGATTTGATTCCAGCCTCAGACAAGGCATTCAAGCCAATCAGAGGGCGAATTCTTAATGGAACAGATGCCAAAGAAGGAGAGTTTCCTTTTGTCGTAAGTGAGACTTTCGCCTGTCGATGTACCCTGCCTTATCGGTGCCAATATTGATTCAGAACTGATATTTTTGAAAATTTTCAGGCGAATTTGCGTATGGCCGATGATAACTCTCATCAATGCGGAGCTTCCATTTTGAACGAAAATTTCATCGTGACTGCCGCGCATTGTGTCGACTGTTTTGATGGAACGTAAGTGGATATTTCCAAACAAAAACTCATATTTATTTAGTGAAGCTACTCACGTCAAATTCGTAATTCGTTTCGTAAGCCAAATTACGTATCCATATCATTAAGATGACGTTTTTAAATAAAATGCTCCACTATTATTTTCATCAGGGTGGCATGGCGCTTGCATGACGATGCATCAGTTGAGTCACCAAGATTCACCGAAAGATGTCGGCCCGCTGCAACTCGTCACTATTCAGTATACAAGAGTTCATAGATAAGACACGTTGATCGTTGATAGATTAACCACTGCGTACTAAACAGGCCTATTACTGACCTCAGTATCTACAAGAGGATAGCGATCATTCCCGGTATGAGTTGCTAGTTAGCAAACAATGGAGCTTTCCAACAGCCAATCACACTTTTTCTTCCCGATACCGATACCGAAAATTGTCGCCATCTGTCCCACTCAGATCACTAATAGGCCTGCTTATGCTGGCATCGACTGAACGACAAATCATAATATAGCACGTTCAACCCTGATATGATTCTAGTGAGCTTTGATTCTCGTTTGACGGACAATTTCCAGTCAATAACGATCAATATTTTTTTCTAATTCAGAACAGAGTATCAGCCAGAGGATTTCAACATACAGTATGGTTTGGTAAATATCACCCAAGACGATACTAATTCAGCAAACTTGAAAAATATCTACTGCACCAACTACACCTATGAATTGTTTGACATTGCCATTTTGGAGGTGAGTTTCATCCATTTTTCTTCAAATTCTTATTTTTTTCGTTGATCCTTTACTAATTTTAGTAGTAAAAGTACTGTTTTCCTAGTATTGTAGTTGACGAATTTTATCCTTCCAGTTGGCCAATCCGTTACCGGATGACGGAAGCTGGGCGCCGGTCACTTTGTCACGCACTTTCAACTCGACCGTTCAACAGAAAGGCGTTGTGATTGGTTGGGGCTACATTGACGTACTATATCAACCCTTTTGAGTTTTCCAAACCAAGTGATGAATTTATCATTGTAGAATTACTACGACGAGACAAATACTCTGCAAAAACTCACCCTGAACGTTTACAACGATACCGTTTGCGAAGCGGCCACCGGCTATTGGGACCATCACGTCTGCGTCGGCACTGGTGGTGGCGGTGGGCCATGCTTTGTGAGTTTTTTCTTGGCGTCAGACAAGGCGAGAATTGTTGAAACGATCATTTGTCTACACAGGGCGATTCTGGAACGGCCGCTTTGGTTGATGGCTTGCAAGTAGGGCTTACTTCGTACCTCACAACTCCCAATGGAAAATGTGGTGAGGACAATGAAACTTACCCCAATGTCTACTCGAGGATTGAAAAGTACTTCGAGTGGATCTTGAGCATCACTCCAGATGTCAAGAGCAATTGATTGTTATATTGAATGGAATAGTAAATAAATGAGGCGGATTTGCTCGTTCAGAGACTTGAAATTGTGTAATTTCTCAACAAGCAGGTCTTTTACCACTACTCCAATCGTCTTAGGTACTTACACCTACTGTTCGCATCACTAGCTCATGTCATTCCACAAAGTACGGATCCTTGTATAATCTCATAGTGGAATAATTGTACATTTGAACGTTTAAACGGGCCGCTTGAGGGGTTCAGAGCTTGTTTAAATTAGTCACTTAAGGAATTGCGGCTTGAGTCAGGCTTATTGCAAGAGCGCACTAGTCGTGTGGCTGCAAAGCAAGTTTCGCTTCCTCAAGCGACTTGGTTGACGGCATGATTCTGCCATAAAAACATACAGCTATGCAGCTGACATAATCATGCAATATCACAAACAAATTTATACAAATACAGCTTTCAGCTCTTACCCAGTGCTCCGATTCAGGACCCTTTCTATCGACTTCGCTATTTGGCCTTTTTTATAGTTTGATTCCGATGCGGCTGTTTGATACCGAATGAGTTTTGTCAGCGTTTTCCATAACCTTCGTCACAGGGTTCCTTGACAAACAATCGGCATTTTGGTGTTTCTTTCCACTCTTGTATATCACTGTATAATCGAATTCGCTCATTTTGATCGGTCACTTGGCTAGTCGACTTGGGACTTGGACTTGGACAAAAACTGTCCCCCATGTTCTTGTAGTGAAATCGCTACGAGTCCTTCAAGTGACGCGTAAGTTCACAAAAAGGCCTTGTGATCCTCATGTAACTCTTGATCTACTTGCGGCAATTATTACACATCCAAATAAACTACTGTTGAACTGCTTTCAGTTTTGTGGGTGCTGGAGAGTCTACTATCGGTTTGATTTTGTCGGCATTGAGAATAATCCATTTGTAGTTACCGTGAAGTCCAGTACATCAATTTTCTCTGCCATAAACGCACATTTATCGATGTTCAATGTGAGCTAGGCTTTCGGCAACCTCTACATCTCCGTTCCAAGTTTCATTATCTGCTCCTCATGTGTGTGTTTTGAAAAAATGACTATGTCGTCCAGATAAATGAAAATTTATCTTAACTCCATATCGGCGAGAACTTGACCGCATAGGCCTGGAAGGTGAAAGGCGCATCTGTCAAACCAAAATGCATTACTTGAATCTTGAATATTTCTTCGCCCTGCGCTAAAAAGGCTGAATCCTGCTTACTGTTCTCCTTCATCCCTGCCTGCCAATATCCGCTAAATAGATCGAGCGACGAGAAATATCTTTCACCCTCACATACGTCATAATCTCATCGATGTTCGGGATAGGGTAGGTCATTTTCTTTGTCACACTATTCAACCGGCGATATTCCACACAAAATATTTTCAAATGGTTCTTCTTCTTAACTGGAATCAGTGGAGAAATCATGTTGACTTTTGAGATCTAGTGACATCGTTATTTCCTATTAGATCCTTATTTCGTCTCTTGATAACTTCTCTCTCTTTCGCCCACACTTTACAAGGCTTGCTCATCATCGGCTTGGATGTCTTTACCTCAATCTTGTGTTCAACCAGGTTTGTAAACCGTATTCCTGAAACGGCCTTGGCATACGTTATTTCATTTGTCCGTACGACTTTTCCTCAAACTCCACATATGTTGTGCTCTTGTAGCCTACCTGGCACCTCCACCAATTTGTAACAACCGGGAGATCATGGAAACGCACACCTTTCAATATCAACACAATGTCTTCATTGATCATTATCCCGTCTAGTGATCCATCTTGTTCGTCTCAATGCTAATCCATTAGTCCCCCTTTGCCACGTTCCCTCCCTTCTTATAACCTCGGACCCGCACGAAATACTACAGGGTGAATGAAAAGTCTCCTGCACGAGGGTAAAAAAGAGCAAAATTGAACGACTTTTTCATTACTCTGTATTGGACAAATCCAAAAACACATCCATGTAATTATTAGCTGGCTTTCTTTCAGAGACAGAAGTGACCAGAGAAACTCTGATCAGATCACTGCCAAAAAACAATAGCAGTAAACTTGACCTTTTACGCACGTGAGTGACCTCAAGGTCCCTCTCCCTAGTGATCAGTTGATAGGCTGGCAGACAGAAAAAGGGAACTTGGAGTCTCTATCGGACACTTTGAGCTTTGAAAGGAACGACTCCTGTGAGATCACTTTGACATTTGAGTTACCCCAAGTCGTAAAAGGAAGACCACTATTGGCAAAGGCTGGAAGTTCATAAGAATGTGATCATTTTTCTTCAAAACGGTCTTAGCAGGCAGTTTCAAAATCAGGTAATTTTCAAAAAAAATTAAGCAGTTTGAAACCCACTCTATTTCAAGTATTTACTACAACTTGCAAGCAGCTCATGTTTTATATACCCCTACCAATGAGCAGCCCCACCCAAACTAAAAAGAAAGTTTCGAATGATCCACAAATGTTCCAGAATATTCCACATAGAGATGGGCAAAGCGGCTCAGTTGACCGAACCGGCTCACCGGCTCCGGATCAGTCTGAGGAACCGGTTCACTGAGCCGGCTCAATTGAGCCGTTCGAATCAGTAATCGCACCTCGCACCACGATCCGTAATTTCTCGAACTCGTTTAACTCGGCACGCTCGGAACCCAAGCACGGTTCATTCATGATTAATATGTTCACGCCGTTATTGTCTTTTGGTAGGTTTTCGGTAGCTAAGGTACCTACCTGTACCCACCTATAGTTAAGAGGAAATAATTCATACGATTTCATTTCATTTATCAAATTAATAGGCCGGATTCCCATGTCTCAACAAGCCGAAATTCTAAGAAATCGCCTACTCGCATGTGTTCATGTTTCGCATAAACTGGTAATTATTATTGATAATTGTGATAAAATAAACTGGTTCCTTATTAAATTAATATTCCCCCTTGTTTTCTAAGCTCAAAATGGGTCGTTCGTGGTGTAGTGTCGAGCCGAGTCATATGCCTCCTCCTATGCCGGCTCCGCTCCGGCTCGACAACTCACCAACTCAACTCGTTCAACGGTTCAGCCGTTCAGTCGTTCTTCGTATCCTTGTGTCAGGCTGTCAGCCAAGGATCGAAGGAATTTCCGGAACTAGGAGTTTTTGTAATTTCACGGTTCACTCCGCGTCTATCGGCTCATAATCCGATTCCGAATCTCATTTTATTGAAATTTCAATAGCGCATATTAGTGAGCCGTGAACCGGTTCAATCCAACGCCGCGAACCGGGTCACATGGTTTTTGAAGTGAGCCGGCTCACTGAGCCGGATCACTCCTGAGCCGCCCATCTCTAATTCCACAACATTCGAGTGTTCTGGAATGTTCCAGGCCGAACGTTCTAGACAATTCCTGAATATTTCAGGATATACCGGAACATTCTGGATGTTGTGGAATAATCTCAAATATTCTGTACTGCTCCTCTACCAATGGATGGCCCCACACCAAAAAAGCTTCGAATAGTCCACAATGTTCCAGAAACTTTCAAGAGTGTTCCGGAATGTTCCACAATGATCTGGAATGCTCCAGGATGTTTTAGAACGTTCCAGATTATTCTCAAACATTCCAGAACATTCCTGTATGTGGTGGAATGATCTCGAATACTCTTGAATTACCCGCATATTTCAAGACATATCAGAACATTCTGAAATGCTGCGGAATGATCTCGAATGTTCTACAATGATCTGTAATGTTTTCGAACCTTCCAGATCATTCCTGAACATACCGAAACATTCTGGAATGATGAAGAATGATCTAGAATGTTCCAAAATGATCTGGAATGCTTCAGTATGTTTCCGAACACTCAAGACTATTCCCGAATACATCCAAACATTCGGGAATATCATCATTCCACAAATGATCACGAATGGTCCACAATGTATTGGAATGTTCTGGGATGTTTCTGAACGTTCCAAATTATCCCGACCATTCTAGAACATACCAAACAATTTTCGAATGTAATGGGATGATCACGAATGCTCTAGAAGGATCTGGAATGTTCCGGGATGTTTCCGAACATTCCAGACTATTTCCAACCATTCCAGAACATACCGGAACATTTTGGAATGTTGCGGAATGATCTCGAAGTTCTACAATGATCTGGGAAGTTCCGGGATGTTTCCGAACGTTTCAGACTATTTCCGAACATTCTAGAACATTCTGGAATGTTGTGGAATGATCACTGATGCTTCACAATTATCTGAAATGCTCCGGGATGTTTTTGAACGTTCAAGATTATCACGACCATTCTAGAACATGCCGGAACATTTTGGAATGTTATGGAATGATCTCGAATGTAACACAATGATCTGGAATGTTCCGGGATCTTTCCGAACGTTCCAGGTTGTTCCCGGAAATTCTAGAATATACCGGAACATTCTGGAATGTTGTAGAACGATCTCGAATGTGCCACAATGGATTGGAATATTCCGGAATGTTTCCGAACGTTCCAGATTATTTCCGACCATTTCAGAAGATAGGTACCGGAACATTTTGGAATGTTATGGAATGATCTCGAATGTTCCACGATGAACTGGAATGTACCGGGATATTTCCGGACTTTCCAGGCTATTCCCGAATATTGTAAAACTTAGCAGAATATTCTGGAATGTTGTTGATTGATAAGACGACTATTCCCGAAGATTCCAGAACATACCGAAACACTCTGGAATGTTGTGAAACGATCTCGAATGTGCCACAATGGATTGGAATATTCCGGAATGTTTCCGAACGTTCCAGATTATTTCCGACCATTTCAGAAGATAGGTACCGGAACATTTTGGATTGTTATGGAATGATCTCGAATGTTTCACAACGATCTGGAATGTTCCGGGATGTTTCTGAACGTTCCAGATTATCCCGCCCATTTTAGAACATACCGGAACATTCTGAAATGTTGTTGATTGATAAGACGACTATTCCCGAACATTCCAGAACATACCAAAACACTCTGGAATGTTGTGGAATGATCTCGAATGTACCACCATGAATTGGAATGGTCCGGAATGTTTCCGCACGTTTCAGACTATTTTCGAACATACCCAAACATTGTGGCCTGTTGTGGAATGATCACGAATGCTCCACAATGCTCTAGAATGTTCCGGGATGTTTCTGAACGTTCCAGATTATCCCGACCATTTCAGAACATACCGGAACATTCTGAAATGTTGTTGATTGATAAGACGATTATTCCCGAAGATTCCAGAACATACCGAAGCACTCTGGAATGTTGTGGAACGATCTCGAATGTACCACCATGAATTGGAATGGTCCGGAATGTTTCCGCACGTTTCAGACTATTTTCGAACATACCCGAACATTGTGGCCTGTTGTGGAATGATCACGAATGCTCCACAATGCTCTGGAATATTCCGGGATGTTTCTGAACGTTCCAGATTATCCCGACCATTTTAGAACATACCGGAACATTCTGAAATGTTGTTGATTGATAAAACAACTATTCCCGAAGATTCCAGAACACACCGAAACACTCTGGAATGTTGTGGAACGATCTCGAATGTACCATCATGGATTGGAATGTTCCGGAATGTTTCCGCACGTTTCAGTCTATTTTCGAACATACCCGAACATTGTGGCCTGTTGTGGAATGATCACGAATGCTCCACAATGCTCTGGAATATTCCGGGATGTTTCTGAACGTTCCAGATTATCCCGACCATTTTAGAACATACCGGAACATTCTGAAATGTTGTTGATTGATAAAACGACTATTCCCGAAGATTCCAGAACACACCGAAACACTCTGGAATGTTGTGGAACGATCTCGAATGTACCACCATGGATTGGAATGTTCCGGAATGTTTCCGCACGTTTCAGACTATTTTCGAACATACCCGAACATTGTGGCCTGTTGTGGAATGATCACGAATGCTCCACAACGATCTGGAATGTTCCGGGATGTTTCTGAACGTTCCAGATTATCCTGACCATTTTAGAACATACCGGAACATTCTGAAATGTTGTTGATTGATAAGACGACTATTCCCGAACATTCCAGAACATACCGAAACACTCTGGAATGTTGTGGAATGATCTTGAATGTACCACAGTAGATTGGAATGTTCCATAATGTTTTCGCAGGTTTCAGACTATTACCGAACATACCCGAACATTCTGACCTGTTCTGGAATGATCACGAATGCTCCACAACGATCTGGAATGTTCCGGGATGTTTCTGAACGTTCCAGATTATCCCGACCATTTTAGAACATACCGAAACATTCTGAAATGTTGTTGATTGATAAGACGACTATTCCCGAACATTCCAGAACATACCGAAACACCCTGGAATGCTGTGGAATGATCTCGAATACTTTCGAATGTTCTGGACTGTTCTAGACATTTCTAGAGAGCACAAACCCCCCCCCCAGCCCTTATATCTTCAAAAGCACGCCCTTTAGGTAATGTGGCATTTCCCCTTTGTTTTGTTTTTACGTTGGTACCTGAAGGAGGTACGGTCGTTGACGTTCGTAGCGTTTGCCGATGGGAGAGGGAGATAGCGCTGCGCTAGGCGAGCCGGGCGAGTGGCAGCCGCGGGCAGACGGAGACAAGAGAGTGGTGTGGACAGCTATGGTGAAGAACACGTGATTTTTAGTGCTCCGGAGTGCGTCGTTTCCACGTTTTCAAGGTTGATCTTTCTTTGATTATTGTATCGTAATTTTGGCTTCCACTCACTCACCAAATCATGCATTTCGATACCTATTTTGTTCGCAAAATTATTGTACATAACACAAAATTCTTTGTTTTCTTTGTTTTCTTTGTTTTCATCGGGCTTGCATAACCCGGAGTTTTCCTTCTTTGAAATTGAGGTGCTTTGCACTGCTTTGAATTTTATGTGATTTATATAGTCCCAAATGATCTCAATGTTTATGGCAAAGGCCGTAGTCTAGTGGGTGTGCACTTGGCGCACTCATGACGTGGCCTCCGAACTGCGCTGTCGCGCGTATTTCGGGGTTTCATCATTGTTTCTTTTCCACAAGTTACGTCACAAACAGTAGAATGACAAAAAAGAAACCCTGTTACGCCCAAAAATCAGCTCATAAGTTGAGAACAGTACTTTTGATGATTCATTCACATTTCACATTTCATTGTCGGATTATACATGACAAAAAAGAAAGGGAAAGGGACTTGCGCGCTTCTCCGTGTCCTGGGGGGGTCCACCTTTTCGTATGAATCTGCCTTGTTGAGTCTACTAACCTTTTATTATTTGGAGGGAATTATGTAATCTCTTTTTTTCCAAAATGTTTAACGTGATCCCTCACTGTTCCTACTTATGAGGCAATTCTGTAGAGAATGGCATTCTGTAGATACTGTTATTTGAAAGAAATCTTGTCGGCTATTGGTTTGCCTACTGTCACGGAGCGTTTGTGGAATGTTGTTTCTTTGGGAATCACCACATTTGTTTCCCATCCTTTTGCCGCTGCTTCAGACTCGGGTTTGTTTCTTTTTACTGCCCTGATTCGACGGGCATATTTATTCATGAACATATTCGGTAGTATCACGGAACCTCCTCACCAAGAATGCGCACGTTGGATGTTGGAGCTCGAATGGAGTATGAAGGTGGTGTGAGTGCTCAATGATTGTAGTTGCAACTCTCCTTCCTCGATAATACCAACAATGTCCATTCACAAGCTCAACTGTAAATGTCACTCATCTTGCATTTAAACGAAAATAAGTGTTTACCTTCCGGAACGAATGTAGACACACTCAATTTTGCAGGAGTGTTTTCTTATTTGGTCTCACTTTTGCTTTTACCCGCTCTGATCAGTACCTTGGGCGGCCTTGTCGGCACTCTCACCGGCAAGCACCTGAGTGGGTTGATCTCACGTGGGGCCTCATCGAACATGGGCTTCTTGAGAGGTCCTTGTCCATCCCATCAGGATATCACTAAAGCACATCTGACACCAAATTTACCTCTTCGATTCACGTTGGGGTTTCAATTCCAAATAAGACGGCGACAAAGAGAGGGCCACAGGTTGGCTCGAGTCGTCGCACCTTTGCCTGTACTGTTTACTAATTCTTCCTTTGTTTTGTATGTATGTACCTATATGTAGGGTTTGTGATGGGTAACTGCTGGGCAATTTCAGGCGAATGCGTTCAGATACTTATTTCTTCCGATTGCTTACAAAGGGTATGACTAATTTCAACTTCTCTACTTATTTATCTCTCGCCTGTCTCTTGTGTATGTATCTACCTGTTTATCTCTTATTTGTTTCTTGTTTTTCTACCTACACCATTATCATTTGTTTCTTGCTGAATCATGTACTTGTTTGCCGATCATTCATTAATTGTTCACTCATCTATCAATTTGACTTCTTTTGTTTGTGAAATGTAACATTAATTGCTGAGCGTAAAGATTCCTTTTGCTGTTACGTAAATAACTTGTGAACGGAGCAAACGTTTCAAAGAGGTTCAAGCACCGATTCACGCTGACTTGATCAATGCATTACTGGAGTGACTTCTCTGTCATTATATCATGACTCATTCCACTTGACTTTTATTCAGATCATTTGGGATTTTTCAGCAATCAACTAGGCAATACGCAGGGGTTTCTTTGACGTGTTCTTCCCATGTGTGCCTGTCAGCGAATACGTCACTTTTCCTTTGTGATCAACTGACAGTTGGACATGTTTCATGATTTCTTGTTTTGTTTTGCTTATCTGATTTTGTGTTCATTTCATTGTTGTAAATTCCTGCATTGTCTAAATAATTTGAAATGACTTTTCTTGTTCCATTTGTTCAGGTTTTGTTGTTCTTTATCCATGTTGTGTCATTTTATCACTGACAATTTATTGTTGTGAGGTGTTTTGAGAAAAGAAACAAATTCATTTAAAACTCTGCTGATTGATTTCCAATGAACATTCATTTTGCTTACATTTCATTCGCGTTTTATTCAAGAATCAAACCTCATCCCCAACGACACATTCTCATCTCGAGTAAGAACTCACACAACGTAGGTAAAAGGTAAACGACGTGAAAAAGGGAAAGAACAACGACGTTCACTGCCAACATCGAAAACGGGGTTACACTACAGAAATGGTCCCGTGACTAGGATATAAATAAATAAATAAATAAATAAATACTTTATTTCCAAAAGGTGTTACACCCTATGCGAAGGAAAAAATATAAAAACAATACTCATATTTCACAAAAAAAAGAAAAAGAGGAGGACAGAAAATAGCAGATAAATTAAAATGAGGTACATTCTGCAAAACATGTCAGCGCATCCATCACTGCCCAACATCAATGCCGTGTGAGTCGTGAATGCTAGAAACAATAAAACGTAAAGAATGAAAATTGATATCGCACTGTCGGGCAATCTTATTGAATTCACAGCATAAGATTGAGACGGGAGAGTTGAAAAGGAGGTTGGTTCTGGAGGCCTGGTTATAAAAAGTGACACACTGCCTGGAGTTGGCACGTGGAACATAAAAATTAATTTTTGACAATAGATATGAACAGTCCAATTTATTGTGCAAGATGTTATGTAATAACTTAATGGCCAAAATAGAGCGGCGAGTTTCCAAGGAAACAAAGCCAAATCTAGACAACAGCAGACTGTATTCAATACCCCTCGCAGGATAGACGCCATCAAACAAGAAGCACAGGAACTTCAAAAACCGTCGCTGGACCCGCTCAATACAATGAATATGGACTTTATAGTAAGGGTACCAAATGATCGAACCGTACTCCAACCGGGATCGAATCAAAGCAAAATACAGTTTCTTCAGAGACTCACTGTTGGTAAATTCCCGGCAATTCCTGTAAATCATTCCATACATTTTGTAAGACTTACTGACAATCTCAGCTCTGTGATTTGAAAAGTCTAGTTTTGGATCAAAAATGATGCCCAAATCCTTCACAGACTCGGCGTGTTCCAAAGTTATACCACTGATGTTATAAGGATAAACGACGTAGGAATGTCTTTTGGTAAATGTCATGACTGTAGGATATACCTACTAGGTACCTACTAGGTACAGTAAAAACGGAAACCTCTTTCATCGATGGGGGATATAGGGCTACTCAAACCATACAACGCCCTTGATCGTAGCGGGACTCATTTCTGAGTTTTAGCGGCACAAATATTTGGCACTTTCTTTTATTATATAGGTATATTGAACACACGGAAAATCACCTGTTACAATTATTTGCAGCATGCTTCAATAACGTGTGCGTTTTCAAGGTAGATTTCCGTTTAGCTCGGTACGAGCAAGCGTTGCACTGTAACCAGTTGATTTCTTCTTCCGCAGCATGTTTAGACACGATGTGCGTTTTCAAGCTTGATTTTTGTTTAGCCCGGTACGAACAATTATTGCACTGGAACCATTTGATTTCTCCTTCCGCAGCATGTTTATTAATCATGTGCCTAGTCAACCATGAATTTTGTTTAGCTCGGTACGAACAATGGTTGCACTGGAACCAGTTAATTTGTTCATTTGCAGCGTGCCTGAACACGATGTGGGTTTTCAAGGTTGATTTTTGTTTAGCCCGGTACGAACAATGGTTGCACTGGAACCAGTTGATTTCTTCTTCCGCAGCATGTTTGCTTATCATGTGCCCTCTCAGATTGGCCTTTTGTTTAGATCTATACGAACAATGGTTACACTGGAACCAGTCGATTTCTTCATTTGCTTGATGTTTATTGATCATGTGCCTTTTCAATAACCATGGCTCTCGCTTAGCTCGGTACGAACAATGGTTGCACTGGAACCAGTTGATTTCCTTACTTGTCGCGTGCATGGATACAGCGTGCTTTTTCAAATCCGATTTCCATTTCGCTCGGTATGAACAATCGTTGCACTGAAACCATTTTTCTTTACCCGGAGCGTGTACGAACAGGTGCTTTTTCAAATTTAATATTCTTTTGGCTCGGTATGAGCAAAGGTTGCAATGATAAAACCCGTCAATATTCTCGCTCGCTTCGTGCTTAATGTTCGATTCCAATATTCCAATGTTTCCGATGCGCCCTGCAAATGCCCCATCCAAATTTGGGGATTCCATGTCTTCGGCCTCTTCAGTGGTTTCTTGTGGCTCCCCCGTCGAAACCTGTTCACATAAATAGTGATGCCTTGCGAGAAATAAACTGGAATCTGATTTGTATCTGCAGCAGCTACAAGAATATCTTTCAGTTACTCCACAAAACGTGACATTTTGACTGTTTCCAGTCCCCGGATAAAGATGTAGTTGTTTGTAATGTTCGTATAGTACAAGACCATGGTAGCTCTTGTAGTTGCAGTAAATGCAAGAGAACTGTTCCGGTTCGACAATGGCATCATACGGTAGAGCATCATATATATTTTTGTGCTTTCTCTGGACGTGGTGGTTGAGTTGAAAGACGGATTCAGTCTGATGCGAACATTGTGAACAGTTGTACGTGACAACAATTTCGGGGATTTTTAACCTGAAATAACAGAGAATTGAAGCTCAACAGAAACTACTAATTGCATCTTGTGCATATTCCTCTAGCAGCTCACATTATGTGATGATGAATGATGAACGGATACAACAATTCGGGAAATGATTTCAGCAGATTTCAGTAACACGTTTATCGTTTCACAGGTGACAGATGATCGTGGCGCCCTCTGAGCAGTACATGGCCTCAACCAAGATAGTGGCGCGTCATTCAAATGTGACTTATCCAAGCAATAATTTTAGATTTCACAATCGACTTCAATTTAAAGATAACGTTAGATCAAGTGCGTTCAGGCTGTCACTGTCAAATTGAAAGAGAATGCCCAAAGTCAGCTAAAACGCACTTGAAGTGAAAAAGTGAACTTCAAAATCAATTATGTCAATAGGGTAGTGACCGATTTTTTTTTATAATTTTTTTTCAAGTTCACTTCTTGATAAGTGACGCTTTATAGTTTACAGATTTTTATTCGTAAGTTTTCTTGGTAAAAAAAATATGAAAGTTTTCGATCATTTCAAATTTGGCGTGATGACGTCACAATCTTTGATAGGCGGAGAAGCAGGCTTGACAACACTACAGAACTTACTACAAAAAGCACTAGCGTCAATCCGTCAACGCTCATATCATAACAGCTGATTGTTATATTGTTAACGCTTTGTGTATCTGTGCGGTGATTCGTGTTGTTTAGTTGTTTTGCTGAAAATATGAAAAGTTGGTGAAATCTTCCATGATTTATGAATATTTCAAAACTACATCAGACTTCAATGGTTATCAGGGATCATGGTTATGTTATGCTGGCAAACGTCAACGTCAACACTGACACACAGGCAACGGAGGTGGGGTCATCCCCACTACTGTCAAAAGATTGAAACGTTACAGCCCGTCTTACAGCTCGGTAGAATTGAAATCGTTCGCAAAAGTAGCCACTTTCAAGGCAGATTTTGAGACACTTGAAACTTTTTCTTTCGAATTTTCACGAAGCGTAGTCTTGTTATTAGGGCTCTACATTCGATTAGTATGATTTTCTCATATTTTTCGATGGTGGTCACTACCCTATTATTTTGAAGTCGGCCGTAGGAGCTTGCATCAGGGGGTTCTGGAACAAAATTTAAATAACGATCAAATAGGGTACCTATCGTCACATGACGTCACGAGGTGGTGTATTGGGAGGAGATGGCGCGAAACCGAGTATCCTGGACAACCGCCAGTTTCCCCATAATGACTCAATGCTAATGCGAAATGCTTTCATTTAAATTCTATGCCATTTTGACGGAAACGTATGCTTTCAGACGCTTGCTCATGTTTTATCTGTATATACCTGGAAAATTATTATGAAGATCTCTCCATAACAAGACGTAGGATAATTATTTCATGTGTTGTGAGTGTTTGAGGCGCGGTTTAGCTCGAGCACGTCTTACTAGGTGGCCCTTGTGCCGATAAAAAAACTGTTACTTTTCGCTGCTGTCAACCAAACCGTCAGCCATTTATTCGGTCATTTTGCAGCTTCCCGCGGCCAGTGTCCAACGTTGCAAGAAGTTTTCCTCTGTTCTGAAGTGCTTTCAAATATGAGAAAATCAGTTTTCAGTCGACAGTGAGTGACAGTTTTAGTCGACACAAGAGCCACCTAGTGAGACGTGCGCGAACTAAACCGTGCCTCAAACGGACACAACACGTTCACATGAAATAATTATCCTACGTCTTGTTATGGGAAATCTTCATCAATTTTTCAGGTATACATATACAGATATAAGCATGAGCAAGCGTCTGCAGGCGTACGACGTTTCCGCCAAAATGGCGTAGAATTTCAATGAAAGCATTCCGCATTAGCATTGAGTCATATGGGGAAAGTGGGGGTTGTCAGGATGCTCGATTTCGCGCCATCGGCCGCCATCTTGATAACGTAAGTGACGATCTCCTATAAGTGATGACGTAGGTCAGTGTGAGATGGAGCGCCGTGGCCATGACCATGGCAACCATATGGATGCCAACCCGTGATACCAACCCGAAATGGCTGTTAGGCATTTCCATTGACGTCACAGCAGTGCGTGCTTTCCACCTAGCCTCAAGTTCGGTACACCTGCCATTTACGCATGTGCGGATTCCAAACGGTGCTTTCCATCTACGTGTTTTTACTCGGTTCTGCGCCGTTCATTGGATCACCTAAAATTTTGTGCCACACCATGGAACATGTGCCGTCTGGTGGTATTTGTACCGTCTAGGTGGAAAGCACCCAGTATCGCCAGCTGTTCAGAATCGCCCGCCAAATTTAAGCCAAATAATGGTTAGGGGGACAACCAAAGTACAGGTCGCTTATGAAGCTCCAATTTCTGCATTTTTTTCTCAGCTACCTTTTTGAGTTTGAGTTTGAAACTTTCATATTGAGTTTAAAGCAATGTCTTTAATGCGCCTGCGAAATAAATTCTTGTGGAAAAGTGTGTTTTTTGTGGAAAAGCAAGCCTAACATGTTAGGTGACCTGCACAGGGTATTGGTAAAAATTCATATTTTCCGACGAAATTGAGCATGGACTTTGCTAGGAAACTTCACCTGAATGTTGGGGGTTTACATTCCCGTTTCTTTCAGTGATATGCCTTGTGAGGGGCTAGGTATGTAGGGGAATTGCGCCCAAAACGGCATACTTTTTGTTTGAAAGCGTGGTAAGGTGAAACCAATAACAATTTGATGAGACCCAAAACTGCATTAGAATCTATGGTTATTTCCCTTACCTGCGACAAAAACTTTCATTTGTATATGAATGAATAGATTTATAATTTGAGATTTCGAAATATGATGTAAAAGTCCATTTTGCCCTGATGTCCTGGGTAAAATGGCATACTGCCGTGAAGGTACGCCTTCTGCCGTATTATAATATACATTTCAACAGTTATTCAACAATACAAAGATAACTCTTATATATTGTGTTAGTAAGATTGTATAGGCTAAGTGTTCAGAGATGAAACTACACAAAGTACATTTTACTAGTATGTATGCCTCCTCTCATAAAAGCTCTCAAATGAGAAGTGGAATTGATTGCCACAGAATACATTGATAATTGATAGCAAAATAGTTTCGTGAACATGATTTTATCTCAATGTCGATGTATCAACCGTCAACGGCGACGCACAGTGCAGCCATGTAGATCTGCCGGCAGCCAGTGACGTAACAGTATATTTGTACTAGTGGCGACATCCAAATGTGTACGATAGGATCAAAACCCACAATATGCCATTTTGCCCATATATGCCGTTTTGGGCGCAATTCCCCTACCCAGTGATGTGAGTCGGGTATTTACCGGGTGTTTTCCCGAGCGATATTTACCTACCCTACCCAGTTTGACAGGAGAGTTGACACTGTTGACAGCTCGGTTGACAGTGTTGACGGTCAAAGGTTGAATGATTTCTTTTCCCAAGTTCCAAAGCTTTATAAACATAACCTCCAAAGCACTTATTATTATTTTGCTGCTGTGAGCAAAAATCATTATTGTTTGTTGTTGTTTCTCCAATTGTTGATCAGAAAAATAAAGAAAATAGATACCCTATTAGAGACCCGATTTTGGGGAAATGCCGGGTATTTTACATCACTGTATATGTAGGTACCTCTTCGGTTTGCTTCCCAATCACCAAAATACTTGAGGGTCAGCTTTTACTGCCGTATTAAAGAAAGAAACAATCGTTTTTGTCAAGGTTTTTGTTTATATTTCATATTTGAAAAGTACAAGAATGTCTTAACCTCAGTTGTAGCATATGGACAAAGGCAGAACATACAAGGACAACAAGGATAGACTGGTGACAAATATGTTAAATATCATAAACTCCAGGCAGTTTGCCTACAGAAAGGGAAAGTCTACGGTTGATGCTTTGATCGCCAATCAAGACTACATACTGAACGCTCTCAAGGCGGGGGACTCTACTATCGCCACTTTTTGCGATATGTCCAAGGCCTTCGACTGCGTGGTCCCGCGTCTTCTTCGAGATTAGCTTGAGACTAGTGGTGTCAGAGGCCGGGCTTTGGGTTTCGTTGAGTCGTATCTTGAGGGTCGATACCAAATTGTGTCTTTCGAACGTCGCATGTCAGATCGCATGTCGCAGTTGGAGTACGGCGTTCCACAAGGATCCATTTTGAGTCCAATTCTTTTTCACATCAACGATACCAATAACCACATAAGCGTTGACGAATGTTTGGTATATGCTGACGACACGACCCTTTTTTCTAGGCTTGGCGCGGACGAGGCTTTCGAGGACGTGTCGGGGACTGCGCGGTTGACGGCAAAGTCTTATTCGAATAGTTTGGGCCTGATGTTGAATTTGGACAAGACACCAGACTTGTTTTTCGGTCTGAAGCCTTGGCATGACGATTGGAGAGATCCAGTCCAATGTCTGGGTTTGGTTTGGGATTCGAAGTTGTCTTGGGCACCGCATGTCGAGAGTCTGTCAAAGAGGTTATCAACGGTCATATTTGTCCTCAGAAACTTGAAAGAGACTGTGTTAACGGATAGCCTCAAGATGGCATATCACTCACTTTTCCATTCAGTAATGTCGTACGGTATTTTGCTGTGGGGCCTTTTCCTGCACGCAAGGGATATTTTGATTTTGGAGAAGCGAGCACTACGGGTCAAGGCTGGTGTTAATCCGAGGGAATCCTGCAGACCGCTATTCAAGGAATTTGGGATACCTACTCACCTCTGCCAATCGATTCATTTTTGAGTCTTGTATGTGCCAGAGAAACAAGTTTTTTGTTGAATATGACAGTAATCCAGGCGACCAGAAACAATGCCATACCCCTCCCATGTTTCAGACTGCAGAAGACCCATCTCTCTGTCATGTTCATACCCTACAGGTTGTTCCAAGTCGCTGCCTATGTCTTGGAAAGCACTAACTTTGAATCTCTTCAGACATTCTATTCTAGAAAGTGGTCCCGTAGAGGCTCCGGCACATTCAAGAGCACGGTCGTTTGTGCCATCCTACCAATTTTCGTGCTTTTGTCACTTAGCGCAAGGTTCACTTCATTTTTGCTCACTATAACCCCCAGACTATATTCGATAGATCCCCACCTCTAATACGAAGTACCATAAGGGACTGGTGCCGGTGTTCACTGACATATTAAAACTAAAAGCTTTATGCTTTACACCACACTTTACACTCTGTCCTCGACTCTGTCGTTTTTTATTTATGTTTTTTGACAGGTAGCCGTCAACGTCCATTTTTCCAGTGACAGCCAGTACTACCAAGCACAAAAGATCACAATTGTTGCACTGGAACCAGTTGATTTCTCCTCCCGCAGCATGTTTATATATCATGTGATTTCTCAGATTGCACTTTTGTCTAGCTCGATACGAACATTGGTTGCACTGAAACCAATCAATTTTTTCCCTTGAATCTTGGATCGATATGTTCGATTTCGTTTCTTCATAAACTCTGATGGTCCTTCTTTCACCACTTCCATTCGAATCAGAGGATTCAATGCATTCGGCCTCTTCTACGGCATTTTGTGGCTCCGCCGTCGGCTCTGTTCCCCACAAATGGTGATTCTTTACGAAGGATAAACTCGAATCCGATTTGAATCTGCAGTTTTCACAAGAATATCTCTCAATATCCTCACAAAAAGTTCCATTTTTATCGTTTTCGGTCACCGGATAATGTAGTTGTTTGCAATGTTCGTACAATTCGAACTGATAGTAGCTCCTGTAGTCGCAGTAGATGCAAGGAAACTGTCCCGGTTCGACAATGGCATGGAACAGTTCGGCCGCATAAACGTTCTTGTGGTTCCTCTGGACGTGATTGTTCAATTGAAAGACAGATGCGGTACGATGCGAACAGTGCGAACAGTTGTACCTACGTGTCAAGAATTTCCGGAAGTTCTAACCTAAAAATTGGCACAAAAATGTATAGAAACTATTTAAGGCATTCGGTAGCAACTTACATTTTCGGTTGATGAAAGGACATAACAAATCGGGAAATGATTTAAGCGACACGGGGAACGATACGTTTTCCTGGTTGACTGAATAAGGTTGGAGGATATGTGAGATAAGTACTATACCTATAGGTCGCAGGCACAAAACGTCACTTTCAGAGGGGTCAGTGGGTCACCTTGGCACCCGCTATGGCAACGTAGTTGGTACCTAAGTTCGCCTGACGTGACAACAGCGCAATGCGCATTCTTTTCGACGTGGAATTGACATAATAATAGGTAACTAAATTATATTAAGTATTTTTTTAAAAAATCACTGTCTTTTTGGAAACTTGGTATCTCGCGATACAACTGGGTAGTGGAGGCAAAACAACGGAAACTCCAACTTTCCGCTTTGCAGGCCAAATCACACTTATCTATCACACTAGGTATTAGGTATTATTGATAATAGGTAGTAGTTATTATTATTCAATATATCAACTGATCGCCGGTCAAGTAGGTACTTGACCCCAATTTTTATATGAGCCTTTTTCTATCAAGTCACCAAGATATTTCTTTGCCCGGGCCAAAACTGTCGCTTATAAACGGCACATCCAACTTCCTTTTTCCTTTAAATAGCTAGGGGAGACCGAGGCGAGTTGATACCAGAGGTGTAGGTTGGCACAGGGCCAAAATTTCAAAAAATTACCGCCCGAACTCCATAAAATCAGAAGTGGAATGTGCTGTCATCTACTGGAAGAGTGTGCGAAAGTTAGAACGTTATGACGTCCGTTAATTTGAAACTATTGACAATTTATGGTGGATTCATGCATGGAAATTTGAAATTTAAGATTTAACATTTAAGTGTTCACCCATTGGTTTCTTATGGAAATAAAATTAAATGTTAAATTTTAAATCTTGAATTTCTATGCATGAATCCACCATTACATTTTTCGCGCTAAGCGAGTAAATTTTCAACCTCTCTGAAAATATCATGTTTTGTTTGCATTAAATCATATCCTTGATGTATACTTCTTGTTTCACTTAATGCATGCCTATTCTTCTTGATATTCCAGTCTTTGTATTCAATAATGATGAGCAGTTTTTACAAAAAAAAATATTTAATTGTTGGCACTCTTTGACGGGGTACGTTGGCACCGTGTATTTCAGTGGGTATTTTGATTATGATATATGATCATGTATATGATTGTTAATTTATTATAGATATTATTATCTACAACAGTATTATGATACAAATATGTGTATTAGTTATTATTAAGTATGTATTTGTCTGTATTTTTTCATATTAGTATTTTAGTATGGGGGCATAGGTCGTGCCGTGTGCAGCTTCGTGAAGATATGTAGAGTTATGTCTCAATCGATTTTTGGGGGATCAAGGACCATGATAAATCATGGTGGAATATTGGCATCTATATTGGTGGAGGCGCCAAAAGGAATTTAGTACTGTCGTAAAAAAATTGCTGGAACATTTTCATTTTTCAACGGATTTTAACACAAAACATTTCATTTTGCGAAAAAGTGAATTCTTCTTGTTACCTTATACCTTCCATTGAAGAAAGACGTTGAGGAATGTTAATAATAATAAAAAAAATAATAATTTGAAAAAAAAAAGATTTTGACCATTTTTTAATTTTCATGCAATTTGCCCTATTTGTGGACTTGGATGTGCCCTTTCTAAAGTTGCACTTTCCCGAATTATATTTTTGCAGTACGCGCCGCCATATTGAAAAAATGATGTCTGAAAAGAAGTTTTTGATCAAGTGCACCGATGTCTCCAACTCTCGAAATTAAGGTTGAGGGACCCCCAATCAAACCCCAAAAGCGCATTGCTTAAGCTCAAAATGCATAGTTAGAACGCCTAACCACCGGACTAACTGCCCAGACCAGCCCAAGGCTCTCTTTTTCCGTTTGCGAGTATCTACGTTCATCTGCGAAAAGACTTTTGCTGGCAAACGAGATAACTTTGGGTGTATCTCCGGTGTAGAATTGAATCAAAACGGTTCCCAATGCCACCGGACTGGCATCCGCAACTACCCTTGTTCTTTTTGCTGGGTCAAAATAAGCCAGAGTTGGGGGTTTAGTTGGAGTTTTCTTCAGTTGATCGAAACTGCGTTGATGTTCGTTTGTCCATTTGAAAGGAGTTTCTTTTCGAATCAAGTGCCGAAGCGGTTCAGTTAACGTTCCCAAGTCAAGTATCCCTAGATATGTGACCAACCCTAGAAAGCTACGAGTTTCTGCTTTTGTAGCGGGAGCTCGGAACTCCTGTACTGTGATTATTTTTGTTTCATCTGCCTTGATTTCGCTGGTAGTCAGTTTGTGACCCAAGAACTAGATTTCCTTGCCTTTGATCACGCATTTGGCTTTGTTCAATAGTACGTTGTCAAGTACCAGTCTACAATACAAGTCTGAACGTCTTATCGGTACATTTTCCACGAAACGGAACGGCTTTCGACAAAATTTCACGAGACGGAACGGTTTTTGAAAATATTTCACAAACCGGAACGTTGCCGCCGTTCCGGTCTGCTCCGGTACATTTCGACCACTGTTCAATCAATTGTTCAATCGATTGATCGCTAATTGATAAGGAAATAGCACAACATAACGTAGGGTCAAGCCTGTTGAGGTAGAGTGCGTAGTCGATCTAAGAGAGTGGAGCATCCAGTGTAAGAAAAAGTATCAAAAAGGGCTGAGCATAACTTTCTTTATTATCACGAGCCAATTAATCAAAAGGGGTAGGTGGTACCATTACAGTATATACTCAAAGTAGATTATCACAGCAGTTTTATTCTTGAAAAACTAGTTGCTCTGAATATCTGGAGTGATGCTGTGGATCCATTCGTAATATTTTTCAATCCTTGCGTAGACATTGGGGTAAGTCTCATTGTCGTGCCCACAATCCCTGTCAGGTACGGTCAAATATGAAGTGAGCCCAACTTGCAGACCATTAACTAGAGCTGCGGTTCCAGAATCTCCCTGTAAGTTAAAATTTCGTTCTCATCAACTTTTTGACAAGTAGATGTATTTTATAATGAGGTAAAATATTCAAATTTGAACAAGCTTACGAAACACGGTCCAGAATGTCCATCTATGCCGCCAACGCAAACATGGTGATCCGAATTACCGCGAGTTGCTGCCCCACACACGGTGTCGTTGTAGACATTCAAAGTCAGTTTTTGCAAAACGAACGGATCGGCGTCCTGAAGCGATAAATGGAAGGTTTGAGAAAAATCCCGCAAAAAAATGAAGAACTTACGTCGCCCCATTGGTCGCCCCAACCAATGACAACGCCTTCTTGTTGAGCGGACGAGTCAAAAACACGTGCCAAAGTGACAGGTGCCCAGCTGCCGTCATCTGGTAGCGGTTCAACCAGCTACAAAAAACAAGTTTCGAATAATATTTCGGAAAATTGTAGAGAAACTCACTTCCAAAACCGCTGTGTCGAACAAATTTTCGAAATAATCATCGTCCATGATTTCTGTGTAATTGTTACAATAAATTTTCTTGACTGCTATCGTATTGGTCTCATCTTCGGTGATTTTGACCAGACCATATTGTATATTGTATTCTGATGGGTCGTCGCTGGTTCTGAAATGTCAAAATTAGTGATTATGTTTGTTGAAATTTTGTGTGGTTTTGGTGTTAGATTTGTCTGTTTGTGTGTTGAATAGTGTGTGTTATTGACTGTTATATAACTATTGTTAGATTTTGGAAACAGGTTAAAACTTAAGAGGTTAAAAGTTATGGAAGAAGGAGCATAAGCTTGAAAAAATGAAGCCTCGTGACATCACGAGCAGTAGCCGCTATTTATTTCAACCTAAACAAAAGTGACAAACTCTGTGGAACTCAATGACTGCTGGAACTCGGGCTAGTGAGTTGTAAAACTGTATTCTAGTGAATGTTTAATATCTTCAAGGCATAATCACTAAAATTTTGATTCCAGCAAGTCAAGCCTACAGTAGTTTTGATCAACAGTTAATCGTGAGCCCAAAAAAAAAATCGTGTATTGCAAATTACATACACAATTTCTTGGCATACCCCCCTCACTTTCTTAGCTTCAACTCACACTACTCAGAAGTGGGTTGTGCTCCCGCTGCCACAATTATAACCTCCTTGATCAAAACTTACTCTCCTAGGTAACAGTCAACGCAATGTCCGGCTGTTAAGATGAAATTTTTGTTCAAAATCGAAGCCCCGCAGAGCTCAAAGTAGTACTCTGACATTCTTAACGCCACCTAAAAATTTAAAATGTATGAGGTACGTCTTGAAAGTAAGCAAGAGAAATCGCCATTACTGTGGTAGACACCAGTTCACATAAAAATATTGATTGCACAGTAAAATAATTATTCTTTATTCGTGCATGAATTCCATACACCTGTACCTAAACTGGACTGATAATCGGCGCTATATCAGGCCAAACAATAAACGTCTCCAGGTTGAAGACATCCCTGTTGGATAAGCAGTTCAAAAGTCCATGGAAGCTTGGAGTTTGCGTCTTAAATTTGGTTCTTCTTGTAGATATTGACACTCGTTCCTAAATTAAGGAGTGCTTCAACAGTTTTGACCTCGATTATGACTCATAAGTTCATTCTATTTATATTTTATTCAAATGACAATAAGTCAAATAGCTAGTTTAAAAGATAACAACAACTGAATATTCAGATCAGATTCAAGTTCTGTAAGTGAGCATAACCCATTATTAAATTGATCGATTAATTTTTAGTACTTGAACTACGATCAAGTGTTTGACTGGTAGGTACCTGTTGATTCCGTTGACTAACCCGTCTTTCTAGCTAGCATGTCGCCCTGGTATTGGGGCCTTGGCAATAATGTACGCTATTTTCAGTCCAGTTTAGGTATAGTTCACGATTAATTCACTTGAGATACGCATTATCAAAAAATGATCAGTGACTTACGGCGAAAGGAAATTCGCCTGGTTCAGCTGCAGTTCCATTGATGATCCGACCTTTTGGATTCCTAATACTCGACGGCAACGCTAAAATTTCAAAAGAATAATCATTCATTCACTCTGATTCAGTCGTTATATGTGGGTTTATGAATAATATAAAATATTCACCATAAGCCTGCCCGATCAAGAACACCACAAATAATAACTGCAACATTTTGTTCGCACGGCAGTACCTATACCTAGATACTCGTAGAAAGATCGCTAACAATTGTATCAGTGAACTTGCTGAATTGCCTTTATATCCGTTTTCGAAGAATTCTATGAAACCAGTCATCTTATAAGTTGAAGATAAGATTTTTCTATTGTTTGTTGGCCGTCGATTTTTTTTCTTCCGTTTTTTTTACTCTGTCAGGTATTAAACTTTGATCAATTGCAACGATTTGAAAATGTTTTTCAATTCTTTCAACCAAAAAGTTTCCAGCTCCTGATTTAAATACATTTATCGAGAACTGAGTCAGCGTTTCTCAGTACAAACTTGGGTCATATATTCACTGTGACAGCAAGTGAAATCAGTACCTACACTTCAAGTGAAACATGGCACATGGTTCCCTTCCACTATCCGAACAAAGTATTCTAACCTAGGTTGCTAGTGCTAGTGGTGTATCGCTTTCTCTCTCGCTTTCTTCTCTCTCGAACTCAAGTTTGGTGAGGTTGGTTGTAAAATGAAATGCAAAAGGAAAACGCCCACTGTCCCAGTTTTCTATTCCAATTGAAGGTACGTTTTGTTTTAATAAGCAGGTACCTACGTACCTATACCTGAATAACAGAAATAGCCGCGGAAATAGCCTCAAGACTCAAATATATGACATGACTTCACGTGTGAAATGGGCAGCAGTGATCATGTAAAAATAAGTAATTAGGTTGGTAGTTGTAATAACCTGTCCGATTTGTTGTCATTCTCAACCGACTCTTCTTTTTTCGTGCTTTCGAATGCAAACCAGTATGTACCTACGTACCCACTCACGTAGGTATACCGTCCGTTTTTTTTTCTAGGCCCCAGCTTATAGCGCTTCCATCATCGGTTTTACACCCAACATATTATATATTTTTGAAATCAGAAGAACAAAATATTTCGATTGATGGTATGTCAAATTATTTTTGACAGATGTCATTTTTTGACAATTGACGGAATAGTACTTGTGTGACACCATTTTAAAGCCCGTAAAATTCTAAGGAGAACTATGTTTTCATTTATAGAATAGGATGCCTTTTACAGCTTCTGGAAGTCTTTGAATAGAAAAAATTGTTAAAATTCAGAAATACCTACTCAATAAATAATAGGTATTTTTAAAATCAACTGATGATAATATTCTGATTTCAAATCGTCTAAATTAGCGGGAGATTCTATAAGCACCTTATCTTTCAGATAGGCTCATGAAAAAAATCGAGGGGGTCATACCTGGCCACCTCGGATACTATCGCGTTGGGCTGGCAGTTCCAATTCACCGGTCGTTGAATCTTTCATCCAAGGAACAAGGAGACAGTCATTTCGAGTGACTTCTTCAGGACATTTTTTGTTTCATTGTGATTATTTATTGATTATTACCATTAGTTATTATTAAAAATACCTGTTTTGCGGGTTTTGCCTACTTACGTATTTATTGAGTATTTCTGAATTTCAATAATTTTCCCTATTTGAAGACCTCTAGAAGCTGTGAAAGACAACCTATTCCTAAAATGAAGACACAGTTTTTCTGAGAATTTAATGGGCTTTAAAATGAAGTATCAGGAGTACTATTCTGTCAAATGTCAAAAATGACATCTGTCAAAAATAATTTGACATACCATCAATCGAAAGATTTTGTTCTTCTGATTCCAAAAATATATAATATGTTGGGTGTGGAACCCATAATAAAGACGCTACGCGCTGGGGCCTAGAAAAAAAAACGGACGGTATCTACTTGTTTAAATTTCGAATCATTTTAAAAAGCATACGCAAATTAAATACCCAGAATCCTTGCTATGAATGTTCGTATTTTTTTGCCTCGGCTTACAATAGTTGAAACTGACTTATCGCTGTATTTTTCAAAATTTAAAAAAAAGCTAAGTGTCGTCGGTCGAATGGATACTTATCGAGGCGAATCTTGATCAATTTTTTGCATAAAATTCCTACACTTCTCATCAGCATTATCTCTTTATCCAGATTTGTACCTTGGTTTTGTCTGTAGTAATAATTCAGAAGAAAAAAAAAACAATAGTTTGTATAGGAGGTAAAATGTTATTTTGACGAACAAGTAGGCACGTACCTCCAGTTTATCTATCTAACTGTCTTCTTTGATACATCAATGATTATCATTCCATGTTCCATAAATCCATAGACTTCTCAATCCATAGACATATCGTTCCTTCAATCTTGAATTTCAATTCCACTATTTGAATCATTGTTCAACCTTTCGAACTTACACAATGTCTTAAACTTTTGACTGGTGGGTATTTGGGCATTTGACTGGAGAGATCAATTCGTCGATCGATTGCTCTATCGCCCCTGAAAACCTTTGTGGAAATTCATATTCAATCAATTAATATCCTCCTCTCTGGATCCTTGACTCATCTGTTATTTCAATTTTCTGATTTTCCCATCTGTTGATTTTTGTTTGCCGTTCTACCAATCGAACGATTCTTTGTTGACCAATTTTTTTAACCTTTTCATTTGTCAATCATTCAGTTCCGCGACCTTTCAAATCTATCGATCTTTCAGCTTATCGCTCTATTGGTTTTTTGATCTTTCGATTTTTCGGTTATTGATCTTCAGATCTTGATATATACACTTCCGTCGGAACATCCTCCTTTTGGTTTCAACTTCAACTTATTTTTTGGTTTGACAGTCTTTCGTTATTTTGGTATATTGGTCTTTTGGTCTTTTGGTCGATCTTTGAGCCTTTGATGTAGTTTAAGGTAACACAAGTGAAGCAATTGGCTATCAACCTCTATACAGCGAATGACTTATTGAATTGTGTCTGTTAGAATGATCTTGGAATGACAAGTATACAAGGAGGGCCATCTTGCCCTCTGTTTCTCTATTCCAAGTACATAATTCTTGATTATTGACAGAACTTTATGAAATTCCTTCTCTTTTAAAAATTTATATTTATTTAAAAATTAATATTTATTTGGATTAGGTACCTTGAATCTTCTAAGAAATGAAATCGTGTAGCGCGTAAATTCTCTATTCATTATAATTCTTTGAATGTTGAAATATATAATTAAATCCGAGGAAAAATGTGCTATCTCGTTCAAATCCGACCTTTTACACTTTGTCACCTTTGATTCGACATGGAATCGAAGCGACACAGACGGCAGTCAGGGTTTGTTTCGGAGGCTGGGCGTGGGTCTCAGGTACAGGAGACCGGCAAAAATTTATACGGCGCCAATCGGGAAAGCCGGCAAGTACATTGGCTGCCTACGTGGAGACCCGATATCTACCACGCGGCTTAATGGTGTTGCTAGCCTCTTGATTAAACTAACTCAATGGTTGGCGCGGTTTTGCGCTTCTGGGGCTGTCAACTGTCAACGTCAAAGCAAGTGTCAGCCGGTGATTCTGTTTTGGGGTGGCTAATGTCAATAAAAACAAATGGAGTGAGGTTTCACGATGCGTATAATGAATAATATATATATTAGTGGTGAAACGGTGAGTATTATGAACAATAACTGGTAATCCACTAGGCACGGGAGTAAACTGATAATATCACAGCTCGGCGGCAGCCGAATCGAAGCAGCAGCTGAGATAGTGCCGATATTGCGGAAGGAAACGAAGTGGAATGTGAAATTATGTCTGTCGGATATAGCCGTTGTTGTTGAAACACGATTTTCCTAACCCGAACAGGAGATAGGTACACGGCTACCAAAGACACCTTTATCACATTCACTATTTTATCTTTATATCCCGGGTGATCATTTAAAAACTATCCACCTGCAATAACCCCCGATTCCTAGTGAATATTTTTTCGAGCAAAAACAGGTCGATTTTTATATAGATAGATAGATAGATAGATAGATAGATAGATAGATAGATAGATAGATAGATAGATAGATAGATATACTTTATTCTTTCCCGTTTCATAGGTTTCAATACAAAACAATTAGCCAGTAGCTGTGGAAGTCGTCATAAATAAATAAACTATATAAGCATAACAATAATAATAGATAACAATATAAACAGTAGGTAATAAACACAAATAACAAAAGCAACAACGAAGCCATCACAGATGGGGTCTCACCAGTTACATGATATTCCCATTCACAAAACAACTATTTATCATCGAAAAACTCCTGAAGGGTATAATAACTTTTATCAATTAAGAAGGCCTTGAGCTGCGCTTTGAAATTTCGATGCGTTACGTTCTCAAAGCGTCCATCCATCCGGCTGATCTTGTTGAGACATTTAATTCCCATGTAGTTGGGGTTACTTTGGCCTATCGTGAGTCTTGAGTATCTTTGCTGGATCTCATTTGCACCTCTAGTGTTGTAATGATGGGTGTCGGTTCCCCGGAGCAGCTGTGTGTCTTTCACAAAAAGAATGACAGAATAAATGTACAGTGTCATAAGAGGCATGATTTTTAAATTTTTGAAAAATGATCTGCATGACTGCCGATTGGATGAGACACCCATCATAGCTCTTATAATTTTCTTTTGTATTTTAAAGACCCTATCCGTTGTCTGAGACAACCCCCAAAAAATAAGCCCGTATGACAGGATCGACTGCACTAAGCCAAAATAGGCGAGTCTAAGAACCTCATCCGATAACGTCGGTCTCAAATTTTTAATCAAAAAAAGTTTTGTGCTCAGCTTTTTCAAGATATTCTCGGTGTGAGTTGCCCAAGTTAATTTTTGGTCAATGTGAACACCCAAGAATTTGAAACTAGGCACACTCTGCAGCGAGCCAGATGGAGTACGAAGGAGCAGGCTAGACTGAATTGTGGTGTTCTTTGTACAGATCTCGAGTACAACAGATTTTGAAGTATTAAGCGTGATACCATTTGTCAAGCACCAGTCCTCCATTCTGGCTACGCAATCACGCGCGGCACTGGCAGCTTCATCTCTGTTTTTTGCTGATACTATGACACTGGTGTCGTCCGCGTAGAGAACCGGATGTGTTTTCTCATTCTCAATGGTATTTGGTAGATCATCAATATATATGTCAAATAGAGTTGACGAGACACAGGAACCCTGGGGGGATCCCACCGGAGGGACGGCTCTTCTACGCGAACTGATCCCGCCAATTCGCACCTCTTGAGCCCTTCCTGTCAGATATGACTGTATCCACCCACGTGGTGGTCCTCGAATTCCTTTTTTTACTGTTTTTGCCAAAAGTGTACCGTGGTCGAGACAATCGAATGCGCGAGTCATATCGAAGAAGAGCACAAGCACGTGATTTTTGTCATTTAAGCCATTGTGGATAACGTTTAAAGCTTGATTCAGAGCCGTCTGCGTAGAAAGCCCGGGTCTGAATCCATTTTGACAAGCACTCAAGATGTTATTATTTTCTAGATAAGAGGTAAGCCGTTTGTTGAAGCAGAACTCAAAAATTTTCGCAAATTGGCATTGCAGAGCTACAGGTCTATAATTAGATATATCATTCCGATTTCCCTTGTGTTTGAAAATTGGACTGACTTTCGATGTTTTCAGCGCACTTGGGTAAATACCCTCTGAAAAACTTTTATTAATAATGAGCGATAATGGATGCGAAATCCATTGCCCTATCCCTTGAATAATTGGTCCCGGTATATCATCAACTCCACATGAGGTCTTGCTGCAAATTTTCTGAATAATGTTTTCAACTTCCGTCGCGTCAGTTGGTTCCAAAAGCATAGATGTTTCTCTCTCTGAAATATGAGAACTTGAGTTGCTGCAAGGAGATTTAAAGTCCTTCGCAACGCCAATAAAATAGTCATTGAACACATTGCAAACTTGATTTCCATCTTTCAAGAGAGTACCCTGTGAGTCCCGTATCATAATTGTTGTTTTTGCATTAATATTGATTTGTGACTCCTTAATGAGTTTCCAACTTTCGCGATTGATATTCGTAGACTTTTTCAATCGATTATCGTTGTATCTTTTTTTTGCCTTGACCAGTAGTAGCCGATAGTAATTCCTCAAATTCTTGTATCTGAGCAAATATCCGTCATTATTGATCCTCCTACTTATCGCTGCCATCTCCCTAACCATTCTGGAGAGCTGACGTATCCTTGGGGTGATCCATTTTGGTGATCGTTTGATATTAGATCGTCTACGCTCGGTAGGTCGCCTAGGGAAACAACCATCAAAAATATGTCCAATAATCTCATAAAATCGGTTGAAAAGCCTGTCAGTTCCCCATGAAAAGTCCAGCAGATGACCCCAATTCAAAAGTGAGACCTGAGATTTAAAATTTTGTACATTGCTTTCTTTGCGAAAATGTCTGGTCATTGTGAGATTCGAACCATTGTCCACCTCAACCGGGTGGTGAAACTCGACGATTTGATAGGTGTGATCCGACATGCCCGACTCTCCAACGTACGCGAGAGGTTCTGCCATGTCGGTGTATATGTTGTCAATGCATGTGTTACTATTCCCGTTTCTGCTTACCCTCGTGGTTGTCCCTATTATGGGTCTAAGGTTGAATTCTTTGAAAAAATTTGTTAGGGTTCGGCTATTGCGGTCATTTTTGTTAAGATCTACATTGAAGTCCCCACATATTATGTGCAGCCTACCAGACTTATAAATGTTTATCATCATGTCATCCATAAGAGTCATGAACGCTTCGAGATCGGAACTTGGTGATCTGTAAATGACACAAATTATTATATTGACATTAGGCAACACTAGCTCTATAGCACACATCTCAAGGACCTTTTCACTGCTATTATTGAAATTGATTTTTCGGGTATGCAAACCGTTGTGACCGAGTATGCAGACACCGCCACCTCTATGCTGCATTCTGCTAAAAGAGTTTAGTACATTGAAATCTCCAACCTGAAAACATTCGATTGAATTCTTTCTTTGGAAATGTTCACCTATACAGATAATATCAATGTTTTTTTCTGCCATGAACACCTCCAACTTCTGCACTTTATTTGTCAGTGATTGGATGTTCATGTGAGCCACCCTCAGAGTCCTGAAATTCTTCAGGGACCCGGACTTGCTGCTTGTCGTTCGATGCTCCGGTCGGTTTATTTCTGCGAGTTGAAACTGTGGTTCTTCCCTTGTCTGTCTGTTTCTTCGGAAAAAAATGAAAACGCTTGATGCAAACACCCTCAGGCCAGAAGTCCGCGTTGTAAAGTTGGTCCTTGAGGCCAAAATCTGCGCCTACCTTGAACGATGCATTTCTTCCTGGTTCTGTGGAAATTTTTTCCACTATGAATTCTCTTCCTGGGCATTTTTTGGCTAGGTAGGATGATATCTTTGTTGCCTCAACATCATGGCGTATTCTTCCCACGTAAATCCATGCCCTTCTTGTTACCGCAGCGAAGTCCAGAGGGTCATTTACGCTGTTGGCCCGTGTTCCAATAACAATATGTTTGTTATTGTTGTCGGATCGAGGTATTTCTTGCTTCCTTTTTCTTGCCGCTCCTGCTGATTGCTTTTTCTCGACGTTATTAACTTTGACCTTGGTTTTCTCTGGAATAATAGGCGAACTCTGGCTCTCAATTATTTCCTGATGATGGGTTGTTCCTTCTCTGGATTTAGCATCAGTTATGCCATCGATGATTTCCCTGAGCTGCTTGTTCTGGTCCATTACCGCTTGCAGCTGCGTCTTCATGTCAGCCAGCTCGGTTTCTATTCGTGAAGTTTTCTCGTCAACTATTTCTAGGATTAACTTTTTCAGCTCCTTGGGTTTCAAGGGTTGTTCACTTGCTGATGATCTGGTTGTGCTGCCCATCATTTGCTTTTTCACTTATCACTATTCAACTTTAAATAGTAGTTAAAACGCCGGTGAAGACACGACGTGCGTATCGTTTCTCGAGGGGGACATCCAAAACATACATTGGCAAATTTCTATATTCATCCCCCTCGCCCCCACTCACCCCAACTGTGAAATTTCAAATGACACTACCTACCTTGCGATACATCAAATTGAAGGAAATGAAATTTTCTTTCTGAAAATTTTTTTTGCAAAATTTTTAACCCCACCCCCTTTTCCTTAAAAATTCTCTGACTGTTCCACTTTACATTCTGGACCCCTCATTTTTTTCTCAATTTAGTCGGCGTCATCCTAGATAGCATCAAAGAAGAAAATTTTCGGTGGAAAAAATGCCACCCAAATTCACCCCTTTGCTCTCCCCCACCTCAACTCCCAAATTCAACAAAACACCACCTACTTTGTGATACATCAAATTGAAGGGAATTGAATTCTCTTTCAGAAAAGAATTTTTTTGAAATTTTCTACCCCTCCCCCAATAAATTGGCCTTTTGGAGTATTCTAGGGGGGAGATGGGGGGCTTCAAAAATTGTGAAAAAATCTTTTTCAGGAAGAGAATTCAATTTCCTTCAATTTGATGTATTACAAAGTGGGTATTGACATTTTAAATTTTTGAGGTCAGGTGGGGGGAGCGAAAGGGTATATTTTGGGTGACACTTTTTTCCTAGAAAATTTTCTCTTCCGATGCTGTGCAGGATGACGTTTATTGTATTGAAGGAAAATGGAGGTCAAGAATATTAACTTGGACACTCAGAGAATTTTAGCAAGAACAGGGGGTGGGGTTGAAAAATTTCAAAAAATTTTTTTAAAAAGAGAATTCAATTTTCTTTAATTTGATGTATCGCAAGGAAGGTGGTGTCATTTGAAATTTCAAAGTTGGGGTGAGTGGGGGCGAGGGGGCTCAAGATATAAATTCTTCAATGTATGTTTTAGATGTCCCCCTCGATATAAAAATCGACCTGTTTTTGCTCAAAGACATTTGCACCAGGAATTAGGAGATATTGCAGGTGGATAGTTTTCAAATGATCACCCGGTATTTGTATTGTTCATCTTTGTGCATCTTTGTTATTTATCCAGATTCAAATTTTATTTTTGTTTTAATTTTTCATCTTTATACTAGTATGGCACGTTCGACGCCTTTTAGGCAATCATGTAAAATGTACAAAAGAACAAATAAAGGAAATTGATTGATTGATTGAATACTATGGAATACCAGGGAATACAGCATGGAATACCATGGAATACTATGGGAAAACTGATGGAATACCTTGAATAAAAGACCACGTGATGTCTGCAGATGTTAAAATTAGCCGAGGGGTAAACCACCTTGGAAATCTGGTGTACTCTTCCAACGGAAATCATTGGAAATCATTTGAAAATCATTGGAAATCGGTGTAAAAATATTCTGTCAGTGGTTTACCCCTCGAAATTAGCCAAGTAGAAACGACTCCGAACGCCGCTCGTGCGTTTAAGTTCTTAGTTTTAAGTTATTTATTGCTTGATATATAGGTTTCACATTATAACAACATAATGACGGTCAATATGTCAGTGTTTTCGTCGAGATTATTGTAGGTATAAGAAATCTTACCGCAGTGGCGTAACTAAAAGCGTCCAATAAGGGGGGGGGGGATCACGACTGAAAAATATGCGAGGATGCAAGCAAAGCGGACAAAAAAGCGCCGCATTTGAAAATTTTTCAAAAAAATTCAATGGCCAATGGGGAGGGGAAGTGACCCCGAAACTCCCCCTCTAGTTACGCCACTGATATACCGTGTTTTTCGAAAACCGCACTAGCTCATGACTTTTTTCCTGTAAGATATATGGACTTGAAATTTTTATAGGATATTTAAGCGTACTTTTGCTATTTTTTACGTGGATCATAAAGCAACTCTCACTTCCGGAAGTAACTGAAAGTACATCAACTTATGATTTCCAAATGGAACAACCTGTATAGTTCTTGATGGTTGGATGAAGATTTTTTATTGACCAGTTGTAGTTTTAGAAATTCGCTATCATGAAAAACGACGATTTTATAGCGGAATAAATTTAATTATTATTACCAAAGGTGGCTGCGACCACGAATGAAAATCTGAAGCTATAGAAATTTGTTTATTGTTTTATGTGAAGAAGCGTTGCCGATTGAAATCGACATGAACAATGATTAATTAACAGACGTCTTCTAACTTGAGATTTTTTTGTGATCGTAGCCAACTTTTGTAATATTAATTCAATTATATTCAATCCGCAATAAAATCGTCATTTTTCATCATAGAGAATTTTCAAAACCACCACTGTGTCAATAAAAAAATCGATCCAAATGTCAAAAAATATACAGGGTGCTTCATTCGAAAATCAAAAGTTGATCTCACTTCCGGTTACTTCCGGAAGTGAAGACAGCTTCATGATCAACGCAAAAAATTGCAAAAGTACTCTTGAATACACATAAAAATTTCAAATCCATACAGGTGTCATATATTATCGACAACGTTCTAGGGCAGCTTCCTGTCATCAAAACAAGAAAAAAGTTTTGATGAACATGGATCCAAAAACGCTTTTGGTTTTTATTCAATATCTCCGAAACCGTTCAAGGGAAATCAGTCAAATTTGACACAATCACTAACCTTCTTATGCTCAACAAAATGAGGTAAGATTAATTTCAAAATAATTTACCGGGGGTGGGTCAGACTGAAGTGAGGGGGTGAAAATAGCTCCCTTAGGAAGCGTTCCCGGACCCATAACGTTATCGGTGTATTCTTGGGACAGCCTGTATATCCCACAGGAAAAAGTTATATTATCCGAAAAACACACGGTATACGTTCGCCCTCAGTTGGAATGTTTCAGTCGATCCTTCTGTAGAAAAGTAGTTTGAGTTATGATTCCTGCACCGAACGTGGGTCGTCCTGGTCAAAATCCGGGTGAGCGGCTGTCTCAGATGATCACGGCCAGGCGAAAATTGGAAGATTCGTAGCGCCGGACCGGGAAATGGTAAAAAACTCCAACTGGAGACTATATTCTCTTGTTGTGCTGCTTCCTGCCAAACTTGGTTCTGGGTTCCAGTCCATTGAGTATAGATTTTGAATGATTGAAAATGTCAAAATTTTGAAGTTTGACATTCTTCAATTATTGACAGGTGGAGTTGGAGGAATACTTTTTACTGTTCTGAAGACAGTTTCCTAAGAGCTTCCAAATGACATTTTGCTAGTGAAGTTGAGTGCAAGTAAAATCATTAGGTATAACTGTTAAGCAAAAATCAATTCATTCAATGAAGCAAAAAGCAACAAAAATCAAAAGCGGAATAATATATTATGATCACGAGGATGGAATATGAGGGGAATACAATGGAATAAGTGGTATAATTTGAGGGAGTAGATGGAAATAATGGGTAAAATGATGGAATGCATGGAATTTCTGATGGAATTCAAGGAATACATGGAATTTTGGCAAATATTCCATCAAATAATGTAATCACTGTACTTTTTTTGGCCAGTGAGGAACCCCTCGTAATATATTATGTATTGAGGCTAAAATATTATTTTTGCTATTCAGTTATACGTATTGAAACCTCCCGGCAACCACCCAGGTAGCAAAGTCCTAGCTCCACCTCAACGCGGTGCCACCTGGGTAAACCCTCCAGGGTTGAGCTAACGGAGCAGGCAAACCGTTGCCTGGCTGAAGCTCCGTGGCTTAAGGCTTGCACAACGGACTAACGACGCCGAGTTGGAAGGGGTTCATAAAGGACCCACCAATCTCGTTATATCGGGCCTAGCATACCCAGTGGTGGTCATGTCTCACCACAGATGCTAGGCTTAGAGGGTCTTGGCTTCGCCGCCTGGACCAAAGTGGAAAGGAAACCACTATAATAAAATACCCCAACTCAAGGTGGAACAGCGTGAGCCGAGGAGTGCATGGCTAGGGGGATGCTTAGTCGACATCATGCGAACTCCTGGATACCGGGCGACATCCAGGTTTTAATAAGCCTTCCTGGAGCAACGCGGGGCTCTACTTCAGGTGACCACCCTTTCCCCAGCTACTCGTGGGACGCACATGGACCAATTAAGTAAAACCAAAGAGTCAGAATGTGGCCTCAACAAGACGGGCGGGCAGCAGCCCGACGATATCCTTCTAGATGCAAAGGCCGAAAAAGACCTTCTAAAAGATAGCGACGAAGAGCTAGCCAAGAACCTCGAAGGTCTGAAAACAAAAGACCAGAAGGCTCGTTTATCTGGCGCCGCCAGAAAGAGGATGAAGTTTCTCATCAAAAGCGGCGTCACACCAGAGGAAGCTTGGCAAAAGGCTCTGAAGCCTAGACCGAAACCTCCAAAAACAGACGTGGGGAAGAATGCAGAGGCTGCAAAAACCTCCAAGCGACCCCACTCCGATGGCAGCACGCCGGAGGCAAATCCGTTCAAAAAGGTCAAAAGGCAGCCAGTGCCTAGACCGGTCAGAAAATTGCCTTCAGCCAAGCTGCCAAAAGAATCAAAATGGGCATCACTGCCCGTAACTACCCAGAGGATCTCCTGACAACGGAACAAATAGCAGCCGTACAGGAGGCCATCATGGACCAAGTCCGAGAGCAGGGGAAAAAAGGCTCAACAAAGCCCCATTTCTACCAGGCTCAACAACGGCCAGGATGGCTTGCGCTTACCTGCGCCGATGGACCCACGGCTGAATGGCTCGGGGGCCTGGGTGCAGCGCTCAAACCATGGGAGGGGGCTGATTTAAGGATCGTAGAGGAAAAGGATATGCCTCATACAGAGATCCTGATTGGCTACCTCCCGGGAAGCCAGGACTACTCTAACGAGAAGATACTGGCAACAATAGAGGCCCAAAATGACCTCAAGACTACGGGCTGGAGGGTCCTGAGGAGAAATCCGGTGGGTCAAACTCTCGAAATCACCCTGTCCGTCGACATCCAGTCAATAAAGAAGCTGGAGACTTGCAAGTTGGAAATCAACTACAAGTTCGGCCAGCTAAAGTTCCGGAGGAAAGGCAAGAAGGTGGAAGGGACGCCAGAAGGAGAGCTCAGCACCTCCACAGCCTTACCAATGGAGGTTTCAGACAACACGGTCGAAGCACCACCTGAAGCAGAGCAGACCTCAACGGCTCTGGGGGAACAAAGCGTTCCACCCCCCGAAAAATTCACCGCGCCTAAAAAAGACTCCAAAAAGTCTAAAGGCAAGGGCGGATAGTAGGAGGTAAAATGGAGGCAAAAATTAAATGCCTTTAGTTGAATCTTCACCACTCAAAGGCAGCATCTAGTGCCTTATTCCGAAGATTCAAAATGCAACAAATTGGAGTGGGCCTTCTACAAGAACCCTGGGTACAGGGGGGGAAGGTAAGAGGCCTACCTACCGATACATGTGAGTTGATATACAAAGTCGACTGCGAAAAACCAAGAGCAGCCCTATTGCTCCACGCAAAAATCGCGTTGTATCTGTTCCAGAGTTTACAACAGCAGACTTGGCAACAGCTATAGTAAAAATACCCACGGAGAACGGCAAGAGGCATATAGTCATGGCCTCGGCCTACCTCCCAGGAGAAGAAACCCACCCGCCCACAGAGGAAGTTAGACGCCTAGTGGACTGGTGCAAAAAGAGGAGAAAGCACCTCATTCTGGGCTGTGACGCAAATGCCCACCACAGCGTTTGAGGCAGCACGGACATTAACAACAGGGGTAAGGAACTCCTTGACTTCATAGCAAGTAATAACTTAGATGTTATTAATAAAGTGACAAACCTACCTACTTGCCTCTTGCCTACTTGTAGCAGGCAAGAGGTTTCTGTCATAACTCTAGCTGACATGTTCACAACAAACTACATAACCAGTTAGAGGGTTCTAGATCAAACCTCCATGTCGGACCATCAAATGATTGTGTTTGACATAGAAGAAAACATGGAAACCGTGAAAGAGTGCAGAAACCCTAAGAAGACGGACTGGGACCTCTATGTTGAGATGCTCAGGGCCGGATTCGAGGGAGTACGCCTCAAAATCACCACAAGGGACGAACTAGATATGGCGACGACCCTGATCACCCAAAACATAATAAATGCTTACGAAACTTGCTGTCCACTGAAGAGGAGAACATCCTCAAGGGACGTTCCATGGTGGAACAAGAATCTAAGCAGTCTGAAGACTCTAACCAGGAAGGCGTTCAACAGCGCCAAGCGAACAAAGGACTGGGATGCTTATCGCAAAGCCCTGACTGAATACAACAAAGAACTGGAAAGGTCTGAAGGGAAAACATGGAGGAGCTTCTGCGAAGGGATCAATGGCACGGCCCTCGCAGCGCGACTCCGAAAAGTCTTAGCAAAAGACCACTCAAATGGAATTGGCCTTATAAAAAAAGCCAATGGTGAATTTACCCAAGACCTCAAGGGGAGCTTAAGAGCTCTATTACCGACTTATTTCCCTGGGTCAAGGGAAATTATTGACCATAGGGACCCGGAAGATGGACCGTTTGAAAATAAACCTACAAAAGAAAGTAGGCGAATTTCAAACAAAATCTTCAATTCCAAGAGAATCAAATGGGCTGTTAAAAGCTTCAAACCGTACAAATCGCTTGGTAAAGGTGGCATTTTTCCTGCTTTATTGCAGAAGGGTGTCGAATACCTAGCCCCGCAACTGCAGGAAATCTTTAGGGCCTGCTACTCGCTAGCTCACACTCCAAAAGAGTAGAAAGAGGCAAGGGTTATTTTTATACCCAAGCCAGAGCGACGGCCTCCAGAATAGGCCAAATCTTACCGTCCCATTAGCCTCACATCCTTTCTCCTGAAAACTATGGAGAAAATCATAGACAACTACATAAGATGTGAGATTCTGAAAAAGAATCCACTTCATATACGACAATTTGCCTATCAACCAGGCAAATCTACAGTGGATGCTCTAAATAGCTTAGTGCTGGAATTAGAGGCATCACTTGAAGCGAAAGAAATCGCTATCGGCACATTCGTGGATGTGGAAGGTGCTTTCGATAACACCACGTACTCATCCATAGAAAAAGCCGCTAAGAGGAAAGGGGTAGATACCCCTACTATAAAGTGGATACAATCCATGCTTGTAGACAGAAAGGTTACGGCAGGCCTTGGAGGAGAGTCTGTCACAGTCATTACGGGAGAGGGGTGTCCACAGAGTGGAGTACTATCGCCCCTCCTGTGGTGTCTTGTGGTGGATGGACTGCTCGAAAGGCTGGCGGACCAGGGATACAGCTGCTACGGCTATGCCGATGACATCGCAGCCGTTGTCAGGGGAAAGTTCGATGGAACGACTTCGGCCTTGACACAAAATGCGATAAACATCATCAACCAATGGTGTTTGGAGGAGGGCTTCAGTATTAACCCAACCAAAACCGTAATAGTTCCGTTTACACGCCGCAGAAGAGTCAAACTAACTGCTCCGGTACTAAAGGGAATAAAAATTGAGTTCTCTGAAGAGGTCAAATATCTGGGCATCATCCTTGATAAGAATCTCTGATGGAACTCACATCTTAACAAAACCATTGGAAAGTCCACAGCGGCCCTTTTCACATGCCGCAAACTTTTTGGAAGGACTTGGGGTCTACAACCAAGTAGGATCCATTGGTCGTACACCACGGTTGTAAGACCCATTGTGACGTATGCCTCACTGGTCTGGTGGACCAAAACGAAAGAAATGACAACAGAAGCTACAAAAGCTTCAAAGACTTGCCTGTTCAAGTATTACTGGAGCGATGTTCACCACTCCTACAGCAGCAATGGAAGTTTTACTAGACCTACTTACACTGCTCAAGCAGGTAGAAAAAGAAGGTTTAATGAGCGCCCTCAGAATAGGACCCAGAGGCCTAAAACGAGGGCACATGAAAGTGCTGGACGCAATGAGGGAGGAATTTCTCTTGAGTCCAACAGACTCTATGCCGGTTGAGTACAGCTCTGATGCCAACTATGAAGTGATCATAAGAGACCGCCAGGAAAGCTTCCGAGCATTGGCTCAACTGCAGAAAAATCACCTGGCCTGGTACACAGACGAGTCCATAAGAGAAGAAGGAGCCGGAATAGGCATATATGGCCCAAAATACAGGGAATTATTGCCTTTAGGTCGGTCACTTTCTATTCTTCAAATTGAAATTCTGGCGATAGAATGATGTGCCCAAGTCTGCCTATCTAGGCGGTACGAAGGAGCAAGAATCTGCATTGCCACAGATAGCCAGGTGGCTCTAAGGCATCTGAAAGCCTACGACTGTGAGTCAAAAACCACCTGGAACTGTAAACAGTCACTTATACAACTGGCAAAGAGCAACAAACTCACTTTGGCGTGGGTACCTGCTCACCAGGATATAAAGGGAAACGAAGAAGCGGACGCTCTCGCGAAAAAAAGGGGCTCAAACAACATTTATCGGACCGGGGCCCTCAGGTGGGATGCCGATATCCCTGATAAAGGGAGAAGTCGATAAATGGGACAATAGGCAAAAATTGCCTACTGGAATCACACTTCAGGCCAAAGACAAGCCAAAACGCTTATTGCGCTCTCAAAGATGAAAACGCAACTCATCCTCTTGCTCTCAAAAAGCGAATTGAGACTGCTCACAGGTCGACTTACCGGACATTGCGAGGTGAGATACCACCTGCACAATATGGGTGAGGAACACTTAACCATGTGCAGGCTATGTGAATCGGCAGATGAAACTACTGAGCACATACTCTGCCAATGCAAAGTATTGGCACAGCAAAGGCTTGCACTGATGGGAAGCGCGGAATTAACACTCGCAGACATCAGGGGCAAGTCTCCCAGAGAAATCATCACCTTTGTGAAAGAAGTTGACTTCCTGGGAATGGAGTAAAAGTATGGTAACGCACAAAAGACCTTACAGGTCGCAGTGCAGAAAGGTTCCTTTGAGGCCAAACGACCACATCTAATAATAATAAAAATAATAATAATAACCACCCTAGGCCCAGAAACGTGACTGAGGTCAAGTGCTTCCAGGGAATGTGCTCCTGGTATCGTCGCTCCATCCCCGATTTTTCCTCGCTGATTTCCCCAATCAACGACCTCACCAAGGGGAGGAAGAAAGCCCAAGGCATCACATGGAGCGACGATGCCGAGAGGGCATTCGTGGGCATCAAAGAGGCCTTGATATCGACGCCGATCTTGTCGGGTCCGGACTTTGGCCTGCGGTTTGTAGTGTAGTGCGATGCCTTCAACACTGGACTGGGTGCCTTACTCAAACGGTAAGTGGCGATGAACGGGTAATAGCGTACGCCAGCCGAACGGTGTCCAAGGCGGAGTGCAACTACAGCGTGACGAAACGCGAGTGCCTCGCCGTTCTCTACGCGGTAGACAAGTTCAGGCCGTACATCGAAAGTACTTCATTCAAGGTCATCACAGACCTCGCATCTCTTTTGTGGCTTTTTTAGATGGAGGATCCAACGGAAAGACTCGCAAGATGGAGCGTTCGCCTTTCACAGTTCGACTTTATATTGGAACACCGAAAGGGCCGGTTGAACGTCGTCCCGGATGCGTTATCCCGTTGTGTTCCCGATTCGGAAGTAGTCCAGATCTTGCTAGATATGGATGCCAAGGATGTTGCCAATCGCCAGTCTAGACAACTACCTTTAGTGGATGGCTCGCAACGACCGAGTGTACAAGTTCGTACCGTTGAGATTTCCGTCGAGCAGCAACATCTCTGAGTGGAAAGTTTTGGTCCCGGAGGAGAGACGAGAGGCATTACTTTCTGCGGCGCCCGACGAGCCAACTAGCGCTCACTTTGGTTTTTTCAAGATCTACGCCAGGATTGCCGTCAACCATTATTGGCCGAAAATGCGAACCGACGTGAAACACCTCGTCCGGAAGTGCAAGGTTTGCGGAGCGCCAAAGGTATCCAATAAGAGCGCGACGGGCCTTATGGGTTGCGGCAGAAAGGTGATGTGGCCTTGGCAGGTTGTGTCCGTGAACATTGTAGGTCCTCTGCCGCGATTGTCACGCGGCTTCTCTTATCTATTGGTGGTGACAGATCCATTCACGAAATACGTGGTTGCCAAACCTATGCGCCAAGCAATTTCTTCTTCCTGCTCTTCCAGGTCTTCCTGCTTTATAGTACTTCGCAGTACGTTATCTGCGACAATGGCGTGCAGTTTGTGGGAAAGGAATCTATTCCATGGATATTCCATGGATATTCCATGTTATTCCATTCAGTATTCCAAGCAATTGGTACAGTGATTCCATCAAGTGAGGAACCCCTCGATATATTATATCCTCAAGAATCAAATATGAATTGATGATTTCACGCGTGAAGTTGACAGCAGTGATCAATTGATCGTCTTGAAATAGGTAAGATGGTACTCGTAATAACCTGTCTGATTTGTTTATTTTCAATCGACTCTTCTTTTCTCCTAATTTCGAATGTGAACCGCTACGTAACTACTCACATATTATATCTACTCGCTTCAACTTCAAATTGATTTGAAAATTATGCGTACGTGAATACTTAGAATTCCTGTTATCAATGTTTGTAGTTTTTTGCCCTATTTAACATCAGCTAAAATTCATCTATCTTTGTATTTCTCGAAATTAAAAAAAAACAATGCTGGAAGTGTCGTCAAAGGTTACATGGATACTTATTGAAGCCAATCTTGATCAATTTTTTGCATAAGATATCTACACTTTTTACCGGCAGTATCTCCTCATCTGGGTACCGATCTAGGTATTGTCTATAGTAATCGATTAGGGAAGAACAATAGACGTACCGTGAAATTTTATTTTGGTCAGTAGGTACTGAAATCAGCTAACTTTTTAACTTATGCGCCTGGATGAATAGGCAACCTAACCTACTCCAATTAATTCAACTCATTTGAATTCAATCTGTACTAGTACTTAGTAGTAGGTACCTAGCGGGTGAATTTTTCCAATAGTCAAGTATTCACCGGATACATGAAAAAAAATTAGGAAACAACACACTGTCACCAAATGCGATACTTAGAAAGAATACTTGGTAAAATCTTACCTTTGATAAAAATCTTCAATGTAAAAGTGCGAGCAAAAAAAAATCGGCACGCTGTCGGGACAATTATTATTGGTGCCTATACCTTCTTACTAGCAACAGGTTCATACGAAACGAAAATGCTGAAGTTACTATTTGTGGTGTTCTTGATGGAACAGACTTATGGTAAATATTTTAAATCCATATTTTGTCGCCGTCGCATTCAACTGAACAAAATTTCAGCATTCTCACTGGGTGTGAAGAGCGCAGGAGGACGAATCATGAATGGAACCGCAGCTGAAGAATACGAATTTCCCTTTGCCGTGAGTCACATCGTTTTTTCAATAATAACAACTTGGTATGTTCTCGGTCAAATTTGTGTGCTCATTCAGGCCACTTTGCAGGTCAAGAATATTTTTTTCTGGGTCACGAGCAATTCATTCTCAAATGGTAACGATCTGCTCTTGTTGTTCATGAAAAATAAATGGTAGCGCTCTTGAGATCTTTAAAATAGTGTTAAGCGACATCGTGGCCGTTTGAGCCAATTTTTGTTCGAAACATCATCTTCTTAGAGACACTAGTGGAATCTTTTTCGAATACATCAGCTTGCACCCTTGTTTCTCGCAGAAAGTATAAGTAATGACGCTGGTAGCGAAAATCTTTACGAAAACTTAAAAGTATAATTTTCTGTGTGATAAATCTATTAGATAAGATTGCCAGATTGATACCTAGACGCAGCTACTGATACTGATAGCCATCAATGTGTATGAAAATGAATGCAATTCAACAAAATCTGTGAGGATACTTTTGGGAAATAGCGGCAATTTTCACAAAATTATAAAAAAAATCAAAAATTTGAGCATTCTGACTTGCCTTACAACGATCAAAGTTTGCCTTTCTATAACTGATAATTGATAAATAGCACCAAAATAGCTAAATACATCTAATTGTTATAACACGATCATAAATGTAAATTTTAAGGAATAGACACCAAGGTTTAGCTGAGGCTTCATGATTAATTGATCACTTGAATTTCCAGGTGGCTTTGAGAGCATCGGGTTCCGATATAGAACTCTGCGGAGGTTCGATTTTGAACAAGGATTTTATCTTGACAGCCGGACATTGCGGTGTGTCGAAGGAAAGTGTGTTATATGATTTCTGTTCCCAACTTACAACACCTGCAAAAAACTGAAGCTCTTCTCATGCAATTTTTGACAATGTTATCTCTGCTGGATATTCATTTTTATCCCAAGAACCACGCACCCACGTGTTAATAGCTCTTAGTCAACCATCAGTTAGACACCTTGTGGAGATGAAGAGAAGTCTAGTCTTTTTTGCAAGGTATCCAACTACTGATGGCCTGAAAACTTGATCGTGTGGTTTTCGGGATCAAATGAAGGAGCCGGTGAAAAGCTTTCAGTACCCTACCTACTCATTTTGCGACCTTTCAGAACCCATGTTGATCCATCAAGCTACAATATAGAATACGGCCTTGTCAGAATCACTGAAAACAACACAAACAATGTGGGTATAAAGCAAATTTACTGCAACAATCTAACAAGAATCAGAAACGGTGAATATTACGAAGTCCTGTTTGACACTGCTTGGAAGTAAGTTTGTCCCTATTTTCCAAACGTCAATTATTGAAACTTGAGTTTATTTTCCGCAGTTGGCAGAACCGCTACCAGACGACGGAAGCTGGGCACCTGTCACCCTGGCACGCGTCTTTGACTCATCTGTTCAACAAGAAGGCGTTGTGATTGGCTGGGGCTCCATTTGGGAGGTGAGTCTTTTTTTCATGCATTTTTTCCATATTTATAGAATTGATCGTTCTAGGGCGACGTCGATCCGTGGGCTTTGCAAAAACTAACCCTGAATATTTACAACGACACCGTGTGTGGCGCAGCAACTCGCAATCATTGGGACCATCATGTCTGCGTTGGCAGCATACATGGTCATGCTGGAGCATGCTTTGTATGCAATTGAACATTTTATTGAAATTTGAAAAAAATCGACTTTGAAAAATATCATGCACGAATGAGGTTTTCAACTTACAGGGTGACTCTGGAACCGCGGCTTTGGTTGATGGTCTTCAAGTTGGACTCACTTCGTATTTGACTGTTCCTGATGCGGAGTGTGGACATGACAACGAAACTTACCCTGATATCTATACAAGAGTTGAAAAATATTTCGACTGGATGTACAGCATCACGCCGGATATTCGAAGCAATTAGCAAAGGATACTTCTGGTTAATTCAGTCAAAACTGGGGTACTGGCCAGATACAGACCATCTGGTGATACAGACCACCTCCGCACTGATTAAATTACCTGTAATAAGTGAAAGAGTGATTAATTCTTACCGTCTCTTGTGACTTGGGCCTAAACTGGATACTTCGCTCTCTCAAACCGACCTATGTGCTTCTCTACAGAGAAATGACCACGTTTTGTTTTTTATTTAAATAATCAGCCATCGATCAATTGAATAAATAATTATTGACACTAATCAACTCGACTTCCAGAAGCCCATAAACCCTCCTCCTCTCTCAGTTCATGATGGACTAGCAGAATGCGCAAAAGAAATGAATTGTTCAATAACCAGTGAACTTCGAAACCGCAACTTTTATTATGGGGGAGCTCAGAGCCTTGATTTCGGACCTGCCAGTTTTATCAATGGTGCCTCAAAAACAAGTAAATAAGGTTTATTTATAAATCCGAAGCAGAAGTTGTCGCCTCGGTTGTCGCGAAGTTTTGCAAAAAAAAGTTCGTAAAGACTTGAATTTCGTGGTTGGTTGGTGACTTTTTTGTGGTCGGTTCCGCGTCTGTCAAATTCGTCCGTCTCATTAAAAAATTAAATTCGACCTTTCATGCTATTTGGAAGCTCAGAGCTACTTTGGGTCTAGCTGATCTATTCGTTAAATAGCCACTCGCGGACGGTAGATATTACGAGCTCCTGTTCGACACTGCTCTTTTGGAAGTAAGTTTCCCCCTATTTTCCGGACGATAATGACTGAAACCTGGATTTATTTTTCGCGTAGCTGACACAACCGCTACCAGATGACGGAAGCTGGACACCTGTCACCCTGGCACGTGTAGGAATAATTGTTTCAGGACGACGTCGATCTGTTCGTTTTGCAAAAACTAACGCTGAATGTTCACAACAATGTCATGCCAGGCGGTCAGGATAACGCCTGGGACATTTGATTGGCATCAAGAAGAGTTAACCTCTTCAGTTTTCTGATACCAGTTGAAGAAATATTTTTATTGGGCTTCAACTCCCAATTTGGCTTTGTTTGAACTTTGACGCGGGAACGGGTTTTCTCCCGAATACCTTTGACTCTTATTTGACGTACCTGTGTAACACTGCATCACTAACCTATTGTTACGATATTCGGGTTCGCCTATCTCGAAATTAAACGCGCTGATTTACTTGTAAACAGACTGCACTTTATTAGCTAGTACCGAACAACTAAATAACGCACAGAATTATAATCGCTTGGAAATTCACAATGTCGCTTAAGGTGTTGAAACGACCCCAGCTATCGTCTTGTACCCCTGAATGGGTAGGCAACCCATTATACTGGCATTTAATTCAACTTATTTGAATTAAATCACTTTTCCCGCTTTTGGAACCGCTTGGCCGATGATCATCTAGTATCAGGACGACATCCCGTTGTGCCTCTCTTCTTGTTGTTCGATTATAGAGTTCTCGAGATTGTTGAGACAGGTCTGACTACAAGTTTGAACGCAATAAGACACAATATAAAATTTTAACGTAACATCAATCTATTGACCTCTATGTACAATTCAAAATGTTTAAATAATGGCTCGCTCCTATACCTAGTCCTACCTTCACATCGCAGGCTAAATTATCTAAAAGATCTAACCTATTCCCGAAGAGATAACTTTCCCCTAATTATTTCAGACGTCCCAACACCCCAACCCTCCGACGAACACCTGACTCTACACCTTGACCGACATTTAATTCTGACTGGTTTTCGCGGTTCAAAGTTCCTTTTGTGGTTGAATCAGATCCAACATTTATGTTAGTGTTAGAGGTTATGTTAGGGTTAGGCCCGGCTTCTAGACACTGCAAAGAGAAGAGTGACTTCGACCACGAATGCAATCTAAGATTTGTGGGCCGGTGTGTGCGGTGGCCCCCTTTTTGTGGAGCCTCTTTACAAAGGCTAACGCTCTTTTTGGGCTATGGTTCTCTTTTGCCCGTTTGGAAGGGATTGGATATGGCTGGCCTTTGTGGGGGCTTTAAACCTGTTTACGCCGTGAATTGCCCCCAACGCTCAGAAAGATTCCCATGATCGAAAGTGCCTATAACCGGAAATGTTGAACCAAATTTCGCCCTTCCAAAAACTTTCGAACCGATGGTGTACGCGAAACGATTACTCAAATCAAGGTACTAATTTAATGTGAAGAACGTTTTGGGCAGGCCCCGTATACGCGCTAGTTCGTTGTTGTTTAGCAATTTGTGAGAGAAGGCCGCAGCCAGGAAAAACAAAACGCAGAGAATAGACTACACAGGGTGTTCGTCGAAAAGCCGATGCGGAGAGGCGTCGAAATAATCTTTGCCCTAACACAAAATAATCGCCGTCTACACTATTCCTGATCGAGCCCTAATAACAGTTCATTTTTACAAAGTCCCTATCTGAACGGTGGCGTCGTTGGGTACCGGATTAAATTCATCAGTTTCGAATAAGAACGTCTTCATTCCCGTAACAAGCTCTATATGGGAATATCCGGAACTGTCGTGGCGCTAAAACAAAATCATTAGTTTCAAGGAGGGGGGGGGGGGGGTGTCCATCAATCCGATCAACAATTACGACTCTACGGCAGGGTCCGAACCCCGATCTCAACGCGATGCTATTTTATTTCAATTACTTGATTTTTCACGTAGTTCTCAAAATTTACATTTTCCGAATAACTATAGGAACTTCAGAAACGCAGAGGAAGCTCACCCGCGAGTTTCCAGATCTAACCCACTAGGTCCGGTGCTCTGAGTACCGCAGTCACAAAGCCAAGTCCAGAGGGCCCAAGAGCGCGAATATCTTTCTATGAAGGTATCCAACAAAGGACGAGGCTTTAAAGTGGCTGTACCTGACGGCAGACAGTAGCGCAGATACCAGCACGTGCAGGCAGATTCAGAACGCACGCGTGAGCCCCATCATACATTTTTCCGACAAAGCCTAACCGTAAGCAACTATCCCAACTCACCAAGACTAACCTCCCGCTCGTCGAGGTCATCACTCCGCCACACGAGATACCGAAACGAGAGACCTCATTTCTATCGGGCCTGGTTCATTTAGGGGTTTCAACTCGACATCCTCGAGGTGGGCTAGAACTCATCGTGGAGGGAACGCGACTCAGCATCCTGGAGGGGGTTCGAAACTCTTCGTCAACGGGTCCCAACTCTGCGACTTGGAGAAGGGTCGAAACTCAACACCGGAAGGGTCTTGGCACATCGACCTGGAGAAGGGCTGGAACTCGTCGCCGGAGGGCTCTGACTCGACACCTGGAGGCGGATCAAGACTCAACGTCCAAGGGCTCTGACTCGACATCCTAGAGACGGGTTGCAACTCAACGGGGGAAGCAACTCATCAGTCTCTCGGAGGGTCAAAACTCAACCTGGAGGGTTCTCGACTCAGCGTGCCCCCAAGGGGACCAAAACACGACTCCGAAGGGTTCCAACTCGGCTTTCTCCAGGGGGCCTTTGAGACAAATCAGCCGGGGGAAATCGACTCGTCATTTTCCAAGTGGGCTGGGACTCATCATTGGGGCTTCGACGCTTCGGCCTCCAGGAGGGTCGCGACGCAACATGAACGGGTTCTAACTCAGCTTCCTCGAAGGGGACTAAAACTCTTCGCTAACAGGCCCGCAGAAGCACTCGGCAGCGGACGCGACAAGTCGGGAGCGGACGGCAGCCCAGGAGGATTGGTCCAGGTACCACGGTCAATCTCCGGCGATATCCCAGCAATTCGGAATATTTTATTGCATCCAAAACGATCGCGAACGGTGTATAGACGGCTCAGGTAATCTGAGAAGCCGCTGAAGAATGCGACCGGCGGTGTTAACACGTGTGAATCGGATGGTGGCGGGCAGCGGGCAGCGGGCGGTGGCCGATGGCGTGTCAACACAGCAGGAGTACGGCAGCAACTAACTGGGTCGAAGTGCGGGTGCCTCACTTCATAATATGCACCAATTCCCCATTTCGTCGGACGTCAAGCAGGGACGGTTGTTGAATGTCGATGATGGGCCAGTAAATTATGTTATAGAGCTTTGCGGGATTTACACGAATGAATTAAATAGCTAGCGACATCTTTTAATGATGCCTTGACTCTGAATATTCACATTCTCATACCTCGATTTCACGGCTTTGAATTATTTTCCTCCGGAATATTTTCGGCCCGCCAAATGCGGGTCGCTTCAGTGTTGACGCCACGATCGCTCGATTCAAACTCTCTCGATGCCAGGTCAAGCTCCTCTCTTATAGTGGCATTGAAGGTTCTGGATGCTTCCTGATGATGTTTACAGCACACGAGGATTTCTCTGGTATCTGCGTCGAGAATATACGCGAACTTTCTACGGCACCTCCGCCAGGAGTCTCGACGTGTCGTGACCTACCGCTGAAGTCTCTCGATGCTTCCCGAATGCAAAGCGTGATTCTAGATTTCTCTAGAAAGAGCCGGGATGGTCGCGAGCTTCGTAACACTATGATTGCATCACCTCGAGTTAACAATCGCGTCCTTTCTCATATTAATTTGTCGAGATGCATAATAGATGTACCTTTCAGGTATGTGTCTCGTGACACATGTGTATGTGACCTCTTCGACGGGAAAGAATTGCCATTCACGTATTTTCTGGCTCTTCAAAGCTTTAGTGCTCATGATGGCATTTGCAACATCTGAAATGGTGAATGATGTTACGCATTATAAACCTTGATGTACTTTGAGGTAGCCTACCAAGTTTTGCAATCATCAATTGAAAAGTTTGTTCTTAAAAGCTGTTTGAACAAAATTTCTTTCATTTTATTATGGAAAATGGAAAATATGGGATATTTCACCCTTATTAGATCCCTTGTTGAGGAAAGCCTGAAACCGAAAGTCTCCAAAATTTTCATGCTAATAGTTCACTGAGAACTGCTCTTCAATGTGTAGTTGTCAAAATCTGTATAGTTGCGTTCAGATTCCAGGCAGAGAGCGACAAAGAAGTTCATGCAGTGGAGAAAGACACAACTTCCAATGCAACGGAAAAATCCCGGAAATGTCCATTTTAGACAGGCTTCCCGCAATACACAGGTTCTGTAAGACTCAAGTGTGGGTGAAAGGCTTGAAACATAACTAACTTGAGGCTCTAATAGTGTACCAAGTTGCACATTTATATATGTTATAAAAAGCAAGGTCTCCAGACAGCATTCAGTCTAGCTTTAAACTAGTTTTTTCTCAACTGATTTTTTTTTACTGCATGAACTTCTTTGTCACTCTCTGTCTGGAATCTGAACGCAACTATGCAATTTTTGACAACTAAACATTGAAGAGCACTTCCCACTGAACCATTATCATAAAAAGTTCGGAGACTTGGTTTCAGGCTATCCTCAGTGAGGGATCAAGTATAAGGGTGAGAGACCCAATATTTTGTATTTTTCATAAAAAAACGACACAGTTTTTGTTCAAACACCCTTTAAGAACAAACCTCTAAATTGATGATAATGAAACTTGGTAGGCCACCTCAAAGTACATTAAGGTTCATAATGCGTGACATATTTCACCATTTCAGATGTTGCAAATGCCATCATGGGAACTAAAGCTTTGAAGAGCCAAAAAATACGTGAATGACAATCCTTTCCCGCCGAAGAGATCACTAAATTATGATGAGGAGGTTGTTTTAGCGATGCGATGTAATGATTTCATGTTACCATTATTATAATAACCAATCACTTTTTCAACGATGCCTCGCAGGACAGATTCAAGATGGTGCTCAAGAGGAAAAAAAGTTGACAATCGTATTTCTGGAAATAGTTGGCTTAGAAATTGACTACCTAGCTGATATCATTTCTTACATTACTTTTTGTATAAATACCAAGTATTGTGTGAATATCTCGAAGAATCACTTATTTATGGAAAAAAGAGTGTTCTTGTTTTTTTTCTGGTTTTCCCCTACATTTCAAAGACGGTTCAAGGTAATCAAGAACAGTTTGCTTGACTTCATAAGCATAAAATAGTTAATGTATGTGGTGAGTTACACGTTTCCACATGTTTCGGTTAATTAAATATAATTTTTCAACTTCTTTTTTCTGTATCACCCTGTATACGCCGCCGGCATAGATGGCTCTGATGGCTACCTTTCTGGATCGGAAGAGTACGATGCAAGGAACATTTCTACCGAGTGGCATCTTCTCATCAAAAAATGCAAGGTACTTTCAACTAGCATCCGGACTGCTATAGCGAATTTAGAGAAACCCATGATCCCTGGACAACAGCAAAGCAGAAATATTACAGCAAGCAAATTGCAAAGCATAGCAGAGGGACTGTATACCGTGGATTTAACCTCAACACTGAAACATGATTGTCCTAACAAAAAGTTTCATAATTTCTCTGCTTTTTTCAGAGACTTGTTCGACACCTTTTGCCCGGTAACCACAGTGATCCACTCGCATCCGAAAAAAACATGGATTGATAATGAGATAAGAGAAATGGCGGCCAAGAAGAGAAAACTGTATGCAAGTTATCTGAGAGGCAAGACACAGGTAGAAGAGTACAGGCAATATTCTAAAAACTTGAAGATCAAGATTAAGAAAAAGAAAAGAGAATCAAATGCAATATATTCACGAAGAGCGGAAAACAAAATTCGGGCGATTTGGAACATTGTTAGAGCGGAAACACATCAGGACACAAACAGCAAAAACATCATGGACCTGCGCAAGATTCGACTGGAAGGAGAAGACCCCAAGGCTGTTTTAGACAAGATAAATACACACCTAGTACAGGGCAACATCAAAGACAATAATAGCCCAGGCGCCAGGAAAAACAATAAGGAAATAATTGTTTCCTGGCTGGAAACTAGCTTGAAACGATTTGTGTAGCTTAGGTTTTGACATACTAGTTTCCCCACTTTCGGAAATGTCGGCGTCATGTCGCCATCATCAACAAGAAGTGCACCAGCGTGGTTTTTGCCGAATATCCTAATTTTGGGTCATCTGACCGCAAAAGATGTGAGGAGTCATTTTGAAGCCTATGAAATTACCTACAGTTAGATTTTTCAATCAATTTTCGACGACCTATGGTCTTTGAGATAGAGCTTCTGGAAGCGAGAGTCATTGTCGTGAAAGCTCCATGGCCACTTGACTCGAAAAACTAAAATGTCGATGAGACAAAAAAATTTCAAAATTAATTACTCGAGAATTCTTCATGCTATAGTTGCGGTGATGGTCTTAAACTCTTTCTCTTGAATCGTAGATCACGAATATTGAAAAATCGAAAACATCACATTGTACATATACAGAGTGTACTACGGGAATCAAATCAGAACAAAGAAATTTGACATATTTCTTCGATTCAGCCTATACGAAACTCTAAGCACTTATCACGAGTCCAGTATCAATATGCATTGCTCTGAGGGCTTCACTTGATACACCTAAGAAGTGGTCAGCTCACAGCCTTCCTGTAAAATGTTTTGAAGGCCCTCTGAAATCATCATATACATCATACATTAAGAAATGTATGTAACATTATATTATATACCAAGGAACCAAAGTGAATTTTTGATCCCTTGGGTAAAGTTTGTTGTTTGAGGGCCCTTTGTGTCCAAATCCCCAAATTAAAAATTCACTTTGGTCCCTTGGTATATAATATACTGTTATATATATATATATATATATATTCTTTGGTACTGTAAATTTTTAATATTTTGTTGATTTCAGAGGACCTTCAAAACAATTTACAGTAGAGCTGTGAGCTGACCACTTCTTAAGTGTTTTAAGTGAAGCTTACAGAGCAAATCCATATCGATATTGGATTCGTGTTAGGTACTTAGAATGTCACATATAGGCTAAATCGAAGAAATATGTAAAATTTCTCTGATCTGATTTGATTCCCTCAGTACACCCTGTATATGTACAATGTGACGTTTTTGACTTCTCTATATTCGTAATCAACGGTTCAAGAGAAAGGGTTTAAAACCATCACCGCAACTATAGCATAGAGGAATCTCGAGAAATCTCATTTTGAATTTTTTTTGTCACATCGACATTTTAGTTTCTTGAGTCAAGTGGCCACCTCAAAAACCAAAGATCGCAGAAAGGTCATTTGAAAACTATTCCGGAGGGAATTTCAATGGTCTCAAAATGACTTCCCACATCTTTTGCTGTCAGATGGCCCAAAATCAAGATATTTGGCAAAAACCACGCTGGTGCACTTCTTGTTGATGACGGCGACATGACGGCGACATTTCCGAAAGGGGGGAAATTAGTATGTCAAAACCTCAGCCACACAGATCGTTTTAAGCTAGTTTCCAGCCAGAAAACAATTTTTTCCTTATTGAGCTGATTTTTGCTCCCTGGCGCCTGGGCTATAAACCAAACAACGACGTCCCCAGTGGTGTACCGAACCAACAGAAGAGCAACACTAACACCATCTTTCTACACCATGTAACCGAAGCAGAAGTTTCCAACGCGATCAATAAACTGAAGAATACTACAGCAACCAGACCGGACGGATTACCAGTAAAACTCCTTAAATTTTGTTCTTCGGCATTGGCACAGCCGCTTGCAATTATATGTAATCAAGTATTCTCAACCGGCATATTTTCGCAAGAAATGAAGCACTGTGATGTTATAATGATCCATAAAAAAGAAAATGAAAAAAAAAAGATAAAAAACAACAGGCCAATAGCTCTCATCAACAATCTTGCGAATGTAATGGAGAAGCTTATCGAAGTGAGAATGAGAGATTTCATACTTGAAAATAATATTCTCAACAACACCCAAAATGGATTTATGGAAGGCAAATCTAAAGTGCTCAACAAAATAAGTGTCGCAACAGAAATTTTCCCCCAAATTTGTGTCAACATAACTTTTGATTGTCACAAACGATTTCAATTCGGTTTTCAGTCCTCGATTGCCTAATCTTTTGGCTGTCTACCATGTTCAAAGATCACCTGAAAAGCTGCACATAAAGTTTCCACAGGGTGGTAAATGAAGCATATCATTATTGTTGAAATTTTAATGAACCCCCGTTTGAGCTAAAATTTTTTTTGTCAACAACCGATAACAAAATAATGGAAAATGATGACTCACCTCGGAACGGTTTTCGAATTTCCCGGATTAGAAGTGATATAGCCAAGATACGATTTTTTTGCTGGGAATGATGCTTTTCTCATGAAAAATCAACGGCCTCTCGATGTGAGAGCATATCTCTTAGCAGGCTTGCTCATTAGACGATTCTTAGCAATTTGTTGTCTAGCGCACCCCCTATTTTGTCATTTGGGGCTGAAATTGGGTATTGAAGGGTTAGATGTATGTAGTCGAAGACGGAATTGGTTTTCACATGTTTATTCATCGGAGTCGATAATACAAGTCAACTAACTCTGAATTGTTATTCGCTTATTATACTTGCACCGGACGTTGCTCCTTTGTCTAGTCCCTATATTCGCTGAGTAGGTAAAATATGGAACGCCATCGTGGACATAATGAAATGTCTCAGAGAGATTAAATTTTTGCACGCTGTGATGAAAATATCACAACTTATTTATGAAATGTACAGATTTATGAAAATATTTTGCGATTATTTGAAGCTATTCTGCACTTATTGACAGAAACAGAGGTAGTTTTAAAAGACTCGGCGCAACAGCCATATCAAACGTCGACTGAAACGTTACCATCAAATATCACTTGTGCCTGCGCGCCATTACGGACAATATAAAAACCCCTGTGAAATAATAATCCTCGATCTACTCTGACTGAAATTATTGTATTTATTTATACATTTGCCTTGTTATTTATAGAAACTTTAGAACTTACTCTATAAGTTACCCAAAACTTTTCACACTAACTCTTACCAAGTCATAAAAAATTAATCTCTCAACATGCGACAAATAAATCACTCACACGCACCGGTACACGTTGAGAGATTTATTTTCTGAGGAGCATCCGGCAACGCCGCAGGTTCGCATTGTTCTTTCAGTGCTTTCTCCTTCATTACCCTTTCAGAGGAATTCTAAAATCCAAGTCGGCAAAAATTCTTGCAGGTTTGTCGCTGTCACCTTCTTTGAGCATTTCCAGACAATTTTCGTGGTCCTCCAGGTCCTTGGACGTTTGCTGCTGGCGACCAAAGTACGAAACTTTTGCAGGCCGGCTAAAATTCTTGCAACTCGGCACAACAGGCCGTTACTATCACCTTCTTCGAGCATTTCCAGACAATTTTCGTGGTCCTCCAGGTCCTTGTAGGTTTTCTGCTGGCGACCAAAATACGAAACTTTTGCATGTCGGTATACAGGCCGTTACTATCACCTACTTCAAGCACTTCCAGACAACTTTCGTGGTCCTCCAGGTCCTTGGAGGCTTGCTGCTGGCGACCAAAGTTCGAAACTTTTCCAGGCCATCAAAAATTCTTGCTGTTCGGTATAAAGGCCGTTACTATCACCTACTTCGAGCACTTCCAGATAACTTTCGTGGTCCTCCAGGTCCTTGGATGTTTGCTGCTGGCGACCAAAGTTCGAAACTTTTGCAGGTCGTTATACAGGCTGTTCCTGTCATCTTCTTCGAGCATTTCCAGACAATTTTCCTGGTCCTCCAGGTCGTTGGACATTTGCTACTGGCGACCAAAGTACCTACGTAACTTATGCAGGCCGGCAAAAACTCTTGCAGGTCGGTACACAGGCGTTGCTATCACCTACTTCGAGCATTTTGAGAGATCTTTCGTGGTCCTCCAGGTCCTTGGAGGTTTGCTGCTGGCGACCAAAGTACGAAACTTTTGCAGGTCGGCAAAAATGAACCATGTAACCATAGCTCCCAGTACAGGTTGTCCCGAAATTAATGCAACAAAATCTAGATGGAGGTATACAATTGGAGAATAAGGGTACTTCTCCAATAAAAATACCCTCGCAAACGTTATAGCGGAGATACAGGCCTTCAAAAATCGTTTTCCAAATTTCATTCGAACCGATTCTATTCAAATTTGAACCAACGTTTACTAAAATAGGTCTCTATTGAAGAATAATAACGCATTTCATCAAACATTTTCAGGGGCGAAGATAATAGGGGGTACTTTCCCCCTTTTTCCCCTATTTTTCACCCTCTGGATAATTTTTAGAATGGTTGCAATTTTTAAATTCTACGTTCAATTTAGAGTAAAAATTTACTCTTGCAAAATTTTGACTAGACGCTTCATTTTTGAGATATTTGTGTTTGAAACTTTGGAAAACATCTCAAAATCGCCACTTTTCAGGGCCCAAATTTATTTTTTCTGAAAAGCTCCATGATATCTAGCAAAAATAGTTGTTTATCAACTTGAAACACCTAGAAAATTTATTGCAGTTGAGAAATCTTGAGTTTTCTTGAATTTTAATTTTTAAAGCCTTAAAAGTGGTGTTTTCGAGATGTTCTCCGAAGTTTTAAACCCAAATATCTTAAAAATGAAGCCTTTAATCAAAATTTTGCAGGAGCAACTTTTCTCTCTAAATTGATCGTAAAATTCAAAAATTATTCAGGGGGGTGAAAAAGAGGGAGGGAAGAGGGAAGGTACCCCCTACTATCTTCGCCCCTGAAAATGTTTGATAAAATGCGTTATTATTGTTCGATAGAGACCTATTTCAGTAAACTTTGGTTTAAATTTGAATAAAATCGGCTCAACGGTTCAAAAGTAACGCAAAAAAACTGTTTGAAAAAAACAAACTTGAAGACCTGTATCTCCGTTATTACGTTTGCGAGAGTATTTTTATTGAGGGAGTTCCCTTATTTTTCAATTTTCTACTTCCCTGAAAATTTTGTTGCATTAATTTCGGGACAACCTGTACTGGGAGCTATCGTTACATGGTTCATTTTCGCCGACCTGCAAAAGTTTCGTACTTTGGTCGCCAGCAGCAAACCTCCAAGGACCTGGAGGACCACGAAAGTTTTCTGGAAATGCTCGAAGTAGGTGATAGCAACGCCTGTGTACCGACCTGCAAGAGTTTTTGCCGGCCTGCATAAGTTACGTAGGTACTTTGATCGCCAGTAGCAAATGTCCAACAATCTGGAGGACCAGGAAAATTGTCTGGAAATGCTCGAAGAAGATGACAGGAACAGCCTGTATAACGACCTGCAAAAGTTTCAAACTTTGGTCGCCAGCAGCAAACCTCCAAGGACCTGGAGGACCATGAAAGTTATCTGGAAGTGCTCGAAGTAGGTGATAGTAACGGCCTTTATACCGAACAGCAAGAATTTTTGATGGCCTGCAAAAGTTTCGAACTTTGGTCGCCAGCAGCAAGCCCTCAAGGACCTGGAGGACTACGAAAGTTGTCTGGAAGTGCTCGAAGTAGGTGATAGTAACGGCCTGTATACCAATATGCAAAAGTTTCGTATTTTGGTTGCCAGCAGAAAACCTACAAGGACCTGGAGGACCACGAAAATTGTCTGGAAATGCTCGAAGAAGGTGATGGTAACGGCCTGTTGTGCCGAGTTGCAAGAATTTTAGCCGGCCTGCAAAAGTTTCGTACTTTGGTCGCCAGCAGCAAACCTCCAAGGACCTGGAGGACCACGAAAGTTGTCTGAAAATGCTCGAAGTAGGTGATAGCAACGCCTGGTGTATCGACCTGCAAGAGTTTTAGCCGGCCTGCAAAAGTTTCGTACTTTGGTCGCCAGCAGCAAACCTCCAAGGACCTGAAGGACCAGGAAAATTGTCTGGAAATGCTCGAAGAAGGTGACAGCAACAGCTTGTATACCGACATGCAAAAGTTTCGTACTTTGGTCGCCAGCAGAAAACCTACAAGGACCTGGAGGACCACGAAAATTGTCTGGAAATGCTCGAAGTAGGTGATAGCAACGCCTGGTGTATCGACCTGCAAGAGTTTTTGCCGGCCTGCATAAGTTTCGTACTTTGGTCGCCAGTAGCAAACGTTCAAGGACCTGAAGGACCAGGAAAATTGTCTGGAAATGCTCGAAGAAGGTGACAGCAACAGCTTGTATACCGACATGCAAAAGTTTCGTACTTTGGTCGCCAGCAGAAAACCTACAAGGACCTGGAGGACCACGAAAATTGTCTGGAAATGCTCGAAGAAGGTGATAGTAACGGCCTGTTGTGCCGAGTTGCAAGAATTTCAGCCGGCCTGCAAAAGTTCCGTAATTTGGTCGCCAGTAGTAAACGTCCAAGGACCTGGAGGACCACGAAAATTGTCTGGAAATGCTCAAAGAAGGTGACAGCAACAAACCTGCAGGAATTTTTGCCGACTTGGATCTTAGAATTCCTCTGAAAGGGTAATGAAGGAGAAAGCACTGAAAGAACAATGCGAACCTGCGGCGTTGCCGGATGCTCCTCAGAAAATAAATCTCTCAACGTGTACCGGTGCGTGTGAGTGATTTATTTGTCGCATGTTGAGAGATTAATTTTTTTATGACTTGGTAAGAGTTAGTGTGAAAAGTTTTGGGTAACTTATAGAGTAAGTTCTAAAGTTTCTATAAATAACAAGGCAAATGTATAAATAAATACAATAATTTCAGTCAGAGTAGATCGAGGATTATTATTTCACAGGGGTTTTTATATTGTCCGTAATGGCGCGCAGGCACAAGTGATATTTGATGGTATAACGTTTCATTCGACGTTTGATATGGCTGTTGCGCCGAGTCTTTTAAAACTACCTCTGTTTCTGTCAATAAGTGCAGAATAGTTTTAAATAATCGCAAAATATTTTTATAAATCTGTACATTTCATAAATAAGTTGTGATATTTTCATCACAGCGTGCAAAAATTTAATCTCTCTGAGACATTTCATTATGTCCACGACGGCGTTCCATAGTAAAATACCTACATTGCGAAAGTGCGTTACACGCGGTTTGTGTAATTATAAGTGGTTAATAATGGGGCACCACACCTCCCCTTTTGGGAGAATGATGCATACCTGAAAGGTTATGCATTATTCCCCTTGGCAATTGAATTCAAATAATAAATGCACACAAAAAAATTGATAGCTTCACCTCATTAAAAGTAAATTACAGGTTTATGATGATAATTAAAAATTCGTACAAATATTTCACCATATTGGTCCGGTACCGTAAAATGACCAAATATTGAAATAAGTGATGAATTTGACTAACAAAACAAAAAAATAATAAATGCAGGCACTGAAAAAAAAACAGTAGAAATGTATGTATCAACTTTTTCTTAACCTATTTTTGTGAATGAGAAAAGTTTTTTCCCCATCTCTTAAAACACAATTTGGATCGTCTATCTCAATCACCTCGTATGGTCCTTTATGCACAGGGTCTAGTTTGTGTCGCGCTTCACTTTTCACAAATACAAAATCACCAAGGTTTAGTTGAATGGGACTTGCTTCACGATCGAATGAACACTTTCTATTTTCTTTGTCTTTCGACAAAAGGTCGTGTGCTCGTTTCTGTGACAGCTGTAAACGATACTTGAACTCCTTTGCAAAATTGTCCATATTGTAAACGGGTTCTACGCCATGGTTTAAAATGTCGATAGGCAAATTTGGTGTCTTTCCAAAAACTAACTCAAACGGAGTGTAGTTATGCGTGGAGTTTGGGGTTGTGTTATAACAGTAGGTAAGTGAAATATCTCAACCAAACATGCCAATCAGTCATCGTAGCATTTATGTAGGAACGAACGTATTCAATAATATTCTGTGGTTCCTTTCTACTGTTCCAACCGTCTCATGTCGATATGGTGTTGACACTTTATGCTCATACTTTAGCTGAATTGCTAGTTCATCAAATAGCGCATTTTTGTACTCAGTGCCAAGATCTGTCCTAATTACCTTTGGAAAACCATACGTGAGGAAAACCTCTTGGAATAGAGCTCGCGCTACCGTTTCAGATTCCTTGTCCGGAATAGGAATACTTACGAGATACTTTGACAAATCGCATATTACTGTAAGAGCATACTTATATCCGTCGATGGACACCGGAAGTGGTCCAATTGTATCAATTATCAAAAGTTCAAATGCTTTTTGTGGTGTTGGTGTGATAATTAGTTTTTCTAAACCTCCTTTTATAGGTTTATTTAACTTGCATGACTCGCAATTTCTTATGAAATTTACCAAATCTTTTTTCATGTTTCTCCACTTGAAATACAATTTTAATTTCGACAACATTCTTTTGGAGCCCGCATGACCTCCAAGTAGTGGATCATTATGAAATGTTTTTAAAATTTCTTTTCTGTCATTTTCGACGGATAGTGTGATAATAGGGGTACAAATCGCGATTTTTACATGTGTGAGGGTTCGATTTCCAATATTTTTAAATGCATTAATGCTTATTACTTTTAAAATTTCATCCTCGTTCTGAAGCTTCAACATTTTTATTTCATTCTCGCCGGCCATATCATCCAACTTGGTTAGCAGATGCTCTAAAGTACTGTTAACGCTAGTGGATTCCTTTTTGTTACTCGAGGGATCATCCTGTACTCTTATATCACCGGGATTTACCTTAGATAACAAGACCTTAGCTTTGTTATCACTAGTGACTTTTCCATCAAAACTCGCAACACACTGTAAATTGAATTCCTGTATTATCATACTTATTCGATTTTCGAAAACTTTGAACTTAAGATGTGGTAAATTGAAGGTATCTTTATTGTTTGTTACCTCAAAAACTCCAACTTCATTTTCGCTTATTCTGGTTTCCTTTTCGGATCGGTCAGTTTCTGTCAGAATTTTTTCTTTTCTGGTTTGGGCTCGCGTCATTATTTTTGCTACATTGATAATTAAAACTTTTAATTCTTCAATATATTTACCCTGGACAAGGCATCAGGTCCTACATTGTTTTCGTCTTTACGTAATTGATTTCAAAATCATATTCCTCCAATTCGAGGCGCATACGTGTTAGCTTGGAAGTAGGATTCTTCATTGAAAATGAATAAACGAGTGGGCGGTGGTCAGATCTCACAATAAATCTCTTTCCATAGACATATGGTTTGGAATAATTAACAGCCCAGTGAATTGCTGTTAATTCTTTTTCAATGGTACTCTTGTTAGCTTCCCCTTTTGTGAATTTTTTGGATGCAAATGCGATTGGTTAATCGTTTCCATTGTGTTCCTGTGACAAAACTGCACCACATGCAATATTTGAGGTGTCAGTTGAATGTATAAAAGTTTTTGAAAAATCTGGATACTGCAATATTGGCGGCATCATCAATGCCTTTTTTAAACTCAAAAATGCACTGTTACAATCCGTAGTCCATTCGAATGGGACTCCTTTTTTTGTAAGTCGATTTAGTGGAGAAGTTATTTCAGCAAAGTTTTTTATAAAACGCCGATAATAATTAGCGAATGCCACGAAACGCTTGGCTTCATCGGCGTTTTTTGGAATGGGAAAATTTTTAATTGCTTCGAATTTTGCTGAGTCAGGTAGGACTCCTTTGTCTGAAATCGTATGGCCCAAATATGTGACCTGATTCTTGAAAAATTGACATTTATCAGGATTTAACTTTAAATTGCTACTCCGACATACTTCAAAAACTTTTCTGAGATTTTGTAAATGATGCCTCTCTGAACATCCTGTGATTATAACATTATCAACGTACAAAGACGCCACATCGGGTGGTAGGCCCGAAAATGCCATTGTCATCATACGCTGAAAACTGTTACATGACACATTCAAACCGAAAGGCAATCTTTTGAATCTGTATGAAGCACCTTCGATAGAAAAAGATGTGATATTTCGTGAGTTTTCTTTTAACGAAATTTGATGAAATCCGGCCATCAGGTCAATAACCGAGAACCATTTGGCCCTACCTAATTCATCTAGGATCTCCTCAATTCTTGGTAATGGGAATTTATCTTGTACCAGTTTTTTATCAACTTGTCTAAAATCAACGACCAAACGCCATTTTTTCTCATTACGGTTTTCCGCTTTTTTGGGGACGAGTATTAATGGTGAATTGAAAGGGGACCTGCTCGCTTCTATTAAGTCTTTTTGTTTCAATAATTCTACCTGCTTTTTCACTTCTTGTTTTTGCGATTGTGGCAGTCTGTATGGTTTTATGTAGACGGGTGTTTTATCTGTTAACGTAAGTTCCTGTTAGTAAAAGTTGTTATGTGTTAATATATCCTCCTCTGAAGCAAAAATATCTGAAAATTCCTCGCAAAGGGCAAATAATTTATCTTGAACATAAAGCGGCATATCTTTTTTAAATTTCAATAAAATTGTCTTGAAACGTGTGTCCTGATCCATCGTTTTTACGGAACGTATGTAAAATTCCGAAAGCGGACGCATTGTCAGCTTTGGTTTATTAATAAGAACTGCTTTATTTGAAGTGTTGACAATTAAAATTTTTGCGTCGTTAGGAGAAATTATGGTGCGTGCTACATGCACACCTTCTGCAATTTCGGTCGCGTCAATTACTGACTCGGAATTTTAGTTATCAATTTTCACTTTTTCAACAATTTGGCAACGTGGAGGAATTATTAACGTATTTTGCTGAACCGACTCATTAAATGGGATTTCGTGAATTTCATTTCCTAAATTTAGAATTAACATTGATCTGTCGTAGTCCAAAATGCATTCAACGCAAATTTGGTCTACGCTCTTGATTATCTTTTTCCAAATTTCGCCTAAAAACATTTACTTCGTCAAACAGGTGTCTAAATGAAGTTGCATCAGACATTCCACGAAAACATTACCAAACGTTCTATTTTGTTTTATTTTTATTCGAATATCGTCTCAGTTTCAAATTGCATTCTCGCGTTAATTTTGCGGCAAGCCATTCGCATAATACTGTGTGATTTTGTACTCACTTTGTTGTGTTTATGCTGTCGGGTCGTTGCATCTTCGGCCTTGATTATGCAGCGTTTCTCTGCATAGGTTGGAATGTGCTCCGTTTAGTGGACGTGGGCATTAGAACGATCGATTCTTCATTTTGGTCAGCTTGTCCAGGACATCAGATGTTGACTGCTGCATTTTTGACAATTGACTTTTCTTTGGTCAGGTTGTCTCGCCTCTAGGGAATGATGACTGCTGTTCCTGCTTGCATACTTGCTGCACTGCTCCACTGTTTGCGTGTTTTCATTAGCGGTGCTTTGAAAACGTGGCTGGTTCTCGTATTGTTATTTTGGTGGCCCTAGGCCTCACTTGTTCCAAAGTATTTTTGGTGTCTAACTTCGGAATTGGCACTGTACTTTCAGCAGATTACTCTGCACGGTCGCCATGAAGGGTTAGATGTATGTAGTCGAAGACGGAATTGGTTTTCACATGTTTATTCATCGAAGTCGATAATACAAGTCAACTAACTCTAAATTGTTATTCGCTTATTATACTTGCACCGGACGTTGCTCCTTTGTCTAGTCCCTATATTCGCTGAGTAGGTAAAATACCTATATTGCGAAAGTGCGTTACACGCGGTTTGTGTGATTATTAAGTGGTTAATATTGGGGCACCACAGTATATTTTTTGATGAATTCGTCACCAATTTCACAACCTAGGCTTGTTTGATATCAATTATTTTGATTAAGGCTCGCTAAACAAGATTATCTTGATGAAAACAGTCTTCTGTCTGTCTGACTGTCTGTCTGTATGTCTGTCTGTCCGTCCATCTGTCTGTCTGTAACGTGTTACGATATGTTCCAATTTCACAACCTAGGCTTGTTTGATATCAATTCTCTTGATTAAAACTCGCTGAACAAGAATATTTTGATAAAAACAGTCTTCTGTCTGTCTGTCTGTCCGTCTGTCTGTCTGTAACATGTTACGATATGCTCCATTTTCACAACCTAGGCTTGTTTGATATCAATTCTCTTGATTAAAACTCGCTGAATAAGATTTTCTTGATAAAAACAGTCTGCTGTCTGTCTGTCTGTCTGTAATATGTTATATGGATGTGATATGCTCCAATTTTTCAACCTAGGCTTGTTTGATATCAATTCTTCTGATTAAGGCTCGCTGAACAAGCTTATCTTGATAAGAACAGTCTTCTGTCTGTCTGTCTGTCTGTAACATGTTACAATATGCTCCCATTTTACAACCTAGTGAACCCAGGCTGGTTTGATATCAGTTCTTTTGATCAAGGCTCACTGCACAAGATTTTATTGATAAAAATGGTCTTTTGTCTGTCAGTCTGTCTGTCTGTAATTATGTTACAATAACTTCCGAACCAGTACATCGAATTTAACTGAAATTTAGTATAGACATGATTCATGAAGGTTGAAATTCAAATTGATCCAGAGACCCCACAATATCTTGAAAGGCCTTAAGAGACCGCACCATACCTACTTAGTTATCAGTTTCTTTTCTTTTGCTCTCGCAAGATCAATTTTGAATACATGAACATTTCTTCTCATTTCAATCAAATTTAACACTTGGTATTTTTTGTCTCCAATTGTCGATCAAGGTAGGTACATGTGTGGTTGTTCTGGGCTTGAAAAAATTAAGTGAAAACAGAAGAAGAGGGGCATGCCCTCTGCTGAAACCGTAGCATCGTGCTACTAGCCTAAGATGGGCACCAAACCATATTAGCACTGGGGAATAGCAGAGTGGAGTAGGTGCTTGTTTTCAGATAAAAGTAAGTTTAATTTGTGTAGGTCGGATGGACGGGTTTTGATATGGCGACAGAGGAACGAAAGACTTCTGGAAGAACACATAGAGGCAAGGGTGGTTTTTGGAGGTGGAAGAGTGACTGTTTTGGGGAGAGATGAGGACTGGAAGAATAAGTGATTTGGTGATACTGAGAGGAGAGAGTGGATGGTGGGAGGAGGAGGGAATGGTGAAAGATACAGGGATTTGTGTATGAAGGATATTGTGGTCCCCTTTGCTCACAATTTTGGTGACATTTTCATGTTGATCGACGACAACGTCCGAGCTCATCGGGCTAGAATTGTCAACGAATTTTTAGGGGAACACAATATTGAAAGAATAGATTGGCCACCCTTGTCTCCAGATACGAGTCCTATCGAGCATGTATGGAGTAGGATAAAGTTGAAATTGAAAGAAAAGAAGGACAATCGGACAATTTGAATGACTTAGCGATTGCAGTTCAGGAAGAATGGAAGGCTATTCCTCAGAATTTTCTGCGGGCTTTAGTGGAGAGCATATCGAGATAAGTAATGGCTCGATCTGATCCAGGCAAGAGGGGGACCGACAAAATATTGATTATTTAAGCATCTTAAACTGAAAATCATCAACTGGAAGGAGAATGTTACTTACCTAGTACCTACCTACAAACCTGGTAAGTTTGAGGTCCATCTTGCAAATGCTTGAAAAAAAACTGATAGCTAATTACGGGATGGTGCGCCCTCTAGTGCACCGACTCTAGCTAAAATCTCATCAACTTACTTGAAAATTCAAATTATGCCCGCATATGTACACTGACTAAGCTTTGGAAACACTTTTGAAAACTGTCAATTTCTGAAGTCAAATTGCACACGTAATTGAATGTGATATGACAAAAAAAGTGTTCTCTTTCACAGTTCAAAAGATGTCTTCTTCAAATTTTGAGTGCATGTCACCTTCTCAAATCCTTTTCATTTAGTCTTAATTTAACCTCCAAAATTGACAAGCTTGACAAGTGTTTCCAAACTTTCGATCGACACTGTACCTTTATATTCACCAAATTTCAGTTAAATTCGATGAACCGTTCGGGAGTTATGAAAACAGATGACTGACTGACAGACAGACAGACAGAAGAATGTTTTCACCAAGATATTATTGTTCAGCGAACCTCAATCAAAAGAATTGATACCAAACAAGCCTAGGTTGTGAAATTGGTGGCGAATTCACAAAAAAGTACGCCCTATTTTAGCCCCAAAAGACACAACAGGGAGTGCGCTAGACAACAAATTGCTTAGAATCGTCTAACAAGCAACCTGCTAAGAGATATGCTCTCACATCGAGAGGCCGTTGATTTTTCATGAGAAAAGCATCATTCCCAGCAAAAAAATCGTATCTTGGCTATTTCACTTCTAATCCGGGAAAGTCGAAAACCGTTCCGAAGTAAGTCATCATTCTCCATTATTTTGTTATCGGTTGTTGACAAAAAAAATTTAAACTCAAACGGGGGTTCATCAAAATTTCAACAATTATGAACTGCTTTATTTACCACCCTGTAGAAACTTTATGTGCAGCTTCTCAGGTGATCTTTGAACATGGTAAATAGCCAAAAGATTAGGCGATCGACCAGTGAAAACCAAATTGAAATCGTCCGTGACAATCAAAAGTTATGTTGATTCAAATTTGGTGAAAAATTTCTGTTGCGACACTTATTTTGTTGAGCACTTTACTTCCCGAGCGATTTATCAGTATCTCCGTGAAATCTATGATTCATTGAACAATGGAGAGAGGGTCGCTGGTTTGTTCCTCGATCTAACAAAGGCATTCGATCGGGTTGACCATCGGATTCTCATCAACAAACTATATGGTTACGGAATCAGAGGAAACGCTTTCAATTTGATTAAAAACCACCTAGCAGATCGGCAGCAGCGTGTAAGGTACACAGACCCTTCGAGCGCCGAAACTATCAAGTCCAACAAGAAGATTGTCACACGAGGTGTTCCACAGGGCTCCATTTTGGGCCCCTTGCTGTTTCTCCTGTACATCAACGACTTGCCGAATTGCATACAAGAGGAAATTGTGCAGTATGCCGACGATACCTCAGTTGTTATCAGAGCCCCGACATTGCCACAATTACAGTCGAAAATGCGTCGACACACCATCATCTTTCGCCAACCATATCATCTCAGAGAATTATGACTTCATTCTTGAAACTAATTTTGAAATTTCACATGTTTATGAGAAAGGACGGTTTTTAGATAGTTTAGAGGTTCTTAGAATTTGTAAAGCAACTAGTAATTCCTCTCAAAATTGCCTAAATGATTGTATAGATTTCCCTTTAAAACATTTTTACAACGCCCTTGATTTGAATTTCCTCTGTAATCAACCATCCTTTCATTCATTTATCACCCACCTTGTACCATTATTTATTAGCTCTATTATTTTATACATTTCCATCAAGTTCTTTTGTCCTTTCTTCCATGAAAACATCATAACTGTTTTATTGATATCTGAAGAATTTGAAAACAATTTACACAAACTTTATCTATACCATCCTTTTATACATTATTGGTATGTTATCGTTCTCCTTTTTATGTACTTGCTCAATGTATTTTATTTTAGAGCTTTACGCTCTGAAGAAGAAGGGCCAGAGATTTTCGAAACCGGTCAGAAAGAAATAAATGATATTTTGAAGGAAGACTGCGTGCAGTTCATTTAATTATACTCCATATCCTTCTGTGAGATGGCGGATCCTTTCCTGGAATTGAATAGCCTCAATAGAAGTTCCAGAATTTCATTTTCAAGGGTCAATAAATCATACGGAATTTGAATCGCTTCATTGCGCATTGTCGTGAGTCATATTCAACGATACTCCTGAGGATTGTAGTGTGGTGCCACCGAGGGTCTTTGAGTGTCCTCGTCAAGGTGCATAAAAGAGTTGTTCCGTGATAGCTCTAAGGATCGAAGTGACGTGATTTTTGAGAATCTAACCTTTGGAGATGTCCATATGATTTGTTCAAAAGACTCTTAGGATCGTAGAGAGAGAAATATTTCCGAAGAATGTAGGGTAAAATTTTCAAGTATGCATAGCAAGGCGATACTTTCGCGAGACATAGAGTGCCATCTTCAACTTCCATGTAGCGAAAATTCTTTTTTTTTGTGCTCTTGACCTTTGATTCGGGAGCAAATTCTGAGTTTTGTAGAACGCTAGATCCTCAGGTATGAACGGAAATTTAGATTGTTGGGTAACTTCTTCGATGTTTGTAGAGCAAATAATATCCGAGACTGGCGCAGATCGGTGACTTCAGGGATTCCAGAGCAATATGTTCGAGAGAATATGATACCTACTTCCGAAGAACTTTCAGCGACATTTTTCGTGATTCTTGAAACAAAATATCCAAGGATCGTACACCTACCCAATGCTAGTTTGTTGAAACTGACAGAGTGACTTGGATAGCTTAGTATCTGGAACCTACGCTATATTCATGACGTAAATAAGTCAAGTTCTAGATTGGCCTACCTAGAAGAAGCTATCTTAGACCTTTGAGTTGCACGCCCACGCACAGGAAATTATTACAATAAGCAGGTAGGTAGGTAATCATTAATCAGATCAAACAAAACAATAAATTTTGACCTCATAAACTCATCATGAATCATAACTAGATTTCTGCTGTGGCCACTTCCAGGACTATCATTTTTATGGATTAAGCAGGTACTTGTTAGATTCCCAATAATATATGACCCCAACACCTATATCAATTTTGGAGCTACTCGAAAGCAGATTCATTAACCAGATAATGTCCAATCAAACATTGGTATCTACTATACGCCAAAAAAACAACACCAAAACAGCACACCTGGTGTGCGAGTTCCCCTACTTTGGAGAATCAAAAAAATGAGCAGGTGCAACTTAGAGCCTGAAATTACAAAACAAAACAAAAAAATCGAAACTTTCCAAATTATGTGAAACAGTTCAGTGAATCGGTCCGCCAAAGATGACCAGTTCTTGGGGATTCGCTTTGGTTCTTCTATTTCCGAGCTCTTTTGCAGTTTCGGCCAGTTTATCTGGAATTTATCGAAATTTGGAAGGTGCGTCGCAAAAATGCCGCAACGAATTTGGAAAGTTGAAGCCGGATATTGCCTTGAAAAGTGAGTATTTTCAGAATTTTCATCAATGTGAGCTCTACATACTCTCGTACTAACTTGTCCAACCTTTTTTTGGAAATTTCTGAAAATACAAATTTTGACAAAATAAGTTTGGTATTTTTGGTCACACAATTTGATAGACGAAGATAGAATTAGCTCTGAACTAATTTTAATCAGGAATTAATTTTTTTTTCAAGTATGTAGGACTGTAGGTAGAAATCTCGTATTTACGGAAAAACAAAAATTTGATAATCATTCTAGTCTTGAAAAAATTGCAGTGCTGGATTCTTCAACGAAAATTCCTGAAGGAATACGATCTGGCAGGCTTTTCCATCTGGGAGATTTTGACCAGTGCTATGCTATCGAAGAATCAGATGGGATTTCTGGAAAATATTGCTTAGGGACTTTGAATGTTGTAATGGAAATCAATAAGGAACTTCAAGAAAAGGTCAGTCGCTGCTTTTTTACAAAAAACTAGCTTTAGCCCAGTAATACCCCAAACGACAATAATCGTGCCGTTCAAGCTCAAAAACGCACAAGTAGGTAAGCCCTCAGATCTTTTGTTTCCTCACTCTAGTTCCCCACTTTTTCATTCTTTCCGTTGTTCCTCTTTGGTTTGTCCATCGTTCAGTCTGTCAATCTCCAAATCTGTTCAATTTTTGATTTTTCTATCTCTCAATCCTTCAGTCTTTCTATATTTTGATCCACCAACCCGTCGACCCGTAGATCCGTTGATTTATCGGTTTATTTCGGGAAATATTCAGAAGATACTATCTATTACTCTTGTTGATGATTGAAAGTAGTCCCAGTCAAATCTGTTTCATTGGCAAATACTCCATTACCAGCTTGTGTGAATCCATGGCTAGATCTTTCGATCGATATACTGACCAGTAGTCGTTGTGCTATTTTGATCTTTTTTTTTATCTATTATTTCTTCAACGTTTGTTCTTATTTCTTTATTTTTGATCATTTGATTGATCGTTCATTGATGATCTATCAAGGTATCTACCTACCCCAACCTAACGACACGAACATTATCAATTATTTCTTTCATATTTCGCACTTTGCTGTTCTGGTCTCTCAGTCTTTCGCTCTTGAAAGCTTTTGAGACTTTCGCTCTTTCGATCTTATTTTTCCATCCATTGAGTATCTAATCGAAGATCGATCGACCCATGGATCTGTTGATCCATTGAACGATGAATCTTTCGCAGTTCCAATACCTTGTCCCACTTTTTCAATTTTTTGGTCAATCGATCTATTGACCCATTTATCCAACGATACAAAAATTCATAGATCCTTTATTTCTCGAAAGTTCCGTTATCATTCTTCCAGATTTTCCATATTCCTCTCTTTCACACTTTCGCTCTATCGATTGACTAGTATTTAGTCTCACCGATTCATTGATCTATACCTAGATTCATTGATTGAAATTTCTTACTTTTCAGATAGATATTTTATAGCTTGAATTTTTCGTTTATTTGATATTTCAATCTCTGGCTTTTTTGCTCCTTGGCTCTTTCACTCTTTGGCACCCTTCGCTATTTTGCTCCATTCTGTCGATTCATTAGTCTTTCGATGTTTCAGTTTTTCAAGTTCAACATTTTGATCTTTGGGTTTTTCGGTCCAGTCGATTCGTTCATTCATAGATCCCTCGATTCTTCAACGCATGAATCAGACGATCTTTTGTTGAAAACAATCGTCGTTCTTTCAATCATATGCTTTCCAAATTATCAAGGCAAGGCTATCGGGATCTTTTCAGGTATTTTGGTTTTTCTGTCCTTTGATCTCTCGATTTATAATAATTTTCGATATTGCGATGAATCGAAATTTTGTTGATTTATCGATCAATATATCCAGCGATTCATAGACTTATTTCTCTTTCGACCGTTCTATTTTTCAATTTTTCGTTTCAGTGATCTTCTGCTTCCTAGATTTCTTGATCTTTCTTTCTCTTATCGGTCTTCCTTCCTCTCAGTTATTCAGTTTCCCGGTCTTTCGATTTCTCGATACATCAATTATCACTTCATGTTGCATAAATCCATAGACTTTCCAATCCATAGACATCTCGTTTTTTCAATGTTCAATTTCAATTTCGCTATTTGGATCATTCAACCTTTCGATCTTACACAATGTCTCAAACTTTTGATTCGTGGGTATTTCGGTCATTTCACTGGAAAGATCAATTCGTCGATCAATCGCTCTATCGCTCCCAAAAACCTTTGTGGAAATCCATATCTGATAAATTATTACCCTCTTCCTTTGAATCCTCGACTCATCTGTTATCTTAATTCTCTAATCTTCCGATCTGTTGATTTTTGTTTGCCGTTCTACCAATCTGACGATTCTTTATCGCTTGAATTTTTCAACCTTTTGATTTGTCAATCATTCAGTTCCGCGACCTTTCAAATCTATCGCTCTTTCAGCTTATCGCTCTGTTGGTTTTTGATTCTTTCGATTTTTTGGTTCTTGATCTTTCGATCTTGATATACACATTTCCGTCGAAACATCATTCTTTTGGTTCCAACTCCAGCTTATTCTTTTGGTTTGCCAGTCTTTTGTTCATTCAGTATATTGGTCTTTTGGTCGATCTTTGACCCTTTGATGTAGATCAAGGTAACACAAGTGAAGCAATCGACCACCCGCCTTTATACAGTGACTGACTTAGTAAATCATGTCTGTTAGAATGACCTTGTGTAGAATGACTAGTGACAGGTTGACAGGTATACAAGGAAGGCCATCTTGCCCTCTGTATCTCTATTCCAAATACATAACTCTTGATTAAAAGAATTACATGAAATTCCTCCTTTTTTATAGATTCAAAGGTATGCCATTACTCCAAGAGAATCAACTTCAATGCCATTTGCACTACGCATGGCCTACTGCGCCCCAAGCGGCTGTTCGGCCAAAGACTTTGCAGAAATGACAAAAGAAATCATGACGGAAGTGGTGAACAGCACTCTGGTTTTTGACGAAGCCTATTGCTACTCGAAGGCCACCGACCCCGATCTGTCAGGCGGAGCCATAGCCACGATGTGAGTATATCTTCATGTTCCTATGTCTTCTTCCGTTTCTCTCATATCCTCCCTCATTTTCCCTTCATTATTTTCTTCATTTATTTCTTCACTCTTTCTCCACTCCTTTCCTCGTTTCTTTTTGTACATATTCTTTGATTTCTCTTCTTGATTATTTACTTGTTCCCTCATGTCTCCAATTTTCTTCATTTCTCTCTTCAAACTTATCTTCAATCCCTATCTCATTATTACCTTTGGTTGATCTATTACTTTTTCTTTCGGTCTGTATTCCTTTCTTCGTTTCTTTTTGCATCTCTCTTTATTCTCCTTCTCATTCTAAGCTCTATCCCTTCTATCAGTCTCTCTTTATTCATCTGTTCATTCTTCTCTTCACTCCCTCTTCAATTCTTGCATATTCCTCTTCATTTCTTCACATTTCGTTGTTTTCCTTCTTCCTTTATTCCTTGATTCTCGTCGACGTCTCTACTTCAAGTTATGTTCTTATGTCTTCTTTTGTTCCCTTTCATTTGTTGCTTCAATATTTCCTGCTTCATTTATCCCATTTTTCCTTCAGTACTCAATCAGTTTTCTTTTTTATCCTCTTTCTCGTTCCTTTCTTTGACAAACTTTTTCATTCTCTCTTCTCATTATTCATTTCATACTAATATTTTGTTATTGTTTTCTCCATTTCTTTTTCTCATTGATCACTTGTTTCTTCATTGTTTACTCCGGTTTCTCCGTTATTTCTCATCCTACTCTCTCCATCAATTCATAGATTTATTCCTGAATTTCTTTGTTCATTTGTTTCTTCATTCATTTTTACATTCTTTTTCATTTGCATATTCATTCCCTACTGATCCATCGATTCACTTCTATCATTCGTCTTTTCCTTCCTTTATTATCTCCTCTTTCCATTCCGCTCGTCATATCGCTTTAATCCTTTCTTAATTCCTCTATACATTTATTCCTTCGTTTTTCCCCCATTTCCCTCTTTATTCCTCCCTCTTTATTTCTATCTTAAGTCGACTCTACCTTCCCTCTTTCATTTCCCTCTTTATTCCCCTTCCTATTTCTGTCTTGATTCCTCCATATTTTCAATTCCGTACTTTTCTTTTTGGACTTTCTCTCCGTTCTGTTCTTAATTTCTGTGTTTAGTTATTTTTCATATCTTGCTGCACCTCAGTTGTTCTCATTCTTCAGAGCCTCGTTGCCTTTTTGTCTCAGGACATTCAATTCCTTCTTGCTTCTGCTCTCCTTACACACTCTCCAAACAGGTTTTTTAATGTAGCTCTCTACACTTTTCCCGATACAAACCCAGAGTTTCCCTGGACTACGAGTGAATCCTTTGTTCTTTCAGATCTATCCTCTCAGTGTTTGGCGCCATTGCCCTGGCCTCGACCGTGTACGATTTGAAGCTGTATTACACAAATCGAAGTGAGTATTTCAATAAAAAAAAAACTTCACCTGCAAGCTCAACCTGTTCAAGTCACGACCAAGATGATTTTGATTTCCAGAGCCGCCCCACGAGCTTCTCACGGCATTTTCTGCCTTTTACAACGGGAAGAAACTGCTGGCCTCCACTACAAATCCAGACCAATTGCTGTGTTTGAATGGAATAAAGGCCATAAGCATGGCATGGGTTTTAGTTGGCCATGTGTACCAAAACGCGTTAGAAGCACCGCTTTCCTCCTACTTCATACTGCAAGATGTTGGTTTTTTCAAATCATTGCTTGTGAAATTTCCAGTACCAATTTAAGTTCATTTGTGTTTCACGAAGTCGGTCTTGGTCTTGGGAGAATAAATTAAGGGCAACCAAGATCATCAAGACGTACCGAAAGAGAAATACCAAGCTCATCAAGACGTACCGAAAGACCAAGATCAAGACCAAGACTAAGACCAAGAACAAGGGCAACACCAAGAGCAAAACCAAGAACAAGACTAAATGCAAGACCAAGACCAAGACCAAGATCAAGAGCTAGATCAAGGCAAAAACGTTCTGAGCCTTGAGTAGCTACAACCAGAACCTAATTTTCAAACAATGTCGAGACCAAAAGTCTCAGGAAGACGCTCAGTGTGACAGGTGAACCATAGAAGACTTTTTTGTAGAACTTCGAAGATCTGAAGTGAAACTTTTTCAGGGGAGCTCTGAGGACTCCGATTGGGAAAAAACTCCGAAGAGCTCTAAAGTAAATCAGAGAATATTTAAGGAGCTCTGTGGAACTCGTCTTGATGTCAAAAAAGGCCTGAGCTGATTGCGGCCTGGACCGAGGCCTGGACACTTAATCAATTTGTATTCTCAAATCTTGGCAAAACAAGATAGAAGCGAAGAATCAAAATCCGAGACCAAAACTCTAAAGTCGAGAGTGTTAGTCTTGGTTCTGCTCTTGGCTTTGGTTTTGGTTCTGATTTAGATTTTGGTTTTGGTTTTGGTTTTGGTCGTGGTCTTGGTCTTGGTCTTTGTCTTGGTCTTGATCTTGGACTCCAGCTTCATCTCTAGAAATGCATCAATTTTTTCATTTTTTTTTTATTTCAAGTACGTGGACGATCCAGCCAACTGGTTCATACAGGGCGCCAAGCTGGCTGTAGACACATTTTATATGGTTGGAGGCCTAGTCATAGTCTACGTTTTTCTTAAATCTATGGACAAAGGTGTTAAGTTCAACATCGTCATGTTTTACGTCCATAGATACATAAGGTAACACTTTCTTATTGTAGAAAAATTAAGGGAAAATATTCTTTCATTGTTTCCAAGGCTGACTCCCATTTTGGCAATCGTTGTTTTGATAGAAGCTACAGTGATGGACTACATGGGAAATGGACCCAACTGGGGCTTCGTCCCTTACACGTTGACGGACGACTGCAAGGAACACTGGTGGAGCGCTTTGTTGTACATTCAAAATTATGTACACGGGCCAAACAATGTTAGTTTTTCAACGTTCCTATCCTTACGTGACAACTTGGCATTGTGCCATATGACTTCGCGACTAGCCACGACTTGATTATAAATTTTGTGAATGTAGTAGAATTTTTGGAACTATAACAAAGATCTGATATTATAAGACGACTTCAAACGAATTAAAAAACAACTTGGCATGACTGGAATGACGTGACATGGCAACAGACGATTTGGCATACTCAGCATGGCATGACGTGATTTATCCGAACAATCACGATTAAGCTTTGAAACAAGACAAATCTAGAACGAATTTTTGATAGGACTGACGATTAGAAATGACTTGGCAGAATTAGGAACGACTTGACACAACATGGCAAAGTCTTGTACAACTTAGAATAATTGGAGAGTGGCAGAATTGAAATGATCTAATAATGCAATAGACGACTTGGCATACTCAGAATGACATGCCGTGACTTATCTCAACAAGCACGATGGAGTTTTGAAACAAGCTAGATCTAGCTCAACTTCTTGATATAAATCACGAGTTAAAATGACTTGGCATAATTTAGAACGACTTGTCAAAACTTGCCAAAATCTTGTACAACTTAGAACCAACTTGGCAAGATTGAAAAAATTGGCAGAACATGCCAGGATCTTCCACGAATGTAAAAAACAACTTAGCATGACTAGAATGGCTTGAGATAGCAATAGAAGACTTAACATACTCAGAATGACATGCAGTGACTTATGTAAGCAATCACGATTGAGTTTTGGAAAAATATAGGCCTAGCTTGACTTTTCGATAGGAATGGCGACTGGAAATGACTTGGCATGATAAAGAACAACTTGGCAAAACATGGCAAAATCTTTTACGACTTGAAATTACAAATTGGTAAGATTGAAGTGACTCACTGAAGCAATTAACTGCTTGGCATGACTCAAAAAGAATACATGAAACATGTCAGTATATTACTCGGTATATTACTAGAATAAGGACAACAGCTTAGCCTGACTATAATAACTTGGCAACGTAATAGACGACTTGGCATACTCAGAATGATATAACGTGACTTATCCAAATGGTCAGTACAGAGTTGTGAAATAAGACAGATCTGGCACGACTTTTCGATAGGAATGACGACTTGATTTGACTTGGCATGATTCAGAACGACTTGGCAAAACGTAACTTGGACTTGGAATGACTCAATAAGGCAATAAACCACTTGGCATGACTCGAAAAGATTAGGCAAAGTATGTCAGGATCTATCACGAATTAGGAAAACAACTGACTTGGCATGACTTGAAGCAACTTAACTTAACAGTGAATGCTAAATACTTGAGGCAGGATTTTGCATGAATTAGAGAAACAGGTTTGCACGATGGCACTATCTTAGCATGGCGATGAATGCCTTGGCATATTTTGAATGACTAAAAATTTTGGAATCGGATAAAAAATTTAGAATCATTTCCCGGAACAGTTACATCTAGAACAACTTGACAAACCATATGGTAACACCTTGCATGAATGTCAAAGGTTGTACCAGGTCATAATAAAAAACGAATTGAAATTATAACGGAACTTCAAAATTGCGAGGATCTGAAAAAGTAAGTCAAGTAGGTAGTAGTCAAATGATCTGTAGCCACCTGCAAGGATCTTCATCAACTGTGACTTTGCATAAGTTGACACAACTTTTGACTTAGCATACGACATATGACTCTAGGTATGACTTGGCGCGACTTTTAACAGCTAGATATGACTTTAAAACGACTTAGGAGTAGGACAAACCGAGAGACATACATTTTATTCAAATATTGTGTGGATCTGCTTCAGTGTGTACCTCAAGCCTGGTACCTGTCAGTGGATTTCCAACTCTTCCTGCTGTCACCAATAGTACTGGTTCCTCTCCACAGATGGCGCAAATTCGGCCTCAGCCTCCTCAGCCTGCTTATACTCGGCGGCTTTATCATTCCGTTCGCCATCATTTTCCATCTGGAAGTATCTACGTAAGTTGCTCTACATCAGCTCAATCGTACAACAGCTGATTAAATGTAGCGTTAATGTATTTACTCCTCTATTTACTTGGATTACCATCCAACAGGTATACATCTACTGTGAGCGAGTTCATGTACACCTACTACAAAATGACACACACCAGATATGGACCTTACGTCATTGGAATGCTCTTGGGCTACTTTATTTACCAAGTGAAGAGCAAAAAAATGAGGTTGCCCAAATTGAGTTCTGTAAGTTCCACTTGTAGCTTAATTTCACCTCATTTAAATTTCCCACATTCCTTAACAATTTTTTTCATTCACTGTTATTGATTGTCGATTTTGTCTTATCCAGTTTTCTCACTTTAGACTTCAGTAATTATTGGTTAATAAACTTTTAGCTTACACTCTATGTTTTCTACTGTCGCAAGGCTTTTTTCTAGAATGGAAATTCAGTATTTGAGTGCTACATGTCTCGTTCCAGATTGCGGTGGTTCTAGCTTGGTTTGTAGCTTTGACCGGTCTAGTGGGCTGCATTTGGGGCCCTGCGGCCAATAAGGAGTACGACAGATGGGGCAACGCGTTGCAACTATCATTCCTGAGCAACGCCTGGGCGGTTTCCCTTGGCGGAGTTGTGTTTCTGTGCGTCACCGGATACGGCGGTGAGTTTTAATTTTCATCGTTGCAACCAACGTAACTGCAGGGCAGTCGGCCATCCTGAATGCAATGACGCCCCCAAATCGGTCCCGTTGCAGGTCCAATCGACTGGTTCTTGTCTCTTCCGATCTTCCAGTTCTTATCGAAAGTTTCATTCTCAATGTACTTGGTTCACTATCAGTTCATAGTGATGCGTTACGCTTCGTCGCGAGTCAACATACATTTTTCCCATAAGGACTTGGTGAGTTTTTCAATTATTCACTTTCAGAATAATTGAAAATTAACAATAGCAATAGAATCAGATTATTATTTGTCCTAATTTTCAGCTATGGAGTTTCTGGGGTGATTTCATGCTGTCGTTAGCAACAGCAACTGTTTTGTGTCTGGTGTTTGAATCGCCAATCATCATTTTGGAGAAATTTATTTTTGGCGGAGGAGGTGAAATTTTTGGGTAGAAATATGTGATTTTCATTATTTCGAAATTTTTATTTGCAGGTAAGAAGCAACCAAAAACCAATGAAGCACAATTGAATGACGCCAAAACGTTTGCTGAAGCATGAAGGACTATAACTCTTTTTTTTAATAGTCATATTTTAATTTATTCTACTTGTAAGTGTCGAGTATGATTTCACTTTTATTTGAATGGGCATTTTAACATTTTCACTAGTCTCAAGCTTTTGTTTTATAGAAATTTTCCAATAGTGAACTGATGCATACCTTTAACTGACGTTGTTTTTTCTATGTGGATGCAAAGGTTTTTTTTTATTATTTTAACGTATGTGTTATCAAAGTTCGAGGAGATTCGCTGGGGAGGAGTCTTGAACAAGACTCTTTGAAATTGAACATCATCGGAAACCTCCATGTACCTACCTCACCCACTTCTTCTTCCATTTCAGTAGGTAGGTTAAACTATTAAGGTTGGAATTGGATTGGTAAATATTGCTTTGTGGAATGAATTCCAGCTTATTTCTCAAATTTACCATTCAGATCTCTTTCGAAAGCTACGGAGAGGAAGGTAGGTACTATGAATTAATCATGAAAACATTCTCGAAATCCAAAAAAAAATAATTGAAATCAGAAAATGTCTCAAGATCAATCCAAGTACCTTGCTGTAGCTTTCGAAAAGAGATCTGAATGGTAAATTTCTGTCAGTGAGTGAGCCCGATGGAATTGGTTCCGCAACGCCTTATTCACTAATCCAACTCCATTCTAAATTGAGGTAAATATTGATAAAGCAGCATAACTCAAAATAATGAAAAAAGCACGTGCTTAAGTATATAGGTACTTCAATGGACTCAAAATACCGCCTACGTACTGAAACTTTTAGATAACTTTTAGGTAGATATTCACGGGCACTTTTTATCTCTAGGTTTATCTGACTATACATGTATAATTTCTAACATTTTATTTATACGTTTACGTTAGAGTCGTATCGCGTCGATACTGAACAGCTTTCTGTGAACTCATGAGTCATCATGTTTTGCCGTTTATTCGGGAGTTCCATTTATTGATTGCATGTTTATAAACATTCCAGAGCATTATTTCAACGGCATTATCTAACCACTTGACCTGTACAACAATACCCTGAACTTATTTTTTCATGTGAATCGGTTCAAAAATAACCTCGAAAATAACGGAACCTTGAGTGTCGAGGCATTCAAAGGAATTGAAAAAATTGACTTCAAGTTCTCGAGTGTACTTTTGAAAAGACGGTGGGACGCTACAGTACTAATACAACAAGAAGCAAATTTAATATTTGGCAAAATTTGAAGTTCACAATTTCGAAAAACATTCAGCACACCCTGTAGCTATTGAAACATTCAAACTTCTTGACATTGAACTATTTATTCGTCCATCGTCATGTCAAATTGTATTGATTCATTCCCCCCCCCCCCAAAAAAAACCGCGGCGATTATTTAAAATAAACCTAAACTGGTCAGAACTGCCATAAACTGTCAAAGAACTTCTGACTCATAAAAACTTCGACAAAAACATATGCTCAACGAAATTCTGAACCTCCTGCTTATTTTGTCGTCATCCTCTGATATTTAATGGTGTACAAACATCAAAAGACATGGGGCAAAGAGATATTGTTACGTCGTTTTCTGCTTCTGTTTGTTTTTAAATACCTGGACCGATTGGGCCAGTCCAGTACTGCCCTGCCGCTTATTTTCCAGTAGTTTGGGGAATTTCGTTACCTTGCAGTGGCCGTTCCGGCAAACAAGTTCCGCTTGCCTTTCTCCAATTGGCTATAGATAAGAACTAACCCAACGCGCCGGCAGAAAGAATCTGATGAAACTGAGCGTCGTAGTTACTTCTTCTTTTTCGATTTGAAACTCGCATCGAAGCTGTCGTCTGGTGTGTGCTGTACATCCACGTTTTTGCCTTTCGAGTGGTCTTCGAAAATGTGTTAGTTCGAAGCCAGAAACCACCTGTTTTGCGGGTTTATTTGGCAAACGTTGGATCATCAGGGTATTGGACCCGAAGAAGGCATTGTTTCGCCGTCTAAAGAAGTACAACCACACCTGGCGCATCAAACGAAACCGTCTGTCACCTGGAGGTGAAGTAAAGACTGATTTGGCTCTTCTTTTTGTCATATTTTCGAGTTGGAGTCGATACTGAGTTGAGTGAATTGTTATAGATCTCTTTCTTTTACCCACCACTCAGTTTTTCTGCTACATAACGAGTTTTCTACGATCAAGTTCCCGACATCTCTATTTTCCTGTCATCCCGTTTCCAAGTCTGGAGATTTTGCCAGCAAGCCGTCAACGTCACCGTCAACGACATCGTCGCATTTACGCGACAGGGAATTCCCCGAGCCCACCTTTTGGTTTGAGTGCAAGATTTTGCAAACCGGACGGCAAATCCTGTCGCACTAGCGTGGACCTCCAGCTTCTAAGACACCGAGTCTAGCCATCGCCCGCACTCTGGAAGTCGCAGCGTACGACATTTTGTCGATCGCGGCCGTCAGGAAGCCGTCACCGTGTTTACAGCTTTGCGTTTTGGTCAAGTAAGCGGCAAACTTTCGCCTATTGTGTTGCTTTATTTTCTCTCTATTACTTGTGATACATTATAATGCGTAAACGATAATCATTTCTTATGTTGATATTTGGCTGAACACTACTCGAGTACCGTTCTAGAGAAGACGGAAGAAAAATAGATTGACAGTTCTCAGGGGACAATAAAGAGTGAAGTTTGAGATTCATATATTAACATCATTTTTCATCTTTTGGAATCCGTACACAAATTTTGTACGTTTGCCACCGACAGTCTCCTGGTACCTTATTGTTGGTGATTCCAAAATTAACGTAGATGTTATAGGGCTAAAGGTCCTAGATTGACTTGTAATCAATAATTATTTATTTCGAAAAAAAATCTCTAGAATAAATTCACAAGGTTTCGTAACAAACTATTATTGTTTTTGTAACATTGTTAACGTGTGAAAAAGGAAGCCGATAACACTCTCTGGGGTGGTTTATCAAATTAGGTACCTACCGTGTCGTTTAAGTTTCACTTCGACTCGAATTGTTATCTGGTATTGTTGAAAACCGGACGACAGGTACCTGCGCTTTGAAACAGATAACATTCACTTCAATTCCAGCTTAATTCTTTCCCGAACGAATTATAAACCTTGTTGTGGCATTATACGACGACAGTATTTGACAACTTTATTCGACATTAATCGACATATCAACCTCTTTTATTTCCTTTATCGTAAAATTAGCCAACCGGCACCTGTTCATTTTCATTACCTTTTGTAAATAAAATTTGTGTTCGAAATCCATTCATTGCTTTGTTTTCAGTGTTGTACTAGTCATTGTTTGGTGCCAAAGGTTGTTTTTTGGGAATTCGGTCAACAATACTGTGGCGCCCCCGACCATCCAATTAACCCCGGCTTATCTCCACTGATTAGCTGGCGGGCCGTGTTCCCAAATAAGACAGACCAATGGCAAGTCGCACCGAAAAGGCACGAGGCCTTTTTGGCATGTAACAATATGGTGTGTTGACCAGCTATGAAACCGATGACTTGCGATTGCGAAGACTGAAAACATACAGACTGAAATAGATCCTTTTTTGTCGAATGAAATGTTCAGAATTCCTTGATGAGGTCTTTTGTTTTTTTGGACAGGGAGCTGGTGCCTCAAAACTTACGTCATAAGGTACATGATTTCAACCCTGTAGGTCTAATGTGCGTTGCAAAGGTTGTTGAAAATTTCTTTGTCTTACATGTCAGACCAGAGGCTTTAGGCAGGTATAGGCTTGTCAATTTTCGAAAAATGTCAAAAATTCATGTCATGAGGTACATGAATGAAACCAACAGGCTTTTGTGTGGGAACATCCCCTTAACCAAAAATCGGGTCATAAAAGAAAATTTTTTGGGGTTCTCGGTCCATAAGACAAGTTTGAAATTTTCAAAAAAGGACAAAATTTACCTCGTCCTGGAGACTCCTCCTTTGGCATAATATTGGGAATGGAAAACGATTCTCACATGATTTTTACCGCAGGTTTCGAATCTGTCCACAAAAATTTTTTAATGGTACATCGTTTACAGGGAGCAACATCGAAATTTTTCTCTCGAATCGTACACCCTGTATTTTAACATAGAAATCGATTCCTTTTTTCATCCTGATTACAAATATGTATCACACTTGGTAGATAAGTCAAAAAAACGCCTGTGAAAAAATTATAAATTCTGATTCCTTTTTTGAAAATTTCAAACTTGTCTTATGGACCGAAAGCCCTCAAAAATTTTGTCTTACGACCAGATTTTCGATCAAGGGGGTGTTTCCACACAAAATCCAGTTGGTTTCATTCATGTACCTTATGACGCAAATTTTTGGCCATTTTTTCGAAAATTGACAGGCTCTTACCAGCCTAAAGCCCCCGGTCTGACGTGTAAGACAAAGCAACTTTTAACAACCTTATCAACGCACATTAGACCTACAGGGTTAAAATCATGTACCTCATGACGTAGGTTTTGAGGCACCAGCTCCCTGTCCATTTAGCCTGTGGTTTCAACAACCTTGGTATCAATGGATAGCTAGTAGAACAGGCTTCAAATACCAAATTCTAAAATGGCTGTCGTTTTCGAATTCAAAATGGCAGGCACAGTTAAAAATAGGTCTTCCAACTTCGCTCGTTATCTCTATTCAAGTTGTCAAAGTGGGACAATCAATCGTTATATGAATAAATAGGCTATTGTAAGCATTTCACAGTCAAAATGAGGAGAAATCGGTCGTTGGATTGCGAAAAAATAGCAAATTGAAAAATGTGCATGTGTTTCAAATCAGGGGCAGTGCAAAGAGCAAAGATCACTTGGGTATTTACACCGCTAGATTTTGGTTTTCAGTCTGATATTAGTGAATTGGTGTCAGTGGATGAGCAACTGCATCAGCTTCTAATGTCAGATTCCAAAATGGCTGCCATTCCACTATTCAAGATAGCAAATGCAGCTGAAAATACGTTTTGTGTTGTCCCAGTTCATTTTTGGATACCTATAAAAGTTGTCCAAGAAAAAAGAGCGCAACAGAAGATCTATTCTCAACACTGCACCCGCCATCTTGTATGTTGGAATGGCGTTCGTTTGGATATTTGCTGTTCAAAAGTCATTCTATCGCCTAGACCCATGAACAATAAATTCTCCAATATCGGACAGAGAATAAGGATTCAGCTGTGCAATTTGAAGTCTATTCTATTGGCTATCCATTATTGCCCAACCAAGGTCGTTGAAGTCTCAATAAAAATTTTAGATGGGAGAACTTTCAGAGCCATGTTTAGCTCACCCTGTACCTAGATAAGTGAGTTAATCCAATTCCGGGCAAATGGACCATTTTTTGAACACAACGCAGCTTGTCAGGTGACGGGGACAAGAAGTGGATCTTGTCAATGAACATTGAAGACAATATCATGCATAAGGCTGCGGATGGTGAAATCAGTTTGTTCGGTTCCCATACAGAAGGGACGAAAATTTCACGGCCTCGAGAATATCAGTGCAATGCACTGAGAAATTCAACTGATATTAGGACATACCTACATCTTCTGACCAATACACCCTGTCTAATAAACGTCCAATGAATATCTAATGAATAACCAACGAATATTCAATGAGCGTTCAATCAAGATCCAATGAACGTCTGAGAATGTCTAATGAGCGTTCAATGAGCGTCTACTGGACGTTCAATGGCAATGGAGGTTCAATTAACGTCTAATTAACGTTAACAAAAAACGACTAATAAACGTGAACGTCTGATGAACATCTAATGAGTGTTTAATCAACGTTCGATGAACGTCCAATTACTGCTTCCTGGATATCAGCGCATGCAATGGGAATTTCTGCGAAATAAATATTAGAACAGTATCTTCTCCTAATCAGTGATCAATATCACCCTGTAATCTAGCAATTCATATCGCTGCAAACTTCGGGACTTCAAGAAGACACTGCAAGTAAGCCTGATGTGTAATTTCAAAGTAATCTGTCGGCGGATTCGTCGATAATAATTTCGCTAATTTTGATCGTCCGTACATATTATAGTGCGGTCACAATCGATGTAGGTAATCTCACGAGCGTCTAAGGAACGTCAAATGAACATCCAATAAATGTCTGATGAACGTCCAAATAACGTCTAGTGAACGTACAATGACCGTCCAATGAACGTCTGATGAACGTCTACTGGACGTCCAATGAACGTTTTATGAATGTTTCATTTACGTCTTATGGGCGTCTAATGAGCGCCTGATGAACATCTAACTAACGTTTAAGGAACATGTTGTTTTGTTGAACTTGTTGGGGGAGTTATTATTCTAGAAGGTGGTGTAAATGATAGTTGGTTTTCATCTGAATAATGTCCAATGAGCGTCCAATGAACGTCCAAAGGATTTGTGATGAATGTCCAATGAAAGTCTACATATCAACGCCTAATGAGCGTCCAATAGAATGAACGTCTTATTAACGTCCAAGAACGTCTGACGAACGTTCAGGTATGAACGATTGGAAACTGTCACTTTGTACTCTTAAACTGCCACACTATACTCGGAAACTGTCATTCTGTACTCGCGTGCTTTCACTTTGAACTCGCGATCTGGAGTTGCGGACTGTAACTGTGTATGTACTTGCAAAGTCTCGCTTTGGAGTAGCGAACAGTCACTTTGTACTCGGAAACTATAATTTTTTACTCGCAAAATGTTACTTTATACTCGCAAACTGTCACCCTGTACTCACGACTCGTCACTTTGGACTCACGAACATCTTTGTGTACCTTTATACTGTCACTTTCTCTCAAGAACTGTCACTTCTTACTCGAATATTTCATTTCCACTCTGTAGGTACTCACGAGCTGTCAATGTGTACTCACAAACTGTCACTTTGAGCTTGCGATATGGACTGGCGGAGTGACATGACACTGTGTACCTGTAAATTATCACTTTGAACTCGCGAACCATCACATTGTACTCGCACACGGTCACATTTTACCTGCTCGCAAACTGTCATTTTGATCTAGGGATAAGGACTCACAAACGGTCACTTTGAACGCTGAAACTCTCAATCCGGAAATTTAAAATGTCACTTGAATAAATTTGCAACATAGAAAATGTGACTTCAGAGAGTGAATCTGTCAATTCGAAAAACATCAAGCTATGACTATCATTACGTTCCAATCACAGAGACCGCCAATTGTTTTTCACTACTGTCAAGGTTCGTGACCACCTGAGTATCAACGACGTAATAAATCTAGTTATAGTTATATCTGTCTCAGCAAAGTTCAAATGATAATAATGGCTGAGGTAAGAATTGTCTGACAAAGTGTCACGTTCGGAGAACATGCCCTTTTGGATTCTCGAGCACTGCCACTCTCAACTCGCAAACCGTCACTTGGGTCCAGTCAACTGACAGTACTGACACTTTGTACTCATTAACAGTTTTTTTACTCGTTCATTTGAAGTCGGTCTATTTCCGCAACGAGGCCTTACACCGACGCCGGTGAATGCTTACCTCCACTATACCGGGAATTTTGCCGAACCCCTGTATGTTCCAACACAGGATAGGGATTTTTAACGACGAGTGGTAGTCAAACGCGCTAACCACCACACCACAAGCTCCTCTATAAACCGTTACAATCAACTCAAACTGTCATTTTTTTCTCGAAAAATGTCATTCTATTTGCGTGCTCCCATTTGAGGTCGCGTTTTGGGCTCGTGAACTGTAACTTTGTACTCGCGAACTGTCACTCTATACTCACAAACTGTCACTTTGTACTCACGGGCTGTCACTTTGGACTCACAAAAGCTGTCATTTTGTACTCGCAAACTATCACTATGTACTCAAAAACTGTCTCTTTGTACTCGAAAACTGCCAACTGGCGCGCTGGCACTTTGAAATCGTGATTTGATCTCACAAACTGTCACCTCTTGTACTGACAAACTGTCACTTTGAACTAGTGAATTGTCACTTTGGTTTATGGAGCAGCCACTTTGTACTCGCGAACTGATACTTTATTCCCAAAACTCACTGGAACTCACTTCGTACTCACGAGCTTCAACTGCATTCACGCGTTGTCATTTTATATTCGCAAAACGGTCACGGAAATGTCACTTTGGTCTACTGAACCGTCACTTTGTATTCACGAATATCACTATACTCACGAACTGTCACCCTGTACTCGCGAGCGTAATTTTGTACTCGCATATACTGTCATTCATTTTTTTCCCGAATTCCGTCACTTCCTACTCGCGTACGGTCACTTTGTACTCATGGGCATTGCCACGCATTGTTGTCACGTCATAAATCGCAAACTATAACTTTGAGATTGCGATATAGACTCGCGAAGTGACACTGCCGTTCTAAGCAATAATCTGTCGTTTTATAGGCGATTGATCCATTATCCACGAATGACACACTGTCAGCATAGTCAAAACTGTAGTTTTCTGTCACTCAATCTGTCACTAATTGATCACATTCAATACCTAGCTACTCCTTAGATTGTATTCATACGTAGTGTTGTAATAGGTACGTAATATAGAGTCACAGTTTGCGAGTTACAAAGTGACCGTTAAAGAGACCAAAGTGAGAGTTAGCTAATACAAAATGACACTAGGCGAGTACAAAGTTATAGTTCGCGGGTCCAAATCGCGACCTAAAGGTGCAAGCATGCGAGCACAAAGTGACAGTTTCCGAATACAGAGTGCCAGTATGCGAGTACAAAATAACAGTTCTTGAGTTCAAAGTGACAATTTGTGAGTGGAGAGTGACAATGCGCGAATGCAAAGTGACAGTTCAATAGATCAAGTGAGAGTTTGCGAGTTCAAAGTGACAGTGTGCGAGTACAATGTGACTCAGTGGCGGCTCGTCAGGTGACGCAGGTGAAGTGTTGCTTCACCAAAAATTTCCAACTGCCTTTTTTTCAATTAAAAATTATCCCGATTTCTAAATTTGTTTCGATATATGAAAAAAATACATTTATCCTTTTGTCCCCTACTTTGGGGCATTAGAAACCTACGCCACTGGGAGTTTCCTATTCCCCGTGATGTTCAGCGTCCCTGCCTACTAGTGCCAATGCCGCGCACGTGAAGCATTTCCGAGCGTCGCAATATTGTTTCATGTAAACAAGTCGGTTGCCATGACAACGCGCCCGCATCTGATGTTTTTTGTTCAAGTCGGCCGGCCAACTTGACGCCGAGAGACGCCGGCTACGCAACATATCCCGGTGCGTCTCGAGTGCACACCAATCGGTGGCGTTTATGTATACGTAGGTATATGCAGCCAAGCGGGTTTCTTTAATTTTCGACCTTTCATTTTTTAGATAATAATTCAATTGATGTCATTTTCCATGTTAATAGCAATGATTAAAAATGTGTATTATCAACATTATTATTATTATTCTCGAAAAATTTTCGCCTGCGGCGCTGCTCGCTTCGCTCGCAAGCCCGTTTTTTACTTCAATTCCTGACTAAGCTGCTTCACCTAGTACTCACACCACGAGCCGCCACTGATGTGACTGCTCGCGGGTCCAAATCGACAGCTCACGAGTACTCACGTCTTAGCGCTGCGGCTGCAGCTGCGTTGCGTATTTTCAAAGAATGGCCATAATGAACGTCTGATGTTCACTAGTGGAGGCTCCAGAAGCCTTTGGCAAATTTCATTCGGGACAGAGATTTCTTATCAATTTTTTCCTCGCTTTTTCCCACCGCATCACATATCATCTCCTGTAATCACATCTTTGCTCCCACTCAGGACTACAATCAGGTCCACGCTGAGTTATCAGCATTATCACAAACAAATAAGCCGCAAGTGAGTGACTTTCTCATATTTTTGCAATTTTCAAACTTGATGTAATGATTAGGTGCTCAAGTGCCTTGTGATCTTCATCCACATTGTGTACTCGAGTACCTATCTCCCTGTAATCTGTGAGTACCTGTATCGGCAAGTAGGTATGTAATCTGATTGATATGGACCCAAAAACAGTTCATGAATTCATTCCGCCAAACATGGCTGTTTTTTTCGGACTCGCTTTGATCTTTCTTTCTGCGGACGTATTTACAGTTTCAGCTACCTTTTCTGGAATTTATCACAACTTTGAAGACGCTTCACTGAAATGCCAAGAAGAATTTGCAAAATTGACCCCGGATGTTGCCTTAGCAAGTGAGTATTTTTCGTGATATTTTCCCAAAAATTTTATGGGATTTTCACTATTACATGTAGCCTCGCATGTAGCTACCTTAATGGCTTGTTCAACGTGTAGGTACTTGGGTATTTTCCAAGGGAATTTTCAAAACTTGGTTAGATACTTATTGGAAGCCTAATCCTCACAATAGGTCCCTTCGTTTCGGTTTTTTTGAGTGCGCATGTCTGGCGCGAATTTCATAGTTTCGTACACCGATATTGAAAATTAACACTAAAAAATATTGTAGTGCACCTAAAATTCCACAAATAATTTGGTTGAATGTTAGATACCATTTTTTATGTTCAAAAGAAATGTTTCATTGAAATTAAGTTCAATGATCATTTGTGGAAGTTCAGGAACAACAAAAATGGCAACAGCGCTCAAAACAACAAGACATCGGCGCCAACTGTCACTTGTGACAATTATGACCACACTTCTCGTTTTTTCCTGACCTACATTTCATTTGCTCATGTTTTGACGAAAGAACAAAACCTGTTGAAAATGGCTGTACCGAGAAGGAAGTTCAAAGAAGCTACGAAGACATGCATTTACGGTATGTATAAAAGTGACAGCCAGGAACCAGTTGTTGGTCAGGCGGCTAGACAGAGCATGCAGCGTTGCCATTCAACTGACAGGTGTACGAAAGTTTTCAAAATTTGGAGCCTTCAAGCATGCGCACCTGCCCAAACGAAGTAACCTTCACAATAGTGCTATGTCAAGCAAGGGATCAAAATATCAAAGTGCATTACATTCGCCCTCGCATTTGCTAATTGCTTAACCCTTTGAAAAAGTTTGATGATACTCAAGTAACCTTCGAATGTTTTCAGTGCTAGACTCTTCGGCGAAAATCCCCGAAGGAATACTCTCACACAGGTTTTACCACCTTGGTGATTACGACCAGTGCTATGGCATAGACGAATCAAACGGGATTTCCGGCAAATATTGCCTGGCGAATTTGAATTTTGAACTGGGAAGTATCAAGGACTCGATCAAGAAAGTTCAAGAAAAGGTCAGTTTCGCTCAAAGCATTGCGGTTGAGCTTCGGTGAAAATGTTACTGTTCCATGCCTGTTGACTTTCATTCTTCGCGATTCCCATCCGAGAGAACAAAACAAAACGTCTGTTGCAGATCCAAAAATACGCACCGAGGGCTTCGAATTCTCTGCAAGTGGCGCTGCGCATGGCCTACTGCGCACCGAGCGGTTGTTCGGCCAAGGACCTCACAAAAATAGCTAAAGAGGTCGTGACTGATGTCTTGAACGGAACTCTGGGCTTTGACGAAGCGTACTGCTACTCCAAGGCCACTGATCCAGATCTGTCTGGCGGAGCCATAGCCACTATGTAAGTATAAATCTTCATTTCTTTTTTCCTTCATTGCTCACTCCTTCCTTGCTTTTTTGTTACTCCATCTTTTTTCGTCATCGCGTCATTTTTTTCCTTCCTTCTCACTTTTCCTTTTTCTCACTCCCTTCTTTCACCATTTTTTTCTTTCTTTCCGTCATTTCGTCAGTCTTTTCTGCTCTTCTTCTCCACCCTCTCCATCGTCTCCTTCTTCTTCGCCTTCTCCTTCTTTTCCCTTTTTTTTCCTTTCACTCTTACCTCACCCCCTCCTTCCTTTCTCCTTCCTATCCTTGCTCGATCTCCTTCTTACCGTTCACTTCCTCCATTTCTATCCTTGTCGTATTGCTCTTTCAAATAATAAAAGAAAAACCGCAATTGTAAATCTCAAATGGTTTTCAAGTGTTTCAAAATTATGAGTAGAAAGAGAATAATTATGGAGACTGGACACGAGAAGGACTTCATTTTCTATTTTCTTCCCTTTCTTTCCTGTTCCGTCCTTCCACTTCATTTCGTATAATTTTGACGTCGTCCTAGTCTTCTTCAGTTCACAAGTTATAGGTGTATTTTTCCAGATCCATTCTGTCAGTATTCGGCGCCATTGCCTTGGCCTCAACCCTGTACGATTTGAAGCTCTACTATGCGAACCAAAGTAAATCCCCGTCAATATTTTTCCAACACTTCCATTAAGCTCTGAACAGAAGTAATTTTGTTTTCCAGAAACGTCCCACGAGCTTCTCACAGCATTTTCGGCATTTTCCAACGGGAAAAAGCTGATAGCTTCCACCACAAATCCGGATCAGCTGTTGTGCTTGAATGGGATCAAGGCCATCACCATGGCGTGGGTTCTGGTGGGTCACGTGTTTCAAAACGCAATGGAAGCGCCTCTCTACTCTTCCAGCGTGATAGCAGAGGTTAGTTTCAGTTGAAATTCCAATGGTTCATCAGTTTCAAAGTTTTGGTGGGCTGTGAGCTCCGCCAAAGCTGAGTTCGGGACAAATTAATTTTCTTCTTGCTCAAAGCTTAAAGAGCGATGAGGACAAATGCAAACAAAATTTAAACAAATGTAAACAAATGTAAACTTACGTAAACATACGTAAACAAACATGAAGAAATGTGAAGGAAAAGTGAATAACAAAGTGGAAGCTATCAAAAATGGCTGATCAGTGATCAACGGATAAATAATCTGATCGAGAATGCACTGATGACTTCTTTTTCTTTCAATTTCAAGTACGGAGACGATCCAGCCAACCAGTTTCTATTGGGCGCCGGACTGTCTGTCGACACGTTCTTCATGGTGGGAGGCTTGGTGATTGTCTACGTTTTCCTCAAATCCATGGACAAAGGTGTCAATTTCAACATCGTCATGTTCTACGTCCACAGATACATAAGGTGGGGCTTTGAAAAATTAAACAATTTTTCTCTTTTTTGAAAGAATACATTCAGATTGACACCAGTTTTGGGCATCGTAATCTTGGTAGAAGCAACGGTAATGGACTACATGGGAAATGGACCAAACTGGGGCTTCATTCCCTACACGTTGACGAACGACTGCAAGGAACACTGGTGGAGTGCTTTGTTGTACATCCAAAATTACGTGCACGGCCCGAATAATGTAAGTTTCAAGCTCGGTTTCAAGTAATTAAAGTATAAATGGTACTCTGTGAGAAATAATATTCCATAAACGCTCTGTTATGTAGGAACTCGTGTCGGCCATTGACTGTTGCCTAGGTAATAACAGCGTAACAGAGCCGTTATGGAATGTAATTTTTTAGAGAATCGCACCATAAGTGTGATGAATCTCATTCAACTGCGGCTTGATTCATCTGCTTACTCTTGAGCCTTTTCCAGTGTGTGCCTCAAGCATGGTACCTGTCGGTGGACTTCCAGCTCTTCGTGCTGTCACCACTGGTGCTGATTCCGCTCCACAGATGGCGCAAATTCGGCCTCGCCTTCCTTGGCCTTCTCATACTTGGCGGCATCGTCATTCCGTTCGCCATAATTTTCCATTACGAAATAGCCTTGTAAGTCCCCAAGAATGAACATAAACAAAAGCAATATATTGCTTCAACAACTTGATACAAATCAAGTTTAGGTGAATTTTTTTGGCGAAATGACGGTTACTACTCACTTTGTTTTTCCAACAGAAACATCTCACTTTTGAGCGACTACATGTACAAATACTACAAAATGACGCACACTAGATACGGACCTTACGTCATCGGGATGCTTCTGGGCTATTTTATCTACCAGGTGAAGAGCAAGAAGATGCGTGTGCCTAAATTGAAACCGGTGAGTTAATTCTTCATATTTTTCCATCATATCTTTTTGGTAGTTATCATTCGCTTTATTCGCTTTTACTGGTTTCCTTTTATCTTGTTTTTTGTTGGTCTAATTCTTTTCCCTCATTTTAAGTCTTCATCTTACTCATTTCCATGCTAGTTTTTCTAAAATTCTTGAATTCATTTTCAATTCTTCAGTTTTTGCCTCGATTCTTCCAAAATTCTCCATTTCTTATCAATTTTTTCCAAATTCCTCAATTCTCTCCAGTTTTTTTGCAAACTTCTCTTGGATTCTCCCTCGAATATTCTCGAATTCGCAACCTACTTCCCACATTTTCAATTACTTCACCTTGGATTCTTTTCCAATTCTGTACTCCAGTCAATTTTGAAACTATTCAATTTTTCGATGCCTGGATTTTCAAACTCTATTTTCTTGATCTTTCCCAATTCCTTCTTAATCCCTTGTCAATTCTTCATTCATTCTTCAATATTTCAGTTCTTTTTCTTTTTTTCTCACAATTCCTTTACAATTTTTACTCATATTTACTCAATTTCTTGTTTTTACCACATTTTCTTCACTTCTTCACAGATTTTTCCTAAATTCCTATTTGATTCTTGCTCAAATATTCTCTAATTCTGAAACATCTCCTCAAATCTTCATCTACTTCTGATATTTCGTTCTCTTCTAGTTTCTTATAGGTTCTTCCTCGGAACAGTTCTTCAATTATTGTGAAACTATGTAATCTTCCAATTCCTGGATTTTCAAATTCCAAAACCTCACCTTCTTCATCTCTTTCTTGTCAATTATCTACAGTGGTTCCTCGATTCATCAGTTCTTTTTCTACCACAATTCTCCTCCAGCACCTATCTCAATTGTGTTAGTTTTCAAACTCTCGCCAAATTTCCTCCAATTCCCCAGTGATTTTTCTCAAATGTTTCTTGAATTCTTCCTCAAATATTCTCTAATTCTCGAATTCCTCTTTAAATACCCAATTTGTCCTCATTTCTTCTTCAATTCGACTTCAAATCTTCTGTTCTTTTCCAGTGTCTTCTCAGTTTTTCTCCAGAACCTCTTCAGTTCTTCAATTCCGAAACTATTCAATTTCTCAATGCCTGAATTTTAAGATTTTAAAACTTCATAATTTCCGTTTTCTTCCATTTTTTTTCCAGTTCCTTGTCAGTTCTTCCACAATTCTTTTCCAATTTTTCACTTTAGTGGGAGCGGTACGCAAAAGCATACCGCATTTTGGAGTGCAGTAACGAGATTTTGCATGGGCGTACTTTATACCAAGACAAGCGATTTGACCCGCAGCACTCGATATTTCGTCCCTTAGGGGGCCAATGGGGGCCCTCCAAATTTTCAAGATGCAAGAACTTTCACAAAATGATCATCGAGTATCGTCATGTATGTCATAAGTGAAGCTTACGGGTCTATTGAAAATGTTTTCATCAAATGTCGTCGTGTCCGATTCATTCTTCACATTTGAAAAAAAAATTCTTTCGCAGAGGACAAAAAAACTGTCTTTATTTTTTCTGCTGTGCAAGGAAACGATAAATTCATGTTTTGTTGCGTTCCCAACTAAATCGCGTTCCGTAAGCCCAAATATGAAGACAATTTTTTCGCAATATAATTTTCCCAAGAAGAGGTGACCTCTTCAGTACACTTTTTTCAACAGCATTTTTTTCAATGTTCCTAGTGGATAAGACTGTCAATTTTCGCTGATATGAGAAGCTTGAACTCTTTTCCTAGTAATTTCCATGCAACATGGCTTCAAAACATACAAGAGAGCCCTAGAACTTTTTTTTTCTGCTGGGCCGTCAAATTTTTGGCATGTTGATTTTGTAGTAGGGGAGACGCGCAAATAAATAAGATCTAGTCTTGGCGAATAAGTTCTACCGGAAAATATACCTACTTACACCTAACGACTCTGCGTTTTGTTGTACTGCAATAAATCACGTCATGGAAGAATATTTTCTGTTGAAACCAAATCGCCTGTGCCTGCAGCCTGGATTGAATACTGGTCCGCGTCTCTCCTACTATAAAATCAAAATATCGTAAGTTGGACGGCCCAGCAGAAAATTTTTTTTTTGGGCTCCCTTGGGCGTTTAAGAGTCATGTTGCTCCGCAACCACCAGGAAAAGAGTTCGAGGTCTCCATTCCTGCAAAAATTACGAGTGTTATCCAGTGGGGACACAGAAAGAAATGCCCTTGGAAAAGAGGTAGAAAAGAAAAGAAAAGAAGAAAAGGGAAAAGAGGGAAAAATTTCTTTATAATTAGGTTCAGGGAATGCGATTTAGTTGGGAACGCAACAGAACATATGAATTTATCGTCTCCTTGCATAGAAGAAAAAATAAAAACACTTTTTTTGACCTCTGCCAAAGAACTTTTTTTTCAAGTGTGAAAAATGAATCGGACACAACGACAATTGATGAAAATATTTTCAATAGACCCGTAAGCTTCACTTATGACATACATGACGATACTCAATGATCGTCATGTGAAAGTTCTTGCATCTTGAAAATTTGGAGGGCCCCCATTGGCCCCCTAAGGGACAAAATATCGAGTGCTGCGGGTCAAATCGCTTGTCTTGGTATAAAGTATACTCATACCAAATCTCGTTACTGCACTCCAAAATGCAGTATCGATGTGTTTTTAGGTGTGTACCGCTTGCACTACTTCTTTTTCTATCCTTCCACAATTAATTTCTCCGCAATTCTTATCAAAATTATCTTATTTTATTATTTCTTCCCAAATTTGCTTCAATTCCTCATTGATTTTTTCAAATTCCCAATTGAATTCTCCCTCAAATCTTTAATTCTCGAAATCCTCTTCAAATCTTCAATTCCTCTCCAATTGTTCTTATTCTTTTGTATCTCTTCAGTTCTTCTTCAGAAAATATTCAGTTCTTCAAATTGGAAACAATCCAAATATTCAATGTCTAAATTTTCCAATTTTCTTACTTCATGTTCTTTATTTTCTTCAATTCCTTGTCAATTCTTTCGCAACTCTTCTTCAATTCTGCAGTTCTTTGTCTATTCTTTCTCCCGCAATTCTTCTCAATTCCTCTGATTCAATTTCCTCAATCCTTCAGTTCTTTCGAAGTTTTCATCAGTTCCTCACCGAGTTTTCTTGAATTCCACTTGGATTCTTCCTCAAATAATATCTTCAATTCTCAAACTCTCTAAATCTTAAATTCTTCTCTGATTCTACTCCAATTTTACTCCAAACTCTGCGTTTTTTTTAATTTTCTCTTAGTTTTTTCAAAACATTTTCAGTTTTTCATTTTTGAAATTATTCAATTTTTCAATGCCTGAATGTTCAAATTCCAAAACTTTATACTTCTCATCCTCTTCAATTCTATCTCAAGCCTTTGTCAATTCTACTACAATTTCCCTACAATTGTTCAGTTACTTTTATATTCTTCCAAAATTTTCCTCCAATTTTGATCTGAGTTTTCCTAATTCTTGATTTTCCCCCAAATTTCTCTCAACTGATCACTGATTCTTCCCTACATTCTTCTTGGATTCTCCCTTAAATAGCCTCTCATTCTCAAACTCCTCTCCAATTTCCAATTCCTCAATCATCATTCACTTCTTCTCCGATCCTTTTACAAGTATTTCCTTCTTTTTTAGTCTTTTTTCTTCTTTAGAGCATCTTCAATTCTTCGATTCTGGAACTAATCAATTTTCTAATTCCTTGTTAATTCTTCTACAATTATTCCTTGGTTCTCCAATTCTATTTCAATCGTCCCACAAATCCACTCCAATTGTTATCCAAACTTTCTAGATTTGTTGAACTTCCTTCAAATTTTCTCCAATTCAACTCTCAAATTCCTCACGAATTCTCCCTTAAATATTCTCCAACGCTCAAACTCCTCTCCAATTTCTGGATTCTTCTTCAATTCTTCTTCAATTCTCCTTCAATTCTACTCAAAATCTTTCGTTCTTTTCCATTTCTTTAATTTTGAAACTTGTCAGATTTTTTATAATTCTACAAATTTTCTCCAATCTTCAATCCTATTGAAATTCTCTAGATATGTTCGACTGTCTTCGAATTTGCTTCAATTCAACTGACTTCTCTCGAATTTTCCCTCAATTATTCTTTTATTCTCAAACTCCTCTCCAAATTCTCAATTCTCAAATTCTTCTCCAATTCTATTTTAGGCCTTCCGTTCTTCCCCAGTTTATTATTAGCTCTCCTCTAGAGCATTTTCAGATATCCAATTTTGCAACTATTCAGTCTTTCAATGCGTGAGTTTTCAAATTCTTCAATTTCATCTTCTTTATCTTTCTCAATCTTTTTTCAATTCCATGTCAATTTCTCTACACTTCTTTCAATTCTCCCGTTCTTTTTCTATCACAATTCTACTCTAATCCTCATTCCATATTTTGTCATTGCTGAAACTCTCCCCACATATTTTCAATTCCTCACTGATTTTTCTCAAATTTCTTTCGAATTCTTTATCAAATATTTTCTTATTCTCAAACTTTTCTTCAAATCTTTAATTTTTCTTGAATTGTTTTTCAATTCTACTTCAAGTCTTACGTTCTTTTTCAATCTTTATTCGGAGCATCTTCATTTCTTCAATTTCGAAACCATTCAATTTCTGAATGTACGAATTTTGAAAGTTCATCTTCCTGATCTTAAATTCTTTCTCACTTCCTTGTCAATTTTTCTACCATTCAATTTTTCAGCTCTCCTTCTATACTTCTACAGCTCTCGTCCGATTCCTATTAAAATTTTCCTAATTCTAATTCTCCCCAATTTTTTTCCAATTCCCTTTCCTCCTTCACTGATTTTCTCTAAATTCCTTTCGAATTCCTCCTCAAATTGCCTACAATTCTTCTTTAACTCTTCTTTAACTCTTGAATTCTTCTTTTATCCATCTTCCATTCTACTTCAGATCTTCCGGGTTTTTTTTTTCAAATTTTCTCTATCTATCCTCAAGACCTCCGTCAATTCTCAATTTTTTTTCTAAGTATTCAATTTCTCAATTCCTCAATTCTTCAATTTGTCAGTTCCCTCACCTTTCAATTTTTCCCCAGTTTTTCAACTTTTTCTTCAGTTAAAGAACACAGCACTTAGACTGCTGAAGTGCTGAAACATCGGACCACCAAACCATAACTTTACAGACAGCTTCTTTCCTTGTTCTGAATATTCTCTTGTAGATTCTTCATTCCTTGTCGAAAGTGATTCATTTGGTCATGACAATAACAGTGGATGACATGAAAGTTTCCTTCAATACTGGGATTCACTAATGAAATCAGTATTTTCTTCTTTCCAGGTGGTAGTAATTTTACTTTGGATCATTTTCTTGGCTGGCGCAGTGAGTTGCGTCTGGGCCCCTGCGGCCAACAAGGAGTACAACAGATGGAGAAACGCCGTGCAAATGTCTTTGCTGAGTAACGCCTGGGCTGTTTCCGTGGGCGGAGTGGTGTTCTTGTGCGTGACCGGATATGGCGGTGAGTTATTATCTTCTAACACTACAAGTGGAGAATCACTAAGTGGGCTGTCGGCCACCCTCAACCCAATGACGTCCTCAGCTGCTACATAAAATGTATTTTTTAGGTCCAATCGACTGGTTTTTATCGCTTCCACTATTCCAGTTTTTATCCAAAGTGTCCTACTCGATGTACTTGGTTCACTACCAATTTATAGTGATGCGTTACGCTTCGTCGCGAGTCAACGTTGTCTTTTCTCACAGAGACTTGGTGAGTTCCACTTTTTTTTTCTGAAAAATGCCAATGTACCGGCCTGCCTATTATAAGTATCTATTCAATATGATTCTCCTAACTCAACAAAAATATCAATGACAAGAAAATGCGTGATTATTTCTTTTTATTTTCAGTTATGGAGCTTTTGGGGTGACTTTATGCTGTCTCTGGCAACAGCAACTGTTCTGTGTTTGGTGTTTGAATCGCCAATCATCATTTTAGAGAAATTTATTTTTGGCGGTGGAGGTAAGTTTTCTTTTATCGGTAGATATCTCTTCCTTACATCAAAATGTTGTAGGAAAAAAGTCAGCAAGAAAAAATGATTTGAAGTCAAATGATACCAAGGAGGTCGAGGCGTAGAGCGCCTTGAGATCAAGTTTCTCAACTAACTAATACTTAGGTAACTTAATTTATTCTGTTTCAATAAAGGTATTGGAAATTGTTACTCTCGCTTGTCCTAGTTTCAATGTGAAATAATTCGGTATTCAGTACCTACTTAACCTACCTATGATACTCGTATCGAGAGGGGCATCTGAAACATACATTGGTCAATTTCAATCTTCAAAGAGAATAAGAGTCGAGATAAGAGTCTCTTTCTGAAAACATATTTCTTCAAACTTTCAATTCTGCCCTTCTTCCCAAAATTTCCTGACTGTACCATTTCATATCCTCGACCCCTCAGTTTTTTTTCAATTTAGTCAGTGGCATTCCAGATAGCTTCGAAAAAGAGAATTCCCCGTGGAAAAAGTGCTATCCCAATGGGGCCTTGCACTGCCACTTTTGCACACCGAGGGCGCCACAACCGTTGGGGGCAAATTCGACAATTTTGACGGCGTTGACGCTTCAACGACCGGTGTCCGTCATTTCATGTCTTGATTTGAAAATTGGATATAACCTCTGTTTCTTGCCTGACGTTTCAAGTCACTGTCAGTTACTGGTAAAACTACTCCAACTCTCGTGTTTTTTCCGTCGTTAGGGCCGCTTCATCGAAGTAGGTGCCCCATACAGTAGTGGCGACCTTACGTTGAGTTTTTCAATTGCAAGGTCCCATTCACTCCTTTGCTCTCCCCCACCGCAACTTGAGTGGGCCCCAGCCTGTCCAACAAGATAGGTACCTAGGTACTTTGTGATACATCGAATTGAAAGGAATAGAATTCTTTTTCCGGAAACAGTGTTTTAAAACTCTCAATCTCTCCATCAATTAATTAAACATTCATAAGTAACATAATAAGTAACAGTAACATGATATATAACAGTAACATAATAAGTATTTTAAGAGGGGGGGGGGAGTTTTGGGGATTTTATTCAAGAAGAGAATTCAATTCCCTTCAATTCGATTGATCACAAAGTGGGTAATAGTAGATACCATTTTTGATTTAGAAGTTGTGGTGGGGGAGAGTGAAGCGGTGAATTTGGCTGGCTTTTTTCCACAGATTTTTTTTCCTGGATGCTGTGCATAGACGTTAACTGCAATGGAGAAAATGGGAGTGGGGTTGAATTTTCTGAAAATATCCCCGCTAGACTGGCTGCACTAGCGCATCTGGTGAATGGGGGTAGCTAATCCACGGAAATAGGGCAATTGCATGGTGTTGGTTCAGCTTGTCGTCGCTTGGTGGCTACAAGTAGCGAGTTGATGTAGGTGGCAAAGCGCTTGCGCCAAAATTATCCGGGCAAATTGGTCATGGTTTGACGTCAGTGGAACTGGTACAATTTTATGGCATCTCACTCCCTTGAACATTGGGCGCCGGCGCAGTGCGGCACACAACAAATGCAGAGCATTCACCTAAAACTCCATAAATAATCTGGTTGAATGTTAGATACCATTTTTTATATTCAAAGGAAATGTTTCATTGAAATTAAGTTCAATGATCATTTGTGGAAGTTCAGGGACAACGAAAATGGCAACAGCGCTCAAAACAACAAGACATCGGCGCCAACTGTCACTTGTGACAATTATGATCATACTTCTCGTTTCTACCTGACCTACATTTCATTTGCTCATGTTTTGACGAAAGAACACAACTTGTTGAAAATGGCTGTACCGAGAAGGAAGTAAAAGAGGCTACGAAGAGATGCATTTAAGGTATGTGTGAAAGTGACAGCCAGGAACTAGCAGTTGGTCAGACGGCTAGACAGAGCATGCAGCGTTGCCATTCAACTGACAGGTGTACGAAAGTTTCAAAGTTTGGAGCCTTCAAGCATGCGCACCTGCCCAAACGAAGTAGCCTATTCCACTCTCTCTTACCGTTGCTACTAACATTACCGATGAGGACGCTGTAAAACGTGAACAGAGACATGGACATGACATAATATCATCAAATCCTTCAAGAAGAAATTTGTCCCATCTGTAAAATGAATAAAAAAGAGACCCTAGAGCACATGTTTTTCGAATGTCCCATTTGACGCTGCATAAGATGTTCTCTCCCACCTAATTTGAGAACTTCCAGAAATCTGCTTTTCGCCCTAGACAATTTCAATAAGGCTTCAGGACTTCAGGTATAAAAATTTTCAATTACACTGTGGGTGTCTTGCAGTTGGGGGCTTTTAGCAGAAATGAGTAGTGTTTGTTTTTGATATTGTTTGTCTTGTTTTTTTTTTATCAATGGAAATTACATTGTACATAGGTACCTGTGCTGTTCAAAATTATGGCTGTATTCGCATATGAACATTGGAATCTTGCGTCCGCGTGCTAGACGATTGTCGTGGTGAAGCCTCGGGTAAAGCTTGGAAATGGCGGAAGCGGTTCATTTTTTTTCTTTTTCAAATGTTGCATTGTTACGTACGCTACAAAATCCCTGTTGATGAATAAGTCTTGTTTATAAACTTTCCCGGATAGGTTATTTTATTATCATCATTGGTAAAATGCATGGAAGTGGAAACACCCATATGTATACTTACCAGGCTTCACGGGATCTGCACGCATAGATACAAACTTTCAATGCCCTGCCCAGCGACCTTTTCCAGGGCTTTCCTTGTAACCATCTACAGTACCTACTACAGTATATATCTAGGTAGGTACTATGTTTCTCCTGTTGACCCTAACCTGCATCCATCGGAGAGAATAAACAGTGGAAATGTGAATGAGAAGTGTTCGCTTTTCGCGTCAGGTATAGGCACACTTTACACACATCGGTCCGCACCTCGGTCCGCACTCGGAAACATAGCAACTTCTCTTTCAACGTTCTATCATTATCCACGCGCATGGGAATAATTATGGGAAGTGGGAAGTACGTCCAGAGAGTACGTCGTACTTCAACTACCGCCCAAAGTTCTAGTTCAGTTGACACGATGTGCGTTAGATGGCGCGCTCGACCGTGAAACTCGCGAATTAGGCATTTCCATTGACGTCACAGCAGTGTTGCCAACTGTCCAGAATTGCCCGCCAAATTTGAACCAAATAATGTTTGGGAACAACCGAACTACAGGGCGCTTATGCAGTTCCAGTTTCTGCATTTTTTTCCTCGGCTACCTTTTCGAGTTTGAGTTTGAAACTTTTGTATCAAGTTCAAAGCAATGTCCTTAATGCGCCTGCAAAATAAGTTCTTGTGAAAAAGAGTGTTTTTTTATGAAAAAGCAAGCCAAACATGTTAGGTCAACTTTTACCCAGCTTTTACTGCTGGATTAAAGAAACAAAGAATAGTTCTTGTTTATATTTTATATTTTAAAAGTAAAGGAATGTCTCCACTTCGGTTGTAGAATATGGACAGAGGCAAAACATGGAAGTTTAACTCGAACACTGTTCGGCCATTGAAGATGTATTCGGTCACCGGAGCCCTCATTGACAGAGATTTTACACCTGATCTAACGATGTTGAATTTTCAACTACAACTTGATTGTGTCAAGATACATTTCTTAAAAATACTAATATTTATTGTTCTATTGAGGATTCTAGGCTCCAAATTGTGGTCGACGTAGCAATTCCTCAGTCCGTAGATTTTCCCATTTTTAGATTGCCGAAAGCCACAATTTTTGACACAGGTACTTCCTGAAACTAAATAGGCTTAGCAACAGATGATTTTGTGCAAACATCATAACTGTATTAAAGCATTTTAGTTACCGATCCTAATCGTTATCGGTACAACCTCCATATATTTTTTCAAGTGTATTCCTTCCTTCCTCTTCTCCATTTCTTGGCGCTTTGGGATATATTCTGTGATGCCTTGTACTTCCACGAGCCCAGCGTTTCGAGAAAACCATGAATTTCTCATTTTTTTTCCTCAAAGAAAAGGTTTAACCACTCCAAACTCCAACCCAACTTTCACGTTCATTGAGCCCTCCACATCTCCAGCCATGCTTTCTCCATTGCTTTTGACAAGCCTAGATATTTGAATTGACAATAGTTTCCATTTTCTACTTCACTGTAGTTGTAATATTCGCTGAGATATAAGCACATGTGAACCAGATGGGATCGGATCCGAGTATCTTCTGATGACCAAAATCGTACACCTAACTTGACAATCTTGAATTTTCAGTTGATGGCTTCATCGCGTCAAGACACATTGCTCAAAAAATCCTGAAATTTCTTCTTGTAAGCAGGATTTGAGGTAAAACTGTGGTCAACTTAGAAATTCCTTGGTCGCTGGATTTTCCTATTTCGAGATCGCCACAGGTCATAGTTTCTGCCACAGCCATACTCTCTGAAATCAGAAGGGCGCTTAGTAATGGATAATTTGTGAAATCATCTCACATTTATTCTGTATTCCAACAATTTAGTCAGCTTTTTACCTTATCGGCAGAATAATAAACTGGCATATTTTCTCCTTCCCAGATGTCTTCAAGTTGCATTTCTTGGCACTTTGATATACTTCCTGAGATGCTCTTTTCTTCCAGGAATCTAGTTTTCCGGAAAAGCCACGGATTTCTTTTTTTTTCGACGAAAATGATTTGAGCACTCCACCAAACTTTCTTGTTTATTGAGCTATTTGGGGCAGCACATCTCCAACTATCAGTATTGATCGAAGCGCCAGAGTTTCGTGAACAATTATCACTCACAAACTTGCTTCCCACTGTATCCAAAATCTCAAAAAGTACTTTTTTTCAATCATAACAACGCGGGTTGTTTCCGAACACTTTTTTTGAGGTTATAAATTCAACTAGGTTGGCAAGACTGACGAGCTCGTGACGTCATGTAGAAATGCCAAATAGCGAAAAAAAAGATTTTTTTTTGTAGGTAGGTATAGTATATTTCTACCTACAACAATGTGAGCCTCAAAGTGGCAATTGGCGCGAACTACAAAAACTACAGGTATGTAGGTACCTACCTATACCTAAACTTCACAAGGTGAGTCTGAAGCTCGGTTTAAAGCATTTCTCCGACCGGTTTGATGATCATTTCGTGAACCTGGAACAAAGAAAAGTGAGTATAACAAAAGTAAGAGTAATGAGAAGCCGAGTGAGAAGCGACATTTTTTCAAATGGTCTTAGGTATGTCGTAGACGAGGTTGTAGTCTTATTATTGTAAACAATAATTGAATAAAAAATGTTCTTTGTTTCTGATATAATACTATGATTGTATTGAAAAACAATAAACTAAGTTTTATTATATATTATATTCAATTCTATTCTAATAAAATAAAAAAGTCCAAATATTCATGACTACCTATATGCTTAATCCTCGACTTAATCATCCAAAGAACCAATCACAATTCTTCAAATGCATACTGATGACCGCCAACTCTGTGAAAAAGTATGTATACTTGGGATCGTGAAGGAATGTATAGAATCGCCAAATACGTTTTAATACGTTTCTATGCAGGCTCTGCGGCCCTTTATGACGTGGTATTCCGAATCTATTCGAATCTGTACGATTGTACGTATGCATGATATTGATCTACATTTTATACAGAAATTCGTAGGTAATGGTTTTTATGCGATGCGAACTTATGCGAGTAGGTACCCATATAGGACTCAGTTTGCGTTTTAATGAAGAGTTTCTTCACGTACCAGTGGCGGACTAAGGGAATTGGGGGCCCTGGACAGAATTGTGAGATGGGGCCCCTAAGAAGTGAAAGTTGAGAATATTTTCAGGACAGGGCAGACTTTTTGGCCCGCCCTGTCCCGCCGTAATTGAGAAAAAGCCCAAGAAACAAAGAATGCGTTGTTAACTTGACTATAAAACACACACTAGCGCAGTCAGAATTTGAGGGGGGAAAGGGCAAAGGCAATGGTGAGGGTGCAAGTCAGGGAAAAGTAGCGCCGCAGTCGAAATTTTTTGGGCATAATAATAATAATGATGCTGATGATAATTGGTATATTTCATGCGTTTTGCGATTTCGATTTTTGACGTTTTCACCAAAATACTTGATAATCAAACTTTTTTTAAAAACGAGGGGTTGACCGCAGCGAGATGGACCGTCTATTATTTGTATACCTCCGGCTTTCGGCACTGTAAAGCGCTTTCCCACCAACGCCAACACGACGGTGATGTTCTATATTTTGTTGCGCATGCGCATGTTGCGGCGCATGCGTGTATCAATTGAGACTTCTTCCGACTTCCTCAGACTTCCTCCCGACTTTCTCGGACTTCCTCCTGACTTCCTCGGATTTCCTTCTGACTTCCCCCAGACTTCCTCCGACTTCCCTCGGACTTCCTCTGACTTGTACAAAAGATTTTCCCAGTGATCAACCCCTCGTTTAAAAACATTTTTGCGCTTCTTGAAAATTTTCGCCAGAATTTTTTTCTGTATCGGTTTAGTGTGGAATGAAGTGCCGTGGGCGCTTGGGAGGTAGGGAGGTGGTCTCATTCGCCCACCTTCGCCCCTCTTGGCTATGCCATTGACCACCAGTACCTACAAGAAGTTTTCGGTTTCAGCTTTGGATGTTGTATTGGATTTGGACTGTTGACTCAATGCTAGAACCTACTCGTATATACAAAATTTGGAATAATATGAATTTCTACTACCTGCAGCGCGCAGACAAGATAATTTTGTTGTTTTGTCTTCTCCGTCTTTTGAAAAGAAATAATAAATTACAAAATTTCAAAAGGCTTGAGGCTTGAGGTTGAGGCTTGAGGCCCCTGGCACTGTGATATCCGGGGGCGGGGCCCCTAAAGCCTAAAATGAAATTAATTCGCAGAGACTCCGTGATACAGGTACACCTCTATTGCCTGTGTGTAGGCCCCCAAAACCTGTTGTCATGGGGCCTGCCAAGGTAACTTCAAAATAGAAATAATAATAATAATAATAATAGGTATTTATTATTCTTTGATGCATGTGTACATTAAAAACCAATGTGATGCACTGTAGACTTGTCCCTAACAATAAATTAAATAACAAAAAAGCATAGACAGCAAATAATAGGAAAACAATGTTTCTCACCTAAGTACCTAATATGCGAAAAAAAAAGATCATCGAGGGGAAAAATTGATTTTTTTTTATTTTAGCCCAATTTTTTTGGCAGTATTTTCCACAAACAAGAGGAATTGGGGGCCTCATCAGATGATTGAGGCCCAGAGGCCCAGGGCGGACCGGGGACACCCGTTAGATGGTTTATAAGTAGAGGGAGTAGGAAATTTGCGATCTGCAAAAGCTCTAATTCTGCAACCAAAAATGAGGTGAGCATCAGTATTTTGATAACGCCTCCTTTAATAGTGCCGTGCAGTAAAATGCCATCTAGCAATATAACTCTCTACTATTCGTATCAAGACGTAATGGTTCGTATATAAACGTAAAGGGAGCAACCGTTTTAAGACGTTATGTTTTATACAAAAACGTGGAGGATGTATCGTACTAAGACGTAATGTATCGTATGGAAACGTTAGAGTTTTTCTATAGATACGCAAAGTCATAGTAATGGTCCGTATAGGAACGTTAGGATTTCCCGAGGGATTTCCCTATACGCAAGGTTGTAATGGTTCGTATAGGAACGTTGAACGTTTGTGAACTTCCGTGTTAAAACGTAAGGTTTTGTATAGGAGTATCCTATACGAAATTTCGTGAATTTGGTTCCAATTTTGTTAGTGAACGTAAACGGAATTTCGTATAGAATCGTTAAGGAGAATCTCTTTAGGGGAAGTCGGGGGAATGGTGGCCCCCTAAGCGGTTTTGACTCTATATTTTGTAGTTTTTGACCAATCGTCATAAAATTTCTACAACGGAAAAAGAAAAATTTGCTTTTCAATATTTTATTCTTAAAATTATTGAAAAACTAACAAAAATTTCAAACAACGCATTACAAAAATACTGCTGGTGGCCCGTATTACCCCACCATGTAGGGGTAATGGCAGCCATATGCCACCATTACCCCAAGCAGTAACTTAGGCTTGATTCAACAACAATAATCACAAACAAAAATTTTCTTTTCCACATTAGCACAAGCTTTGTAGGCCCAGCACCCTCACATGATACATCTCAGCACTCAGCATCTCATTGTTTTTCATTCTCGTTTGTATCTTGCTTCTGGGAATTTAGAAAGGTCTGGATACCTCTCGAACAGACCGACCACTCCTCATAGCAGCTATTGCTGCCATCTGGGTTTAAGGAGGCCTTTGCAATGCTTCTTTCGCGATGTTTTGGCACTTAAAGAAGTTATAAGTTGAATTTTCGCTTATTATGGGGTAATGGTGGCCGGCCACCATTTCCCATGTATGCCTGGCCATGTTAACCCCAGAACGTATGATTTTATTCAAATGATGCCACACAAAAAACATTAATCGCAAAGAGTCTCACCTTTTGGATATCTTCAAGATCATGGATGAACCCAATTTTTGTGGCTGTTCCCAAAGTTGTGCCACTTGAACGAGGTGATTACTATTCACACCAAATTGACACTTGTCAATAGAGAGCGCGCCTTTTTTTGTTTCATGTCTGACCAAAGCCGCCAATTCATCGCTGCTCGCTGAAACTTTGTTGGTCAACTGAACTACCGATTTATAGATGGCGGTACCGTTTACAATTGCTTTAAAAACGCGGGAATGTCAGATATTAGGTGGCTGTCATTACCCCGGTGGCCATCATTCCCCCAACTTCCCCTACGTTTCTATGCAAAAATTTTTTACAGGGTTCTCGTATTCATCTAGGTACACTAATTTGCTATGTTTCTACCGAGGTTTCTCCTGTTGACCCCCAACCTCAGCATCCATCGGAGAGAAACAGTGGAAAAGTGAATGAGAAGTGTTCCTCCTGCACCTCACTTTACACACATCGATCCGCACGATCCGCACTCGAAAACATAGCAACTACTTCTTCAACGTTCTATCACTATTCACGTGCATGGGAATATAGGTCGCGGGAACAGAACCGTCACCCTGGCACCTGCTATGGCAACGTTGCAGGCACGTCGGCACAACGAAGCCGAGAACGAAGCGCCTCTTGCCAGCTTCTGGCCCGCGTTTGCGCCTGAGGGGGTGCCAAAGTATCGCTGTAGAGATTCGCTTGTTTTTGACATTACTTAGTGTCTTGTATGTATGTATCTTGAGTCTAGCACATTAATTTTCACGATAAAGCGATCATTGTTCGATAAATTGTCTATATATTTATTACAACTTTACAACTGAAGAAAATTGTATCAACAAGTACTTACTAGTGAAAATAACATCATATCATATACCTCTTTAGAACGCCATTTTTGTTCCTGCGACCTATGGGAAATGGAAAGTGTCTATGGTGGAAAGTACGTTGTACCTACTTCTACAACAGCGCAAAATTCTAGTTAAGTTGACACGTTGTGCGTTAGATGGCGCGCTCGACCATGAAACTCGCGAATAGCGAAAGAAAGGGAAATAATTTTTTTTGTAGGTACAACATATTTCTTTCTACAACAATGCGAGCTTCAAAGTAGCAATGGGGTAGTGACCACCATCGAAAAATATAAGAAAAATCATACTAATCGAATGTAGAGCCTTAATAACAGGACTGCGTTTTGTGAAAATTCGAAAAAAAAGTTCCAAGTGTCTCAAAATTTGCCTTGAAAGTGGCTACTTTTGCGAACGATTTCAAATCTACCAAGCTGTAAGGCGGGCTGTGACGTTTCAATCTTTTGACAGTAGTGGGGATGACGCCACCTCCGTTGCCTGTGTGTCAGTGTTGCCGTTGACGTTTGCCAGCATAACATAACCATTGAAGTCTGATGTAGTCTTGAAATATCCATAAATCATGAAAGATTTTACCAACTTTCCATATTTTCAAGCAAAACAACTGAACAACACGAATGACCGCACAGATACACAAAGCGTTAAGAATATAGCAATCAGCTGTTATGAGCGTTGACGGGCTGACGCTAGTGCTTTTTGTAGTAAGTTCTGTGGTGTTGTCAAGCCTGCTTCTCCGCCTATGAAAGATTGTGACGTCATCGCGCCAAATTTGAAATGATCGAAAACTTCTAAATTTTTTTTTACCAAGAAAACTTACGAAAAAAAATCTGTTAACTATATAGCGTCACTTCACAAAAAGTGAACTTTAAAAAAAAAATAATAAAAAAAAAATCGGTCACTACCCTATTGGCGCGAACTACAAAAACTACAGGTACCTATCTATGTTTTCCTAAACTTTACGAGGTAAGTTTAAAACATTTCTCCGACCGGTTTGATGATCATTTCGTGAACCTGAAACAAAGAAAAGTCGGTATAACAAAAGTAAAAATAATAAGAAGCCTCGTAAGAAGTGATATTATGTTGTAGACTAATTATTATTTGATAAATAAATAAATTAAAAAAGTCCAAATATTCATGACTATATAATTACCTACCTACCTATAATCGAGCCTATAATAAGTATGCTGTAATTAAACAAAGAACTAATCACAATGCTTCAAATATACCTATACTGATGACCGCCAGTGATCTTTGTAGGTACCTACTAGGTATTCTCCGAGCTACTCTCGATACTACTCCACTCTTGTAGGTAGGTATTGTCAATTTGGGATTTCGAGTTATCCCCTCCTAGTCTTACTCTGCAGTCTAAGTACTTGCTATGAAATGTACCTAGGTACCTACTTATCAGTTTTTAGGGTAGGTAGGTACCTATATGCGAGAAACTTTTTCATTTGTGCAAATTTCAATACACGACACGACCTGCACAGCAAATGAAGCAAAAAGCATTGAAGATTCTCTTGAAAGAACAACACCTTCGACAACACCTATTGATTTAGTACCTACTTACAGTTTTTGGACTTATCGCGGCATGAGCAAATCCAGAACCAAGTGGAAATGAGGTGTAAATTCTAAATTGAGAGCATGCAGCGTTGCCATTCAAATTGACAGGTGTAGGCGAGGGTGTACCTAGGTGCATGGGTATCTACGAATTTTTAAAAATTTGACACCGTCACACATGCCTACCTGCCCAAACGAAATAGCCTATCACAAGATCCATCAGCTCCCTTGAAAGCTATGGGCTGTGAAAGTTAACCGACTTTTTCTAGTGCATTATGCAACCCGATATGAACATTGCAGAGAGTCGGACATGATCAGACATGATGTTAATTTTGAGCCTAGCATGTATACTGTGTTGCCTACATATACACGTTTCAGTCGAACCAACGACGGACGACGGACGTTTGGTTACTTCCTCGGTTACTTCACTTTGGTTTGCGCGATTTCCGTTCAGCGAGCAGAAAAATAAAGAGACTTTATCATAATCAACAATCCAACTTTACTGTTGAATCCGTACATCCATCTTTACTCACTACACGAGTCAGAATAACGTGAGTAAGGTACCAATATGCATGCCTTCTAGATGAGTCCTTAACCTTCCAACAATAATTTCCATTTGAGAGTTGGCTTTAGAAACAAAATTATCAGCAATTGGAGCCGTCTGATTGGCAGCATGACTGAATATTCTGCCTCCGATGCCAACTCCAAATGGAATTTTCGTTGATCGATTGATACCGTCAGTAACTGTTATCGTAAACATTTAGGTTAGATCCACCGGAAATTGACATCATGTCCGACTGTCTGCAATGTTCATATCGGGCTGCATCCGCCTTTCAGCTCGAGCACCACACCCAAAGGAAACACAAGAACGTTTATGCGGCCGAGCCGTTCGACGCCACCTTCGAACCGGAGCAGTTATCTTGCATCTGGTGCGAATACAGGAGCCACTTGCGGTTGAAGCTATATGAACACTACGAACAATCGCACGATCCGAGCACCGAATACGTCAAAATTACACCGTTTCGTGAGGAATTTGCGGCATATTTATGTCCGTGCTGCGGTCACGAATCGAATTCGAGGCTAACTCAAACAAGGCATGGAGTTTGTTGCAAAATTGGGTCACTGGAAGTTGAACGGGATTCAGGGAGAGAGGCTGGAGGTACGAAATTGGTGTATTTAAATGAGGCCAATGCGAGAGCATCGGTGAGAACACTTGAACAAGTTGATGTGTCGGAAGCGACAGATGGTCCAAGTAAAGTAGTCGTTACATTTGCATGCCACCATTGTACTTACTTCGCTGATAATAGAACGACTTTGAAGAAGCATTTGCGGAAACATACTGCAAATGAATTGATCAACTGGTTACAGTGCAGTCAGTGTTCGTACCGCGCCAAATGCAAACCGCATTTGACGGTTCACATGTTGCGTCACGCCAGTGACGACGAAGTCAACTGGTTCAGCTGCAACAATTGTTCGTACCGTACCAAGTACAAATCGGCTTTAAAAACGCACATGTCGCAGCATTCTGCAAGCAAAGAAATCGATTCGTTCCAGTGCAACCACTGTCAGTTACAATTTCAAGTCAGATTACGTTTGAAACAACACATGTTGAGCAACCATGCCGCCGAGTATGCCGCCAACAAAAATGCCAAGCGTTACCAGTGCGACCATTGTTCGCACTGCGCCCAAACAACGACGAAATTGAAAATACACATGTTGAAACACGCCACGGACGAAGAAATCGACTGGTTTCCGTGCGACCATTGTTCGTACCGTGCCAAACGCAAGACGCATTTGGTCACGCACATGTTGCGACATGCCGCGAACGAAGAAATAAATTGGTTTCAGTGCGAGCAATGTTCGTACCGAGCTAAACGGAAGACGAATTTGACAAAGCACATGTTGCGTCACGCTACGGATCCGTATAAGAAAATAAACTGGTTCCAGTGCAACCACTGCACGGATCGGTTCAAAACCGAATTAGAGTTAGAACGACACATGTTATTGAAGCATGCCGAGAACAAGGCGGTCGGCTGGTTGCGGTGTGACCATTGTTCATACTGGACCGAACGAGAGGCTAGTTTCAAAGAACACATGTTGCGTCACGCTAAGCAGATCGCTGCCAATAAAGCAATCAAGGAAAAAATCGACAGGTTCCCGTGCAATCAGTGTTCGTACCGTGCCCAACACAAGTGGCAGTTGACAACGCACAATATGTTGCAGCATGCTACGGATCCGCATGAGAAAATAAATTGGTTACAGTGCAACCACTGCACGGATCGGTTCAGAGCCGAATTAGATTTAGAACAACACGTGTTGTCGAAGCATGCCGAGAACAAGGTGGTCGGCTGGTTGCAGTGTGATCATTGTTCGTACAGCACTGAACGAGAGGCTAGTTTCAAAGAACACATGTTGACACATGCCAAGGACGAAAAAATCTTCTGGTTTCATTGCGGCCATTGCCAGTACCGAAGCGAACGGAAGCAATCTCTGGAAGAACACTTGATGTTGAACCATTAACGGCTAGATTTTCTGATTTGTACCGATCTCTAGTAGGTTCTTACGTATAGGTTGGTACCCTATTAAAAATTTCATATAAAAACCAATAGGAAGTGTATTTGATTTTATATGTCTCTATACGAGGTTATTTGCACCTATGCGGAAATGTTTTCAAATCCCATTCGTTTCTATATGAAAACATAATTATAATCTTCATTCGGAATTCCAAATAGAACTTTTATTTGTTTTTAATTGCAAAGTCCCCATTGTGTTGAAATCATATAAATCCGTATGGAATTTGTATTTGTAAATGCCTGTAAAAAATAAACTGGTGCCGTGTTTGCACATTTTATTTGTAACTGCGTATAGAAGTGAAACTGCGCGAACGATGACCTCTACCGATGATGCAGGTATCCGCATTGCCGTCTCTGCTCTCTGGAAGCAGTGACCATAGGTGCAGTGACAAGTAACGACGAAACAGCCAACCCACGCCATTTACCTGAAGTTAGAATCCCTACATTGTATTTCTTGTTTGTTGTTTTTTGGAACTGGAGTACTAAACTTCAGGTGGTTGTTTGGTGTATGCGATTACTTGGATTTTTATGTTTGTGAATAGTTTCTCATCTTCTTTCTTGAATGTAAGTACATTTTCTTATTTCAACATTTCTTGGAAAATCATTTGCTGGTGCGATATAGGTACTAGTATGAGTAGTATGTACGGAAAGGATACATACTAGATCCAACTATAAGATTTGAAGGTAGCGAAGAACAACCTGGAGCTGTCCATGTTGAAAAACGAACCATTCATGAACCGACTACATCTTATTTCAAAACAAAATATGATATACAGGGTGTTTCAAAAATAAGTGCCATCCTTCCCATCCCAGATTCAGATTTTCACAATATGAAGAGTGTGCTATTCTTTATTTTTAAAAAGTGCCCCTGAAAAAAGTTACAGGCCTTCAAAGTTCAATTTTTCATTTTCCAACTTACTTATCAAATTACTTATTTTACTCAATTAGTATCAAAGTTTGTGTCCAGCATTGTTGGTTCTTGGTCTCTTTAAGTGGCTTTGGATATTATAATTAGGTTTAGATGTTTCTCAAAGTCTTGGCACAGGTTTTTGATGTTTTTATTATTAATCGACGCGCGTTTCGGCACTAATATCAAAAAAAAAAAACCTGTGGCAAGACTCTGAGAAACATCTAAACCTAATTACTTAATTAGAAAATTCACTATATGATGCGGTATTCTTTGTTCTTGGGCAATCTACAATTTATTTCATATAGAAAGGTGTTAATTTATTTTATTTGAATAAATTATTGATATAGGAAATGAAATTCCAGCTAGAATTAATTCAAACAAAGACGGTTTTTTTCGCATGACAAGCTTTCAGTCTTTGCTATTATAATTTTTAAAATTATAATTATAATAAAGTTTACAGGGTGAAAGTTTTCTTCCTTTCTTGAAGAAATGATGTTCGGGAAAAATGGTTTTCGGCTATTTTGATAGACTATAGCCTTCCAATACAATAATATATCAAAAATATACATCCCAGCAAGTGCTGTGTATCAAGTTACAGGGTAAAACCATTTTCCATATTTTTTTTCCGGGTGGAATTGATTCAGGTTTACTCCGTGACTCAGATCAAAGCCGGTTCAAGTTGTTTTTTTTGCAAGCTTATAATGTCATTTTTAACATATTATAAAAATAATACATCCCCGTAACTGCTGTCTTTCAATTTACATGGTGAAGTCATTTTTACATTTTAATTTTTTTCTCGGTTATCCGCTCTGTGCATTCAGTCGAGTAGCGACATCTCGCAGCCGAAAATAACACAAATAGGCATCCTTCAGTTTCGTAAATCACCACTTTGAGCGCTGAGTCGACTCCTCCCGGCGAACGCACATAGCGGAATCACCATGTGCATTCAGTCGAGTAGCGACATCTAACTACCGTAGACAGAATAAATAGGCATAATTCAGTTTCGCAAATCATCACCTTGAGCGCTGATATCGACTCTGTTAGAAGAGCTAGGCAACCAGTTATACTGGTACATACCATGTCAACCTGCCCCTTACTCGCTACCGACTTGACGGTTAGTGATTACGGGACTCGCCGCCATTGTTACACAATAAATACGATTTAATGCATTCTCGAGTAGGCACTCGAGATTAAAAGGCTTCAATACATCCATTAATATTGGTGCTATTCCACGTGGATCTCCGATCCTGTCTGATTTTCGTCTTTATTTGCACTGCACTTATTTAGTTTCACTATTCAGCATTGTAGGTGCTTTTGATTCACTTTCGCATGAGGAAAGTTCGAACCTATGTACTTTTGGCAACCCATTCGGGAGATATAATTTCTTGAGGCTACCCTATGGCATTAGCTCCTGAAGTCTTCCATTCAAGATTTAAACAAACGCTTGATTTTCCAGGTGTAGAGGTATACATTGACGATTTAATGGTTTGGGGTAAAACAAACGCCGAACACGACGAAAGGTTAGACAAAGTCTTGAAAATTGCAAAAAAAAAGAAAAGTATTAAATTCGATTCAAGTAAATACAAATTCAGCCAAAATGAGATAAAATACATGGGACATATAATTCCAGAGAAAGGTGTTGCGGTAGACAGTTCAAAACTCAAAGCAATTTCAGAAATGCCGAGGCCTACTGATAAAAAAGAGGTACAAAGACTCCTCGGAATGCTCACATACGTCAGTAAATTTATCCCAGATCTCTCAGAAAATACCAAGCCACTTGGAAAACTAATTAAAAAAGATGTTGAGTTCGAATGGCAGGATGCACACCAGCAGGTCTTTGAGGGTTTGAAGTCAAAATTGCCCAGGAGTCCGGTGCTCCAATTTTTTGATGTCAACAAGCCAAGACAATTTCAGTGGATAGCTCGAAATCTGGATCAGGAGCTGTCTCACTTCAAAATAACTCACCATGCGTTTATGCTTCACGAGCTTTGACAGATACTGAGCAACGATATGCTCAAATAGAAAAAGAGTTACTGGCCTTTTGTTACGGGTTGAATAAATTTCATGAGTATGTGTTTGGCAAAAGAGCTCTAGTGGAAACCGACCATCAGCCTTTAATCTCAATATTTAAAAAGCCATTGAATAAGTGTCCAACTCGTTTTCAGCAAATGCTGATTCAGATACAAAAATATGAATTCGAAGTCAGATACAAACGTGGCAAAGATCTCTTGATAGCAGATGCACTTTCCAGGGCTTATTTGCCCAAACAGATAAAGGATGATAAGAAATGGGAAACAGAAATTGATGCTCAAATTTGCCTTATCACTTCTCAAATTAACCCGGCCGGTAGCGCGGCGGACTCCGTCTTCGAAAGCAATTCCAGGGATCGTGGGTTCGAATCCGGCCTGAGCCAGGTGAAAATTTTCATGCGCTCTTTAGTACCTTGGCGTGTACCACCGTGCAGTCACGTCGAGGGAAAAAGTGTGAAACGAGAAGGACACCGAAAAAAAGGTGCTAATAACCTCGCTGTTGATGCGTCCATAAAATGGTGGGTGGTGTGGGAATCACCCGGCGTCGCTCTTAGCCTACTAAGACGGCGCTAAGGAGGTACTGCCAGTGACTACACGGATACCCGCCCACCGCAAAAAAAAAACTTCTCAAATTAACGCATCAGACAATGAAATGCAAGAAATTTGAGAAAATACCAAAAACGATGATGAACTCATCGCCTTTATCAATGTTATTGAAAGTGGATGGCCAAATAATAGTAAAAAATTGAACGAAAATGTGAAAGTTTATTGTAAATATCGGGACGAACTAACAGTCAAATGACATAATTTTCAAGGGTCAATGCATACTTATACCAAAGAAAATGAGAAAAGAAATGCTGAATAAAATCCATTACAGCCACCTAGGCTCAAACAAGTGCATAAAGTTAGCTCAACAAACGTTATTCTGGCCAAACATGGTCAATGAAATTCAACAATTTATCGAGAATTGTCACGTCTGTCAAACGTACTCTAAGTCACAAAGGTCAGAGCCACTTCGATCACACGAAATTGGTTAACTACCGTGGTACAAAATCGGATGCGACTTGTTTGAATTAAAAGGGGAAAAACTCTTGTTAATGAATGGTAGATTATTATTCTAAATATGTTGAACTCGAAAAACTGACAAATGACACTACCAGTAATCAAATAATTGATAAAATGAAATTCATCTTTGCTCGTCGTGGCATACCGTCGATAGTAGCCTCAGATGGAGGACCTTAATTTTCGTCTGACCAATTTGAAGAAATTTCAAAAGAATGGACTTCAACCACGTTCTATCGTCTCCAACTTATGCCCAATCGAATGGTATGGCTGAAAGACAGATACAAACAATAAAGAACATGTTGAGAAAGACTATCGTAGATCACAAAGAATTGCCAATGGCACTGCTGCATTTCAGAAATACTCCTGGTGTAAATGGTTGGTCGCCAGCTCAAATTTTGATGTCAAGAAGACTACGAACCAACTTACCCGGCTTCACGGAAAACCTAAATCCTAAAACAATCAACACAAAAATGTATCATGGTCAAATAAGAGAAGCTCAAAGTCGGCAACAAGAAATGTATAATGATAAGAGAAAAGTTTAAACTTTAACCCTTTACTGGTTGGAACACATGTATATGTTCAAATAAGACCACAAGCAACGTGGACACCAGCTATCGTGTTAAGTAGATTGAGAGATCGATGTTATAAACTCAAGCTAGAAACTGGTTCTGTACTGATAGAAATAGGAAATTCATCAAACCAAAATTAGCGCAAAATAAAAGCATAGTGGACCGTTGTCCACAAAATACACAATTTATCAACAAAAATGATAATGATAGAGTTAAGTACTACCTAGAAATGAATAATGAAAAAGAAACTACACACAACGAAGACAACACCGCGATTGAACAAAATGTCGCGGTCGAACAAAATGTATCGGTTGAGTCAAGCCGTACAAAAGAAAAAACCACAAGTGAGGTGAGAAACAGAACTTCTATTGTCTCAACACGAACGAGTTCAGGTAGAACAGTTAGACCTGTTGAAAAATTATATTTATAAATTTTAATATGCGTAATCAAGTAGATGAGTATAATATAGCTTAGTTTAAGTTGAATTAAAATTCAAAGTTAGTTTAACCCCCTCGTTCCATGATTAGGTACCCAGTATTCAATTATTCCTAAAAAAGAGAGATCTTAGTAGAGCTAGGCAACCAGTTATACTGGTACATACTATGTCAACCTACCCTCTACTCGCTACCGACTTGACGGTTAGTGATTACGGGATTCGCAGCCAGTTAGAGACTGACACTGTACCAAGACGGTCACCAGTCGTTGCCCATGTTACACAATAAATACGATCTAATGCAATTCCGAGTGCCTCTCAATACATCCATTAATAGACTCCTCCCACTTTTTTGGCGAATGCACCTAGCGGATATGCAAGTCATAAACACGGCACCAGTTTATGTTTCACAAGCATGTACAAATACAAATTGTAGGTGGATTCATATGATTTTATCGTAATGGGGACTTTGCATATAGAAACAAATGAAAGTTCTATTTGGAATTCCAAATAGAGATCACAATTTTTTTTTTCATATAGAAACTAATAGGATTTCAAAACATTTCCGCATAGGTGCAAATAACCCCGTATAGAGACGTATAGGATCAAATACAATTCTTATCGGTTTTTATATGAAATTTTTAATAGGGTATATATCTACTCGACTCACTTTTTATGAGTTTTGGCCGCACTGTTGCTTAGCGTAACATTCGAGTCTAAGTACAACTCCAAGCTTGGCTTTGTCACTATGGAATAGGAATAGTGCAGTTCAAGAAGTGATCGAGGTAGGACTTTTTCAATCAAAAATTAAGCGACAATAAGCTGTTATGCTGAAGAGCTACAGCTGATAACCGCTGTGTCTGGTTGCTGTTGGAGGTACTAACAACCGTAGCCATAGCCCCTCAGCTTTTATTTCAAGAAGCCCTAGTTTTGAATTAGAAGATTGATAGGATATAATTTTAATGGCCCAGTTCCTGGTAGCTAGGTGTAATCAATTCTAGATATATTCAAATTTCAACTCGAGCTGTTATTGGCCAAATTCATGGATTTATGAATGAAGTGGGCGGGACGTCATAGTTATTCGATATTAAAATTTAATATAGCTTCCAAAAACATGCGATCAGTCATTTTAAAGGTGAAAATTAACAGTGGAAGATGCTAAATTTTCATAATTTTATAGGCACAGTTGAAAAAGTGCAACAGCTAGTTGAAACTAGTACAAGGAGGCTGACCCACTTCCCATGGGATGCAATGGAAAGCTGTACAGATGTTACGGAACTGTCCGGGGATGAGAGCCAAGACCAGGAAGTTGATGACCAAGAAAAGATAATAAAAACGAGTCAAAAAAGGAATAAATTGGTATGTCACTTTTTCCTGATACAACTGACAGCGGCCCTTCAAACTGTGTTTTTAGATCAAGACTAAGGTGAACAATGCCGAAGCATTGCTGAAGGAACTCAAAATTCAGTACAGTAGCAACAGCAGTGATGGAAACAACGACAAGTTGTACATGAAACAGTTGAGAACTGAGGTCTTACAGTTGAAAGAAAAAAACCAAGAGATGAAAAAGGAGAACAAACGGTTGAGAACTGGGGTTTTACAGTTGAAAGAAGAAAACCAAGAGATGAAGAAGGGGAGCAAACAGTTGAGAACTGAGGTTTTACAGTTGAAAGAAGAAAACCAAGAGATGAAAAAGGAGAATGCGATGCTGAGAAAACTCAACGAAGAATTGCAAAGAACGGTAATTGATGATTGGAAAGGTGAGTAAAAACTGTGTATATGTATCTAGCACTATTTTGTGGCTGCCGGTAAGGGAGATTCACGTTACATCAATAATTATCGACAACCATTTTTGAATGATTTTGATCTACACTCTCATGAACCATATTAACCAACATTTCATCCACTAGTGGATTAAAGTAGCTTAATTCCACTGTTTTCAATCAATAGTGGATCAAAGCTGGTTTAGTCCATTGCTGTTACAAAAATGGGAGACGAATAATTTATACTACCTAATCATTCAAATTTTTCTTGGGCTTGGGGCTTGTGATTATGGATACAACGTTGTATTGCATTCTTATCTGGAATACGAATGCAATACTCAAGTATCAAGTATGGAATTTCTCTTATTTCAGAGTTGTCAAAGAAGTTGGGCTCTTTGAAAAACCAGGTGGAGGAGAAAAATGAAAAAGACAATTTGCCAATAGATGTGGGAGTAGGAGCTAGAACGGGCGATAAGGTCTTTATAACTCCATGCTATTTTATTTGTATTCATGCATCATAGTCGAAAATTACACCCTGTGTTTAGTAGGTGATCGATCGATATCTCACCTGGTATTTTATTCATACTTATTGCAGGTTCACTTGGGCCGAAACGTCTTTATTTGTGAGAGCACATTCGACGCCATTTGCTTCAAATCCAAAAACAAAGACGCCATCTTCGTCAAGATGCTCGCCTCGGCTGTGTTTGGGGATCATGTCCTCTTGAATTCATCTGTGACAGGGGCCAAATGTAACAGATTGAAGATGAATGACCCAAAGCCGAAATTATGTGAAACCAAATTAATGGCCATTAGAGGCAAGTACATTCAATGTATCAATAATTTGATAGCGGTATTGAAAACACATCAGTACAACAAATGAAATATTTAACTTGAGGTTAATAAGCAGAGTTGATTAAACTTGCCTCTTGTTTTTGTGCCATGTGTGTTTAAAAGTGGATCTAACATTCTCTATGAATTTTGTAGATATATTTCAACATTGCCTTATAAAAAGGGGTGAAACCCCCAAAGAAGTGGGAAAGAAAGTTGGACAGGTCAACTATTATTTAGCTCAAAAAATAGCTGATCTTCGCAGGGCTGCTAACAGAGCAACGGTCAATGTGAAAAATAATGTGGGAAACAACACTTATAATGACATTGAAGTAATTGGAGAAAGTGAAAACAATGATGAAGGCGATGTCGACTTCGACGATGAAATAAAACAAACAGCGCAACTGCTCCGGAACGAAGGAATAATAAGTGACTGATAATAATGTGAGTCAAAACCCATTTTCATCACCATTATTAAAGTTCTGTCATCACCCTTCACTAGTTTTTTAAGGCAAGAAACTAATGTAGAAAGTGGTTTGTGGATCTCTTTTATTTTTTTCAAGTTACCCACTCATTGTGATACATGCAATGTAAGATTACATATTAGATATTATGAGCTTTTCAAATAAACCAAAAAACCCATTTCGACAAAAACAGACCTTTTTCTCCCTGCAGTAGCCATATTACCATGCAAGAGCTCAACCCGTCAGGAAAAATGCAAGGTTTGTCCTGATATTGTGCACTAACGTCCTCACTACCATCTTAGTTCAAAATTGACGTAATATGAATTTCTTATGATAGATATAACTCTTCACTATTAATTGCCTACCTGGACGTGTTCAGGAGTAGACAAAACGTAAACAACGCCATCTGTGATGTCTTCGGGTTGTAAAATCGGAAACTGATCCATGGCTCCTTGACGTTCTTCTGTATTGGCTGGGTTCAATGTTGTCATTTCGCTAGCCACAAAACCAGGGCTTATATCCTGACGAAACGAGAAACATCAAGTTCAAATTGAAATGAATACAATTTTATTATTGTCTCAGCGTACGAGGTATCTAGTCTAGGAGCTGAAGCTACTATTCCTTCATTTTTCTGCGGAGTAGGTAATGAGTCACTCACCATCCTTCTAAATTGCATGTAATGGATCAGTCAACATAGTGGTTGTGAGTGAACAATTACTATGTGAGAAGCACTTAGAGTTGAGTAATTTTTGTCGATTCAAATAGTCTTATACTCGGTCTTATATTTTATCTTATTTATCTTCGTGTTTTTGGTCCCTAACCTCCGGACTAGTGGCCCCTTGACCAAAACAATTCTTTATCTCACGGCGATATTTTATTATACTCACAGTGATTTTGATTCTGGATCCGATAGTGGCCAGCTCCACGCGCAGCGTTTCGGTCAGGGCCGTGACGGCATGCTTCGTGGCCGGATAGACGTTCATGCCGGGGAATCTGGTGATCATGTGTCCGAAGATGCTGTTGACGTGGATTATGTGTCCGTTGATGGCGTTGTCGCGCATGATTTTCACGGCCTCCCTGGTGGCGATGCACAGCCCGACCACGTTGACGTCGAAGGTTCTCTTGATGGTCGACGTCGGCACTTGGTACAGCTGCGATTCCTGTGTCACTCCGGCGTTGTTGATCAGAATCGAAACCGGGCCCAGATTGCGGCCGGTCCACTCGAAAATGCCCAGGATGTCTTGTTCCCGAGACATGTCGGCCTTGACGGCGTGAAGCTGGCCCTTTTTGCCGAGCTTTTTGAGCTTTTCGGCCTTGGCTTTGATCATTTCGACGCGACGGGCCACGCCTACCACCTGCAAGTATAGGGACACGTTGGAAAAGTGCTCGTCAAGACGTTTTCTGGGGTGTGCCACGTGGTATGTTTCATTTAATTAAAACCAGTTCATCTCCCCCCCACCTTGCAGTTTGTCTAATAGGAAGCCTCGCCCAAAAAAAAGTCTTCGCAGCAATAAATCATTTTGATACATTTTTACAAAAAGTACACATAAAACACGTATAGACAATACAAATAGAAAAGACCATAGTCGTCACGGATTTTCACGGTTGCGTAAGAACCAGGCAAATCCATCATTCAAAAAGAGGTTGGCTGATTTTTGATGCCCCAATATCCGTGACGACGGCGGTGATAACATAATGGTCTTCTCTATTTGTATTGTCTATACACACATACAATAAGTATCGTTATTGTTTTGTTGTTAGCTTGGAAACTGTGAAACTTGCTTGGCAAAAAAATTATAATAATAGTACCTACTCCAAAACTTCAACGAAGTGATATCGAAACATATTTGCTAAATGTGACCTGACATAAAATAAGTAGTCATAACTGCAGAAAAAGGGAATGGAAGGAAAACATAAACTGCATGTGACACGTAAGAATACCTCTCATCTGCGATTTGCGGTAAAAATGGGAGATTATCCAACTAGTTTGAAAGTTTGAAAGACACGAGCAGAGCAAATGTTTGGAATAGGACCTTTTCGATGTAGAAATTAGGGGTGAACGTTTCATCCCCATCATACCTATTTTACGTTAACACCATTGTACCGTTGAGGGCGGTCTTAGGTCTTAGCCCTATAACTCGGCTAGCCGAAACTTGTTTTTTTTGTTTAAAGCAAATATCTGATTCTTTCTGTAAAAGCTCATATTTACACGAAAAATGTCAATCTCAGTGAATGAGTGCTTTTGCACAGTAAATATGAGTGGCATGCGCGCACCACTTCTCTACAGTTGTTGGTTGCGTCAGAAAAAAACACATCTAAAAAACTAGGTCCTAGATCAAATGTTTTTGTTTTAAATTTTTTTGCAATACTTTGGCCTCAATCGCTTCGCTGGTTGTATATAGAAAACAGTGAAAACAAAAATTTTCCTCGCTAACTGAAAATCTGGATGCATTCATAGCCGATGAAAATGTTTATAAACCTAATAAATAAATAATTAACCATTATTCCTCAATCACTGTCTCACTGTGAGAAAGGTCTGGGTATGTACTTCAATTTAAAAAAAAAATAAGCACATAGCTTCATTAGATCAAAAGATATGATGATGCATACGTTGGTATCTATGCGTTTGCTCTATTTTAGTTGAATTTCGCGAGTTGTGCATTCTTTATTGTTGTTAAAGATTGTTTATATTTGATCGATCTTCTTTAAACGTCGTCGGTATCAACCCGCAATAGTTGAGATTCGAATTAATTTTGTTGAGCGAGGGGTTAAAAAAATAATACGAGGAGGAAAATCACGAAAAAAAAAAGCGGTCACAAATAGCCTCCACCACTACGTTTGGCGAGGCTTAAAAAGCTAGACTTTGCGGTCTTTCTCTCGAATTTGCAGACAAATTCAAATGCTCACTTAGAATTTTGCGAGGAATTTTGTATGCGCTGTAATTTGTTTGGATAATATCATGAAATAAGTACTTCGGTAAGTCGGTACGTAGGTACTGTGGTGGAACGCCCTGAAATAATAAAATAAAAGGGAATTAGCTATGTAGGAATAAATTAGAATTACGGACGATATTGGGAAGTGACGAAATTGCACACGGGTTGATGGTAGAGAGGAAGCGCATGCTGGCGCATGGGTTTGGGTGTGAGGCTTTTACACACTTGAGACGGAGGGTGGGAAATAAAGATCGGTCCAAAAGAAGCGACGGGGGTGAAAATAAGAGATTGGCGTGAGAGTGCTCGACAACGGCAGACGTGTGTAGAGAAGAAAAATTATCACTCGTCAAGAATAAGTTAATCAAAGTTCTAGAACACTGTTAATGGTTGTAGTGCATCAGTTACGAGGAAAGGAGATATTAAGGCAAGTCTGATTTCCATTTGTAATCAAAGGCTAATTGTTTGATGAGTTTGAAGTAATTGTTTTGTTTTTAAAATGATAGTAGGTTCTGTTTTTATATTTCGAACAGCCATGGTAAGCGTCAAGCCGATTTCAATTCCGGGTAGTAGCTTTGAGCTTTTAAATTCGGTCCCTTTGTTCTCAGCTACCTACCTTCAAGACGCCAGAAAATGGTGAAAACTTCAGTAACCCTTTCGAAAGATCTCGTTTCCGTCAGTTCTGCTGAAAATCCAGCGCTCTCGGTATACCGGGTGTATATAAACGTCTGTGATCGCATCGCCTTTGGAATCCGCTCTTGATCACTACAATTGCGCCTGTTACTACGTTTTTCGGCCCGACCCAAGCCTGCCGCGATCACAGTCTCTTATAAACACCCCGTATATATTAGTAATTATTCTAATGAAAGCCTATCTATACTCACCGGACTTGCCCTTGTAGCGGTGAGATGGAGTAAAAACAAAATTCGGAATAATTTTGACTCAAATACATTCACATTATTTATTTGTGGATTTTATTTTCCCTCACATGTATAGAATTTCATCCTTCTGGATCGCATTGTTATTCCCATGCAAAGTACGTTCACAAAAGAGATTTTCAAAATGCCCAATAATTGAAGTATTCAGTCCAATTTTTCTAGTGACTCCATCAAGTAGGTATATACACATCAAAAGAATCTAGGGGACAAGCAAATTCAGACGATTTCTAAAATAATCATAACTTTTGATTCCCATCAGCGATTGCATATCGGTTTCCAGTGTTTGATAGCTCAATTTTCCTTTTTCATGCCTTGATCACGTCAAATACGAACAATGTTCTATGAGGTTGCTACAGGGTGATCAATGGAACAGTGTAAAACTGCCGAAAATTCAGTACGAGCGCGATTTCCCAAAAAAAAATGCATACATTCCAATAGCACAGTTGTGAAGATCAGTGTTCCAGCTTCAGTGACGTTTTTGAATTTTGAAAATCGAAGGTGAATTGCCAAAGATATTGATCATTTTATGCCGCCATATTGAACTTCCAAGAAAGAAGCAAGTGATCCGATTTCATTGAAACTTGGAACACACTCATGTCTGGTTCAAGTTATTGGAATTCCAAGGTCAAATGTCACTTTTGATCACTTCCGAGCCGCTATATTGAACTTTTTACATAAATGACTCGATTTGAATAAAACTTTGAAACACACTAGAATCGAATCATTCACATAAAAGTTCAATGTGGCGGCTTGAAAGTGACCGAAAAAGACATTTGACCTTGAAATTCCAATCTCTTCAAACCAGACATGAGTACGATCCAAGTTTTAATGAAATCGGATCGCTTTCTTGGAAGTTCAACATGGCGGCACAAAATGATCAATGTCTTAGGCAATTTACCTTCGATTTCCAAAATTCAAAAACTTTACTGAAGCTGAAACACTAGTCTTCATAACGGTGCTATTGGAATGCATGAAATTTTTTTTTGGGAAATCGCGCTCGTACTGAACTTTGGGCAATTTTACACTGTTCTATTGATCACCCTGTAGAAACTCTATAAAACATTGTTCGTATTTGACGTGATCAAGGCATGAAAACAAAAGATTGGGCTATCGGACACTAAAAACCGATAAGAAATCGCTGACGGCAGTCAAAAGTTATGATGATTTTAGAAATCGTCTGAATTTGCTTGTCCCCTAGATTCTTTTGATGTGTGTATAAATGTCTTGCATGGGCCTCGTTTCAGAAATAGGCCGACGTTGAATAAACGAATGAAAATGAAGCATAAAATACCTAACAACAAACTCAGCTAGAAAACCCAAGCTTTGGAACTAAGAAAGTTTTGTAATCATTTGAATTTGAAAATTTACCGCCAGCGCGTAGCGAGTTTGACATATGGATGACAGTTGGAGTTGGAGGGAAGAGGTTGATGGTTGACGGTCGGCGATGTATTGTTCACTTTTCCCAATATATTATTTTGTTGAAAATTAGAGTTTCAATCGAAAATGCGATAGAGAAACATCCTGATAGCTAACAGTTTTATCAAGAGTTTTATAAAAGACTTGGCTATAAAAGCGTAAGTCAAAAAAAAAAGCTCACCAAAAGTCCGTGCTCTACAAGGGCATCAACAATGCCGGCACCTATTCCGGAGCTGGCACCGGTCACTATGGCAATTTTGCCAACCCATTTTTCCATTGAAAGTACCATTTTTCCCGAGATTTTCCCAATCTCGCTTCTCAGTTTATTTTTTGCTGAGTTTGTTTCCTCACGGATGGTCGAGCAAAACTGTATTAGCAAGCTATAGGTACCTACTCGTAGGCGTATACTCATGAATAGACAGAAGATGAGTTATGTAAGTACCTACCTTTGGTACCTACCCATCTTATTTATTAAATAATTATGTGAGTAGGTACATATTAGGTTGGTACCTACTTTCATGCACGCATGTCCCCCATGTGAAAAGATGCAGCAATAAACGATTTGCCTTGAAAATTGTTAAGAATTAGCACATGAGGAATAATCAAACAAATTACAGGAGGTCCAAAATGCACTGACGCTTTTTAAGGTTGAACTCTTCAACTGCTGAGCTGAGCCAAACAAAACAGAGTTTTCTGCTCAAGAATTGAGTGATTGACATGTCCTGTTGCTTTCACTATAATGCATCTTTGAAACTTTCGAATAAAATTGTCCGCGACTCTGCTGCCTGGAATTATTTTTTGAGGAAATGGCTTGAATTCCTCTCCCTAGAAATCCTATTATAGAGGTGGATGTTCTGAGTCCAGACTCAAGCCGCATCTACACAGGGCCCAACCGACGGAGGGGTGTGGGGGGGTGTCACACCCCCCCATTCGAAATATAAGTCGGCAGAACTCCAAATTTTTCACTTTATAGTCATCAGTCGGCAAATCCCGGCATCTTCTATTTTTCGATCATGAATCGGCAAATCTCATTTAGGCATTAGGTATGTACCCACAGGTAACTCTACAGTCGTGCGATTATTATAGTTTTTAGTTCAGCATACAGCTGTGTTACCAGATAGGCGGCGTCTAGTCGTCGAGACATCACGTGAAGCTAAATATTCCAGCATTCTCCTGAAAATTGCACTCTAAGTCGATCTCGGCAATATTTAAAAAAAGGTTTCTTCTAAAACAAAGAAGGACCAATATTCAATATATGTTTATTGTTTATCAAAATGCAATTCATCAAATGCGTCGAGATGCATTTCTGTGATCAGCTCCTAATAAATATCTGAGTGATTCAGCCAAGTCTGCATGCGGGCGTCTACCATTAAAATTTTCTTCCTATCATTGTCTTAGAAAAAAGCGATTAATCGAAGATATACTTTTGCAATTTATCGCCCATGCATTTTTGCTACCTTCATAGTTTTTTCGCCCCAACGATCAACGAAGCCACCACATTTTTTTCATTGATACTATATTTTTATGAACGCCGACGCTCGCATGCATTTTCCAGCACACCTGATCTTTCTAGACTGTTTCGCCTTTGAGATTACAGTGTACAAGTGCAAAGCCCTAGACATTCCAGAACATATGGCATGGCTTGGCTATTGAAACTACATGGGAGACTTCAACAGCCGAGTGGGAAACATCAGCCGAAATGGCGGAGGTGCTGCCATTCCGGCACGCGAAAGGTGTGGGATTTTTCGGGAGTCGTCGTGAAACCATTTCCCAAGTCATTATGAAATTTGCTGGAGGACCGATGAAAGATTCCAGAACAATAGTCGGAGCTATATTAAGTACGATCCTCGGCCTACGGACCAGTTTTCAATCGAGAACGATAACAGCGAGAAGTCAAAGCGATCTACCCAAGCGCAAGCAGTAGGTAGTTGTTGACGTGTATTAATTGTAGTACGCAGTAATCAACAGGGTGTGTTTTAAAACGATCATCTCAATTAACGAAACGAAACGAACGAACCTAAACGAACCTAAACGCAAATACGTATCATCATAATTTTTTCACGACATTTTGGCACCTTTTCCGATAGACAGCATTGACGCTTCCAAGAAGTGGTCTGGATTTGTTAGTTGGATGCAGTGACTTTTGTATATTCCTCTTCCCTTGTTTGCCTGGTTCTTATTCTTTTTTGGGCTTCGATTTATTATATTTTCGTATAAAAAAGGTACCTATTATTGTCATTATTATTATTATTCGAAAAAAAATCGCCTGCGGCGCATTCCTGCTCGCTTCGCTCGCGGACAGTCGGCATTTTTGCTCATCTACACCCCTCCACTGAGGAAGACTTTGGTTGGGCCCTGCATCTACATAGGCCTCGACATAGGCTTAGTGCAGTGGCAACGGTATGGTAAGAAAGCTGAACTCTATGGGTTTTTACCGAGGTTTTTTACACGTAAGAAACGGGTGACAGTGAGAGTGCAGTTGGGATTGCAGAAGTTTGAAGGTTTCTAGCATTCCGCACTGCCCTTGCCAAGTTTCCTGCCAGCGCCAATCACAATTCACTATTCCGTTGCTAAAAGATGCAGAAATGACAAAGTGCATCCACTGCGAAACTCAAGCAAGTATACATAGTGAGGTAGAAAGGTACTTATTCCGTGTTTCTGAAAAATACACAAAATTATTCGATACCCCGTACCTATACGGCATGAGATGACACATTGTGAATCACTTATCCAGAAACTAATACGTTCAAGAGAAGTCTTTCAAAATTCCGTTAAAAAAGAAAGTTTTCAGAGGAGGTACATCTTCGTTGCGTGAAAACCCTGTATCCACCTAGTAGAAATTGCTTTTTCTAGAATTTATTAATGCAGATAGCAATTTCGCAGGTAAAATAAATACTAGTTGCTCCTGCATTGCACTTTTATACTAACTAATAACAAAAGAATCATAGCCATCTCGTGCCCTTGCGCTATGGTATGATTAAAACAAAGATCGGTAATTGGGTTCGGCTATTTAAAATATATAATATCGTTTAAGTACTTTTGAAAAGCCGAGACTCGAGTAAACTATTGTTACGTATTTCGCGTACGGGTTCGATAATAATTGGGACGTTCGTTTTGAAACACACACTGTTTATTACTGCGTACTACAATAAATACACGTCAGCAATTATTATACTTCTTGAAAATATCGCTCAGACTACTATTCGCTTTTAATCCGCTCGCTACCCTCCAGATTTTAATTCATAATCATAACTGACTGTCGCGCTGAGGACGGTGCTTATACCGGGTGATCATTTGAAAACTATCCACCTGCAATAACTCCCGATTCCTCGTCTATATTTCTTCGAGCAAAAACAGGTCGATTTTCATATCAAGGGGGACATCTAAAACATACATTGGCAAATTTCTATCTTCAGCCCCTCCGCCCCCACCCATCCCAAAAATAAAATTTCGAATGACACTACCTACCTTGCGATACATCAAATTAAAGAGAATTGAATTCTCTTTTAAAAAAAGATATTTTAAAAAAATTTAATCCTACCCACCTTCTCCCTAAAAATTCTCTGAGTGTCCCTTTCAATATTCTGGACCTTTCAGTTCTCTTCAGTTTAGTCAGCATCATCCTAAATAGCTTCAAAGAAGAGAATTTTCGGTGAAACAGTGCCACCCAAATTCACTCTATTGCCCTCCCCCACCTCAACTTCAAAATTTAACAAAATACCACCTACTTTGTGATACATCAAATTCAAGAAAATTAAATTCTCTTTCTAAAAACAATGTTTTTGAAATTTTCAACCCCTTCCCCATTCAACTGGACATTTGGAGTATTTTAGTATAGTGGACGTGGTACAACCGAAATAGGGAATATAAGTTGCAAATGATGATAAAGGCAAACCACTTTGCAGGGTTAGAACTGAGACCTAAATAAAGGATTTGACCCGCAGTGCTTTTTTTTCGTCCCTTAGGATTTGAATAGCGCCCCCTTTGATCCATGACTTATTGAATCGCACAGTAGGTACTAGGAAAATGAAGAATAAAGAACTGCCTGCTCGAGTGCTCAAGCTCCCTGAAGACTAAAAAGTTGAAAAAAAAAGTTTGTTTCCTCCTTATCGGCACTTCTTGTGCCATAGGAGTTTGCTGCCTTTTATTTAGTATTGATACAAGCTGGAAAATTCCGTTTAAACAACACCCAGACTACTGCCCGGGAATCGAACCCGGGAGCTCTGCTTGCCGAGCGAACACGCAGTCCACTCGACTAGCGGGCCTTAAGACTACAACGCGCGAATAAGAACATGTCGGCATAATTGGCAGAGGAGCTGCGCATTGAGAGGTTGCGGAATATTCTCCATCTAATCTAAATTAATAGAATTTAGTGACGAAATCCTTCGAGACCTCTTTAGAAGACGTCTGGAATATTCTGGAATGAAATGGGCGGGTAGATGGAAACGACCCAGCATCAGAGCATCAGGAAGAGTTGAATCTGACCACAGACAGTGCGAAAAACAGCGACGGCAAGTAGAGTGATACCCAAGTTCCCAAGTGTGACCATCAAGGTGACCATTTATGTGACTTATTAAGTACCTAGTCCTACGCACAAATTTTTTTTTATTACCATACCTCCACTTGCGATTAGGGGTGAAAAAGTGCATTCAAGTTTTTGCTTGTGTGGTGATGAGTAGGTAGGTAGTCAACGGAAATGAGCTACTATAGTGTTACGAGCGGCGATTCTGGATAGCATGCGATCTTTCTAGACTCTTCCCGTCAGGTCGCAGTGTACCAATGCGGAGCGTCCTCGTGTGTTCCAGAGGCCGTTTCCCTTGCAACTGAATGGAGACTTCAGCAGTGGATCAAGCTACATCTGTCCATTTTGGTGGAGGTGCCACAAACCAGAACACACAGGAAGCACGCGAAAGGTGTGTGATTATTCAGGAGTCGTCTAGGAAACCGTATGCCGGGTCACTATGGAAATTACTGGAGGATAATCGGAAGTTCGGGAACACTGATCGGATGCATATACCGGTTGATCATTTGAAAACTATCCACCTGCAATAGCTCCCGATTCCTAGTGAAGATGTCTTCGAGCAAAAACAGGTCGATTTTTATATCGAGGGGGACATCTGAAACATACATTAGCAATTTTCTATCTTCAGCCCCCTCGCCCCCACCCACTCCAAATTTGAAATTGATTTGACACTACCTGTTTTGCAATACAATTAATCCAATAGAATTGAATTCTCTCTCTGAAAAAATATTTCTAGAATTTCCAACTCCACCCCCCTTCCCCTCTAAATTCTCTGAGTGTCCAATCAAATATTCTTGACCTCTCAATTCTCTTCAATGCAGTCAACGTCATTCTGCACAGCATCAAAAGAAAAAATTTTCTATGGAGAAAGTGCCACCCTCAGATTTCGGTATCGGCATCTTGGTCCATATGGTTCTAAGTAAGAACCAATCATTTTGTTTTTACCTGGATAGGTATAATGTGGCGTCTAAACAGACAAAGAGAACAAAGCTGAGCATTCAACAAGAGCTTTATTGTTCAATATCTAAATATAACATTGAACCTCAAACATTCCAGACCGAACGCCATCAAACTCGAAGCATATCCGAATGACAACAAATGAAACGCACCCTGGATGTTCAGCAAATCCATGTTTTGATGCAACTCTTGCGCGTACTCGCGGAAAAAATTCTTCATGTACAAATACTGCGACTTGGACATGAACTTGTCGTACCAGCGATTCACGAAACCGTACTCAACGTACGCCGAAACCGCCTTGTTGAATATCTCCAAATACGGAGAGTTCATTTTCATGACAAACACTCCGTAGTAACACGCCAATGTTTCGCTCAAAACTTTGAAGTGTTCCTTCCCGTACCAATCAAAATCTTCGGAAAACATGACGTACTTGTCTCCGTTCTTCACAGGCACTTCGACCAAGCATCCGCAGTCGTTCTTCCTCAATCTCTGATTCGCGTCGTCGACGTGCCTTTCGAATTGCCGCGACAGTTTCTGCAGCGTCGGATTCGAAGTGAAATTCTCCATGATGCGCTTGTAATCTTCGTCGGGCGATTGCCATTTGATGTTGGCCTCGATCATTTGCTCGAAAGTGTCGATTTTGGAGGAGAACCGCGGGAATGTCAGAGACAGCGTGAGTCCGGCCGAGTAATAAGTCGAAATCAGCACGTAAACCGTCGACCAGCTTAAAATCAGCAGCCTCAAGGCGTTCTGGTGCGGGAGCGGGTTCTTGGACGAGCCTCCAGAAAAAATACGCAAGACGTAGGTCAAAGCCAAGCTTTTGTCTTGGTTCAAATAGCTGTTGAGTATTACGGAATCGAACGAATCGGTTAGGCAAGACGAAAAATGAAGCGCTGCGGTCACGCCGGCGACCAAGCCAAGCGAAGCCAGCCAAAGCCTTAGCTGAAACGGTTGGAAAACGAACGAGAAATTGGGCAAGAGTCTCGGTTTCGGCACGAGGATCGTCATGCAAATCAGCGTGTATTCGTGGCTCATTTCGACCGGTGCATCGAACAACATGTTGTTCCACTGCCCGCACATGGCCACGTCGCATCTGTTGTCGAAGATCTCTTCGCGCACTTTACGAAACGAGTGCTCACCGGTGAAGTATTTAAATTCCACCGGCCAATTCTTCGCGGTTTCCGCAATGACATCAATGTCGACGCCTTCATACAGATTGGTTGCGTTGTCATAGTCGACGTATGGAGGGCATTTGAACATGGCTACGCACAGCGTCCGATTGAATTTCCTCAAGACGATTTCCGGTGACCATTTCGTTTTATCCTTCGTGGACAAGTTACCGGAACCGTTGACGATCACCAGATCGATGTCGTGAAATGCAGTCGAAGCTTCGGTTTCGACGTTGCAATCGGTGAACAAGATGACTCTTTGATGCGATTTAAAATTCAAATTGATCGACTCGATGGTGAAGAGTGAACTTAAGGCGTCCGCGTTATTCGTGACCAAAACGTAATCATTGCACATGACCGAGAGGTGTCTCAGCTGCTTTATGCTGTCCATGCTGGCGGTCACCATTTGGATTCCCTCCATTTCTGTTACGATTACAGTTCCGCTTGTATCATCACTTAGAAAGTACAAGCACGAATTGTCTGTCGTAGCATTTGCGAGCAGCTGCTTGACGGATTGCGAGACAAAATTTTGATTCATGACCATACCAAGCAAAAATCTTGAGAGTATTTCCATTACGCGCCTATTTTCTCATGAAAATTCGAATGTTACCTACACGTTTTCATGACTGAGTGTGGAGGAAAATTGACTTCGTAGATTGGTGGACATGTTTCACTTTACCTGCCTATATCTGATTAGGTAGTTATGTTTATGTGTACGGGGGATTGGATCGGATCTAATCTTCATGTCAAATAGAATAATAAATTGCAAACATTTTCCTTCTCATATCAAAATAATTTCCAGCTAATTGTGTTTCCTGAAATGTGCACCTACCTATACTTACATACCTAAGCTATAATTTAGAAAATTAACAGAGCGGACCTTTCCATGCTTATAAATAATAGGCTGACTTTTACACACATAAACGTATATTTTGGTATAGGTACATATTACTGAAATCATATCGCTAAATTAGATTTATCCATGCATGTTCAAGTAGGTATATCAAGTACCTGCCTATTAGTGCCTATCCCAAGGCATAGCGACCGAGGCTTCAAGCACCCATTCCGGTCGATTGAGCCGTCATCGTCATTCAAAACATACACATTTTTCAAAAAACATTAGGGTACCATTTTAAATCTCATTCTGCAGAACTCACAAGTGGTGAAGCCACCCGCATTTGGCGGGCCAAAAATAATCCGGAGGAAAATAATTCAAAGCCGTGAAATCGAGGTATAAGAATGTGAATATTCTGAGTCAAGGCATCATTAAAAGATGTCGCTAGTTATTTAATTCACTCGTGTAAATCCCGCAAAGCTCTACAACATAATTTACTGGCCCCTCATCGACATTCAATACCAGTTTCTGCACGGCGTCCAATGAAATGGTGAAAAGAAGTGCGCATTAAGTAACGCAACCGCGCTTCAACAACCGGCTAGAGTGCTGGCGCACTCCTGCTCCCGCTGCATCGGTCCTGCTCCCGCTGCATCGGAGCCTCGTGGTCCGCGCCCGGTCACCCGCCACCCGCTGGCCAGCCACGTCGCCGACTCGCCGGCACCGTACACCGGTGCGCTCTGTTCTCAAATTACCTATCGGAATTTTTACACCTATACCCCGTTCGCGATCGTTCTGGATGCACTAAAATATTCCGAATTGCTGGGAATGGAGGATATCGCCGGAGAATGACCGTGGTACCTGGACCAATCCTCCTGGGCTGCCGTCCGCTCCCGACTTGTCGCGTCCGCTGCCGAGTGCTTCTGCGGGCCTGTTAGCGAAGAGTTTTAGTCCCCTTCGAGGAAGCTGAGTTAGAACCCGTTTATGTTGCGTCGCGACCCTCCTAGAGGCCGAAGCGTCGAAGCCCCAATGATGAGCCCCAGCCCACTTGGAAAATGACGAGTCGATTCCCCCCGGCTGATGTGTCTCAAAGGCCCCCTGGAGCAAGTCGAGTTGGAACCCTTCGGAGTCGTGTTTTGGTCCCCTTGGGGGCACGCTGAGTCGAGAACCCTCCAGGTTGAGTTTTGACCCTCCGAGAGACTGATGAGTTGCTTCCCCCGTTGAGTTGCAACCCGTCTCTAGGATGTCGTGTCAGAGCCCTTGGACGTTGAGTCTTGATCCGCCTCCAGGTGTCGAGTCAGAGCCCTCCGACGACGAGTTCCAGCCCTTTTTCCAGGTCGATGTGCCAAGGCCCTTCCGGGGTTGAGTTTCGACCCTTCTCCAAGTCGTAGAGTTGGGACCCGTTGACGAAGTGTTTCGAACCCCCTCCAGGATGCTGAGTTGCGTTCCCTCGACGGTGAGTTCTAGCCCACCTCGAGGATGTCGAGTTAAAACCCCTAAATGATCCAGGCCCGATAGAAATGAGGTCTCTCGTTTCGGTATCTCGGGTGGCGGAGTGATGACCTCGACGAGCGGGAGGTTAGTCTTGGTGAGTTGGGATAGTTGCTTACGGTTAGGCTTTGTCGGAAAAATGTATGATGGGGCTCACGCGTGCGTTCTGAATCTGCCTGCACGTGCTGGTGTCTGCGCTACTGTCTGCCGTCAGGTACAGCCACTGGCAAGCCTCGTCCTCTGATGGATACCTTCATAGAAAGGTATTCGCGCTCTTGGGCCCTCTGGACTTGGCTTTGTGACTGCGATACTCAGAGCACCGGACCTAGTGGGTTAGATCTGGAAACTCGCGGGTGAGCTTCCTCTGCGTTTCTGAAGCTCCTAGTTATTCGGAAAATGTAAATTTTGAGAACTACGGGAAAAATCAAGTAATTGAAATAAAATAGCATCGCGTTGAGATCGGGGTTCGGACCCTGTCGTAGAGTCGTAACTGTTGATCGGATTGATGGAACCCCCCCCCCTCCTTGAAACTAATGATTTGGTTTTAGCGCAACGACAGTTCCGGATTTCCATATAGAGCTTGTTACGGGAATGAAGACGTTCTTATTCGAAACTGATGAATTTAATCCGGTACCCAACGACGCCATCGTTCAGATAGGGACTTTGTAAAAATGAATTGTTATTAGGGCTCGATCAGGAATAGTGTAGACGCCAATTATTTCGCGTTAGGGCAAAGATTATTTCGACGCCTCTCCGCATCGGCTTTTCGGCGAACACCCTGCATAGTCAATTCTCTGCGTTTTGTTTCTCCTGGCTGCGGCCTTCTCTCACAAACTGCTAAACAGCAACGAACTAGCGCGTATACGGGGCGTGCTCAAAACGTTCTCCACATTAAATTAGTACCTTGACTTCAGTAATTGTTTCGCGTACACCATCGGTTCGAAAGTTTTTGGAAGGGCGAAATTTGTTTCAACATTTCCGGTTATAGGCATTTTCGATCACGGGAATCTTTCTAAGCGTTGGGGGCAATTCACGGCGAAAACAGGTTTAAAGCCCCCACAAAGGCCAGCCATATCCAATCCCTTCCAAACGGGCAAAAGAGAACCATAGCCCAAAAAGAGCGTTAGCCTTTGAAAAGAGGCTCCACAAAAAGGGGGCCACCGCACACACCGGCCCACAAATCTTAGATTGCATTCGTGTTCGAAGTCACTCTTCTCTTTGCAGTGTCCAGAAGCCGGGCCTAACCCTAACATAACATTTAACACTAACATAAATGTTGGATCTGAATTGACCACAAAAAGAACTTTGAACCGCGAAAGCCAGTCAGAATTAAATGTCGGTCAAGGTGTAGAGCCAGGCGTACGTCGGAGGGTTGGGGTGTTGGGACGTATGAAATAATTAGGGGAAAGTTATCTCTTCGGGAATAGGTTAGATCTTTTAGATAATTTAGCCTGCGATGTGAAGGTAGGACTAGGTATAGGAGCGAGCCTATTATTTAAACATTTTGAATTGTACATAGAAGTCAATAGATTGCTGTTGTGTTGAAATTTTATCCTGTGTCTTATTGCGTTCAAACTTGTAGTCAGACCTGTCTCAACAATCTCGAGAACTCTATAATCGAACAACAAGAAGAGAGGCACAACGGGATGTCGTCCTGATACTAGATGATCATCGGCCAAGCGGTCCCAAAAGCGGGAAAAGTGATTTAATTCAAATAAGTTGAATTAAATGCCAGTATAATGGGTTGCCTACCCATTCAGGGGTACAAGACGATAGCTGGGGGCGTTTCAGTGGGTGGATACAATTTACTTTACCGTTCCACTCCGCTCCATTACCTTTCAAGTTATCTCTTGGTTTCCTTGGAAATATGGAAATCACTTGTTTAACGTGTTGCACATTGAGGCCCCGAACTGACAGTTTTGACTCTGTTGTCGACTTGAAAGGAGAATACCAACATTGATACAACAAATCCTGAATTTTAAAGTGTCACCATTTATAGTAGGAAACACATTCACGGCATAGCTTAATAGATAATCCTTTTTAGAAGGATTTTTTCCAAAGCCATTCTAATGGGTTTTCAGAACTTTTTTGAACAAAACAATTCATCATATTTTCCATGAATTTTTTCACGTTTATTGTGTTCAAAGTGTTCAATAATCTGGGAACAAGTTTGGTTGTCACGTTGGCAGCATTAACAGAAGAAAGGTTCTCCTGAAATCAAGTCTGTCCACAAATTTGGCAAAGCATGACAGAAAACCGGGAATGTTTAACGACTCGATACCAAGTTGGGGCTGAGACCGCCGTAAGTGCGGTTACCATAGCAATGGCAGATACCAACCAATCCGACCTCTGTATTTGGCGAGTTACGCCGTCCCAAACTTTGCGCCTGCAACTTGGTATCGAGCTCTAAGACCCTAAATCCATGTTAAAGGTTGATTTATGCTCGCAAAAAATAAGATTGGAAATGGAAATAAGAAAATGTTGAAAATCAGCTTCCAGAATCAAGCGTTTATGATCAAAATAAGAAATAACAATAAGAATGAAGAACTTCAACTTTTCATTCACTGCTGCGTATTGGAGATGCGCATATGTGTCAACAGGGGCGGCGTAAAAGAGTCTTTGAGGGCGAAATGTTCCATAAATTCTGCACAAATCATCCTTAATGTTATTGAATAATCAAGTTACGCAGTTAACTTATGTAGAATAATATTCTACGATGTATTTAAAAGCCTTCCGTGGCTTTTGTAGAAAAAGAACCGCAATAACAACAGCATAAAGCTAAGAACTGTAACAGAAAATTTTGACGACTGTCATTTTAATGCTTGGAGCGACACCTAGGAGCAATGTTTCAAACTTCTTCATATTCTTATTTTCATTTCTGAAGACATGTAATTTTATTCAGAATATTTACATTGTAAAATTAACTATAAAAAGAAAATTTCTTCTAGCTCTCTACCCGCAAGAAGTGTGCCCATAATCGAGGTTGCATTTTCCTTTTGCAAAGTTAATCTCTAACTACTCGCGCCCTATATTGTCACATAACTACTCGCGTGGTGTATTTCATACACCAGTACCAGAAAGGATCCTGTAATGAAGGATTTTCTCTTGGGGTAGATTTTTGGACACAAATAAGTAAAAACTCTAGGTATTTGCCGACGTTTCGATTTAATTAAAATCTTTTTCAAGGCTCATAACCTATTTACTTGAAAAATGAGCACTATTCACATGAGCCTTGAAAAAGATTTTAATTAAATCGAAACGTCGGCAAATACCTAAAGTTTTTACTTATTTGTGTCCAAAAATCTACCCCAAGAGAAAATCCTTCATTACTAAATCCAAATGGACAAGAATCAGAATCAAAAAGAAAGGGTCCTATTTACTGAAAACTAGCAGTTTTCAACATAGAATAGTCACCTAGATAGTCACCATACATAAATAATGTGGATAAAACGTTTAAGGGAATAACAAATGAACGAATCAAGGCCTTTCTGGTTCCTACTGCTGTATAAAATACACCACGCGAGTATTCATGTGATAAAATCTGAGTCCGACCGGTAAACGATGCCTAAAAATTAAATTTTCGATTTCAAAATCATTCTTTATGTCGATGAGCATACGAAATGCCCAAACACCCTTATTTTGTAGGAAGTAAACTAATTTGAAACACTTAAAAATACCTACTTTGTATACCACACTGGAACACCCCAAGGATCAAAACAGGATTTCCGGGACTACTCGCTTCCTGGAGTGACGGGACTGGCATCACCTTGATGGGCTCGTTGATGCAATGACACGTTTGAACAAAAATAGCAGCTAGTTTGAAGTCAGTGATGTACAAAATACACCAGCGCGAGTAGTTTAAGGTTAAACTAATAATTTGGATCAAACTCGGGATCGAATAACTTGTCGATGTCGCTCTTCTTTCACCAGTTAGGTCTGTTATCCTCTTCCCCATTTCTTTTATCAATGAAAGACTCTCACAACCCCATATTTCTGAAGTATTAATGGGCAGTTGCCGTGCTTATTTTTTTTATTTTTATTCTTAGAAATCCAGCTAGTCACCCCTAAAGAAGTTGCGAAGAAAATAAAAAATAACATCAACCCCAATAAACCACCCGGATTCGACTTAATAACAGGTTCGGTCTTGAAAAATGCCTTCTCCCTCGGAGTCGGGCATTTATCGCTACAACCAGCACTCGCGATCGCCTGGCCAAAATTATCGGGTATAATACCACGAGTGCAATGAAAATTACCGATAATTCTGAAAAATGCGTGTTGCCTGAAAACTGCATGAGTTTGTTTTCTCTGTTGTTCGAAAGCTAAAAGAGCCCGACCCCGCAGGGGGAGGGCTCTTCTTTCGAACAACAGAAGAAAACAAACGAATGCGGTTTTCTTATGGCAACACGCTTTTTCAGAATTATCTGGTTCATTTTCATTGCAAGAGTGGTATTCGGAAGAATATTTCCCGAATCATTCTACAAATTCTTCACATATTATTTCACACGAGAATAAAATTGATGATACATGAATAGCCACCTAACTGTACTGAGCCACAGAACAGAAATGAGAACCAGAGAAGCTGACGTAAAAAGTGTAAAATCATTGTGACTGCGCAATCCCAAATCGTTTCAATTTCTTGCATATTCCTCTGGGTCCTTGAGTACTCGCTTGAGCATGAGCATCCCCGTACAGTGTCCACAGTCCAACACTTACACTGGACACGCATCATGTTTGTTTGACAGTAGGTGTTGATGACAGATCGATTGAATTATCGATATGGTCTTTCGGATTATCGCTTATTAATCCTTAAAATTTGTGTTCGAATTATCGCGTTTTTGACGTATGAGGGAAATATTCGTAAAAATCTAAGCACTTGTGATATAACTGTTGAATATTTCACTCTCACGTCAAAAACGCGATAATTCGGACACAAATTTTGAGAATCAATAAGCGATAATCCGGAAGACCATATCGATAATTCAATCGATCTGTCATTGTTTGAACATCTACTGTCAAACAAACATGATACGTGTCCAGTGCTAGCGTTGGACTCGGGACACTGTATGGAGATGCTCATTGCTCATGCTCAAGCGAGTACTCAAGGGACCCAGAGGCAAGTGCAAGAAAGTGAAACGATTTTGGGGTTGCGTAGTCATAATGATTTCACACTTTTTTCGTCAGCCTCTGGTTCTCTTTTCTGTTCTGCGGCTCAGTACAACAGTTAGGTGGCTATTCCCTCTTCACGTATCATCAGTTTTATTGTCGTGTGAAATGATTTGTGAATAATTTGAAGAATGATTCGGGAAATATTCTTCCGAATACCAATCTTGCAATGAAAATCAACCAGATAATTCTGGAAATGCGTGCTGCCATAAGAAAACCGCATTCGTTTGTTTTCTCCTGTTTCATTTCATTTAATTTATTTCTTACCTTGGAATTTTACAAATCATGGCTATCGTCAATATACTAAACATTATGCAGTGAAAATTTGCATATAATCATTAATAAATACAAAGTATCAGATACATAGAAACAGTGGTGTACAATACATCAAAATTACAAATCTTTCAGGACATCTCTCCACGTTAAACTCTAGATATAGCCACATACAATTGAGTAAAAGGAACGAAAATCATTTTAAAAGAAAATTATTGAAGTATGTCGGTCACTCAGCCAGGTCGCCGTCGAGGAACTCCCCAAGAGAATACAGAGTCCGTCGTAGGAGCCACCCCCGAACTGCTCCCCGAAACCCGCGAACGCCCTGTATAGATCTGATCCTATCAGGCAACCTATTGTACAGCCTGATTGGCATCACCCGATGACTCCTTCCCGTCACAGGCAAACGGAAGAAAGGAACGGCAACGCTGGGACCACTGCCCCTCAAGTTGTACCCCGAACAGTTGGCTCTGTCATAAGAGGAAAATATTTTTTTTGTTTGAATGGACATATACTACGCATTTCAGGATGTACTCAGAAATGACCGTCAACAACCTCAGTTCTGAAAAAACAGGCCTACAAGAATCTCTAGGAGATTTGAAGGTCATTGTGCGCAACACTCGCTTCTGCATTCTGCATTGTTGTTCGAAAGGAGAGGCCTCCCCCCGTAGCTTCCGAAACAACAGAGAAAACAAACTCATGCGGTTTCCAGGCAACACGAATTTTTCAGAATTATCGGTAATTTTCATTGCACTCGTGGTATTACCTATACCCGAAAATTTTAGTGACTCCGATTTTTCATATGATTTTCAATAATCCCAGAATTTCTTAAGATGCAGGAATGAATGACATGTCCGGTAGGTAATATTGTGGTATTTTGACTAGACCTTTCGATTATTTTCTGCATGTGTTTCATATGAAACGATTACGTTAAGTGCACCACCGATGGCAAACAAAAAACCATCACATCCGCCTATTATCCCAATTCCATCATTCCCCAAATATTGCTAAAGCCTCTTTCAATATTCATGCCTGATGTTTACTTAATATCAATTATTGTCGCATATAACGTAAGCAAGACACAATAGTGAGTGGTAGGTGAAAAACGAATAAAAAAAATTCAATATACCTACTGCTAGGGTAGATACTCAAGATGGAAGAATATGGCTCATTTTTCAACAAGAGCACTCTGAACGTCACCACGACACTGTTTCCAGCTCTTTCGATTTTGATAAACGAGAGCTTCATCAGGAACCTAATCAATGCAAGTTTTGGTGATACCGACTCTTGTTTGTATTACTTGAGCGACAATTCTTATCGTGTACCGCATCTCGAGGGAGTTCATCTGTTAACTGGTACCGTGAACCTAATCTCTCGCTTGAGACTCTTGCCGATCAAGTGCAACGGGTACGTTTTATCTTCAAACAACGCCACAGCTTTGAACGCCATGTTCGCAATCGAATCGATTAATTTGTACCTCAAACCACACCAGAGAGTGCTCCTCTTCACCGAACAGAAGATCGAAGCGCAAGCTTCTACGGCCCTGCATGACATCGACCTCTTGATTGTCAACAGCTTGGGAGTCTTTTCAGTCACCAACAACAAGACTGTTTACAATTTGAAATTCAAGAAGAAGGCGAAGTGGTCCCCTGAAGTTGTTTTGAACAAGTTCAAACGGAAACTGTGCGTATCATTGTTCAAATGTCCTCCCTTTGCTGTCTACAACCGTGACGCTGACCAGTACGAAGGAGCCGACATCGGCTTTCTGTATGGTTTTGCCGAGAAATGGCCATTGGAGTTTCGATATCACGAATCCAAAAACGGAGAGCTTTTTTACGGGAAAGTAAGGGAAGACGTAACGTCCAACATGTGCGACATAGGGATGTGCTCTCAATGGAACATCAACGATTTTGGAAGCAACGTCGAAATGAGTCACGAGTACACTTTGACTTGCGTCAAGATGTTGGTGCCGAAATCCGTCCCATTGCCTAACATCTCTTTCGTGTTTCAACCATTCGAACTGAGCCTTTGGTTAGTTATTTTGGCTACAATTGCGCTGTTCACGCTGATTCTTGCTGCAGCATCGAGCATCATGGATGATTTTCGTAAAGAAAAGGTTTTGTTCCAGTCTTTCGTCTGTGTTCTGCGCATATTTGCGCAGAGTCCCACCGAAGACCCTTCACCTCAGCAAGTGACGCTTCGCATCTTAGTGCTAAGCTGGACCGTGACTTGCATGCTGATTTCGACATACTACTCAGCCGGTCTGACGATATCGCTGCGTTTTCCAAGATTCTCTCCAGAGATTGACACTTTCCAAAACATGCTAGACTATAACATCAAATGGCTGTATCAAGATACGTATTACCAGGAGCTGATGACTAATGGCACCAATTCTGTATTGCACCAACTGGCTCAACAATTCGAATTGCACGCTTTAGTTGCTGATACCAACCAGAGGCTGAGAAAAAAAGATTGTGGTGTCCTAGTCGAAATTCCAGTGAAAAACTGGCACAATTATGTCATGTTCTCGGAAGACTTCGACGAGCATGCCCAGCGAAGCCTGAAAGTGCTCAGGGAATCGTTGGGGTGCTACTATTCGGTGTATTTGACGAAGATAAATTCACCGTATCTTGGAATCATCAACAGGGCGGTGGAAAGGTATGTGGAAAACGGCTTCGTGAATTACTGGTACGACAGGTTCGTGTCGAGGCCCGAAAATTCGTTTATGAAAAACTTTTTCCACAACTACGCCCACGAAATTCGTCACAGCATCGACATGAGCAACGTACTAGGTGCGTTGTATTTCTTGTTGCTGGGACATGCACTGGGAACGCTTGCATTTTGTATGGAGTTTATCATAACAAGTGTGAAATTTTATTGGTTATAGATGTATCTCTACCTTTATATGATTATAAAGCTCTTGGTCAAATACTGGCTGTGTTTTTGATTGCTCTCACGTCTAGCGTAACCAAGTCAACACCAGAGAAAGCATGAACTCAGATCAACGACATCCTAAATGCAAGAACCGATACTTTTGTGATGTCCCCACTCTGCTAACGCAAATATAAATGCCATATCTACATTTGTCGTAGTGTAGTTATCAATGTCACGTATTTGCGTTGGAAATTTTTCAATTGAGAGACGACCGTTCCAACACTCTAATACTATATACCACTAAATACACGTCATATATTATTCGCACTCCGGTCAATCGATTTTGTTAACTTCGCCAATTACTCGCTCACTGTCGCTTTGAATTTGGATCTGGTGTAGAACGGCCCATCTGTGCTTATACCGTCCGTTTTTTATTTTAGGCCCCAGCCCATAGCATATTTATTATGGATTTCACACCCGATATATTATATATTTTTGAAATCACAAAAACAAGATCTTTCTAGTGATGATATGTTAAATTATTTTTGACAGATGTCATTTTTTGACAAATGACAGAATAGTACTTGTGATACATCATTTCAAAGCCTATCAAATTCTGAGGAGAACTGTGTTTTTATTTTTAAAATAGGGTGTCTTTTACAGCTTCTAGGGGTCTTTCAATAGGAAAAAATGTCAATTTCAGAAATAGCCACTCAATATAAGTAATAGGTATTTTTAAAATTAACTAATGGTGATGATCTGATTTTTTAATTGTCCAAATTATTGGGGAACTTTATAAACACCTTATCTTCCGGGTAGGCTCATAAAAACTCGAGGGGGGTCATTTCTGACAAGCTCGGGTGTAATCTCGTTGGGCCGGTGGTAGTTCCAATTCACTGATCGTCGAATCTTTCATTCAAGGAACAAGGAGGCGGTCATTCTAGCAACTTCTTTAGGACATTTTTTGTTTCATTGTGATTAATTAATCATTATTATCATTAGTTTACATTAAAAATAGGTACCTGCTTTACCTATTTACTTATTATGTATTTTTGAAATTCAACATTTTTTTCCTATTGAAAGACCCCTAGAAGCTGTTGAAGACACCCTATTACAAAAATAAAAACACAGTTCTCCTCAGAATTTTATGGGCTTTAAAATGATGTATCACAAGTGATATTCTGTCATTTGTCAAAAAATGACATCTGTCAAAAATAATTTGACATATCATCAGTCGAAAGATCTTGTTTTTGTGATTTCAAAAATATATAATATATTGGGTGTGAACCCATAATAAAGATGCTACGGGCTGGGGCCTAAAATAAAAAACGGACGGTATACTCCGAGTGTACCGTTAACGTACTGTAATGAGACAGACCTTACCCTGTTACTTAATTGACTCGTGATGATGAGGAAATTAATGCTTACCCCTTCTCTAATTTCTTTTGCTTACACTAGGTGCAAAGGTGCTTCACCCTCTTAGATCGACCTTGCGCTACTTATACCTCACCGGCATGACTCTACGTTGTGTTCTTTCTTAATCAATTAGAGATCAATTAATTAAAGAAATAATTAATCCTACTTAATTCGGTGCCCCGAAGGCCCCAATCCCCCAGTGCGTGATGGAATTGGTCGGGACTACACTGTCCTGCGTATTTTCTAGTTGGCATGGCTCGTCCCGAGGACTTTTGGATACAGAATTTATGGCCTAATTGGCGCTGCTAATGGGCTCATACTACCCTGGAAACCCCAGATTAACAAATATCACAACTGGCATAGCTCCAAGGTCACAGTTAATCATTTATCAACCCTTTCGTGGTTGACTTCTATTGCCTAGTTAACTTAGAATTATTTAACATCATTAACTTGGACCGCCACTCACACCGAGTGGTCTAAGTAGCTGAAAGAAAAACCCATTACGATCTTGCATGACTTCTAACCCTTTAACGGCCACCAGATGTCTAATTTAAACTCGGCTGTAATTCTTTATCTTCATGATACAGGCAATTTAAATCGTAGATCTTAAAACAACACTCACAGCAAGTAACATGACCCATGTTTTGGGGCCCAACTTTGAACCCCCCTAGAGTGCCCCCCAAGGGAAATTTTTTGTGCCCCGACGGGTCAAATCTGTTAGAATTGTCTGAAAAGTATCTGTACCAAACGGCATTGCTTCACTCAAAACTGCACGAAATTATAGCGTACCGACTCCACTAAATTTACATCGGTAGTGCACACAGCTGGAGTTATCTTAAGTGAGTTCAAGCGTTAAGTTTACTTCAGTTAATAAACCTTCAATTACTTGTTATTTTCAAAGGATTACCTTTGCAAATTATTTGAAATCTTACCCAATCAATCTTCTGATAATTTACTCTTCAATTCAATCAAGCAATAATCACTAGCGTTTGAAACGGGTGAACTCGTCTTCGTGGTGATAATTTCTGCTTGTTAAATACCATATGGTGTTACAAGGTGTCTCGTCTGATTATTTCTTCACGATAACTCTGGGAGGTCTAGTTTCAAAAAGGTCCCTCATCAGCTACTCTAGCTAACAATATTTTGGCCGTTTTGTAGATAAAGATGCGTATTCTCTTCGACTGGAACAGACTGAAAATTGCGAGCTAGCTCAAACAGCCACGGCGGATTACTTAATCTCATTTAAGAAAGGGGTAGCTGGCTTCACCAGCGATAGGGAAATTATGACAGATCTCTAGTGAATAATTGGAGGACACAATTTACGATGTACGCTTGGCTCCAGACACTGAATGGAATGCATCATTTGTAGTTCCTCGACTTTCATGATCGCTACCCCGCGGTTTGAAGACATGCAAATTTCACAACCCTCCAATAACGCTCGACCGGGATTTTATCAGGTAGCTCTTTTTAAGAATGAATCAACTCATAGACTTGAGACTCCGGCTCTTTACGGATCACACGACTGTTTGTTACACAGAAAATTACCCGATAACAACACACAGTTTCTCCGGCTGGGACTCGTCTTTATTAATAATTTTCACTCTTCGCTTCACAATACTTTCTCTTTTCACTTTCCGCATTTTCTTCTGAATCTTCGTGGTCTACCTTCTTGGTTAGGGGTTTGTTTACCTTGATGACGTGGAGGCCCACGTGATCTCTAGAGAAATCTAGAAGAAGGGAAAAAAAGAGATAGTGATAACAATTTTCTTCTTGGTAGCCATCTTACCATCCTAAGAAGTGGAAACGCTTTTCCAAGCCCAAGTACGGCAATTCGACATTTTCTCCGTTTCTCTCGTCGTCTGTGCTGGTGTGTAGTGCTCCACGTCTTCCGCGAAGACCAGCACTAATTCTTGAGACAAGAAAGATTGTTCGTCCACCAACGTTTACGAAGCTCGCCAACATCAAGGGTATGTCCCATGCCGCTCTGTGTGTTATCCCCCCTAATTTTTGTCCCTCCATATTTTGTTAGGCTTCTGGTTTTACCCTGGAGCCTATATTGCCCGTAATTGTGACCCACGTTTTGAGGACTCGGCCACATCGACAACCTTAGGTAGCCGAGCCAGGAAGTCGATTCCCAGGCTTGGATTTGGTTCTGTGTCGTCCGCCACACGAACCCAAACTCTACCACAATAGACAGCCGGGCTGGTGTCTTTTTTCCTCGCGACGGCAAGGAGTCCAAATCCACCACGTCCACCTGAGGCTGACTCCTCCAACACCGGTAGCGCCCACGGCCACGTTCCATCTCCGTCAACGCCGACACCATCTACGTAGCGACCCAGTGGACGGCAAGGGGCACCAGCTTGCATCGGAGGCGTGAGTTTTCCCCCGAATGCAACGGACGTTGCGGTGGTGTTGTTCCATGTTATTTTGTTGCGTGTTAATCGTCGTATCTAGGTTAATTGAGCTCAATTAGTTTAGGCCCTACGACCCGCTTTATTAACTCACCTGACACCTTGACATCGACGTCAAACCACCCCACTACCACAGCTCCTGGGTTATTCGACCAGGGGAAAATTGCACGAGTAACCTCAGCGTCAAAAATTAGCGGTCCCCCCTGCAGTCTTATGTTGTTGTTTTACACACAACGGCATATAGTACATTCATTATAGGAAAAATAGAAGAAATAAAATATAACAGGCTGCTGTTTGGCGGAATATACGCGTTAGGGGTATACTTAACTATGCTCAAAAGTTGCCATCTGGCAAGTGGTTGCGTCCTCTTCAAAAAGACTGAAAAGAGGTTTGAAGACGAAACCATGGGCCTGATATAGATGTGCCCGGGGCTTGTTTACAACGGCGTTGCTGGGCGCGCGGTCCGACGCGTTGATTTCGCAAGCTGAACGACCCGTCTATCGAAGGTTCGAATCCCGTAGCGAGCAATATCAATTTTTTTTCGCTAAAAAATGCTTTTTAAGGGCTAGAACTACTTTTCGTCCTAGTTTTCATCATAGCCTGTGGATGTCTCAAGTTTTAGGTGAATATCATCAAGTTGGAAAATACGACGGTATTTATTACCTCGCCCACTTGTCCTACACACGCCGACGGCGATGTATGAGAGGGAGCTTGCCACTGGGCATTCTCCCACATGATTTTTACAAACATACAAATTACCTATTATCTAACAGATAGATTGTAATTATTTTGGAATTTCAAATTAAAAAAAATATATATATTACCTATTGCTAAGCCAAATTCCTTTTCCAAATTTCAAATTCAGAGTAGGTACCTACGATAAAAGCAGATGAAGGATGAAGGCAGTAATAGGCATAGCTAGTACCTTGGTATTAGTACTACTTGAGTAAAATCAGGTATGTGGTACCTGTCTGTCAGGTAGGTAGGTACCTGCCTGCCTGCTTGCCTGTACTAATTTCAGTGTAAACTTACCTTTGTCTAATTTTTTTTTTCTTTTTTTTTTGTCGTGTAGCTAGGTTTGTGCATTATGTATTATGTCCACTCGCTTTTGAAGACATCTTGGCGCGACAGTCGCATGCGTGAGCTCATTTCCACACCACCTGTCTGTGAGGTAGAACTCATGGTGCGTTTTTTTTTAAGTGGTTTCCCCAATAGGCCTAAATCCACTGGAGCTTTTCCGGGTCCTCAAGAGTCGTCGCCATCGTCAACAATGTCCGCATTCGTGCAACTTCGACCATGGCAATTCCTGCACATGGTCGTGCAACGCAACCCCGCCTTTGCGCATCCACATCTTCTCCCACAGCCTTGCTTACAACTGCAAGTCATTAACGACAAAATCGAAGCCGGAGCTGGTGCTTCTGAAGTGTAAACAGGAGATAGAGCTGCGTCGTTGATGTTCTTCCAGCCCCATAGCTCGGGTCGGAAAAGGTGTCCCCGCCATGTTTGCACTTGCAGATAAGTGCGGCGGGAGTGCTGATGTGCTGCAGCAGGTGTTGGAGGTAGTTTTGATAAAACTACAGCGCTCTTTGCTTTCCCAACCGACTTGTTAAAGCAAGTGAATCTCAGCTCACTCAAATCCACTTCCGGTAGTCGAGCTTCGTAGAGAGCTGAAATGAACAGTTCTCCGGCACTTTCAACGGCTTCGTATGTGGATGTAGGGTTGTTAAAAACGTCTACAACGATGTCGAGGTCTCGTCTTTTATTGAAGAGTTGCACGGACTGCCGCTTGCCTTTTCCGAAGAATGCTGACGTCGTGTCGCAGCCACTCACAGCGTGGATGAAAAGAATCGAGTCTTTGCAGTTGCGAAGGATACTTGCCGATTGCAAGTCTTGTGAGCTGTATAACCTTTTCTTGATATCACCTTGAGCCTCTTTCAGCAGCAAGATGTTCGTGTTCTCCGGTGTGAGTGATATCAATAAAACCAGGAGATCGACGTCTTGTCCGACTACTACAGTTTCTTCGCTTTTCGATTTTTCAATGGCCGTACGAATAATCTGTGCATCGGCGTCATCTTCTGCGATGAATGTGCGTGTGCCCTCCACGTTCAGGCGTTCAGCCAACTGCGAAATCAGTCGCTCTTTATTTTTCAGATTACCCAGAAATTTACGCTGAGGCTCCACGAGAACTGTGCTGCCATCGAAAATGATCTCAGGCGATGCGCGCTTCAGTAATCGTCTCATGCGCTCGACACTTTTTGTGTTTACAGCGTTTTCTGCATATCCGTCGAATACGACCGTAACTGCATGACCATAATGTTTGCGGATGAATGAAATATACGCAGCATACACATCAGAGAAGGTCCCCTCTTGTGGCCATACTACTCGATGCAGAAGGCAACCGCCATCAAGAACGTAATGGAAATTCGTCATGTCGACTTCTCGCTCCGGAACTGCATTGAAAAGGTCGTACAAGGATGATTTTTTTGTTTTTCTCATGAGACCGCTATTTTCGAATAAAGAAAGAGGTACGGCCGCAAGTTCAAACTTAAAACAGAGACGTAGATCTTCTGGAGAGTGTGTGGTACACAAGATCCGTTGAAAGAGCTGAGTGGAGTCGATATGAATCACATCGTTATTGGCGACTTTCACCTTGCCGGTTGGGTTCATTTCCGGAGAACTGTTCATTTCAGCTCTCTACGAAGCTCGACTACCGGAAGTGGATTTGAGTGAGCTGAGATTCACTTGCTTTAACAAGTCGGTTGGGAAAGCAAAGAGCGCTGTAGTTTTATCAAAACTACCTCCAACACCTGCTGCAGCACATCAGCACTCCCGCCGCACTTATCTGCAAGTGCAAACATGGCGGGGACACCTTTTCCGACCCGAGCTATGGGGCTGGAAGAACATCAACGACGCAGCTCTATCTCCTGTTTTCACTTCAGAAGCACGAGCTCCGGCTTCGATTTTGTCGTTAATGACTTGCAGTTGTAAGCAAGGCTGTGGGAGAAGATGTGGATGCGCAAAGGCGGGGTTGCGTTGCACGACCATGTGCAGGAATTGCCATGGTCGAAGTTGCACGAATGCGGACATTGTTGACGATGGCGACGACTCTTGAGGACCCGGAAAAGCTCCAGTGGATTTAGGCCTATTGGGGAAACCACTTAAAAAAAAACGCACCATGAGTTCTACCTCACAGACAGGTGGTGTGGAAATGAGCTCACGCATGCGACTGTCGCGCCAAGATGTCTTCAAAAGCGAGTGGACATAATACATAATGCACAAACCTAGCTACACGACAAAAAAAAAAGAAAAAAAAAATTAGACAAAGGTAAGTTTACACTGAAATTAGTACAGGCAAGCAGGCAGGCAGGTACCTACCTACCTGACAGACAGGTACCACATACCTGATTTTACTCAAGTAGTACTAATACCAAGGTACTAGCTATGCCTATTACTGCCTTCATCCTTCATCTGCTTTTATCGTAGGTACCTACTCTGAATTTGAAATTTGGAAAAGGAATTTGGCTTAGCAATAGGTAATATATATATTTTTTTTTAATTTGAAATTCCAAAATAATTACAATCTATCTGTTAGATAATAGGTAATTTGTATGTTTGTAAAAATCATGTGGGAGAATGCCCAGTGGCAAGCTCCCTCTCATACATCGCCGTCGGCGTGTGTAGGACAAGGTGGGCGAGGTAATAAATACCGTCGTATTTTCCAACTTGATGATATTCACCTAAAACTTGAGACATCCACAGGCTATGATGAAAACTAGGACGAAAAGTAGTTCTAGCCCTTAAAAAGCATTTTTTAGCGAAAAAAAATTGATATCGCTCGCTACGGGAATCGAACCTTCGATTGACGGGACGTTCAGCTTGCGAAATCAACGCGTCGGACCGCGCGCCCAGCAACGCCGTTGTTAACAAGCCCCGGGCACATCTATATCAGGCCCATGGTTTCGTCTTCAAACCTCTTTTCAGTCTTTTTGAAGAGGACGCAACCACTTGCCAGATGGCAACTTTTGAGCATAGTTAAGTATACCCCTAACGCGTATATTCCGCCAAACAGCAGCCTGTTATATTTTATTTCTCCTATTCGCTATTTTTACTTCTAAAATGACTGACCTAATAGTATAGTAGGTTCACTTGTACCGTGATTCTAGTTGGCTGTGAGATTTTGTTTCTAAGTTTTCAAATCTGATATTTGAAAACTCCCTAGAACTTGGCAGTTGGTTGCATTGATATTTGAAAGTTTAAGCTTGACGACAAGATCAACAACTTTACCGTTTGTCAAATCAAGTGTCAAATAGACTGAAAATCACGAGTTTCACGAAAATTATTGTGAAATTATGCCCATTACTGTGAAAACTGTGTTTGCGCCTCAGCTTGTGTCTTGAACAATAACGTCCAGTGCCCATTTTAAAGTCCTCGAGAGTGCCATCAAGAACTCGCTTCTGGGAGAAAAAATGGGCGGAATAGGTGCTGGGCATGTACCCCATAACGTTCAGCTTTGCGGAGAAGACGTGAATCTATTTTCAAAAAACACATAACATGGAAGCATTGTGAACTATTCCTGGTTTTTAAAAGAAGTACCCACACTCTGGAAGGCTGGAAACGATGGGAAGCTGAACCCTCCTCATTTTTGTGGGGATGGGTTTCATCGGCGTTAATAGGTACTTGATTTCACTGCTCAGGACATCGTACTGGAACAAGAAATTTGCGGAACTTGTGAAAGGTGAACTACATCCACTCCATATTTGCAATATGCAAAGTTGATTTCGGTAAATTTTTCATTTTTGACAGCAACAGTCAACACACCATCACACCAACATAACCTATCTTTCGAAGCCAGACGCCCAGGCGCACACTAGGCAGTTGGACGTGAAGTCTACAATGCCAAACTGTGAAATTTGCCCAGCCTACTAGAATCACGGTACAAGTGAACCTACTATAGTATCCATTCGATTCGTATTGTTGAATACCTACAAACTATTGGCGAATAATACACCCTTCCAACAAAGCGTCTGTGGTTCTGTTACTTACTGCTTTCTTTTTGGTATAATCACATTACCCCTTCACCCCAATCACTGTCTTGCTGGGTCTAGTGTGACTGTCAAGGCTAACGAACAGCTGATTGGTCTGGCCGCCACCAGCAGGATGAGCCGATGCTAACATGTTACTTGTAGCCTTTTTTGCAAAGAGTTTCCATCTTATCAGCATAAAACAAATGGCTACAATAATTTGGTCTCATCGTCTTGGCGAACCTCATAGCGGAAAAATCTGTCGCTACTTGTTACCTACTTACATTATTTCTCCGCACGATTACTATTCTTTCCTTTGCATTTATTAGTGGAAGGCCAAAAAAATTGAATCGAGGTATAAATGAGAATCGGAAAAATTCATCAAAGAGATCCAAATTGGAAATCCCAGCAATGCGATTTCAGTGGCGATTTTTGTGTTATTGAATTTTACATAATATGGTTTCTATGACTTTCCAGAATCTCCTCAGCAGATGCAGAAAATGAATGTCATGTACGGTATTGCGATAATACTGTTGTATTTGAACTGAATCTCCCCGTTATTTCCCGTGTTCCATATAAAACGATTATTTTGAGTGCACCATCAACGACAAATATGGAACCGTATTATCCCAAATCCATTACTTATTTCCCAAATATTTTGGAAGCCTCTTTCAATATTCATGCCTGTTTACCTATTACCTATGTTGATCTTTGCGTTCTAGTAAGTATAGATACATTAAGTATTTGAGAATGTATCAAAACATTCAACGCTGCTAGGACAGAATTTCAAGATGGGAAAATATGGCTCATTTTTCAACAAGACCACCCTGAATGTTTCCACGCCACTGTTCCCAGCTCTTTCAATTTTGATGAACGAGAGCTTCTTCCGGAACCTAATCAATGCAAGTTTGGGTGGTACCGACTCTTGTTTGTATTACTTGAGCGACAATTCTTATCGTGTACCGCAACTCGAAGGGATTCATCTGTTAACAGCCACCATGAACCTAATCAATCGCTTGCGACTCTTGCCGATCAAGTGTAACGGGTACGTTTTAGTCTCAAACAACGCCACAGCTTTGAACGCCATGTTCACAATCGAATCGATAAATTTGTACTTCAAACCACACCAGAGAGTGCTCCTCTTCACCGACCAGAAGATCGAAGCGCAAGCTTCCACGGGTCTGCACGACATCGATCTATTGATTGTCAACAGCTCGGAAGTTTTTTCAGTCACCAACAACGAGACCGTGTACAATTTGCACTTCAAGAAAAAGACGAAATGGTCACCGGAAGTTGTTTTGAACAAGTTCAAACGTAAACTGTGCGTAGCCTTGTTCAAGTGCCCACCCTTTGCTGTCTACAACCGCGACGCTGACGAGTACGAAGGAGCCGACATCGGTCTTCTATTTGGTTTCGCCGAGAAATGGCCGTTGCAATTTCGCTATCACGAATCCAAAAACGGGGAGCTTCTGTACGGAAAAGTAAGGGAAGACGTAACGTCTAACAAGTGTGACATAGGGATGTGCTCTCAATATAACATCGACGTTTTGGGAAGCAATGCCGAAATGAGTCACGAATATACTTTAATTTGTGCCAAGATGTTGGTACCGAAATCCGTCCGTTTGCCTAATGTTACTTTCGTGTTTCAACCATTCGAGTTGAGCCTTTGGTTGGTTATTCTGGCTACAATTGCACTGGTCACGCTTGTTCTTGCTGCAGCATCGAACATCGTGGATGATTTCCGCGGAGAAGTGGGCTCGTTCCAGTCTTTCGTCTATGTTCTGCGTATATTCGCACAAGGTCCCATCAAAAATCTTTTGTCTAACCAGCTGACGCTTCGCATTTTAGTGCTGAGCTGGACCGTGACTTGCATGCTACTTTCGACATACTATTCGGCCGGCCTGACAATATCGCTGCGTTTTCCAAGATTCTCTCCTCACATTGACACTTTACAGAACATGTTAGATTATAACATCAAATGGCTGCATCAAACTACGTATTACCAGAAGCAGATAGCTAATGGCACCAATTCCGTATTGCAACAGCTGGCTCAACAGTTCGAATTGCATACTCTAGTTTCTGATATCAACCAGAGGTTGAGTAAGAACGATTGCGGTGTCGTAGTTGAAATCCCGGTGAAGAGCTGGCATAACTACGTCACGTTCTCGGAAGATTTTGACGTGCACGCCCAGCGCAGCCTGAAAGTGATCGGTGAACCTCTGGGGTGTTACTATGCAGTGTATATGACAAAGATGAACTCGCCGTATCTTGAAATCATCAATAGGGCGGTAGCAAGGTATGTGGAAAATGGCTTCGTGAATTACTGGTACGACAGGTTCGTGTCGAGGCCCGAGAATTCGTTTATGAAGAACTTCTTCCACAACTACGCCCACGAAATTCGTCACAGCATCGACATGAGCAACGTGCTGGGTGCGTTGTATTTCTTGTTGCTTGGGCATACACTGGGGGCGCTTGCATTTTGTATGGAGCTTTTCGTAACTAGAATGAAATTGTTTTGGTCATAGATATCTACCTATATGATAATAAAGCTTTTGTTCAGATGCCGGCTGTATTTTTCATTATTGTCTCAAGGAGTGAAGCGTAGAGTGGCTATCAAATCAACATCAGTACATAGTCCGGATGCTAGTTGCATAAAATGGAATGAAGCTTGCATTTTTTGATGAGAAGATGCCACTTGGTGAAAATGTTCTTTGCATTATACTCTTCCGATCCAGAAAGGTAGCCATCAGAGCCATCCATGCCGGCAGCGTATACAGGGTGAAACAGAAAAAAAAAGTTGGAAAATTATATTTGAATAACCGAAGCATGTGGAGACGTTCAATTTACCACATACATTAACTGTTTTATGCTCATGAAGTCACAGTAAACCGTTCTTGATTACTTTGAACCATCTTTGAAATATAGGGGAAAAACAGAAAAAAAAAACAAAAACACTTTTTTTCCCACAAATAAGTGATTCTTAGAGATATTGACACAATACTTGGTATTTCTACAAAAAGTATTGTTAGAAATGATATGAGTTGGGTAGCCAATTCCTAAGCCAACTATTTCCAGAAATACGATTGTCAACTTTTTTTTCCTCTTGAGCACCATCTTGAATCTGCCCTGTGAGGCATCGTTGAAAAAGTGATTGGTTATTATAATAATGGTAACATGGAATCATTGCATCGCAAAAACAACCTCCTCATCATAATTTAGTGACCTCTTCGGCGGGAAAGAATTGCCATTCACGTATTTTCTGGCTCTTCAAAGCTTTAGTGCCCATGATGGCATTTGCAACATCTGGAATGATAAAATATGTTACGCATTATGAACCGTGATGTACTTTGAGGTAGCCTACTAAGTTTTGCAATCATCAATTGAAAGGTTTGTTCTCAAAAGTTGTTTGAACAAAATTTGTTTGATTTTTTTATGGGAAATTCAAAATATTGTATCTTCCACCCTTATTTGATCCCTCGTTGAGGAAAGCCTGAAACCGAAAGTCTCCAAAATTTCCATGCTAATGGTTCACTGAGAACTGCTCTTCAATGTGTAGTTGTCAAAATCTGCATAGTTGCGTTCAGATTCCAGACAGAGAGCAACAAAGAAGTTCATGCAGTGGAAAAAGACACAGCTTTCAATGCAACGGAGAAATCCTGGAAATGTCCCTTTTAGATAGGCTTCCCGCAATACACAGGTTCTGTAATACTCTCAAGCGTGGGTAAAGGGCTTGAAACATTACTAACTTAAAGCTCTAACAGTGTACCAAATTGCACATTTATGTTATGAAAAGCAAGGTCTCCAGACTGCTTTCAGTCTAGCTCTGGACTAGTTTTTTTTCGACTGTAATTTATGTCTTTTTTTACTGCATGAACTTCTTTGTCGCTCTCTGTCTAAAATCTGAACGCCACTATGCAATTTTTGACAACTAAACATTGAAGAGCACTTCCCACTGAACCATTATCATGAAAAATTCGGAGACTTTCGGTTTCAGGCTATCCTCAGTAAGGGATCAAGTGAGGGTGAGAGACCCAATATTTTGTATTTTTCATAAAAAAAAACGACACGAATGTTGTTCAAACAGCTTTTAAGAATAAACCTCTCAATTGATGATGGTGAAACTTGGTAGGCTACCTCAAAGTACATCAAGGTTCATAATGCGTGATATATTTTACCATTCCAGATGTTGCAAGTGCCATCATGGGCACTAAAGCTTTGAAGAGCCAAAAAATACGTGAATGACAATTCTTTTTCGCCGAAGAGGTCACTGAATTATGATGAGGAAGTTGTTTTTGCGATGCAATGATTCCATGTTACCATTATTATAATAACCAATCACTTTTTCAACGATGCCACACAGGGCAGATTCAAGATGGTGCTCAAGAGGAAAAAAAAGTTGACAATCGTATTTCTGGAAATAGTTGGCTTGGAAATTGGTTACCCAGCTCATATTATTTCTAACATTACTTTTTGTAGAAATACCAAGTATTGTGTCAATATCTCGAAGAATCACTTATTTATGGAAAAAAGAGTGTTTTGGTTCTTTTTCCTGGTTTTCCCCTATATTTCAAAGACGGTTAAAGGTAATCAAGAACAGTTTGTTGCGACTTCATAAGCATAAAATAATTAATGTATGTGGTGAGTGACACGTCTCCACATGTTTCGGTTAATTGAATATAATTTTTCAACTTTTTTTTTCTGTATCACCCTGTATACGCCGCCGGCATGGATGGCGCTGATGGCTACTTTTCTGGATCGGAAGAGTACGATGCAAAGAACATTTTCATCAAGTGGCAAACTCTCATCAAAAAATGCAAGGTATTTTCAACTAGCATCCGGACTAACAGTGAAAGCATGAACCAAGGCCAACGAAATCTTGACACAAGAACCTGCTTTTGTATTAACGAAACCCAATCCGCTTTATTTTAAATTTAAATTCAATTGATTGTGGAAAAAGTGGGGTATCTTTGTATGCATTCCGCGGTACAGCCACAGAGCTGCACAGTGCAGAAGCACCACCAATGCTTCGGCAAGCGCATCGGGTGGGGGAGTGCACTCACGCAGCGTGCGCGCATATCTCCCACCACCGACCGCGTCCATATAACGGCGCACACGGCCACTGAACGGCCAGTCTCGTGTTGTCTTCGCTTTGCAAGGAACTCAGCTAAGACAACAAGTCCGTCTTAACGTGTTGGTGGCAAACCGCACAGGCTCTCCTCTCCATAGCGCCCAAACGTGCTGGTGGCAAACCCACAGGCTGTCTTCCGACTGACCCAACGTGCCTGGTGCATAACCGCACGAGTATCTTCCCTCGATTCGCCCAACGTACCTGGTGGACAACCGCACGGATCTCTTCTCCCGACTCGCCCAACGTGCCTAGTGGACAACCGCACGGGCTCCCTTCCGACTGACCCAACGTGCCTGGTGAATAAACGCACGAGTTTCTCCTCCATACGCACACGTCCAAGCGCGCCAAGCCTACACAGACTCGCGTATCGCTTCCGCCGACAAATCTCTTTATCCTTATGCCATCGCCCACGACCCCCGACTCTCGAGCAGGAATCTCACTCGCCCCCTTATTATTTCTGAATAAAAAGATCTACAGAGCATCGTCTTTTCATTTTCCACGTTTTCAATAAAACGTGGTGGCGCCTGAGCACCTAACCGGCCACCTACCCTTGACTAGGTCCAGGAGAGTGCACGCTACCCAATCAGTAGCGTCACACCTTTTTCCACTACCAAGTTCAAACATGAAAAATGCATATAATTATGACATTTGAGTAAACAAGTCAATAGACCATTTCCTCATGACGTCACACGCACGTGTAGAACGGCTGATTCGGGGCAACGTCAAACATGATGTCAACTATACGTGTCAGTTTGTCAAATCTTTGTGACACCAGTGACTTTTACACACCGATACCGGCTGACAGATTGACATACTACCAATCTGACTGACGCACATGACTGACGTAGCCCACGTGCCCCGTGACAGAAAGCGCAGTCTGACTGACGTTGCCCCGAATCAGCTGTTCAAGACAGAGCCGCGTGACGTCAGTGGAAATAGTCTATTCTTATAGATAACCGAATGACAAGAAGATTATTATTAGAATCGTATTGCTCGTGTGTGATAATTAGACGTCTAAAATTTCAAGAATTTTCCAACAGGCGTGAGCATAAATGTCACGTTCACATTTTTGTCGTAGTGAAGTTAGTAATGTTATGTATTTGCCTCGGTATTTGCGTAGGGTACTTTATAATTTAGAGACGAGCGTTTAAACACACTTTGTTTTTCACTGCGTACTACTAAATACACGTCAGTCATCATTCGCACTTATGTATATCGCTCCTACTTCGCCAATTACTCGCTCACTGTCCTTATATGTGCTCATATATTCCGAGTGTTACCTCCGGGAATATTCCACACGTTCTCTTGCATTTCTCAGCATAACCCGCCACTAGAGACTCGCGGCTCCAGAAACGTTCATTAGATTTGCATATACCTTGGCAAGCTCCCGATTGCGGCACCCCCGTCCACTGTGAAGATGTGTTTCACTCGCACGTTCCGATCGCCAGCTATTTCATAGTCATTCAGAATCGCCGTGTTTGCTCCAGAATATAGTGGAATCACATGAGGGCGTCGCAATCCATCACAGTAATAAAACAGTTCCTCACTTGTTTCCAACTGAAATGCCAGACTTTCAAAAATTATTGACAATCGGCCTGGTTCTACAAGGAAATAGTTTGGTAATCACCGTGCTTACTATCACATTGTATGGCCACAGGCAATGGGAAGGCTCGTTGCTCTAGCAATTCCATCGTCAGCACGGGGATTAGATTAGTTGATTACCAATTCTCTTATGCCCGATTACAAGAGTGAGGTTGTTAGGTTTGGTGCGGAGCAAATGTACTTCGGTTGCAAGAATAGGGAATAGGGTATCAAACACGGTACCAAAAAGGCTGTGGATGAGGCGATGAGGTTACATACCTACCCGTCACACATTTGAACTACTTACGTCGTTTTGTGCGTAGGTATACACTTCATAGGTACTGGAACCGCCCAGGAAATTTTTTATTCAATTAACTCTGCTGTAGATAAAAGTAGCCTTGACACGTCGCTGAAAACCTCTGCTAACACACCCAAAAACAAGGGTTGCGGTAGGCCACCAGATATACATATACTTGGCCTGTTTTACGCGGGCAAGACAAAGAGAGCTCCCGATTCCCAAAGTCGTAGTTGATGGAACTGTCAGGAAGAGGGGAGGAAAAAAGATGACTGCACAAGGAATTCCAGGAAAAACGGTAGAAAAAAGAAAATCTCGAGTTTATCCGGGCTTTCCACCATGCCAAAGAGAAAAAAGAAAAGTTCCGTATTCTTGCAGCATTCAAAGGGATCTTCGGACCGATCCAACTTCCTGAAACCTCCCACCAGGTAATTCGTGAATTGGCCAATTGCAAAATTACGAAAATCAGTTTTGGGTGAACCAGTGGCGTACCGACGGGGGGGGGGGGGTTCGCACCGGGTATCAGCAGTAAGGGGGTGTCAGTGTCGCATTATTCGCTGTCTAAAAGGAGTCTACAAAACTTGGAAGCAAGACCTTGGAGGATGTAAAACAAGCTAATGAAAATCCGTCTTTTGAAAAAAATTTGTCCGCGGCGCATTTTATCTCGCATTAGTCACTTTTCGTAAAGTGTTTTCCGCTTTGTCGAGAAATCGTTTTTCTTTGACCAAAAATACCATGTTACCAATTGGGGGCAATTTTTCGATCCTAAAAATCTAAGGGCGCAAAATTGCCTGATTCTGCACAAGGGGGTGTCACTAGCACTACGCAGTCTCCAGCTCATTCTTTAGGTAGGTTTGGGGGGAGGGGGTGTCGCAGGATAGTCCGTCCCGGGTGCCTAATACGCTAGGTACGCCACTGGGGTGAACGTCAAAAAGGAAATTATTTGTACAACTGCGTAGTAGAAACAAGTAACCTGAGGTTAGTCTCTATATCGTTTTGATTTGCGTTCGGGGAGACAAATCATTCCGAATCATTTCAGTGTCGGTTGGTAGCATTCTTGGATACATATTTTCTTCAATCGCGTTTGAGAGCAGAAGGTGACCCTGCATTTTTTGCTCTTTTCACAAATATTGAGGCAGACTTTTTGTTCAACTGTTTGCCAGAAGAACACCACTTGACTGATGATGATAAAATTTGATGACTGACGTTGCAAAACAATGTTGATTGAAATATCGCCAACATTCAATTGATCCAAAGTTTCATTTGGTCATGATTGTCACGTAAGTTGAGGAAAAACAGGACAAACGAACTTGATAACGTTTCTTGGGCGAAGAGGTCATTGCCACAATTCAGTACCTGGTTTCTTATGATAAAAGATCGTGTGGGTCCAATAAAGTCGTTACCTGTTGTTTTTTTCGACAATTTTACGAAGGGCAATTTGAAGATGGAGCTCACGATGGAAAAAATGTTGAAGATCTTAGTTTCGAATCTAGCGAGCTCTGTCGATGGCTCCACATCGCGTTTCAATCAAATCATTTTTGTTAGCTGGAATATCAAGTTGCAGCTCAATATCTCCAAAAACAACTGATTTATTGAAAAAGTGAAAAAAGTTCAAGAAATTTCACTTCTTCCAACGTATTTCGGAAACATCTCAAGATATTTCAGAACTGTTTGCAGCATCTTCATGGGCATGGAATCGGTCATAAATATCCTAGTTTACATACATCCACCAGTTATGGTTCACGATTTACGATTTTTCAACAATTTTTTTTTACTGAACCCTGTATAAAGTGTCTGCACGATTTCCGCAGATAGTGGCAACATTTCTTAAATCGAAGAGTAGGGTCTGGTGAACAAGTGTGCCAAATTTCGTCGCTTGTCTCTAAAATGCAAGGTGGTTTCTCTTACCAGCCGGACTAGTAAGTATCTAGGGTTCAGTTGCATCACTTTCGGTCAGTAGCCTCGAGGCATGCTGAGCTGGCCGCCCCGGTTAAGCTGGCTCAGTAGAAGGTGAAGGTCCTAGATATACTACTCCAACTGGCGTTAGACGTTAGAGCTGAATGCATTCGCTCTCCTCTTCCGTAGCAAGTAGTGAGGGAAGAATTGTTCTAGCACCGTGGGCGGTGACCGGACAATTCTTCACCGGACAATTCTTCGCCGGGAACTTTGAAGCTCTTATGAGGCCCAGTGTGATCGTGATATTCGGAGCCCTATCCACCACTAAGTTTTTGCGTGGAGTTTCAAGCCTTGCTGAGCCCCCTTATCTCTACAAGTGTCGTTTGGGGTCTTGATGAACCCCCTTGGGTATCTCAAATTTTCTGGATATTTGCTTCGCCTTTATGCCTTGGACGGCTTCTCAGAGCCATATTAGGCCCCCTTGTCTTCATGTTGCATTTGTAGCCCTGCTGAGCCATTCTTCCATTGTTTTAGTTTTCAAAGCTCTAGTTAGCTTCTGTGAGTCTTTATGTGTTAGTTGAAGTCCTGCAGGTCCCCTGTCTCTTAGTGTCATTTGGAGCCCTAGTGAGCCCCGCCAGGCCTTCTTGCAATTTTCAGAGCCCTATCCTCCCTTGTGTTCTACATCAAAGCATTCCAAGCCCTGCTGAGCCCTCTTGTGTCATTGATATTGTTTGGAGCCCTATTTGTCCCCTTGTGTCTTCAATCATCGTCTGCAGCCCAGGTGACCCCTTTCTGATTTTTCGAAGATTCTGGAACCTTGGAAAGCTCTCTCTTCCGCTTCTTTTTAGGTTTCTTGGAGCCCTATGTGGCCCCCTTGTGTTTTCATGTTTCATTTGTAGCCCCGCTGAGCCACTTTTTCATTGCTTCAGTTTCCGAAGCTCTAATTAGCTCCTGTGAGCTTTAATGTGTTGGTTGAAGTCCTACAGGACCCCCTTTGTGTCTCTGAGTGTCATTTGTAGCCCTAGTGAGCCCCGCCAGGCTTTCTTGCGATTTTCAGAGCCCTATCCTCCCTTGCGCTCTACATCAGAGCATTTCAAGCCCTGCTGAGCTCCTGTGTGTCTTTAAGTATCGTTTGGAGCCCTACTGACCCCCCTTGTGTCTTCAACTATCGTTTGCAGCCCAGGTGACCCTCTCTGTTTCCTCGAGTTTCTGGAATTTTCGGAAGCTCCCTTGTGCCCCTTCACAGGTTTCTTGGAGCCTTATGTGGACCTCTTTGTTTCCATGTTTCATTTATAGCCCTGCAGAGCCCCTTTGTATATTGTGTCAGTTTTCAAAGCTCTTGTTAGCTCCTGTGAGTCTTCATGTGTTGTTTCAAGTTCTACAGAGCCCCCTTTGTGTCTCTAAGTGTCATTTGGTGCCCTAGTGAGCCCCGCCAAGACTTCTTGCGATTTTCAGAGCCCTATTCTCCCTTGTGTTCTACATCAGAACATTTCAAGCCCTGCTGAGTCCTTTTCTGTTTTCAAGTATCGTTTGGAGCCCTATTGAGCCCCCTTGTGTCTTCAACTATCGTTTGCAGCCCAGGTGACCCCTTCTGTTTTCTCGAGTTTCTGGAATTTTCGGAAGCTTCCTTGTGCCCCTTCTCAGGTTTCTTGGAGCCCTATGTGGTCCCCTGTTTTTTCATGTTTCATCTATAGCCCCGCAGAGCCCCTTTGTATATTGTGTCAGTTTTCAAAGCTCTTGTTAGCTCCTGTGAGTCTTCATGTGTTGGTTGAAGTTCTACAGGGCCCCCTTTGTGTCTCTAAGTGTCATTTGGAGCCCTAGTGAGCCCCGCCAAGCCTTCTTGCAATTTCCAGACCCTTATTCTCCGTTGTGTTCTACATTAGAACATTTCAAGCCCTACTGAGCCCCCTTGTGTCTTCAAGTATCGTTTGGAGCTTTATCAAGCCCCCTCGTGTCGTCAATTATTGTTTGTAGTCCTGGTGATCCCCTTCTGACTTGGTGATATTTCTGACATCTAATAAAGCTCCCTTGTGCCTTCTCAGGTTTCTCAGAGCTCTATCAGGCTTCCTTATGTTTTTATGTGTCATTTGTAGCCCTGTTGAGCCCCTTTTCAACCTGTCTTTGTTTCTGTGTTCTAGTAAGCTCCTGTTGTCTTCATGTGTTGACTGGAACCTTATAGGCACCCCTGTGCCTTCAAGTGTCATTTGTAGCCCTAGTGAGCTCCATCAGTCCTTCTTGCGATATTTACAGCTCTATCCTATTTCGGTCTACATTGTAGTGACTTAGGCCCTGCTGAGCACCCTTGTGTCTTCTAATGTCGTTTGGAGCCCCATTGAGCCCTAATGCCTTTTGTGTTCCTCGAAGCCCTATCTAGCCTTGTGTCAACATTTTGGTGATTTGAGCTCCGCTAGCCCCCTTGTGACTTAAAGTATTGTTGGGGGCCCTAGTGAGCCCTGCCAGGTCTTCTTGTGATATTAAGAGCCCTATCCTACCTTGTGTCTACATTGTATAGTCTGGGGTCATAGGGTCAAAAAAGGCTTGGCCGTGTGCAGCTTCGTGAAGATATATAGAGATACGTCCTAATCGATTCCTGGGCAATCAAGGACCATGAAAAATTATGGTGGAATGTTGACATCTGCTGCAGGCAAATATGGTGGAGGCGCCAAAATGGGCTTCATCTGGTAATAAGAAACTGGCTGTAGCTCGTTTGTTTTTCAACGGACTTTAACATCTGGCACGTCATTTTGTAGACAAAAAAATTCTCGTCTTATTTCATACCTAAATTTTTAAACATCAATCCGGGGAACTGTCAAAATTGTCTTTACAAGATATGCTAAATTCCAGCTCTTTTTGAAGGTTATCTGATATTTTTGAAACTTGGCAGTATTATAGATCTTGAGGTGCCCTTTCCGAATTTCCACTTTTCCACTTCGTGTATTCGCCGTTTTGGCCGCCATATTGAAAAGATGGCGTCCAAAAAATAGTTTTTCCCCAATATCTCCATTTCAGTCAATGTGAGGTAGAAGCGTTTGTATGCGAATGGAAGCTTATTCAATTATCTACAATTTGGCACCTTACTCGTGTATGTGCTACTTCCGGTTCTTGAGTTATGGCTTATAGAACTCGCTGAAGCATTAACTTTTGTCATCCAATCAGCATATCAAGTCGATCTTAGCTCCACGTGGCAGTCAAATTGACCATAAATAATGATAAGTTGTCAGCCACAGACCATTAATATCCAGAAAATCAATCATGGTAACGGTTTTCATGCAACTACAGGGTGAACTCCAAGGGAAAATTGACTTTGGAAAGGTATAGCTTGAGAACCGTAAGTCTCACATGAGTGATTTAGATGTCAAATTCTAGAGAATTGAATAGACCTTCACTTTTGATATGAATCTTGAAATTTTATGACGAATTCTTTGAAAAATTTCCGAAAATATGTTTTTTTGACGGCATCTTTTCAAAATTATGGCCAGAACAGGAGAGATACGAAGTGCAAAAGTGGATATTCTGAATGATGAGCCCAAATTTCATCATAAAAATGAGTTTCGAATGTATCTGATATCCTTCAAATGCTATATTACCTTAATCTCTTTCTAAAGTCAGTTTGCTTCCACAGTTCACCCTGTAATTACACAAATCACATCATCATGATCGATTTTCTAAATTTTTATCATCTATGGTTAATGGCCAAGAGCTATTTATGGGTAATTTGCTTACTACATGACGGTGGTATCAATTTAACATGCTGATTGAATGCCGAAAGTTGATGCTTCCGGAAGCTCTGAAAGCTCTAACTCAAGAACCGTAAATCGCACATAAATGGCTGATATGTCAAATTGTAGAAATTTAAATGGGCTTTCCTCTGCATATACACGTTTCAATCTTGAGTCAGTTGAATTCAAGATATTGACAAAAAACTGTTTTTTGGGCGCCATCTTTTCAATATGGCGGCCAAAACGGCAAAGATACAAAGTGGAAAAGTAGAAATTCGGAAAGGGCACCTCAAGAACTATGATACTGCCAGGTTTCAAAAATATCGGATAACCTTCAAAAAATGGCGGAGCTTAGCATATCTTATAAAGACAATTTTGACAGTTTCACGGAATGACGTTTGTAAATTTAGGTGTGAAATAAGAAGAGAATTTTTTTGTCTACAAAATGACGTGCCAGATGTTGGAATCCGTTGAAAAACAAACAAGCTACAGCCAGTTTCTTATTACCAGATGAAGCCCATTTTGGCGCCTCCACCATATTTGCCTGCAGCAGATGTCAACATTCCACCATAATTTTTCATGGTCCTTGGTCGCCCAGGAATCGATTAGGACATATCTCTATATATCTTCACGAAGCTGCACACGGCACGACCTATGCCCCCATACTAGTAGGATTTCAAGTCCTGCTGAGCCTTCTTGTGTCTTCAAGTGTTCGCGAAGAATTGTCCACTGAGAATTGTCCGCGCAAAGAATTGTCCTAGCACCGTAGTGGGCATCCCTCGTGTTTTCTGCTTTTGTTGGCCTTGCAAGAGCATTCCCATAGATTGTTCATTGGGGTGTATTTTTAGGGTTCTTTTCCCAACATTTTTGATTTAGGTTAAGTTACGTTATCCTGATGCTATTCCTTCGATTTTGGGCCCTTTATTGCAAAATATTGCTCGGTCAAGGTATGAAGTTACACCAGAAAACCCCGCGAGAGCAACCGAATGCTTCCCGGACAACGATATGTTGTGAGACAACTGGGTATAGATACTGGGACGGTGATCATGTGATGGAACTTGTACAATCCTGGGCCGCTAGTTACGTTGTATCAAGCATGTGTATCAAGGTGCCTACCCAGTGCTGATCCAGTGACAGCACTATAACTTTTATGCCTCGACATGCGGTCGAACAGCTTCTTACGGCAGGAAATACTGCAGGAATCATCGACATGAACAAAGAAAAGATGGAAACTGAATGACAGATTTGTGAAGGTTTTTTTTGTACAAAAATAAATCCCACACACTAAAAACGGCTGCCTCTTTTCTCTTGTCGCATTTCAAATCCTAATCCTACCAAACCTGTATAATTGGTTGCCTACACCAACCAGATTTTTTACATGGTTTTCTCTGGTTCTTCCGAGGGTTCTTCGCATGTGGGTAAGCGGTAATTTGGGCCCAGAGGAGTGAGAGCCATCACAAAACTAGGCTTTTGCATCGGGATTTCGTTAGCCCTGGTTCATATTTTCACTGGTATATTAGACTTAAAAGGAATTGTACATTTGACTCCTCAAGACAACTATCAAAGCATAACAAGCGCCAGCGTTTGATGAAGAACTTTATTATCAAGTGGGTACCTATATATAGTCGCTAAAATTTTACTTCCGGCAATTGCCAGTTACAAAAAGCTCCATACAAAATGCAAGCGTTCCCAGCCCATGTCCTAGCATCAAGAAATACAACGCACCCTGCATGTTGCTCATATTGATGCTATGACGGACTTCGTGAGCGTCGTCGTGGAAAAAGTTTTTCATAAACGAATTCTCGGGTTTTGACACGAACCTGTCGTACCAGTAACTCACGAAGCCGTTTTCCACATACCTCGCCACCGCCGTATTGACGATTTCAAGATACGGCGAGTTCATTTTCATCAAATACACCGAATAGTAACACCCCAGCGATTCACTGGTCACTTTCAGACTGTGCTGGGCGTGCTCGTCAAAATCTTCCGAGAATATGACGTAGTTGTGCCAGCTCTTCACCGGGATTTCGACTATAACACCACAGTCGTTCTTGCTCAACCTTTGGTTGATATCAGCAGCTAGAGAATGCATTTCGAATTGCTGAGCAAGTTGTTGTAATACAGAATTGGTGCCGTTAGCCATCCGCTCCTGGTGATACGTATCTTGAAACAACCATTTGATGTTATAGTCTACCATTTTCTGGAAAGTGTCAATCTGAGCGGAGAATCTTGGAAAACGCAGCGATATCGTCAGACCGGCTGAGTAATATGTCGAAATGAGCATGCAAGTTACAGTCCAGCTCAGCACTAAGATGCGAAGCGTCAGCTGATGAGACGGAGGGTTTTCGGTGGGACCTTGTGCAAATATACGCAGAACGTAGACGAAAGACTGGATCAAAACATTCTCTTTACGGACATCATCCATGATGCTCGATGCTGCAGCAAGAACAAGAGTGAACAGTGCAATTATAGCCAAAATAACTAGCCAAAGGCTCAACTCGAATGGTTGAAACACGAAAGTGATATTGTGTAAACGGACGGATCTCGGCACCAACATCTTGACGCAAGTCAAAGTGTACTCGTGGCTTATTTCGATGTCGCTTCCGAAATCGTAGATGTTCCATTGAGAGCACATACCTATGTCGCACTTGTTGGATATTATGTCTTCCCTTACTTTTCCGTACAAAAGCTCTCCGTTTTTGGATTCATGATATCGAAAGTGCAACGGCCATTTATCAGTGAAACCAAATAGAAAACCGATGTCGGCTCCTTCGTATTCGTCAGTGTCACGGCTGTAAACAACATAGGGTGGGCACTTGAACAAGGAGACGCACAGTTTACGTTTGAACTTGGTTAAAACAACTTCCGGCGACCATTTCGTCTTTTTCTTGAAATGCAAATTGTATACAGTCTCGTTGTTGGTGACTGAAAACACTTCCAAGCTGTTGACAATCAACAGGTCGATGTCGTGCAGGGCCGTAGAAGCTTGCGCTTCGATCTTCTGGTCGGTGAAGAGGAGCACTCTCTGGTGTGGTTTGAAGTACAAATTGATCGATTCGATTGTGAACATTGCGTTCAAAGCTGTGGCGTTGTTTGAGACTAAAACGTACCCGTTGCAGTTGATCGGCAAGAGTCGCAAGCGATTGATGAGGTTCATGGTAGCAGTTAAGAGATGGAACCCTTCGATTTGCGGTACACGATAAGAATTGTCGCTCAAGTGATACATACAAGAGTCGGTACCACCAAAACTTGCATTGATTAGGTTCCTTATGAAGCTCTCGTTCATCAAAATCGAAAGAGCTGGAAACAGTGATGTGGTAACGTTCAGGCTACTCTTGGTGGAAAATGAGCCATATTCTTTCATATTGAAATTCCGTCCTAGGAGTTTTGGATTTTGTTATTCGTTTTCACCTCCTCATACTAGAACGCATAGATGAAGTTTTATTGTATCTTGCCCACGTTATATGCGATAATAATTGATAATAAGTAAACAGGCATAAATATTGAAAGATGCTTCAGAAATATTTGGGCAAAGAGGCGGATGTAGGTAATGGTTTCTTGTTTGCCATAGATGGTGCACTCAACGTACCTAATCGTTTTATCGTTACAAATACAAAAGGTAACGGGGAAGCCTCGCGGAAAGGGGAGGTACAAAGTTTCCAGGGAAAAAACCAAAAGATACCTGATAAAGGTGAATCAATGATGATAATGTAACCCGCCTCGCGGAAAGTTCAAATACAACAACTTTACCAGGCATAACATTCATTTCTGCATCTGAAGAAATTCTATAAAATTTTCCTTATTCTCATTTTTACCTCAATTCCTACTTTACCGACCTCTCACTAATAGAAAGGAAACTATTGTGATCCTGCGCTGTAGAATTACTGGTTAAGTATAGATTAGCATAAAGCTCAACTTCGCCAATAAAGTTGTTCATTATTTTATTGTTATTATCTGCACAATTGGCGGAGGTGCAACCTATCCAGAGCTTGCTGGAATATACGTAAATCTGATGGACTTTTCTAGAACTTGTCAAAGTTCAAGGGTAGTAATGACAATAATTGCTTAGAATTCAAAGACACTTTGATTCGCTGATTCACTTCAACAATTCCATAACCCCCATCAAAAATTCGATTGCTTCACTGGAGAGTCATTCAATCTCTTGAATTTTCGCTAGTAACTACACGAATGCGTGGCAGTTGTTGTGAGCGATACCACAAACAATACAAAGTTATTGGTTGGATAACTATTCAACAACTAACAAAAATATCCTTGAAAGCGCTTGCGCAGATTGATTTGTTACGTTTGAAAATCGAGGTAGCGAGATGAATTTCCATGCTAGGTTGCGAGAAAACAAGTGACAGCAGAAAAACGATAGATTAAAAGACATAAGATGGACGTCAAAGATTCAGCTGCGACCGTTAAGGGCTCTCTCACTTAACCTAAAGATGTGCAAAAAGTCGAAGCCCAATTTCTCCGCAACCGTGCAGAAGAAAAAATCGGGGAAGGTGGCCAAATCTAGATCAAAATCAGGAAACTGGAATGGAATACTTCAGTTTGTTGATGAAACCAGATTTTTCCAATGAACTTGGCAGTCCACGCTGTACCGTAAACATTCGACTTCCTTTCACTGCTTTGACTTTTAGCGGTTTAGACAATTAGTTTCCTGGTTTAGCTTGATTTGGGATAGTTCCCCAATGAAGACGTATCTTATCTGTGTGCCAGGTGGAAATATCACTGGGATTTCTGTACCTTACCGACATCAAGCCGCAGGCTTTCTGAGGCAGATTGTTTCACACTCGTGACTGTTTGATATTGTCACGTATGTCGCGTACGGGTTCGAATATAATTGAGACGATCGTTTTAAAACACACACTGTTCATCACTGCGTACTACAATTAATACTCGCCAACAATTATTCACGCTTGTGAATATCGCTGGGACTATCGCTTCTTATCCCGCTCGCTATCACTTCGCATTCCAGTTCATAACTGCTCCTGAGGCAACGATTGATGCCTTAAATAGGTCCGACTAATTCATCTTGAATGTTCCATGCATTCTCCAGCTGTTTCCGCAGTGACCCAACATACGGTTACCAGACGACTCCCGAAAAATCATGCACAATACCCGTATAATTCTGCCGTGCTCTAGAATTGGCGCCTCCGCCACAATAAACAGATGTGTCTTGATCGAGCGTTGAAGGTTCTCAATGCCAAACTGTCGCATATACTTCTGGAAATGTCCAGAGTCCCGCACTCGTATCTTCACCGCGATGCCACCCAATGGATGAAAGAATCTATTTATCAGCCAATAGGTCACGTTCCTCTTCGATTTTCAGGGTCCTTCTGTTTCTTCTGTCCTTGTCGTCTTACGTAACCCCCTGTACTCCTGTATTTCACTGTGTTCCGGCATTTTTCCCGTCCCTCTTGGCACTTCAAGTTCAAGTTTATGCTCGGGTTTATAGCCCAGGCATTTTAGGTTTTGACCTGAAAAAAAATAACGTGAGTCTGAAAATTGGTGAAACGCTTCCACTTTAACCCCTTAACCACATACTGAAAGTCCTGAAAAATCCTATGTCCGCTTCATCGGTTTTTGGCGGCAAAAAGGTGTAAGTGACATTATTTTAGGTACTATTTATTAAAATACGCGTTAAAACTTCAGTACAGCTGAAAACTCCCGAAAATGATCTTATTGGTCAGTTGAACAACATATTGAAAGTCCTTAAAATCCTCTGTCCGCTCCATTAGTTTTTGGCGGCAAAAAGGTCCAAATGACATTATTTGAGAAACTATTTATTGAAATACGATTTGGAGTTTCAGTACAGCTGAAAATTGCTAAAGATGGTCTCCTTTGTCAGTTGAACAACATACTAGAAGTACTTGGTAATCCTATGTCCGTTTTATTGTTTTTTGGCGGCAGAAAGGGTATAAGTGACTTTTTTTTACTATTTATTAAAATACGGGTTGAAGTTTGGATACAGGTGAAGATATTTAGTCTCCTTGGTCAGTTAAGCAGCATACTGAAAGTTCTGGGAAATCCTATGTCCGCTTCATTGTTTTTTGGCGGCAAAAAGGTATAAGTGACATTGTTTTGGAAACTATTAAATCAAACAGGCGGTCAAGTTTCGATACAGCTGAAAATTGCTGAAAATGGTCTCCCTGGTTAGTTGAGCAACATATTAAAAGTCCTGAAAAATCTTCTCTTCACTTCATTAGTTTCTGGCGGCAGAAGGGTATAAATGAAATTTTTTTTTACTATTTACTAAAATACGGGTTGAAGTTTCGATACAGCTAAAAATTACTGAAAATGGTCTCCTTGGTCAGTTAAAACGCATTAAAAATACTAGGCAAATCGTTGTTCGCTTAATTGTTTTTTGGCGGAAAAAAGGTATAAGTGACATTGTTTTAGAAACTATTATTTATTGAAATAGGCTTTGAAGTTCGAATTCATCTGCAAATCGCTGGAACTGGTTTCCTCGATCATGTGAACAACATACTGAAAGTCTCCCCAAGAAACCCAATGTGCGCTTCATCGTCTTTTGCCGACAAAAAGGAGATCATTTCTTGAAACTATTGATGAAAATATGTGTTGAAGCAATAAATACAGTTGAAAATTGCTGAGAATAGTCTACTCGGACTAGCTCAGTTAACTAACAAGGAAGACCATTTTCAGCAATTTTCAGCTGTACTGGAACTTCAACCCGTATTTAACAAAATAGTTGAAACGACCCCAGCTATCGTCTTGTACCGCTGAATGGGTAGGCAACCCATCATACTGGCATTTAATTCAACTTATTTGAATTAAATCACTTCTCCCGCTTTTGGAACCGCTTGGCCGATGATCATCTAGTATCAGGACGACCTCCCGTTGTGCCTCTCTTCTTGTTGTTCGATTATAGAGTTCTCGAGATTGTTGAGACAGGTCTGACTACGAGTTTGAACGCAATAAGACACAGTTAAAGTTTTAACATAACATCAATCTATTGACTTCTATGTACAATTCAAAATGTTTAAATAATGGCTCGCTCCTATACCTAGTCCTACCTTCACATCGCAGGCTAAATTATCTGAAAGATCTAACCTATTCCCGAAGAGATAACTTTCCCCTAATTATTCCAGACGTCCCAACACCCCAACCCTCCGACGAACACCTGACTCTACACCTTGACCGACATTTAATTCTGACTGTTTTCGCGGTTCAAAGTTCTTTTTGTGATTAAATCAGATCCAACATTTATGTTAGTGTTAGAGGTTATGTCAGGGTTAGGCCCGGCTTCTAGACACTGAAAAGAGAAGAGTGACTTCGACCACGAGTGCTATCCAAGACTTGTGGGCCGGTGTGTGTATGGTAGCCCACCTAGTTGTGGCATTCTTTTCAAAGGCTGTTGCTTCTTTTTGGGCCATGGTCTCTTTTGCCCGTTTGGAAAGGATTGGATATGGCTACCTTTGTGGGGGCCTATTCCCTTTTTTCACCGTGAGTCGCCCCCAACGCTTAGAAAGATTCCCGCGGTCGCGCGTGTCTATAACCGGAAATGTTGAACCGAATTTCACCCTTCCAAAAACTTTCGAACCGATGGTGAGCGCGAAACAATTACTCTAGTCAAGATACAAATTTAATTTGGAGAACGTTTCGAGCACGCCCCGTATACGCGCTAGTTTGTTGTTGTTCAGCAATTTGTGAGAGAAGGCCGCAGCCAGGAAAAACAAAACGCGGAGAATTGACTATACAGGGTGTTCGTCGAAAAGCCGATGCGGAGAGGCGTCGAAATAATCTTTACCCTAACGCGAAATAATCGCCGTCTACCCTATTCCTGACCGAGCCCTAATAACAATTCATTTTTACAAAGTCCCTATTTGAACGATGGCGTCGTTGGGTACCGGATTAAATTCATCAGTTTCGAATAAGAACGTCTTCATTCCCGTAACAAGCTCTATATGGAAATCCGGAACTGTCGTGACACTAAAACAAAATCATTAGTTTCAAGGAGGGGGGGGGGGGGTGTCCATCAATCCGATCAACAATTACGACTCTACGGCAGGGTCCGAACCCCGATCTCAACGCGATGCTATTTTATTTCAATTACTTGATTTTTCACGTAGTTCTCAAAATTTACATTTTCCGAATAACTAGGAGCTTCAGAAACGCAGAGGAAGCTCACCCGCGAGTTTCCAGATCTAACCCACTAGGTCCGGTGCTCTGAGTACCGCAGTCACAAAGCCAAGTCCAGAGGGCCCAAGAGCGCGAATACCTTTCTATGAAGGTATCCATCAAAGGACGAGGCTTGCCAGTGGCTGTACCTGACGGCAGACAGTAGCGCAGACACCAGCACGTGCAGGCAGATTCAGAACGCACGCGTGAGCCCAATCATACATTTTCCCGACAAAGCCTAACCGTAAGCAACTATCCCAACTCACCAAGACTAACCTCCCGCTCGTCGAGGTCATCACTCCGCCACACGAGATACCGAAACGAGAGACCTCATTTCTATCGGGCCTGGTTCATTTAGGGGTTTCAACTCGACATCCTCGAGGTGGGCTAGAACTCACCGTGGAGGGAACGCGACTCAGCATCCTGGAGGGGGTTCGAAACACTTCGTCAACGGGTCCCAACTCTACGACTTGGAGAAGGGTCGAAACTCAACACCGGAAGGGCCTTGGCACATCGACCTGGAGAAGGGCTGGAACTCGTCGTCGGAGGGCTCTGACTCGACACCTGGAGGCGGATCAAGACTCAACGTCCAAGGGCTCTGACTCGACATCCTAGAGACGGGTTGCAACTCAACGGGGGAAGCAACTCATCAGTCTCTCGGAGGGTCAAAACTCAACCTGGAGGGTTCTCGACTCAGCGTGCCCCCAAGGGGACCAAAACACGACTCCGAAGGGTTCCAACTCGGCTTTCTCCAGGGGGCCTTTGAGACACATCAGCCGGGGGAAATCGACTCGTCATTTTCCAAGTGGGCTGGGACTCATCATTGGGGCTTCGACGCTTCGGCCTCCAGGAGGGTCGCGACGCAACATGAACGGGTTCTAACTCAGCTTCCTCGAAGGGGACTAAAACTCTTCGCTAACAGGCCCGCAGAAGCACTCGGCAGCGGACGCGACAAGTCGGGAGCGGACGGCAGCCCAGGAGGATTGGTCCAGGTACCACGGTCAATCTCCGGCGATATCCTCCATTCCCAGCCATCCGGAATATTTTATTGCATCCAAAACGATCGCGAACGGCGTATAACCGTGGAATTCCGATGGGTAATTCAATACACTGCGCTGGGACACCGGGTGACATCACGTGGACATCGGATGATGGCGGCGGCGAGCGGGCGGTAACAAGGCGCGTCAACATAGCAGGAGTACGGCAGCAACTAGCTGGGTCAATATGCGGGTGCTTCACTTCATATGCACCAATTCCCCATTTCGTCGGACGTCAAGCAGGGACGGTTGTTGAATGTCGATGATGGGCCAGTAAATTATGTTATAGAGCTTTGCGGGATTTACACGAATGAATTAAATAGCTAGCGACATCTTTTAATGATGCCTTGACTCTGAATATTCACATTCTCATACCTCGATTTCACGGCTTTGAATTATTTTCCTCCGGAATATTTTCGGCCCGCCAAATGCGGGTGGCTTCATAGTTTACAATAAAATGTCACTTGAACATTTTTGCCGCCAAAAAACATGAAGCGGGCATGGAATTCCCCAGGACTCTGAGTGTGAGTATGTTATTAAACTAACAAAGGATACAATTTTTCAGCAACTTCCAGCTGTACTGAAACTTCAACTCATGTTTTAAGAAATAGTTTCCAAAATAATGTCATTTAAACCTTCTTGCTGCCAAAAACCGATTAAGTGGACATAGTATTTCTTAGGACTTTCAATATGTTGTTAAGCTGACCAAGAAGACCATTTTCGGCAATTTTCGTTGTATTTAAACTTGGCCGCGTGTTTAATTGAATGGTTTTCAAAACAATGCCACTTACACCTTTTTGCCGCTGAAAAAAAGTATGAAGCGGACATAGGATTTCTTAGGACATTCAACATGTTGTTCAACTGACCAATGAGACCATTTTCAGCAATTTTCAGCTATATTGAATTCAACGCGTGATTTAATGATTAGTTTGCAAACAATGTCACTTTTACCTTTTTGTCGCTAAAAAATGATGAAGCGGATATAGGACTCTTTAGGACTTTCAATATGTTGTTCAACTGGCCAAAAAGACCATTTTCAGCAATTTTCAGCTGTATCGAAGCTTCATTGCGTATTCTGATAGATAGTTTCTAAATTATTGTCACTTACACCTTTTTGCCGCCAAAAACCGATGAAGCGGACATAGGATTTTTTAAGACTTTCAGTGTGTGGTTAAGGGGTTGAAGTGGGAGCGTCCTACCAATTTTCAGACTTACGTTATTTTTTTCCAGGTTTTGGTCAATTTTGATCTAAAATGCCTGGGCTATTATGGTGTCCTCCAGTTGGAGTTCAAGGAGTTTCATCGTAGCGCAGTAGCTTCGAGACCCGTCCCGAGCTCGGCCCACCAGCTAAGTCCAGTCAGCTTCATTAGGTATTAATGTTTTGATTGAAACAAACAGCATTGCTGGAGGTTTGTGACGATCATGGTGCCGAGTCAGGCGGGTAATGAGATACAGCACGGAATTACTTCACGAATGCGTCCTTAATAAAGGATTACCCACTCTACTGTCATTCTTTCCAATCTTTGTCAGCTCCAGGAACACTGTTTTGACTATGACTATTTGGCATAGTCAAGGCCGAGAGTATGGATAGGAGTTGAACTAAGTGTAAATCAGCTGAGGACTTGGTGGCCAGGTGGTAGCACTGCGTAGAACTATATTGCCGACGTTCCGACTTGTAGGAAGTATGGCAGCAGCATCGAATTTCTCGTCTCTCAGTTGTTGATGTATTTTTGCTGGAAATCAAGTGTGTGCCTATGAATAGACGAGATAAATCATCATTCATAGTCCACTAAATTGAAGATACCATTTTCCAGGAACTGTACATTTGACTCTTTAAAACAACTATCAGAAACACAACCGGCGTTTGAACAAGAACTTTATTATTACCTAAGTGGGTATCTATAATCGAAGGAATTTTACTTTTGACAGTTGGCAGCTCCAAAAAACTCCATGAAAAATGCGAGCGTTCCCAGCGCTTGTCCCAGGATCAAGAGATACAACGCACCCTGCATGTTGCTCATATTGATGCTACGACGGACTTCGTGGGTGTCGTCGTGGAAGAAGTTTTTCATAAATGAATTCTCGGGCTTCGACACGAACCTGTTGTACCAGTAACTCACGAAGCCGTTCTCAACGTACCTCGCTATCGCCCTATCAATGATTTCAAGATACGGTGAATTCATCTTCATCAAATACACTGAATAGTAGCACCCCACCGGTTCACTGATCACTCTCAGGCTGCGCTGGGCGTGCTCGTCGAAATCTTCCGAGTTTATGACGTAGTTGTGCCAGCCCTTCATCGGGATTCCAACTACGACACCGCAATCCCTCTTGCTCAACCTCTGATTGATATCAACAACTGAAGAATGCAATTCGAATTGATGAGCCAGTTGTTGCAATACTGAATTGTTGCCATCAGCCATCTGATTCTGGTAATACGTATCTCGCCCCAGCCATTTGATGTTATAGTCTAACATGTTCTGGAAAGTGTCAATCTGAGGGGAGAATCTTGGAAAACGCAGCGATATCGTCAGACCGGCTGAGTAGTATGACGAAATTAGCATGCAAGTCACGGTCCAGCTCAACACTAAAATGCGAAGCGTCAGTTGGTGAGACAAAGGGTTCTTGGTGGGACCCTGCGCAAATATACGCAGAACATAGACGAACGATTGTAACAAAACCACTTTTTTTAGTGAATAATCCATGATAATCGATGGTGCAGCAAGAACAGGCGTAAACAGTGCAATTATAGCCAAAATAGCTAGCCACAGGCTCAGCTTGAATGGTTGAAATACGAAAGTGATATTAGGCAAACGGATGGACTTCGGCACCAACATCTTCATGCAAGTCAAAGTGTACTCGTGACTCATTTCGGCCCTGCTTCTGAAATCGTTGATATTCCATTGAGGGCACATCGTAATATCGCACTTGTTGGACATAACGTCTTCCCTCACTTTTTCGTACAACAGCTCTCCGTTTTTGGATTCATGATATCGAAATTGCAACGGCCATTTTTTGGCGGAAGCAAAAAGAAAACCGACGTCGACTCCTTCGTACTCGTCAGCGTCGCGATTGTAGACAGCAAAAGGGGGGCACCTGAACAAGGCTACGCACAGTTTACGTTTGAACTTGTTCAGAACAACTTCTGGTGACCATTTCGTCTTCTTCTTGAAGATAAAATTGTAGACAGTCTTGTTGTTGGTGACTGAAAAAACTCCCAAGCTGTTGACAATCAAGAGGTCGATGTCGTGCAGGGCCGTAGAAGCTTGCGCTTCGATCTTCTGGTCGGTGAGGAGGAGCATTCTCTGGTGTGGTTTGAAGTACAAATTGATGGATTCGATTGTGAACATCGAGTCCAAAGCTGTGGCGTCGTTTGAGGCTAAAACGTACCCGTGACACTTGATCGGCAATGGTCTCAAGCGACTGATTAGGTTCACGGTAGCAGTTAACAGATGAACCCCCTCGAGTTGCGGTACACGATAAGAATTGTCGCTCAAGTAATACAAACAAGAGTCGGTACCACCAAAACTTGCATTGATTAAGTTCCTTATGAAGCTCTCGTTCATCAGAATTGAAAGAGCTGGAAACATTGTCATGGTAACATTCAAGCTGCTCTTGTTTGAAAATGAGCCATATTCTTCCATATTGAAATCCCGTCCTAGCAGTTTTGGATTTTGTTATTCGTTTTTACCTCCTCATACTAGAATGCAAAGATAAAGTTCCATTGTATTTTGCCCACGTTATATGCGATCATAATTGATAATAAGTAAACAGGCATAAATATTGAAAGAGGTTTCAGAAATATTTGGGCAATAAGGCGGATGTAGGTAATGGTTTTTTGTTTGCCATCGGTGGTGCACTTAACGTACCTAATCGTTTTATAAGTATAAATCACATACAAAAAAAGTAACCGGAAAGCCTCGCGGAAAGCTCAAATACAACAATCTTACCAGGCATCACAATCATTTCTGCATCTGGAGAAATTCGAGTAAAATTTTCTAATTCTCATTTTTACTTCAATTCCTACTTTCCCGACCCCTCACTAATGAAAAGGAAACTATTGTGATCCTGCGCTGTAGAATTACTGGTCAAGTATAGAACAGCATGAAGCTTAACCTCGCCAATGAAGTCGTTTATTATTTTATTGTTATTATCTGCACAATTGGCGGAGACGCGACCTATCCAGAGCTTGCTGGAATATACGTAAATCTGGTGGACGTTTCTAGAACTTCAAGTGAAAATTCAAGTGTAATAATGACAATAATTGCTTGGAATTCAAAGACACTTTGATTTGCTGATTCACTCCAACAATTCTATAACTTCCATCAAAAATTCGATTGCTTCACTGGAGGGTGATTCAATCTCTTGAATTTTCGTTAGTAACTAGGTACACGAATGCGTGGCAGTCATTACTTTTATTCTGACTAGAATTGCTTTTTTGCAACTTTTCGTGAAAGAATCGTTCGTAAGGTAGCAGTTAAGAGATGAAACCCCTCGATTTGCGGTACACGGTAAGAATTGTCGCTTAAGTAATACAAACAAGAGTCGGTACCACCAAAACTTGCATTGAATAAGTTTGTTATGAAGCTCTCGTTCATCAAAATCGAAAGAGCTGGAAACATTGCCATGGTAACGTTCAAGCTGCTCTTGTTGGAAAATGAGCCATATTCTTCCATACTGAAATTCTGTCCAAGAAGTTTTGATTTTTGTTATTCATTTTCACCTACCCCCTAGTAGAATACATAGGTGAAATTGTATTGTATCTCGCACAGGTTGTATGCTATAATAATTGATAAGTTACACAGGCATAAATATTGGGAAAGGCTTCAGAAATATTCGGGAAATAATGGATTTGGAGTAATGAGGCGGATGTACTCAATGCTTTTTTTTGCCATCGGTGGTGCACTTAACGTACCTAATCTTTCCATATGAAATACTAACTGGAAGTAACCAAAAGGTCTAAATCGAGGTTCAAATACGATAATATTACAAGCATATGACATTTATTTCTGCGTGCGAAGGAACTCTGGAATGATTGAAATTACGAAAGAAAAATAAAATGCTCAACATTAAAACTGCCACTGAAATCGCATTGCTGGAAACTCCAACTGAGACCTAATAATAATTTTTTTAGGCGACCAATACACAAAAGCTTCCTTTACGTCCTTTTTGACGTCCCAAAGGTGTCTTTTTTTTTTGCACGCTAATGTCAATATTTCCCTTTTCGGCCGCTAAATTTCATTTATTTTACTTTGTTGGGAGGCTTATGTCATTCTGCTTTTTTCACGTTACATGATTTTAGACCAATTTAGCTGTTGAATATTTACATCACGAAGTACCTAGTCGGTGGTATACCTGATTAATAAAGAGCAATTAATCATTCAATGATGACCCAAAATCAGATGTAATAATCACATAAATTTGTAAATACAGTTATTTTCTCCGTAAGGTTGGTGCCCAATGCAGTGATTTCCGAGGTGATTTCAGTTGCAAGATTGCTACGCTACTACATCATTGGTCAATTCAATGCTACAATGTCAATGTGAATGCTGTCAAAGGCAATTTCAGTATTAGGTTTTGTTGATTATGATTATGCTTATGTCGTAAAAATTGGCCCAAGTAGGTCCGAAACACGCGTGTCTGTTAAATTTGGATGGATACCGTAGCCCTTACCATGAAATAAATAGACCACAACGTTGACGACTTGCACGATTGTGATATCACCGAAAGGTACGCCAGAGAAACAGACCCTGTCTGGATTTTTGCCTTGTTTTACAGGCACCAACTCATCACAGAATGTTCATACTGCTTCAGGTGAGTACCTATACAGCTTGTGATTCCAGCGGAAGCAAATCCAAAGCTGCCGCATTTGAGCTTCTGTCTGTGGTGCCGGCGGGGTTTGAGAAAAATCGCTGCCACTATTCTGTGATTATCCTTGTCACCAGCCCCATGTTGTGATATCCCCCCTTCCCTACATTAAACTAATTAACCTGTGATACGTCTAATCACCCTAAGTCGTATTTCGTTGTGCCGTAGATTTTGTTCCACCCTCGGTTCCACCTTCACCTAAGTTATTTAAATCAATAACACCTACCTCAACTTCACGTCGTGCTAATACCTCAAGCCTACTCTGGTAGTAACCACACGTTCTTTTAAAGGGAATGAATTGAATGAATATTGAAAAATAAACAAAGTCATTTAACCACACCTCAATTTCATGACAAATTAATCAATCATCGCCAATTTAATTAAGTTCACTTCAATTATTCATTTCATAATTTCTTGACGTGCTGGCATTCAGCTAGCGTTAGAAATTTGACAAGTTTACATCGAGATTTACTTTCGGTTCCTGAAAGAAAAGTACATCCTAATTGCATGCGCAATCTTGCGACGAATTTGTTCAACCCTCGCAAGTTGATTTTCTCATTTTTCCTAATTTGCCGAACTATTGGCGAACTCCTTTCCTATAGCACTAGAATTTTAATTTCTTGCGCAACTTACCAATCCTTCGTCCAGTTTAATTTCAACCCTTCATTCTTTTTCGCCAATTTTCACTGGTACGAAAGTAAATCTTCACTATTTAATTGTACTTAGAGAGAGATGGCTGTTCACTGGGTTTTGTCTTGATCTTTCGAATTTATAGCCATTATTTTAATTATTGATCAAATAATTTACATCAAATTTGAGTGTTGACATTCCATAGATTTTTTTTGTATCAGGCTGGTGCTACATTTTATAACTTATAGACTTATCCAGCAGCTCTATTCCACGCTAGGTTCAATGCCTTCACGCAAATTTACAATCAAGGGTCAAGTCAAGTTACAATCAAGTCATCGCAATGAGCCTTCAATTCATTAGCCTGCAGAGTTTTATGTCACTTTCCATTCATATCTTGAAGTGTTTCGAAACGACACTGAATTTTCTGGCATTGTGCTTAAGAGGTTCTCTTTGTTTGGAACGCTAGCTTATCTTGAATGTCCATAAACTCCTTGCCGTGCGAAAGGGCTAAATATTTTATTCTATGGGGGAGATTTCGCGTGAGAGATGTCGTCCAGACTTGATCCAAATATATGTCGAGAGCGCTGGCTTTTTAGCAGAACTGACCTAGGGAATTATTCTGAAGGAAACGAGATCTTTCGAAAGTGTTAATGAAGTTTTCCACCATTTTCTGGCGTCTTGAAGGTAGCTGAAACAAGGGGCCGCATTTAAAAGCTCAAACCATAACTATACAGGGAATTGAATCGGCTTGACGCTTATCATGGCTGTTCGAAATCTCAAAACAGAACCTGCTATCATTTTATAAACCAAAACAATTACTTCAACCTCATTTAAACAATAACCGTGGGTTCCACAAAACAGATAATACGAGATTAGTTGACTTGCGATTTTTGTTTGTCAATTTATAGCTGACTGATCAATGGAAATGCTGGTTTATCCCTCAATAATGGAAAGATTATGGGTCTAGTACAAATTTCAGGCATTTTTTGTGAGTAATCACCTAGCATTCAGCAGAAAAAAGTTCAGTTAATCTGCAATCAGCCTTGATCACTGATTATCTTTTTTGTGGAACTGACGGTAAGCATTTGATTACAATAGAAATCAGACTTGTCTCAATGTTTTTCTTTCACGTCACTGATGTACTACAAATCTATCACAGTGTTTTGCACTTTTCTTAATTTATTCTTCTTGGAAAATAAAACCTTGGGTGTAAAACCTGACACCCAACCCATGCGCCTGCATGCGCTTCCTGACTCTACCATCACCCCATGTGCAATTTCGTCACCACCTTTCGTCGCCACAATTCCCTGTTATTTTATAATTTAAATTTATTTTATTTTAAATTTTATAATTATAATATAATAATCTAAGGCGTTCTACTACAATACCTCGTTCATCATTGACTTGTCTAAACTACTGTCATAATAATACACCTACAAATTTTGTTTTCTAATGTCACAGGTAATTATGTTTTATGGAGAAAAGCACTCTTGCGATTGCGAGTAAGAAATCCAACAATTCAAACATCAGTATTGTGCTCAATTTTTTGTGATAGTCGCCTAAAAAATGTCGTCTGTACCTCGGCCAAAAGGTTCTTCTTTGGCCTCACCTGTTTTGCAGCCTCGGCTACGCCTTGGCTACTAAATTTCAAATTCGGTCAAAAAACATTACCTTTATGGCCTTGATAGTCTTGATACACAAAGTACTATTTTGATCAATTTTCATTTTCATATATAATACAACAAGCAACTAAGTAATTACTGAAAATTTTTGAGCTGTGAAATATGAGTGCCTGATGGTAACTGGAATGATAACGAGCGCGAAGCGCGAGTGGTCATTTCTGTATCCAACAAGCACGAATTATTGAAAGCCAAAAATTTTCTGTAATTACGAAGTCTCGAGATGTAGGTATTTGGCATGACAATTCGAACGAAACGATTTTCCATTTTCATCCTCCATAATTGTATTTCCGTACCGGAAATTACACTAGTGCAATTTCCATCTAATCATAGCCTGATTGGTGGAAATTGCTGAAATAACCCTTCTTTATTGGTTACATTTTTGACGGTTTGTCACTCAAATTCCCACTACTCCGACCTCTCACTAATGAAAAAGAGATTATTGTGATCCTTCTTGGGCCTCCTGCCAAACCCCAGGGGTGAACCACCTTGGAAATCTGGTGTGCACTTCCAAATCATTTGGAAATCATTTGGAAATCATTGGAAATCATTTGAGAATCCTGAGGAAATCATTTGGAAATCATTGGAAATCTTCAGGAATCTTTGGAAATCAATGGGAACCATTAAAAGAATCATTGGAAATCGGTGTACAAAAATTCCGTCAGTGGTTTACCCCTCGTGCCAAACCCTTTGTGTGACTTCGTACTGATCTATTTCAATTGGCTCTTCGCGCCATGCGCCATCTAGTTGTAACATGTTTGAGATTGTATCGCCGTTTCTATTTTTCTGAAATCGATGATAAATGTAGAGTCAATCGAAATGTGCTGTGTTTGTTTTCCGGAACCATCTCGCTCTCCGCATCTGACCTTCAGACTGATGCTCCCCCTTCATCTTGGAGCCCATCTTCAAGCTAGTTCAGCTAGCATGTAGCGATCTATCAAATATTGAAAAATATCAAATTTGAAAACTTTGCCATAAGTATGTAATTGTTTCAAATCCAGCCGATAAATTGGAAGCAAATTCGGCAGAAAGCGGCACTACAAAAGAGTAAAATGAGGTTTGCTTTTGAAGTTCTTCACCATTTCCCAGTCGACGCTACGAATTTTCAAATTTTCCCTGGTTATTATCACCCGAGACTGCGGCTCATCCGGGTTTTGACCGGGACGATCCGCATGATGGAGGATTCAACAGGCGACCGACTTTTTTCCAAAGATTTCAACTGATTCAGAAAGCAGAATGCATTGGGCGTCGTGTAGGCTCAAATTAATGCGACGCGACTTTGGACACCGATTTTCCGGCGGTGATTTTTTCAAAATGAAGCCTGCACATTCCATGAGTTGAAAAAGAAATGCAGTGCAAACTTCGACCTGCGATGAGCCCCACGACAGATAATGTATGTACTTATTTTAGGTGATTATTTGAAAAAAATTTCAACGGGAGGGGTTTCTGGAATCGGACCGATGGTTTTCGAGTGCTGCACCGTTTTTCTAAACAAGATATGACTGCTTTTTGGACATTTTTCAACATTCTTTTCCCAATTTTCCGAGAGTTTTCCAGTTGAAAACGTGTAACAGTTACCTGACTCTGAACACTAGTCCCCAGTTACTGTGCTGCGGTGCTTCTCAAATATAATGCACACTAGAAAATTTATCTCATATGTTCAAATTATCTGCCTCCAACATCGCGACGAAGCCGTTCCTGAAAGTCCCTTTTAAAATATGAAAGAAAATTTGGAGGTATATTCTTCCGCATTCCTCCGAAATAAGATCTTTCAGCAGCTATACAATTTGGGGCTGCGCTTTGTATACTCGCTGTTTCAAGTATCCTCACAAGAAGAAGTCCAACGAGAACAGGTCAGATGACCTGGGAGGCCACTCAATTTCCCTTTTTCGACTGATCCATTATCGTAGGAATGCCTGGAATGTCAAGGAACTTCTACATGGCCAGCGTTAAGTGCGATGAAGCCCCGTCTTGCTGGAACCACGGCTGAATCCGTCCTTCTGGATGAAAAATGACACTGATGGCCGGAAAAATGGAATTTTGTGAAAGCTCTAAATAGCTATTTCCGTCAATAAAGAACGGTCCAATAATTTGCTGTCCCACAATTTCACAGTCTCACAATAATAGTCCAATAGTCGGCATTTTGAGATTTTTCATCCAAGCAAATTGGTTTCGGTCCGGCCTTGGGTATTATATTCTCTAGTTTGACCCAGTGCTCGTTAATTGATAGAACAATGGGGTTTTCGTTATCTCAAGAGAGTTGAGCTCATTCATGAGAGATTGAACATTGCAGTGTATTATCTTGTATGAACAAGCCTTTTCAACTTTGTTTTTGGTGTCAACCGATAACTTCAGTAGTGCAAGCGGTACACACCTAAAAACACATCGATACTGCATTTTGGAGTGCAGTAACGAGATTTGGTATGAGCATACTTTATACCAAGACAAGCGATTTGACCCGCAGCACTCGATATTTCGTCCCTTAGGGGGCCAATGGGGGCCCTCCAAATTTTCAAGATGCAAGAACTTTCACATGACGATCATTGAGTATCGTCATGTATGTCATAAATGGAGCTTACGGGCCTATTGAAAATATTTTCATCAATTGTCGTTGTGCCCGATTCATTCTTCACACTTGAAAAAAAAAATTCTTTGGCAGAGGTCAAAAAAACTGTTTTTATTTTTTCTTCTATGCAAGGAGACGATAAATTCATATGTTCTGTTGCGTTCCCAACCAAATCGCATTCCCTAAACCTAATTATAAAGAAATTTTTCTTGAATTGGTATTTTTCAAAGAAGTGGTGACCTCTTCAGTACCTCTTTTCCAAGAGCATTTCTTTCTATGTCCCCACTGGATATCACTCGTAATTTTTGCAGGAATGGAGACCTCGAACTCTTTACCTAGTGGTTGCGAAGCAACATGACTCTAAAACGCCCAAAGGAGCCAAAAAAATATTTTTTTCTGCTGGGCCGTCCAACTTTCGATATTTTGATTTTATAGTAGGAGACACGCGGACCAGTATTCAATCCAGGCTGCAGGCACAGGCGATTTCGTTTCAACAGAAAATATTCTTCCATCCCGTGCTTTATTGCAGTACAACAAAACGCAGAGTCGTTAGGTGTAAGTAGGTATATTTTCCGGTAGAACTTATTCGCCTAGACTAGATCTTATTTATTTGCGCGTCTCCCCTACTACAAAATCAACATGCCAAAAATTTGACGGTCCAGCAGAAAAAAAAGTTTTAGGGCTCTCTTGTATGTTTTGAAGCCATGTTGCATGAAAATTACTAAGAAAAGAGTTCAAGCTTCTCATATCAGCGAAAATTGACAGTCTCATCCACTAGGAACATTGAAAAAAATGCTGTTGAAAAAAGTGTACTGAAGAGGTCACCTCTTCTTGGGAAAATGATATTGCGAAAAAATTGTCTTCATATTTGGGCTTACGGAACGCGATTTAGTTGGGAACGCAACAAAACATATGAATTTATCGTTTCCTTGCACAGCAAAAAAAATAAAAACAGTTTTTTTGACCTCTGCCAAAGAATTTTTTTTTCAAGTGTGAAGAATGAATTGGACACGACGACATTTGATGGAAACATTTTCAATAGACCCGTAAGCTTCACTTATGACATACATAACGATACTCAATGATCATTTTGTGAAAGTTCTTGCATCTTGAAAATTTGGAGGGCCCCCATTGGCCCCCTAAGGGACGAAATATCGAGTGCTGCGGGTCAAATCGCTTGTCTTGGTATAAAGTACGCCCATGCAAAATCTCGTTACTGCACTCCAAAATGCGGTATGCTTTTGCGTACCGCTCCCACTACAGGTCGATTGACTCAACTCCATAACCTTCATCAGCTTCACCCATTGTTCCTGTGTCACTTATCCGGCATCTTCCTGACGTTTCTTCCGATGAAAAAACCTCGATATGTAGGATCCCTCGGGCCATAACTCAGGGCTCATGGCACGGTCAAAGTTGTGCCTATTTACAGTGAGTTTGAACTGTATTGCTGGGGATATTAAGAGTAGAGCTTCTCTCACCCTACCTCGGGAATTTCTTCCTCCAAGAGATTTGCTCTGCTCTCCTCGATGGTATCTGGTGCGAATCTTGATGCCAAGACGAAAGCCTTCTTTGGTGCCACCTGGAGGGTCGACCTTGTTTCGCTTCTCCAACAATACCTACCATTAGGTCGTTTCTTGCTCTTCTTCCGCTTCTCAACTACTACCCAATCATCCCGCCTCTTCTCGAGTTCACCATTAGTTTCCGCGCTCTTGGGGTCGTCAAAGGTTTTTGGCGGCTTTGCATTATCAGTATTGTTTCGTCCATTCTCCTGGACCTTGTCTGGACGATTAGTTGTTGGTTTATTTGGCTTGTAAACAGACTCCTTCCTTGGCTCGGATTTGGTTTTTTTTCGGGAGCTCATCACCCACAGTGTTATCATACTTGGCATTTTTATTCGCGGGCAGTTTTTTTAGCAATGAGTTCTTTTCTTGTAATTCTTTCGATCTCAGGATAATTTTGGCAACAGGTATGCCAAATGACTCTGCTAGTTGTAAAAGTGAAGGGTATCATAGATCAACATTGAGAATTTCGGAGATTCAACCACGACGGCCCTCCTGAGGAAACCCACGGACGGATTTCTGGAGCATTTTCATGGTATGAGTTTAAAGAGCACTCGTCACCATGACCATATTATTAACCGCGCAAGGAGGGGCTACCACTAGGGAAGATTTTTCTATTCTGCCTTCGAAGGAGGCACGGCGATCCATCGGTGACAGCTGCGGCGCTCTTGAGGGAAGGGATCTCGTAGGTCTGATTGTTGATGATGCTGGGCGCTTTTACCATAGTTTCCAAGAAGCGGCTAAGCAGGAATTCAATTACCACTTTCTTGGTTCCTTTCCTGCTAGTTCTGAGGATGGTGTCGGTCTGACTGGCTTCTTCATTGCGTTTTGGCCGGACTCCAGCTCAATGTTCCTTTTTTCCCTGTGGCAAAGCTAGAGATTAAGAGAGCTGTCATCGAAGTTGCCAGGAGGGATGCTTGTGGGTCAGATGAAATTACGGGCTCGCTCCTGGCTGACGTGTTGCATCTTACATTGTCTCCGTTGGTCTCCATCCTGAATTCTTCTAGAATATGATTCCAACTACAGGCCGTTAACGTCACTGACGGCTTTTTCAAAGATCTTTGAGACGAATTTCTACTGGAAGTTTTCCGAGTTCCTCGTTGCTCAACATCTACTTTTTGCGAATCAGCTTGGACTCCGTCGAGGTTCTTTCATTACTGATGCAATCCTGCCTTTTCAAAACTTTATCCTGTCAAATCTTAATCAGGTTGAAGATGTGCTCACCGTCCTGTTTATTCTCTTCATTCAACACTGTCTACGATGGGCTCTAGGTAAGAGACACGATTTCACAGGTGATTTCTGTACTATTTCATTTTTAAATGGTTCTTTCCAACTCTTCTCTTGTAGGTAAGTGATAGTATCACCATGTAGGTACTTTGGGTCCAGAGAGGTAGAAGCCATTATAAAGGTAGGCTTTTGCGTCGGAATCTCGTTGGCCTTGGTTCATATCTTGACTGGTGCTACAGACTTATGAAGAACCGTACATTTGACTCTCCAAGACAACTAACTATCAAAAACACAACCGGCGTTTGAGCAAAAACTTTATTAGCAAGTATGTATGTATTATGTATAACAAATCAAATTTCAGTTAGGTACTGATATTTGCCAGTTACAAAAAACTCCATACAAAACGCAAGGGTTCCTAGCGCATATCCAAGCATCAAGAAATACAAGGCACCCTGCACTTTGCTCATATTGATGCTACGGCGGACTTCGTGGGTGTCGTCGTGGAAGAAGTTTTTCATAAAAGAATTCCCTGGTTTCGACAAGAACCTGTCGTACCAGTAGCTCACGAAGCCGTTTTCCACATACGTCGCCACTGCCCTATTGATAATTTCAAGATACGGCGAATTTATTTTCGTCAAATACACCGAATAGTAACACCCCAGCGGTTCACTGATCACTTTCAAACTGCGCTGGGCGTGCTTGTCGAAATCTTCCGAGTATCTGACGTAGTTGTGCCAGCTCTTCACCGGAATTTCGACTATGACACCGCAATCGTTCTTGCTCAACCTTTGGTTGATATCAACGGCTAGAATATGCAATTCGAATTGTCGAGCCAGCTGCTGCAATACGGAATTGGTGCCGTTGGCCATCTGCTTTTTGAAATACGTATCTTGAGACAGCCACTTGATGTTGTAGTCCAACATGTTCTGGAAAGTGTCAATTTGAGGAGAAAATCTTGGAAAACGCAGCGATATCGTCAGACCGGCTGAGTAGTATGTCGAAATCAGCATGCAAGTCATAGTCCAGCTTAGCACTAGAACGCGAAGCGTCAGCTGATTAGGCAAAGGGTTTTCGATGGGACCCTGCGCAAATATACGCAGAGCATAGACAAAAGACTGGGACAGGACCTTCTCTTTACGGAAACCATTCATGATCCTAGATGCTGCAGCCAGAACAAGCGTAAACAGTGCAACTATAGTCAAAATAACTAACCAAAGGCTCAACTCGAATGGTTGAAACACGAAAGTGATATTAGGCAAACGGACGGATTTCGGCACCAACATCTTGACGCAAGACAAAGTGTACTCGTGACTCATTTCGACGTTGCTTCCAAAATCGTGAATGTTCCATGGAGAGCACATCCCTATGTCACACTCGTTGGACATTACGTCTTCCCTTACTTTTTCGTACAAAAGCTCTCCGTTTTTGGGTTCGTGATATCGGAATTGCAACGGCCATTTCTCGGCGAAACCATATAGAAAACCGATGTCGGCTCCTTCGTACTGGTCAGCGTCACGGTTGTAGACAACAAAGGGAGGACACTTGAACAAAGATACGCACAGTTTACGCCTGAGCTTGTTCAAAACCACTTCCGGGGACCATTTCGTCTTCTTCTTGAATTTTAAATTGTATACAGTCTCGTTGTTGGTGACTGAAAAAACTTCCAAGCTGTTGACAATCAACAGGTCGATGTCGTGGAGAGCCGTGGAAGCTTGCGCTTCGATCTTCTGGTCGGTAAATAGAAGCACTCTTTGGTGTGGTTTGAAGTACAAATTGATCGATTCGATTGCGAACATGACGTTTAAAGCTGTGGCGTTGTTCGAGGATAAAACGTACCCGTTGCACTTGATCGGCAAGAGTCGCAAGCGATCGATTAGGCTCATGGTAGCAGTCAAGAGATGGAACCCCTCCATTCGCTGTACATGGTTAGAACTGTCGCTCAAGTAATACAAACAAGAGTCGCTACTACCAAAACTTGCATTGACTACGTTTCTGATGAAGGTCTCGTTCAACAAAATCGAAAAAGCTGGAAACAGTGCCGTGGTAACGTTTGAGCTGCTCTTGTTGGAAAATAAGTCATGTTCTCTCATATTGAAATTTTGTCCCGGCAGTTTTGATTTTTTATTCGTTTCTACCTACTTCCTATTAGAACGCAGAGATTAAGTTGAATTCTATCTTGCCAAGTAACATGCGATAATAATTGATATATGTTACACAGGCATAAATATTGAAACAGGCTTTAGAAATATTTGGACAATAATGGATTGGGGGTGATAGTGCGGACATAATGGTTTTTTGTTTGTCATCGGTGGTGCACTTAACGTAATCGTTTATACGCATACAGGAAGATCCGGAAGATGTAGTTCAAACATAACAATGTTACCAGGCATAAATAACATTCATTTTTGCATCTGAATGAATTTTGGAATCACTCGAGGAATTGCTTAAACTATGAAAAATCAAATAACACGAAAATTGCCACTAAATTCGCATTGGTAGAAATTCCAATTGACTTTTTTGAAAAATTCACATAATTTCCATTTTAACTTCCTCGAGCCCCCACTAATGAAAAGGAATTTATTGTGATCCTCCATTTTTTTTGTCAACGTTGCATATATCCATTTTTAGATTCTTCAAGACGATCGGCCATCGGGACCTTATCAGGGTGATGCCTGTTTGTGTGTATGTGTGGTATTGTTACGGGTTGCAAAGCTCTCGCGCGATTCACCTACATTCGACATCAAACGCGGTGGCTCTGGATTGTTGGAGCAAGCTGGAGACTTCGACGCGCAAGTAGAACACATCTGCACAAATGGCGGAGGTGCAAATCATCCAGAGCTTGCCGGAACCATTACGCAAATCTGATGAACGTTTCTGGAGCCGCTACGAATCTACTGGCGGTTAATTCAGCTGGAGTATGCAGAGAACGTGTGCAATGTTCTCGAAGGTAACACTCGAGTGTCTGAGCGCGCGGGGACCCGGACGCTAGGTCGGCGAAGTTGAGCAAAACGTTATCTAAGTGCGGCATTCAATCGAAGAGTACTACTATACTACTACTATCAGTTGACCGTGCCAGACCCAAGTCTCCAAAAAATTCCAGTCAACAAACTCACGAGGTACCAGCTAATTCAACAGTTGTGTCAGGGATTTTGGGGAAGATGGTGAAAAGAATACATGGGACATCTGCAACAGAGAACAAAATGGAAGCCCGCCAGTGCTAATGTCTTTTTGGGCAGTCTGGTTCTCTTGCGACATGACAATCCACCACCTTGTTCCTGGCCAATGGGATGAATCATCGCAGCTCACTCAGACATCAGTCATGCTGTGATTCGTGTTATGAGTGTTAAAACTGCAACGGGTTCATTCAAACGGGCGGTTACCAAGGTGTGTCATTCACCAGTTAGTGAAGAAGCCACTAAGAACTGAAAGAGTTGATGTTTTCCAATACCTAATTTTAATTTTGGCAATTTTTATTTCTGTTTTTTTTTTTCACTTTGATTGATTTCATCTTAAGAATGTAGAATGATTGTATGTAACTAATGCTAAGTTGATGCTCACTTACCTTTTAAACAAGTCCGATTAGAACAAAGTTTTCCGTTTGAGGGAAAAAACTGTTGGAGTTTTGGAAATTTGACAGTTATGTCCGGTAAGGCGTACTGTTGAACATACTAAAAGTCCCCAGCTCTACCTATTGGACTCGAGCCGCCATCTTGGAAAAATGGTCCTTTGATCCAGTTTTCTGCTTATATTCCGCTAATCATCAGAGATATTCAATCAAGTTTCATAAAAAATCAACGCTATAAAATTGTCTACAAAAATTGTTACATACCGATTTTTTTCTAGTATCTGTTGATATTAATAGAATTAACTTAACAAAAAAAAAACAAAACATGAGCGATTTTTGGCCTATGGCTAAAGATATTGTTTTCAGAATTTGCGAAGATGTTGGCAGTCTACATCAAAGCTAAGCGTGACAGTTGAGATAGAAAAAAAATTGCGAAAATATTATTTTTTTTACATTAAGCAAAAATTTGGTTTTTGAGTTTGACATTTTCAACGGGGCGGAGTAAAGGTTTCACTTGAACATCAATCAGTTTTGATATTTACATATTGTAAGACAAGATTTCATCAGTATTGTGCCTTCACGAACTTCTGGAATGCTCGATATGAATTAAACTGAAAGAATAATAGCTGAGTCCAAGAAGTGTTGTCGATTGGTCCTGAACTCGGTCCTGAAAGAAACATTTAGAAACAAAAGACATCAGCAAAGGATATACAGGAGGTCCAAAGGTTATTCAACTGTAGGTATATGAGCCCCATATTGATGTGCCTTATCCAAAATAGTACAAAAGAATCAATCAAAATGCTAAAATCCATCCTGTACAGGTGGATCCATCCTAGCGTAATTATCCCATAGCGGTATTTCCGTTCAAGATAGAGAAAAATATGTAAAAAAGAAGTTATGTGGTTTAATAAAACCTATAACCTCAAATTATTTTTAGCTATACAGAATGTCCCATTTTGACGGGATCAACAAAACGTCAATTTTTTTTATCGGAACACCCTATATTTTTTTGCATTTTCATGTTCAACTTTTTCAACTGTATCATGCCTGTATTTTTGTTTCCCAATTGTAAGGCAGTGCTACCAACTAAAGATTGAAAACTGAAAAAATAGCATTTTCACAGTTTCCTTGAAAAAATCGTAGCGGCCTTGTTTTTCCAAACCAAAGGATGAAACTTGACACGGTGATAGTTGAGTCAAAGACCAATATCTCAATGTCAGAAAATTGTGATTTCTTGATACAGGGCGTCCACAAAAAAACTTCAAACTTTATAATTTTCAAACTATCACAACTCATTTTTTTCAAATAGCATGCCCCTAATTTTATAACGTTATCTGATAGATTTTTTTTATCCTCTTTCATTTTTACTAAGGGTACCCTACCCTTAAACTTTATTTTTCTTGGGATAATCGGAAATTTTCACAAGATTTGCTGTTTTTTTTTCGTTTTTTCCAAAAATTGAGTTGGCCGTGATGAATGACAGACAAGCTAAATAGTACGCAACTCTCAGTTAGTCAGTCTGAATATTGCCGAACAAAGAAAAATGACTTGACGTGAGAGGAAATAATTGATATGATATTCTGGTAATAATCCAGATATCCAGGATCCCACTTTGTTTTCTTTTTGCGTTGAAGCCATTTTTTTTTTGTTCGACAGTATTCAGACTGACTAACTGACAGCTGCGTACTATTTGGCTGGCCTGTTATTCATCACAACCAACACAATTTTTGAAAAAACCAAAAAAAATTGCAAATTTTGTTGAAATTTCCGATTATATTGAAAAAAATAAGGTTCAAGGGTGGGGTACTCCTGGTAAAGATGAAAGAGGATAAAAAAAGCTATCAGATAGCGGTATAAAAATAGGGGCATGCCATTAAAAAAAAATGAGTTATGATACTTTGAAAATTATGAAGTTTGATGTTTTTTTGTGAACGCCCTGTATCAAGAAATCTCAATTTTTTGACATTGGGATATTGGTCTTTGACTTGACTATCACCATGTCAAGTTTCATCTCTTAGTTCTGAAAACAAGGCCACTACGATTTTTCTAAGAAAACTGTGAAAATGTGATTTTTTTTAGCTTTTAATTTTTAGTTGGTAGCACTGCCACACAATTGGAAAACAAAAATACAAGCATGAGACAATTAAAAAAGTTGAACATGAAAATGCAAAAAAATATAGAATGTTTCATTCAAAAAAATTGACGTTTTGTTAATCCCGCCAAAATGGGACAACCTGTATAGCTGAAAATGATTTTAGGTTATAGGTCTCATTAAACCAAATAACTTTTTTCCTACATCTTTTCCTCTATCTTGAACGGTAATACCGCTATGGGATAATTACGCTAGGATGGACTACCCTGTATAACAAAAAGTAACGATACAAAATAGAAGTAGTAAAACATACCTGGCGCCAAAAATACAGCCTTCGCATTGCTGGAAAAAAGAACAAAATAAGTTGATTCAATTGGAAGTTATTAGTCCTCAAACTTGACTTTACAAATTTCAGCCAGTCAAATAGGAAAAAGTAGAGAGAAGTAACTGTCGAAGTTTCTGAAATTTGACAGGGATGTTCGCTAAGGTATACTGATAAACATACTAAAAGTCCCTGCCTCTACCTGTTGTGCTCGAGCCGCCATCGTGGAAAAATGGTCCTTCGATCAAGTTTATTACCTCGATCAAGTTTATTACCATTTTTCCAAGATGGCAGCTCGAGCACAACAGGGAGAGGCAGGGACTTTCAGTATGTTTATTAGGATATCTTAGCGAACATCCCTGTCAAATTTCAGAAACTCCGACAGTTACTTCTCTCTACTTTTCCCTATTTCACTGGCTGAAATTTGTAAAGTCAAGTTTGAGGACTGATAACTTTCAAATCAATTAACAAATTTAGTTTTTTTCCCAGCAATGTGAAGGCTGTATTCTTGGCACCAGGTATGCTTTACTACTTCTATTTAGTATCGTTACTTTTTGTTATACATGGTGGATTTTAACATTTTGATTGATTCTTTTGTACAAATTTGGATAAGGCACATCAATATAGGGCTCATATACAGTTGAATAACCTTTGGATCTCATGTATATCCTTTGCTGATGTCTTTTGTTTCGAAATGTTTCCTTCAGAACCAATCGACAGCACTTTTTGGACTCAGCTATTATTCTTTTAGTTCAATTGATATCGAGCATTCCAGAAGCTCGTGAAGGCACAACACTGATGAAATCTTGTCTTACAATATGTGAATATCAAAACTGATTGATGTTCAAGTGAAACCTTCACTCCGCCCTGTTGGAAATATCAAACTCGAATAACAAATTTTTGCTCAATGTAAAAAAATATATTTTAGCATTTTTTTTTAATCTCAACTGTCACGTTTAGACTGTCAACATCTTTACAAATTTTGAAGGCAATATCTCTAGCCATAGGCAAAAAATCGCTTTTTTTTTGTTAAGTTGATCTTTTTATTATCAACAGATACGAGAAAAAAGTCGGTATGAAACAATTTTTGTGGAAAATTTTATAGCCTCGATTTTCAATGAAACTTAATTAAATATCTCTGATGATTAGCGGAATATAAGCAGAAAACTGGATCGAAAGACCATTTTTCCAAGATGGCGGCTTGAGCTTAATAGGTAGAGTTGAGGACTTTTAGTATGTTTATCAGTACACCTTACCGGACATTACTGTCGAATTTCCAAAACTTCAACAGTTTTTTCCCTCCAGCTTTCCTTATTTGACTGGCCTATCTATATTCCTTTATACCGTATGTCCATTAAAAACTTCAATAAAGGGAGGCTGTGACGCAGGCCATTCGATCCGAAAACGGCCAGGTTATCATCGGTCCACGGCCTCCCATTATTGAATTTTTTAATGAACATACTGTATTTGCACCATGTTAACTACCGTATGATCAAAAACTTTCCTTTTCTAGGCAGGCTGTGGCCTGGCCAAAATCAGCCTCGTTTGCCTGCCAATGACCAGACCACAGACTGCCTAGAAGAGGAAAGTTTTTGATCATACGGTAGGTACTATTTGGCGTAGTTGACGCCAGGAGTATGGATAGGAGATTAAGCTCAATTAAGCTCCAATCAGCTGGGGACTTGACACTTGACCACGTGATAGAACTGCGAGGAACTACATTGCCGACGCGACGTTCCGACATATCGTCGAAAATATGGCACCAGCAGCATCGGATTTTTAGTACTTTTAGTTTTTGATGTTTTTTTGCTGAAAATCGAGTGTATGCCCATGAATAATAGTATATTATTCAACAAGCGATTATTGATTGCGTCCTAGTCATGAGGATGCAGTTTGCCGACACGAGCCTTGGCGAGTGCCGTAAAGCATCCGAATGAGTAATAGCCATTACCCGCGAGTAGAATACTATGCTTTATCCAGTCTTATTGAAAAATGCAGACATGTATGCATGTGATAATGCGTGCATTATTCAATAGGATTGCGTAAACGGATTGAATCCATTATGTACAATCCAATAAGTTGAATATATCATTCTCCAACTGTATACAATTTGACTCCCTGAGACAACTATCAAAAACACAACCGGCGTTTGAGTAAGAACTTTATTATTGTGGGCATTTATAACCAATACAGCTTTACTTCTGGCACTTTCCAGTTACAAAAAACTCTATACAAAATGCAAGCGTTCCCATCGCATGTCCCAGCATCAAGAAATACAACGCACCCTGCATGTTGTTCATATTGATGCTATGACGGACTTCGTGGGTATCGTCGTGGAAAAAGTTTTTCATAAACGAATTCTCGGGCTTTGACACGAACCTGTCGTACCGGTAACTCACGAAGCCGTTTTCCACATAACTCGCCACCGCCCTATTGATGATTTCGAGATACGGTGAATTTATCTTCATCAAATACACCGAATAATAACACCCCAGCGGTTCACTGAGCACTTTCAGGTTCCGGTGGGCGTGCTCGTCCAAATCTTCCGAGTATGTGACGTAGTTGTGCCAGCTCTTCACCGGAATTTCGACTACGATACCGCAATCGTTCTTACGTAACCTTCGGTTGATATCAGCAGATAGATAATGCAATTCGAATTGTTGAGCCAGCTGTTGCAATACGGAATTGGTGCCGTTAGCCATCTGCTCCTGATGATACGTACCTCGATCCAGCCATTTGACGTTATGGTCTAACATGTTCTGGAAAGTGTCAATCTGCGGAGAGAATCTTGGAAAACGCAGCGATATCGTCAGACCGGCTGAGTAGTATGTCGAAATCAGCATGCAAGTCATGGTCCAGCTTAGCACTAAAACGCGAAGCGTCAGCTGATGAGGCAAAGGGTTTTCGATGGGACCCTGCGCAAATATACGCAGAACGTGAACAAAAGACTGGGACAAAACCATCTGATTACGGAAATCATCTATGATGCTAGATGTTGCAGCAAGAGCAAGCGTAAACAGTGCAATTATAGCCAGAATAACTAACCAAAGGCACAACTCGAATGGTTGAAACACGAAAGTGATATTTGGCAAACGGACGGACTTCGGCACCAACATCTTCACGCAGGTCAAAGTGTACTCGTGACTCATTTCGACATTGCTTTCAACAGCAAAGAAGTTCCATTGAGAGCACATCCCTATGTCGCACTTGTTGGACATCACGTCTTCCCTAACATTTTTGTACAAAAACTCTCCGTTTTTGGCTTCGTGATATCGAAATTGCAACGGCCATTTCTCGGCGAAACCAGATAAAAAACCGATGTCGACTCCTTCGTACTCGTCAGCGTCGCGGTTGTAAGCAACATAGGGTGGACACTCGAACAAGGCTACGCACAGTTTACGTTTGAACTTGTTCAGTACAACTTCCGGCGACCATTTTGTCTTTTTCTTGAGATGCAAATTGTACACAGTCTCGTTGTTAGTGACTGAAAAAACTTCCAAGCTGTTGACAATCAACAGGTCGATGTCGTGGAGAGCCGTGGAAGCTTGCGCTTTGATCTTCTGGTCGGTGAAGAGGAGCACTCTCTGGTGTGGTTTGAAGTACAAATTGATCGATTCGATTGTGAACATTGCGTTCAAAGCTGTGGCGTTGTTTGAGACTAAAACGTACCCGTTGCATTTGATTGGCAAGGGTCGCAAACTATTGATCAGGTCTATGGTAGCAGTTAAGAGATGAAACCCCTCGATTTGCGGTACACAATAAGAATTGTCGCTCAAGTAATACAAACAAGAGTCGGTACCTACGAAACTTGCATTGATTAGGCTCCCCATGAAGCTGTCGTTCATCAGAATCGAAAGAGCTGGAAACAGTGTCGTGGTAACGTTCAAGCTGCCCTTGTTGAAAAATGAGCTATATTCTTCCATAATAAAACTTTGCCCTAGCAGTTTAAAATTAATTTTTAATCCGTCTTCGCCTACCACCTGGTAGAATGCATAGATGAAATTGTTTTGTATCTTGCTCAGGTTATATGCGAGATGTAATAACTGAAAATCAGTTACACAGGCATAAATATTTTGAAAAAAACTTCAGAAATGAGGGAATAATGGATTTGGGGTAATAACGCGGGTGTAATGGTTTTTTGTTTGCCATTGGTGGTGCACTCAACGTACCTAATCGTTTCATATGAAACACTTGCCTGTCATCCAGGAAGTAACAAGAAGATCCAATCCAAAGCGAGGTTCAAATACATACAACAATATTTTCAGCATAACATTCATTTCTGCGTCCGCAGAAATTTTTAAAGGATTAAAATTATGGAAAATCGAATAACACCAAAATTGCCACTGAATTCGCATTGCTAGAATTTCCAATTGAGACTTGATAATAGATTGTTCAATAAATTTTCCTAGTTTCCATACATAGCTCACTTTTTACTTCCCTGATCCCCCGCCCCCACACTAATGGATAGGAGACTCATGTGCAAAATTTTATAGGTAACGACGGACATATCCGTTTTGAGGTTCCTCAAGACGATTAAGACCATATCCAGAATGTAGTCTGTGTATTTGTACAAAAATGTATTGTTACGAGATGCGAAGCTCTCGTGCAGTTTCACTACATTCGAGATCAAACGCGGTGGTTCTGGATTGTTGGAGCAAGCTGGAGATCCCGACGAGCAAGTGAGACACATCTGCAGAAATGGCGAAGATGAGACTTGCACATTCCGTGAGTTAAAAAATAGCAATGCAAACTTCAACCTGCGGTAAGTCCCACAAGAGATTCATTTAAGGTGCAGAATCCAACAGTTCAGACATTCTCCCCACAATTCACTTGCCAAAATTAAAGGGTAATTATGAAAATTGGCGAGAATTCCAGGACAACTTTGAATCGCTAATTCACTCCAACAACTTCATAACCCTCATTCAAAAATTCCATTATTGGACAGACTAGACCACGGCATCTTGCTCCGCAAATTGAGTTCTTATGGACTTTCTGACCCACTAATATCCTTGTTTCGCTCCTATCTTTGTAACAGGTACCAATACGTCTACCTTAAGGGCTTCAGATCCCGCAGGTTTTTACAGGCTTCCGGAGTTCCTCAGGGTTCTGTGCTAGGTCCCTTACTTTTTATCCTTTTTATAAACGATATAGTTATGAACATCAATGCGAGGTACTTGCTTTATGCAGACGACTTGAAGGTTTTTAGTGTGGTGTCTTCCCTCGCAGACTGCGGGCGCCTGCAGGCAGATCTCAATACAATTGTTGCTTGGTGCAGTGAGAATGGCTTGCCGATCAATGTGAGTAAGTGCAGCGTTATGTCCTACAGCAGAAAACATGCAAACGTCGTTTTCGACTACACTTTGGGGGGAGAAATATTGCAGAGACCTCGGACGGTGAAGGACCTTGGGGTAGTTTTTGACGGCGGTCTATCCTTCAAGGAGCACATCAGTTATGTCTCGAGCTCGGCATACAAAAGTCTTGGCTTTGTGCTGAGAAACTCAAAGGCATTTACCAACGTTGAAACACTGAAAGCCTTATATGTTTCTTTCGTCCGGTCCAAACTTGAATACGCCTCTCTTGTCTGGAGTCCGATTTATGACTCCTTCGTCAATGATTTGGAGAGAGTTCAGAGGAGGTTTTTGAAGGCGGCTTATTTTATACTGGACAACCAATACCCTCCACGTGGTTTTCCTCAGGAGATCATGTTGGAGCGGTTCAACCTGTCATCTTTGAAGTCTCGAAGAGTGTTCCAGTCAATCCATTTTCTTTTTGGTCTATTTAGCAACACGTTGGATTGCCCTGATTTTCTTGGTGCTGTGGGTCTCAGTGTTCCTCGGCTTTCCTCTAGATCACACAGTTTATTCCACCTTCCCACAGCTAGAACCAACATCCTAGTGGCATCTCCTCTCTATCAGATGATTGTCAATTACTCTGCTTATGAGAGCGAGGTTGATCTCTTCAACTGTTCTCTGTCCGACATAAGAGCGAAGGTTTTTTCCTAAGTATGTACCCCCTCTCGGTTTTGTCTCTGGTATCCCTCACCCTTTAACTGGGCTTTTTTGCCTGTTGGGTGCAGTACAATAATAATAATAATAATAATTATTTGAGAGCCTCTCTGCAGGCTGCAGGGCCCAACGCTGGAGGGTTGTGGGGAGTGTTACACCCTCCCATTTGAAACTTGTAAAGGTCGGCAAATCTCCACATTTCTAATTCATTTTCAAGTCATCAGTCGGCAAGTCTCGGCATTTTCTATTTCTCTATCATGAATCGGCAAATCTCATTCAGGCAGGAATGTATAGGTAACTCTAAGTCGTGCGATTATTAAGAGAACCGATGGAACCACCCTAAACTAACCCGTGAGAGAACTTAACGACGTCTGGCAGGAGTTTGTGAAAACCAGACGTCGGATTTTGACGGGGTATTTTTTAAAAAAAATTCGCAAACGAACCGCAATACAAGTTGACGATGGGAAATTTCCAAAATTTCTGCCAAATTTGAGGGAATTTTTCGAAAATTCATAATTCATTTCAATTTCTTACAGGGAACCGCCGCTTCGAATATTCCATTCCAAACATCTTGTTACGTTTTAGCGGCAAAAATTCGGCTTTTCGGGGAGAATTTCGAGAAATTTGGTGTGAAATGCCGACCGGGGGGTTTCCGGAGGCTCGGTTTCGTCCGTTGCGGGCCATTTGGCGGGGCTTTTCTTGAAATTTAGCCAAAAAATGTTGAAATTGGAACACGGCACGGCCAAAGTGACAAAAACGTCAAATTGACACTCTGGGTTTTGGGAAAACACAACACCTCGGGGCATTTCAACAGTGCTTTTGGAAAAAATGACCCTGTCAGGGTACGAAATGTTACCGTAGCGGCCCAGGAGACCCGTGGGCGTTTGCCAGGCACCAGAAACACAAGGTCTCCTTCAAATAATAAGGCATTTCGCTTAGATTTCGCGGGCCGTGTCTGACGTTGACGGAGTAATTTCACAAAAAAAAACAGATAAGTTGATGTTGATTTGGGGGCAGAACACATCTGGGGGGTACTCACAATCTATTTGCAATTTCCAGCGGCTTAACATTTCGATAAAGGGGCCTTTTCGGCCCACCAGAGCAAAGTTCATGTCGGTTACAGGGGTTCCTTGTCGCGACTTGTTTTCTACGGAATCCATGATAATTCCATCGGACCTTTTGGCTACACCTCAAGAAAGGGTTCGTGTTTAGATGTGCGTCCTTGTTTCGGAGTTTTTCTTGTCAAATTTTCCAAAATATCACTACAAACATTGGCAGCATTATTGAGCGTCGCAGTTGTGCTGTGCCATTTGCAAATGTCAATGTAATGTCACAGCAGTGACGACACACCTTCAAGGCGATTTGTCGCGAACCATTTGGGTCTATTTTTCGCGAGTGATTTTAAATACGTTGAAATGATGCTGACAGTTATGGACGTTTTCGCGAGTAAATGTAATGATGAAAGCGGAAATCGTTACATGACACTTTTCTATCATCATTACCACAACATCCGATTGGGATTTTGAACCTATGTCAACTTGAAGAAGATTGTCTGAATGCATCTGTCAAATTTCGATTTTTGACGTTTCGAAAAGCCGCCATATTGAACTCTTGCATTTTTCAACCGATCTGATTGGGATTTTGGACCCATAGCCACTTGAGATTGGCGAACAAAACGTATCTGTCAAATTTTGATTTTTGACGTTTTAAGAGGCCGCCATATTGAATTTTCACATTTCTCAACTGCGATCTGATTAAGAATTCGAACCCATAGCCATTTGAGATTGGCGATCAAAACGAATCTGTCATATTGTGATTTTTTGACGTTTCAAGAGGCCGCCATATTGAATTTTTGCATTGTTCAACCAATCTGATCGAGATTCTAAATAGATCTACACCCACTTGAGGTTGGCATTCAGAATCCATCTGTCAAATTTTGATTTTTGACGTTTCAACAGGCCGCCATATTGAACTTTTGCATTTTTCAACCGATCTGATTGGGATTTTGGACCCATAGCCACTTGAGATTGGCGATCAAAATGTATCTGTCAAATTTTGATTTTTGACGTTTCAAGAGGCCGCCATATTGAATTTTCACATTTCTCAACTGCGATCTGATAAGGAATTCGAACCCATAGCCATTTGAGATTGGCGATCAAAACGAATCTGTCAAATTTTGATTTTTTGACGTTTCAGAGACCGCCATATTGAACTTTTGCACTTTTCAACCGATCTGATTGAGATTCCAAACCTACACACACTTGAGGTTGGCGATCAAAATGCATTTGTCAAATTTTGATTTTTGACGTTTCAGAGGCCAACATATTGAACTTTTGCATTTTCTAACCGATCTGATTGGGATTTCAAACCTATACCCACTTGAGGTTGACAATGGAAACGCATCTGTCAAATTTTGATTCTTGACGAGGGCACCATATTGAACTTTTGTATTTTCCAACTTATCTGTATCCGATTGGTATTCCAAGCCTTTACCTACTTGAAGTAGACAATTGAGATGCATCTGTCAAATCTGCCATTGTGACATTTGCAAGGCTGCCATATTGACCTTTTGTATTTTTACAGATTATATTGAGATTTTGAGCGAATACTCAGTCAAGATGGATAATCGAAACGCATTTGTCAAATTCGACATTTTCGCAATTTGAAGCCGTCGTATTGAACTCTTGCTTTTTTTAACCGAATTCATTGAGTTTCCAAACCTAGACTTGGTTCAGATGAATAATTAGAACGTAACTGTCAAATTTGGAATTTTGCACATATTTTTATTTCATCTCAATTTCTCCTACAAATCATTAGAAAGGCTTCTGAATAATACAAATACACGGTTCTACTTTTCCTCCCACTACACGGTGTCTTCCACGATAGTATCTTCTTCACGGTGCAGGTTTCCATAACACATATCGTCGCTTTCATTTTCAAAGTTTCATCATGTTTCCAGTATTTTTAGTAGTTACCTTGAACAAAAGTAGAAATACATAATAATGAACAAAATAATGGTGTATCGATTTTTCCCGACAACTCTTCACTGACCAGACACTACCCACGGACATGCGTTCACAATAGAACTCTACAAGCAGTGATGTGAGTCGGGTATTTACCGGGTAGGTAGGTAAATATAAATCGGGTATTTACCCGGTATTTTCCCGAGCAATATTTACCTACCCTACCCAGTTTGACAGAAAAGTTGACACTGTTGACAGCTCGGTTGACAGTGTTGACGGTTGAAGGTAAAATGATTTTTTTTCCAAGTTCCAAGGCTTTATAAGCATGAACTCCAAAGCACTTATTATTATTTTGCCGCTGTGAGCAAAAAATCATAATTGTTTGTTGTTGTTTCTCCAATTGTTAATAACAATTGATGAAAATAGATACCCTATTAGAGACCCGATTTTGGGTAAATACCGGGTATTTACCCTGGGTATTTACCCTTGAATATATAAAAACCCGGGTATTTTACATCACTGTCTACAAGTCAAGGCGGAAATTTTAAAGCACGCGAAAAACAAGCATCTTCTCAAATTCCTTTTACTCGTACACAATCAATTGCTCACGCCTCTTGGAGAACTTCATCTGACCAAAACACTATCGACGGACTTGCATAAAATTACCAAACTCGCAAAGGGAAAACCTGACATCTGTCTAAAACAACCGAAAATCAACATCATGTATACAATTCCCTTTCCACTTGTCCGGTGTCAGTGGAACAAATTCCCTGGCTACTTTCCAACCATAGCTGCCACCCAGGCGACGGCTTGCCGGCGCCGGTGACAGCTAGTTCCAGAACAATTAAAGATTTGTAGATTAGAGGTGGACGTTTGGTCTCGGAGGATCCTTTCTGCACTGCGACCTATAAGATCTTTTGTGCGTGACTATTAGTCCAGAGCCTAGCTGTATTCCTGTCGGAAAAATGATGTACCCTAAGTTTCTCTTTTGGGATCGTAAAGGACCATCCCAGGACAAATAATCACTCGGGTGCTTTTGCTCGATCATGTCACTTTTTTAGTTGTGGGGCATCAAAGATGGCGCTGACCCAACTATAAATTCTCCTATCACTGGACGATTTCTGGTCGTTTTTCTCAATGAAAATGGCATACATCAAATAAAAAAAGAAATCTGGGTCGAATGGTGTCGCTAGATGTCAGATAAATCACCAAAAAGAGCATAAAATAATAAAATCGCGATTTTTTGCTCAAATTTTCAATGAGAAATGATGACGCTCAATTTCAACAGGTTACGCACAAATAATAGCAAGCATAGGCTTGGAGTTCCACATTTATGGAATTAAAACATTAAAAACAATAACCACAGTACTTATAAGTAATTACTAAACGTCATTCTTGCATACCTAGTCGAGATCATCCACACTATTGCATTTGCAGGAAGAACAACACGAAACTTTTTTTTTAGTTTTTTTTTCTAGAAATACATCTTTACTGTTGCACATTTGAGACAAGAGCAAATACCGACAAAGCTATTATTGTCAGAATATCATCATACAATATTCTAATGGGGAACTAAAATTTTGAATTTCAACGAATTTTCCAAGAAACAGACTCATTGTGAACAGATATTATGAACAGTATCGTCGTGTCGATGTTGAAATATATCTAGAATTCATCAAGGGAATCCATTTCAAATTTGTCATAACCCACTGCATAACTTGGTAGCGGAAGCTTTGGTAGCAGAAAGTGCGAAGAAGAAGCTGCTTATTGACATCTGAAGCATCGATGATATTCTGTATGAAACTTTTCGTAAAACATCTTACGTTGATAAAACTGTTCGCATATCTGCCCCCTCATCTGCACCCATACATGAGGTACCTAATGCTGCCGAGTCGCCGACGTTTGACAGCCGAAAGGATGAAACTAAGATGACGAGCAAAGGGAAGAGGGCAAAAAAGGCTAGCAGCGCAGTCGACCAAATATTTCACATTACCCAAATGCATGACTTAGACATGCAGGAATTATTCCGTTTTGAAATTTCTGGAAAGAGTGGGTGCTTTCCACCTAGACGGTACAAATACCACCAGACGGCACATGTTCCATAGTATGGCACACAATTTTAGGTGGTCCAATGAACGGCACAGACCACAGAACCGGGTAAGTACACGCAGATGAAAAGCACCGTTTGGCACCCGCACATGCGTAAATGGCAGGTGTACCAAACTTGGAGCTAGGTGGAAAGCACCCAGTATGATGCTATTTGATGAACATGGTCTTCTCGTAAAAGCTCAAAAAGCAGTATTTTGAAAGAATAGAGGATTATAGGTAATCTGAATACAATTGCTGGCAATGTCGCTTTTGAGTCAAACGACCGGACGTGCTTCGTCCTTGATGTAATGAATTGCTTGAGAAGAGTCATGAACAATAAGGACCAAAAACATTTTGAAGATGCATACTCAGCCTATTTGTGTTATATTTTGAGACTAACAAAAAATTCAGGAAGAATCGACCATGTCATTGATAGCTATCATTTAGATTAGATTAGATTAGATTAGAGGTTTATTTCCAACAGGTCTGGAGCCCAAATACAGGAAATGTGCGCTAAAAACCGAACAGTCATAGTATAGGTGAAAGTATACAACATAAAAAAAACTAAGATATAAATTTCAACAAAATGTGCTGACGAATATCACAAAAATTATCACAGAAAATATCACAGTCGGAGCAGAACAAATTTAGACCATTACACATGCTATAAATAGGGCTTCGGATAAGCGCACTGCTCTTGGGCGGATCACAATAAAACAACCTTGTTGATCTGGCGTTCAAACGTGGAACAAAAAAGTTGATCCGCCCAAGAAGCTCCGGACAGTCAATTACATTTTGAATTAAATTATAGCAAAATTTAGCATTAGAAATGGCATGTCTTGCCTCAAGAGAATAAAAATCATGTCTAGATAGCAGAGCGCTGTGATCAAATCCTTGAGGAGGATAGGTGCCATCTAGCATGAATGATAAAAACTTTAAAAATCTTCTTTGGACTGACTCAAGTCTGGCAATATGAGTGACGTAGATGGGGTATCAAATTAAAGAGGCGTACTCAAGCTTAGATCGTACAAAGCTGCAATACAAAGCCCTCAGACACGAAACACTTCCAAGCTCCCTGCAGTTGCGATACAAAAAGCCAAGTGTCCTCAGTGACGAGGACACAATGTCGTCAATGTGACTCGAGAAAGAAAAACTGCTGTCAAAAACGACACCCAAATCTCTTGTGACCCCGCTACGCCTAAGAAGCACCGGACCAACCGCATAATCGAAAGAAATCAGGTCAACTTTCCTGGTATAAGTTGCAATCATGCATTTGTCAACATTCAAAGACAAACCATTTCGGCGACACCACTCCGATACGGAATCAACGCATCGCTGAAGCCTGACACAATCAAGAACCGTATCGACTCTGGAATATATCTTTAGATCGTCAGCAAACAGTAACTTGTTACAGTCGATCGACATGTCTATATCGTTGATGTAAATTAAAAACAACAATGGACCCCACTTAGCCCCCTGAGCAACCCCAGAAGTTGATATACATATATGAACTGGAACTAGTAAAGTGACACGTGACACGCTGAACTCGGTCAAAGAGGTAAGAACGAAACAAGAGCAACAGAGATGGTGAAAACCCAAGTCTGTCCAGCTTGTGCATCAATAAGTTGAGATCTAATTGATCGAATGCTTTAGAAATGTCCGTATACACCACGTCAACCTGGCCCCGGGAGTCCAAAGTCTCGGATACGAACTGCGAGAAACACGCCAGATTTGTAATTGTGGATCTTCCCTCCATGAAACCGTGTTGGAAGGGAGAGATATGTTTTTTCACCTGTGGATAGATTTGATTGTAGAGGATAGTGTCAAAAATCTTGGCGAAGTTGGAAATCAGCGATATTGGACGGTAGTTGTTAAGGACTGAAGGATCGCCCTTCTTCAACACCGGACAGACCTTGGTCAGTTTCCAAGTCTTGGGGTACGGTACGGTTAATCCGGCTAAGGTAGTCCGGATTAGATTGAAGATGAATCTCAAAGGATCGGCAAGGACACAAGCACAGTCGCGGACCAGGAAACCGGGCACCATGTCCTCACCCGAAGTCATACTGTTCCCAATCCCTCCGGCAGCCGCCACAACGTCATCCCTAGACACCAGCCCAGCAGTGATACCATCCAGAGACGCACGCTCAGAAGTAGACAGCGGAACTTGACTGTTGAAGGTAGGTAAGGTGTAAACACTTTTGAATCATGAATTTTTTCCAAAGGATTCCCAAAGACAGCAAAGATACAGACAGAAAAAAGAATTTTCAGGCTCTCCAGGACAATGGTGTGTTATACGTCAATACTAAATTTATGCAAAACGGCGTAGTGAACTTGCATTTCGATCTTGACTGCTTCTCTGTGGAAGAAGCAAATTTCCGTATCATGCTGCGTGCAAAACATGCCATTAGGTCAGGGTTCAACGAACTCGTGATAGAACTGCCGAGACAGACATTGTAGTTTTGGCCCTGTATCATTAGAAAATCCTGCGGGAAATGGGTGCGAAGGAAATGTGTATCTGAACTAGGGTTGGTGACAGAACAAGATTCTTTCCCATTCATTACCTATTTGTCGAAAGATTTAGGATCGGAACTATGTGCGATATTGCCTGCCCTTCACGCCTTATCTGGACCTGATTATATGTACCAACAAGTTTGGCTAAAAGAAGCTGCCTTACGGCGTCGTCAACTCATCTATGCCAATTTGGGGTGTCGCTTGACTGGGAGAAAATTCAAAGCAGTCAAGACCAGGCGGAACAATACCTCGTACAGCTTTTACGAAAAGGCTCGCCCTGCAAAACTCTAGACGAATTAAGACTCTGGTTGTTTCGGCACAGGAAAAATACCGACATTGGCAGCTTACCGCCCATGAGTCAATGCATTGAAGGCCATATTTGCTAAGAGCATATTTTCACACATATACTTACAATGGCACTGCTTGGACGATGTACCGATAGCACTAGACCCACTTGAATTTGATTTTGAAAAAGTAGACAATGTTAGTTCCCAAGTTCCCCAAAAGAACATTGTACAATATCCTAACCTGACAACTTTGTTGGCGTATGTTCGTGTGTGTAATGTGCAGCAGCAAGATGTATTTGTAGAAAAAATCAAGTTTCCTGTTGTTCTTTCTGCAAATGCAGTAACTGTGTGGATAATCCAGACTGCAAGAATGACGTTCAGTAATTATTTATTAGTACTGTGGTCTGTGGTTATTGTTTTCTAATGTTTTTATTCCATAAATGTCGAGTTTCAAACCAATGCTTGCTATTATTTGTGCGTGACCTGTTAAAATTGTCAAAATTGGACATTTTTATTTTTCAGTAAAAATATGAGGAAGAATCGCAATTTTTTTTTTTTATGCTACTTTGGGTAATTTCTATAACATCTAGCGACATCATTCGATTCAGATTTTTTTTTATTCGATGTATGCCATTTCCATTAGGAAAAAACGACCAGAAACCATCCAATAATAAGAGAATTTGAAGTTGGGTCAGCGCCATCTTTGATGCCCCACAACTGAAAAAGTGACACGATTGAGCAAAAGCACCCGAGTGATTATTTGTCCTGGGATGATCCTTCAACAATCCCAAAAGAGAAACTTAGGGTACATCATTTTCCCGATAGGAATACAGCCAGGCTCTGGACTATATTGAGAACTTCTGAGTTCTGAACACAACTTGTTCAGCCAATCCAACCAATAGCAACCGAAAGATAGAAAAACACCCTTATCTCGGAAAGCTTAAGGGAATTTTGGTGGATTTTTGCGGTTCAGAGCTCTGTAGGGGATTCCCTAGGTGTATGCAAAATTCAGCCCGAGTATACGTTTTGCCATTTCAAATTCCCTATTGACTGGCCTATATTCATTGAACGGGAAGTACTGACGGTTATTTGTATTTATATTTTGGAAACATTGACTTACATTTTTTTGAATAAACATAAATTCAAGACCCCTGCAAGTTTCCACACGTACGATACACGGAGAAAGAAAAATCTTTGCAAGGATAAACCTCTGCATGAAGCTATTAAAAGGCCGCCGGCTTATGCTGGTGTGGCCTTGTTTAATGCGCTCCCACTGAATGTGAGACGGGCAGCCAACGTCGTCTTGTTCAAGAGGGAAGTCAAAAAAATATTATTAAAGGGTGGTTTTTACGACGTGCAAAAGTTTTCCAGCCGAGGCCCCATGGTTTAATTTGAAACTTTCATATTTTATGATCGATCTGTGATTGCGATATTTTTTTCTCCACTTATACCTTCATGTTTTTAGTCTGTTATTTTTCCTTGTTGTTTTTTTTTTTTTTTTTTTTTCTATTGCATCAACCGCTCAAGGTTATAAGCATTTAGTTGTGTTGAGCTGTTGGTTGCTGGGCTGGTGTGAAGGTTGCGGGGCGGCGGATTTGAAGCCGGATTTAGCGCTGATTGTTTACGCTTTGTCCCTGAACAGGGTTTTTCCGGCCTATCCGCCACGCCGATCCACAACACTGGGTTGGATGTTACAACGTTTGGTAGGTTTAGTAGTGTAACATGGTCTTCTCTCATTTCTACCCACAGTTGGTGATCTAAGGTTAAGTTTAAGAATTCGTGGGTGCGTCTGGTGTGGCCCGCTCTGGGTTATCAGCATTAAGTTGTGTAAAAACGTTTTGGGGTGGCGGATTTGAAACCGGATTTAGCGCTAATTGTTCACGCTTTGTCCCTGAACAGGATTTTTCCGGTTTATCCGCCACGCCGGGTATGAGATACCGTTCAGATGTCCTGATCGAGGTTTGCATTTGTGATGAAGTTCAATATCAAGTCATGGTCTTCTCTCATTTTTACCCATAGTTGGTGGTCTGAGGTCAGGTTTTCTCGTTCTTGCTGATATTTCCGGCAGTTGGTGAGAATATGGGCAACGGTAGTTTGTGAGTTGCATATTTCGCAGATAGGGGGGTTCTGTCTTGCCATCAAGAATCCGTGGGTGAGTCTGGTATGGCCCACTCTTAGCCTGCTCATCCTGACTTGGTCCCTTCTGTTCTTTGGGCCCAGGAGGCGGCCCTTCACTTGAGGTTTGGTGTTGTGAAGGAAAGACTGGCTCTGGTTCCATGGCTCTTGCCATACCGCGTTAAATTTATCTTTTATGTGCAACTTGATGTCGGTTGGGAGCTCCATTTTCGCTAATGGTATGTCTTCATTAGATGCAGCCTCTCTAGCGGCTTGGTCTGCTATTTCGTTGCCTTCAATGCCGATGTGGGAGGGGCAGTAGATGAATGCTGTAGGAGTTTTGATGTTATGTAGACTTTCTTTAATTTTTTGTACTAGAGGGTTGTTGGAATAGACATGTTTTATTGACTCCAACGAGCTGATTGAATCGGTGCATATTAGGGAGCTTTCTAGATTTGGGTGTTTTTGAACATAAATGAGTGCTTGCCATATGGCGTATAGTTCGGCTGTGAGAGTACTGCAGGTAGAGGGCAGTCTGAAGTCAAGTTTTAGGGTTGGGCTCACTACGGATGATCCTACTGCGTCGCCACTTTTTGAAGCATCAGTGTACATAATATTTTTGTAGGTACTGGAATGGAGAATTTCTTCAAATCTGTTTTTGATGATGGAGTGATGAATTTCAGATTTTTTGTAGTTGGCAAGAGTAGAGTCAATTAACGGGGTAGTTTGTGTCCTGTCCATGGGGGAAGAGCTGAGTTAATCCATGGTAGAGCTTTTGGGATGACAAAATTGATGTCATGCAGGAGTCGGGATACTCTTTCATATAGAGGCGGGCTGATGTTGGTGTTATTTTCATAAAGCGAGTGGAATCTTTTAGAGAACACATTTTGGTAGTTTGCGCTGTTGGGATTAGACGACATGTTTGTGGCATATGAGAGAGTCAAATAGTTTCTTCGAAGTGGTAGTGGCCTTTCGCCCACCAAGACTGTCATAGATGCAGCAGGACTAGTGCAGAAAGCTCCGAGGGCTATTCTTAGTGCACTAGTTTGTATGGAGTTGATTGGTTTGATGTACGACGTCTTGGCCGTAGAGTACGCAATCGCTCCATAGTCAAGTTTACATCTTATTAGGCTTTCGTATACTATCAGAAGTGTTTCAGTGTCGGCTCCCCATGCATATCTTGACAGGGATCTCATGAGATTAAGGCCCTGGTTACAGGAGCGCTTGAGGTGGTCCAGATGACTTTTCCAGTTGAGCTTTTGGTCGAATATCATGCCGAGGAACTTAGCACTCTCGTAAAATCTCAGGTTCTTACTGTACATTCTTAGAAGGGGGATTGATGTTGAAGAGTTTTTGGAGAACATGATGCACTTGGTCTTTTCAGCAGAAAATTTGAATCCCGAAGTGTTTCCCTAGGTCTCGAGGGAGTTGAGTGCCCTCTGCAAGAGTTTTTGTGTGGAGTCAACATTCTTTCCGTTGCAGTAAATAACCAAGTCGTCGGCGAATAAGCTACACTTCAGTGGGGTCACGATGTCTTTGACGCAATCATTAATAGCTATAAGAAAGAGGGTGACGCTTATAACAGATCCCTGAGGTATGCCGTTTTCGAGATTTCTAGGAAGTGACGTGAAACCATTTGACCTGACTCTGAATGATCGATTTTGTAGAAAGTTTCGTACGAATACAACAATGTTGCCATAAAACCCCCACTTTTCCAACTTTTTGATGATTCGGTGTGTCCAAGTCCTGTCATGCGCTTTTTCAAGATCAAAGAATACTGCTCCTACGTGTTGTTTGTTTGCGAACGCCTCGTGTGTGTGTGTTTCTAGTTGGGTTATATTATCTGCTGTTGATCTGTGTTTTCGGAAAGCGTTTTGGGCAGGATGTAGCAATTTGTTTTGTTCAAGGGTCCAACACAACCGGTTGTTGATAATCTTTACTAGCAGCTTACACATTGAACAAGTGAGTGAGATAGGACGGTATGACGATATTTCATTTTTCGGCTTATTTGGTTTTGGAACAGGTAAGATTATTGACTCTGACCATGGCGAGGGAAATTTGCCGCGGGTCCATATTATGTTGTAGATTTGCAGTAAGATCTTGAGCCCTTGTTTTGTAAGGTTTTTCAGAAATACGTAGGGAATGTCGTCTGGACCTGGGCTAGAGTTTTTGGCAGATCTTAGGGCATCGTTTAGTTCGTCTTCACTTATTGGTACGTTTATGGATGGATAATTGTTTATGCCAGGTGGAATAGTTCTAGTCGATTCTTGTTGTCTCTTATATGTTAGGAAGTCTGCGTGGAAGTTGGAGTCCCTCGAGTTTTTGTAGTAGAATTCTGAAAGGGACTCGCAAATTTCGGCAGGTGAGGTAGTAATTTGGTCGTTGTTTTTTATCATTTTAATGTTGTAGGATTTGTTAGAGCCTTGGACTTTCTTCACTTTATTCCACACTTCAGATATTTGTGTAGAGCTGTTGATTGACGAAGTGTAATTTATCCAGGATTCTTTTTTGCTGTTTTTGATGACGTAACGGGCTTTGGCTCTTAATCTTTTGAACTCTAGTTAGTGTTCCAAACTATTATGGCGCTTAAGGAGGTTAAAGGCTTGCTTGCTGGCTTTGATTGCTTCAGCGCAGTTGTCGTTCCACCATGGTACCGAGTTTCTTGTTCTCTTATTGGGTGATTCACCAATGGTTTCGTTAGCTGCGCTAACAATGATGCTGGAAAAGTTTTCAATTAGGTTATTGATATCGTCCGTTCCAGAGACATCGAAGTTTTCGAGCTTATCGGCCATTTTTGTAGAGAATGCAGGCCAATCTGCTTTTGTAAGTCTCCACCTGGATTGGAGATTTTGTTTCCTTCAGGAACAGCTAGGTCATTTTCGATCAAGATTGGATAATGGTCACTGCCATACAGATATGATTGAGGTTGCCAGGTCAAGTATGGTGTTAAGGAAGGGTCACAAAGTGAGAGGTCGATCGCGTTGAAAGACCCAGTGAATGCATTGAACCGTGTGCTCAGCCCTGAGTTGAGAATCGTTAAGTTCTGGGGGAGTATGGATTCCTCCAATTTTCGACCTCTTGTGTTGGTGTTTGATGATCCCCAGATAGTGTTGTTGCAAGTTGAAGTCGCCCAAAATGATGCGAGGGGCTGGAATTTGGTCAAAGAGTTTTTTGAATTCTTGATGGTTGATTTCTTTGTTAGGTGGAATGTAGATGTTACAGACGGAGATTTTCCTCTTGAGTTGGATAGTAAATGCGACTGCTTCCAGCTCAGTGTCCAGAGCTATTTCGCTTGACAGATAATCTTCATGAACAAATGACGCTACACCTCCGCTGGCCCTGCCCTCATTTGGACGATTTTTGAAGTAGGAATGGTATTTTCTAAGTTTTGCGACTTTCTGTCCTTTGAAGTGAGACTCTTGTAAACATAGTTATGATGTCTGGATTGTTTTCTTGGATAAGTATGTTTAGTTTTTCTAAGTGGCTACAGTAGCCATTAATATTCCACTGTAGAATGGACATTTAAAAAGATGATTTTTGGGAGGTGTCGGTATCAGAGGGTAGGCAGTCATCATCTGCATTATTTTCATCTGCTGTTTTTTCATTTTCGTAGTTCATTAGTTGCTTAAGCTTGTTTTGGATTTTTGTGGATTTCGTTTTTATGCTTTTATGGGTGAGATATGGGTAGGTATTTTTCAGCATATCGGTTAGCTTCTCAATATCCAGGGTGTAGGTTCTGGCAAGGCTGAGGAGATCCGGGCATCCTTTTGCATTTTCTATGAAGTGTCGAAGTTGATCGTACGTGATAACGTAAGGGGGGGGATGCTTCTTCTATCGACGCCTTTGCAGGTAGCAGAAGGTCGTCGAGTGGGGTGAGGCTTTCAAGTGATACACTTTTCTGGAGCTCGGTTTTTTCTACTTCTAGTGTTTTGGCTTTTTTGGCTTTATGGCCAGTTTTGTTCTGGTTCTTGGGTCTTCCTGGTGGGAAAGGTTTGGCAAATGTCGTGCCCGTTGAGGGTTCGGGTTGTTCATTTGCAATAGGGTCAGTTTCCACTGAATCAGTTGGCGTTGATGGTTCGACAGGGCGTTTTCTGGGGTTTTCTGGAAGAGGGGGGAAGTCGTCAACGAGATCATCATCCGAGCAGTCCCCAGAGCGATCATCCCCAGAGTGATCATCAGACCGATCGCCCGAGCGACCATCATCAGAGAGATCCCCGGGGCGATCTTCAGTACCATCGGAATCATCAGGGTGGTTTTCGGTTTCGGGTATATTCGGACATTGACCGGCCTTGTGCCCTTTTGCTTTGCATAGAAAGCATTCCATTTCTCCGGAGCTGATAAAAATTCTGTAGCTCGTGTCGTCGTGGTTAATTTCGATTGATGTTGGGAGTTCGGTGGAATCGTCTGGGTGGATGAATATTTGTCGTCTAAAGCTGAGGATATGTAAATATTCTGCCCCTTCGAGTCCTGCTTTTAGGATCGTCATGCGGGACACAGTTTTGCATCCAAGATCTTTCAGGGTATTTTCGAGTAATTCGTTGGGGATTGATGGGCAGACATTGGAAAGTATCACCCTTTTTGATGGAGTAATAAGTCGGCGGATGCCGAGGTTTTTACCATCCACGACAATCGTAGCATAGTTGGTGATTAATTCATCAACGAATTTCAATTCCGACAGATAAATGCATATGCGGTTTCTTGATATGCGAGAAGCAAATGTTATATTTTTGGGGCCCACTATTTTGCCTATAGGTTTTACATAATCGATCAGCTTGAGATTTTCAGTCACATCAAGAATGATTGCTAAATTTTTTTTCGGAAACATAGTGGAGGTCGCTACGCTAGAATACGACTTGGGTTTTGGTGTGTTTACATTTGATTTTAGGGTACTGTTTTGTAGTGTGTTCATTTTTGGATTTTAGAATTCTGCCCGTAATACAATTGAAAAATATCAATAATAAATTTCGCTGATAAAACTCCATGCCCCAGTGCACGAGGCACCTAGGGAAGAAGTTGTTGGTGTTTTTTGAGGGCCGCGATAAGGTGCTTTGCCGTGTACTATTTACAGACTGCTAGTTTGTTTATAATAATTTGCACTTATCTGGGCTTTGCTTGCTCCTTGAGGTCCGGGAAGGTGTCAATGAGCTCCTCCGGGTCTAACAGACGTCATCAGGTGGGATTTCAGCGGTATATGACTCGCGGTTTTGTGCATCTGGACACCAAAACACTAGGAGATTTGTAACACGCGTGCACTCCGTACGTGATAACAACGGTGAATCTTCCTTGTTTTTGTTCGTATTTTATGATTTCTTCACAAAATTATTGTACACGCCTTTAATGGAGGCTGAGGCATTGACGATCCAACTTCGTGTATTCATGATCGGAAATGAATGCTAAAAAAAACTATCAAAAACACAACCGGCGTTTGAGCAAGAACTTTATTATTGAGTGGGTATTTATAACCAATAAAATTTCACTTCTGACACTTGCCAGTTACAAAAAACTCCATACAAAATGCAAGCGCTCCCAGCCCATGTCCTAGCATCAAGAAATACAACGCACCCTGCATGTTGCTCATATTGATGCTATGACGGACTTCGTGAGTATCGTCGTGAAAAAAGTTTTTCATAAACGAATTCTCGGGCTTCGACACGAACCTGTCGTACCAGTAACTCACGAATCCGTTTTCCACGTAGCTCGCCACCGCCCTATTGACGATTTCAAGATACGGCGAATTTATCTTCATCAAATACACTGAATAGTAACACCCTAGCGGTTCACTGATCACTTTGAGGCTGCGCTGGGCGTGCTCGTCGAAATCTTCCGAGAAACTGACGTAGTTGTGCCAGCTCTTCACCGGGATTTCGACTACGACACCACAGTCGTTTTTGCTCAACCTCTGATTAGTATCAGCAGCTGAAGAATGCAATTCAAATTGCTGAGCCAGTTGTTGCAATACGGAATTGTTGCCATTAGCCATCAGCTTCTGGTAATACGTATCTTGAGCCAGCCATTTGATGTTGTAGTCTAACATGCTCTGGAAAGTGTCAATCTGAGGAGAAAATCGTGGAAAACGCAACGATATCGTCAGACCGGCTGAGTAGTATGTCGAAATTAGCATGCAGGTCACGGTCCAACTCAGCACTAAAATGCGAAGCGTCAGTTGGTGAGGCAGAGGATTCACGGTGGGACCTTGCGCAAATATACGGAGAACATAGACGAAAGATTGTAGCAAAATCACTTCTTTAAGTGAATCATCCATGATAATCGATGGTGCAGCAAGAGCAGGCGTAAACAGTGCAATTATAGCCAAAATAGCTAGCCAAAGGCTCAGCTTGAATGGTTGAAATACGAAAGTTATATTAGGCAAAGGAACGGATTTCGGCACCAACATCTTGACGCAAGTCAAAGTGTACTCGTGACTCATTTCGACTTTGCTTCTCATATTGTTGATATTCCATTGAGGGCACATCGTTATGTCGCACTTGTTGGACACTACGTCTTCCCTCACTTTTTCGTATAAAATCTCTCCTTTTCTGGATTCGTGATATCGAAATTGCAACGGCCATTTTTTTGCAAAACCAAATAGAAAACCGACGTCGACTCCTTCGTACTCGTCAGTGTCGCGGTTGTAGACAGCAAAGGGAGGGCACCTGAACACGGCTACGCACAGTTTACGTTTGAACTTGTCCAGAACAACTTCCGGTGACCATTTTGTCTTTTTCTTGAAGTTCAAATTGTATACAGTATCGTTGTTGGTGACTGAAAAAACTTCCGAGTTGTTATTGACAATCAGCAGGTCGATGTCGTGCAGGGCCGTGGAAGCGTGCGCTTCGATCTTCTGGTCGGTAAAGAGGAGCACTCTCTGGTGTGGTTTGAAGTACAAATTGATCGATTCGATTGTGAACATGGCGTTTAAAGCTGTGGCGTCGTTTGAGGCTAAAACGTACCCGTTGCAGTTGATCGGCAAGAGTCGCAAGCGATTGATTAGGTCCATGGTAGCGGTTAACAGATGGACCCCCTCGAGTTGCGGTACACGATAAGAATTGTCGCTCAAGTAATACAAACAAGAGTCGGTACCACCAAAACTTGCATTGATCATGTTCCTTATGAAGCTTTCGTTCATCAAAATCAAAAGTGCTGGAAACAGGGTAGTGGTAACGTTCAGGCTGCTCTTGTCAGAAAATGAGCCATATTCTTCCATCTTGAAATTTTATAACAGCAGTTTTGATTTTTTTTTCATTCGCTTCAAATGCGTGGGTGAGTACCTACTATAACGCATAGATGAAGTTGTATCTTGCCCAGGTTATACGCGATAATAATAATTGATGATAAGTAAACAAGCATGAATATTGAAGAGGCTTTCGAATTATTTGGAGAAAAATGGATTTGGGGTAATAAGCCGGATATAATGGTTTCCATGTTTGCAATCGTTGGTTCACTTAACATAATCGTTTTCATATGTAGCACATACAGGAAGTAGCCGACAGGTCAAGTTTAAATACAACAACATTACCAAACATAAACAATAATTTTTGGATTTCGAAAATGAATCTGTCAAAAAATAAGGGGCGGTTCAGAAGTATCACTCAATATTGATTTCGTAAATTTTGTTGTCAACTGTCCCCTTCTCCTTGCTTGCTTGCTATTATAACGTCACTGGATACTCCAAGGATTTGACATTTCCAAGACTCTAATATACTGTTACGAGTGGCGATTCTGGATAACACGCGATCTTTCTAGACTCTTCCTGTTAGATCGCAGTGTACAAGTGCGGAGCGTTCTGGTGTGTTCCAGAGGGCGCATGTAGGGTTTTTTTTCCGTACAACTGTATGGAGACTTCAGCAGTAGGTGAAGCTACAATGCTACATCTGTCCACTTTGTGCCCCATACCAAATGAACACACGGGAAGCACGCGGAAGGTATGTGATTATTCGGAAGTCGTCTAGAAACAATATGCCATGTCACTATGGAAATTGCTGGACGATGATAGAGAGTTCTGGAACACTAATCGGAGGCATATATTGTCATGAACATGACAGAAGTGCCATAGGGGAAAGGCTCATCCCTTAAGTACGAATTATTTTATTAGGTATAAATTATAATAAATCATTAATCGTCTTCAGCAAAAAGAACAAGGTGCCACAGGAATGCTGATACTGCAAACGATGCGCTTTGCAGTTTATGTCTCGTGTGGTACTAAGTTCACCTGCACCAGGAAACGGGCATCAATCTGATTGGTCTACGATGTTTTCTGTTGCCTATAAATCTACAAGTATCCATAGCTCTTGGAATCGAATTCATTTTTGTAATTGCGGCGGGCCGCTATGCCCGTCTGCGTCTAAATTAATAATTAATTGTTCATTTCATTATCATTTTGTTGTTATACGGATTGTGTTCGCGGGCTTATCTCATGTCGTCTCGAGTGTCGTTGTGAAGTTAAAATGTGTGTCAATAAAATTATATAAAACTTTACCGTGTGCTCTTCCAAGCCTTCCAGCCTGCTTGCAAACACCAGCCCCAAGAAAGTCAGGAAGGGTCAACTTAAACCCTTCCTGACAATATGAGCACCTTCCTCAGCGCGACAGTCAGTTATGAATTGGAAGCGAGCGTATGCGATATGAGCAAGGTAGTGACCTGTGAAATTTCAAGTAGATAATTGTTGACGTGTATTTATTGTGGTACGCAGTAATATACAGCGTAAGTTACAGCTGCAAGTTTTACGTGGATACGTCTATGTGTGAGAGGGTATTAGGGCAATCGGAAGAACAATACGAATTATTGTTTCAAAGTGAGTTTATTGAGCACCGGTCGATGATAAGAAAAGTATGAAATGTAACGAAATAGGTTAACATTCAGATTACCAACATGTGAAGGTTAAATCAAGGTATGTATTGCCTAGAGTTGTGGGGTGAGTCTGGCGACATTCTAGATTGGAAGAATGATCTGCAATGTTTCGAGATCATCCCGAACGTTTCAGAACATTCCAAAACATACCGGATCATTCTGGAATGTTGTGGAATGATCTCGAGTGTTACACAAAGATTTGGATCATTCCGCAATGTTTCTAAACATTCCAGACTATTCCGGAACATTCTAGAACATATCATAACCTTTTGGAATGTTGTAGATTGATCTCAAATGTTCCACAATCATCTGGAATGTCTCGGGATGTTTCCGAACGTTTCAGACTATTCTCGAACATTCCAGAATCTCCTGTAACATTCTAGAATGTTGTGGAATTATCTCTAATACTCTCGAATGTTCTGGACAAATGTTCTGGACGGTTCTAGAAATTTTTAGGGGTGAATCTGAAACGTTTCCCAGTCTTACCGATCCCTGATTAGACCAAAAGTCCCCACGTCAGCGAAGCGGAAACCAGCACCTGTCAATGTCACCTGTCATCGATGTGAAGTTAGAAAAAAGAAATGGAAAAAAAAAGGGAATGAAACTCAATGAAATTGCTCCTGGTGTAATTTGCTTGAAGGCGTTGAGATTGATACAATATTAATTGCGAAAAGAGTGGCTCTTAAGTGGGGTGAGTAGCGCCGGATGGAATTGCGTCACCTGAAAGAGGCTTGTTCCGTTCTCTTTCAAGACCCACTTCGACACCGTCCACGCCTCCGGAGCAAGTCGAGATCGGGCGTAGTGCTGAAAGAAACACCGAATGGTCCTCAGACCCTCCTGCCGGCGTACCGCAATGCTGCAGGGTACCAAAGTCTCCGAGACTTGCACCTGAACTGAGCGCGTATCGAACCTAACCTACTGTGAGCTCACTTTAAGTTTCGGGAACGACTTACCTCAGTTGTGTGCCGCGTATTGCCGCTGGATGTACCACTGCAACCTACCGTACGAATACAAGAAGAGCCCTCGGCCTCCAGTGGCAAATGACAGAAGAGCCGGCCTCGACCTTTGCTGGAGAAGCGAAGCCGATGTCGAGTTGTCAGAGTTCTCGGTGCTGTTGTCCGTGCTGTCGCTGTACGGTGGGACCAGAGCGGCCAAGGGGGGTGGGTCCGGGCTGGTGTCACACTGCAATAGCCGGTGTGTCCAATTGTGTTGGCCGTTGCCTCAAACTTTCTTGGCCGATCGCGAAGATGTGATATCGATATCCGTGATGCGTGGGATGCTCCTCGACAGATGCCTTGCTGTGCCAGGAATAGAGAGGGGCTGGACTTGAGTCCAACAAGGTGGTGTGCGGAAAAAGCCTAGTTGATAGTTACCCAATAAGATGAAGAATTAAAAGAAAAGAAACCTCGACATACCCAGATGTTGGCGGGCTTTCCGAGTGGGGCTATTTTTAGACGGCGGCGACTGTCGGACGTGGGGGTTCTCGAGGAACAAATCTAAAACCTGGAAACTCCTCGTTTCCTCCTCTAAGCCCCCAGCGAAAGGTCCGTTAGAAATGGATGCTGTCAGTCAAGCCAGGTAAAATGCCAAAGAATGGACTTTTCCATAAATTGTTCCTTATCACCTTTGATAAAAACGTTCCTCTCAGGGTAAAGCAAATTAATGGCCTGGTCCATTGACATACCTGTCAATGTTTGTTTACCTTCTGGAAGTATACGAGGGGGTATCGAAAGAGGCGAGTTGACCGATTTTGGGATCACTCTTTTGATTTGTGGGGCAAGTTGAGCTACCCCCAAAAGTGTAACGTAACAAATCTTCCAGCCCTTAAATTTTCAATGGCACGCTTCTCAAGTAAAACCGGGAACCTTCTTCATGGATGAGCGAAAACTTTATAATGCAATCTGGAATGTATTTTCATAATGATCTGGAATCCTCCGGAATATTTCCGATCGTTTCAAACTATTCCCGAACATTCCAGAACATATCGGAGTATTCTTGAGTGTTTTGGAATGATCTCGAATGTTCTACAATGATCTGGAATGTTCCGAACGTTGTAGATTATTCCTGAACATTCCAGAACATACCGGAATATTCTGGAATGTTGTGGAATAATTTCGAATACTCTAGAATATTTTGAACGGATGTTCAGACTGTTTCCGAATATTCCAGACATATCGGAACATTCTGAAATGTTGTGGAATTATCTCGAATGCTCTCGGATGTTCTAGACTGTCTTAAAAATTCCTAGGACTTTTCGAACATTCCAGAACATATCCGAACATTCCGAAATGCTGTGGAATGATCTCGAATGTTCTGGGATGTTTTTGAATGTTAAAGACTATTCATGAACATTCCGGAACACACCAGAGCATTCTGGGATACTGTGGAATGATATCGTATGTTACACAATGATCTGGAACGTTTCAGGATTTTTCCGAACGTTCAAGACTATTTCTGTATATTCCAGAGCCTACCGGAACATTCTGGGATGTTGTGGAATAATCTCGAATACTCTCGAATGGTCTGGACAAATGTTGACTGTTCCCAGCTTTCAGAGCATGTTGGAACATTCTGAGATGTTGTGGAATGCTCTAGAGTGTTCCACAATAATCTGGAATGTTCCGGGATGTCTCCGAACGTTCCAGACTGTTCCCGAACATCCCAGAGCATACCGGAGCATTCTGGAGTGCCGTGGAATGATCTTGAATGTTACACAATAACCCTGAACGTTCCGGTATGTTTCCGAACGTTCCAGATTATTCTCGAACATTCCAGAACATACCGGAACATTCTGAAATGCTGTGGGATGATCTTGAATGTCTGGGACGTTTCTGAATGTTCCAGACTATTCCCAAACATTCCAGAACACACCAGAGCATTCTGGAATGCTGTGGAATGATCTCGTATGTTACACAATGAACTGGAACGTTTCGGGATCTTTCCCAACGTTCCAGACTATTCCTGAACATTACAAAACATACCGGAACATTCTGAAATGTTGTGGAATTATCTTGAATGCTCTCGGATGTTCTAGACTGTCTTAAAAATTCCTAGGACTTTTAGAACATTCCAGAACATATCCGAACATTCCGAAATGCTGTGGAATGATCTCGAATGTTCTGGGATGTTTTTGAATGTTAAAGACTATTCATGAACATTCCGGAACACACCAGAGCATTCTGGGATACTGTGGAATGATATCGTATGTTACACAATGATCTGGAACGTTTCAGGATTTTTCCGAACGTTCAAGACTATTTCTGTATATTCCAGAGCCTACCGGAACATTCTGAGATGTTGTGAAATAACCTCGAATACTCCCGAATGTTCTGGACAAATGTTGACTGTTCCCATGTATTTCAGAACATGTTGAAACATTCTGAGATGTTGTGGAATGCTCTAGAATGTTCCACAATAATTTGGAATGTTCCGGGATGTTTCCAAACGTTCCAGACGGTTCCCGAACATTCCAGTGCATACCGGAGCATTCTGGAGTGCTGTGGAGATGCTGTGCATCTCGAATGTTACACAATAACCCTGAACGTTCCGGGATGTTTCCGAACGTTCCAGATTATTCCCGAACATTCCAGAACATACCGGAACATTCTGACATGCTGTGGGATGATCTTGAATGTCTGGGACGTTTCTGAATGTTCCAGACTATTCCCAAACAATCCAGAACACACCAGAGCATTCTGGAATGCTGTGGAATGATCTCGTATGTTACACAATGATCTGGAACGTTTCGGGATCTTTCCCAACGTTTCAGACTATTCCTGAACATGACAGAATATACCGGAACATTCTGGAATGTTGTGGGATTATCTCGAATGCTCTCGGATGTTCTAAACTATCTGAAAAATTCCCAGGACTTTTCGAACATTCCAGAACATATCCGAACATCCCGAAATGCTGTGGAATGATCTCGAATGTTCTGGGATGTCTTTGAATGTTCAAGACTATTCCCGAACATTCCGGAACATACCAGAGCATTCTGGGATGCTGTGAAATGATATCGTATGTTACACAATGATCTTGAACGTTTCAGGATATTTTTCGAACGTTCAAGACTATTTCTGAATATTCCGAGTCTACTGGAACATTCTGGGATGTTGTGAAATAATCTCGAATACTCTCGAAATTTCTGGACAAATGTTGACTGTTCCCTTGTATTTTAGAACATGTTGGAACATTCTGAGATGTTTTGGAATGCTCTAGAATGTTCCACAATAATCTGGAATGTTCCGGGATGTTTCCGAACGTTCCAGACTGTTCCCGAGCATTCCAGAGCATGCCGGAGCATTCTGGAGTGCTGTGGAATGATCTCGAATGTTGCACAATAACCCTGAACGTTCCGGGATGTTTCCGAACGTTCCAGATTATTCCCGAACATTCCAGAACATACCGGAACATTCTGAAATGCTGTGGGATGATCTTGAATGTCTGGGACGTTTCTGAATGTTTCAGACTATTCCCGAACAATCCAGAACACACCAAAGCATTCTGGAATGCTGTGGAATGATCTCGTATGTTACATAATGATCTGGAACGTTTCGGGATTTTTCCCAACGTTCCAGACTATTCCTGAACATTACAGAACATACCGGAACATTCTGGAATGTTGTGGAATACTCTCGAATACTCTTGGATGTTCTGGACGAATGTTCGAACTGTTCTCAAATATGTTCCGGGATGTTTTCGAACGTTCCAGACTATTCTCGAACATTCCAGAGCATACCGGGGCATTCTGGAGTGATCTCATGTTACACAATAATCAAGAACGATCCAGGATGTTTCTGAACGTTCTAGACCATTCCCGAACATTACAAAACATACTGAAATGAAATGTTCTGAAATAATCTCGAATACTCTCGAACGTGCTAGACTAATAAATGTTCAGACTATTCCCGAATATTCCAGAACATATCGGAACATCCAGAAATGTTGCGGAATGGTCTCGAATACGCTCGAATGTTCTGGGCTCAGTGAAACACCCCTAACTTTTTAGCTTCTGCGCCTGTATGGAAAGGCAACCCACTGCATACTTCAATTTAATTCAACTCATTTGAATTGGATCACTTTTTCCGCTTTTGGGACTGCTTTGGCCGGTGATCGTCTAGTATCAGGACACCATCCTGTTGTGCATCCTTCTTGTGGTTCGAGTATAGAGCTCCTGGGCGTGTTGAGATCGAATTAACCTCTAGTTTGATTGCAATAAGACACAGAAATCAGTTGTAACATAAAATCATCATATTGTCTTCTATTTACATGTCAAAGTGTTTGAATAAAGGTTCGTTCCTATACCTGACCCTACCTCAACGCTGGTAACTAAGATAGCTGAGCTTTCCAAGTGTTCCCTAAAAGATGAGTTTCCCCTAATAATTATTTCAAAGCCGTCACACATCAATACTCCGATGAACACCTGATTCTTCACCTTGACCAACATTTAAACTTTGTTTGGAGGCGTGGTTCGAAATTCTTATCGTGGCTTTATCAGATTCAACATTTAAGTTAGTGTTATAGGTTATGTTAGGGTTAGGCTCAGCGTCTAGACACCGAAAAAAGAAGTGTGTGACTTTTGCGAGCGATGGGAACTCCTCCCTCTGTTTTCTGTTGCTTCCCCTGTTCCCTACAATCTGAGTTCGTGGGCCAGTGTGTGCGGGGCTCCTTCTATTATGAATCTCTTTTCAAAGGCTGCGTCTCTTATTTTCTGGACTATTCTCTTTGCATGACTCTTTTTAGGCTATGGTAATCTTTTGCCCGTTTTGGAAGGGATTGGATATGGCCGGTGCCTTTGTGGAGAACTGGACCTATTTTCACCTTGAATTGCCCTTGAAGCTTAGAAGGATATCGCGACCGCGAGTGTCCATAGCCGGAAATGTAAAATCTAATTTCACCCTTCCAAAAACTTCGGAACCAATGGTGTACGCGGACAATTACTCAAGTCAAGGTACAAACTCTCCCATGTGAAGACCCTTTGATTGAACTCCGTTCTGTTTTGTGTGGAGTGAACCCCATTGTTGCTAAAAACCTACAAGGTACTCGCCGACGAACTACAGCGAGAAAGCTTCGAAACAACTATTTTTCCCTATAAATAAATATCAGATCGCTCACCAACTATAGAGCCGTAACAATTCATCTTAAGTACAAATTTATCGAATCGTCGCGTCGTCGAATATCCAGGTAATTATACGAACAGCTTCTTATAGATTTTCCATCTCACGATTAAACAATCTCCATTAACTCCAAGTGAATTCTGCAACAAATTCATTGATTACGCGATACCAAACTGGACGTCCCTCTAGGTGAAACTCCTCTCCATAACATTCGTCATTTATAATAATTCTCTTGTACTTAATAATCCAACCAACCTGGAAATCTGAATAACTGCAGTTGCATGCTAAAACAAAGTCATTAGTTTCAAGGAGAGGGAGGGGGTCGTTGTCCTGAACCGATTATTATCAACAATTGAGACTCGACGGAAGGGTCCGAACCCTGGTTTTAACAAACGCGATTTTAGTTTTTTCCAGTTCCTATTCGTTTCGCGACTCTCCAAACTCAGCAGCGCGTAGAATGGCCCAAAAGCTCCGTCCAAGTTCCAACTTCAACCCCTGAACTGCGAGTACCACCCCACTGAGAAGTTGAAGTCTACCCCGTGTCGATCGTGGCTTTCTAGGACATTGCAAATCTCAATCGTAGGTCGTCTACCCCACCCCACAAGATCGCTCCTTTTCCACCGCGAGGTACCGTATGTCAATCACCAGCATCCACACTTGAAGCCTAGCTGAACCGAAGCAGGACAAGACGCACCCCGCGAGGAGGCCCAGACGCAGCCAGTGAACTGTCAGGAACCACCCTCGATAAAGGCCATGACGCATTGCCTGTGAAGGCCAGGACACAACGCTAAAGGAGGCCCCGACGCGTCCAGTAGAAGACCTGGACACAACCCCGAAAGGAGGCTCAGACGCAGCCAGTGAACTGTCAGGACCTAACTCCAACGAGGCCATGACGCATCGCCAGTGAAGGCCAGGACACAGTACTAAAGGAAGCCCCGAACCGTCCAGTAGAAGACCTGGACAAAACCCCGAAAGGAGGCCCTGGCGCGCCGCGGAGGAGCTTTTTGTCAAGGACAGATTGCAAGTTCTCGATGCAGGTTCCTCTTCCAACAGGCAGCGTTCTGTGTGAAGGGTTCCAACCCCATGGGTATAAAATTACACAATCTCGTCGAAGGCAAATGACGCACTCAGGTTTACCTCGGTTACTCGGCGATACCCACACGGTCCAAAGGCTCTTGCTTCAGCTTAAAAACTCCCTGTTAGAAGCCGTCTCCCAACGTACAACGCAATTGATCCCGACGCAAAATTTAACTGTTGCGAGCGCGCGGCTCCCTGATGATGAAAAGCTTGAGGTAGTCCGGGCAAATCGTGTACTCATTTACCGCGACGCGGATGAGGGCCCTTGATGGCGGGCTTGGCTGTGCCACGGTGGCGATGAGCTTCTTGGTACACAGACGTCGGAGGGATTGGCGAGCGCATTTAAATTCGAACGCAGACTATGCAAAATTCCCATTTCGTTAGCACGGGCATGGACGCTTAAAACATTGAATTTCGACCATATGCGGGGCGTAGCATCTCGAGGTGCGAATCGCAACGAGCGGCGATTCTTGATAACACGTGATCCTTCCAGACTCTTTCCGTCTAGAAAAGGTGTGTGATTATTCGGGAGTCCAGAAACAATATGCCGGGTCACTATGGAAATTGCTGGAGTATGATGAAAAGTTCGGGAACACTAATCGGAGGCATATATAAGCACCGTCCTCAGCGCGACAGTCAGTTATGTTGGAAGCGAGCGTATGCGATATAAGCGAGGTAGTGAACTGCGAAATTCCGAGTAGATAATTGTCGGCGTGTATTCATTGTAGTACGCAGTAATAAACAGTGTGTGCTTTAAAACGATCGTCTCAATTATAATCGAGTCCGTACGCGAAATACGTAACAATACTATAATTAGTACAAGAAAGATAGATTTCAACCCCGGAAAAAATATGGACGTCCTGAAAATTTGATATTTTGTTCAGAAATGAGTGCTCTACAACATATCCAAAATCGCCAAAAATCGCACTCGGGGGTTTTGAGTTATTGGAGGGGGAGTAAAAAATTGCTGGTAAAAATGGAGGGGATGGAACCCGTCAACCCATTGGATGCGAATATATTATAGTTCGACGTATCATATCCCATTGATACCATTTTAGCACAAAAAGTGTCCATCATTGTTGAAGGGGAGTAGTGGGGTGGCGAAGCTTTGCTAAGTGGTCCATTTTGTTTTTATGGCCATGTAGAACCGATCACGACAAGTTTGGTATCTTTTTCGACTAAATTCAATCACCTGAACTTGTATCCGATGTGCAAATTCGGATGAAAACAAGTTTGAACAAGTTAACTTGAGAAAACTTGTTTTTTCTTTGACAATTTTGACGAATTTTTTTGTACTGTTGGAGGTGTTCATTTCCAGAAAATTTTCAGGGACCATTGAATTGAAGTGTATTCTCCACAAAAATCATCCATTCGAAGTATAATTTTGTTTATCGAGTTTAAAAAATCGATTTGAACCTCAGCCGGCGCGGCGCGTCGTCTACTACTGACCAGAACACTACAGCATGCACATTTAAATGAAAACACTTCAAACTATTGAAGAAATAAGAACTGATCTTCGAAAATTGGAGGATCTGTGGAGAATCGAATTCCCTATAACATAAACAAAATCGCCATGAATCGCACTGTAGGGTTTTGAGTTATTCAAGGGGGGAGGTAACAGCTCATAGAGTATGAATTCTGTCAAAGTATTATACTCTTCCTCGAATAACTCAAAATCTTGCATTGCGATTCATGGCGATTTTGTTCATGGTATAGGGAATTCAGTTCTGCACAAATCCTCCAATTTTCGAAGATGAGTTGTTATTTCTTCAATAGTTTGAGGTGTTTTCATTTAAAGGTGCATGCTGTAGTGTTCTGGTCAGTAGTAGACGACGCGCCGCGGCGGCTCAAGTTCAAATCGGTTTTTTAAACTCGAGAAACAAAATTATACATCGAGTGGATGATTTTTGTGGGGAATACACTTCAATTTATTGGTCTCTGAAAATTTTCTAAGAATTAACACCTCCAACAGTACAAAAAAAACTCGTCAAAATTGTCAAAGAAAAAACAAGTTTTCTCAAGTCAACTTGTTCAATCTTGTTTTCATCCGAATTTGCACATCGGATACGAGTTCAGGAGATTGAATTTAGTCGGAAAAGATACCAAACTTGTCGTGATCGGTTCTACATGGCCATAAAAACAAAATGGACCACCCAGCAGAACTTCGCCCCCCCCCACTACTCCCCTTCAACAATGATGGACATTTTTTGTGCCAAAATGGTATCAATGAGATATGATACGTCGAACTATAATGTATTCGCATTCAATGGATTGACGGGTTCCATCCCCTCCATTTTTACCAGCAATTTTTTACTCCCCCTCCAATAACTCAAAACCCCCGAGTGCGATTTTTGGCGATTTTGGATATGTTGTAGAGCACTTAATTCTGAACAAAATATCAAATTTTCAGGACGTCCATATTTATTCCGAGGTTTCGCCGATTTCTTTACTATTTTTCCTGTACTAATAGTATATTATATACCAAGGTTGAGAAAGTATTATTATAGCTGAAGCGCCAGTTTAGATCCCGAAGCGCAGCTGAGGGATATAAGGCGCTGAAGCTATAATAATTTTCTCAACCGTGGTTTATATAGAATTTTTTTTACTACTTGAAAATCGCCATCCCAGTTGAGGAACAGGTTAATAATGATGTACTTCACGGCTAGTAGTGAAAAAATATAATTACGACTGTAATTGTCGAGTTGACATTAAAATAGCTCACATGTCGTACTGCCTGATAACTTGGTGCTTAGCAAGGTGATTATTAATCAGAAAGCAGGCAGGGTTGAATAAAAATCGGCCAATACAAGAGTGATCTGAAAAAACATTGCGGTAATTCTGCCTGTGTTTACACATTCCAAGAGCCTCATTCAATATTTATATCGTTCATTCCGAGGTTTATTCATACGTAACGACAGGACATGAAAGCTTCGCAGGGAATTGAGCCGTGAAAAAAGTCCACCCTTTTTGGTGCTATAAAAATGACAAATGAAATAATACATCCATTAAATGTGATAAAAAATGGATTGCGATAGGACATTCATGCAATAGTTTCTTTTCACTTCCATGATAGAAATTAGAAACACCAAAATGGATGAATTTTTTTAAACTTGTTCAAAGCATCGTAGTATTTTTGGATCTTTTATACAAAGTGTTTCTTGACAGTGTCCTGTATCACAATGTCATTATTCACGGCTTTTTCAGTGCTGTTAGCAGCGAACTCGACAGCGAACGACAGTTTTGTACTAGACTTGATCAATGCAAGTTTTGGCGGTTCTACATCTTGTCTGTATTACCTAAGCGATAGCACCAACGCAATCTCTGGACTCGAAGGAATTCATTTGGTGACTGCTACAACTAGTCAAATTCAGCAATTGAAATTCATGTTAGTCAAATGCAACGGTTACGTTCTAGTTTCAAACAACGATACAGCTTTAAACTCAATACTCACAATCGAATCCATCAATTTGTACTTCAAACCACACCAGAGAGTCATCCTCTTCACCGAAAAGAAGATCGAAGCGCAGGCTGCAGCAGCTCTGCACGACATCGACTTGCTGACTGTCAACAACTTGGACGTCTTTTCAGTCATCAACAATGAAACTGTAAATTACAATGTGCACTTTAACAAAAAGGCGAAATGGTTACCGCAAGCTGCACTGAAGCAATTTAAACGTAAACTGTGCGTAGCCTTTTTCAACTGTCCACCGTATGTGGTCCACGAAAACAGCGGCTACGAAGGAGTTGATATGAACATTCTGGCAAGCTTTGCCGAAAACTGGCCGTTGCAATTTTTGGATTACAACGATGGGGAATTGTTGCATGATAAAGTACAGGCGGATATTCTGTCGAACAATTGCGACATAGGAATGTGCTCGCAATGGAATTATTTCTTGGGAAAAATTCGAGGCAATATCGAAACTAGCCAGGAGTACACGTTGACTTTAGTCAAGATACTGGTGCCGAGATCAGTGCCGTTGTCCAACTGCACTTTCGTCTTTCAACCGTTCAAGTTGAGCCTTTGGCTATCAAGTTTCGCCACAATCGTACTCTTTACGCTAGCTCTGACTACAGCGTCAATCGTGATGGAACGATCCAGAAAAGATTTGTGTCAATCGCTGCTGTACGTTTTGCGAATATTTTCGCAGGGCTCCGTCAAAGACCCTCTGCCGCATCAGCTCACGCTTCGCATGCTGGTTTTGTCTTGGTCTATGGCTTGCATGCTGATTTCCACGTACTATTCGGCAGGCCTGACGACTTCGCTCCGTTTTCCGAGGTTTTCACCGCAAATCGACACGTTTCAAAACATGCTGGACCACAACATCAAATGGCTCGATCCGGATGACTTTTTCCAGGAATGGATGGCCAACACCACCAACCCGGTGCTGCAACAGCTGGCGCAACAGTTCGAACAAGCGGCCGACATCAACCGGAGGCTGGGGCAGAACGACTGCGGAGTCGTGGTCAAGATCCCGGTGCACAACCGCAACAACTACGTCATGTTCTCGGAAGGTTTCGACGAGCACGTCAAGCGCAGTTTCAAAGTGCTCGGTGAATCCGTAACGAGTTTTTATTCGGTGTATCTGATGAAGGCCAACTCGCCGTACGTTGAGATTGTGAACAGAGCCGTGGCCAGGTCGGTCGAGTACGGTTTCGTGAGTCACTGGTTCGACAGCTTGGTGGCCAAGCCCGAGAATTTGTTCATGAGGAATTTTTTCCGCAAGTTCGACCAGGAAGTTCATTCGAAAATCGAAATGAGCAACATCCAAGGCGCGTTTCACTTTTTGATGTTGGGGCAGGCTCTGGGGATGGTTGCGTTTTGCTTGGAATGTTTCGTCGGCAAATGCAGAGAATGAAGACTGCGAAGAAAACTCTTTCTTGGTGGTGTTGAAAATGATTATTTATTATGCATTTAATAAAAAAATTGTCAATTTTTGAGTAACTTTTATTATTCAAAAGTCCGGAATAAAATTCAATATTATTGACCGTATTTTTTTCGGGAAAAACGCTAGAACAGGTCGATTCCTAAAAAAGGGAAGCCGTTTTTCCATGACACGTGTCATGATCTACCGTCAACCCCTTAGCCCTCAAGCCCTTGACCCTCAATCCCTCAAGCGTCCAACCATTTTTAAAGGTAGATCTGAACACAGTTTTTGACAAGCTTTCCAACGAACTCCCACAAACCATAGGATGCGATTCAAAAAAATACTAAGGGTGGCTGAAGGTTAGGGGGTTGACGGTAGATCATGACACGTATCATGGAGAAACGACTTACCGTTTTTGAAAATCGACCTGTTCGAGCTTTTTTTTTGAAAAAATATGGTAATGAATTATGAATTTTGTTCCGGACTTTAAAGTAACCCTGGGGTTTCTCAAAACTTTATGGTGAAGCCTTCGATCTAACTTTCGAAGGTAGATCTGAATACAGTTTTTGACAAGTTTCCAACGAGCCTCCACAAGCCATGGGATGCCATTAAAAAAAAAAGGGTGGCTAGGGGTCAAGGGGTTGACGATAGATCAAGACACGTGTCATGAAAAAACGGCTTGTCTTTTCCAGAAATCGACCTGTTTGAGCGTTTTTGCCGGAAAAAATATGGTCAAAAATTATCAATTTTATTCCGGACTTTTGAATAACCTGTATGTATTGTTAAGAGTTGCGAGGCTGACGAGCGATTCTAGTACAATCGAGAGCAAACGCGAAAAATACTGGTACATTCGAGGTGGTGGTTCTGGAAACTTTGAGAAAGCTGGAGATCCCGACGCGAGAATAAGGCACATATTCACAATTGGTGGAGGTGCCACTAGAAACTCCTTTAATTTTTTTATTTTTTTCACCCGGTATGAGGTAAGAGCCCAATATCTGACAGCATCATTCGATTCAGAAATTGTTTGTTGGGTAAATCAGTACTTCTATTCGAAGAAAATAGCGAAAACTCAAAGAAATATCAGCGAACTGATGAATTGACCAGCCGCCAACTTTGATGCGATATTGCTGGAAAATGTAGCAGAAATCACGAAAGCATCCGAGTGATTATTTGTCCTGGGATGACCCTTCAACGATTCCAAAAAAAAAACTTTTGATTACATCGTTTTTCCTACAGAAGTACTGCTAGGGCCTGGATTATAAGGTGTTACCGGGTGCTGCCATGTATACCTTTTACAAGTTTAGACAAACGAGACTTTATGACCAAACAAGCCTGAAGATTGTACTGCATGCCCTTTGCCTTTACCTCCCTATGATACGTCATCACAAGTATCGAATAAAAACCATGTCGAAGTTAACCCTTTAATTATTGTGCCATACGTACCGTCAAATTTTGCTTACTCGTCTTCAACTCTCGCTTTCACTCTTTTGTCTCAGCAAGTCCCAAAAGAAAAATAAGACAAATACAAAATCAGTAACATCGAAATTATTGGACTTTTCATAGGAGCTCGCGGAACCATCTCGGAATTTTTCATTGACTTTATAAACAAATTCTCTATTCAAAAAAACTTAATCAGACAAACTGTTTTAGAAACCTTGAAATATTCCATTTTAATTTTAAAAAACCATTTATACACCAACTATACAAGATAAAACTTTTAAGGTCCACACCCTACTATACCCCGAGTATTTAAATATTTACCTTCGTTACTTATACTTTTTAAGTCTTTAATATTATCATTGTTAATTATTCCTTGTTATACAGACCACAATTGGTGGTAGGATGTTGAATTTCTTCAATAAATAAAGTGCTCGCCAATTGAAATGGCCCACCCAAAAAATACAGTCACATTCAAAGTGTCATAACTTTTGAATAAATGAACTATTTTGAATCGTTTTATGTTTTTTCATCAGCTCACGGATTGGACTACAACATGTCATGGACTATTTTTGGTACAAGTGTTTTTGTATCGATTATACAGGGCCCTCAATCAGGTACCGCAAAAATGGAAAAGTTTGAGCAGGTCCCACTTCACAAAAAATTGTTTTTGGTTTTCTCTCAGTGTTTCAGGGGAGTTGTTGTAACCATATGTTGAATCGTTTTAATTTTTTTTCTATCTGCTCTAATTACAGGGTGATCTCAAAAATGTAACCTTTTAGTTTTGCAGTAATAACTTTATTCGTTATTGGCCGATTTTGGAAAATGAGGACTTTGGTTGAAGCTAAAGGCTCAGGTCAGAAGGATCGAGGATCAGAATGGGGTACTTGCCTAATTTTTTTTTATTGGCTTAATCGATAGTATGGTTAAAAATAATGTACCCGTATTTTTTCTTTTCCCTAAATTCCCAAAATTGCGGCCGCAATGCGTGTTTTAAAAATATATTTGTGACGTCACAAATATATTAGATATAGAACATAGAAGGGCTCTTTTTCCTCGTTGGGTTGGCAATGATATAACGTCGTCAAGGTGCCGTTTTCAAACAACAACAACAAGATCTGAGCCTGACTGACAACGTCAAACCGCCGACCGTAATTTCTTCCTGTGCCCTTTTTTTGCCTTTGACTGCTTTGATCGAGGCTTTGATCTACACGGTAAGTACCTACTCGTTTTGTTCATTTCTTGTTCAACCTAACTAGTCTCTTTCTTTAGTCTTCAGTGCTGTCGACCTAAAAGCCTTTCGCATGTTTGTCACCCGTGCTCTGACCTGGCTGACCCTCGGCTTCATTTCGGACATCAGTGTTCCTGCTCCCCACATTTTATTTGGAGATCCATCGCGTCCTCCTCACATGGATCTCTTGTAGCTCTAAAGTATTACCTATCCGGAATTGTATGCTAATGATGAATCTATAAAAGCTCACTGTTCATTTTCGGCCTCTTATTTCTGTGCTATTTGGTGATCCTCCAGATTATCCCCTGGAAATAAATTATCTCGACTGAGACAGTGTTATAAGAGGTTTCTGGAGTCAGTTTCTACGAAACATTGCTCGATTTTATTGTCTAAATGCTCACGGTGAGAGAATTCGATAGGAAACCGGTTTTGCGATGGCATGTTCAAAATGACAGTGTCACAGTGACATCCCTGACATTCTTGATTATTCCATTGTCGCACAGTCAGACCAACCCCACTCAAAATCCCTGTCCTGGCGCGAAGCTTTTAGGAGGATTTTTCAAATTCGTTTTTTTCTGTAGAAATCGACGGGATTTTTGTGAAATTCTCAGTAGAGTCCCCTTATCACTTATACTAGCAATCAAAAGTATTTCCAGCTGAATCTATTCCATTGGCAAGTACCCCAATGAAAATTCTGGAAAAGTGATTGGATCAAAAGTGACTCAAATGACAACCTTGCTAGAGATCCGGTTTAGGGCAGGTATTAAACAAATAACAACTTGTCTTTCAAACAAACCATTCTTTCTGAACATTTTGGGGTGTTTCTCATTTGTATGGTTCAAAAATTGTGGTAATGAATCCAAATCAGAAATGGATGCTTCCAACGAAGAATACTGGATCTTTTTCGCCTAAAAATAGACGTAACCTGGGTTACGAAGATCAGAACTGGTGCCTATCTCATTAAATGTGAAGGAAACATACGACAATAAGAAGGTAACCTAGGTAACGTGCATTTTCAGTCGAGAAAGGTCCGGTATCATCTTCTGAAAAGTGAATTTGTAAAATGGGTCCCGCATCGACAATTTTCATCACCTAAAATCGGAAAATACCTCAAAATGTTCGGAAATGAAAGTTTGTTTGAAGGCAGGTTGATTTTTGTTTAGTTCTTTCCCTGGATTTGATTTCTAGGGTGCTTCATATTAAGGTCACTTTTGATTCCTTCACTTTTTCAAAATTTTTGTCTTCAGTCAGTTCCGATCCTCGAGCCTTCTCATCTGAGTCTTAAGCTTCAACAAGAGTCTTTATTTTTCAAAATCGACCAACAATTGAAATAGATATAAATGCCAGACCAGAAGGTTGCATTTTTGAGATAACTGTGTAATTGGAGGAGATAGACTCAAAATTTTGAAAACTACCTCAAGGTATAGGAACAACATCTTTCCTCAAACACTTGGAGAAAACCAAAAACTATTTTTTGTGAAATGGGACCAGTGCAAACTTTCCCATTTTTGCAGTACCTGATTTAACACCCTGTATAATTGATACAAAACACCTGTACCAAAAACGGCCCATGACATGTTGCAATCTAATCTGTGAGCTACTCAGAAAACGTAAAACGTTTCAAAATAGTTTATTCATTCAAGAGTTATGTCACTTTGAATCGGACTAATTTTTTTGGGTGGACCATTTCAATTGGCGAGCACTTTATATAGGAAAATGATATATCAATGTTGTGAATAAAGAATGTAACATTTATTTGAAAAAGCCTGGTAGAAAATTGAAAAAATTAACATAGGTGGGTACATCGGGTATGTAGTTATTTACAAAATAATATGTTAATATTTTTATCAATTAGAAGTAGGGAGAAGATTGGTGCCTCGATTGGTACATAATGATCAAAAGTCTATGTCCCAATCAGACTCGTCTTCTATGACTTCCGAGTCGGACGTAATTTCAATATCGTCGGAAAAGTTCAGTGTGTCGACAGCGCTGGTGACCTTTGGAATCATGGGTGGCTCCAAGTTTCTCTGCCGCAGACTGTCCCAATCGAAATTCCTGAACCATCTGCAAAAGAAAATTTAAAAATTTAATGATACGCATGACAGACATAGCAGCAGACAATAAAAATATAGAATAGGCACATGAATAGACAATATAATAGAGTCGGTATGTAATATACAAAAAGATTAAAGGCCCGTATTCATATCCCCCTTTTAGTGTTAAAAGCGGTTTTAAAGATGCGCCTCTAACATTTCCGTATTCATACGTGGTTTTAGCGCGCATCTATCATCACTTTAAACAGGCGTCTCTGAAGTCGTCTTAAAAGAGGATGTTTAGAGACGCGTCTATTCATATGTCTCTTTTACGTGTCTTTAAGCGACTTTGGATGGTCACACGCATGCGTCAAATTAAATGGGATCCAAATGTGCCAACAGGCGTGTTTTGAGGCCATTTAACCTACAAGCTAGCTGTGCCGTGTGTTCTTGAAAAGTGACGAAAATCACATTTTCTTCCTAAAATATTGATTTAATTGAATCAATGAAGCATGCCGTCGAAATGCGGAAAGTGCACAATGCTCTGGATGTCCGCCCCGAAACCGCCAACTCTTCCTATTTTTCTTTTCATGACCGCGCGTCATCTTGGCGTTGCTGGAGTGCTGGACCTGTCCTCGATTACGACTTGTTTACCGACACAATGTCTGATTTTTTTCTTCGCTAAAATTCTTAGCGCGCTTTCAGTCATACTCCTTTACTATTTACTGTTCTCAAGACGGGGACGACTTACACAAAACAGTCGAAACAGGTGTTCACTTCTCAAGTTAACAGATCCAGGCCGCTATTCTTGAAACTGTGGGAGAAACTCCCTGAAAGTTTTTTGCGAGGTTTTATGCAATCCGCAGTACATCAATGTAGCAAGAGTTGCCAGCGCTTCTGTTTTGCCAGAGAGAGCTGCTCGGGGTAAATCACCAGACAAAAAAAACAGATCCAGCTGGGCCGTGATTGGTGTATGTATCTACTTTCTCTATCTAGTGATCTACCGGGAGCAGCTTCCGGCGCAAAACGATAGCGGTTTGGGGTTCTTGCCTACCTGCGTCTACCTTCGGGTAGGAGGTAGTTTTGAGTACATTTCACAACGTTGCCAAATCAACACCCCTTTTAGTTAGATGGGCCCTAACAGGACATAAAAGGTGGCCTATGAATACGACCGCTTTTATCAGGTAGCCAAGCGCTTTTTGTTAGAGGCATGCTAAATGTGGCTTAAAAGTGGGATATGAATACGGGCCTAAGTGGAGGATAAAGTTTACGCTACAACTCACCGATGTTTTCTTATTTCTTCGACATTTCTGTATCCCAGCCTCTCGCTTGGTTCATAAGCGCAGAGCTTCTTGATCAAATCGACCACTGTCGGTGAGAACAACCGCTTGGGGAACCGAACTGAGCTGATTCCTTTGCTGACGTTCTTCATGGTGATCTTATCGTCACCGTCCTCGTCATCAAAAGGTGATTCTCCTGCCAAGAATTCATAAATGATCACTCCCAAGGCCCACAAATCCACCGCCCTGTCTTTTCCCTGCTCGGGTTTTTGCTTGCGGACGACCGCCGACCAAGCAGAGACAGTCTCGGGGGCCAAGTAAGCTGCCGTGCCTCTGGCAGTGTAAGACAGCTCGCCGGCTTTGAGTTGTTCGGCGAGACCGAAATCGATCACTTTGAGGTAACCTTCGGCGTCCAACACGAGATTTTCCGGCTTGAGATCGTTGTGACAAATGCCTTTCGGATGTAAGCAATCCAGCGCCTCCACGATGCAAGCGATGTAGAATTTCGCAGCGGTCTCTGACGTCGGAGGATGGTCCAGCAGGCTCCCTCCGGGGCAGTATTCGGTCAAGAAGTAGAGGTACTTTTTGTTCTTGAATGTCTTGTAGAGCTTGACGATGAACTCGCTCTGCGCCTGGCCCAGGATGTTCTTCTCCGACATTACCAGCTTTCGGGAATTATGGCTTTTTTTCTTGGCTTTCTGCATGATCTTCAGAGCGAATGCGGAATCCGGGTGCCCATCGAGTTGAACCAAGGACACGTGGGCGTGATTGCCGGCGGAAAACGTGCGAACATGTTTGAACTTATCCAGACCGACGTGTTTCAGCTTGGCCGACCACCAACGGTAGCGTTGAGTTCCTCGCAGGACACTTTTTGCGGTAAATTTGTTCTTTGCCATTTTTTCACTTGCTTCAGAAGGATATCCTCTTGGATCTGCACAGGATACGATGTTGTCTGTAGCACTGTTCTTGAAAGACTGCCTTGTACTTGATGGTATGTCTTGAATATATGGGCTATTGAGACCATTGTTGGATTCTTTCTAAATAGATACATCTCTTCAAAGCCGACAGTTAGGTCTCTATTTGTACCTGTGAAGTGTGGGACTGCATTGTAAGCATTGTTATGAGTTTCAGGGACGTATTTACCTGCTAGAGGGATCGAACTCCCATAGTTCTTTTGTCAGCATTCTAAATAGCCCAGGCATATTAGGTTTTAACCCGTAACAAATTTCCACAAATCTGAAATTTGGTATACGGGCTTTGTAAGACCTAAGGAATAACATATCAAAATACTCGGTGGCACACTTTTGTGCGTCATTGATTGTGGGGGAGGGGGCAGGGGGCTGAATATTGCCATTTTAAATGCATAAATAACACTCTGTAGCTTATATAAATGGAAAAAAAATCATATTCAGATGCCTCAAGGCTCCACAATATTTGCTTGACGTTTGAATTGTTGATAAGTAGTTTGGGTTGATTGGAAAAAAAAAGAAGATCGGCAAAATTCATTTTGTTTTTCTCTCAAAAACCTCGAATTGCTATCGGCTAGTGTGGTATCGTTTCCAACTAAATGTTGACCTCTGATATAAAATATGGTGTTTAAAATTGAATTGAAACACGATTAAACAAGTTTTACTGAAAAAACGACGATTTTTGCCATCTGAAATTGTAGTTTTGTAATTTCGGTTTTCGTATGGTCAGAATCATCTCAATTGAGTATTTCTAACAGAATTCAGTGTTCTTAATCATTTTATACCTAAAAACGATAAAAGCAATGTGCCTGTATTCATTACAAGATCAGAAAATTCATCTGTTGTGAAAGTGATTATATGCCCAATTTTCTCCCGAAAATGCATACAATTTTTGCAGTTCTTCTTTTTTACTAATAAATGATGGAGCGGTTCCACTGTTTTTGCGTGTAATACTAAGCGAAGTTCTTCCTCTATCAGAAAATACTAAAAGCGATTGTGTCAATTGGGCAATAGAAACATAAAATCATCTTTTCTGTAGCCGTTATGCCATTTTCAAAAAAAAAGTAGGTGTAAAACTTGTTGATTAGAAAATTGATGCTCTGACTTTGTAATATAAATAGGCGTAAGCAACTGATGCTGTTTTTGTCCAAGATAAACATCAATATTAGAGTTGTCGGTAATTTTTATTTTTGACAGCTTCAGACAATGATGCCCCTAAATGAAGAAACCACAATTTTTTTGTAGAGAATTCATTATTTTCGGGATGCGCACTGTGAATATCAACTGTTCATTCATCAGTCTCATCATTTGGGTCTGTTTCGAAGACGGGAAGAAGAAACCATCAACAATGCTCAGCTTTATTGACCCTCACAAAATATTCTTACATGTTTCTCATTTTAAGATCCAGGAGAGAAATTCCACCTTGCGCGTACTATTATTCACGCCACTATCAAACAGAAATGTTTCATGGCTACCGGAGTCATAGTCATACCGTGTTTCCTTTGAGACTCACCTTATATTGTTGAAATGATTGGTTCGTCCACAGGAACAGTTTTAGAGAAAAGTGTCTGGGTGAATTTTTTGACTAGATATTCAAAGCCCCAAAATCATAGGAGGCACAGGGATGTAAGTCCAAAAATTTTGATATGTTCTTCCTTAGGGATCATACCAGTTATATATCAATATTCAACTTTGTGCGACATTGCTTGAGGCTTCAAATTCTCACATGGTTTTTCCTGAAATATCCGGGCGACAAATTAAAACTCAACCGCCTTTCCCGCAGAACTCACCAATCGGAAGAGTTACAAAAGCTCCCTCACACACTTGAGCACTAACAACAAATCTCTCTTATTCATTTGAAACATATCTGTATTGATCGGATACTCCGTTCACTCGCAGGAACAGCTTCGAGATAGGTATCTCTCCAATTCTTAGAATTTGACCTTTGAGGATGAAAATCAAAGGACGCACGAGGGTGTAAGTCCGAGTATTTTGATGTGTTGTTCCGTAGGTCCAATAGAACATATATACCAAAATTCAGCTTTGCGCGAATTTGTTACGGGTTACCACGATTTTTCGACTAAAATGCCTGGGCTAAAATAAATAAGACAATGTCGCTGAATCCCTTTTTGAAAAATCACGTGATGTCGGATGGAAATTTTTGACCATTAGTCCCAGCGGTATAAGCAGAATTCTAGGAAAATAGCTGTAGTAGGGCGATTGCATGGAGGGGGCGCTTGCGGCGCCGTTTGTCACTTGGGGACTTTAGGTTCATCAATTGGTATTGCAAACCGTCAAATCGTAGAAACGCGTACTTTTTAGGTTAACAAAATTCTAATCAAATTTTGTTTCAGAAAAGCGAGAAAATCTTCACCACTTTTGACATGGGGAAGCGAAAGCACAGGAGAAAGTCCAGGTCACGCTCTAGTGAACCGGACTGTTCCCGCAGAGAACTTTTGAAGCGCATCGAGAAATTGGAAAAGGAACGCGCCGAGGGAAGGAAAAGCGCTTCGAGTTCGTCTGCCCGCTCCCGTTCCCCATCAAGGAAGTCGAGGTTGAGTCGTCACTCCCCGCATCACAGAGCGAGGTCGAGCCGGAGCTCCCCGCAAAGGACACAGAGGTCGAGCAGACGCTCCCCATCTCCATCCCGCCGGTCCAGGGATGTGTCCCGGTTGGTGAGCCAACGCTCCCAATCACAGGTGTCGAGGTCGAGTCATTGCTCTCCGTCACAAAGGTCAAGGTCGAGCCGGAGCTCCCTGGCCAGTGGGTCGAGACCTAGCTCTCCACGAACACAAGTCGAAGCAGAAAGTGCTGTTTCGGCTCCCTTGTCGCAAGGAAGGACTGTAGTGCATGCCACACCTGGAGCACCTCAGTCGGAGGATGTGCTGATGATTGACAACAACGAAGAGCTGCCGGAAAACATCCTCCACACTCTAGGTGGACACTCCTCACTCCTCCTCCCTACTCTGGGTACCGAGAAGGAACCCGAAACACCAACATTCTCCATCCATCCGCAGCTGCTTGCTGCATGGAAAAAGGTAACTTTGGAAGGGCTCTCTAAGGACACCAGGGCCGGTTTATTGGAAACCTATAAAATGCCCGAGTCCCAACTGAAGCCACCAACACTCAATCCTGAGTTGTTGTCTGTGAAAGGTGTTGATGTAAAACCCGACACTTACCACTCCGCCGTACAAAGCCAATTATTGGCTAGCATAGCGGCCCAAGCGCAGGTAATCAAATCCCTAGTTGATAATAAGGCTTGCGACAAGAGTTTTAAAGATTCTCTTTTTAAACTCTTGGGAGATTCCGTGCGAATTGAGGCGGACACATTTTTTCAAGTGTCACTCATTCGCAAACATTCTGTCGTACCCAACTTGGCCGCAGAGGTAAAAGCTGTGGTAAACAAAAGCCAACCCGCAATGGATGAATTCTTGCTGGGAAGTGGCCTGAGTGAACAGGTAAAATCGGCAAAATCCCTGGAAAAAGTTGGTAAAGAACTGGTGAAACAGCAACCGGTTACTCAGAGCTTTTACAAGAAAAAAGGAGGGGGGAAAACTAATTATTCCTCTTCCAGCGCTGTTTCAGGGCAGCAAGAACAACAAAGTCAAACAAGCCGTACTAATTTAAACACGTCTGGCCCGACCCGGTCGCCGAGGGAGCCGAGGTCGACAGGGCGACCCCTCTACCTGAATTCCTACCAAACTTCACGTCCAGGACGCCAACGGACAAGAACACGACATCGATAAGGCAACTGCAAGTATGTAGGATAAAGTCCTATCTTTATGCTTGGCAAGTAATAACCGCAGACAAACTGCTATTGAGCTGGGTGGAAGGCTATAAAATAGTTTTTTCACGAGTTCCCGTTCCAACATCTCCTCCTGCACCTCGCATTGACTCAAAAAGTCAGGTTATTGACCTGCAACTGACTGTAAATAAGCTTCTTGATCAAGGTGCAATTATGCCCTGTCAACCATGTAAAGAGCAGTTCATCTCTTCGTACTTCCTTGTGGAAAAACCAGATGGGTCGAAAAGATTCATTTTGAATTTGAAAAAGCTCAACGCTTTTCTCAATCCTCCACATTTTAAGCTGGAGGATTACCGCACTGTAACCAAAATCATTTCAAAAGATTCTTACATGTGTACAATCGATTTGAAAGATGCATACTATCAGATTTCGATTCACGAAACCCATAGGAAGTATCTCCGTTTTGAGTTTAAAAATCAACTGTACGAGTTCACTTGCTTGCCGTTTGGTTTGTCCCTGGCTCCTTTTGTTTTCACAAAATTGACAAAACCAATTTGTCAATTTCTCAGGTCCAAAAATATTCTTTGCGCCATGTACCTGGACGATCTTATACTTTTTGCTGAATCGATCGAGCTTTGCGCAGAAAAAGTTTCTATTACGAAAAATTTACTTGTTTCGCTCGGGTTTCTTTTAAATAAAGAGTGCAGACTGGTACCGGAAAAGCGCCAAACTTTTCTGGGTTTTGTTTTTGATAGTGAGAATTTATCTATCTGTCTGCCTTCGAGTGAAGAACAAAAAATTTTACAAATGATCAATTTATTTGAAAATTTGAATACGTGCAAGATACGTAAATTTGCCCAGTTTATTGGTATGTTAGTATCCATCTGTCCAGCCACGAAATATGGCTGGTTGTATACCAAAGTGTTTGAGCGAGAGAAATTTTTGGCCCTTCGAAAATCTCATGGTAATTTCGATGCAAGAATGTTTTTGAACTCTTCTGTCAAGACAGACTTGAAGTGGTGGAAGGAAAACTTGAAGGGAGTCCACAACCGAATTCGGAAGGAAAATTTTGTGATGGAAATTTTCACTGACGCTTCACTATCTGGTTGGGGATGTTTCAGTGAAGGTCAAAGTTCCCATGGTTGGTGGAACACCACAGACCAACAAAAACACATCAATTTTCTAGAGCTCCAAGCAGTGTTTTATGGTTTGAAGTGTTTTGCCAAAGATCGAAGATCTTGTAATATTTTGGTGCGAGTTGATAATACAACCGCCATAGCCTACATTAATAGGATGGGCGGCATTCAATACCCAAACTTGGCTGACATGGCCAGAACAATCTGGCGTTGGTGCGAGGAAAGGGACCTTTGGATAGTGGCATCCTACATTATTTAATCATTCCAAGGATAATGTGGAAGCTGATCGAGAATCACGGATTATCTCCACAGAGACTGAATGGGAACTCTCCCAAAAAAGTTTTGAAAGTATAACAGCTCAGTTCGGTACTCCTACCGTAGATTTATTTGCTTCGCAAATTAATCGCAAATGTAAGTTATACGTTTCCTGGTTCAAAGACCCAGACTCAATGGTGGTTAATGCGTTTACTATTTCCTGGGCTGATTTTTTCTTTTATGCTTTCCCTCCCTTTTCAATAGTTCTTCAAGTACTAAATAAGATAATCTCGGATGAAGCAGAAGGAATTGTGGTGGTGCCAGACTGGCCGACGCAACCATGGTACCTCATTTTTCATCGACTATTGAAAAGGGACCCTATAAAATTGGGACCGAAAAAATCATTGCTGACCTCTCCTTTCAGGCAAACCCATCCACTGGCAAAAACCCTTGTCCTGATGGTAGGAGTATTATCAGGAAAACCTTTTTGGATAAGGGTATTCCCGAAACATCGATCTCCACAATGATCCAATCAATCAGCGCTTCAACTTTGAAGCAGTACCAAACAACGTACAGACGCTGATGGGAGTATTGTGGAGATCGCAACATGGATCTTATCAAGCCTCATCTCTTCAAGTAATGGAGTTTTTCCAATATCTTTTGTCGGGTCCAATATCCGAGTCACAAGTCCTTCAGAGGTTCGAATCATGATCACAGATCCTATCAAAACAAGCATTAAGACCGGCATCTACCCGAGTTTCACCTTCAAGTTCTTCAAGGATCAACCCGAGCTATGTGTGGCGTCATGTGTTCTTGATTACATCAAGGCCACAGAATCAATCCGTCAAGAAGAGGATTACCTTTTTGTGACATGGTCGAGCCCTCACAAGAGAGCTTCTTCCCAGACAATTTTGCGCTGGATTAAGTGCACTCTCCAGGCCGCGGGAGTTGACACTAGTTTGTACACCTTTCACTCGACGCGACATGCTTCTACCTCCGCTGCGTATCGCAGAGGAGTACCAGTCGAGGAGATAAGAAAATTGGCTGGCTGGACTGAAAAATCCAAAGTTTTCGAAACATTTTACAATCGGCCTGTTTTGAATTAGAACAGCCGTGTTGTCGATGCAATTTTGTTGAATTGACTCACAATATTGATTAATATTTTATCACGTTTTGATTTTCTTCTGGGATTTACTGATGTTTATTCCCATCTTGTACACACTTTATTTTTCGTTTACAACAATATAAGTGTCTTTGAAGATCTACAAGTTGTCTAATCAAGTGATTAGAAGATGAGGAGCCGAAGTACAATTCCTAGGTCAAACTAACAGTAAACTTACCTGTGAAGTTCGACCACAATTGTACGAGGGTCCTCATCCGAATAATCACTCCCTCCTCACCCACTCCATACGAGCTACCCCTGTTGGAATTGTTGAAAGAAAAATTAAGGTTTCAAAAATAATTTCTTTCGACCGAGCTTTCGACATAATGACAGATAAGTTACCGACAGTGCCGACGTTGAGTTTGTAGAGATGGGTGCGTTACGGACGCATGAGGCACAGCTGGAGATGGGAATAAATCGCTTTAAAATATGTGCGTGGAACAAAGCAAAAGGTGCTACTACAAGTTGTCTAATCGAGTGATTAGAGGATGAGGAGTCTCGTACAATTGTGGTCGAACTTCACAGGTAAGTTTACTGTTAGTTTGACCTTGGAATTTTCGTGTACGAATGGAGGTGCTCGTTCAAAACTTTGCAGTTTGTGATAAAAAGCCTGAAACTTGACATACATGGTCTATGGACTGTCCATCACGATATAAGAGGTGCACCTACGACGAAACCGCCGTGCAGCTGTCAGAAACGCCGCGATACCTTTGCACGCACAACTCCATTCGTACATGAAAATTATTGCATATAACTGTCACAAATTTTGGATCAAATTGTGACGCTACTGCTTGGGTAGCGTGCACTCTCCTCGACCTAGTCGAGGGTAGGGGGCCGGTTAGGTGCTCAGGCGCCACCACGTTTTGTTGAAAACGTGGAAAATGAAAAGACGAGGGTTTGTAGATTCTTTTATTTAAAAATAATAGGGGGGGGGCGATCGTAGATTCCTGCTCGAGAGTCGGGGGTCGTAGATGATGGCACGATGACAAAGAGATTTGTCAGCGAAAACGTTGCACGAGTCTGTGTAGGCTTGGCGCGCTTGGACGTGTGTGTATGGAGGAGAGCCCGTGTGGTTTGACACCAGGCACGTTGGGCGAATCGGTTGGAAAGACCCGTGTGGTTATGCACCAGGCACGTTGGGTCAGTCGGAGGGGAGCCCGTGTGGTTGTCCACCAGACACGTTGGTGTACACAAATAAAATACCTGTTTTATTTATCAACTACCATGCAATCTGGTAGGCTCTATGACCTGAATTAATTTCAGGATGTCAAGCTGCTTTCTTGGGGCACAGCCTACCTCAATTCCGAATTTTGTTGATCGCATGGTAGATCGAGCGACGTAAGGTTGCGGCCTCATAAAAGTTTACACCGACGACGATCGAGTGGCCATGCTAATTCAGTTTTGACGTAATTTTGAATGGGCATGGCCACACGATTGTCATCGGTGTAAACTTTTATGAGGCCGCAACCGTACAACCAAGTATAATCAGCGCTGCCATGACGACTCGATAACTCGAAATTTTCAGTCTTGCACTAGCCAGTGCAAAAAGCATTGTATGCACCTTGGGCTAAAGTGCGTTTTGCACTGGCACTGGAAGCACTGGTAGACGTGCTAATTTTGTTGTTCTTGTAGTCTTTCGTGTTCCCCACCAATTGAAGTCCATTTTGCATCGCATCAAGTAGTTACGTCAAAATAGAATTTCATATACAAAAGAAATTAATCTTTTGAGATTTATGAATCACCCTGTATATTGAATGAAATCCACTACACACTCAGTGGTTAATAATTTTTACTGATTAGTCTATCACAAACAGTACAGTTCCCAAGTATCATTTTCGATAACGGAAATAGCGAGGGGCGAAGCCAAGCTAAGTGCGGCACACAACAAATTTGGGGCATTTTTCAGCGTCGACAGTGACAGTATCTAAGCATCAAAGTGTCAAAAAACTACGCGATTGACAGACGATTTGACGGTTTGCAATACCAATTGATAAACCCAGAGTCCCCAAGTGACAAACGGCGCCGCAAGCGCCCCCTCCATGCAATCGCCCTATTACAGTAATTTTTCTAGAATTCTGCTCATACCGCTGGGACTAATGGTCAAAAATTTCCATCAGACATCACGTGATTATTCAAAATGGGATTCAGCGACATTGTTTTCTTCATTTAGAATGCTGACAAAAGAACTAAGGAAGTTCGATCCCTCTAGCAGGTAAGTACTTACTGTTCCTAAAACTCATAACAATGCTTACAATGCAATCCCAAATTTCCCAGGTACAAATAGAGACCTAACTGTCGGCTTTGAAAAGATGTATCTATTTAGAAAAAATCCAACAATGGTCTCAATAGCCCATATATTCAAGACATACCATCAAGTACAAGGCAGTCTTTCAAGAACAGTGCTACAGACAACATCGTATCCTGTGCAGATCCAAGAGGATATCCTTCTGAAGCAAGTGCAAAAATGGCAAAGAACAAATTCACCGCAAAAAGTGTCCTGCGAGGAACTCAACGCAACCGTTGATGGTCGGCCAAGCTGAAACACGTCGGTCTGGATAAGTTCAAACATGTTCGCACGTTTTCCGCCGGCAATCACGCCCACGTGTCCTTGGTTCAACTCGACGGGCACCCGGATTCCGCATTCGCTCTGAAGATCATGCAGAAAGCCAAGAAAAAAAGCCGCAATTCCCGGAAGCTGGTAATGTCGGAGAAGGACATCCTGAGCCAGGCGCAGAGCGAGTTCGTCGTCAAGCTCTACAAGACATTCAAGAACAAAAAGTACCTCTACTTCTTGACCGAATACTGCCCCGGAGGGAGCCTGCTGGACCATCCTCCGACGTCAGAGACCGCTGCGAAATTCTACATCGCTTGCATCGTGGAGGCGCTGGATTGCTTACATCCGAAAGGCATTTGTCACAACGATCTCAAGCCGGAAAATCTCGTGTTGGACGCCGAAGGTTACCTCAAAGTGATCGATTTCGGTCTCGCCGAACAGCTCAAGGCCGGCGAGCTATCTTACACTGCCAGAGGCACGGCAGCTTACTTGGCCCCCGAGACTGTCTCTGCTTGGTCGGCGGTCGTCCGCAAGCAAAAACCCGAGCAGGGAAAAGACAGGGCGGTGGATTTGTGGGCCTTGGGAGTGATCATTTATGAATTCTTGGCAGGAGAATCACCTTTTGATGACGAGGACGGTGACGATAAGATCACCATGAAGAACGTCAGCAAAGGAATCGGCTCAGTTCGGTTCCCGAAGCGGTTGTTCTCACCGACAGTGGTCGATTTGATCACGAAACTCTGCGCTTATGAACCAAGCGAGAGGCTGGGATACAGAAATGTCGAAGAAATAAGAAAACATCGGTGAGTTGTAGCGTAAACTTTATCCTGGACTTTATCTTTTTGTATACTACATACTGTAACATCCTGCGTCACAACAACATTTGTAACCTCCCAACCTCACGGCAACATTTTGTGATGATCCTGGTCACCGGCCACAATTTTGTGATATCCTCGTCACCGGCACTTTTGTGATATCCCCCCTCCCCTACAATCAATTAATTAAGCTGTGATGCGTCTGATTACCCTAAGTCGTATTTCGTTGTGCTGTAGATTTTATATAACCTTCACCAAAGTTATTTAACTCAATTACATCTACCCCAACTTCACGTCGTACTAATACCTCAAGCCTACTCTAGTAGTAACCTCACGTTCTTTTAAAGGAAATGAATTGAATAAATATTGGAAAAAATAAACAAAGTCATTCAACCACACCTCAATTTTATTACAAATTAATCAATCATCGCATCGCTTAACTAAGTTTACCTCAATTATTCATTTCATGATTTCCTGACGTGCTGACATTCAGCTAGCGTTCGGAATTGTTTTATTCAGTTTACATTCGGTTCCTGAAAGAAAAGTACATCCTAATACAGTGTGCAATCCTACGACGAATTTGTTCAACCCTTGCAAATTAATTCCGTTCTCATTCTTCCTAATTTTCAGACTTATGGATGAAGCCATTTCCTAGTACACTTGAGTTTGATTCCCTGCCTAATTTATTAATCCTTTGTCCAGTTTTCAATTCAACCCTTTCTTCCCTTTCGCCCATTCACCCTGGTACGAAAAGAAATATTTACGGTTCAATTGTACTTAGAGAGAGATTGTTGTTCACTGAGTTTTGTCTTGATCTTTCGAATTTATAGCCATTATTTTAATTATTGATCAAATAATTTACATAAAATTTGAACGTTGACATTCCATAGATTTTTTTTTTATCCAGCTGGTGCTATAGTTTATAATTTAAAGACTTACCCAGCAGCTCTGTTTCACGCTAGGTTCAATCCTATTACACAAATTTACAATACGGAATACAAGTCATCGCAATGAGCCTCCAATTAATTAGCCTGCGAAATTGATGTTGTTTTCCTTTCTTATCTTGAAGTGTTTTTCGAAACGACACTGAATTTTCTGGCATTGTTCTTAAGAGGTTCTCTTTGTTTGGAACGCTAGCTTATCTTGAATGTCCAAAACTCCTTGTCGTGCGAAAGGGTTAAATCTTTTATTCTATGGGGGAAAATTTCGCGTGAGAGATGTCGTCCAGACTTGATCCAAATATATGTCGAAAGCGCTGGCTTTTCAGCAAAACTGACCTGAGGAAATCAATCTGACGGAAACGAGATCTTTCGAAAGTGTTAATGAAGTTTTCAACATTTTCTGGCGTCTTGAAGGTAGTTATCTGAAAACAAGTGGCCGCATTTAAAAGCTCAAAGCTACTACGCCGTGAATTGAAATCGGCTTGACGCTTCTCATAGCTGTTCGAAAGATCAAACAAAACAATTACTTCAAACTTATTTAAACAATAAGCATTTGATTACAATAGAAATCAGACTTGCCTTAATGTTTTCCTCTCACGTCACTGATGTACTACAAATCTATCACAGTGTTTTAGCACTCTTCTTAATTTATTCTTCTTGAAAAATATTAGTTTTCCTCCAGCAAAATACACCCGTTGTGCTCGACTCTTACCACCCGAATCCTCTTCCCCCTGTCGCTGTTCTTGGACCGATCCTTATTTTCCCACACCCCGTCTCCCGTCACAACCCTCTGGCCTACAAACGTCGATCCGGTGTCACCCCGATGCTGGCCGGCAAAAATCGATATCTTCGCATTCCTTCTCCTATTTCTTTCCTTTCCGATATCGCCCGTAATCCTAATTTTATTCCCAAATATTTCATTCCCCTTTATTTTATAACTCTAAGGCGTTCTGTCACAATACCGACTCTATTATGTTGTCTATTCATGTGTCTTTTCTATATTTTTATTGTCTGCTGCTATGTCTCTCATGCGTATTATTATTTTTTTTTTTTCATTTTCTTTTCCAGATGGTTCAGGAATTTCGATTGGGACAGTCTGCGGCAGAGAAAGTTGGAACCACCCATGGTTCCAAAGGTCACCAGTGCTGTCGACACACTGAACTTTTCCGACGATATTGAAGTTACGTCCGACTCGGAAGTCATAGAAGACGAGTCTGATTGGGACATAGACTTTTGATCATCATGTACCAATCTTTTCCCTACTTCTAATTGGTGAAAATATTAACATATTATTTTGTAAATACTCACCCGATGTACCCATGTACCTATGTTATTTTTCTTAATTTTCTACCAGGCTTTTTCAAATAAATGTTACATTCTTTATTCACAACATTGGAATATCATTTTCCTATTATTTCTTCTCACTTTTACCAAGTTTATTGCTAACCTCGTTGCTAACTATGCGTGAACTTGTTCTTGATCTTGTAACAAATACAGGATGAAAATGTGATAGGAAAAACTCATAAGGGGATGAAGAGGGTTGCATGGTAATATAAAAAGATTTTTGCATTAGACGAAAAGATCCCACCGTTTGCCACAATTGTAACAAATAGGATAATTAAATATTGAAAATAAATATACTTTGTCTTTGAGATAAGGGGTTGAGGGTTGGTAATTGGAATATAAAAAGATCTTTAGTATTAGGGAAACATGCCACGGTATGTAACCATTGTTATAAATCAAATAAAATCATAGATAAGATATAGATAAGCAATGGGGTTAATTCAAATATGAAATTGCGGTTTACGATCGACGCAATTGAAATATGTCATAGACATTTCCAAAGTATCAATTGATATGAAAATACCACCAACTGCAGAACTGGGGGTGGTTGGTGTTCAAATAAACTAAACAACGTAAACACGATAAAGTAGGTTTGTATGATAATAAGTATTACATGTTCCTGTACCTTATGTACTGCTTGGGGGAACTATAGTAGGTCGATGACCCTATATGGTCGTTCAGAATAGGGGTTGCTTAAATCTAAGGGTAGTAACGTGACCACCACCACTGTACTCCACCACCACACCACAATGCAGCAAGAAACATTAGAAACAGCATTGTTATCAATTTTGGTTGTCTGTTCTTTCCACTTTCATTGAAGAATTTGTGGGTTTCGCAGTTGAGAAGTATTTAAGGGCTCAGGGTTCTTTTGGGACTTGCTGAGACGAAAGAGTGAAAGCGAGAGTTGAAGCCAACGAGTAAGCAAAATTTGACGGGTTAAGCACAATAAGCACGGAGTAAGCACAATAATTGAAGGGTTAACTTCGACATGGTTTTTATTCGATACTTGTGATGACGTATCATTGAGTGGTGAAGGCAAAGGGCATGCAGTACAATCTTCAGGCTTGTTTGCTCATAAAGTCTCGTTTGTCTAAACTTGTAAAACGTATGCATGGATGGCAGCACCCAGTAACACCTTATATTTAGTAGTAGATCAGCTTTTTGAGACAGATTCTACATTTGAGGAACCGAGACTCTGCAGGTGTCCCAGAAGAGCAGCTCCAGATGTTACCACAGAATACCGACCTATTCTCAATATATACCACAGTTGTGGTTTTACATACCACAAATAAGTGAGTATTGCACCACAGAATAGCTAGCGATTTGAAAAGTAACTTCAACTTACTCAGACAAACCCATTAGCTGCCCCCCCCCCCCCTATTGCAGCTCTCCTATGAGAATTTTGCGTTGGTAACAGGCATTTTCGTATTCAGCGAGGCCCAAATACCCCGTAGTGTCTTGTTACCGAAATGCTATAAAAAATACTTCTTGACTATACATTTTTGAAAAATTATTCTACTCTGATGATAGAAGCGCCAGAGGTGCGGTGACAAAATATCCCCGCCAATAATATCCCAGCCAAAAATACCCCCCTGAAACCTGTGCACATGGACCTAGTCAGGTACGTCCGAAGAGCGGTAATTTCCGGCTACACTATACACGAGTGGTCTTCCACTAGTGGCATTACGTGTAAAAATTTGGTGAGATTACTTGTGATTACCCAAATTACTCATTGAATTACATGCATTACATCTGTAGTATTACATGCAGATTACGTCGCATTACATGGCAGTATGCCACATTACTTGAGATTATTCCGCATTACTATGGCATTACTATGCATTACTATGGCATTACCACGCATTATTCTGCATTACGCAGAAATTACCGAAATTGTGTGGTGGGGAATAACCTTGGGGAGCGTAAAAGCATTGTTTACTATTGTACAACACAGTACCGAGTTGTACCGCAGTAAGCAATGGCCAAAGTCACGCAGCTTCCTCTTCGGCAAACTTTACCACGGTACAACACCGCAACGCCTTGTAGTGAAGTAAGCATTGGCTTATGATTTCAAGTATTTTCATTGGGCATTCCTTATTCCACTTCAACTAAAATCTAATACAGAAAGTGACTACATACCATTTGTTCGTTCTACTTTTGGCGAGCTAGTTTTACTACGAAATTGAACAGATGAACAAATTTATTGCAACGAACTACAATACAACTATAATTTACTTATGAAAGGACTAAATTTATAGTAGCGGTGATAATGAAATAGCAGGTAGCATTCTCATCCATTTATCAACTACTGTTACTAGGGAGTTACTAGGTAAAGATAATAGTACCTACTTTCCTGAAATTTTCATTTTGGACGTGAAATAAAACCTAATCTTCTCTTACTGAATTACCGTAGGTGACGTTTCGTTTGTTTCGCACAAACTTTTTCAATGGCAAATTAGTAGACACTGCATGATAAATTTAAGTTTAAAACTGAGACGACAAAGAAAGTTGTCGGTTATAAACATACGAGTACATTTATAAATCACCTGAATAATTCCCCTATACATGAAAAAGGCGATAATTCTGATGAAAATGTCCAGAATTATCAAGTGATTATAGGCCATTTTGTTTGGGCAGGTGCGCTTGCGTAAAGGCGCTAAATTTTGAGAACTTTCGTACATCAGTCAGTTGAATGGCAACGCTGCATGCTCTGTCTACCCCCCTGACTAGCTACTGGTTCCTGGCTGTCACTTTTGCACACACCCCAAATTATTAGTGGAATTTTAGGTGCACTCCAAGATTTTCTAGTGTTAATTTTCAATATCGGTGTACGAAACTATGAAATTCGCGCCACATATGCGCACACCCAAACGAAACGTTCTATTGCACAGGAACGTCAAAAAATCATCACCGTCGATTCAACTGAAATGTCATAACGTTCGGTTCTTCGAAATACTACTCTTGAAGTATTGCTGCAAGAGCAGTATTTCAAAGAATATTTCCTGACAAATTCTCGGGCATTACGGTTGAACGATAGTTCCATTGAAAAAAAATACCAACGTAACGACATTTTAGTTGGAAGGCAACAAACACGCAAATATAAATAAATATTGCGCCTCTTAGGGCCATATAGCGGGCACCTCGCATTTCTATGCAACAAAGCTCACCGACTACCACAACATCAGACGGTCGAACCTAACAACTGCACAGACACGTGTTTCGCCTCTACTGGGGGCTCATCGGTGCGCAGGCGTGCTCAGCTCAACCATCCGATGCTGTGGCAGTCAGCATTAGCATCTGCGGAACGCCTTCAACAGATGGCGCCGCTTGGAAGACTCGCATATTAGGAGTCCTCTTGGGTGTATATTACCATGAGTTCTCTGACTGCCACAGCATCGGATGGTTGAGCTGAGCACGCCCGCGCACTGATGAGCCCTCAGTAGAGGCGAAACACGTGTCTGTGCAGTTGTTCGGTTCGACCGTCTGATGTTGTGGTAGTCGGAGAGCTTTGTTTCACATTTTAGTTGAATCGCTGGCAATAATTTTTTGACGTTTCAGTGCAATATTCACCGATAATTTTTTGACAAGCCAACAACAAAATATCTCAAGGAACACTATGATATTGACACAATTGATGTGATTGGTATATTCATTGGGGTTCGTGGGACAATTTCAAAATTCTGTATCTCTTCTATTTGCAATTTTTTCGGAATTAGTAGTAAATGGGCTGAGGAATTAGCCTTGATGGCTTTGAAGGGTTCGATAAAGATTTTCCGTCATCATATGTATTTTTTATACTCTTAGTTTATGTGTTGAGTACCTATATTTACACTGATATTATTGTTAAAGACCCAATTTTACACCTTACTTTTATATCTGTTTACAATAGTATCCTTTGTCATTTTGGCAACCTACGATCATGCAGGAATAAGGCATTATTTATTTGTTTAATAAATAATTACTAATTATACAGGGTGGCCCAACGAAAACAGAACAGAGGGGTTCTTGGACATTCCACCTCATTTTTTGGAAAAAGCTCAGACAGGTCGATTTTTAAATCGAGGGGGACATCCGAAACATACATTGGCAAGTTTCTATCTTCAGTCCCTTCACCCCTACCCACCGCAACTTCAGAATTTCGAATGACACTATCTACTTTGCGATACATCAAATCAAAGAGAACCTTCCTGAAAAAAATATTTTCCAAATCTTCAACCCCACCCCCTATCTTTCTAAATTTCTCTAACTGTCCCATTTTCTATTTTCGATCCTTCAGTTATCTCCAATTTAATCAGCGTCATCCTAAATAGCCCAGGTACTATCGAGTTTCAGCATGAACTAATTTATGGTCGGCCAAATTTTTCTTAAAACGACAATAAAGAGTGTCTGCTATAACATACCAAAAGTCCCCTAAGATCTCGTGTCGGCGTCCCCCTTTTTGGGGCGTTTTTCTGAAATATGACAGTTACGTTATGAGTATAACACACAGATATTGGGACGCGCGCCTGTCACCTGGAATAGCTCAGTGGCAAAGGCTTTGATTTCCGATCGATGGATCGCTGGTTTGAATCTCGTTCAAGACACAATTTTTTTTTCGTGGAAGTGATTTTTTCCTTCTCCTAAAAATTATCCAAGGGATGAGAGTGCTTATTCTGAAGCATTTTCGACTTTTTTCTCGAGAAAATAAATCTACTAATACGAGTTCTGGACACATAATAAACAATAAACTGTGATGCCACCATTTTTCATCACATTTTTCAAGTCATGAAATGTAGTTACCTGTCCATTGCGAAATTGTATTTAGTATTTAGGAGTAGAGAGAGAAGAGGGCGACTGAATCAAGTTTCATTACATGTAATTACAGAGGAGGTAATTACGACGTCGGTAATTAGACCGGTCCTACCGCTCTACAGTACACTCTTTAGGGTACGACGCCGGGTGCTATAGAGACGTGATATGGGTCAGGATCCTGAAACCGAGCTCATTAATTATTGAGGTAATTACTAGAGAGGTAATAACACCCTGAGAGTATGTGCACACCAGTTTTACCGTTGCGAGCTTGAACCCGCGGTTTACCTGGACCGTCGCTTTAGTCCTCCTCCTCCTCTTCATGCCTACCGCTGCAGGTGCAAAGCAGAACAGTGGCAGGTGCATGTGCCATCGTGTCTTCTCAGTCGAACCTCCTCCGACACCGTTTGCGCTATATTGGTAAGAGCGAGATGAAGCGCTGCCATCCTCTTAACACAGCTCGACCAAGCGCACAGCGGTAGGTCTTCTCCTCTCGCGCTCGGTTCTACCTGCTCTGCACGGCACAAAACCGCCGGATCGTGTTTTATGGCTGCTTCCAATCGAACATGCGAAGGAGTCACAAAGGTAGGTCCTTCGCAAGGTCCTGATGGTCGGAGGTCCTTGCACATATTGGGGGCATGAGCGCTGCATCTGAGAGAGAGAGAGAGAGAGAGAGAGAGAGAGAGAGAGAGAGAGAGAGAGAGAGAGAGAGAGAGAGAGCTATTTCGCTCCCACATCTCTGTCTATCATCCTATGCAGTGGTGGCCCGGCCAAACGCAGAGGTTTGAGAGAGAACCGTATGCTGTGCTCTTACTTACCTACAGAGAGGCGCACAACGTTTTAAAAAAATTAGATGAGCTACCTAATTTTTCTGAGATGAGGTACCTAATTTTTCTATTTGCTCGCGCTTCGGTGTACGGTTTCATTTATCGACGCTCACAACATGGGAACGAAGGGATGCACGACGCTTTAAAAAAAAAAAACACTGAGAGGAGATACCTAATTTTTCTATATGACCGCTACGTCGCAATGTTTTAATCATAGCAAGGAGGGAGAATATGAAATAGATAGCTCTTACTTACCTACAGAGAGGCGCACAACGTTTTAAAAAAATTAGATGAGGTACCTAATTTTTCTGAGATGAGGTACCTAATTTTTCTATTTGCTTGCTACGTCGGAATACATTAGCCATAACAAGTCGACATGCTCTGGACAGATGAGCCGATACAAAACTAACTGTTGTACTAAACATCATGATGTTTTTGATGGTAGGGGGTAATAGATACCTCGGTACATCATCTAGATATGTTTTAACCCGTGATTTCGAGATAGCTAAATTAGTTTCGCATGACTAGGTACGGCCATTTCTACCTTCGTCACAATTCAAAAATTCAAATATTCAAATCCGGTATTGGTATGATATCCCCTGCCAGAGGGTGGAGGGTAGGGAGCGGCGGGTGGTAAACCGGGATTGTTCGATGAGGTGAGCGAAACTGCATGTTAGATATAGCTCGTCTATGGATTGTAAACCGGCGAATTAAGGGCTTTTTCTCGCGAGAAGACCTAAGCGCCGCATGTGACAAAGCGCGCTATATCGGCTCCATCCCTGTCTATCATCCCACAGCGACATGGATATATTTGAGGCCTGTTAGATGCATAAGGTGAGGTTTCCGACCGAGGGTCTGCAGGTATAAAGTGCTATTATCATACAAAACCGGTAGGTAGCTGGTCTTTAAAAAATTCATGCTCTCAAAGCTCGGGGTATATTATAGAAATATGTGCCATCATAGTTTCGAGGAATATGATGATATGATGGTGGTGTATGGAGATAATTCTACGAGCACTTTGGAAAAACCATATAGCAACACAGCGAGACGGCTTCTATACCACTTTCTAAAGCATGGGGAAGCAGTGCCACTTGAATGAAAACTACGAGTGCACTCGCTTTTTTTTTATAAACCCAGCTGTGAATGAGCATAATGAGCACCGTTTACCTGGAATCGCATGGTTTAGCTGTAAAGATGTTGTGAGGTATGAGACAGTTCGGCATGCGTTAATTAGCAGTAGCCGTTGAAAAAAACCAGGCAATCATTTTTTCAAGAGTTTTATTCAAAAATTAATACATGTCTTCAGTCGTTCATAATCCGATAATACATCGTCGTAGTGTAGTTCGAGGAACTCTAGCATGCATGAAACTTTTTCATTAGATTTGAAACCAGCCAAAATCTGTTTGAGAACTTTATACATAGAAACGTTCGAGTTCGATACATCGCTCGTTATTTTAAAGGAGCTTGATAATAAATCAGTATAAAATTTTTTAAAATTCATTGATTCTAGAGCCTCTAATCTATAGCTAATGATATCTCTCATTCGTGCAATTTGTTGTAGAAAATTTTCATGCAGATAGACGGTCTGGGCCCTGCTATGTAGATGTCCGATGCCTGCAGATGAACCCAATTTTAGAGTATAGTTCTCGAAAATTTTCATATCACCATTCGGAACGTTCGAAGTTGATGCAGTCGAAGAGGGCAAGAGCTCTATTAATTCACTCCATTCCCGCATGGTGAAAGATATTCGGCTCGAATTTGCATGCGATATGATGATGATCGCTGGTGAGAGTCCTCTGGCGATGCTAAGCCCAACTCGTATCCTTGCAGCTGATCCGTTCAGAGTTGTTTGATATAGTAATTCGGTCTCTTGAACGATGGCTTCATCATAATACCGTAACATTTTTTCGATAGACTGCCAGGGGCTGAACAAGGTGGGCATCTCTCTTTGTTTGACGTTGGTGCTGGCGATGCTATGAAGATGTTTACGATGCTTATAATGCTAGCTGCTTATCTCGATATGCCGGTGATGATCCTTACGTTGATATGACGATAGAGGTGATGATGCTTGCGATGATATGACGATAGCGAGGGTGATGAATATGATAATATGACGTTGTTTTATGATGAAATGACGTTAGCGGTGATGATGCTTGTGATGATATGGCGATAGCGGTGATGATCCTTACGTTGATATGACGATAGAGATGATGATGCTTGCGATGATATGACGATAACAGTGATGATGCTTTATGTTGATATGGAGTTGCTGGTGATGATATCACGTTGTTGGTGATGATGGCTACGTTGCTTATGGCGATAGCGCCGATGGAGTTTATGACGGCTGTGATCGGGACGTTTTTGCTCCAGACACCTTATTTCACCGGCTCTCTGACGTTAAGTGTGATCGACGAGGTTGCTGGTTCAAACAACGTCTGCTCTCGCAATCCACCCTCGATCGGGCATGCCCAAATATTTAACGTAAAGCCTCGAACCGGTTTTTTTCAAAACTTTTTCCACCAGATAGATCTCGGGATGTTTAGTTTTCTGTAGTTCTCGTTCGTAAAAACATCCCATGATCGGCGAACCCTTTAGATCTTCAATAAGATATGTAGGTGGATTGCTGTTCGGTTTCACTTGTCTGATGCGAAACAGCTCCATCGTCCAGTTGGGGGTATAACCTTTTTCAAAAAGTACTTTGTATTTACCCAGACGCGCTAGCAGCCCATGCCGACTCGGCGCTTAAATGATTCTATTAATCTATCCATCTATAATATGCCTCATTAGATCAGCCGGCTGAACCATGCCTAATTCCACATGGTCGTCGGTTAAAACATCACGAGCTGATTATGGCATGACGAGCTGCCAGTTAAATCATGACGTCACTGTTGACAGCTCATGCCGACTTATGGCATGACGCGCTGGTGGTTAAAGCATGACGTCACTGTTGACAGCTCATGCCGACTTATGGCATGACGCGGTGGTGGTTAAAGCATGACGTCACTGTTGACAGCTCATGCCGACTTATGGCATGACGCGGTGGTGGTTAAAGCATGACGTCACTGTTGACAGCTCATGCCGACTTATGGCATGACGCGGTGGTGGTTAAAGCATGACGTCACTGTTGACAGCTCATGCCGACTTATGGCATGACGCGGTGGTGGTTAAAGCATGACGTCACTGTTGACAGCTCATGCCGACTTATGGCATGACGCGGTGGTGGTTAAAGCATGACGTCACTGTTGACAGCTCATGCCGACTTATGGCATGACGCGGTGGTGGTTAAAGCATGACGTCACTGTTGACAGCTCATGCCGACTTATGGCATGACGCGGTGGTGGTTAAAGCATGACGTCACTGTTGACAGCTCATGCCGACTTATGGCATGACGCGGTGGTGGTTAAAGCATGACGTCACTGTTGACAGCTCATGCCGACTTATGGCATGACGCGCTGGTGGTTAAAGCATGACGTCACTGTTGACAGCTCATGCCGACCCGATGCTTAAATGATTCTATTAATCTATCCATCTATAATATACCTCAATAGATCATCCAGCTGAACCTTGCCTAATTCCGCATGGTCGTCGGTTAAAACATCACGAGCTGATTATGGCATGACGAGCTGTTGGGTAAGGCATGACGTCATTGCTAGCAGCCCATGCCGACCCGACGCTTAAAACGTGATGATCTAGGTGATATGGCATGACGACTGATGGTTAATGCACAGCGCTTTGACTCTCAGACCATGCCGTCTCTACGGATAAAACATGTCGACTAGTGCTGCTGGCACATGTCAAATTATCTAGCAGAGCATGCCGACTTGTTATGGTTGAAACATTGCACCATAGCGGTTATAGCTATAAAACCTCGAACACCTCCGATTAATAGCCAGTCGCGAGCGATCTTTGTTCAGTGAATGAAGCTGCTGATCCTGAAAGAAACATGAGAAATCAAATTAGTTCTGAAACAATTCAAAAGGCTGTAGCCGAAGTCCGACGTGGTGGCTCGCGCAGAGCGATCGCTAGGTCATTATGTATTCCCGCATCTACACTGGGGCGGCTGTTGCGACGGGTTAAGAAAGTGAACGGCGTGTATGTCTATAATCCAAATATCGGGAATAGGAGAATCTTCTCAAAAGATGAGGAGTTGATGCTCGCTGATTATATCAAAGCAGCATCGAAAATGCCACATGGCGTGACACGCAAGCATGTGTGTAAATTCGCTCTAGAACAGGCTAGGCTGCTAAACAAGAGCTATCCACAACGCTGGGATAAACAACAAGCAGCATCTTTTGATTGGTGCAGAGGATTCATGAAACGGCATCCAGACATTTCACTTAGAGGCTGCAGGGAACGCAATTTGCAGCAAGTGGTAGATCCTGACAAAGCGGCTGAGACCGTCTCTTGTAAAAATCTCGAGACTTTTGACGTCAGCTCGAATAATTCGACTATGGTTATGAAGTATCCAACCAAAGCTTCCTCGAATACGTCGCTACAGCTCCTAGCATCATCAGGGCCTCAACCGGGACCTTCGCCAGTGCTGTCATCATCAGCCAGCATGATATCGGAACCATCAGATGTGTATGATGACGAGGATGCAGATGGTTATGAAAGAGCAAGTGAGGACTCCACTACCAAGTTCTCCGGTAATAAAGAAGATTTTCACAGCTCTCAGGTTGGGACGTCCAAAGCCTATAATTATGTTAGCGTGTTCAGACCACGTTTTTCATCGGGAGATCAAGTCAAATCACGTCTCGCTTCTAAATATGCGAACACTGCTAAATCCTCGGAGGACTCTGTCTTGAAAGCTGATAGTGACGATGTGTTATACGATAGCTCTGGTGATTTCAACGCTGCCAAAGAACTTTCTTCGAGTTCGCTTATCAATCCGCGTACGGGGTATAAAAATGCATATGAGCGCCGTTTTTCATCTGAGGACGAGGATCAAAACATGTGGTGTAAGAGCTTCAGTAATACAAAAGAAGTTTCTTCAAGGGCGCGACTTACACCGAGTGGCGGATATCAGAATGCGTACAAGCACTGTTTTTCATCTAAGGATGAAGATAAGAGGTGTTCGGGGAGCGACTTCGAGAACATTGATGATCGTGCGGGGAATGGCTCCTTTATGAATGATATGGGACGACGGCGATTTGCGAAGAGGTCCCTAGTAGGTGAATATTTCACTGACATAAATGGCGTTATAGATCGATTAGTAACATTGAGTGCACAGCGGAACACCGGGGACGTCGGAGTCGTCCGAGAAATAGTATCGCTGGAAAAAATTCTCCGAGATGCTGAAGTAATATACTAACATTTTTTTTTTGGATACCCTCAATAGCGTAAAAATGTCCATATTTTATTCACGATCGAATGGGACATTGATCGGAAATTTGTATCAACTAATACCTAATACCTACCTACCTACCTAGCCATTTAAAGATGTAGTGAATATTTCCGTGGAAATAAAGATATTGAACACTTTTGAATAGAGCATATTTCTTTCACTGTCATAATCACCAATCCTATATGCCTGGTTGTGATGCCCATACTTGTCTCAATAGCGAATCATAAGGTGAGGGTTTGCGGAATGCCTGCCTCATGGACACATTCATATTTATCAAAAAAAAAAAAAGAAAAGAAAAGAAAAAAGAATTCAGAGATGTCAAATAAATAGAGTGAGCTCGCGCGAAAGAATAGTCTCGACTGTAGAAACCCTCCAAAGCTCTTGTACTTTTTATCCCACCCGAATCAGTCCGGGCAGAGTCCAATTCCGGCTCTGTTAGAAGTCTATAATCTCTCATTCAATATATAAAAATGGTGCATTCCTTGATGCTAGAACATGGTATGCAAGGTGAGACATCCTTTTTGGCTCCCTTTTACTTCTCCTGAGCCACATCAATTCGGATGATAGCCTTACCCACTTCGAAGGAACGTCTACCGTATTTGGCGAGACAAATCAAAAATTTATATTTTTGCAATCACTGCGGGTACTAGTTACTGTAGCATCATGCATTTTTGCAGATTTTGGCCATGCAATGAGTTGCTAGAGACAAATTTCCCTGGCAACTCCCTGCACAAAAGAGGCGAAGCAGCACCTAATTCGAGCTGTATATCAAGTCAGGGAGATATTATAAATACAAATTTTTTATATGGTTTGCGGAAATCTCTGAGCTTTCGAGTAAACTAGATAATATTATCCTATCCAATTTTATTCAGAAAATCAGATAAAGCATATAAAACATGTTTCACCCTCTAGCTTATCGTCAAAACCGATGAATTATTCTCGGAAATGCTTGCAAATACCTTCAAACATGTGAATGAAAATTTCTATGCTCTTGCTAGTACGATAAAATCCATCGTGTTTAACACTTGGGGGATGTGGAAGATGCCGGTTCTCCGGTCATTTGGTTGGATTTTTTCCAACATTCCCATCTCAGATGGGGGGTTTTTTCGAGTCGAACTTTGCGGTCGAGGATGGATTACGAGAGCAGATGTTGTTTGAACCGTCAACCTCATCGATCACGCTTATCATCAGAGAGCCTGCGAAGTAAGCTATCTGGAGCGTAGTGTTCCGACCATCGTATTATTTAAAATTATCGTAGCGAGAATAATCCAGCTTATTATACATGATTTTCTCTTAAATCAATGCTTTCATACGTATATCATTTTCTTTTCTTTCCGTATGTGGTTATTTTGAAGCGAACTTGGGTATTTAGGCAAATACTTATCACTCTATACTCTACTATTTTCACGCAAGCATCCTGGGTTGAAAAAAATTATTCAGTGCTGATATTTTCCAACTCATGGCACTATGGCATGCAAAAGAAAGAAGTAGCTTTCAATTAAGTTTCTACATAAATATTTACTATATAATTAACTCCATTAATAGGTCTGAAAGAGCGTGCGCCCGAAGCTTCTCCTATAATACCTGCATATGGCCAGGACTATGTAGGTACCTGCATCAAAACAGGTGGCATGGCTGGGATTTCTTCGCGAGCTCCGAGATTCTTCTACGGTCCTCATTATGATGTCATCGCTCGAAATTGCGCTGTTTTGTTCGACCCGGGGACAAAGAGAGATGCCCACCTTGTTCAGCCCCTGGCAGTCTATCGAAAAAATGTTACGGTATTATGACGAAGCCATCGTTCAAGAGACCGAATTACTATATCAAACAACTCTGAACGGATCAGCTGCAAGGATACGAGTTGGGCTTAGCATCGCCAGAGGACTCTCACCAGCGATCATCATCATATCGCATGCAAATTCGAGCCGAATATCTTTCACCATGCGGGAATGGAGTGAATTAATAGAGCTCTTGCCCTCTTCGACTGCATCAACTTCGAACGTTCCGAATGGTGATATGAAAATTTTCGAGAACTATACTCTAAAATTGGGTTCATCTGCAGGCATCGGACATCTACATAGCAGGGCCCAGACCGTCTATCTGCATGAAAATTTTCTACAACAAATTGCACGAATGAGAGATATCATTAGCTATAGATTAGAGGCTCTAGAATCAATGAATTTTAAAAAATTTTATACTGATTTATTATCAAGCTCCTTTAAAATAACGAGCGATGTATCGAACTCGAACGTTTCTATGTATAAAGTTCTCAAACAGATTTTGGCTGGTTTCAAATCTAATGAAAAAGTTTCATGCATGCTAGAGTTCCTCGAACTACACTACGACGATGTATTATCGGATTATGAACGACTGAAGACATGTATTAATTTTTGAATAAAACTCTTGAAAAAATGATTGCCTGGTTTTTTTCAACGGCTACTGCTAATTAACGCATGCCGAACTGTCTCATACCCCACAACATCTTTACAGCTAAACCATGCGATTCCAGGTAAACGGTGCTCATTATGCTCATTCACAGCTGGGTTTATAAAAAAAAAGCGAGTGCACTCGTAGTTTTCATTCAAGTGGCACTGCTTCCCCATGCTTTAGAAAGTGGTATAGAAGCCGTCTCGCTGTGTTGCTATATGGTTTTTCCAAAGTGCTCGTAGAATTATCTCCATACACCACCATCATATCACCATTTTCCTCGAAACTATGATGGCACATAATTCTATAATATACCCCGAGCTTTGAGAGCATGAATTTTTTAAAGACCAGCTACCTACCGGTTTTGTATGATAATAGCACTTTATACCTGCAGACCCTCGGTCGGAAACCTCACCTTATGCATCTAACAGGCCTCAAATATATCCATGTCGCTGTGGGATGATAGACAGGGATGGAGCCGATATAGCGCGCTTTGTCACATGCGGCGCTTAGGTCTTCTCGCGAGAAAAAGCCCTTAATTCGCCGGTTTACAATCCATAGACGAGCTATATCTAACATGCAGTTTCGCTCACCTCATCGAACAATCCCGGTTTACCACCCGCCGCTCCCTACCCTCCACCCTCTGGCAGGGGATATCATACCAATACCGGATTTGAATATTTGAATTTTTGAATTGTGACGAAGGTAAAAATGGCCGTTAAAACACAGCTAGATGATGTACCGAGGTATCTATTACCCCCTACCATCAAAAACATCATGATGATTAGTACAACAGTTAGCTATGTATCGGTTCATCTGTCCAGAGCATGTCGACTTGTTTTGGTTAATACATTCCGACGTAGCGAGCATATAGAAAAATTAGATATCTCATCTCAGAAAAATTAGGTACCTCATCTAATTTTTTTAAAACGCTGTGCGCCTCACCTCTGCTTCCATATCTATTTCATATTCTCCCTCCTTGCTATGATTAAAACATTGCGACGTAGCGGTCATATGGAAAAATTAGGTACCTCCTCTCATTGATTTTTTTAAAGCGCCGTGCATCCCTTCGTTCCCATGTTGTGAGCGTCGATAAATGAAACCGTACACCGATTTCACCGATGCATAAACACCTGCGTTTGGCTGGACCGCCAGCGCATAGGATGATAGACAGAGATGGGGAGCGAAATAGCTCTCTCTCTCTCTCTCTCTCTCTCTCTCTCTCTCTCTCAGATGCAGCGCTCATGCCCCCAATATGTGCAAGGACCTCCGACCATCAGGACCTTGCGAAGGACCTACCTTTACGACTCCTTCGCATGTTCGATTGGAAGCAGCCATAAAACACGATCCGGCGGTTTTGGGTCATGCGGAGCAGGTAATACCGAGCGCGAGAGGAGGAGACCTACCGCTGTGCGCTTGGTCGAGCTGTGTTAAGAGGATGGCAGCGCTTCATCTCGCTCTTACCAATATAGCGCAAACGGTGTCGGAGGAGGTTCGACTGAGAAGACACGATGGCACATGCACCTGCCACTGTTCTGCTTTGCACCTGCAGCGGTAGGCATGAAGAGGAGGAGGAGGACTAAAGCGACGGTCCAGGTAAACCGCGGGTTCAAGCTCGCAACGGTAAAACTGGTGTGCACATACTCTCAGGGTGTTATTACCTCTCTAGTAATTACCTCAATAATTAATGAGCTCGGTTTCAGGATCCTGACCCATATCACGTCTCTATAGCACCCGGCGTCGTACCCTAAAGAGTGTACTGTAGAGCGGTAGGACCGGTCTAATTACCGACGTCGTAATTACCTCCTCTGTAATTACATGTAATGAAACTTGATTCAGTCGCCCTCTTCTCTCTCTACTTTTAGGTATTTTCAATAAATGCTGGACGAGCATTTCCACTTGTCCTCTAGCTTGTTATACTGTCCCATTTCTTTGAACCACTCATCCACACAAGGTGGATTTCCTGGGACATTAAATAGAAGCATGGTCACGCAGAAAAGATCTTATAGGTCGCAGTGCAGAAAGGATCCTCCAAGACCAAACAACCACCTCTAATCTACAATCTACAATCTGAACCACTTCCTTTTTTTTATATACGGGTCATTCAAAAAAAATGTCCACACCCATTTTTCTCAATATCCGTTAAAGCTAGCGAGTTGCGGTGAAGACCGTTGGATTCAGCTGGTTTTTCTGATCAAATTTGATATGTCAACAAAACTACTTCACCAAAACTCTGAGTACGGAGGCACCTCAAAATTTTTGGCGAACGAACGAACGAAGACGAGGATGACTTCTTCAATTAATTCTTGCTATTTACCTATGGGCACAAAAATGTTTCTACAAAGTTTATTTTTGGTTCAAAACTGGCTTTTATTTTTTTAGGCCTTCCTTTCAAGAGGTCTGTTTTTGTTTCTTCTCTTTAATCATTATTGTACATTTCGGATGTCGCGAAAATAGAATATTTTGCACATTTGTACTCGAACGGGTGCCCTTTAGCAACACCTTAGCGATAACCCGACAGTTTGGAATCACCTGTATTTTATATTGATAATGATAATTGATTGACAAGGACAAGTGGAAATGCTCGTCCAGCATTATTATTGAAAATACCTAAATACAATTTCGCAATGGACAGGTAACTACATTTTATGAGCTGAAAAATGTGACGAAAAAGCCATGATGGCATTACAGCTCATTGTTTATTATGTGTCCAGAACTCGTATTAATAGATTTATTTTCTCGCGAAAAAAGTCGAAAATGCTTCAGAATAAGCACTCTCATCCCTTGGATAATTTTTAGGAGAAGGAAAAAATCACTTCCACGAAAAAAAAAATTGGGTCTTCAACGAGATTCCAACCAGCGATCCATCAAACGGAAACCAAAGCCTTTACCACTGAGCTATTCCGGGTGACAGGCGCGCGTCCCAATATCTGTGTGTTATACTTATAACGTAACCCAGTAAACATAAGCTGGTCAATTATACGTATAATATACGCATGATTGGTATAAAAGACGTTCTGGTATATCGAATACGGTTTAATATACGTATATACATAGATATGTAGGGAATATTTTGGTATAATAGTATGCCTTTTATAAACGTATGAAGATAATAATATAATAAACGCATATTTATTGACATTGAGGTATGAATTTGGTATATGGTATAAGTTTTATAAACGAATGAAGATAATTATGTAATATACGCATATCTAATGACATTGAGGTATTATTTTGGTATAATGATATAGGTTTTATAAGCAAATGAAGATAATAATATAATATACTCATACCTAATGACATTGAGGTAGGACTTTGGTATAATGGTATAAGTTTTATAAACGTATGAAGACAATCATGTTATATACGCATATCTAATGACATTGAGGTATTATTTTGGTATAATGATATAGGTTTTATAAGCAAATGAAGATAATAATATAATATACTCATACCTAATGACATTGAGGTATGAATTTGGTATATGGTATAAGTTTTATAAACGGATGAAGATGATTATGTAATATACGCATATCAAATGACATTGAGGTATTATTTTGGTATAATGATATAGGTTTTATAAGCAAATGAAGATAATAATATAATATACTCATACCTAATGACATTGAGGTAGGACTTTGGTATAATGGTATAAGTTTTATAAACGTATGAAGACAATCATGTTATATACGCATATCTAATGACATTGAGGTATTACTTTTGTATAATGGTTTGAGTTTTATAACCGAATGAGGATAATAAAAAAACATACTCATACTCAATGACATTGAGGTAGTACTTTGGTATAATAGTATAAGTTTTATGAGCAAATGAAGACAATTATACAAAATACACATATCTAATGATACCGATGAATTATTTATTACGTACTTGCTCAGGGACTTAGGATTAGTTAACGTAGGTTTTTTTTATTCATTTATTCAACGTTGGCTTATTTCCGCAACGAGGCCTAACACCGACGCCGGTGAATGCTTTCCTCTACTATCTCGGGAATTTTGCCGAACCCCTGTGTGTTCCAACACAGGGTAGGGATTTTTAACGAACACCAACATCGCATAAGGTTGGCACCATCGTTCGTATTTTACGTGCTATATGCGACACACGGCGCGTTTTGCATTTAGCAAGCATTTTAACTAAATGTAAGAGCTTTTTTGAGACGAAAATCCGAGCGCCCACAGAGGGACTCAAACCCACGACCTTTAGTGTGGCAGTCGGACACGATGATCACCACAACACAAGCTCCTCTGAAAGTTTCAACGTTTAATATTAAAAAAATTATTACCGTGAAATAAACGCACGCATATACTAATACATAAGTATTAGTCAAACTTTCACACAACATGGTTAGGTATATATTGCATCCAAATTGCAATTGTCGAAATGCAATACTGTGGAATCAACGTTTTATTTCAATGAGTGATAAATGTTTCACTGTTTCACCCCACTTCTTGTCAATCGCGTCGTGCAATTTCCGTTTCACCAAATAAACAGTGCAGTGTGCAGTCTACCCTGGGGTCCTACGCACTCCGAATGATTTTCACGTAACAAAGAAATAGTGAAATTATTGGAGACAACAATAATAATGGCCGGCGATGCATCGTGCTATTCACACATCGACGCGCTGTCTGTGAGACAGCGACGGATTGCGAACACTGTTGGCACCCAGACTGCTACCGACTGCAGGGATGCCCCAGCGACGACAATAATTGCTGACAGCGGGGAAGATGGTGTTCGGGGCGTCGAGATCGGCTTGGCGTCCCGTGCTGAGAGCGTCGGGGCGCAGTCTGTTGCTGGGTCGGAGGCCGGGGTGTTGCCGTCCGGCGGGTCGTATAATGCTTGTGAGTCGCAGGGCTTCTGTGAGGAGTCCCCGAGTCTTGTGGGGGCTGGCGTCGGTGCAAATGCGATTGGTTCGAGCACGGCGGACGCCCATCGGATGAGGAAGTCCAGGATCCTGCTCTTGGCCGACTGCCAGGGCAGGGGATATGATGGTGTGATGCGCGAAGTGTTCCCATGTAAACATTTTGAACTTCAAACATTTTTGAAACCAGGTGCCTTGTTTGAGCACGTGACTCAAGATATAAAGAAGATTACGACGGGCTTCACTCGGAATGACTATGTCATAGTTATGGCGGGCAGAAACGACGCAGCAAGACGAGGGCATGTAAATGCTGAAACGATCACTGAAGCACTAATGAACCTATCCCACACGAACATTCTGATCATGACGCTGCCCGAGTGCAACTCGAGACCGGTTTTGGGGAGGATCATCAGAGACATCAATGCGACAATCTTCGGTGCTGTCAGTCCGTCTGTGGGAGGGCTGAGTGCCGCGAGATGTATCGATACGAACACAATTGTGCCACGGCGCTTTATCACTGCCGGTGGCATTTCGAGTATTGATACAAGAGGGAAGCACATTGCCGCGCGGCATCTGTTCGGCCTCATTATGAACAATGAGAAATTCCACGAGACCATCTCGACATCTCGCACCGCATGACTCGAAGATGAAGATGACAACACAGCTGTTTGCCGAGACCATCTGAAGAGTAGAGATCCGCCGACACACAACTCGGAGAATTGTGTGAACACTGTGAACTATGCGCGATTGTTATTTCATTTAAATGTGCGGTCAATATCTAGAAAGTTGATTATGCTAGAACAGCTGATTGCAGACGTCCAGTCATTGTTTGTGTGTCTTTCCGAACATTGGGTCTCGTCAAGTAACATTAATTTTATCAGGTTGAGCGGTTATAATTTGCTGAGTTTTCATTGCAGGGGGGGTAGCTCGCATGGTGGCACCATGATTTTGGCACGAGCAGATGTATCTCCGGATTGCAAAGTGATAGATTTGACCGGGTATGCGCAGGACGTCAACTTTGAGTGTTGTGCAATATCTTACCGTCGCAACATGTGTATTGTGGTGGTATACAGATCCCCCTCTGGAAATTTTGAAGTGTTCATAAGTATGTTAAATCAAGTAATGGGGCTTCTTGTGGGGAGATTCAGGGATATTGTCATTTGTGGTGATTTGAACGTTGACAGGCTGAGCAATAGTACCGAGAGTAGAGTTCTTAGTGATGCCTTGGAGAGTTATAACCTAAGATCTGCCGTCGATGTGCCAACTAGAATAGCGATGGTGGGTGGGATGGTGACGAAAAGTGCGATTGATTATCTTATCACCAGCAAGCCCCTTAAAATTAAATGGGATGTGGTTGACCCGGGTATATCGGACCACACAGCTCAAATTTTGGATGTCGTCTTGGGTGGCGAAGTGAGTCCTGCGGGGGGATTGATAGAGTGCAACGAGTATAGCGAGAGAAGAGTCTTTAATGATCATAACATCAACAAATTTAGGACACTCTTTATTGGTACGCATGTCATTTTGAACGCTTTACCAGATTGTGACGTGAATCGTCTGTTTGGGGTTTTCTGGAATAGGTTCAGCAATGCGTTCGAACAAGCTTTTCCAAAGTGTTCGCGTAAAACGGGAGTCAATGTCGACGGAAAGAAAAAATTTATAATTTCTCAAGGCCTCAGAGCCGATTCACAAAAGCTTCGCGATCTTGCTGCACTTAGAAAAAAGTATTGTAATGAGCGACTGGATACACAGTACAAGTTGTTGAAAAAAGAATACCGAAATAAATTGGAAAAAGAAAAGAAGAATTACCATACAAGGCTCATCCAGAATTCTGATAACAGCATAAAAACAATGTGGCGGGTTGTGAATGGTATCTTGGGGAGGGGGAAGGCGAGGGGAGATATATCTCTTCTAATGGATGACAGGACGGTGGTAGACCCGGGGGAGGTTGCGGATGCGTTTGGCGACCACTTCTCGACTTGCGCCAGGAAGAAGTTGAATTTCCATTTTCCTGTTCCGTCTGAAGAATGCACGGGAAGTCGTCATCATCATGTTACATTGTTCCTTGATCCGGTCACAGAGGAGGAGGTCTCCAATACCATTTTAAGCATTCCAAATAAAAAATCGGTGGGTTTTGATGAGGTACAGATATCACTCGTGAAGGGATGTGTTGATGAATTTTCAAGGTGCTTTGAATGCATTATTAATCAATGCATCGTACGCGGAGAGTTCCCGGAACGGCTTGAGCTGGCGGTGGCTGTGCCCGTGTTCAAGAGGGGTGAGAGGATGGATGTAGTTAACTACAGACCAATTTCCCTCCTCAGCGTCTTTTCAAAAATTATAGAGAAGGTGTTACACGGTAGGTTATCTGGGTTTCTAGAGAGGGAGAAACTAATCTCGGCCCAGCAGCACGGATTCAGGGCGGGATTGTCGACGGAGACTGCGACCATAGAATTGGTGACTTTTGTCCATGAGGGGTTGGATAGAGGTCGGTGCGTGGCTGGATTGTTCTTCGATTTAAGCATAGCCTTCGACACGATTAGCAAGGAGTTTGTCAGAGAAAAACTGCTGAGACTGGGCATTCGAGGAAACGTACTGAACCTCATCATGAGCTATTTGAACGATCGCAAAATCACGGTAAAAATAAAAAACATCATGTCGCATCTCTTTCATATAGACATAGGCACGCCTCAGGGTGGAGTATTGGGCCCCTTACTTTTCCTGTTGTTCATTAACGATCTGCCGCACTTTCTGACGAGGGGTAAAGTTTTAATGTACGCTGACGACACAACTGTCCTACTGTCAGCCGGTGACATGGGTGAACTATCGGAGCAGATCAGGGGAACTTTGAAAGAGTTCCACAACTGGTGTTTCAAGAATAGGCTCATAGTAAACCACGACAAGACTGTACTTGTGAATTCCACCCACAGAATTAACAAAACACCGGTAAATTTAAATTTCAACTTTGGAGAGCATATTTTAAAAAACAGTTTTTCCGCTAAATTTTTGGGCGTTCTGGTGGACAGTCACTTGGGCTGGGATTGTCACATTGATGGCGTCTGTAAGAGGGTCTCACAATCAAATTTCGCTATCGCAGTGTTGAAAGACCAAATTGAGACTGCCGGCCTGATCAGCGTTTATTACTCACTGGTGTACTCGTTCCTATCTTACAATATCCTGGCGTGGGGTCAGGCTGTGGACGCTCACCGTGTGTTTGTGATACAAAAGCGGGTTATTCGCAACATGTTTGGCCTTACGCCTTTGCAGTCATGCAGAACGGTTTTCAAAGAGAGAGAACTACTCACCCTTCCGGGGATATATCTGTTCAAGTTGTTGCAGTTCATTCATGCGAAGCGAGCGGGGCTGCGCGCACATGCGGACGACCACGACTATTTCACGAGGAACAGGAACAAGCGAATATGCCTCATGGGCATGAGGCTCAGTAGCGCACTTCCTTTTTGGAGGATTAGTGAACGCAAGATGTTAAGTGATTAGGGTTCTACCGTCTTGGGCAAAAAATTGCAATATGGCGGCCAAAATATCGACAGAATCATGAAATTCGGCTTGAAAATCAAAATGATCGTACTAGACAAGGGTAAGTTCCAAGTTTCATGAAAATCGTTCCACTAACAAGAGATTTCGATATGGCGGCCAAGATGGCGGCAGAATTATGAAACTCAGCTTGAAAATAGGAATGATCGTACGAGACAAGCGTAACTCTCAAGTTTCATAAAAATCTTTCCACTTATAAGAGATTTCAATATGGCGGCCAAGATGGTGGAGCAATCATAAAATTTGGCTTGAAAATAAGAATGATCATACTAGACAAGGGTGAGTTTCAAGTTTCATGACAATCGTTCCACTAATAAGAAATTTCAATATGGCAGCCAAGATGGCGGCCGAATTATGAAAGCCAACCTGCCTATTTGGTCCTTGAGGACCTAAGCTATCCACCGGATAAAGTTCAATCTTCAACGGCTGTAGCTTTATTTCCCGAGGAGAAGTTCAACTTCATCGAAGTGCACAGGAGATCTCTGTTTTTTGAGAATAATGATAACGATGTATGGATAACAAAAATAGTGCCCATTGGCCACCCTTGGAGACATCAGCTATTAATCGGAAAAAAGTTCCAAGACTCTTGTTTCAATTCTCGAGAAGGAGTACAGCGTCTTAATTTCTGCACGGACTCGGACAGACAGACAGACAGACAGACAGACAGACAGACAAACCGGCCACATAAGCGTCATTCTGTTACTTATATAAAAAAATGTGCTCCAACTGATTTTGACCTCCTGAACACGAATATCGGGTTCACTTTTGAATTGGAACATTTCTTTTTTATCGAAAAACCGAAAAAATGGTAGCCTTGTCACATGATTTTTAGTGATACCTACCTACTTTTTTTTTGTTATTGAGCGAACATGTTTCGTAATTTGAGTGCCATTATCCTTCAGGTACCTAGTATTGGCTATTTCAAAATGTTCAATTACTATTTCGGCACGTCTGATTTTAAATTTGTAGGGTCGTGTAATATGCGCCGAGCCGTGGCTTTGCGGCCGTTTTCAAAAATCGATAACAATTGACCTAACGGTCGGATCGAAGTGGGGTTTTTGTCAAAAGAAAGTTCAAATTGTTCTCTAAATATAATGCCGTACATGCAGTGATGTATTTCATTAAGAAATTGTAGTTGCCTGCATATCGCAACTTTCTACATCTTACCGCGAATGCCAGCACTTGATCGGCGAAGCCGCCCTACACCAAAATGTTATTTTTGTAATTGTTCATGATTATTTCGGCAACATTTTTCTTGATTCGCGTACCAAGGCCATGAGCTACCCATTCGAGTTGAAATATTTTCTGTATTGAATTTCGTTTTGTTCGGAGGAAAGGATATCAAGCACCAGCAAGCAACGAATAAATCATTTGCGGCCGAGCCGTAGTTTCGGAGTCATGTTCAAAAATTAATAACTACTAATCGGCACATCGCACCGATGTGAAATTTTCATTAAAATAAAGTTCAAATCATCCTCTAAATATAACTCCGCATATGTATTATGGTAAAATGATAAGATCGGGTACTTTCTCGCATGTGATAACTTTCGAGATCAGGCCGGCTTCTGAAATGCAGCATTCAACGGCGATGCCGCGTCACACTAAATTGTTATTATTGTCATTGTTTATTATTATTTCGTCAAGATTTTTCTTGGTTCGGGATACAAGGTCATGAGCTACCCAATGGAGTAAAAATTTTTCGCAAAAACCTTTTCGTCTAGGACTAGATGCGGGGACGGACGGACGGACGGACGGACGGACGGACGGACGGACGGACGGACGGACGGACGGACGGACAAAGCGAGGACAAAAGCGCCTTCCCGTTTGGAGAAGTGCGCTAAAAATCTGAAAATTCCAAAGCACGCGACAGCCTTGTTCAAAAGGTCCCCGATATGTGCCGGCAGCTCCCTCTATAACATTTTACCATTGGATGTAAAGGATTCAAAGTTTTTCAGGAGCTCCCTTAAAAAATTTCTCATCGAAGGCTGTTTCTACAGTATTGACGAATATGAGACCCGGTGTTTGAGAGCGGCTGTGTAGGTCTTTGTTGATTCTGTGCCTATTTCATTGTTGTTTTATCTTTATCATTTGTCTGTTTGTAAAATTTGTGTGTGTGTGTGTCTAAAATCAGTTGTACAATCTACATTCATACTTACTTGTTAAATTATTATTATTCTCAAAAATGACATTTCCAAAACATGTATATGTAAAACGGAAGCAATAAACAGTATAGTATAGTATAGTATTCGTGGTAGAATACCTATGTATCGAAGTTACCATACCTATTCATTAAAAAAATCTTTAGGCCCTCTATGACGTCATAACAAGGTGGTGCTACGGATGCAAACTAAATATGTGACTTAAGTCATCGATATTTTGGTGATCATTGATCAATCTCGATTTAAAAGTCCCCTCTGTACGCTTAGAGCGGCTCCGACTAAAAGGCCTCTGAATAGAAGCCGGTGATTTTCTATAATTGGCATTTAGAGATTTCACTTCATATGAACAGGTAAACGGAAAAAAAAATCGAGAAAAACCTATCATAGCGGAAGATAGTCAAATTTTACGCGTGCCATATCCTAGGGCTTTCATTTGAGAAGGAAAAATTGTCTTTTTTTCACTGTGGACTCCTACAGTATTCTGCAAAAACCTCGCAAAAAAACATCTTGCATCTGCATTTCAATAAAATATCTGAAGCCGAAGTTATTTTGGTTGTGGAAATTAATAAAAAATTGCTTAAAAATTCGCAGCTTCATAAATCTGGCAATTATAGTTCACCCTCGAGTTCACCATTGACTTATAGCAATGAAGTTATAGGTAGGTATCTAAATATATCAGCCATTAAGAACAGTCATATTGATGAAATACGGCGTTGCGGAATTAATCCGTCTGAGTTTATTCCTTGACAGAAATCTATCATCCAGATCTTTTTGGAAAGCTACAAGGATGTACTTTGGTTTGAGCCTATAGACATTTTCAAAATCCAAAAATTATTCTCCCAAAACTTGAATTTTTTTGGATTTTGAAAATATCTATAGACTCAAACCAAAGAACATTCTTGTAGCTTTCCAAAAAAATCTGGGTGATAGATTTCTGTCGAGGAATAAACTCAGACGGATTGATTCCGCAACGCCTCATTTCACCAATTTGACTCCGTCCTTAATATGGTGGTATAGTATATGCGCCCATTCACGTTTTAAATTCAGTAGAATGACTTCTTGAAGCAAAAATTAAGTGAAAAAAGCTCCTGACCATCAGCGATGCAGGTACCTACCTACAATATACAACCTACGTGTCACGTATTTATATGGGCCGGGTCATTTTTTTTTTTAAATGGCATGTGTAGTTATTGAATAAATGTTTTAAAAACCACTGCCTCTGCTATATCATCAAGTTGTAATGAAAAAGCCAGCTTTCGAAAAAATAATTTTGGATGACCTAAACACTCTATGCCTGAACAAATAACACAGTTCCTATAGGAATGCATAGCACAGCCCTTTTGTGAAAAACATATGGCCATCACGTTATTATGTTCCTGTGCCTTCAAGGTTATACCGTGACCGCATGCATGCACCCCTAAATCCCGATCGCCACTAAAATGACACCAGCGCAGGGTGCTTCTTAAAATTTAGGTACCTACACATTGTTCCCTCAACATAAATGGAAGAGGATAGTTTCTGAAGAGGCCAACACGTTTCATTTCACTACGAGCTTTCTCGAGTTAAACAGTTCAAAAAGTTTTCCACAAGGTATTTCGTTTTTCGCCCAAGATTTCCAAAGACAACCTAGGGTTACAGGGTACCTATTTTTTGTGCAATTTCAAAAGTTCATTTTAAGACAAGTAAGTGTATAATATTTTGATGGCAATATGTATACGTACCTACGTTAATAGATATTTCTTTTTTTTCTCTCATTTTAGGTATTTACGATTTGGTCGAATCTGAACTGGAGAAAAATCTTCAGGATTATGAGGAGAAAATGATTTCTGGCGATTCCTCGGTTAAAAGTATGTCGATAACACCTATAAAACAACATGGTCGTCGATGAGTTATCGTCGGATGATAGAGAAAATACACCCAAATCATTGCGTTAAGTTTATAATATAGTAAGTACCTATATAGTATACCTACTCGTATAATATAAATGTTACAGATGAGCCATCCTACCAGGCCATATGCGGGGTGCCAATTTCACAGAAATACTTCGCAACTTTTCACGAGACGAGACATATAAGTTTCGAAAAAACTAATAACCTGATGTCTGTTATATATGGTAGGTATACCTATAATATCTCACTTGTTTCTTTAACTTTATAGTACCTCTCTGGTGAGCTCCGGATCGATATTAAACTCTTCTTATTATTTGTTACAGAAGGCAGCCAAAATCAACTTCGCGCCTGATAAGCAGCAGACGACAAAGTCATTGCAAATGCTGTGGCTGGCTGGCTTAAATTGTCAAAGAAGGCCCGTTGCGAAAAATTATTTTCTTAGTATTCACTTATTTAGTATTATTTTATATAATACAGAATTAAACTGTTGAAACTGTTTTGAAACGTTATTTTCCCCTGGAAAAATTCCTTAAATCCGTATAAAATTTGATTATGATACACCTATAAAAAGTGTATATAAATAGTATTTCTATTACACCCTTCATACGCATATCATTTTATTATGATATACGTCTAAAAGTGGGACATGATACAGTATTTTTAGACGTTTAAAATACTAATAATAATAGTATTATAATATCGATATTAAAATGGGATATCCTACCCCGGTAATTATAGGTTTTATGATATTCGGTTTATATTAGTTTATCATTGCCATTTTTTAAACGTCTTTGATTATCCAAATAAAATTGGTACACTGAATGCGTATAAAATTTGTCTACGATATACGAATAAAATGTGGGATATGAGGCGGACATTTGTCGTGAAATTATACTAGCTTTGATGTACCACTTATCTACCGATAATGTTCACGACTTTTAAACGTATAATATACCATATTGTGTTTACTGGGAACTGTCATATTTCAGAAAAAACGCCCCAAAAAGGGGGACGCCGACACGGGATCTTAGGGGACTTTTAGTATGTTATAGCAGACACTCTTTACTGTCGTTTTATGAAAAATTTGGCCGACCATAAATTAGTTCACGCTTTGACTTGAATAGCACCTAAAATACCTGGGCTAAAATAGCATCTAAGGAGAAAATTTTCGGTGGAGAAAAATGCTACCCAAATTCACCCCTTTCCTCTCTCCCACCCCAACTTCAAAATTCAACAGACACCACCTACTTTGTGATACATCGAATTAAAGGGAATTGATTTCTCTTTCTGAAAATATTTTTTTTCAAATTTTCAGCCCCTCCCCCAATAAATTGAATATCCTGAGTATTTTAGGGGGAAATGGCTTTTTGAAAATTCTGAAAATATTTTATTCAGGAAGAGAATTCAATTCCCTTCAATTTAATGTATCACAAAGTAGAAAGTGTCATTTTAGATTTTGAAGTTGGGGTGGGGGAGTGAAGGGGTGAATTTGGGTGGCACTTTTTACACAGAAAATTTTCTCTCTCGATGCTGTGCAGGATGACGTTGACTGTACTGAAGAGAACTGAGAGGTCAAAAATATTACATTTGAAACTCAGACAATTTTAGGAAGAAGGGGGGTGGGGTTGGAAGTTATAGAAATATTTTATTCGGAAAGAGAATTTAATTCTCTTCAATTTGATGTATCTCAAGGTGGGTGGTGTCATTTGAAACTTCAAAGTTGGGGTGGGTGGGGGTGAGGGGGCTGAAGATATAAATTTGCCAATGTATGTTTCAGATGTCCCCCTTGGTACAAAAATCGACCTGTCCGAGCTTTTTTCAAAAAATGAATGTGAAATGCCCGAAAACCCCTCTGTTCTGTTTTCGTTGGGCCACCCTGTAAATGCATCAATCATCACTTGAAATTTCTGGACATTTCCATGAGAACTATTGCATTTTTGACGTATGAGGGAAATAGTCAACAGTAATATCACAAGTGCTTAGATTTTCACGACTATTTCACTAGAGTGTATTACACCGACAATAAAATCTAGTATTCAGATGACTATTTCACTAGAGCGTATTACACCGACAATAAAATCTAGTATTCAGATGACAAAACAAGTACTTATACCTACCTGGGCAAAACCAACATGATGGTTTTGCAGCGGCAATTTTTTGACGTTTCAATCGTTTCATTACATTCAAACTGCTTTAGTAGATGTAGCGCATTTTCCTATAGAATACGCTATTTTTATACTTTGTATTCGCCTGTCCGTCCCAATCCGTCCAGCCGTCCGCCTTGTTATGAAATTCCTTTTGTAAATGACCGGAACTTAGCTAAAGATGAGCACAGGAAAACAAAGCAAGCTCAAATTGAGTTACCTTTAATGATATTTGTCAGACTGACACTTTTGCATCAATTTGAATCGGCGGTCGTCACAAACAGTATTCAAGCAAACTAGTAAGCTTCATTGCATCTTGTTGTATCAATCGAAGCCCCAGCGGGCCCCCTTGTGTTTTCATGCATCGTTTATATCCCTAATGAGTTGCCCCTTGTGTCTTCTTCTGTGGCTCGAAGCCCTTGCGGGCCCTTTGATGTGGATGTCTATGTGCCGTTCAAAGACCTAGCTCACCTTCTTATGACGTACTGTGAGCCCCCTTGCGTCTTCTTCTGGCTTTCGAAACTTTGGTGTGTTGTCTTGTATTTTCTTGGTTTTTCAGTCAAGGTTTTAGTAGAAAACATTTTCTTTATCTCCCGAGACTCTGTGCTCTTCCATAATTTCTATACTCACGGATCTTTTATGGCTTCACGTTATTTTAGAACTAGAGATAGTATCTTGGTTTTGGATGAAAAAACTGTTCAAAGAAAGCCTCTTTTTCTCTCGTAAAATAGTCATGTCGAATACCACTCGAGATAAAATGGTAACAGTTCCGTATGCGGTGAAACGCCAAAAAGTCGGTTTTTTTCGGGAAAAAAGACTCTAACAGATAGATTTCACTCCAAAGAAGACGATTCCGCTGTCGGAGCCGGGTTTTTTCAACTATTTCTTCTGATTTTCTAACCTCAAAAGTTTCACTGTATACGGAACAATTACCGCGGGGATATTATTCCGTATACGGTGAAACACCAAAAAGGCAACAATTTTGGTGGGAAATGACACTCATAGTTAGATTTCACTTTAAAGAACGTGATACCAATGTCGGAAAGATGCATTTCTCAACAAGTTTTTTTTTTAGTTTAAACGTTCACTTTTTACAACTCATAATAATTACCCCGCGCCGCCACTGAATATGTGTCGTATGTCAACAAAACAAAAGCAGAATCAAGGCAACTCCAACTCCCTACCCACTGGCGCAGGTCTAAAAAGAAGGAGCATACTTGAGACGACGGGGAGAGTTCAACAAAAATAATGAATTCTTGTTTAATATAACAATAAAAGACCATTTATCACATAATTCACGATTTTTTTTGCAATTTCAGCCATTCTGTCAACTATCATCTGTCAGACTTTGACGTATGGCCTCGCGTAAAACAGTGGCGCACTATTTAACAGATTTCATAACTTATAAAATGAAATTCGATGGAAAGCGAATGAGAAGTGCCGCTCCGACAACAGAACTGTGTTTTTGAAAGTAAAATCTACAAATGAGTGTCGTTTCCTACCAAAATTGATGCATTTTTAGCGTTTCACCGTATACGGAATAATATCCCCGCGGTAATTGTTCCGTATGCGGTGAAACTTTTGAGGTTAGAAAATCAAAAGAAATAGTTATAAAAACCCGGCTCCGACAGCGGAATCGTGTTCTTTGGAGTGGAATCTATCTGTTAGAGTCTTTTTTCCCGAAAAAAAACAAATTTTTGGCGTTTCACCGCATACGGAACAATTACCGATAAAATTTTGAAGGCAAAATTTTCCTCTTGTAATATTCAAATTTGTTGCTTTTTGGCAATATCGCTCATGACATTTAATCAAAACCACTCGCCTAACGGCTCGTGGTTTTGTTACAAATGTCATTCGCGAAATTGCCAAGCAACAAATTTTCATAACAATCGAAAAATTTTGCCGACAAAATTTTATCTCTTGTGATATTAAATACGATAATTTTGGTCAGGCGACCGCGAGTGCTGATTGTAGCGATAAATGCCCGACTCCGTAGGAGGAGGGCATTTATCCAGGGACAATCAGCCCGAGGGAAACGCCTGGCCAAAATTATCTGGGAAAATCTCGAGCACGAGTGATATTTTGAAGATTATTACATAAAAGAAGTCCGAAGTGACAGCTGTCAGATTTTGTTGTTTACATGAATTTTATTCCGTTGCTATTGACAGTGGCATTTAGATAAGTGAATATTATCCTTGTAGGTCTAATAATCAAGGATGTTGTATGTAATAATCAACAGTAATATCACAAGTGCTTAGATTTTCACGATAATTTTGGTCAGGCGATCGCGAGTGCTGATTGTAGCGATAAATGCCCGACTCCGTAGGAGGAGGGCATTTATCCAGGGACAATCAGCCCGAGGGAAACGCCTGGCCAAAATTATCTGGGAAAATCTCGAGCACGAGTGATATTTTGAAGATTATTACATGAAAGAAGTCCGAAGTGACAGCTGTCAGATTTTGTTGTTTACATGAATTTTATTCCGTTGCTATTGACAGTGGCATTTAGATAAGTGAATATTATCCTTGTAGGTCTAATAATCAAGGGCGTTGTATGTAATAATCAGGGTCATTTTTAAATGTACTCGTGAATTTACAACCGACAACTTTCTTTGTCGTCTCAGTATTAAACTGAAAATTACTATGCAGTATGCAGTGTCTACTAATTTGCCATTGTAGAAGTTTGTGCGGAAGCGGAATAAATTGATCCATCTGTTCAATTTCGTAGTGAAACTATTTTGCCAAGATAGGGTGATTGAATAAAAGTAACTGATCACTTTGTGTATTGAATTTTAGTTGAAGTGGGATAAGGAATGCCTGATAAAAATACTTGAAATCATACGCCAATGCTTACTCCACTACAAGGCGTTGCGGTGTTGTACCGTGGTAAGGTTTGCCGAAGAGAAAGCTGCGTGATCTTGGCCATTGCTTACTGCGGTACAACTCGGTACTGTGTTGTACATTGCCTTTACGCCCTCGGCGATAACAAATTCGGGATTGAATCCGTCAGTCGTGATTTGCAATAATTTCTGTTACTTTTTATTTTACCCTGCATCAACTACTAGGTGATTAGAAGGTTTTTCAGTGGGAGTTTTTCAGTAACGATAACAATGATGACTATAACAACAAACACATGTTCGAATCAGTGGGGTTTTGTTCAGATGGCTTTCTCGTTTTATCTCTTTTCTCGAGACATCACCCTACGATAGTAGATGCACCCGTACCAAGGAACGCATGACAAGTCCATCTGGTACAGTGCGGATTAGAACCCGAGACCTTCGCCTTTGAAGGCGGGGCCGAGCTCACCGTACTACCGACTGGGTTATGTGACATTTCACGTTATTAAATGTGAGATTAAAATTACAACAAAAAGGTGAATGGTCCATGATTGTACACTTGCATGATTACGAATAAATAATTATGAAGCTTTGAAATTCTCGTTGTTTGGCTAGATTTGAAAAGTTAGTGTTCGTAAATTTCATCTTCGATGTTGTCAGTTCAATACCTATCTATCAAAATTTACAAAATATCGATATTATCAAACTAGGTCGATAACATTTGGCAGAAAATTTTCGACGGTTTTTAAAACTGCCAATTTTGTAAATTTGATTGCACAGTTTGCAGTTATGAATCAATTGGACACCCTGTATTTTGATATAGGAATCGATTCCGCTTTCCATCGTGATTATAAATATATATCACACTTGATAGGTTAGACAACAAAACACGTGTGAAAAGATTGATGAAGTTTTAAAAAAATTTGAAAAAACATTTTTTTCAAAAGTGACTCAGTGAATTTTTACTGATTTTTCTATTAATTTGGATGAATGAATTTGTTGAAAGTTTAAAACTTTCACTAAACTCACCTTAAACCGACAAATTTTTGAAAAAAAAGATTTTTTCATGTTTTTTGAAACTTCAACAGTTTTGTTCAAAAGGTGTTTTTCTGAATAACCTATCAAATCAAGTGTGATATACAGGTGTCCCGTGTTTAATCGCAAAGATTTTGCCACTCGATAGAGCATCAGAAAAGAATGAGACATGCATATGTATAAAAATTTTGTTCAAAAACCCGTAATAACGGAGATACAGCTTTTCAAAGTTGGAAAACAAATACAGTTCCGTTCACCTAACTTTCATACAGTTCGAACGATTTGCGTCAAATTTCTCACACGTATTCACTAATCATATGTGTCTCGGCCCCGTTCATTGAAAACTGCATTCGTGTGCACTGAGGGTATGCAACCCAAAATATCCCTGTGTCGTCCAAGTCCTCACCCCTCACCCCCTGTTCGGTGTGCCTGGCACTTGGCTGTCAGGCGCAAGCGTAAACGAGCTCCAGCACTTTCTTCGGCCGTCTTCGGCATTCTTCGGCTTTCTTTCCGCTCGTGCCTTTGCCGCTTCGTTCGAAGCGGCGTCGATCTCCGTACGTCGAGCGGGAAGCCACGCCGTCCTTTTTTTGGTCATCGTTCTCGCGGCCATCTTGTCGTGCCATCGGCGTACATTCGTACTCGACCCGAAGCCCATCCAAGGCCCATCGCGTCCGATAGTGACTCCTGGAGGATCTCTGCAGCATCTCCAAGTCCAGAAAGCGGCAGTTTTCACCGCTTTCACCGGGGAGCGGCTTGGACCAGCCAGCCGCACACAAAGCTCCAGTTTCGGACGGGATCGAGTCGTTCGTCCGCCATTTTGGTGACGAACACGGGCACTCGTGCATTTCAAAAGGAAATCCACCACCAGAACGGCCATCCACCACGACGCCGCCTTCGGACTCCGCCAGGACGACGCCGCCACCGAATAAGATCCCGTAAGTTCCATATTTTCCATTGTTTTTACCATTTACCGTTTATTCCCGTTTGCCGGGGTGTATACCTTCAGTGCAGTTCGTCTCGTTTTCAGGACGCCACTCGGCGCCAGCGAATCTGCCCCCGATCAGAACCACTCGGATTTTTCATTTCATTCAATTCACATTGTTTTTTTTTTATTGTTTTGTAATTCTGTCTGTTTGTGTTTTTTTTTTCTTTTGTTTTGCATTAAAGTTTTTGATTGTTGTTGTGGATTTTATTTCTGACTGTCGCTTGCTGCTTTCCTAATCCAAGAGTTATTGTTTTAATGCAGCCTTCATCGGAAGGCTGCCGTCTTTATGTGTACCGCGCTAACATATAAATTGGTCCTTCGTAGCCGGATACAGGCTAAGCATGGTACAGTCAGGAATTTAATTCACCTCACTATTGAAACTTTAAAGTCACGGGTCAAACCCACGTGACACTTGTGCGTTGGTCCAGCGTGTTGATCAATTCGTTTTTCGCCCGTCTCATTCGCACTTTTTCACCTGGGTTGGGTTCGCCATTCAGGTACGCCAACCTAAGGGTCAGTTGCTTTGTTTTCATTTTTCTTTGTGTCGTACACAATGGACGCAACTTTATCGTCCATCGCGATAGCTATTGCGCGCCTTGAGCCCCTTCTGGAACAAGGCGTCACAGCTACCACCGAGCCAAGCCTCCAACCGGCATTTTTAGCCACGTTTGACATTGCGGCGGAAATTTACAACGGTTTCAAGAGCACGGTCAACACTGCCCCTCTCCCCAGTGCCTCCGAGGAGCAGAAGGCTACATTTCTTGAACGTACACTCCGGGCAGACAGCTTGTATGGCAAACTTGCTGCGGTAAAAGCCTCGTTTGCGAATTCAGAGCCGACTTCCTCGCTCTCTCGCCAAGCCTCGCAAACTTGGTTCGAGACAGGCCGGAGCAATGTCCGATTGCCAAAAATCGCGTTGCCGTTGTTCGACGGAAAGTTAAAATCATGGCCACCATACTATGATCTATTCACGGCGTTAATACACAGAAACCAGTCTCTCTCAGATATTGAACGGTTTCAGTATCTGATCTCGTCTTTATCTGGTGAACCTCTCTCAATGGTTAAACACCTGCCATTGACGGGAGATAATTACATAATTGCGTTCGACTCGTTGGTTGAGAGATACCAGAACGACCGCGTGCTAGTCACTTTTTACTGGCAGTCGATGATGAACGCCTCCTCCGTCACATCTGACTCCGCGCAAGCGCTTCGCCATCTTGTGAACACGTTCAACGAAAATTTAGTGGCGCTCGAGCAGTATCCGCATATCGACCTGTGGGATTTCACCCTGTCGAGCATGCTGCTCCAGAAACTCGATGAGTCGACGCGAAAACGTTTCGAGGTGCAGTCAGCTGGCACCCCCTTCCCCAAATACGAAGACGTCAAGTCTTTCGTGCTCGACCAATGCAAGGCTTTCGAGGCAACTGCCTTAAATTCTAAAACGCAATCGATCTCCCGCTCCACACGGGCAAACACCGTTACCGTGAAGCCCGAGGTCAGCCGCAAGTCGTGGGCCTCACATACGTTGGTGTCTCAGACTTCATCTGCCCCAGCGACGTCGCATGAGTCAGCATGTTCTCATTGTGGGGCGAGAAGTCATAGAGTCACCGCGTGCAAGACTTTTCTGTCAATGTCCCCAAATGACAGATATTTGGCGGTCAAACAGAAAAGGCTTTGTCTCAACTGCTTGAGCACCAATCACGGCGCTCCAAAATGTCCATCGTCGTATTCGTGTCGGCAGTGCCACGCAAGGCATCACACCTTGCTGCACTTCCCCAAGCCACATAGAACTGCAGGTCATGAGTCACCCAGTTCTTTATCGAATCCAGTTGAATTACCGCAAATCGTTTCCCCTGGTCTTCCAGAAAATGTCGCGAATTCGGTGACGAATCTCGCCTCAAGCCTCAAGGCAGCTCATGTTTTGTTGGCCACGGCAATCGTTCACGTTCGTGACCGGTGGGGAGGCTACCAAAGCCTCCGTGCGCTCATAGACCCTGCCAGTCAGGCATCGTTTATTTTGGACTCCTGCGTGCGCAAATTGGGTCTATCCCCATCAAATCACAATGTGCCCGTTTTTGGCTTGGGTCTCACCCCCGCCAATTCGACGTGTGGCACAGTCACTTGCCAGGTCAAGGCTGATGATGAGTCTCTCCCAATCCCTGAATTGGAGTTAATTGTCCTGCGCAGGATTTGTGGTAACCTGCCAGACACCGCTTTGAACCCGGATCAATTCCACTTGAACTTATCGAATCTGGCGGATCCCACATGGTTCAAGCCAGGCCCCATTCAAGTGTTGTTGGGCGCCGACGTTTATCCGTCAGTCGTGAAAGAGGGAATCGTCTCGTCAGGTCCGTCACAGCCTGTTGCCATAAACACCATTTTTGGCTGGGCTCTTCTCGGTCCCTTTCAAACCCCGTCAAAACCTCTGCATTCCTTTTTGGTCTGCACTCCAACTGGAATCGACGAGTCTCTGCACAAATTTTGGGAAGTAGAGGAAATCTCGTCACCATCGTCCAAAACACGTTTGTCCCCAGATGATGAACGTGCAGAAATTTGTTTCCGGGACTCTGTCTACCGTTGTCCGTCAGGTCGTTTTGGGGTTTCGCTTCCCTTCAAAAGGGAGTCCCCCACCTTTGAACATTGCAGGTCTATGGCTGACCGCCGTTGGTTAGCTATCGAACGTCGCCTGGTCCGTCAGGACACACTCCGTGATCTGTACATAGCATTCATGCGCGACTACCTCGACCTAGGTCACATGACCTTGCTGGACGCAGAACCTCCAGATTCTGAGGCGTATTACATCCCTCATCATCCGATCGTCAAGATCGAAGACGACAAGCCGAAAATTCGCGTCGTTTTTGATGCTTCGGCGCAAGCGCCGAATCATTTATCTCTCAACGAGACGCTTCTCGTCGGTCCTAAGTTACAACAGGACATAGCAGCTTTGCTACTGCAGTTTCGGTGTGAGCCGATCGTTTTTACTTGTGACATCCGTCAGATGTATCGGCAGATACTTATCTCGCCCGAACATCGCAAGTATCAACTCATTCGCTTTCGTTTCTCCCCTGATCGACCCATTGAAACGTACCAATTGAACACCATTACATATGGTGTTTCTTCGGCACCGTTTCTAGCGGTTCGCACGTTGCTTCACTTGGCAGAACAAAGCGCCTCGAAGTTTCCATTGGCTTCGCAGGCAATTCGCCGTAATTTGTATGTAGACGATCTACTTTGCGGTGCGAACTCCGTGGAATCAGCACGGGAATTACAAACGCAGCTAATCAACCTGCTCCAATCGGGTTGCTTTGAATTGCGCAAGTGGGCAAGCAATCACCCTGATGTGCTGCAAGACATACCACTTGATCACGTTCGAACTCAGCCGTCCACTTTCAGTGACGTTGCTGACAATACTGTAAAAATTCTTGGCCTCCAGTGGCAAGCGGCAACAGACACCTTTTCATTCACGGTTCATCCAAATGAACTGCCGTGCACAAAACGGTCCATCTTGTCGGAGGTGGCTCGGATTTACGATCCGCTCGGCTTTCTGTGCCCTGTTGCATTTTTCGCCAAACATTTAATCCAACGGTTATGGAAACTTGGCCTTGATTGGGACGACACCCCTCCAGACATCGTATGTCAGCAGTGGTTGCGTTTTCAATCCGAGCTATCGCAACTTTCGCGGTTGCAAATTCCACGGCATACTTTTCCGTCGCCTGCAGACAGGTGCCAGTTGCACGCCTTTTGCGACGCATCTGAATCTGGGTACGCGAGCGTGTTGTACGTTCGTTACCTTCGAAATGGTGTTCCCACCATTCGTCTCCTAACCGCCAAATCAAAGGTGGCTCCAGTCAAATTGCTGACCGTACCCCGTCTCGAATTGTGTGCAGCGGTCCTACTTTCCAATCTCGTTGCCTTCACCGTTGCAGCGCTCGCAGGAACCGTACAGTTCGATGCCATATTTGCGTGGACCGATTCTACGGTTGTTCTCAGCTGGCTGCGTTCCTCTTCGCACCGCTGGAAAACATTTGTTGCTCACCGTGTTGAGCATATTCAACAGCGTGTCCCGCCTCAGTGTTGGAGACATGTCTCAACATCGGACAATCCCGCCGACCCAGCTTCGCGCGGATTGTTTCCCGAAGACATGCTTTCGTGCTCCCTCTGGTGGTCTGGCCCACCTTTTCTGTCATCAGCGGATGACACATGGCCGGATGACAAATTCTCCGTGTCCTCCCCAGACATTGCGTCTGAAGAGCGAAAGCTCGCTTTGGTCGTGCGTGTGCCGCAGCCGCCGCCGATTGACATCGACGACCTCTTTTTGCGCATATCCTCCTTACGGAAGATTCAGGGCGCTGTCGCCTATTTCTATCGGTTCTGCAAATGCAAGTCCGATGAGAAGTTCACAGGACCTCTCTCGGATACAGAACTCCATTTTGCCTTGTTGTACATTGTCAAACATGTACAGCAGAAGGTATTTGCCGTCGAAATCGCGTCGTTACGCAACGGCAAACCCTGTTCAAGACCCTTTCGAAAACTTTCACCCTTTCTCGATCGTGACGATGTTCTCCGCGTCGGCGGACGTTTGAAGCATTGTCATGAGTTGCCATTTGCAACCAGACACCCTGCTCTTCTTCCATCTCGTCACGTCTTGACAGGACTCGTCATTCGACAAGTTCATTCCCGACATTGCCACCCGGGACTCAACAATACCTGCTATCTCCTGCAGCAAAATTTTTGGATATTGTCCACGCGACGCGCGGTACGGCACTATCTTGCATCGTGTTACCGGTGCTTCCGGACTAAGCCGCAAACTTTTTCTCCCACCATGGGCGACCTCCCCTCGGCGCGAATTTCTCCCTCCAGTCCCCACTTTGGCGGGCTGTGGGAAAGCGGCATAAAAGCTGTCAAAACTCATCTATCTCGCGTGATAGGTGATCAAATACTCACCTTTGAAGAGCTGACCACGTTGGTCACCCAAGTTGAAGCGTTGCTCAACTCACGGCCACTTTCGGAGCTGAGCTCGGATCCAAATGATCTGTGCCCATTGACGCCTGGTCATTTTTTGACGCTCGAGCCGTTAACGGCCCCACCTGACCCAGATTTGTCCCACCTCAAGATCAGCAGGTTGTCGCGATGGCAGTTGGTCCAATCCATGCAACAGCGTTTCTGGGCGCGTTGGCGCGACGAATATCTACACACGCTGTACCAACGCGGCAAGTGGCACAAGTCACGTCACCTTGAATCCGCAGATGTGGGGTCTTTAGTCCTCATCAAGGACGAAAACGCTCCCCCTCTGAAGTGGAGGTTAGGCAGAATTTCAAAACTCTTCCCCGGCAAAGATGGCATTTGTCGTGTCGCAGATGTCCGTACTCAACGCGACGTTCTGCGACGCCCAATGGTCAAACTTTGTCCCCTCCCTTCAGGACAGTGAGCATTCTGTGTTTTCACTTCCGTCATTGTTTTCACTATGCTCTTTCTTTTTGTATCATGTTTGATTTCATTAATTTTTGAACTTTGAAAATACCCCGAGTGGTATTTTGGTGGGGAGTATGTCTCGGCCCCGTTCATTGAAAACTGCATTCGTGTGCACTGAGGGTATGCAACCCAAAATATCCCTGTGTCGTCCAAGTCCTCACCCCTCACCCCCTGTTCGGTGTGCCTGGCACTTGGCTGTCAGGCGCAAGCGTAAACGAGCTCCAGCACTTTCTTCGGCCGTCTTCGGCATTCTTCGGCTTTCTTTCCGCTCGTGCCTTTGCCGCTTCGTTCGAAGCGGCGTCGATCTCCGTACGTCGAGCGGGAAGCCACGCCGTCCTTTTTTTGGTCATCGTTCTCGCGGCCATCTTGTCGTGCCATCGGCGTACATTCGTACTCGACCCGAAGCCCATCCAAGGCCCATCGCGTCCGATAGTGACTCCTGGAGGATCTCTGCAGCATCTCCAAGTCCAGAAAGCGGCAGTTTTCACCGCTTTCACCGGGGAGCGGCTTGGACCAGCCAGCCGCACACAAAGCTCCAGTTTCGGACGGGATCGAGTCGTTCGTCCGCCATTTTGGTGACGAACACGGGCACTCGTGCATTTCAAAAGGAAATCCACCACCAGAACGGCCATCCACCACGACGCCGCCTTCGGACTCCGCCAGGACGACGCCGCCACCGAATAAGATCCCGTAAGTTCCATATTTTCCATTGTTTTTACCATTTACCGTTTATTCCCGTTTGCCGGGGTGTATACCTTCAGTGCAGTTCGTCTCGTTTTCAGGACGCCACTCGGCGCCAGCGAATCTGCCCCCGATCAGAACCACTCGGATTTTTCATTTCATTCAATTCACATTGTTTTTTTTTTATTGTTTTGTAATTCTGTCTGTTTGTGTTTTTTTTTTCTTTTGTTTTGCATTAAAGTTTTTGATTGTTGTTGTGGATTTTATTTCTGACTGTCGCTTGCTGCTTTCCTAATCCAAGAGTTATTGTTTTAATGCAGCCTTCATCGGAAGGCTGCCGTCTTTATGTGTACCGCGCTAACAATATGCCTATAAACCTCGAATAACACATTTGGTGAGAACAGCCCCATGGCGTATATAGGGGTGGTTGCGCCCCTTTTATCATCCCTAATTTTTTCCTTACTGCAAATTTTTCAATATCAGTACCATTTTCAAGTTGTTCGTTCAATTTTGAGCAAAAAGTTGCATCTGCAAAATTTTGATAAGAGGCTTACTTTCCGAGATAATTCAGTTTGAAAACTTCTGATCAATCTTGCAACAAAATTTGCTTGAAATTTGCATTGCTACATCATTGGAGATAATCAGTTCTAATTTTACACAAGTGATGTTGAGATCATCAAGTATCATAACGTAAGAACGATTTTGATCTGAACAATCCAGTGGCGTAGAATCAGGGGGTTTTCTATCTTACATCCACTTATCTGCTACGCCACTGGATATTTTTTGAAATAAATTTTTTCCATGATTTGCTTTTTGATTCAGAAAAAAAAGTTGCTTCTGTGAAATTTTGATTGGAGGCCTCGGTTTCGAGTTATTCAAATTTCAAAGTTTGAGATCAATATAAAAAACGTAAAATTCAAGTCTCTGCTATTTAGAAGCAGATAGGTACATGACTGGTGAACAAAAATAATAATTGTAACATACATTGACTGACATGCAATTTTTTCTTCCATGCCGGCTTCTGTACCGCTAATGAAATTTTTTCTTAGTTCAACTTTCTTCAAAATTGATGAACTGTAAAATCAAGGTAATTGTAAGTATGAACTCACACAACGTGAGTAAAATCAAAAGAAAGTGGTAGGTATATTAATCAACATTAATAATTGTAAACAAGATTGATTAAAGGGTTTGCTGTTTTCCTCGATATGCCAGCCATTTTTTCGACTTTGAACTTTAAAGTTTGAATAACTCAAAAACGAAGCCTCCAATCAAAATTTCACAAGAGCAACTTTTTTTTCTGGATCAAACGACAAATTCAAAAAAACTATTGATTTTGAAAAATATCCAGTGGTGTAGCAGATAAGTGGATGTAAGTAAGAAAGCCCCCTAATTCTACGCCACTGGATTGTTTTGATCAAAATCGATCTCACGTTAGATATTTGATGATTTCAACATAACTTGAGTGAATTTGGAACTGATTATCTGCAATGATGCAGCAATGCAAATTTTAAGCAACTAAAATTATGAGAAGTTGCAAGATTGACTCGGAATCGGAATCTTCAAACTGAATTATCTCAGAAAGTATGCCTCCTATCAAAATTTGGCGAGAGCAACTTTTCGCTCAAAATTAAATCAACAACTCGAAAATGGTACTGATTTTGAAAAATTTGCAGTGGGGAAAAAATAAGGGATGATTAAAGGGGCGCAACCACCCCTATCTACGCCATGGGGCTGTTCTCACCAAATGTGTTATCCGAGGTTCATAGGCATTTGTTCAGTGAATACGTGTAAGAAACTTGACGCGAATCGGTTGACCAGTATGAAAGTTAGGTGAAAAGAACTGTATTTGTTTTCCAGCTTTGAAGAGCTGTATCTCCGTTATTACGGGTTTTTGAACGAAATTTTTTCATGCATATTTCATTCTTTTCTGATGCTCTATCGACTGGCAAAATCTTTGCGATCAAACACGGGACACCCTGTATGTTCTATTTATGTATTATTGTTCACAGCCTGGATAATGTCTTAATAAAAGACGAAACGTCGGCAAAAGAACAAGTATTTTATTACGTCGATCACGCCTTCCTGTAATAGGTCCCTTCGTTTCGGTTTTTTTTGAGTGCGCATGTCTGGCGCGAATTTCATAGTTTCGTACCTACACCAATATTGAAAATTAACACACAAAAATATTGTAGTGCACCTTAAATTTCACAAATAATTTGGTTTAATGTTAGATACCATTTTTTATATCCAAAGGAAATGTTTCATTGAAATTAAATTCAATGATCATTTGTGGAAGTTCAGGAACAACGAAGATGGCAACAGCGCTCAAAACAACAAGACATCGGCGCCAACTGTCACTTGTGACAATTATGATCACACATCTCGGTTCTACCTGACCTACATTTCATTTGCTCATGTTTTCACGAAAGAACAGAACCTGTTGAAAATAGCTGTACCGAGAAGGAAGTTCAAAGAAGCTACGAAGAGATGCATTTACGGTATGTATAAAAGTGACAGCCAGGAACCAGTTGTTGGTCAGGCGGCTAGACAGAGCATGCAGCGTTGCCATTCAACTGACAGGTGTACGAAAGTTTCCAAAATTTGGAGCCTTCAAGCATGCGCACCTGCCCAAACGAAGTAGTCTATTGGGTCATCCTTTTAAGATCAAAATTACTAAAATATATGGTCTAGTAAAAGCACATAAGAACAATTTACCACTTCGTCCTGTAGTATATCTTGTATTGGCTCTCCAACTTATGAATTATCAAAATTTATAACAAAAATTCTTGATGGTCTTCTACATCACTTTTCATATAATATACAAAATCCTGAAAACTTTGTTGATAAAGTTACTGATGTCGTACTTCCACCTAACTACATATTAATCTCTTTGGATGTAATATCTGTATTTACTGATGTTACAGTAGAATTGATCCAATCATTAATTGAGAAATACTGGGAACTTATTTCTGAATTCACCAAAATTGATTTAGAATTTTTCAAAGATATAATCCAATATCTTTTTGATTCAAGCTATTTTTTATACGTCGATGAATTTTACTCACAAATTTTTGGAACTGCAATGGGTAATCCAGTTTCTCCAATTTTAGCAAATTTAGCTATGCATGATCTACTGACATCTGTTATCAAGAAACCACCATTTTCAGTTCCATTTCTATACTGTTATGTTGATGACATTTTTACAGCTATTCCGAATGATCAACAACAAATGACACTTGATATTTTCAATGAATATTATAGTAGTTTGAAATTCACGATTGAAATTGAAAATGAAAATAAACTACTTTTTTTAGATACATTAGTCATTAAAAATAGTAACAATAGTTCAGTTACAGATTGGTATCATGAACCAATTGCTTCAAATAGATTACTTCATTTTCAATCAAATCATGATTTCAGACAAAAGCTTATATTATCAAAATGATGAAAACAAAAATTAAAAAGTAGTCATGGACAATTTTGGCTGAAAAATTTAAATCTTATTAAAAATATTCTGAAAGAAAATGGCTATCATCATTCATTTCATCACCATAGGAGTTTTTCATTGTTATATCTCCCAATTATCTACAACTCAAAAAGAAATTGACATTTTACACATTTTTCAAGCTTGATACGTATTATTCGGTAAGCTCTTGTTAATGTTTATTGACTATTGTCCTAAATTGATTATATAATAAATTTTAGCCTGACGAAGCCGATGCTAATCGGCGAAACGTTGCGTAAAATATACAATTTCACTGTTTTTCACCATCCTGTTCAAAACCCCAAAAAGAGAATTTTATATACAAAAGAAATTATTCTTTTGAGATTTATGAATCACCCTGTATATTGAATGGAATCCACTACACACCCAGTGGTTAATAATTTTTACTGATTAGTCTATCACAAACAGTACAGTTCCCAAGTATCATTTTCGATAACGGAAATAGCGAGGGGCGAAGCCAAGCCAAGTGCGGCACACAACGTATTTGACGTGTGTGAAGCTAGCACCTTTTGGTGCCAGCACCTTTTGAGCGCATCGCAGAGACCGCGCCGCGCGGTCATCCAGCTTGTGTGTCTGTCAAGCTAGCACCTTTTACATTTAAACAATGTTCCGCGTACTTCAGGGGGCTGAAACTTTGCACACGTATACCTTTCGGCATCATGAAGAGACTGTCAAAAGGTGATTCGGGCGAATTGATCCTAAAGGGCTCAAAAAAAATAAAAACTTTGAGATTTTTCCTTCTTTACCGCAAATCATTGAACATTGTTCCGCGTACTTTAGGGGGCTGAAACTTTGCACACGTATACCTTTCGGCATCATGAAGGAACTGTCGGAAGCTGATTCGGGCGAATTGATCCTAAAGGGCTTAAAAAAAATAAAAACTTTGAGAATGTTTCCTTCCCTACCGCAATTAATTGAACATTGTTCCGCGTACTTAAGAAAGCTGAAACTTTGCACACGTATACCATCCGGCATCATAAAGATACTGTCAAAAGCTGAATCGGGCGGATTGATCCTAAAGGGCTAAAAAAAAATAAAAACTTTGAGATTTTTCCTTCTCTACCGCAATTAATTGAACATTGTTCCGCGTACTTCAGGGGGCTGAAACTTTGCACACGTATACCTTTCGGCATCATGAAGAGACTGTCAAAAGGTGATTCGGGCGAATTGATCCTAAAGGGCTCAAAAAAAATAAAAACTTTGAGATTTTTCCTTCTTTACCGCAAATCATTGAACATTGTTCCGCGTACTTTAGGGGGCTGAAACTTTGCACACGTATACCTTTCGGCATCATGAAGGAACTGTCGAAAGCTGATTTGGGCGAATTGATCCTAAAGGGCTTAAAAAAAATAAAAACTTTGAGAATGTTTCCTTCCCTACCGCAATTAATTGAACATTGTTCCGCGTACTTAAGAAAGCTGAAACTTTGCACACGTATACCTTCCGGCATCATAAAGATACTGTCAAAAGCTGAATCGGGCGGATTGATCCTAAAGGGCTAAAAAAAAATAAAAACTTTGAGATTTTTCCTTCTCTACCGCAATTAATTGAACATTGTTCCGCGTACTTTAGGGGGCTGAAACTTTGCACACGTATACCTTTTGGCATCATGAAGGAACTGTCGAAAGCTGATTTGGGCGAATTGATCCTAAAGGGCTCAAAAAAAATAAAAACTTTGAGATTTTTCCTTCTCTACCGCAATTAATTGAACATTGTTCCGCGTACTTTAGGGGGCTGAAACTTTGCACACGTATACCTTTCGGCATCATGAAGAGACTGTCGGAAGGTGATTCGGGCGAATTGATCCTAAAGGGCTTAAAAAAAATAAAAACTTTGAGAATGTTTCCTTCCCTACCGCAATTAATTGAACATTGTTCCGCGTACTTAAGAAAGCTGAAACTTTGCACACGTATACCATCCGGCATCATAAAGATACTGTCAAAAGCTGAATCGGGCGGATTGATCCTAAAGGGCTAAAAAAAAATAAAAACTTTGAGATTTTTCCTTCTCTACCGCAATTAATTGAACATTGTTCCGCGTACTTCAGGGGGCTGAAACTTTGCACACGTATACCTTTCGGCATCATGAAGAGACTGTCAAAAGGTGATTCGGGCGAATTGATCCTAAAGGACTCAAAAAAAATAAAAACTTTGAGATTTTTCCTTCTTTACCGCAAATCATTGAACATTGTTCCGCGTACTTTAGGGGGCTGAAACTTTGCACACGTATACCTTTCGGCATCATGAAGGAACTGTCGAAAGCTGATTCGGGCGAATTGATCCTAAAGGGCTCAAAAAAAATAAAAACTTTGAGATTTTTCCTTCTTTACCGCAAATCATTGAACATTGTTCCGCGTACTTTAGGGGGCTGAAACTTTGCACACGTATACCTTTCGGCATCATGAAGGAACTGTCGAAAGCTGATTCGGGCGAATTGATCCTAAAGGGCTTAAAAAAAATAAAAACTTTGAGAATGTTTCCTTCCCTACCGCAATTAATTGAACATTGTTCCGCGTACTTAAGAAAGCTGAAACTTTGCACACGTATACCATCCGGCATCATAAAGATACTGTCAAAAGCTGAATCGGGCGGATTGATCCTAAAGGGCTAAAAAAAAATAAAAACTTTGAGATTTTTCCTTCTCTACCGCAATTAATTGAACATTGTTCCGCGTACTTCAGGGGGCTGAAACTTTGCACACGTATACCTTTCGGCATCATGAAGAGACTGTCAAAAGGTGATTCGGGCGAATTGATCCTAAAGGACTCAAAAAAAATAAAAACTTTGAGATTTTTCCTTCTTTACCGCAAATCATTGAACATTGTTCCGCGTACTTTAGGGGGCTGAAACTTTGCACACGTATACCTTTCGGCATCATGAAGGAACTGTCGAAAGCTGATTCGGGCGAATTGATCCTAAAGGGCTCAAAAAAAATAAAAACTTTGAGATTTTTCCTTCTTTACCGCAAATCATTGAACATTGTTCCGCGTACTTTAGGGGGCTGAAACTTTGCACACGTATACCTTTCGGCATCATGAAGGAACTGTCGAAAGCTGATTTTGGCGAATTGATCCTAAAGGGCTTAAAAAAAATAAAAACTTTGAGAATGTTTCCTTCCCTACCGCAATTAATTGAACATTGTTCCGCGTACTTAAGAAAGCTGAAACTTTGCACACGTATACCATCCGGCATCATAAAGATACTGTCAAAAGCTGAATCGGGCGGATTGATCCTAAAGGGCTAAAAAAAAATAAAAACTTTGAGATTTTTCCTTCTCTACCGCAATTAATTGAACATTGTTCCGCGTATTTCAGGGGGCTGAAACTTTGCACACGTATACCTTTCGGCATCATGAAGAGACTGTCAAAAGGTGATTCGGGCGAATTGATCCTAAAGGGCTCAAAAAAAATAAAAACTTTGAGATTTTTCCTTCTTTACCGCAAATCATTGAACATTGTTCCGCGTACTTTAGGGGGCTGAAACTTTGCACACGTATACCTTTCGGCATCATGAAGGAACTGTCGAAAGCTGATTCTGGCGAATTGATCCTAAAGGGCTTAAAAAAAATAAAAACTTTGAGAATGTTTCCTTCCCTACCGCAATTAATTGAACATTGTTCCGCGTACTTAAGAAAGCTGAAACTTTGCACACGTATACCTTCCGGCATCATAAAGATACTGTCAAAAGCTGAATCGGGCGGATTGATCCTAAAGGGCTAAAAAAAAATAAAAACTTTGAGATTTTTCCTTCTCTACCGCAATTAATTGAACATTGTTCCGCGTACTTCAGGGGGCTGAAACTTTGCACACGTATACCTTTCGGCATCATGAAGAGACTGTCAAAAGGTGATTCGGGCGAATTGATCCTAAAGGACTCAAAAAAAATAAAAACTTTGAGATTTTTCCTTCTTTACCGCAAATCATTGAACATTGTTCCGCGTACTTTAGGGGGCTGAAACTTTGCACACGTATACCTTTCGGCATCATGAAGGAACTGTCGAAAGCTGATTCGGGCGAATTGATCCTAAAGGGCTCAAAAAAAATAAAAACTTTGAGATTTTTCCTTCTTTACCGCAAATCATTGAACATTGTTCCGCGTACTTTAGGGGGCTGAAACTTTGCACACGTATACCTTTCGGCATCATGAAGGAACTGTCGAAAGCTGATTTTGGCGAATTGATCCTAAAGGGCTTAAAAAAAATAAAAACTTTGAGAATGTTTCCTTCCCTACCGCAATTAATTGAACATTGTTCCGCGTACTTAAGAAAGCTGAAACTTTGCACACGTATACCATCCGGCATCATAAAGATACTGTCAAAAGCTGAATCGGGCGGATTGATCCTAAAGGGCTAAAAAAAAATAAAAACTTTGAGATTTTTCCTTCTCTACCGCAATTAATTGAACATTGTTCCGCGTATTTCAGGGGGCTGAAACTTTGCACACGTATACCTTTCGGCATCATGAAGAGACTGTCGAAAGGTGATTCGGGCGAATTGATCCTGAAGGGCTCAAAAAAAATAAAAACTTTGAGATTTTTCCTTCTTTACCGCAAATCATTGAACATTGTTCCGCGTACTTTAGGGGGCTGAAACTTTGCACACGTATACCTTTCGGCATCATGAAGGAACTGTCGAAAGCTGATTTTGGCGAATTGATCCTAAAAGGCTTAAAAAAAATAAAAACTTTGAGAATGTTTCCTTCCCTACCGCAATTAATTGAACATTGTTCCGCGTACTTAAGAAAGCTGAAACTTTGCACACGTATACCTTCCGGCATCATAAAGATACTGTCAAAAGCTGAATCGGGCGGATTGATCCTAAAGGGCTAAAAAAAAATAAAAACTTTGAGATTTTTCCTTCTCTACCGCAATTAATTGAACATTGTTCCGCGTACTTCAGGGGGCTGAAACTTTGCACACGTATACCTTTCGGCATCATGAAGAGACTGTCAAAAGGTGATTCGGGCGAATTGATCCTAAAGGACTCAAAAAAAATAAAAACTTTGAGATTTTTCCTTCTTTACCGCAAATCATTGAACATTGTTCCGCGTACTTTAGGGGGCTGAAACTTTGCACACGTATACCTTTCGGCATCATGAAGGAACTGTCGAAAGCTGATTCGGGCGGATTGATCCTAAAGGGCTTAAAAAAAATAAAAACTTTGAGAATGTTTCCTTCCCTACCGCAATTAATTGAACATTGTTCCGCGTACTTAAGAAAGCTGAAACTTTGCACACGTATACCATCCGGCATCATAAAGATACTGTCAAAAGCTGAATCGGGCGGATTGATCCTAAAGGGCTAAAAAAAAATAAAAACTTTGAGATTTTTCCTTCTCTACCGCAATTAATTGAACATTGTTCCGCGTACTTCAGGGGGCTGAAACTTTGCACACGTATACCTTTCGGCATCATGAAGAGACTGTCAAAAGGTGATTCGGGCGAATTGATCCTAAAGGACTCAAAAAAAATAAAAACTTTGAGATTTTTCCTTCTTTACCGCAAATCATTGAACATTGTTCCGCGTACTTTAGGGGGCTGAAACTTTGCACACGTATACCTTTCGGCATCATGAAGGAACTGTCGAAAGCTGATTCGGGCGAATTGATCCTAAAGGGCTCAAAAAAAATAAAAACTTTGAGATTTTTCCTTCTTTACCGCAAATCATTGAACATTGTTCCGCGTACTTTAGGGGGCTGAAACTTTGCACACGTATACCTTTCGGCATCATGAAGGAACTGTCGAAAGCTGATTCTGGCGAATTGATCCTAAAGGGCTTAAAAAAAATAAAAACTTTGAGAATGTTTCCTTCCCTACCGCAATTAATTGAACATTGTTCCGCGTACTTAAGAAAGCTGAAACTTTGCACACGTATACCATCCGGCATCATAAAGATACTGTCAAAAGCTGAATCGGGCGGATTGATCCTAAAGGGCTAAAAAAAAATAAAAACTTTGAGATTTTTCCTTCTCTACCGCAATTAATTGAACATTGTTCCGCGTACTTCAGGGGGCTGAAACTTTGCACACGTATACCTTTCGGCATCATGAAGAGACTGTCAAAAGGTGATTCGGGCGAATTGATCCTAAAGGGCTCAAAAAAAATAAAAACTTTGAGATTTTTCCTTCTTTACCGCAAATCATTGAACATTGTTCCGCGTACTTTAGGGGGCTGAAACTTTGCACACGTATACCTTTCGGCATCATGAAGGAACTGTCGAAAGCTGATTCTGGCGAATTGATCCTAAAGGGCTTAAAAAAAATAAAAACTTTGAGAATGTTTCCTTCCCTACCGCAATTAATTGAACATTGTTCCGCGTACTTAAGAAAGCTGAAACTTTGCACACGTATACCATCCGGCATCATAAAGATACTGTCAAAAGCTGAATCGGGCGGATTGATCCTAAAGGGCTAAAAAAAAATAAAAACTTTGAGATTTTTCCTTCTCTACCGCAATTAATTGAACATTGTTCCGCGTACTTCAGGGGGCTGAAACTTTGCACACGTATACCTTTCGGCATCATGAAGAGACTGTCGAAAGGTGATTCGGGCGAATTGATCCTGAAGGGCTCAAAAAAAATAAAAACTTTGAGATTTTTCCTTCTTTACCGCAAATCATTGAACATTGTTCCGCGTACTTTAGGGGGCTGAAACTTTGCACACGTATACCTTTCGGCATCATGAAGGAACTGTCGAAAGCTGATTTGGGCGAATTGATCCTAAAAGGCTTAAAAAAAATAAAAACTTTGAGAATGTTTCCTTCCCTACCGCAATTAATTGAACATTGTTCCGCGTACTTAAGAAAGCTGAAACTTTGCACACGTATACCTTCCGGCATCATAAAGATACTGTCAAAAGCTGAATCGGGCGGATTGATCCTAAAGGGCTAAAAAAAAATAAAAACTTTGAGATTTTTCCTTCTCTACCGCAAATAATTGAACATTGTTCCGCGTACTTCAGGGGGCTGAAACTTTGCACACGTATACCTTTCGGCATCATGAAGAGACTGTCAAAAGGTGATTCGGGCGAATTGATCCTAAAGGACTCAAAAAAAATAAAAACTTTGAGATTTTTCCTTCTTTACCGCAAATCATTGAACATTGTTCCGCGTACTTTAGGGGGCTGAAACTTTGCACACGTATACCTTTCGGCATCATGAAGGAACTGTCGAAAGCTGATTCGGGCGGATTGATCCTAAAGGGCTTAAAAAAAATAAAAACTTTGAGAATGTTTCCTTCCCTACCGCAATTAATTGAACATTGTTCCGCGTACTTAAGAAAGCTGAAACTTTGCACACGTATACCATCCGGCATCATAAAGATACTGTCAAAAGCTGAATCGGGCGGATTGATCCTAAAGGGCTAAAAAAAAATAAAAACTTTGAGATTTTTCCTTCTCTACCGCAATTAATTGAACATTGTTCCGCGTACTTCAGGGGGCTGAAACTTTGCACACGTATACCTTTCGGCATCATGAAGAGACTGTCAAAAGGTGATTCGGGCGAATTGATCCTAAAGGACTCAAAAAAAATAAAAACTTTGAGATTTTTCCTTCTTTACCGCAAATCATTGAACATTGTTCCGCGTACTTTAGGGGGCTGAAACTTTGCACACGTATACCTTTCGGCATCATGAAGGAACTGTCGAAAGCTGATTCGGGCGAATTGATCCTAAAGGGCTCAAAAAAAATAAAAACTTTGAGATTTTTCCTTCTTTACCGCAAATCATTGAACATTGTTCCGCGTACTTTAGGGGGCTGAAACTTTGCACACGTATACCTTCCGGCATCATGAAGGAACTGTCGAAAGCTGATTCGGGCGAATTGATCCTAAAGGGCTTAAAAAAAATAAAAACTTTGAGAATGTTTCCTTCCCTACCGCAATTAATTGAACATTGTTCCGCGTACTTAAGAAAGCTGAAACTTTGCACACGTATACCATCCGGCATCATAAAGATACTGTCAAAAGCTGAATCGGGCGGATTGATCCTAAAGGGCTAAAAAAAAATAAAAACTTTGAGATTTTTCCTTCTCTACCGCAATTAATTGAACATTGTTCCGCGTACTTCAGGGGGCTGAAACTTTGCACACGTATACCTTTCGGCATCATGAAGAGACTGTCAAAAGGTGATTCGGGCGAATTGATCCTAAAGGACTCAAAAAAAATAAAAACTTTGAGATTTTTCCTTCTTTACCGCAAATCATTGAACATTGTTCCGCGTACTTTAGGGGGCTGAAACTTTGCACACGTATACCTTTCGGCATCATGAAGGAACTGTCGAAAGCTGATTTTGGCGAATTGATCCTAAAGGGCTTAAAAAAAATAAAAACTTTGAGAATGTTTCCTTCCCTACCGCAATTAATTGAACATTGTTCCGCGTACTTAAGAAAGCTGAAACTTTGCACACGTATACCATCCGGCATCATAAAGATACTGTCAAAAGCTGAATCGGGCGGATTGATCCTAAAGGGCTAAAAAAAAATAAAAACTTTGAGATTTTTCCTTCTCTACCGCAATTAATTGAACATTGTTCCGCGTACTTTAGGGGGTTGAAACTTTGCACACGTATACCTTTCGGCATCATAAAGCGACTGTCTAAAGCTGATTTGGGCGAATTGATCCTAAAGGGCTCAAAAAAAATAAAAACTTGGAGATTTTTCCTTCTTTACCGCAATTAATTGAACATTGTTCCGCGTACTTTAGGGGGCTGAAACTTTGCACACGTATACCTTTCGGCATCATGAAGCGACTGTCTAAAGCTGATTCGGGCGAATTGATCCTAAAGGGCTCAAAAAAAATAAGAACTTTGAGATTTTTCCTTCTCTACCGCAATTAATTGAACATTGTTCCGCGTACTTTAGGGGGCTGAAACTTTGCACACGTATACCTTTCGGCATCATGAAGGAACTGTCGAAAGCTGATCCGGGCGAATTGATCCTAAAGGGCTCAAAAAAAATAAAAACTTTGAGAATTTTTCCTTCCCTACCGCAAATTATTGAACATTGTTCCGCTTACTTAAGAGGGCTGAAACTTTGCACACGTATACCTTTCGGCATCATGAAGAGACTGTCAAAAGGTAATTTGGGCGAATTGATCCTAAAAGGCTAAAAAAAAATAAAAACTTTGAGATTTTTCCTTCTCTACCGCAATCAATTGAACATTGTTCCGCGTACTTTAGGGGGCTGAAACTTTGCACACGTATACCTTTCGGCATCATGAAGCGACTGTCTAGAGCTGATTCGGGCGAATTGATCCTAAAGGGCTCAAAAAAAATAAAAACTTTGAGAATTTTTCCTTCCCTACCGCAATTAATTGAACATTGTTCCGCGTACTTAAGAGGGCTGAAACTTTGCACACGTATACCTTCCGGCATCATAAAGGGACTGTCAAAAGCTGATTCGGGCGAATCGATCCTAAAAGGCTCAAATAAAATAAAAACTTTGAGAATTTTTCCTTCCCTACCGCAATTGATTGAACATTGTTCCGCGTACTTTAGGAGGCTGAAACTTTGCACACGTATACCTTTCGGCATCATGAAGGGACTGTCAAAAGCTGATTCGGGCGAATCGATCCTAAAAGGCTCAAATAGAATAAAAACTTTGAGAATACGTGTGCAAAGTTTCAGCCTCCTAATAGTACAAGAAAGATAGATTTCAACCTCGGAAAAAATATGGACGTCCTGAAAATTTGATATTTTGTTCAGAATTGAGTGCTCTACAACATATCCAAAATCGCCAAAAATCGCACTCGGGGGTTTTGAGTTATTGGAAGGGGAGTAAGAAATTGCTGGTAAAAATGGAGGGGATGGAACCAGTCAACCCATTGGATGCAAATACATTATAGTTCGACGTATTATATCCCATTGATACCATTTTGGCACAAAAAGTGTCCATCATTGTTGAAGGGGAGTAGTGGGGGGGGGGAAGCTCTGCTAGGTGGTCCATTTTGTTTTTATGGCCATGTAGAACCGATCACGACAAGTTTGATATCTTTTCCGACTAAATTCAATCTCCTGAACTCGTATCCGATATGCAAATTCGGATGAAAACAAGTTTGAACAAGTTAACTTGAGGAAACTTGTTTTTTCTTTGACAATTTTGACGAATTTTTTTTGTACTGTTGGAGGTGTTTATTCCCAGAAAATTTTCAGGGACCATTGAATTGAAGTGTATTCTCCACAAAAATCATCCACTCGAAGTCTAATTTTGTTTCTCGAGTTTAAAAAATCGATTTGAACTTGAGCCGGCGCGGCGCGTCGTCTACTACTGACCAGAACACTACAGCATGCACTTTTAAATGAAAACACCTCAAACTATTGAAGAAATAAGAACTGATCTTCGAAAATTGGGGGATCTGTGGAGAATTGAATTCCCTATAACATAAACAAAATCGCCATGAATCGCACTGTAGGGTTTTGCGTTATTCAAGGGGAGAGGTAACAGTTCATAAAGTATGAATCCTGTCAAAGTGTTATACTCTTCCTCGAATAACTCAAAATCTTGTATTGCGATTCATCGCGATTTTGTTCATGGTATAGGGAATTCAGTTCTGTACAAATCCTCCAATTTTTGAAGATGAGTTGTTATTTCTCCGATAGTTTGGGGTGTTTTCATTTGAGGGTGCATGCTGTAGTGTTCTGGTCAGTAGTAGACGACGCGCCGCGGCGGCTCAAGTTCAAATCGGTTTTTTAAACTCGAGAAACAAAATTATACATCGAGTGGATGATTTTTGTGAGGAATACACTTCAATTTATTGGTCCCTGAAATTTTTCTAAGAATTAATACCTCCAACAGTACAAAAAAAAAATTTATCAAAATTGTCAAAGAAAAAACAAGTTTTCTCAAGTCAACTTGTTTAATCTTGTTTTCATCCGAATTTGCACATCGGATACGAGTTCAGGAGATTGAATTTAGTCGGAAAAGATGCCAAACTTGTCGTGATCGGTTCTACATTGCCATAAAAACAAAATGGACCACCCAGCAGAACTTCGCCCCCCCACTACTCCCCTTCAACAATGATGGACACTTTTTGTGCCAAAATGGTATCAATGAGATATGATACGTCGAACTATAATGTATTCGCATCCAATGGGTTGACGGGTTCCATCCCCTCCATTCTTACCAGATATTTTTCACTCCCCCTCCAATAACTTAAAACCCCCGAGTGCGATTTTTGGCGATTTTGGATATGTTGTAGAGCACTTAATTCTGAACAAAATATCAAATTTTCAGGACGTCCATATTTATTCCGAGGTTTCGCCGATTTCTTTACTATTTTTCCTGTACTATAAAGTACGCGGAACAATGTTCAATTAATTGCGGTAGGGAAAGAAAAATTTCAAAGTTTTTATTTTTTTTGAGCCCTTTAGGATCAATTCGCCCGAATCAGCTTTTGACAGTCCCTTTATGATGCCGAAAGGTATACGTGTGCAAAGTTTCAGCCCCCTAAAGTACGCGGAACAATGTTCAATTAATTGCGGTAGAGAAGGAAAAATCTCAAAGTTCTTATTTTTTTTGAGCCCTTTAGGATCTATTCGCCCGAATCAGCTTTTGACAGTCCCTTCATGATGCCGAAAGGTATACGTGTGCAAAGTTTCAGCCCCCTAAAGTACGCGGAACAATGTTCAATTAATGGCGGTAGAGAAGGAAAAATCTCGAAGTTTTTATTTTTTTTGAGCCCTTTAGGATCAATTCGCCCGAATCAGCTTTTGACAGTCCCTTTATGATGCCGGAAGGTATACGTGTGCAAAGTTTCAGCCCTCTTAAGTACGCGGAACAATGTTCAATTAATTGCGGTAGGGAAGGAAAAATCTCAAAGTTTTTATTTTTTTTGAGCCCTTTAGGATCAATTTGCCCGAATCAGCTTTTGACAGTCCCTTTATGATGCCGGGAGGTATACGTGTGCAAAGTTTCAGCCCTCTTAAGTACGCGGAACAATGTTCAATTAATTGCGGTAGGGAAGGAAAAATCTCAAAGTTTTTATTTTTTTTGAGCCCTTTAGGATCAATTTGCCCAAATCAGCTTTTGACAGTCCCTTTATGATGCCGGAAGGTATACGTGTGCAAAGTTTCAGCCCTCTTAAGTACGCGGAACAATGTTCAATTAATTGCGGTAGGGAAGGAAAAATCTCAAAGTTTTTATTTTTTTTGAGCCCTTCAGGATCAATTCGCCCGAATCAGCTTTTGACAGTCCCTTTATGATGCCGGAAGGTATTCGTGTGCAAAGTTTCAGCCCCCTAAAGTACGCGGAACAATGTTCAATTAATTGCGGTAGAGAAGGAAAAATCTCAAAGTTCTTATTTTTTTTGAGCCCTTTAGGATCAATTCGCCCGAATCAGCTTTTGACAGTCCCTTCATGATGCCGAAAGGTATACGTGTGCAAAGTTTCAGCCCCCTAAAGTACGCGGAACAATGTTCAATTAATTGCGGTAGAGAAGGAAAAATCTCAAAGTTTTCATTTTTTTTTGAGCCCTTTAGGATCAATTCGCCCGCATCAGCTTTTGACAGTCCCTTTATGATGCCGAAAGGTATACGTGTGCAAAGTTTCAGCCCCCTAAAGTACGCGGAACAATGTTCAATTAATTGCGGTAGAGAAGGAAAAATCTCAAAGTTTTTATTTTTTTTGAGCCCTTTAGGATCAATTCGCCCAAATCAGCTTTTGACAGTCCCTTTATGATGCCGGAAGGTATACGTGTGCAAAGTTTCAGCCCTCTTAAGTACGCGGAACAATGTTCAATTAATTGCGGTAGGGAAGGAAAAATCTCAAAGTTTTTATTTTTTTTGAGCCCTTTAAGATCAATTCGCCCGAATCAGCTTTTGACAGTCCCTTCATGATGCCGAAAGGTATACGTGTGCAAAGTTTCAGCCCCCTAAAGTACGCGGAACAATGTTCAATTAATTGCGGTAGAGAAGGAAAAATCTCAAAGTTTTTATTTTTTTTGAGCCCTTTAGGATCAATTCGCCCGAATCAGCTTTTGACAGTCCCTTTATGATGCCGGAAGGTATACGTGTGCAAAGTTTCAGCCCTCTTAAGTACGCGGAACAATGTTCAATTAATTGCGGTAGGGAAGGAAAAATCTCAAAGTTTTTATTTTTTTTGAGCCCTTCAGGATCAATTCGCCCGAATCAGCTTTTGACAGTCCCTTTATGATGCCGGAAGGTATTCGTGTGCAAAGTTTCAGCCCCCTAAAGTACGCGGAACAATGTTCAATTAATTGCGGTAGAGAAGGAAAAATCTCAAAGTTCTTATTTTTTTTGAGCCCTTTAGGATCAATTCGCCCGAATCAGCTTTTGACAGTCCCTTCATGATGCCGAAAGGTATACGTGTGCAAAGTTTCAGCCCCCTAAAGTACGCGGAACAATGTTCAATTAATTGCGGTAGAGAAGGAAAAATCTCAAAGTTTTCATTTTTTTTTGAGCCCTTTAGGATCAATTCGCCCGCATCAGCTTTTGACAGTCCCTTTATGATGCCGAAAGGTATACGTGTGCAAAGTTTCAGCCCCCTAAAGTACGCGGAACAATGTTCAAATTATTGCGGTAGAGAAGGAAAAATCTCAAAGTTTTTATTTTTTTTGAGCCCTTTAGGATCAATTCGCCCAAATCAGCTTTTGACAGTCCCTTTATGATGCCGGAAGGTATACGTGTGCAAAGTTTCAGCCCTCTTAAGTACGCGGAACAATGTTCAATTAATTGCGGTAGGGAAGGAAAAATCTCAAAGTTTTTATTTTTTTTGAGCCCTTCAGGATCAATTCGCCCGAATCAGCTTTTGACAGTCCCTTTATGATGCCGGAAGGTATACGTGTGCAAAGTTTCAGCCCTCTTAAGTACGCGGAACAATGTTCAATTAATTGCGGTAGGGAAGGAAAAATCTCAAAGTTTTTATTTTTTTTGAGCCCTTCAGGATCAATTCGCCCGAATCAGCTTTTGACAGTCCCTTTATGATGCCGGAAGGTATTCGTGCGCAAAGTTTCAGCCCCCTAAAGTACGCGGAACAATGTTCAATTAATTGCGGTAGAGAAGGAAAAATCTCAAAGTTTTTATTTTTTTTGAGCCCTTCAGGATCAATTCGCCCGAATCAGCTTTTGACAGTCCCTTTATGATGCCGGAAGGTATTCGTGTGCAAAGTTTCAGCCCCCTAAAGTACGCGGAACAATGTTCAATTAATTGCGGTAGAGAAGGAAAAATCTCAAAGTTCTTATTTTTTTTGAGCCCTTTAGGATCAATTCGCCCGAATCAGCTTTTGACAGTCCCTTCATGATGCCGAAAGGTATACGTGTGCAAAGTTTCAGCCCCCTAAAGTACGCGGAACAATGTTCAATTAATTGCGGTAGAGAAGGAAAAATCTCAAAGTTTTCATTTTTTTTTGAGCCCTTTAGGATCAATTCGCCCGCATCAGCTTTTGACAGTCCCTTTATGATGCCGAAAGGTATACGTGTGCAAAGTTTCAGCCCCCTAAAGTACGCGGAACAATGTTCAATTAATTGCGGTAGAGAAGGAAAAATCTCAAAGTTTTTATTTTTTTTGAGCCCTTTAGGATCAATTCGCCCAAATCAGCTTTTGACAGTCCCTTTATGATGCCGGAAGGTATACGTGTGCAAAGTTTCAGCCCTCTTAAGTACGCGGAACAATGTTCAATTAATTGCGGTAGGGAAGGAAAAATCTCAAAGTTTTTATTTTTTTTGAGCCCTTCAGGATCAATTCGCCCGAATCAGCTTTTGACAGTCCCTTTATGATGCCGGAAGGTATACGTGTGCAAAGTTTCAGCCCTCTTAAGTACGCGGAACAATGTTCAATTAATTGCGGTAGGGAAGGAAAAATCTCAAAGTTTTTATTTTTTTTGAGCCCTTCAGGATCAATTCGCCCGAATCAGCTTTTGACAGTCCCTTTATGATGCCGGAAGGTATTCGTGTGCAAAGTTTCAGCCCCCTAAAACACGCGGAACAATGTTCAATTAATTGCGGTAGAGAAGGAAAAATCTCAAAGTTCTTATTTTTTTTGAGCCCTTTAGGATCAATTCGCCCGAATCAGCTTTTGACAGTCCCTTCATGATGCCAAAAGGTATACGTGTGCAAAGTTTCAGCCCCCTAAAGTACGCGGAACAATGTTCAATTAATTGCGGTAGAGAAGGAAAAATCTCAAAGTTTTCATTTTTTTTGAGCCCTTTAGGATCAATTCGCCCGCATCAGCTTTTGACAGTCCCTTTATGATGCCGAAAGGTATACGTGTGCAAAGTTTCAGCCCCCTAAAGTACGCGGAACAATGTTCAATTAATTGCGGTAGAGAAGGAAAAATCTCAAAGTTTTTATTTTTTTTGAGCCCTTTAGGATCAATTCGCCCAAATCAGCTTTTGACAGTCCCTTTATGATGCCGGAAGGTATACGTGTGCAAAGTTTCAGCCCTCTTAAGTACGCGGAACAATGTTCAATTAATTGCGGTAGGGAAGGAAAAATCTCAAAGTTTTTATTTTTTTTGAGCCCTTTAAGATCAATTCGCCCGAATCAGCTTTTGACAGTCCCTTCATGATGCCGAAAGGTATACGTGTGCAAAGTTTCAGCCCCCTAAAGTACGCGGAACAATGTTCAATTAATTGCGGTAGAGAAGGAAAAATCTCAAAGTTTTTATTTTTTTTGAGCCCTTTAGGATCAATTCGCCCGAATCAGCTTTTGACAGTCCCTTTATGATGCCGGAAGGTATACGTGTGCAAAGTTTCAGCCCTCTTAAGTACGCGGAACAATGTTCAATTAATTGCGGTAGGGAAGGAAAAATCTCAAAGTTTTTATTTTTTTTGAGCCCTTCAGGATCAATTCGCCCGAATCAGCTTTTGACAGTCCCTTTATGATGCCGGAAGGTATTCGTGTGCAAAGTTTCAGCCCCCTAAAGTACGCGGAACAATGTTCAATTAATTGCGGTAGAGAAGGAAAAATCTCAAAGTTCTTATTTTTTTTGAGCCCTTTAGGATCAATTCGCCCGAATCAGCTTTTGACAGTCCCTTCATGATGCCGAAAGGTATACGTGTGCAAAGTTTCAGCCCCCTAAAGTACGCGGAACAATGTTCAATTAATTGCGGTAGAGAAGGAAAAATCTCAAAGTTTTCATTTTTTTTTGAGCCCTTTAGGATCAATTCGCCCGCATCAGCTTTTGACAGTCCCTTTATGATGCCGAAAGGTATACGTGTGCAAAGTTTCAGCCCCCTAAAGTACGCGGAACAATGTTCAATTAATTGCGGTAGAGAAGGAAAAATCTCAAAGTTCTTATTTTTTTTGAGCCCTTTAGGATCTATTCGCCCGAATCAGCTTTTGACAGTCCCTTCATGATGCCGAAAGGTATACGTGTGCAAAGTTTCAGCCCCCTAAAGTACGCGGAACAATGTTCAATTAATGGCGGTAGAGAAGGAAAAATCTCGAAGTTTTTATTTTTTTTGAGCCCTTTAGGATCAATTCGCCCAAATCAGCTTTTGACAGTCCCTTTATGATGCCGGAAGGTATACGTGTGCAAAGTTTCAGCCCTCTTAAGTACGCGGAACAATGTTCAATTAATTGCGGTAGGGAAGGAAAAATCTCAAAGTTTTTATTTTTTTTGAGCCCTTTAGGATCAATTTGCCCGAATCAGCTTTTGACAGTCCCTTTATGATGCCGGGAGGTATACGTGTGCAAAGTTTCAGCCCTCTTAAGTACGCGGAACAATGTTCAATTAATTGCGGTAGGGAAGGAAAAATCTCAAAGTTTTTATTTTTTTTGAGCCCTTTAGGATCAATTTGCCCAAATCAGCTTTTGACAGTCCCTTTATGATGCCGGAAGGTATACGTGTGCAAAGTTTTAGCCCTCTTAAGTACGCGGAACAATGTTCAATTAATTGCGGTAGGGAAGGAAAAATCTCAAAGTTTTTATTTTTTTTGAGCCCTTTAGGATCAATTTGCCCAAATCAGCTTTTGACAGTCCCTTCATGATGCCGAAAGGTATACGTGTGCAAAGTTTCAGCCCTCTTAAGTACGCGGAACAATGTTCAATTAATTGCGGTAGGGAAGGAAAAATCTCAAAGTTTTTATTTTTTTTGAGCCCTTTAGGATCAATTCGCCCAAATCAGCTTTTGACAGTCCCTTCATGATGCCGAAAGGTATACGTGTGCAAAGTTTCAGCCCCCTAAAGTACGCGGAACAATGTTCAATTAATTGCGGTAGAGAAGGAAAAATCTCAAAGTTTTTATTTTTTTTGAGCCCTTTAGGATCAATTCGCCCGAATCAGCTTTTGACAGTCCCTTTATGATGCCGGAAGGTATACGTGTGCAAAGTTTCAGCCCTCTTAAGTACGCGGAACAATGTTCAATTAATTGCGGTAGGGAAGGAAAAATCTCAAAGTTTTTATTTTTTTTGAGCCCTTCAGGATCAATTCGCCCGAATCAGCTTTTGACAGTCCCTTTATGATGCCGGAAGGTATTCGTGTGCAAAGTTTCAGCCCCCTAAAGTACGCGGAACAATGTTCAATTAATTGCGGTAGAGAAGGAAAAATCTCAAAGTTCTTATTTTTTTTGAGCCCTTTAGGATCAATTCGCCCGAATCAGCTTTTGACAGTCCCTTCATGATGCCGAAAGGTATACGTGTGCAAAGTTTCAGCCCCCTAAAGTACGCGGAACAATGTTCAATTAATTGCGGTAGAGAAGGAAAAATCTCAAAGTTTTCATTTTTTTTTGAGCCCTTTAGGATCAATTCGCCCGCATCAGCTTTTGACAGTCCCTTTATGATGCCGAAAGGTATACGTGTGCAAAGTTTCAGCCCCCTAAAGTACGCGGAACAATGTTCAATTAATTGCGGTAGAGAAGGAAAAATCTCAAAGTTTTTATTTTTTTTGAGCCCTTTAGGATCAATTCGCCCAAATCAGCTTTTGACAGTCCCTTTATGATGCCGGAAGGTATACGTGTGCAAAGTTTCAGCCCTCTTAAGTACGCGGAACAATGTTCAATTAATTGCGGTAGGGAAGGAAAAATCTCAAAGTTTTTATTTTTTTTGAGCCCTTTAAGATCAATTCGCCCGAATCAGCTTTTGACAGTCCCTTCATGATGCCGAAAGGTATACGTGTGCAAAGTTTCAGCCCCCTAAAGTACGCGGAACAATGTTCAATTAATTGCGGTAGAGAAGGAAAAATCTCAAGGTTTTTATTTTTTTTGAGCCCTTTAGGATCAATTCGCCCGAATCAGCTTTTGACAGTCCCTTTATGATGCCGGAAGGTATACGTGTGCAAAGTTTCAGCCCTCTTAAGTACGCGGAACAATGTTCAATTAATTGCGGTAGGGAAGGAAAAATCTCAAAGTTTTTATTTTTTTTGAGCCCTTTAAGATCAATTCGCCCGAATCAGCTTTTGACAGTCCCTTCATGATGCCGAAAGGTATACGTGTGCAAAGTTTCAGCCCCCTAAAGTACGCGGAACAATGTTCAATTAATTGCGGTAGAGAAGGAAAAATCTCAAAGTTTTTATTTTTTTTGAGCCCTTTAGGATCAATTCGCCCGAATCAGCTTTTGACAGTCCCTTTATGATGCCGGAAGGTATACGTGTGCAAAGTTTCAGCCCTCTTAAGTACGCGGAACAATGTTCAATTAATTGCGGTAGGGAAGGAAAAATCTCAAAGTTTTTATTTTTTTTGAGCCCTTTAAGATCAATTCGCCCGAATCAGCTTTTGACAGTCCCTTCATGATGCCGAAAGGTATACGTGTGCAAAGTTTCAGCCCCCTAAAGTACGCGGAACAATGTTCAATTAATTGCGGTAGAGAAGGAAAAATCTCAAAGTTTTTATTTTTTTTGAGCCCTTTAGGATCAATTCGCCCGAATCAGCTTTTGACAGTCCCTTTATGATGCCGGAAGGTATACGTGTGCAAAGTTTCAGCCCTCTTAAGTACGCGGAACAATGTTCAATTAATTGCGGTAGGGAAGGAAAAATCTCAAAGTTTTTATTTTTTTTGAGCCCTTTAGGATCAATTCGCCCGAATCAGCTTTTGACAGTCCCTTTATGATGCCGAAAGGTATACGTGTGCAAAGTTTCAGCCCCCTAAAGTACGCGGAACAATGTTTAAATGTAAAAGGTGCTAGCTTGACAGACACACATTCAAGCTGGATGACCGCGCGGCGCGGTCTCTGCGATGCGCTCAAAAGGTGCTGGCACCAAAAGGTGCTAGCTTCACACACGTACAAATTTGGGGCATTTTTCAGCGTCGACAGTGACAGTATCTAAGCATCAAAGTGTCAAAAAACTACGCGATTGACAGACGATTTGACGGTTTGCAATACCAATTGATAAACCTAAAGTCCCCAAGTGACAAACGGCGCCGCAAGCGCCCCCTCCATGCAATCGCCCTATTACAGTAATTTTTCTAGAATTCTGCTCATACCGCTGGGACTAATGTTCAAAAATTTCCATCAGACATCACGTGATTATTCAAAACGGGATTCAGCGACATTGTTTTATCCATTTAGAATGCTGACAAAAGAACTAAGGAAGTTCGATCTCTCTAGCAGGTAAATACTTACTGTTCCTAAAACTCATAACAATGCTTACAATGCAATCCCAAATTTCCCAGGTACAAATAGAGACCTAACTGTCGGCTTTGAAAAGATGTATCTATTTAGAAAGAATCCAACAATGGTCTCAATAGCCTATATATTCAAGACATACCATCAAGTACAACGCAGTCTTTCAAGAACAGTGCTACAGACAACATCGTATCCTGTGCAGATCCAAGAGGATATCCTTCTGAAGCAAGTGAAAAAATGGCAAAGAACAAATTTACCGCCAAAAGTGTCCTGCGAGGAACTCAACGCAACCGTTGGTGGTCGGCCAAGCTGAAACACGTCGGTCTGGATAAGTTCAAACATGTTCGCACGTTTTCCGCCGGCAATCACGCCCACGTGTCCTTGGTTCAACTCGATGGGCACCCGGATTCCGCATTCGCTCTGAAGATCATGCAGAAAGCCAAGAAAAAAAGCCATAATTCCCGAAAGCTGGTAATGTCGGAGAAGAACATCCTGGGCCAGGCGCAGAGCGAGTTCATCGTCAAGCTCTACAAGACATTCAAGAACAAAAAGTACCTCTACTTCTTGACCGAATACTGCCCCGGAGGGAGCCTGCTGGACCATCCTCCGACGTCAGAGACCGCTGCGAAATTCTACATCGCTTGCATCGTGGAGGCGCTGGATTGCTTACATCCGAAAGGCATTTGTCACAACGATCTCAAGCCGGAAAATCTCGTGTTGGACGCCGAAGGTTACCTCAAAGTGATCGATTTCGGTCTCGCCGAACAGCTCAAGGCCGGCGAGCTATCTTACACTGCCAGAGGCACGGCAGCTTACTTGGCCCCCGAGACTGTCTCTGCTTGGTCGGCGGTCGTCCGCAAGCAAAAACCCGAGCAGGGAAAAGACAGGGCGGTGGATTTGTGGGCCTTGGGAGTGATCATTTATGAATTCTTGGCAGGAGAATCACCTTTTGATGACGAGGACGGTGACGATAAGATCACCATGAAGAACGTCAGCAAAGGAATCAGCTCAGTTCGGTTCCCCAAGCGGTTGTTCTCACCGACAGTGGTCGATTTGATCACGAAACTCTGCGCTTATGAACCAAGCGAGAGGCTGGGATACAGAAATGTCGAAGAAATAAGAAAACATCGGTGAGTTGTAGCGTAAACTTTATCCTGGACTTTATCTTTTTGTATACTACATACCGACTCTATTATATTGTCTATTCATGTGTCTATAGGCTTTCTGATTTCTACATGAGTCTAGTGGGCTGCGATTCTGGTCGCCATCGGCCGATCGCGGCCTGAATTGCAGCCCACTAGAATCATGTAGAAACCAGACAGATTATACATATAATCTATATTTTTGAAGTCTGCTGATATGTCTGTCATGCGTATTATTATTATTTTTTTCTTTTCCAGATGGTTCAGGAATTTCGATTGGGACAGTCTGCGGCAGAGAAACTTGGAACCACCCGTGCTTCCAAAGGTCACCAGTGCTGTAGACACACTGAACTTTTCCGACGATATTAAAATTACGTCCGACTCGGAAGTCATAGAAGACGAGTCTGATTGGGACATAGACTTTTGATCATTATGTACCAATCTTCTCCCTACTTCTAATTGGTAAAAATATCAACATAATATTCTGTAGAAACTTACCCATGTACCTACCTATGTATTTTTTTTTCCCATTTTTAACCGGGCTTTTTCAAATAAATGTTACATCCATTATTCACAACATTGAAATATCATTTTCCTATTATTTCTTCTCACTTTCACCAAGTTAATTGCTAACCTCGTTGCTAACTATGCGTGAACTTGTTCTTGATCTTGTACCGATCGGCCTGAACTACCAAACAGATGGGATGGCTAGAAAATTTCAGAGAAGTCAAACTACCGTTAAAACTTGGGGGGCGGTGTGAGAAAATTCAAAACGCGGAAAAAAATTTGGGAATGCAGCAAGAAACAAAAATAACTCGATGTTTCAAAAACGCGCCGCCTACAAGAAATTAGCCATACACGTTGGATATCAGATATCACATTCCAAGCGGTCTGTTATCAACCCACTTTATGGTGCGATTCTCTAAAAAATTATATTTCATAAAGGCTCTGTTACGTTGTTATTATCTAGGCAACAGCCAATGGCCGACACGAATTTTTACATAACCGAGCGTTTATGGAATGTTAGTTTTTACAGAATAGCACCATTAATGTTTGTAAATTGTAAAATTTTGTAAGTATTCAGTTGTTAATTGATTGTCTGATCGAAATTCTAGTGTGATTTTCATTACTATGAAAAATCAAAGGTGGATTAAACATCAAACACGACATACAAAAGTCATAAGTTGAAGAACGCCAGTGGGTCGATGTCAGATCTATTAGTAGTGCAAAAATATACGAACATTACACAGGAAAGCAGTATTAAATTAGCTAGTAACCATTGCGAGACTTCCAAAGTAAAAATACGTAGAGTACTCGGAATACTAGAGGGACCTGTGGGCGGAGCCTAACTGCGCGAACTGACTTTATCCAGTGGCGCACTTAGATTTGCAGTGGAATTCTCAGTTCGCCTATGACCTGGTAATGGTCCAACACTCCAGCTGACGGTGTTGCTTCCCTTATTTCAATACACGGACTCGTCTGAAACGATTTTAGTTTTTCTGTTCAGACCCGCCCACAGGTCTCTCTGGTATGCCGTCAACTCTACAGGGTGGGCATTGAAAAGCTCAACAATTGCAATGTAAATTGACCAAGAATAGTTTAAAAAGATTCGAAAGAAACGCAGTAAAACATTTGCAGATGTTTCGGCAGGAAACAGGGATTATTTCAACGTCAGGGGTAGGGGAATAGGATGCGCTGAAAGCCCGGGCAGAAGGAGGCTGATTCGCTGAAGGAACTTGGTTCTTGGCGTCTCAAGGAGACTGTTGTACCTAAAGTCGCCGATTTATTTAATTGCGATTCAACTATTAAACAAATTGATATCAACGCTCGAGTCACAGCGAGTTGGTCAATAATTAACAGTGTGAGAAAAGTTACGGAATTGTACTCGGAATTGTAGTATCATTTGATACTTGGTTGAGAAAGTGCTTGTTGTGTTTGTTGGTTTGAAGTGATAATTAGCTATGCGCTAAATGATTGCCTGGATAATAGCTTTGCAAATTTGTAAGAGAGAATTCAAAAAGTCAATTTACATTAAAATTACTCATTTCTCACAAGGAGACATGTTCTGTTCCGTGGAATTAACGGGGGAAAAGTTCACAAATTCGAAACTTGGTGGCGACAGCCCCATTCCAACGTGATAATTTGAATACTGCTGCTGTTCCATTAGAATAGAATAATAGAATAATTTATTTTACTGTTTTTTATACAATATAAATAATATAGCCAAAAAATAAAAAGTTACTCTTATGGTAAAATAAAATAGTAAATAAATATAAAGTCTATACCGACTTGTATAATTTTTAATAATCAAAATACTGTGTTCCATAGTAATTGTTGATAGTGTGGTCTAAATAGACTGCGCAGAAAGCTTAGCTTGTAATGCGTCCTTTAGACCAACATCTTAGGCCAAAATCAGCAAAATATAATAATAAAATCATAATATTAACTATAATATAATAAGGGAAGAAAGAAAGCAAGATATTTTTCATTGTCATGAGTATTTCAAAAATCAAACTTGAGTACCTCATTTCAACAATCATCGGATCTGTCGTAGCCATGCAGGGTATAGAATCTGGTTTGTCACAAAATCATTTTTCCAGAATAGTATGTGTTTTTTAAGTCTATGAAGCTTAGAATTTCCATTCGTGACTTGCTCTTGATCCAATTTTTCAACTTTGATTTAAACATATTAATTGAATTGATACTTTTCAATTCATTCGGCATCAGGTTGTACAACTTTGGTCCCAGGAAGTAGTAACTCCTTTGCGTCAATGTTTTGTCTGTATGTGGCGTTCTTACAGTGTAATCCTTGTGTCGTGTCAAGTATTTATGGTCAATATTGATTAATTCGTTTCTGTGAATATATTGTCTGAGTAAAACGGAATAGGAAAACAACTGTCTGATGTCCATGACATTTGCCTCTTGAAACAATAATTGGGAGGGGTAGGTGTAATCTCTATTGTAAATAATTTTAAGTATCCATTTTTGGATTTTTTCTAGAGGCTTTATATGGTTGTTAGTAGCTCCCCCCCATCCCACAATCCCATAAGTAATGTGCGGCTGCACTAGTGCATAATAAAGTCGACGCAGTTGATCAGTTTGGAATATTTTTTTCAGATATTTAATTTTAGTCAATATAGTTCTAAGTCTCCGAACAACATGAGCTATGTGTGTATTCCATCTTAAATGGGAATCAATGTAGATGCCAAGATATTTTGTGTTATTCGTGCTTTGGATTTCAACCAGTGCCGTAACTAGGGCGTGGCGAAGGTGGCATTTGCCACAGGCGCAAAAATCTCAGGGGCGCAAAATTCAGCTTGGATATTACCTAATAATTATTTTTTTTCAATTTTTATTTGGAATTTTTACCGGAACCTATAGCTACTTCTACCTACAACCTACAACTTCACTAAGTTAATGAATAAAAAAATCAAAAGCAGCTTTTTCTACCACCTTCTCCTGACATTACTCAAAACAGCCATAAATTGGATAAAATTGAAGAACACGGTGCTGCAGGAAGTAGCATACTGAGGATGAGGTAGCGCTCGCGCTCGGCGCTCGGCGCCCTCCGCCAGCGCCGGTCGGTCTAGTATAGGTGCTTTTCGAGTTCCAGCCTGACTATTACCGCATGTCTTCTTTCATTTATTTAACGTCGGCCTATTTCCGCAACGAGGCCTAACACCGACGCCGGTGAATGCTTTCCTCCACTATACCGGAAATTTTGCCGAACCCCTGTGTGTTCCAACACAGGGTAGGGATTTTTAACGACCACCAACATCGCATGGGGTCGGCACCATCGTTCGTATTTTACGTGCTATGCGACACACGGCGCGTCTTGCATTTAGCAAGCATTCCAACTAAACCAAGGAGCTTGTTTTTCGAGGGCGAAAATCCGTCCCCGGCGGAGATCGAACCCGCGACCTCTGGAGTGGCAGTTGAACGCGCTAACTAACCACACCACAAGCTCCTCATTACCGCATGTAATTACTAGCACTTTGCACCAAATAAATATACAAGAGCGCCGAATCAGTCTGAGATTAGGCTTCTCTATATTCCGCAACATTTTTCATTTCTCGTTTAGTAAACTGAAGCCTGTCAAGTCGTATTTGCCCTCTTTTGTCGGCCAACAAAGATTAACAAAGATATCCATACTTTCAATTGATAAAACAGCTACGTCAAGCTTGAATTTTGTGAAATTATGGAGTTATGGACATATTTTTTGAATCGAAATCTAGAAAAGTTCAGCTTGGTGGTTGAAGTTTCAAGATTTTCCATTTGCCATTTTTTTTTTTGTCCCTCAATTTATTTTTAGTTACTTACTTGAGTATTTTTCAAAATAGAGTAGCAACGTGCATCTTTTTTCATTTTGATTCCAAATATTTTGTCAATAACTTGACAAGTTTTGTTTTGTTGTTCAATTTTTATCTTTGTAATCCTATAGGTACTACTAGTATTTTGTTTCTTCTTGTTGAAGACATTTCTGTGTAAAAAGATTATCAATTTGTCTTGATGTTTTTATTTCTGGGTTGGAAAGCTTGACTGCAAAAGAGTGGACGGCGGGGAGTTTGAAAAATTTTTCTAGGGGCCAAATGAATTTATTATTGATTTTTTATGAAAGATTGAGTAAAAGATTTCAAAAATATGGAAATCATCTTATTGGCCATTTTTAAATTTATTTTATATGTTGATGATTGAGATTCCATTGTCACTAAAAATCCGGAGGGGGAAGAAATGGAAGCTCCCAGCTCAAATTTGAGATTATTATTAGCATTATTATCATTATCTAGGAAAATTTCCGCCTGCGGCGCTCTAGTGGGGTCTGGCCCCCTTGGAATGTTTACTTCCTTGGGGCGCACAATTGCTACATTGCCACAGGCGCCAACAAACCTAGTTACGGCAATGATTTCAACAGAAGGACATTGACAACCAGTCATCTGAATAGTAATATGATCAAAAACCGGGAGCTTAGAACTATATGATGTAAAAGGAACAAAGGTAGTTTTTTCAAAGTTGATTGTTAGTAATTTGCGGTTGAAGTAATGCACAATCGCTTCCATTGCAACCTCTACTTGATTTTTTAGGCTCGTCCAATCATCTCCTTTGAACAATATTACTGTATCGTCAGCAAAACCGATTACGTCTCCACCATGTTTGTTATTTGAATCAAAAAGGTCATTAAGGTATATAATAAATAAAATTGGACCCAGTACCGTACCTTGTGGCACTCCGCATTTGATAATTTTTTGGCTGCTGGTCTCCTCTCCGACTGTTACTCTTTGTTGCCGACCTGTTAAATAGTCCTTGATGAGATTATGTGGAGCTCCCCTTATCCCCGCCTGCTCAATTGTGTCAAATAGATGTTGGTGGTCGACGGTGTCGAAAGCTTTTGCTAGGTCGAGAAAAACTGCTATTGCTGGTTTATTGTTATTGATAGATTTGTATATAGAAGTGAAGAGGTATGCTATAGCATCTTGTGTTGACTTTTTTTCCCTGAATCCAAACTGCTTTGGTGAAAGAACATCAAATTTGTTTAAAAAGCTAGTTAGTCTGGTTTTCAGTGTTCCCTCAAAATCTTAGCAAAGTTTGAAATCAAAGAAATAGGTCTGTAGTTTTGCGGCATTTGTTGGTTTCCTTTCTTATGTATTGGTTTTACTATACTTGTTTTGAAGATTTCTGGGCAAACACCTGTCTCGTATGCTTTATTTATTATTATTGCGAAAGGTCTAGCTATGTAGTTGCAGATTAGTTTAAGAGTTTCTGCTTTTATCTTGTCTTGTCCAGGAGATGTTTGATTTTTCAAATTGTTTATCAACTTGACTATTTCCTCTTCAGTAGTAGGTTTTAAAAATATAGAATGCCTATTTATTTCAACATGTACAGGAAAAGATGATTTCTGACATTTTTAAATTTTTTGAGCAAGTTTTTCACCGAGTTCTGTGAAGTGATTAGCGAAAATTTCAGATATCATTTTACTGTCATTGGTTATGTTTCCCTTTTCGGAGCAAATTTCTTTTATTTTCAGTTGTTTTTGTTCATTACAAATTTCTTTTACACAAGACCAAAGCTGATTTGAATTTTCTATATTTTGCGTGATTTTTACTTGATAATAGTTTGCTTTTGTTGTTCTAATTAAAGAATTCAGAATGTTTCGGTGTTTTTTGTAGTTATCGATGTTTGTCGCGTTTGAGTTTCTTTTCATAATTTTGTATAATTTGTTTTTCGTATTTATTGACTTTAGCAGTCCCTTAGTAATCCACGGATTTTTTGTTGTATTTTTGAATGGAATTTGTATTGTATTTGTATTACTTCTAATATAGCTCATTATTCTGTTAATAAAGGCATTTGCTGCTCCATTTATATTATTATAGCTGTGAATATCTGCCCAAGTTTCATTTTTTAGTTGTTTGATTAAACCTTGCTTATTTAAAAATTGTTTTGTAACTTTTCTCTGTGGTGCCCTCTTATCCACTGTTGGTAATACCCACTGCACGAGTATAGCATAATGGTCTGTTATGTTCGTTTCCAAAATAGTTGGATTGCACTGGTATTGAAATGACTTGTACCTTATAAACAAGTGGTCGATACAACTCCGACATCCTCCCTGATCCCTTGTGGGTTCATTAATTGTGGAAATGAAACCTTCGCCATTCAAAATGTTCAAGTAATCCTCAGTGATCTCCTCATTACTCAACAGATTTATATTCACATCACCTACCAAAATATGCATGCCAACGTCCCTCGAACATGTGTTTAAATAATTTAATAATTCGTGATTAAATAACGCTGAACAAGTCGAAGGCGGTCTATATATTCCAGTTATCAGGAATGTTTTGTTGAAGTACGAGATTTTTATTTGTAAAACCTTGATAATGCCAATCGTTTTTATCTCAAATTGATAATCTAATGTATTTCGAATATAAATTACCAAGCCGTCATTTTGGTTTACTTCACCCTCATTGTATAAAAGATCGTACCCATCTATTTTGTGAATCCCCAGATCACCCAGTCTCCAAGTTTCCGAGAGTATGATATACTGAAATGAGCAATCAAGCTGTTGAAGCAATATTTTCAACTCATCCAGATTTTTGCTTAGACTTCTGATGTTATTATGAAACACTTTAAAATCAACCCCTGTATTATTGAATATTTCCCCAATTTCCTCGATGTCCTTCACAACACTTGTATGGATAGTTTTTGGCTGAAAATTTCGTATGTAGTTATCCATTGTCCTCAGTCATCTATACCTATTTACATGCAATAATGATATATAGCCCTAATGTTTATTTTTCTTGTGTCTTCTTGTTCTTGATTTTGCAGGGCTAGGCGACTCAATTTTTCTCTTCCTTTCCTCTTTTTTTTTTCTGAAAGCTTGTGCACGTCTGCTTTTTGTTTGTTTTTCTTTTCGTTTTTCTCCTTATGTTCGTTTTGATTTTCAGCCGGTTCTTCTTTTTCTTCGTCTATTTCTTCATCTGAGCTGTTCTCAGTGGTGTTATTATCTGTTTCTATATCTGATTTTTCCAATAAGTCTTCCACTGTGTACCACTTGTCGTTGATCTAGATTTGGTTGCCTTTGATTCTTGCTGGTGTATTGTTTTCTTTGGCTTGTATTAGGTGTTTTCGCAAGAGCTTTTGGTTTTGCCTGTCTTCTTCGCAAAGGTCGTTTGAGATGGCTATTCCAGTACCTTTTAGAGCTGCTAATTTTTGCTTGTCCTTGAATACTTCAGCTTTTTTCAGATAAGATGTAAATTCCACAACTACTGGTGGATTTTCACTTTTACCAACTTTATATACGTTGTTTAGGTCACTTGTTGTCATATGAAGATCAAATGTTTTGTTTAAATTGTCTATCACCTGCGAAATAAGGTCACGTTCTTGTATTTTCAGTCCAAACAGGATGATGTTGTTTTTTCTTGTTTTTCTCTCTAAAAATAGGCACTTCTTCGTGAGATTTTGTAGTTTTGTTTCTGTTTCTTCCACTTTCTTATTTATGTTTTTGATACTGATTCTAATGTGTTCTTTGATTTCCAAAGTTTGAGTTTTCAGGGCACTATCGAGAAGCTTCTGTATGTCTTCAATGGTGATTGTCGCCGCCATCACTTCAGTCTAGTTTTCCAGGGCCTCAGAAGTTCGTTGTTCAGTGTTTGTTCTCGTTTTTCTGTGTCCAAGTGTCAACATCTCACTTGTTCACAAACACATTCTGTTTCATCCTGTTTGTTTACTTGATATTGGAACAAAAACTACGACACGATAAGACTTTTCTTCAGCAACACAGCACCATCAGTTTAATTTATTACCAAATCGTCACAATCAGCGTTCTGCGGTTAAATTAAATTACACCAGTGTATTCCTGGCGAAAAGTTGGTCCAGATGATTGAGGGTTGATGTAATAATACTCGTTGTTTCCGTAAACGCACGGGGTCTATTGGAGCTAGTAACTTTCGCACTTATCTCACTTAGGAACGGTAAAAACAATGTCGTACCAGAACAACAATGTCGTACCGTATTAGAACAACAAGAAAAACTCACGAAAAGGTTAGCTGCTAGCCATGAAATCTGTGAAGCCCTAATGTTCGTTCTTGAAGTCAAAACTTACAAATTGAAGCCACCTTCACTTGAAATTCCGAATTTAATTGCTGTAATGATTTAGCAGGAGTTCTCACAAACTGAATGTCTTTCATAATCCGTCCATAATCCAGTGGACTCGTCAGTGAAGTGACGCGCCGTGGGAAGTTCTTTTAACGTCCTTTTTCTGTGCTTTCATGGCCAAAGGCAAAAAGTTTTTGCAAAAAAAACGGCAGCTATAAGTTCTCAGAACTTAACACCAGTTCGCAGGAGAATTAGCCCCTGACAACGCGGAACGTCAACCCCTTATGGTCTGGTACGTGTAGGCGAAGATAGTGTTACGATATTTCGCGTACGGGTTCGAATATAATTGAGACGATCGATTTAGAACACACACTGTTTATTTCGGCGTACTACTACAATAAATGCCAACAATTATCCACTTGGAATAGGGTAGTGACCGATTTTTTTTTTATTATTTTTTTTTAAAGTTCACTTCTTGATAAGTGACGCTATATAGTTAACAGATTTTTTTTCGTAAGTTTTCTTGGTAAAAAAAATTCATGAAAGTTTTCGATCATTTCAAATTTGGCGCGATGACGTCGCAATCTTTCATAGGCGGAGAAGCAGGCTTGACAACATTATACAGAACTTACTACAAAAAGCACTAGCGTCAACCCGTCAACGCTCATAACAGCTGATTGTTATATTGTTAACGCTTTGTGTATCTGTGCGGTGATTCGTGTTGTTTAGTTGTTTTGCTTGAAAATATGGAAAGTTGGTAAAATCTTTCATGATTTATGAATATTTCAAGACTACATCAGACTTCAATGGTTATGTTATGCTGGCAAACGTCAACGTCAACACTGACAGTACTGACACACAGGCAACGGAGGTGTGGTCATCTCCACTACTGCCAAAAGATTGAAACGTCACAGCCCGCCTTACAGCTCGGTAGATTTGAAATCGTTCGCAAAAGTAGCCACTTTCAAGGCAGATTTTGAGACACTTGGAACTTTTTTTTCGAATTTTCACGAAACGTAGTCTTGTTATTAAGGCTCTACATTCGATTAATATGATTTTTTTCTATATTTTTGGATGGTGGTCACTACCCTATTATCTCGCAGGTACTTCGCTTGTTACCGCTCGCTATCCAATTCACTACTGGTATTTTCTGGCTCTTCAAATCTTCTGGATCTCTTCTGGATCTTTCATTCTTATTTGATCCCTAATTGAGAAAAGCCTGAAACCGTAAGTCTCCAAAAATTGCATACTAATGGTTCAATGAGAACTGCTCTTCAATGGGTAGTTGTCAAAATCTGCATAGTTGCGTTCAGATTCCAGACAGAGAGCGACAAAGAAGTCCATGCAGTGGAAAAAGACACAACTTTGAATGCAACGGAGAAATCCAGGAAATGTCCCTTTTAGATAGGCTTCCCGCAATATACAGGTTCTGTAAGACTCTCAAGCCTTACAGGGGTAAAAGGCTTGAAACCGAGGGGTAAACCACTGACAGAATTTTTGTACACCGATTTCCAATGATTTTTCAAGAGATTTCCATTGATTTCCAACGATTTCCAAAGATTTCCAATGATTTCCAATGATTTCCAATGATTTCCAAATGATTTCCAAATGATTTCCAAGATGATTTCCAATGATTTCCAAATGATTTCCAATGATTTCCAAATGATTTCCAATGATTTCCAAATGATTTCCAATGATTTCCATGGAAGTGTACACCAGATTTCCAAGGTGGTTTACCCCTGGATTGAAACATTACTAACTCGAGGGTCTAACAGTGTACCAAATCGCACATTTATGTTATAAAAAGCAAGGTCTCCAGACAGCTTTCAGTCCAGCTCTGGACTAGTTTTTTCTCGATTGTGATTTATGTCTTTTTTTACTGCATGAACTTCTTTGTCGCTCTCTGTCTGGAATCTGAACGCAACTATGCAATTTTTGACAACTAAACATTGAAGAACACTCCCCACTGAACCATTATCATAAAAAAATTCGGAGACTTTCGGTTTCAGGCTATCCTCAGTGAGGGGTCAAGTAAGGGTGAGAGACCCAATATTTTATATATTTTATAAAAAAAAACGACACAAATTTTGTTCAAACAGCTTTTAAGAACAAACCTCTTAATTGATGATGGTGAAACTTGGTAGGCTACCTCTAAGTACATCAAGATTCATAATGCGTAACATATATCACCATTCCAGATGTTGCAAATGCCATCATGGGCACTAAAGCTTTGAAAAGCCAAAAAATACGCGAATGACAGTTCTTTCACGCCGAAGAGGTCACTGAATTATGATGAGGAGATTGTTTTTGCGATGCAATGATTTCATGTTACCATTATTTTGATAACCAATCATTTTTTCAACGATGCCTCACAGGGCAGATTAAAGATGGTGCTCAAGAGGAAAAAAAGTTGACAATCGTATTTCTGGAAATAGTTGGCTCAGAAATTGACTATCCAGCTCATATAATTTCTAACATTACTTTTTGTAGAAATATCAAGCGTTGTGTCAATATCTCGAAGAATCACTTATTTATGGAAAAAGGAGTACCTATTCTTGTTTTTTTTTTTGGTTTTCCCCTACATTTCAAAGACGGTTCAAGATAATCAAGAACAGTTTGCTGTGACTTCATAAGCATAAAATAGTTAATGTATGTGGTGAGTTACACGTCTCCACATGTTTTGGTTTATTAAATATGATTTTTCAACTTTTTTTTTCTGTTTCACCCTGTATACGCCGCCGGCATGGATTGCGCTGATGGCAATGGTAGGTATATGTATAGAGAAATGCTGGACAGAGAAAATGTCTGAGAAGACCAGACCCCTGTTTTCAACCTATAGCCCAGGCGCCAGGGAGCAAAAATCAGCTCAATAAGGAAATAATTGTTTCCTGGCTGGAAACTAGCTTAAAACGATCTGTGTAGCTTAGGTTTCGACATACTAATTTCCCCCCTTTTGGAAATGTCGGCGTCATGTCGCCATCATGTCGCCATCATCAACAAGAAGTGCACTAGCGTGGTTTTTGCCGAATATCTTGATTTTGGGCCATCTGACAGCAAAAGATGTGAGAAGTCATTTTGAAACCAATGAAATTCCCTACGTAATAGTTCTTGAATGACTTTTCTGCAACCTATGGTTTTTGAGATAGAGCTTCTGGAAGCGAGAGGCATTGTCGTAGAAGCTCCATGGCCACTTGACTCGAAAAGCCAAAATGTCGATGTGACAAAAAAATTTCAAAGTGAGATATCTCGAGAATCCGTCATGCTATAGTTGTGGTGATGGTCTTAAACTCTTTCTCTTGAACCGTTGATTACGAATATAGAAAAGTCAAAAACGTCACATTGTACATATACAGGGTATACTGAGGGAATCAAATCAGATCAGAGAAATTTTACATATTTCTTCGATTTAGCCTATATGCGACACTCTAAGCACCTAACACAAGTCCAATATCAATATGGATTTGCTCTATAAGCTTCACTTGATACCCGAAAGAAGTGGTCAGCTCACAGCTTCACTGTAAAATGTTTTTAAGACCCTCTGAAATCATCAAAATATTAAAAATATTCAGCACCAAGGAATGTATGTAACAGTATATTATATACCAAGGGACCAAAGTGAATTTTTAATTTGGGGATTTGAACCCAAAGGGCGCTCGAGCAACAAACTTCACCCAAAGGATCAAAAATTCACTTTGGTTCCTTGGTATATAATATACTGTTACATACATTTCTTGCTACTGTAAATTTTGATGATTTCAGAGGGCCTTCAAAACATTTTACAGGAAGGCTGTGAGCTGACCACTTCTCAAGTGTATCAAGTGAAGCTTACAGAGCAATACATATTGATATTGGACTCGTGATAAGTGCTTAGAGTTTCGCATAGGCTAAATCGAAGAAATATGTCAAATTTCTCTGTTCTGATTTGATTCCCGTAGTACACCCTGTATATGTACAATGTGACGTTTTTGACTTTTCAATATTTGTAGTTTACGGTTCAAGAGGAAGAGTTTAAGACTATCACCGCAACTATAGCATGAAGAGTTTCCGAGAAATCTCATTTCGAAATTTTTTTTGTCACATCGACATTTTAGTTTTTCGAGTCAAGTGGCCATGGAGCTTTCACGACAATGACTCTCGCTTCCAGAAGCTCTATCTCAAAGACCATAGGTCGCAGGAAATTGATTGAAAAACCAAACTGTAGGGAATTTCATAGGCTTCAAAATGACTCCTCACATCTTTTGCTGTCAGATGACCCAAAATTGAGATATTCGGCAAGAACCACGCTGGTGCACTTCTTGTTGATGATGGCGACATGACGCCGACATTTCCGAAGGGGGGGAAAGTAGTATGTCAAAACCTAAGCTACACAGATCGTTTTGAGCTGGTTTCCAGCCAGGAAACAATTATTTCCTTATTGTTTTCCCTGGCGCCTGGGCTACTACCTGAAAGCAAGAAACGTACATTGATTGCTTTTCAAACTTGTCCCCAATTCAGTTTATCACTTATCACAGAAAAATGCTTCAAACTTCAAAGATCACGCGCAAGAGAACTGAAAACAATGGTACCTACCTACCTAAATACTCTGTTCTTGTTTGATTTTCAAAGCAAGAATGAATTCATGTTCGAGAAGAGATATGTAATCGCTTCCAACTTCTTATACGTATTCATCTACTACAATTGGTTTTTACGACGTTATCAGTCGCTTTCAGGCCGGTAGGTACCCTCCCCAAAAAAACAGTCGGTTCGCGTATACGATTGCCTCAAGTCACCAGTCCCAATTTCCACTCCGTCTCCTCTCCAAAATGCATCCTTCGAGGCACCCTTCAACATCATACAATCCGACCGTTAAAACCTCTAATCACGAAGCCGACAGTTTGAACGAGCTCCTGGCCTCCATAAAAAATGTGGCACTGCATTTTCAGACAAGGAATCGAGAAACGGCCGTTCAAGTGCACCAGCCGAGGCAGCGGCGGATCATTGGAGACACCAATGTGGCTAGCTTCAAGAAAACACGGTATTTCAGCACAAAGGTAACGTTTCTATACTTGTGGGTGATCTTCACCAAGCAGGCAGCTGGTTCTACAGTTTCAGATCACCCAGTGCAGATTTTCCTCGAGATTTTCTTTAAAAAACAGGATGAGATTTCAATTCTCGACAAGTCGGAGAGGTAAAAATTGGTTCAAAGCGTAACTTTTGGGTTCTTGATAGCATAACTTTTGTAATTTCTTTGCATTCAGTGGGAGAATCATACAGGGTTATTCAAAAGTCCGGAATAAAATTAATGATTTTTTACCATATTTTTTCCGGAAAAAACGGTCGAACAGGTCGATTTCTGAAAAAGACAAGCCGTTTTTTCATGACACGTGTCTTGATCTACCGTCAACCCCTTGACCCCTAGCCACCCTTAGTATTTTGTTTTAAATGGCACCCCATGGCTTGCAGGGGCTCGTTGGAAAGCTTGTCAAAAACTGTGTTCAGATCTACCTTTAAAAATGGTTGGACGCTTAAGGGGTTGAGGGTCAAGGGCTTAAGGGTTGAGGGGTTGACGGTCAATCATGACACGTATAATGGAAAAATGACTTACCGCTTTTAAAAATCGACCCGTTCGAGCGTTTTTTTTTCGGAAAGAAATATGGTAAGAAATTATGAATTTTGTTCCGGACTTTTGAGTAACCCTAGGGTTACTCAAAACTTCATGGTGAAGCGTTCGGTATAATTTTCAATGGTAGATCTGAATACAGTTGTTGACAGGCTTTCCAAAGAGCCCCTCCAAGCTATGGGGTGCCATTTAAAAAAAAATACCAAGGGTGTCTAAGGGTCAAGGGGTTGACGGTAGATCATGACACGCGTCATGGAAAAACGGCTTCCTCTATTTAGAAATCGACCTGTTCGGGCGTTTTTCCCGATGAAAATATGATCAAAAATTATGAATTTTATTCCGGACTTTTGAATAACCTGTATGTCTTCAACTTGGGTCGCCAGCTCTACGTCAAGACCTCGATCAAGGCTGTACCTATAGCTAGATTCTATAAGGAATCAAAAATGTTCTAATTATATCTACATAAGTAGGTAGCTACTACCGCATACATATATCTTTGACAATAATGCCTTTCTCTATGTGAGAGGGAGTTGGAGTAGGTATTACCTGAAATAAAGGCATCACTTGCAGGAACGTTTTTGATTCCTGAAAGACACCTAGGTACTATCTAATTTTCCCTCGCTCTCCTCGCGAGGTACCTCGCTCTCCTCGCGAGGTACCTCGCTATCTCATTTTCCATAACGATGCAAAAAAACTGTGTAATTATATAACTGGTTGCCTGCTGCCTGGTGATTGTTCCAAAATCAATAAAGAGAAGCTACATATCTAATATTATATGGGTATGTGGATACCTGCCTAGGTACCGTATGATCAAAAACTTTTCTCCTCCAGGCAGGCTGTGGTCTGGTCATTGGCAGACAAACGAGGCTGATTTTGATTTTGGCACAGCCTGCCTAGAGGAGGAACGTTTTTGATCATACAGTATCATTTGATTGGTATAGAATATTGATTTATATTTAACTCTAGCGGTTTTATGGATCCAAAAAGTTGCCAGCTCGGTTGCCAGTTATCGAAGAAAAGAACGAAACGAATAATGCAGCACGTGAGATAGAACAGACCGAAGCCGAGGACGAAACACGAACGGATGGAGATTGGTGCGACTGGGAAAGAGCCCTGGACATAATCAGGCAACGCGAAAACATGTCCGTTTATGGTGAAGGAGGGATCCGAGACGTTTATGTTCATACCGAGGAAACCGAGGAACCCGAGGTTCATACTTTATAATGCTGTAACTGGAGATTTTCACCACTTGTAAGGTACCTACGAGTACCTACCCCTGCCTACATTTATGTGTTCTTATACCTCAATCCCCCCAGATGATTGAAGCAAAATGCTTCTCTCAGGAAAAATTGGTAACCTACCTATCTGTTTTTTTACCTATCGGTATTTCTAGATACCTAGGTACTAGAAATACCGATTTCAATAATTTTATATGCGGTACCTACAAGTAACATTAAACGTATAAAAAAAAACCAAGGCGTTTTTCTTTCCTGTCCCACTAACATGCGAGTGAAACTTTTGCGATCGTGCAGGAAAAAAATCTGTTCTGGCACCACAATACTTTCCTGGCGGCATCTTAACATTTTGTGTTACGTCTTGGCAGCAACCAGCAAATTTGATTGACCAATTTGAAATGGCTCCGAGCATTCAGCGACGTTGTGCCGAGACTTGCGACTTGCTACGAAATGTCGGGCGAATATACGCACAAGACGCAGTATGGTTTCCAAATGCTAAGACATTTTCATAGCTCTATAATATCCAACAAATTTATCCAAACACATAGGTGAGTTAGTCCCACATACGTTAGTCCTGGGGCCCGTTTCATAAAACTACAAACGACAAATTACAAATGTATAGCCTTGACAAGACTTAGGTACCTAAGATGACCAACAGTCCTGATTTGGTAAGGACAGGTTTAGATTTTTACACTTTTGTCCTATTTTACGTTCATGTGCTGATTTGTCCTGATTTTGAGCAAAAATACTGATCTGTCCTGATTTCAAGCATAATCCTTTTTTTTCTGATTTTAAATTTGCCGCGAAAATATCAAGCAATTCACCACCTCACCACGTCTATGCTCACCACTCACCCACATCCCACATCATCACCCTACCACTTCCCTTCCACATACTTCCGTTCCTATGCCTATTATTACACTTGACATTATATTTGCAGATAGGTTCTACAACCTACCAAAGAAATGAAAAGGTTTAATTTTTGTTTTTTTCTATTATGGCATTTTATTTCTAATGATCAGATCACACTTGAATTTCTTGTGTTGAGGTTGCCAGAAGGTCTATTTTGAAGAGAACATTTTGTATATTCGGCGGCGATTTTTTTCACTCTTTTTTTCCCAGGCACAGCTCAGGGGAGTTCTCATTTTCCATTTCTTAGCAATAGTTGTATATTTCATGTTGGTACAAGTTTTTGGAAAAGGGGGCATTTTGCTTCGCCTCCTTAGATCCCCTTTTTTCTCTCGCGTGTTTAGTTTGTTTTTTTTCAATGTCCTGATTTTTATGCACTTGAAGTTGGTCACCTTAGACTTACCTCGGGTTTCACCACAATTTTAAAAGCAGATTAAATCTATCACGCTGATAGTTGCTATGCACCAGCCAATAGGATGGCCAGTTGCTTAGTTACTATCAGAGTGATAAAGTTATCGCGTTGATAAAAGTTTGGTGGAGCCCGAGGTTAGACTACACACTTGTGATTTGTCGTTTGCAGTTTTATGAAACGGGCCCCAGAAATTATAGAAAAAATTATTCAGTCAAGCGTGTTCAACGTGGTTAAAGTCTTCAACGATCCAGTGTGAGCTTCGGCCGTTGTTACCTCGAGAAGAACTTGAGCATCAGTCTTCCGCGTTCATCTCCTGAACGATGGCAGTTGGCAGAAGTACCTAGGTACCTACTTCTAGGGAAATTATTGGAAACTCTAAAATAGTCCAGATGCGCGATTCTGAAGACAGATCTATGCACCTTGACTTTTATAATGACGGGATGCCACTGGGTAGAGGTGTTTGATCTTGTATTCAATTAATTCTCTTTCGATTGAAACATGCCACCAGCCAGAGCCACTGTTCTGGAGCTCCTGCAAGATGCAAGAAGGGCAAAACGCATGCGCGGGATAAATCATTTTCGGCTCTACGACGTTCGATGCAATGGGTGCTTTCCACCTAGCTCCAAGTTTGGTACACCTGCCATTTGCGCATGCGCGGGTTCCAAACGGTGCTTTCCATCTACGTGTTCTGACCTGGTTTTGTGCCGCCGTCCCGCGGGTCACCTGAAATTGTGTCCCATCGAAAAGCACACAGGAAACGGATGTGAAAAATGACGTGCTGTCGGCTGTCATCCAGCACTCCGTTGTCATATTTCTCCATTTCTGAATGACACATGTCATCTGTCGCCTCCAGACCAGAGATGTCGCGTCGGTCAACGATGCTGGTGCTTTTCATCTAGGTGTACCAAATCGTGGAACATGTTCCGCCTGATGATATTAAATACGGTGCAAATTTTGTACCGTCTAGGTGGAAAGCACCCAATGCCTTTCGATTCTACGATACGGCGCCTTTTTTGAGCTAGTAACTTTTAGCAACTGGCTCGTTATTGGCGGTTGACATTAGATTAACATATACTTCCATATTTTTGACATCTGGCATTTCTCTCTAAATCGCTGCGGTTATAACTTTGGCTATCAGCATTCGGCGGGAAAAGAGTTATTCAATTGACGGCGAAAATTTTGCAGTACCTACTTACTTTGGCAGTTCCGGCAAGAACATAAAAATTTAATTTCCTGGAAACTTTTTTGTTTTTTCCGAAATATTGGTATCTCAATTTGAAACGCCTACTAAATCTATTTGTGCGCTGACGGCCCGCTAGTCGAGTGGGCTGCGTGTTCGCTCGGCAAGCGGAGCTCCCGGGTTCAATTCCCGGGCAGGAGGTCTGGGTGTTGTGCTGTTTCAACGGAATTTTTCAAATTGTACTTTACTCAATAAAATTCACTCAATAAAAATTTCAGTGGAGAAATCATTATTCTTTTTGGATTTTGATTTTTATTCTCTAGAAAATAGTGTTTTCGACATGTTTTCCAAGTATTCAAATACAAATATGTATCTTGGAAATTAGGCCTCTAGTGAAAATTTTGAAGGAATTATTTTTTCTTCTAAACTGAATGCAGAATTCAAAATTATCTACGCCCCTGTGAATTTTTGATAAAACACGTTACTATTGGTCGGTGAGAACTTATTTCAGTGAACTTTGGTTCAAATTTGAACAACGAACGGTTCAAAAGTTACGGCTAGAAAACAATTCAAAAACTTTAACTTTCAAGGGTGATATCTCGGTAAGTGATATCTCGGTAATGAAGTAATAAATGGTAATAAATGAAATATACACTATGGATGTAATAATTTGAAAAACGACATGAATGGCACGTTATCTTTTCGTAAGGGGAATCTCCCCTTGAAATTTGCAACACCATGGGCACATCGTCTTCTCATAGATTCTTCTTCTCTCGTCAAGTCGTCACGTCAAGTCGTTGAGGTTAGGTACGTCTGACGTTTGCAAATCGTGGACCGCTTCTTTCAAATTTGAATCTGTTACCGTCACAATTTGTTCCCCTACCATAACAATAACCATCGCCATGACCAGCTTATAGTCTTTTTCGAGCGAGTAACTTTTTGTAGCCGGTTGGTTATTAGCGGTTGACATTAGATTGACAGATACTGTCATTTTTTTGACATCTGACATTTCTCGCTAAAACGTTGCGGTTATAACTTTGGTTATCAGTATTTGGCGGGAGAAGAGGGAGAGGGACTGGGACTGCATGATAGCTTCAAATAGTTACGTACTTGTACTTGTCTCTGTTACATACCGTGTACTTGAACCATTCGTAATCTAGGATAGCTTTGAAGGTGAAAAATTCAGTCATTCAGCCAATCCATAGTCACTTGAATCGATGAACATCTCGTTTCCGGAGTCACCCGGGTGGGCCCCAATCGGGGCCCTGATTACGAATTTTGTGGATCACACGTGTATCGTGATCACATCACACATACAATTTCTATGAAATATCCTGTTTGTTTTCTTGTTCATGGTGTAATACCGAAGGAACAATGAATAGTTATATTGAATTGAATTGAAAATCAACTATTCATATTTCTACTAGGTATATAAATATAGGAGGTATGACAAGTACTTTCAGGATTAAACCACCATCAGGCGGCCATCGGACATCTGGATTACCCGATGTTCTGGTGGGTTCATCGCAGATGAGTCCATCGGTGGTCCATCGTCTCCGATTTTTCTCGTCGTCAAGTCAAGTTGTCAAGTTTTTGAGGTTAGGTTAGGTACGTTTCACATTTGGAAATTCTGGACCGCTGCTTGTTTCAAATTCAAATCTGTTGCCGCCACAATTTGTTCCCCCACCATAACAATAACCAGCCCCATGACCAGGTTATGAAATGTATAACCGGCGATGATATCAAAATGGCGGCACTTCCTTTACCGTTGATAACCAATCCTCGCTCAAACGTCAAATTCTATAGCCAAGTGTAACCGGTCATGAAAGGTTACTCGCTCGAAAAAGACTAGCGACTTTAGGTATAGGCATTTTGCCGTGAGGTACCTACCGCAAGACCCGCCATTTCAAAAAGAACGGTGCATATCTTTCGTCTTTTTCCAGTACATCTCTTTCTCTTTTCGTACGGCTTCTGTCGCGAAAATGCACGGTTTTGTGCATGTGGTATCCGCTATGTGCATTCAGTTAAGTAGCGACATCTCTCAGCCGAAAACAAAACAAATAGGCATCATTCAGTTTCGTAAAACGCCACCTTGAGCGCTGATGTCGACTCCTCCCGGCCCACGCACATAGCGAAATGGCCATGTCTATTCTAGAGAGACCTGGGATCTGGTTACCCAGAGAGAGACGCAAGCCCAGTCATTGAGCGAGAGGGTATAGAGAGAGAGAAAGCTAGAGCACTAGGGTATTTGCACGTCAGGGTGTGGTGCCATTGCTTGTTACTAAATCACCCTGCGTCACAGTCAAAATGCATGACATGAGCTGTCAATATTTTTGTTGAGGTTAAGTCGACCGTTTCATCTTTCAACACAGATTTTTTCACTAAATTTAACAGAAACTCTTAAAAACCGTTTTAGGCATGTATATTGTGTTCCATACATAGCAGATGCTTTCGATCACCGTATTTCAAGTACTGCTGGCATTTCGTCGAACGTAGGTTTCATCATCCAACTCATTCCGTCAAACGCAAATTCCATTGATCGTTGAATGCAGTAACCGTCGACGTGGTGACCCCATCGTGAAGATATATTTGTAATTGCCGTACGCGCAGTAGGTCTATTATGTATTTCAGTAGGTACTGGCCCCGAACAGCTGGAAAACCCAAAAAGCACAATAATAGAAGTTCATCAATTTTGCAAGATTCTATACCTGATGGTTTCTTCGGCAAGGAAAACATCACATCTTCCCGACTCTTGTACTGCTTCACGGTGCACCTTTTTCGTTTTGGCACTTTTAGCCCGGATTTCGGCGATTTCGGCATGCAAAATAATGACAATTCAAATTTGTAAACAAATCGTGAAAATGACAAATGTCAATAGCAACCACGCCCACCCCAGCTAACTTTGTTTTAAATTTTGACGAGGTCAGGAAATGCCGAGACACTGACAGAGAATACCGATATATCCCTTTCATAGCTTCGTCACTCTATAGTACAGTCTCTCTAGTCTATTCAGTCGAATAGCGACATCTATCGACCGAAAACAAAACAAATAATAGGCATTATTCAGTTTCGTAAATCATCACCTTGAGCGCTGATGTCGACTCCTCCTACTTTTTTGGCGAACGCACATAGCGGATACCTATCTAGCAGAGTGACTGTCTTATGTCTCAACCTTACAAACAAATTATATAAGTAAATAGGTATTTAGTTAGGTAATGGGCTATTTCGTTTGGGCAGGTGGGCAGATGGGCATGCGTAAAGGCGCCAAATTTTTAAATTTTCGTACAACAGTCAGTTGAATGACAACGCTGCATGGTCTGTCCAAGGATGTCGTCGTCGTCCCTGACCAGCTACTGGTACCTGGCTGTCGCTTTTACACATACCTACCCCAAATTATTTGTGAAATATTAGGTGCGCGATTTTCTACTGTTAATTTTCAATCAATATCGGTGTACGAAACTATAAAATTCGCGCCATAGTGTTTTCATAGTGTATATTTTATTTATACATCCTAAAACCCTTCAGCTTAAACTTACGATAGACTGCACTGCTACCGTCGAAATAGCTTGGGGAATATATGTCAAATATTCATATGATACTGAATATTAAGATAATAATAAATGAATAAATGATTTATTGCTCGTATAATTTGGTAACAAATTTTGAGCAAGGAGCTCGTGGAAAAGAAACTTAATGAATAGTATAAGTATGTATAATGATAGTAAGATGAAAAATAATAATAGTAATGATACTTAATAAGACAGAAACAAAAATTGCGCACAGCTAGCACCTCAGTGCCGTATTTCAAACCAAATAAATTTTACCCCTTTCTCCCCCATTTACTTCAGAATTGACAAGCCTCGGAGCCACCAATCACCACTCTCCCTCCGCCAGTACAAATGCCCTCAGTCGCAGACACTGGAAGAGATATCGGTGAACACTCTTTTGAATATTAAGATAATTTTCAATGTTGAATGAATATTCAAATAATATTCAATGAACATTACTTGCTACTTGGGTACCTACTTATTCATGCTTTTTTAAATTCATCCTAATAATTATAACATATCTACAAAAAATTAGGTGAATAACTTTTCTCGTCGAGGATATTATGACGTAATTTTATGAAAAAAGTTATCAATTATTGCCAATGGTTAGGGTGATATGAGCAGAAAACTTGATCGAAGGACCATTTGTCCAAGATGGCGGCTCGAGCGTGACGTGTAAAGTTGAGGACTTCTAGTATGTTTATCAGTATACCTTAGCGAACATCTCTGTCAAATTTCCAAAACTGCGACGGTTTTTTTCGAGGTTTTTTTCCTCTATCTTTTCTTATCTGACTGGCCTAGTAAGCACGGTTTAGCCTTTATCGGCAGTATATTTGAATGTTTTCTTATGAACAAGCTCTCCGAGGTGCTGGAGGCTTTGAGTGATTCGTCACCGAACCATGCAGTTTCTTCGAATGATGCCCATAAAGGCTGAACTGTGCTTACTGCAAGCACATGATGACGACCCAAAATTTCAGGGTGTTTTCGAATGACCGTAATTGAACACTGATTCTGGTAATACGTTTAAACTATTGAAACGCGTTGTTCATTCATGTACTTCTGCAGTCTGGATTTGCCGCGTCTCTACTTGACATCTGTCAAGACTGAAGCGTCAAAACCAAAATCAACAAAAATGGCGGGCAATTCAAATCTACCTGCTTTCGTTCGGACACCCTGTATTAACGTAAATCAGAGGAGATTGATTTTTCCACACGATAGGACACCTCAACATTTTCCCTAAGCTAATCGAAGCCCCGAAACCACCTTGACGCAATAATTGTATCCCAACCGGTGGATAGGTCGTGGAGCTCCCTATGCTTGGCCCCCCAGGTCGCCTGACTTGACGCCACTAGATTATCACTTGTGGGGGTATATACCGTATGTTCATTAAAAACTTCAAGAAAGGGAGGCTGTGACGCAGGCCATTCGATCCGAAAACGGCCAGGTTATCATCGGTCCACGGCCTCCCATTATTGAATTTTTTAATGAACATACTGTACATGAAAACCATCGTATAGGTATCAAGATGGAGAGGGCACAGTAGAGGAGCTGAGACAGAGAGTTACAGCGGCAGCTGGCAAATACGGGGAAACCCAGAAGTGATCCGAAGATTTAGCCTAAAGAGGTCAAGGAAATGTATCGAGTTTGGTGGCGGCCTGTTGGAACACCGTCTTCACTGAACTGCAGTCATATTCACCAACATTATGTGCTGATGTTTTTCTTTCTGTTTCTGTTGCGTACCTACACCCCACAGTGTTTGGTTGGTTAGAAATTACCATTGCTTCTTTGAGTTGATTTTGTGATTTTTACTTTTATGTTGGGCTCGGAAAAATCTAGTAGGTTCCCTGATTCTGCCTAAATCTATGGAACAATAGCATTTATTGAAAAAAAAAACTACTGGATTCGAAAGTTCTGAAAAATCACATTTAATTTTTCGAAAAATATGAACAACTTAGAATTGAAATCCTGAAAACATTAAAAGTCTTAGTTTTTTCTTGACTAGTTTTTTTTTTGCCAGAATTATAGCATTTTCAGAGCATACCTATCAAATTTTATTCGATTCTTCAAAAGATAAAACTCTATAAAATACCGAGCGGTAAACCACCTTGCAAATCTGGTGTATGTGTGTAAATATATAATTTCAAAATTAAGACACAAGATTTTTGCAGCAATTTTCCAGCATTTCACTACATCTCTATTTAACACACCTACAAGGTGGTCCGACACTACCTACCATGTACCTACCTATAGTGCGGGGGCATAGGGTCAAATAAGGCTTTGCCGTGTAGGACATCGTGAAGATAAAAGAAGCTATACATCAATCGATTCCTGGACCATCAAGGATCATTAAAATTTTGGTGGAACATTGACATCTGCTGCAGACAAATATGGTGGAGGCGCCAATATGGGTTCGTCTGGTACCTACCTAATAAGAAATATTGGCTGTGCCTCGTTTCTTTTCAAATAACAGATTCCAATTAAAACATCAACAAATGATTTCTCTTATCATTTCACGAGTCATTTCATATCTTGAATAATTTTTTTGGAGGGAATGCCAATGGGCTCAAACCAAAGTATATTCTTGTAGCTTTCGAAAGAGACCTCAATGGTAAGATTCTTTCAAGGAATAAACCCACAGGGGTGGATTCCGCAACGCTTAAATATTACCAAATAACTCCGTCCTTGGAAACAAACGAGGTACATTCAGTTAATCATTACCAGGCGGAGCCCATTTTGGCGCCTCAACCATATTTGCCTGCATCAGATGTCAATGCTCCACCCTACTTTTTTTTTTGACAAAGAATATTGAAATAATTTTGAAATATTGACAAAGCCAATATTAGTATATTGGAAATAGAATATCTGCTGGAATTAATTCAAACAAAAACGATTTTTTCACCATGGCTAGCTTTCAGTTCCCTCTTCAACATATCAAAAGTCCTCAACTCTGGGACTGCTACAAATTAGTATACAGGGTGAAAGTTAATTATTTTTCCTTACTTCTTTTTCTTTCTTGAAAAACTGATGACTGAAAAAAACGGTTTTAGGCTAGTTTGATAGGTCATGATCTTCCAATAAACATATAAAAAATATACCACCTTGCCACTGCTGTGTATCAAGTTACAGGGTGAAAACTATTTTTCATTCCCAATTTTTTTTCTTGGTGGAACTGATCTAGATTGAAGCCGGTTCCAGTTCTTTTGCAAGCTTATAATGTCATACTGAACATACAAATAGGATATATCTCTGCAACTTCTGCTTTTCAATTTACAGGGTGAAAAGTCATTTTCACGTTTCAATTTTTTTTTTGGTGAAATTGGCTCACACAACAATTGCGACTGATTTTTCTGTAAACTTGAAGTCTCTAGTCAAACATATCAAAATAATACATTCCTACTACAGCTACGTTTTTTTTTTTATAAATTTAGATGTTTGGGTACATTTGGGTATATTGCATCAAAAATTCAAAAAATCTTGGAACGCAACCAAACATTCAAATTAGTAAATAAAAACGTAGCTGTAGCAGAAATGTATTATTTTTATATGTTTGACTAGGGACCTCAAATTTACAGAAAAACCAGTCGCAATTGTTTTGTGAGCCGATTTTATCAAGAAAAAAATTGAAACATGAAAATGACTTTTCACCCTGTAAATTGAAAAGTAGCAGATATAGAGATGTGTCCTTTTTATATGTTCAGTATGACACTATAAGCTTGCAAAAGAACTGGAACCGGCTTCAATCTAGATCAGTTTCACTAAGAAAAAAAATTGAAGATGAAAAATAGTTTTCACCCTGTAACTTGATACGCAGCAGTTGCTGGGTGGTATATTTTCCATATGTTTATTGGAAGACTATTGCCTATCAAACTAGCCTGAAACCGTTATTTTTCGTAATCAGTTTCTCAAGAAAAAAATAAAGTAGAGAAAAATAATAAACTTTCACCCTGTATACTGATTTGTAGCAGTCGCAGAGTTGAGGACTTTTGATATGTTGAAGAAGGGACTGTAAGCTTGCATTGGTAAAAAATCGTTTTTGTTTGAATTAATTCCAGCAAAGCACCTATTTTTTTCTATTTCCAATATACTATATTGTATGTCGCAGTGATGGTGAATAAAGATTATTCTATTCTATTCTATTCTATTTTATTCTATACTTTTTCATGGTCCTCTATGGTCCAGAAATAGATTAGGATCTAGCTTTATACAGGGTGTTTCAGTTTTAGCCGATCAAACTTTGCGATAAGATTCACCTCATCCATTCTCCTGATTCAGAAAAATCGACATACCTACTCGTACGTGCCTCTCACTCGCTTTCTAAGAAAAATACAGGGTGTCAAAGTTCACTTTTTTTCTATTTTTAAAAATTTGTAAGTGGCGAACCATTCAACTGAATTAGCTTAAACTTATTATTAGTCCATCCGCTAGGTACTATTCTGTATTTTTTTAGAGGTCGAAAAGGTTTTTTTTTGAATTTCAATCAGTTAAGGTCCACAGAATCATATTTTTTTGGTGGCAACGCTCAAAAGTGGTGCGGTCACCCTGTGCACCCCCATGGGGGCCAGCCCCCAGTTAATCGAATTTCAGTTCTGTAACTCGGAGGATCGACACCGAATTACAAAAAATTCAGGATGTCATGAAAAACTTTCTCAAAAGTCATCCACAATGAAGATACAGCCCTTCAAGTTTCAAAAAAGGCAATTTCCGTGGAGGTACAAGTTCCACAATTTTTAACCTATTTTGCTGAAAATTTGGCTAAGCCCCTCTGTAACAAGCATCTAGAAGGGGGAATTTCATTTTCTGGATAAATTGTCCAGTGGCGGAACAACTGGAAATTTTGACATAATGCCGTCCCTCCTCATTTCTCAAGTCCCTGGTCAACTTTGGACTCTGAAACTAGCACTATGTATCGAATACATTATTCAGCTACGATGTACCCGAAAAAAAACAAAAAAATTGAACACAATTTTATCATATAAAAAGAATACTAGGATATTCAGCTAAAAAAATTAAAGCAAATCCTCCTCTTCTATATTCAACATTAAACCCAGAAACCAGCTCTGATTCTAATTTTTTTGGGAACATCGTAGCTGAACAATATATTCGATACATAGTGAAAGTTTCAGAGTTCAAAGTTGACCAGGGACTTGAGAAATGAGGAGGGACGGCATTATGTCAAAATTTCCAGTTGCTCCGCCACTGGACAATTTATCCAGAAAATGAAATTCCCCCTTCTAGATACTTGTTACAGAGGGGCCTAGCCAAATTTTCAGCAAAATCGGTTGAAAATTGTGGAAATTGTACCTCCACGGAAATCGCCTTTTTTGAAACTTGAAGGGCTGTATCTTCATTGTGGATGACTTTTGAGGGACATTTTTCATGACATCCTGAATTTTTTGCAATTCTGTGTCGATCCTCCGAGTTACAGCACTGAAATTCGATTAACTGGGGGCTGGCCCCCATGGGGGTGCACAGGGTGACCGCACCACTTTTGAGCGTTGCCACCAAAAAAATATGATTCTGTGGACCTTAACTGATTGGAATTCCAAAAAAAACCTTTTCGACCTCTAAAAAAATACAGAATAGTACCTAGCGGATGGACTATATAGGCTTGTTTGCCATGATTATCTACCTAAAGTGCTCGCCAATTGAAATGGTCCACCCAAAAAATACAGTCTCATTCAAAGTATCATAACTTTAGAATAAAGAAACTATTTTGAATTGTTTTGTGTTTTCTAATTAGCTCACGTATTGGACCACAACATGTCATGGACTATTTTTGGTACAAGTGTTTCGTATTAATTATACAGGGCTCTCAATAAGGTACCTACCGCAAAAATGGAAAAGTTTGAACAGGTCCCATTTCACAAAAAATAGTTTTTGGTTTTCTCCAAGTGTTCCAGGAGAGTTGTTATAACCATAACTCGAATCGTTTTTAAAATTTGTTGCCTATCTGCTTCAATTACAGGGTGATCACAAAAAAGTAACCTTTCAGTTTTGCAGTGATAACTTAATTAGTTGTTAGCCGATTTTGGAAAATGAGGGCTCTTGTTGAAGCTAAAGGCTCAGGTCAGAAGGATCAAATATCAGAATTGACTTTAGATGAAAATTCTGTAAAAGGGATTGAATCAAAAGTGACTCAAATGACAAACTTGCGAGAGATCCGGTTTAGGGAAGGTATCAAACAAATAACAACTTGTCTTCAAACAAACCATTCTTACTGAACATTTTGAGGTGTTTCCCATTTGTATAAGGTAAAAATTGTGGCAATGAATCCAAATCAGAAATGGATGCTTCCAACGAAGAATACTGGACGTTTTTCACCTAAAAATAGACGTAACCTGGGTTACAAAGATCAGAACTGGTGCCTATCGCTTATTGAATGTGAAGGAAACATTCAACAATAAGAAGGTAACCTAGGTTACGTGCATTTCCAGTCGAGGAAGGTCCGGTATCATCTTCTGAAAAGTGAATTTGTAAAATGGGTCCCGCATCGACAATTTTCATCACTTAAAATCGGAAAATACCTTAAAATGTTCGGAAATAAAAGTCTGTTGGAAGGCAAGTTGATTTTTATTTAGTTCTTTCCCTGAGCCTGATTTCTAGGGTGCTTCATGTTTAGGTCACTTCTGATTCCTTCGCTTTTTCAAAATTTCTGTCTCCAGCCAGTTCCGACCCTTGAGCCTTCTCATCTGAGTCTCAAGCTTCAACAAGAGTCCTTATTTTCCAAAATCGACCAACAATTGAAATAGATATAAATGCCAGACCAGAAGGTTGCATTTTTGAGATCACTGTGTAATTGGAGGGGATAGACTCAAAATTTTGAAAACTACCTCAAGGTAAAGGAACAACATCTTTCCTAAAACACTTGGAAAAAATCAAAAACCATTTTTGCAGTACCTGATTTAGCGCCCTGTATAATTGATACGAAACACCTGTACCAAAAACGGCTCACAACATATTGTAATCCAATCCGTGAGCTAATCAGAAACCATAGAACGATTCAAAATAGTTCATTCATTCAAGAGTTATGTCACTTTGAATGTGACTAAATTTTTTGGGTGGACCACTTTCAATTGGCGAGCACTTTATATACCATACACTTTCTATTTTCAGTAGAATGATTTTTTGGGGCAAAAATAAAGTGACAAGCTGGAGCGCTGGGAGAATACGTCCGATGGCCACCGATAGTTTCGCTCCAAAACTTTGCAGGTGCCATCAGCCGTAGCCGTAGCCCCCCAGCTTGTCACTTTATTTTTGCTCCAAAAAGTCATTCTACTGAAAATAGAAGGTGTATGGGATATACCTGCCAAATTTCGAGAGAAATCAGTGGCGTGTAGGACTTCTGGGGAGAACATTGATTTAAAAGGTTCTTCAAATGCTTCAAGTTTTTTGTGGACAACTCACAACGCGAAAAAAAAACAGTAGAGCAGACAGAGAACAGTAAACAGATATAATAATGATAACGAGAATGATAATAATAAAGCGACTTTATTCGCTTTATATATTTATATCAAAGTAAGCTGTCAAAATTAAGAGAATAGGCGATTGTTTGACAGAAATATGTTGAAAACATGAAAAAAATTATGGTGAATGCCGGTTAAACTCAGTTTATCTAAACGGAGATGAAACTAGTAGTGAAGTACTCATCGACAGTTAACGAAACGTTTAACTTTAGCCAATAGTCAGCTAATCTGTCGTTTAACGAACACTGAAATTCCGGCCCTAAGTCGTCTCATTTGAAATCAGTAGGAAAAGCTTCTCTGAAGTTGGTTTCTTTGAAAGCTGTATCTCACCACTTTCTACTCTTTGGACATTTGGCGATTAGGCGAATAAACGTACCTACTGAACAAAGTCCAGTGGTAGGTAGGTAATAGATGATGCTGGTCGATCGTAACATTTTATCTTAATAGTAGTAAGTATGCCTAAAAATAAATACATAAATTATACATTTTGATACAGAAACAATTTATCACAGAAACAAGGTAGATAGGTCGGTAGTTAGCCACCTGCCAAATGTCTGAAATCAGCTAAGTTGACTACCTATTAGTTCACCCCGTTTCGTCAGCCACTTCCGCCACTTGTCTTTGAAGCACTCCACTTCATCCGCGGTCTGGAACAAGGACCAGTGCAAACTATGCCAGGCCTGATACTGCACATGCTTTGGAAGATCTGGATCGACGAACGCTTCGTTGATGGGGTAATTCGAGATGAGGTGCTCCACAATATACGGACAGTTCCTGCAAATGGCCCAGCTGAACTGCCAGTTCATTTCCATAATCTCGACGGCATATCCCGACCAAAACACGTAGTGTCTTCCCACCGACGTGATCCGTTCTGCCAGTTCCGATTTGAAGATCTCTGGAATTTCCAGGGCCGCGGAGATCTCGATTATTTTCTCGGTTGCTTCTGTGATTTCCTGCCCGGCCGTGGGAAAATTTTTGAAACTGTGATGGGTCGTCCAGAGCCGGGTGGCGATTTTCGTCAGGCAAAGTTTGGTCAACGTCTGGCACTGGCGAGGGCACATGTTGCTGTGCCTGCAAAATCTAAAACAAAAACAAACAATCAAATAATACCGTAAATAATGGCAAAAATCAGTGATTTCAGAAAAATCTTGGGAGAAATCCTCGAAAAAATTAAATCTGATAAGGGTGCGTTTCGTGGTGAGACCTAACCGAGAAAATCTTTTGGCACAGCTCGGTCAATAATTTTGTGAAATACAAAAAACACTCAGCTGTCTGAATAGAACCGAAGTCGATTGCTTTAAGAAAGGTGATTGCGCCGCTGTTATGGCATGAATGTCAGTTTTATTAGGTGTCAATGTCAAGTGAATCACTAATTTTAAACACCCGACATGTTCATTCTGTTGACCATTTGGTGTTTTGGTTCATTTCGGTATCATCAACGGCGTAAGTAGGTGCAATCGAGCTTTTCCATATCAATGATTCACCCTGTATGTAAAGTGAAGGCGGACCTTGGATCGGACAATAGACATCACAATTCGTTTGAGAGTTAGCCGTATGAGGGTGCAACCAGTACCGACAACATCAGAAAATTGCATTTATGGCCACCTACAGTACAAATTGCATGTATCTTCCCTTCTTCTTTGTTATGATTTTGGTGCTCTTTCCTCGAGTCTTTCCCTTTTTCTATTATTATCAAATCAAAATCGAATCAAATAGGTACATTTATTTTATCCCAAAGGTTTATGACCTCTCATTACAAGTGCGCGCAATAATTATTATGGAAAATAGAGTAGTAGAAAAAACCAAATACTGAAACCCTTCCACATTACCCAAGACACCTATTATTCTCAAGCTTTCCTAGCCTCCAGTACCATCAACGCAAATGTGCCTACTAAAATCGTCGGGTAAATCACCTAAGTCGATTTTTGACATACGATTTCTTGATGGTTATAATAAGAGTACTGTTACGAGCGGCGATTCGTGTGCATTCTGGAGAACACCCGGTCTTTCTAGACTCTTCCCATTAGGTTTCCTCCATTAGCTTTGGACATTTCCAGGATGTACAAGATGGCTTGACGATCGAAATTACATGGAAGACTTCAACGGTCGATAAGAAAACATCATCTGAATTGGCGGAGGCGCCGCGCCTCCAGAGCACATAGTATACACGCGAAATGTACAGGATTTTTCTGGAGCCGCCGCGATACCGTATCTCGGGTCACCGTGGAATTTGCTGAAGGACTGATGGAAGATTCAAGACTAATAGTCGGAGTCACATAAAGCATTATGGATCGCCTACAGATTCGATATTGAATGCGAAGTGGTAGAGAGGGGATAGAAAGCGACTAGTAACCAGCGATATTCCCAAGTTGTAATTGTTGGCGAGTATTTATTGTAGTACGCAGTAATGAACAGTGTGTATTTTGAAATGATCGTCTCAACGACGACCTATAAACGAATCTGTACGCGAAATACGTAACAGTACTAAAGAAACTTCCTAAACCACCCTTAATTTGAATCTTTCTGCTCTTCCGACACCCGGGTCTTCAAGATAAAAGAAGAACTACCACACCAATGTCACACCCGGTGTGCAGCTAAAATTGATAGTTTTTCAAAAATTTGTTGTTGTAAATTTGTTGTTCTGGTGCTCATTTATACAGGGTGATTCAATTCTAGGTGCAAAGATTCAGGTGAGATTCGTCAGTCAAAAACTCGACAAAACTAAATTGGGCCGAAAAGCGGGCTGGATTACCGAACTGTTTTGAACAAGTTGAGGGTTATCAATGAATGTGTATTCAATTAGTATTCAAATGTGCCAATTTTGTTCTCGAATTAGGTTCACCCATTTGAAAGAAATGACATTGAAAAAATTTTAGAAACTAAACTTTGAAAGGCTGTTGATTATTTTTTCAAGTTTTTAACCTATTGAGCACAGTGGCGACGCTAAAGGGGGTTCAGGGGGAAGGAGGGTTCGGGGAAGGGGGCAGGCCCCCACTGAGAGACCTTCGGCCCCCACTGACGGAAATCTTTGGGTGGGCCATTCATTTTCATGTTAATAAATCAATTATCTTGTTTTAGTGGATAATATCCTTGTAGTACGGACGTTAGGGGAACCAACCTTGCATTTCATCCCGATGCAAAACGCTTTTGCATGTGAGTAGTAGGTACCTACAGATAATTTTTGAGAAGAGGTGCCCCGATGGGACACGCGACTGACGTGCTTCCTAAAAGGTCGAAGGTCCAAAAAATTACCATTTTTGAAATCGTTGCTTTTTTCAAACTTTTTTTGCTGGACTATACAGGGTGTTTCAGGGATGATAGCAAGAAATTTAACTGTGGGTAGATCTTGTCAAAATATGACGAAAACCTATATACCACTTTGCAAATTTCGGCCTAATGACGAAGATACAGCCCTCCAAAGTTCACTTTTTTTGGATTTCAAAAATTTGTAACTCAGGAACGTTTCGACAAATTTGGCTCTAATTTAGCATAAGCTGATTTGTCATGAATATCCATCAACCTGCCAAATTTGGAAAGAATACAATCAGTGGCGTAGAAGTTATGAGGGGTCACCTTGAGTCAACTTTTCTTCAGATGCTTCTAAATTATTGACCCTTATTACTCCTACACCACTGGTTGGATTCTTTCCAAATTTGGCAGGTTGAAAGATAATGATGACAAACCAGCTTTTGCAAAATTAAAGCTGAATTTATCGAAACGTTCCTGAGTTACAAATTTTTGAAGTCCGAAAAAAGTGAATTTTGGAGTGCTGTATCTTCGTCATTAGGCCGAACTTTGCAAAATGGTATATAGGTTTTCGTCATATTTTGACGAGATCTACCCACAGTTGAATTTTTTGCTATCATCCCTGAAACACCCTGTATATTTTCAAAGTCAAGGAACACAATGCAATAAGTTTCCAGAAAGTGTCATGCACCAGTGGCGTACCAGACGGCTGCAAAGGGGCCGAGGTGCGATGTTTCACAATAAGTCTTATAGTTAACCTAAGCCAACACTTTTTTTGACATGTTTGGTATCATTTCTGACCAAATCGCACATTCTGATCCCAAAAATGAGTATGAAATTTTGATAGAGACTTGTTTGAATTGATTTTATCAGAGAAAACATGATTTTACCTCAACATTGACCCTCAAATAAATCTTTATACCCTCAAAATTGATCTTTTGTAATTCTGCTTTCATCACTGTCCAATGTTATTATAACTATGATTTTGACTTAGACAGTTAGTTTGAGCTATTTGACACTAAAACATCATTTGCTGAACTTTCTTACCGTTTTCACAAAGTCACGGGGTGATTTTGTTTCTTGAGATGTATCATGTCAAAGCTTGATGTAACGAAACGTGCTATTTCACGGAAAAAAATAGGCTAGGATCAGAATGTGCCATAATTTGGTACTTTATTCATTTTGAGTCACGAAAATAGTTCTCTCTATCAATCAAAATAGAAAAAGCTGGAATCGGAGTCGTATTTTAGTCATGACATCCTTTTTCTTCCGACATTGCGAGTTTTTGGAATTAAATTTCTACATGATACACGTTTTGAAATCAAACTACCGTGTGACTTTGTAACATCAATAGAAACTTTTGGTGTATGAAATTCATCTGTAAAATAGTTCAATCGAACAATCTATGTCAAAATTGTGATCATCGGCGTTTTGAACCACAATGGGAATGGAGCTCAAAAACGACAAATTCATAGGTCGTAACTTCGCGTTTTTCAGAAATTTATTCCGCAATGTCGGAAGAAAAATGATGTCATGACTGAAATACGGCTCCGATTCCAGTTTTTTTTTTTGTTTAATAGAAGAAACTATTTGTATGTCTTGAAATGAATAGAGTACCAAATCGAAGCTACATTTCGACCCTAACCTATTTTTTTCTGTGAAATAGCACGTTTCGTCACATCAAGCTTTGACATGATACATCTCAAGAAACAAAATCACTTCGTGACTTTCTGAAAACCGGAAAAAAAGTTCAGCAAATGATATTTTTGTGTAAAATAGCTCAAACTAATTGACCAAGTCAAAATCATAGTTTTAATAACATTGAACAATGGTAGAAGTAAAATTACAAAACATCAATTTTGAGGGTCAAAAGTCATGTTTTTTCTTATAAAACCTGTTTGAACACGTCTTTTTCAAAATTTAATACTTATTTTTTGGATCAAAATGTGCGATTTGGTCAAAATTGATACCAAATATGTCAAAAAAAGTGTTAGTTACGGTTCACCATAAGACTTGTGAAAAATCGCACCTCGGCCCCTTCGCAGTTGTCTGGTACGCCACTGGTGCATGACACTTTCTGGAAACTTATTGCATTGTGTTCCTCGACCTCGAAAATATATGGTCCAGCGAAAAAGGTATGAAAAAGCAACGATTTCAAAAATGGTGATTTTTTGGACCTTCGACTTCTTAGGGAGCACGCCAGTCGCGTGTCCCAACGGGGCACCCGAGGGGGCACCACTTCTCAAAAATTACCAGTGAGTACCTACTACTCACGTGCAAAAGCGTTTTGCATCGGAATGAAATGCAAGGTTGGTCCTGATATATGCCGCTATAACGTCCGTACTATTGTAGGTCATTAATAATCAAGGGCGTTGTATGTAATAATCAACAGTAATATCACAAGTGCTTAGATTTTCACGATAATTTTGGACATTTATCTAGGGACAACCAGCCCGAGGGAAACGCCTGGCCAAAATTATCTGGGAAAATCTCGAGCACAAGTGATATTTTGTTGATTATTACAAAAAAGAAGTCCGGAGTGACAGCTGTCAGATTTTGTTGTTTACATCAATTTTATTCCGTTGCCATTGACAGTGAGATTTGGATAAGTAAATATTGTCCTTGTAGGTCTTATAATCGAATATAATTTGTTTTACAATTGCGCTTTTCTAGTTGGGAAATCTCACACTATACTGGGTGAAACTGGTAAAAGTAAAAATGAAATAAAAATGATATTGATGTTGTGGCTAATCATGCGGCCATTTCTAAGGGGTAGCAGTATATAGTACAGTTAGGGGAATAATTTATTCATAGGCTTGTAGTTTTTTTTTCGTCCTTTATAAAATTGTATAATGTGATTTTTTTGGTATAGGACAAGAGTAGGTACTCGAGTAGGTATAAAAACTTTACTTTATGATCAACGTTTCGAGTTTATTTCAACTCTTTTTCAAGATCTATAAAAACACAGTATAGTATAAAGAATCAAGAATGAACACAACTTAAGAATAGGGAACATACCATAAAGTGTATAAAATTAAAAAGTTTCAGAAGATTTTGACATATTTGTAAAAAATTGAAAAAGTCAGATATTCATGAAATGTCAGGAGACCGGTACAACAATTATAATTCACCTATACCTACTATTAATTTGAAGGTTGTTTGGTTCTATCTGAAATGGCCGAGTATGACTTACTCGAAACGTTGATCATCAAGTAAAGTTTTTATACCTACTCTTGTCCTATACCAAAAAAATCACAATAATACAATTTATTCATAGGGTTGCAATTATCAAATTAGTGGGGTCGGTACGCTTTTGGATACTGCACTTTTGAGTAGAGTTATGAAACTTGGGACATAGTTTCTAGGGACCATAATAAGAAATTTCGCCCGATGTTCCCAAAAAAAATTCGACGGAATCCGTTATATAGGCCCCTTTTTCCAAAATGGCGTCCAAATTTTGAAAATGACCGATTGGTCGTACAGTGGCGCGCAAAGTATCAATTCCTAACATTTTGACCATAACGAGTTGGCTCAAGCCACCCCTGACTCGATCCGTCTGATATTTTGGCCATTTGGGCCTTTTTTCTAAAATGGCAGCCAAACTTCGAAATTTGAAATTTGATCGTATAGTGGCCTGCAAGGTATCAATTCTGGACATTTCGACCATGACAAGTCGATTAAAGCCTACCCCAACTCGACCCAACCTGAATTTTGGCCTTAATACTCAATTATTATAGTGCCGATTTAGAATTCATTTTTTTTTTCTTGCGAAGGGTTGTGAAAAACCCGAGGGAAAACCACTTCTTGGACTTTTTGTGTGTCCAACATGTGAGTAATCCGGAGAGCAGAATCGCTACATTTTTCCGAAGAAATAAAAGGCTCCCCACCCCACTGGCAAAACCTAACCTATTTCACGCATGTATTAAACTGTAAAAACCATAAAAAATGTCGAAGGTACATACATATCAACTGCAAGTTGTTTCAGAATTTGTATTTGTGCTAAAAGATAAGTCAGGTTACATATTAAATTACCAGAAATAACAGTGACTGAGAAATCTGCGCTCTATCGCGTGTATTTGCTGTTTCTCAGTGGTGTTTGGAGGTTAGACTTCTCTCTGCCTCTCAGACCTCAGACTTCGGTTACTTTTCATCAGTATAGAAGAAATGTTGCATGTTGATTAGGAATAAATTTTTGCAAGGTTTGATTTTCTGCATGAGAGAGCGTCCCACTGATGTAGAGCATCTGAGTCGACTGTGCGCCGATATGGGATGCAACTTCTTTGAAAATTTGCACGTTTGCGGTTGTGCGATTGTGCGAGACGCTCACCTACATTCTTCTTTACTGTTTTCTTTATCTATTACATTGGTGAAGAACAGAACTCTCACCTATCTTGAATCCCTTTTCAATTCTAATTCCTGTAGGTGATCTAATTTCTACATGTTGCATCATACTCGTTTTGTCACTTACAGATACCAAGGTTGGGAAAGAACTATGTACATAAGGCGCTAAAGCTGTGATGCTTTTTTCGAAGATATAATATTCGTTCTACCATAGATACTAAAACATCTGATTGCGATTCAGGAACAGGTTTTAGTTTTATTAATGAGGGACTTTACGGCTATAAGTGCAAAAGATCCAGCACTGTACCTACATTTTTTGACAAAAATGTGTCACATGGGACAAACTAAGAGCCATAGGAGAGATCTTTGTGCCTTGGACACACTAGATAAGAGTGTGTTGGTGTTGGTATTCAATAAGAGGTACATTGTGATTGTCTTCTGCTCAAATCTTTTCAAGTACAGCTCGTATCGACGTATAAATCGGCAAAAACCGCTTATCTCGATCCCTTTCCGTTCATATTCAAACAACTTGCACTTCGAAATTTCTTGCGGTTTTGATGCCACGAGATCTTAACTGACAATAGGACAGGACTATAAATGGGAATGGAGGTCAAAATTTGAGTCAAGTCGAGTCGGGAAGGGTATTAATCGACTCGCAATGGTTGGAATGTCCAGGAATGAATACCTTGTGTGCCCCTATACGACCACCTGCCGATTTCGGTTTGGCCGCCATTTTGGAAAGAAGGCCTCAATGGCCCAAATATCAGCCGAATCGAGTCAGAGGTGGCTTCAATCAACTCGTCATAATCAAAATGTTACGAATTGATACTTCGTGCAAACGTGCAAAATTTATAAATAGCGCAGTCGAATCAGATGATCTACATCAGTGGGACGCTCTCTCATGCAGAAAATCAAACCTTGCAAGGATTTATTCCTAATCAACATGCCAAATTTCTTCTGCAGTGATGAAAATTTTCTGAAACAATTTGCAGTTGGTATGTAAATATGTACTTTCGACGTTTTTTATGGTTGTCACAGTTTTATACTAGCGTGAAATAGGTTTTGCCACTGGGGGAGCCTAAGTTTTACAATGGTGGAGCTTTTTATGGAAATAAAATTTATTCTGATTCTGATTTCATTCCTTCGGAAAAATATAGTGATTCTGCTCTCCGGATTACTCACATGTTGGACACACAAAAAGTCCAAGAAGTGGTTTTCCCTTGGGTTTTTCACAACCCTTCTCAAGATTTAAAAAAAAAAATGAATTCTAAATCAGCACTATAATAATTGAGTATTGAGGCTAAAATTTAGGTTGGGTCGAGTCGGGGTAGGCTTTAATCGACTTGTCATGGTCGAAATGTCCAGAATTGATACCTTGCAGGCCACTATACGACCAAATTCCAACTTTCGAAGTTTGGTTGCCATTTTGGAAAAAAGGCCCAAATGGCCAAAATATCAGACGGATCGAGTCAGGGGTGGCTTAAACCAACTCGTTATGGTCAAAATGTTAGGAATTGATAATTTGCGCGCCACTGTACGACCAATCGCTAATTTTCAAAATTTGGACGCCATTTTGGAAAAAGGCCTATATAACGGATTCTGTCGAAATTTTTTTTTGGAACATCGGGCGAAATTTCTTATTATGGTCCCTAGAAACTATGTGCCAAGTTTCATAACTCTACTCAAAAGTGCAGTATCCAAGGGATTTTCATCGCGTACCGTCCCCACTAAATAGGCGATGTCAATACTCAGAGGGACGCGAAAGCGGCTCAAAGTGTTCAGAATTCGCCTATCTGATAATAATAGCGTACGAATAAATTATTCCCTTACTGTACTCACGATTTTTCTTTATATGCATTTTGGTATCTCAGCCCAGTCCGTTCGGTTACGGAAAATAATTCCACCCATACACTGCAGGGAAGGGTTGAAAACATTCATAACTAATAATGATGTTAGCCCATATTATTAGGTATAAACAAAAGTTACAAAACACATCGACAATAAGAAACCTCCAACAAGAAACTAGATAAAAATAAGAAGAGCAATACAAAAAAAAAACTTACTGGATTGAAGAAAAAAACAAAAATGGGACACAAACTCAGTAAAATTGCACAGCACAGGTGCAACGAAGCTCTTACAAGATTGTAAGGATCTGCCACTTGCTAAAAGGCGCAAATGCCAAATGCCAACTGAATTCTAGCTTCCCAGTAAATGGGTAGGTAGGTGCAGGTAAATAGTTCCGGCTTTGGAAAATACGGAAAGGGCATAACAAATTAACAAAGCTGTTTTGGTCTGCATCGTGCCTATTCTCTACTGGCTTTTGAAATTTTATGGTTTTGTCGAGGGTTTTGTCTTGGAACGTACGGATGAACATGAACAGGCATATGGGCATATTGTTCCTGTATAGGTAAAGTATCTATGTAAACTACTGCAAATCAATGCCTTTTGATGGCATTATTTAAAAGAAGCGTCGCATCAGCCGATACTGCACCAGTCCCGCGATGCTTTCACCATCGAACAGGTGAATTATTGCCGTCATAGTCATAAACAGGAAACGAAAATTTAGTCAAAAACGTTCGGAAATAAAACATGTATACGACAGGTGTCTCACATTCCGGGTCCAGAGCGATGGGTATATTGAATCCAGTCAAAAACATGAAAAAAGTATTTGGAAAAAAGTTATCCACCCCAAAGTGATTTTGGGGAACTGTTCAAATGAAATTATAGTACCTATATACAGAAGGGATAGTAAAAAGTCGCCAAAACATCGGAAAAAATACAGGCGCCCTGAAAATTTTGTATTCTGTAGCAGGCAGTGCCCTGCCTTCTTTTTTTTTGGCATATACATATGTATTTTATCAAACATTCTTATCAGCCTTAATAGGTTTATGACAGTGTGAAATTTTTGATATTTTGATGTGACTTTAGATACTTAACAGGGTGTAAAAAATTACTTTCAACACAAAATATCTAATAATTCAGAAACATGCACTTCAGCTTTATAGAACATACCTCATGAAAAATGAGGTCAGACCACGGAAAAATCCAATTATGTCAAAAATACAGGGAAGCCATTCGAAAAAATGAAGTTATGGCCTTCCGTAATAAGCGAAATCAAAAAATGTTTTTTGATCACCTTATACACTACAGCCAAACCTTATAATGTCAGGTCGATAGAGTCAAATGTCTAAATTTGAAAGATATAACTTGAAAACTAAGCTCCGAGAGTTTTTTTAGTAGACACGATGCGTGAAATTGAAAAAAATATAATTTTCAATATGGCAACGGCAACGTCGCGCCACACGAAAACGTCAAACATTTTATACTGCCTTGAGCTTATTTTAAAGGCCAATAAAAATATGTAATAGAATATTGGGAGTTTCATTTGAAAAAAAAAGACACAGGTACCTACCCAAAGTTGTCCCCATCCGCATCCCCATGTTCTTTTCATTCCCAACAAATTTTTGCCGGCCGAAACCTTTCCTTGATCAACATTTCTTACATTTTTGGAATCTCAAGTTGAATTTTCAACATTAGTCCGGATGCTAGTTGCATAAAATGGAATGAACCTTGCATTTTTTGATGAAAAGATGCTACTTGGTGGAAGTGTTCTTTGCATGATACTCTTCCGATCCAGAAAGGCAGCCATCAGCGCCATCCATGCTGGCAGCGTATACAGGGTAAAACAGAAAATAAAGTTTGAAAATTATATTTAAATAACCTAAGCATGTGGAGACGTGTAATTTACCACATACATTAACTGTTTTATGCTCATGGAGTCACAGCAAACCGTTCTTGATTACCTTGAACCGTCTTTGAAATGTAGGGGAAAAACAGAAAAAAAAACACTCTTTTTTCCATAAATAAGTGATTCTTGAAGATATTGACACAATACTTGTATTTCTACAAAAAGTAATGTTTGAAATGATATGAGCTGGGTAGTCAATTCCTAAGCCAGCTATTTTCAGAAATACGATTGTCAACTTTTTTTCCTCTTGCGCACCATCTTGAATCTACCCTGTGAAGCATCTTTGAAAAAGTGATTGGTCATCATTATAATGGTAATATGTAATCATTGCATCGTAAAAACAACCTTCTCATTATACACTTCTCAAAACAATTAGAGGATCAGTTGTTTTTTATACTTTAATTTTTTTGTTGAATAATGTAGAGCAATGTAACTATCAGGATATCTTCATTGAACTGTTTAACACAAAATTTTGCAGCAATTTAACCACTATCGTAATGCAATTTTACAAAAAATCTCAGTAATGGACAAAGAGCAAAATGAGTGTTATTCTTATCAACAATATTTTCCATTGTTTTCTATAACTAAAGTAAAGGGCGCTATGATTGTCAGTCTGACAAGTGTAAATTCACAAAATGAGATACTTAACAGCGATAGAAGCCACAAGGGCCATTACCTTGTTACAAGAGGGCCATTCTCAGCGCGCTGTTGCAAGAGACTGTAATGTTACTCATAGTGTGATATCACGATTATGGAATCGCTTCCCAGAGACAGGAATTGTCACAAGAAGACCAGGCCAAGGTAGACGAAGGTCTACATTAGTCAGAAATGACCAATATCTTCGCCTTCAAGTACTGAGAAATCGTACAAGTACAGCCAAATCTCTACGAAATGGTTTGTCAAGGGCAACGGGGGAGCAGATTTCGGACCAGACCGTACGAAATCGATTGTGAGAAGTCGGCCTGAACTCGAGACGACCCGCAAAAGTGCCTAAATTAACCAGAAACCATCGCGTAGCACGCAACATGTTTGCTAGAGAACATTTGAGATGGAATCTACCACAATGGAGAAAAGTTCTGTTCACTGATGAGTCCAGAGTGGCCTTGCATTGAAACGACGGACGAGTAAGAGTGTATAGAAGGCTTGGCGAACGATTCCACCCTGACACGGTTACTGAAATGGTAACATTTGGTGGTGGTTCGCTGATGATCTGGGGAGGCATTTCCATTGAAGGACGAACCGACCTCCTTATCATTCGTAACGGTACAATAAACGCAGAGCGTTACATCCATGAGGTGCTAGCCACACAAGTGTTACCTCTATCTCATGCAGAAGGTCAAGAATTCATTTTAATGCACGACAATGCCCGTCCGCACGTCGCAAGGATTGTCACTGATTACTTAAATGAGCAGAACATACGAAGAATGGCTTAGTCCGCTTGCAGTCCGGATCTCAATCCGATCGAACACATGTGGGATCAGTTGAAAAGACGAATCAGGAACCGCCAAAACCCTCCCCAAACTCTCGAAGAACTTGAAATTGCTCTACAAGAGGAATGGCAAGATATTCCCCAAGAAAACATCTGCAACCTGATTTTGAGCATGCCGCGACGATTTACGGCTGTGATTTAAGCTGAGGGTGTCAATACTCGATATTGAGAAAATTTAGCGTAACCTCGTTAAGCAACAAACAATTTTTTTCCCTTTCGTAAAATTTTTTATCTTACATTCTTGTTCATTAATGGATTTTTTTGTGAAATTTCACTACGACAGAGGTTGAATTGCTGCATAATTGTGTGTAAAACAGTTGAATAAAGATATCCTGAAAGTTACATCGCTCTACTTTGTTCAACAAAAAATTGAACTAAAAAAACCCAACTGATCCTCTAATTGTTTTGAGAAGTGTAATTTAGTGATCTCTTCGGCGGGAAAGAATTGCCATTCACGTATTCTCTGGCTCTTCAAAGCTTTAGTGTCCATGATGGCATTCGCAACATCTGGAATGGTGAAATATGTTACGCATTATGAACCTTGATGTACTTCGAGGTAGCCTACTAAGTTTTGCAATCATCAATTGAAATGTTTGTTCTTAAAAGCAGTTTGAACAAAATTTGTTCAATTTTTTTATGGAAAATGCAAAATATTGGATCTTTCACCCTTATTTGATCCCTCGTTGAGGAGAGCCTGAAACCGAAAGTCTGCAAAATTTTTATGCTAGTGATTTACTGAGAACTGCTTTTCAATGTGTAGTTGTCAAAATCTGCATAGTTGCGTTCAGATTCCAGACAGAGAGCGACAAAGAAGTTCATGCAGTGAAAAAAGACACAACTTTCAATGCAACGGAGAAATCCCGGAAATGTCCCTTTTAGATAGGCTTCCCGCAATACACAGGTTCTGTGAGACTCTCAAGCGTGGGGGAAAGCTTGAAACAATACCAACTTGAGGCTCTAACAGTGTACCAAATTGCACATTTATGTTTTAAAAAGCAAGGTCTCCAGACAGCTTTCAGTCTAGCTCTAGGCTAGTGTTTTCTCGACTTAAATGTGTATGTCTTTTTTACTGCATGAACTTCTTTGTCACTGTCTGTCTGGAATCTGAACGCAACTTTGCAATTTTTGACAACTAAACATTGAAGAGCACTTCCCACTGAACCATTATCATAAAAAATTCGGAGACTTTCGGTTTCAGGCTATCCTCAGTGAGGGATCAAGTAAGGGTGAGAGACCCAATATTTTGTATTTTTCATAGAAAAAAACTACATAAATTTTGTTCAAACAGCTTTTAAGAACAAACCTCTCGATTGATGATGGTGAAACTTGGTGGGCTACCTCAAAGAACATCAAGGTTCATAATGCGTAACATATTTTACCATTACATATGTTGCAAATGCCATGGCACTAAAGCTTTGAAGAGCCAAAAAATACGTGAATGACAATTCTTTCCCGCCGAAGAGGTCACTAAATTATGATGAGGAGGTTGTTCTTGCAATGCAATGATTTCATGTTACCATTATCATAATAACCAATCACTTTTCCAACGATGCCTCACAGAGCAAATTCAAGATGGTGCTCAAGAGGAAAAAAAGTTGACAATCGTATTTCTGGAAATAGTTGGCGTAGAAATTGACTACCCAGGGCTCATATTATTTCTTACATCACTTTTTGTAGAAATACCAAGTATTGTGTCAATATCTCGAAGAATTACTTATTTATGGAAAAAAGTGTGCTCTTGTTTTTTTTTCTGGTTTTCCCCTACATTTCAAAGACGGTTCAAGGTAATCAAGAACGGTTTGCTGTGACTTCATGAGCATAAAATAGTTGATGCATGTGGTGAGTTACACATCTCCACATGTCTCGGTTAATTGAATATAATTTTTCAACTTTTTTTTTCTGTATCATCCTGTATACGCCACCGGCATGGATGGCGCTCATGGCTACCTTTCTGGATCGGAAGAGTACGATGCAAAGACCATTTCCACCGAGTGGCATCTTCTCATCAAAAAATGCAAGGTACTTTCAACTAGCATCCGAACTATATGTCAATAATATAGATCAGGAATTTCAGAAAAAAACAGCATGGAACTTTTTGTTAGTTTGCGCATATCTCAGCAGATGGCGCTTGTGTCGACAAAAACATGGTATATGACAAAAACTAACCTAACTTTCTCTTATCAAATGTGTTTGACGTTTTTGTCCGAGGATTTCGCCGTCAACTGTCAAGCTGCGGCTGTAGTTCCTGCCATTTTTATGTGAGGGAAGCATGCACCGGTACCTGAAGATTTCTAGAAACACCAAATCTGTAAAGTTCACTAAGCTCAAGACTTCCAATAAAGAATAAGTAAAAGTACTGCAGAGTCTCGCCGAGTCAGGGCCTATGTTAAGCAAGGTGGATTTATTTAGGACGTTTGAGGAAACAAAAAAAATCGAATCAAAAGTTCGACTCATATAATAATAGGTAATATCACAAAAAACAACAATGTTAACAAACTGCGAACTCGCAGCTCGCAGCTGGAACCGTGAAACTACAAACTTATAAAACTCTATCAACACAGGAAACAAAGCCTAGAAAACACAGACTTGGGGCCGAGTTTGGAGCCCCCAGACTGGGGATTGTACGCACATACCTTTCCGGCTGATTTTAAACAGACACCAGGGGGCCCTATAAATAAAATCTCAAAAAGTTCGAGGCCCCCTTCGCAATCGCGCTGGCTGCGGGTACCTACCTAGTGACGCCTCTGAGCCCTAGCCGACTTATGGTCTCGTTTTCCGTCTAATCTCAATTTGTCTATAGCATTGCTCAGTACCATCCAGTCGTCTTCTTCGGTTTCTTTTTTCTTGGATTGCTCTTGATGAGTGATGCTGAGCTTCACCTGAAAAAAGTAAAAAAAATTATCCCGTAGTATATTGAGTGATAACGCCATTAGGTATGCAGTGCGCGTCAAAGGTTTGGAAAATGGATTTTTTTTTAGCCCTGTCAGGAATATCGAAAATCGCTCGAAGATGTCGAATTGATTTTTCTGAGGTAACATGTTTTGATTATTTCCATTCTTCCAGCCCTTAGTCCGGATGTTAGGCGCCAACCACCTTGCGTTTAATGATTAAGCAGTGCCGTTTGGTACAAATGTTGTACATACCCATGCCTTAAAAGGTGTTGCCAATATGTCGGTCCGTGCAGACGCCGTATACAGGGTATCAAAAATGCAAAAATTTCAACTCATTAACGAAAAGAAATGAAATAATGAAAATCACCATGTAGATTCACAATTCAATGCTCATCAAGTACAAGTTGAAACAAGCCGTGTTTGAATATTTTCAGTCGGTGGTCGGTTTCATGGAAAAAGACATTTTCCAATATATGAGTGATTTCCCAAGATATTTTGTTAAATCTTCCTTGATAAAGATCTGTATTTCCACGAAGAATGACCTCATGAATGAAATGTGATGTGTTGCCACCGTCCCCGCCTATTATTTTTGAAAATATGACAGTCGACTGCTTTTTTTCCTCTTATGGCCGCCATTTTGAATCCGCCCATTATGGAATAAGTGAGAAATCGATTGAAACTAGTAAGTAGTAATGGTCATAGTCAATAATCTAAATGCAAAAATATTTGTTCTCAGTGAGCAACTCTTTGTATTTGACCATAAGGAAATGTCAACCCATTTTCACGAGTTTTACAGCACTTCAGCGCTCACCACGACGTCAATGACCACTGTGAAGATGACTATGGGGTATTGAAACAATCCAATATCTTGTTCAAGATGAATTACGGAACCATTTTGATTCTTCATTAGTCATTCCCAAAATATACTGAAAATATCCTGAAAAAATGGAACAAGTTTTAGTCCAGAGCCTGGCTGTATTCCTGTCGGGAAAATGATGTACCCTAAGTTTCTCTTTTGGGATCGTTAAAGGACCATCCCAGGACAAATAATCACTCGGGTGCTTTTGCTCGATCATGTCACTTTTTTAGTTGTGGGGCATCAAAGATGGCGCTGACCCAACTATAAATTCTCTTATTACTGGACGATTTCTGGTCGTTTTTTCTCAATGGAAATAGCATACATCAAATAAAAAAAGAAATCTGAGTCAAATGGTGTCGCTAGATGTCAGATAAATCACCAAAAAGAGCATAAAAAAAAAATAAAATCGCAATTTGTTGCCCAAATTTTCAATGAAATTATAATGCCCAATTTCAACAGGTCACGCACAAATAATAGCAAGCATTGGCTTGGAGTTCCACATTTATGAAATAAAATTATTGAGAACAATAACCACAGTACTTATGAATAATTAGTGTTGCCGTCTAGACAAGACAAGACAAGAGTTGCCCTACTCTTGTCTTGTCTTGAAATATCAAGATAATTTCAAAATTTCAAGACAAGACTCTAACTCTTGAAATTAAATTACTTTAAAACCCCTTCTTCAAAAAAAAAATACGTGACAGAAATATAAACATCTTTCAGCAAGAAAAATAGAGAAACTGTGAGGAGCAAGGAGCACCCTTCGAATAGTACAATAAAATATTCTACTTGGGTATACTTAAGTTCAAATTTTAAAACAAAGACCCACACAAAGACACTGAAATTTATTATTGGTGTGAATGCTGAAAGAAAAGGTTGCCACCGCCACCCCCGACCTGTTAGTAGACGTATTTCTGCAATGGAGTCTTATATAAAAATTATAAAATGATAAGATACGATTTTATAGCCGTAGATTGATGCCTGAATAAATATAGTCAACTACTGTTCATTAAAAAAGTACTCAAAAAATCTGGCACCGGGAAAGGATATAGAAATTCAACTCACCGCAGTCCATCGGCTCGAATCGAGTGGATAAGCAAGCCAAGAACAATACCAGGTTGCCACATGAACGTCAAGAAACAGTCAACGAAAGAGTCACAGTCAAAAAAAGCTAAACAATCAACTAAAATATTATTTTTTTGCTGTTTGGTGTTCTTAACATTGCTGCTGGACAAAGAAATGTAAATAATTGGGTTTAAGCAGATCCCAGAGTTCCCAGACGTCGTGGTGCGGACGTAGTCATGAATTTTTTTCAAAAATATACCGATTATTTGCAGACCTGTGTCAGGTTTCCGCTTGTGTCAACCTGACGCGGGTAAGAAGACTTACTCTACTTAAGTTGTGAGAGGAAGACCAGCTTGATTGGTATTTTGCCTTGGTACATTGAAAGGATATCTGGCAGCAGCATGTTGTCCGAATCATTTTCCTTCTATTGGCAAGAAACACTTTGTTTCGCAGCTATTGACCAAAAGCCTCATCGAGCTACCTTATTTCTTAGAAGTTGCGATCTGAGAAGGCGCAACTATTTTTTGAAGAATTAGAAATGAAGATGTTGGAGCAGCCCTTGAAAAAAAAATCACTTGAACGAAACTTTCGCATGAGAACCGGAAAAAACAGTTGAGACATACAGAGCCTCAAGGAGATGTCATGTGAATATATAATCACAAGACATTAACATAATTCGACATGGCATCTCCCTGGCAACGCTTTCCCGTTCTCTGATGCAAAATTAATGAATTTATATTGAACTGCCATCACAAACCGAAAATCAAATTGTCTTCTGATATAAAATTCACAATATACAGAAAGATGCTTCTATGTGTTGTTTTGATTTTCCTTATTTTTGATCATAACTAGTGAATATTCATGAACTGTAGACTGCCTATCAGACACAGCCTGACAACAACGGTCAATGCATTATGACATGATGGCCTGCGCGCCTAGTGCGCAAGCGCAAAAGAGGTTTATTGCTTCATTATTCTCCCAATTTAAACACCCAAATTCCCAGATTTTTTTCTGAATAAAGTAGGGACTTTTGAGGCGAGATATTTTATATCGTCTGTAGTGATCTCGGTACTTTGCCATTGCAATCATTTTCATTTCAAGTATTTAGATACAGTTTTGAATAGCATTTTGTCATACCGTTCACCCTCATTTATGTTATTTTATGTTGTCGAAAAACTCAGTGAGAAATCTCCAAGCTAATCACACATTCAGTAGAAAATAAAAACCATCAACGGAGAGTAAAACATCTGATTTTTTTCAATTTTTCTTTTTCAAGAGTCTAATCAAGACTCTTGATCTTGACAGCCCTACTCTTGTCTTGTCTAGAAATTTCAAGACAAGAGTTTCTAGAGGTCTTGTCTAAGTCTTGATGCCTTTTCAAGACAAGAGTCTAGAAAGTCTAACTCTAGACGGCAACACTATGAATAATTACTAAACGTCATTCTTGCAGTCGGGATTATCCACACTATTGCATCTGCAGGAAGAACAACACGAAACTTGTTTTTTTCTAGAAATACATCTTCACTGTTGCACATTTAAGACAAGAGCAAACACTAACAAAGTTATTGCCAGAATATTATACAATTTATTCTTGTGGGGAACCAGAATTTTGATTTTAAACGAATTTTTCAAGAAACAGACTCGGGATATGAACAGTATCGTCGTGTCGATTTTGAAATATGCATATGTAGATTACATGAAGGGAATCCATTTCAACTTCGTCATAACCCACTGCATAAATTGGTAGCGAAAGCCTTGGTAGCAGGAAGTGCGAAGAAGAAGCTGCTTATTGACATCTGGAGCATCGGTGATATTCTGTATGAAACTTTTCGTAAAACCCGTTACGTTGATAAAACTTTTCGCATATCTGCACCCTCGTCTGCACCCATACATGAGGTAATGCTGCCGACGTTTGACAGCCAAAAGGATGAAACTAAGATGACGAGCAACGGAAAGAGGGCAAAAAAAGCTAACAGCGCAGCCGAACAAATATTTCAAATTGCCCAAATTCGTGAGTTAGACATGCAGGAATTATTCCGTTTTGAAATTTCTGGAAAGTCCATGATCGAGAGAATGCTATTTGATGAGCATGGTCTTCTCGTAAAAGCTCAAGAAAGCAGCATTTTGAAAGAATAGAGGACTATAGGTAATCCGGATACAATTGCTGGCAATGCCGCTTTTGAGTCAAACGACCGGACGTTCTTCGTCCTTGATGTAATGAATTGCTCAAGAAGAGTCATGAACAATAAGGACCAAAAACATTTTGAAGATGCATATTCAGCCTATTCGTGTTATATTTTGAGACTAACAAAAAATTCAGGAAGAATCGACCATGTCTTTGATAGCTATTATGAATTTCCTCCAAAGAATTCCCAAAGACAGGATATAGACAGAGAAAAGCATTTTCAGGTTCTCCAGACCAATGGTGTATACGTCAATACTAAATTTATGCAAAACGACGTAGAGAATTTGCATTTTGATCTTGACTGCTTCTCTGTGGAAGAAGCAAATTTCCGTATCATGCTGCATCTCGTGCTGCATGCAAAACATGCCATCAGGTCAGGATTCAAGAAACTCGTGATAGAACTGCCGAGACAGACATTGCAGTTTTGGTTCTGTATCATTAGAAAATCTTGCGGGAAATGGGTGCGAAGGAAATGTGCATCCGAACTGGGATTGGTGACAGAACAAGATTCTCTCCCATTCATTACCCATTTGTCGAAAGATTTGGGATCTGAACTATGTGCAATATTGCCTGCCCTTCACGCTTTATCTGGAGCTGGTGATTATACCAACAAGTTTGGCTAAAAAAAAGCTGCCTTACACACGGCGTCGTCAACTCGTCTATGCCAATTTGGGGTGTCGTTTGACTGGGAGGAAATTCAAAGCAGTCAAGAACAGGCGGAACAATATACATACTTACAACGGCACTGCTTGGACGATGTACCGATAGAACTAGACCCACTTGAATTTAATTTGGAAAAAGTAGACAATAGAAGTCCCCAAAAGAATATTGTACAATATCCTGACAACTTTGTTGGCGTATCTTCGTGTGTGAAATGTGCAACAGCTAGATGCATTTGTAGAAAAAATCAAGTTTTCTGTTGTTCTTTCTGCAAATGCAGTAACTGTGTGGATAATCCAGACTGCAAGAATGACGTTTAGTAATTATTTATTAGTACTGTGGTTATTGTTTTCAATGTTTTTATTTTATAAATGATGAGTTTCAAACCTATGCTTGCTATTATTCGTGCGTGACCTGTTAAAATTGTCAAAATTGGGCATTATTATTTTTCAGTGAAAATAACGAGTAAGAATCGCAATTTAATTTTTCTTATGCTAGTTTGGGTAATTTCTATGGCATCTAGCGACATCATTCGACTCAGATTTCTTTTTTTATTCGATGTATGCCATTTCCATAATAGTACAAGAAAGATAGATTTCAACCTCGGAATAAATATGGACGTCCTGAAAATTTGATATTCTGTTCAGAATTGAATGCTCTACAACATATCCAAAATCGCCAAAAATCGCACCCGGGGGTTTTGAGTTATTGGAGGGGGGGTAAAAAATTATAACTCAAAATGGAGGGGGTGAAACCCGTCAATCAATTGGAAGCAAATACGTTATGATTCGACGCATCATATCCTGTTGATACCCTTTTGGCACAAAAAGTGTCGATTACTGTTGAAGGGGGGTCGTGGGGGGGCGAAGCTCTGCTAGGTGGTCCATTTTGTTTTTCTGGCCATGTAGAACCGATCACGACAAGTTTGGTATCTTTTCCGACTAAATTCAATCTCCTGAACTCGAGTCCGATGTGTAAATTTGGATGAAAACATGTTTTAACAAGTTAACTTGAGAAAACTTGTTTTTTCTCTGACAAATTTGAAGAAGTTTTTTTTCACTGCTAGAGGTATTCATCTTCCAAAAATTTTCAGGGGTCATTAGATTGAAGTGTATTTTTCACGAAAATCATCCACCCTATATATAATTTTGTTTCCCGGGTTCAAAAAGTCGATTTGAACATGAGCCGGCTCGGCGCGTCGTCTACTACTGACCAGAACACTACAGCATGCACCTTTAAATGAAAATAGCTCAAACTTTCGGAGAGATAACAACTCATCTTTGAAAATTTGATTATATGTGCAGAATTGAATTCTCTATAACATGAACAAAATCGCCATAAATCGCACTGCAGGATTTTGAGTTATTCGAGGAGAAGGATAACGTTTTCTCAAGATTCGTGCTCTATGAACTGTTACCTCTGCCCTCAAATAACTTAAAACCCAGCAGTGCGATTCATGACGGTTTTGTTTATGTTATAGAGAATTCAATTCTGCACAGATAATCAAATTTTCAAAGATGAGTTGTTATCTCTTCGAAAGTTTGAGCTATTTTCATTACAAGGTGCATGCTGTAGTGTTCTGGTCAGTAGTAGACGACGCGCCGAGCCGGCTCAGGTTCAAATTGATTTTTTGAACTCGAGAAACAAAATTATACATTGAGTGGATGATTTCCGTGAAGAATACACTTCAATCTAATGACCCCTGAAAATTTTTCGAAGATGAACACTTCTAACAGTAAAAAAGAAATTCGTCAAAATTGTCAAAGAAAAAACAAGTTTTTTCAAGTTTACTTGTTCAAACTTGTTTTTATCCAAATTTACAGATCGGATTCGAGTTCAGGAGATTGGATTTAGTGGGAAAAGATACCAAACTTGTTGTGATCGGTTCTACATGGCCAGAAAAACAAAATGGACCACCTAGCAGAGCTTCGCCTCCCCACGACCCCCCTTCAACAGTAATCGACACTTTTTGTGTCAAAATGGTATCAACGGGATATGATGCGTCCAATCATAACGTATCTGCTTCCAATGGATTGACGGGTTTCATCCCCTCCATTTTAAGTTGCAATTTTTTACCCCCCCTCCAATAACTCAAAACCCCCGGGTGCGATTTTTGGCGATTTTGGATATGTTGTAGAGCACTCAATTCTGAACAGAATATCAAATTTTCAGGACGTCCATATTTTTTCCGAGGTTTTGCAGATTTTTTTACTATTTTTCCTGTACTATAAAGAAAAAACGACCAGAAACCGTTCAATAATGAGAGAATTTGAATTTGGGTCAGCGCCATCTTTGATGCCCCACAACTAAAAAAGTGACATGATCAAGCAAAAGCACCCGAGTGATTATTTGCCCTGGGATGGTCCTTCAACGATCCCAAAAGAAAAGCTTAGGGTACATCTTTTTCCCGACAGGAATACAGCCAGGCTCTGGACTATTTTGGAAATACGTTTATTTGATAAATTTTTCGTTTTTGACTCGCGGTTTTTTTTATCGGTGGGTCATTTTTTGTATAACAATTTTTTTCGGATATGCACAATTGCCCAACAGACCAAACAGCATGATGGATTGTTTCAGAACCCCATTTCCATCTTTACAATAGTCATTTTGGTCGTGTTAAGCGCCGAAGTGCTATAAAACTCGTAAAAATGAGTTTAACATTTCCAAGTGGCCAACTGTAAAAAGTTACTCACCAAGAATGGCTACTTTTGCATTTTGATTATTGAGTTTGACTATCACTGCTGGTATCAAATTGATTTTCCACTTATTCCACAGTGGGCGAATTCAAGATGACGGTCATAAGAGAAAAAGAAGTCGACTGTCATATTTTAGAAAATGGTAGGCGGGGACGGCGGCAACACATCACATTTAATTCATGAGATCATACTTTGTCGACGTGCAAAGTTTTATTAAAATATCTTGGAAAATCACTCATTTTTTGAAAATGTCCATTCGCACGAAATCGACCACTGAACTAGAAATATAGCGAAAACGGCTGAAAATATTCAGACGCGGTTTACTTCAGCTTAATGGGCATTGAATTGTGAATCTACATGTTGATTTTCATGACTCCAACTTTTTTGGTTCATGAGCTGGAATTTTTACATTTTTGATCACCCTGTATACGGCGTCTGCACGGACCAACATCTTGGCAACACCTCTAAAAATTAAGGGATGGGTATGTACAACATATTCGTACCAAACGGCACTGCTGCAGAAAAAGTCCAGCGGGTTCAGATCTGGGTACCGAGCTGGTCATTCTCACAGGTTCAAGGTTCAGGGTATAAGACGCGATATTTCCAAGCTACCCACTGGCTAACACTTTGACATTTTTATACTTACAGTTCGATTCGCGCATCGCCTCGCGCATCTTCGACATGGTGCGCCACGATTGTGACAAAAGTGACAAGCGTACCCCCCGCAGCAGACCAACACGTAAAAGATATCTCCATAGTTCAACAACTGCTGGCAGCATTCACAGTCGAATACTTCTTCAATAGATGGGGGTATTGGGATTTCTTCCCATCTCTTGTACATGTACACAAAGCCGTTTCTGAGACGAAGCCCCGCTGACTCCAACATCCACCCTCCAAAGTACTCAAAGGTGGGCCCCCATGTATCCTCTACATCCGCAGCCTTGAAGCGAGGGTGCAAGAAGTCGTTCTTTATGGTGGGAGGCGGGGGATGGATATGTAACACCACATCGCCGATAGGGGCACCCAAGTGGCACGTTAAGGTGGTAGGCGGGGTCAAGTCACTAGGCAACATGCAAGAAAACATCTGCAACAAAATTGAAGATTGTTGAACCACGCTTTCAAATTTAGCGCGCCGAAGAGAACATTCGATAGGTACTCGTTGGAGCAGTGAACAAAGTGAATAGCAAGGTGATAAAACGCAAACATTTCGAGATACCCATTCAGCCTAGTTCATAGCGAGGAATCGCGGATTGCGACTGCAAATTTACAGAAAAATTTTGTTCCCAATAGCCTATTTCAAATCACTTTGAGAAATGGGCCAATGGGATGGGCTATGTGCATGAAAAGTAGCCCTGCGACGGAAAGTGAAGCTTTCGTTCGACTTTCTAGGTTGGTAATAAATGGTAATAGTGTTTACACCATTTATACACCATATAGATTCATACACGCATAGGTACAGGGTGTTCACGATAAAATTCACCCCTCCCCCTCCTCTAGGAGATTCCTCGTTGAGATATTTTGAAAAACTAAAGACTTTTCCTCAACGATTTTTACCAGGGATCGTGAATCGATCGTCTAAAAGTTTTCAATTGGTACCGTATACAGGGTGTGACTGTAACATGTAACTTTTTTATTTCAAATACAACACCCTATTTTTTATTACGTCATTTTATGAAGCCTTTTCTTCCTGACTACAAAAATATATAACATTTATGATTTATTTTGACAAGAAAGCTGTCAAAAAAATAATAAAATAGGTAGTCAAATGAATTAAAAATTAAAAATTACGCGACACCCTGTATTACGAACGAATTAGACCATTTATCCATGCAGAGTTGAATTCTGCAGACAAAATGCTGCAAAAATAACTTTTTTCAAGTGAACTGTAGAAACCAAAGCCATCTTGCCGCGAATCAAAATTATTTGACTACCTATTTTATTATTTTTCCGACAGCTTATTTGTCAAAATAAATCATAAGTGTCATATATATTTGTAATCAGAAAAAAAGGCTTCATCAAATAACGGAAAAAAATATAGGGTGTTGCATTTAAAATAAAAAAGTTACATATCACACCCTGTATACGGTACCAATTAGAAACTTCTAAAGAATCGGTTTGAGGTTCCTGAGAAAGATCGTGAAGAAAAAGTTTTTAGTTCTCCGAAATATCTTGAAGGGGAATCTACTGGAGGGGGGTAAATTTTATCGTGAACACCCTGTACACAGGGACATTTTGATTTGAAATTTGGTTGGAAGCTCTGCGAAAAGATTCATGTTGTGCAGTGGGGATGACATGAGAGTCGATTTCTGGTGTAGCATTTTTATTAACTATACATATATCTAAACTATGAACTGTCATATTAGTAGTAACGCGAGACCTGTCAAAAGATGATGCTGAATGATATCTACCGGGTGGGCCAATTTTTTGTTTCTTGACTGATTTTGACAAGCTTGAAATCATTGTGTAGCTAATTGAAGAGGCTACCAGAGCCATATACAAATGATTCCTGAGTGTCAAGATTCAAAATGACGGAAACAACTGAAAATAAGCTTGCTTTTGTAGTCGTTTTTTTAAATTAAAATTTGACAGAATAACCGAACTAAAGACGTTTTCTGGAAGAATGAACTATTTTCTACATTTTGAGACCACAACTAGCTTAATTGGTCCATTCGTTGGGGATATGTGGCAAATTAAAAAAAAGCTTATTTTCCATTGTTTCAATCCAAAATGAATAAGATAAAATATTGTTTCTCCTGCCAAATTTTGGTTTCTGGAGCGATTTTGATAGGTTTAGTATCATAATGTAACTAATTGAATAGGCTTCAAGTGTCACATACGAATATAATCGAAATGTCAAAATTCAAAATGGCGGACACAACTGAAAATTAGCTTTCTCTCGCAGTCGTTTTTTCAAATTAAAATTTGACAGAATGTCAGAGCTAGAAGCGTTTTTTGAAAGAACGAACTGTTTTTCACATTTTGACACCACAACTAGCTCAATTGGTTAATTAATATAATAATAATATAATACTGTTTATTGTTCTTTCAGTGGTAATACTATGAACAAGGGAGTAGAACAAAAATCGAATAATTCAATAAAATTAGGTAAAATAACTAAAAATATTACAATAGTGCAGTATGGCATAGAGGAAAAAAAATAAAACAGGATGTAAAAAGACTGATTATTCATTCCTACTGAATGCTCTTAACTTGAGCATTCCCACAATGAAATTAACAATTTTCATGATATCACTCTTATCATTATTCTCAATGAAACGTAGAAGCACCGCCAGATTGTCAATATTGCTCATGTAATGTGATCTCAAAGGTCTGTAAACTGGACACTCAAAAAGAAGGTGATCTAAGGTTTCTTTTTTGTTCAAATTACAAACAGAACACAGTTCTTCGGTTAATATTCGATGAGATGTGGCAAATTGAAAAAAAGCTTATCCGCCATTGTTTCAATCCAAAACGAATAATAAAAAATATCACTTATTTTGTCTGTGAAATTTATTCAAGGGGTGGGTGTCTGAGATTCAATCACCATTTTTTTAAATATAATTAAAAATTCGTTCACAGGGTGTTAACTAGGTACGTTCGTATCTATGGACGCAGACTCTCTGGATGCACACATTTGAGGACTATCCTATTTTTTGTGTTTGTGTTGGTCAAAGTTGTTGTTGATTACCTGAATCCTGAATCCTGAACCTGTAAGATAGGTTTTAATTTTATTGATGGTAGAAAAATAATCTAATAGTCTTTTCCACAACATTCGCACATCATTTTTTCCAAAAAGCCCCTTCAATTCTGTAATTCTGTCAAATTTCAATGGAAAAAAAACTGCAATAGGAGGCTTGTATTCAGTTGTGTCCGCTATTTTGAATTTTGACATTTTGATCATATTCGTATATGACACTTGTAGCCTATTTAATTGGCTACACAATGACATCAAACCTATCATAATGGCTTCAGAAACAAAAAATTTTTTACAAACAAAACAATATTTTTATCATTCATTTTGGATTGAAACAACGGCAAATAAGCTTTTCTTTCAATTTGCCATATCTCCTCAACGAATGAACCAATTGAGCTAGTTGTGGTGTCAAAATGTGAAAAACAGTTTGTTCGTTCAAAAAATGCTTCTAGTTCTGTCATTCTGTAAAATTTCAATTCAAAAAAACGACTGCGAAAGAAGGCTCATTTTCAATTGTGTCAGCCATTTTGAATTTTGACATTTCGATCATATTTGTATATGACACTTGAAGCCTGATCAATTGTTTGCACAATGATACTAAATCTGTCAAAATCGCTCCCGAAGAAAAAAATTGACAGGCAAAACAATATTTTTTATTATTTATTTTGGATTGAAACAATGGCAAGTAAGCTTTTTTTTCAATTTGCCACATCTCCCCAACTAATGAACCAGTTGAGCTAGTTGTGGTCTCAAATTGTACAAAATAGTTCATTCTTTCAGAAATCGTCTCAAGTTTGGTTATTCTGTCAAATTTTATATAAAAAAAACAACTGCGAAAGAAGGTCTATTTTCAGTCGTTTCCGCCATTTTGGATTTTGACATTTGGGAATCCTTTGTATATGGTTCTGGTAGCCTTTTCAATTAGCTACACAATGATACCAAGCTTGTCAAAATCGGTTAAGAAACAAAAAAATCGGCAAGGAAAATAAAACAGTACGGTTTTTTATGGCCCACCCGGTATAGCAAAACAGATGCACACAAATTTGCGACATTTGATCACAAGACATGTAGAGTAAAGTTGATAATAGCGCTACAGATCTGAATATCGACTTTTCTTTTGATTTTCTGAGAAATCTAAAAAACAGTGTATTGTGTATAACTGGTTGCCGCTTCAGTAATGCGGAGACCGTTGAACACCCACTTTTCAATGGATTTTTTTTGCAATCACGCGGTCTAACAAAATTTTTTTATGCCTATTCTCATTCGTAAAAAATTAGCTGTCATTTGCAAAAAAAAAAAAAAAATAAAAAAAAAAAAAAGCCAGCTGAAAAGTAACCAGCAATGAGAGTAAAAAATCACCAGTTAGAACCAAAAATCACTAGATTCTGAACGAGTGCAGGGACCAAAGGCAGGGAGAGCGTAAGCGTTGAATGGCGTAAGTTGCACGGGGGGGGGGCGTGTTTTTTTATATATTTTTGGTATATCAAATCACGTGAAAAAGTACTTTGCAATATTACAAATCAGAAATAAATAACGATTCATCAAATTCAAATGCAGAGCAAATTGGAAAACAGTCAATGCTATAATAAGTATGTATAAATTACACCTTAATGTAATTACAAAAAAAACCGAATACTTCGAGGACTCAAGATAGGTACTCAGTAGATTGCACAACAATAGAAAATTAACAAAAGAAAGTCCAATCATAATCTGAATAAATAATAGAACTCCAAAACAAAATATCTCTTAAATTCAAGTAATATCTAATTCCAATAATTTCAAAACTATAGGAAAAATACCTATAAAAATATATAATAGAAGCGCGAAAAATAAGCGAAAAATTTGATTCAACATGGCTATTTACTACTATTTAGTATCTCGTAATTTTGTATCTGGTTTGGGAAAAATCACCAGAAAGTAAACTTTTTGCAAAAATAATCACCAGGTGATATTTGTATAGGTGAAATCACCAGATCTGGTGACAAATCACCACCTATGGCAACTATGGGCCTTACATTGAGCATCAACCATCAAATGCTGCAGCTTTTTTAGCTGCCGAGCTCTCATTGGTCACATATTGGTCATTGACAGCAACGACAGGCGTCAGGTCCAATCAGAACTCTGCAGCTAAAAAAGCTACAGCCAGTGTTGTCAGATCAGTAGAATTCCTACTACACCGGCGTGCAAAATTAACGCAACACCAAAATTTAGCCATAACTTTGAAGTCGTGTTTTTTACCATTCGTCTGATTCGAGAAATTCTTCTTTCGGGTGAAAGGCTGATTCCTCAAGAATAACAGTGTGTAAGAAATAATAAAAAAAAAGTCAATAGGACTGTGTATCTTACGTGTTATCCGGGCCCATGCGCGTAGAATAGGTCCCTTCGTTTCGGTTTTTTTGAGTGCGCATGTGTGGCGCGAATTTCATAGTTTCGTACACCGATATTGAAAATTAACACTAAAAAATATTGTAGTGTGCCTAAAATTCCACAAATAATTTGGTTGAATGTTAGATACCATTTTTTATATTCAAATGAAATGTTTCATTGAAATTAGGTTCAATGATCATTTGTGGAAGTTCAGGAACAACGAAAATGGCAACAGCGCTCAAAACAACAAGACATCGGCGCCAACTGTCACTTGTGACAATTATGATGACATTTCTCGTTTCTACCTGACCTACATTTCATTTGCTCATGTTTTGACGATAGAACACAACTTGTTGGATATAACTGTACCGAGAAAGAACTTCAAAAAAGCTACGAAGAGATGCGTTTACGGTGTGTGTAAAAGTGACAGCCAGAAACCAGTAGTTGGTCAGGCGGCTAGACAGAGCATGCAGCGTTGCCATTCAACTGACAGGTGTACGAATGTTTACAAAATTTGGAGCCTTCAAGCATGCGCACCTGCCCAAACGAAGTAGCCTATTAGGCGCTTGATATGAAACGTCCAGACAAATAGCGTCTGTTAACACGTAACATGATCAGAAAAACTCAATAACTCAAACGATCAATAATCGTTTGTGTAAGTGAAATTTTCAACTATTGATGCTCACTGTTCGTGAGTTGTGAGACTGATGTTATTTCAATTTTTTAAACATAAAAAAACAATCATTTTGAAGGTGGAATAGGAAGGCACGCTTTCGGTTCTTACAAGAAAGAATGGAAATAAACACTGCGTCATGACAAGTGTAGAAGCGAGAGTCGATACGATGAAGAAAATATATTAATTTTATTCCGTTTCCGCGAACACGTGGCGTGGAAGTTTTGGTCAGGGCCCTCTCCGAGTCTCCTCTAACTAAAAGCCTCTAAGGCCAAAGGTAGGCGAGCCACGAGAGCCACTCTCATATATGGTACGTTTCAGGCAATCTTTGCTACATGAATGTACTGCGGATTGCATAAGACTATCCGGCCCAGAAGCTAAGCAGGAGAACGGCAGAAGCCGTATTCGGGGTTGCCAAGTGAACAAGAAATATAAATTTCAATTGACCCTATTAATTATTCAAAGCGCAGTCGCAGATCGGGGAGAGAGACAACCACATGTGCTGGGTTGAAACTCCCATAAGAATATGCATGTTGAATGACTTTGTAAAAGGATCAATTCAAGGTGCAAATCGACAATTTCAACGAATGTATAACATAACAAGTGTGTAAAAAGAAATACCTGATCTACTTTTCACCATAAAAAAATGAAAAATCTTGCTGTGAAGTTGATGCGAGGCATTTTAAAATGGGGTTTTTTGAATCGACAACAATTTCAAATTACCCGCCATATTTTATTGCACAACTTCCGCTAACGAGAATTTTGACCGCGCTTGAAAGAGAACCGACCGTCAGCAGTCACGTAAAAGTATGGTAAAAAGGTTAAAATGTCCCGAGAATAATGAAAACACCTTGAAATCGTAAATTCTGACAGCGACAGCAAAGTTCCGTTTTCTATGCATGCTGTGGCGCGCGAGATCTTCCACTGCAGTGCGCATGGTCACAGGCACATACCTTACTTACAAATGACTAGTGGAAGGGGAAAGTGCGAATAATGGGGAACTATAGTGGCAAACGCCCGAAGTAATGGCGCTCGTGTTCCATGCACCCTAGCTATCATAACTGTCATTTTAAGCGTACATAACCTCAACTTTGGAAGTGTAATTTCATTTTCATTTGTCAGCACTCAGCATATAACCAGCGGTTTGCGTAATTTCGTGAGTTGAAAAGCAGAGAAAAGTCGACAAGCGAAAAATAGCGGAGAAAAAAAAGGTAGTGCCGTGTTATGTACCAGGCTGCACCTTTGCACCAGCTCTTTTTTTCCTCTCAGTGGGGCACCTCTCCGCCTCGACTCTTCTTTGAGCATTAGCACTTTTCCCCTTCCGTACATTTCTTTGAGGGAGGCTATGTACGATAACTGTCAAGAGTGTCAATATGGGTGCATGGAACACGTCGCCCTCTACAATCCGTTTTGCCTATAGTTCTCCATTAATATGGTCTATTACTTCGATATAATAATTTCCCAATTTTGAACTGTCATTCAGTATGGTGTCAGATTCCCTAACTAGAAGAGCGCAAGGAAACATCTTGCAAAACAAATTGATTTTATAGTGACTATTTGAGGTGACAGTATATGTAATATAACGTATTATTGGTAACGGCGGCCATGCCAAATCTGACAACATCGCGATTAACAGACTGTGGATCATTTGCCAAGTAAGCAAGGAACTTCCAATATTTTTATTATTTTGTGAAAAAGAACTATACCAAATAGAAATTTGGCTTGCGACTGGTTCTTCTTCACATTTTTAGTAACTTTTTTGTATCTATCTGGAGACTTAGTCATGAAATAGTCTGGTATTCCATAGAAAAGTCGATATTTGTCTGGATGTTTCAAATTTGGCACTAAATAGCGACAGTAGCGTCCATGTTGCATCTGCGCCGTCGGGTCAGGAGAGCGCACTATGATGGCTATATACCGGGTGTGACATTGGGGTTGTGTTTTTTCCCATATTTTTTGAGTCCCGCATGGAGAGTACCAGCAACAGTAAAATATCACAATTCATGGCCAACTATACCCTGGTCTTTTATTTACATTCCTGTTTCTGTTTCATTTCATTGTGTCAATTTTTTAGAAAGATACAATTTTTTCTTTCCACATCATGCTTTTTCTCATTTTGAGGGTTAGTCACTATTCAAGAGGAGGAATGTGTCCATTGCACATGTAATTCTTGTCACAAAGTTGCACCGGATGGTACCCGCTCACAAAAATCTGTACCTCCCCACTTTTGGTTATATACCGGGTGTGACATTGGTGTTGTTTTTTCCTTCATCTTTGAAGCCCCACATGGAGAGTACCATCCACAGTAAAAGATGACGATTCATGGCCAATTGTACCCTGTTTTTCTCAACATTCCTGTTTTGGTTTTATTTCATTATGTCAATTTTTAAAGAAGACACAATTTTTTTCTTCCCACATCATGCTTTTTATCTTTTTGAGGGGTTGGTCACTATTCAAGAGGAGGAACGTGTCCATTGCTCTTGTAATTCTCGTCACAAAGTTGCACCGGATGGTGCCTGCTTACAAAAATCTCATTTTTAGGCTATGTATCGGGTGTGGCATTATTAATGTCGATCTTTTCGATATCTTAGAAGCCCTCTGTAGAGAGTACCAGCAAAAGTATAAAATGGCAATTCAAAGCAAACTGTACGTACCTTTATCCTTTCTTGATTTTTGTTTTGCCCAAATATCCATGTTTTAGGGGATATAATAGTCCGGGAGCCCACTGCAAAATTCTGGATCGATCGCTTTTATAAAGAATTTCTGTTTCAATCGATAGTGGGCAATACGATGAATCTTCCGATACCCGACAGCCACCTTCCATCCCCTGCTATAAGGGTCGCCACCGGTTTCAAAGATACCCATTTTGAATCATTTTTTACACCTCTTGCTTATATAAAAAAATGTCACAATGATTGACAGAAGGCGAAATGGTCGAGTGGTCTAGATAAAAGTAAACGAATTCAAAGGTCAGAGGTTCTAATCTCCGCGAATACCTTCTTTTTTATTCTTTTTTTTTGCATTTTAAAAGCTTGACAGACACATATCACTGTTTAATACAAAGATACCATTTTCAGTGGTTGAGGATGTTATTTCCTAGCATAAAAAACGGCTGAAACAGACTGCGGATCAGCTGCAGAGCGGAAGAGAAAAAACAGATAGATTTTTTTGGCGCGAGTTACTGCCAAATCTGTGCAGCTAAAAACGTAACAGAAAAATTAGTTATTTAAATCTGAGCTGGCAAGAGAATAAGGGTCTTTTTTCAAAAAATATATAAAAATTTTGAAAAAAAATCGAGTTTTTCGGATTTTGAAAGTTTGAAATACATACTTATACATTTTCACACCTGATTTTAGGAAACCCTTATTTTTTTCAATTCTCCACACTCCACTGGTTTTCATGGCACTCACGTTTGAAGAAAGAGCACTATACTAGGAAATGCCGTATTTTTTGTGTGGAAAAAAACGGCAGCATTAATAAATTTAGCGACGAAAGTTACTCCAAATTGAGAAACGTCGTTCAATTCCGCAATTTCAAAAAGTTCAAGTAGGTCAAGCTTTTTAAATGCGAAAAAAAAGAATAAAAAAAAAGGTATTCGCGGAGATTAGAACCTCTGACCTTTGAATTCGTTTACTTTTATCTAGACCACTCGACCATCTCGCCTTCTGTCAATCATTGTGACATTTTTTTATATAAACAAGAGGTGTAAAAAATGATTCAAAATGGGCATCTTTAAATCCGGTGGCGACCCTTATAGCAGGGGATGGAAGGTGGCTGTCGGGTATCGGAAGATTCATCGTATTGCCCACTATCGATTGAAACAGAAATTCTTCATAAAAGCGATCGACCCAGAATTTTGCAGTGGGCTCCCGCACTATAGTGGCAATTCTGTAAAATTTTAAGGCCCTTTAAAATTTTAAAGGTCCTTTAAAATAGGTTTGTTATTCTGTATGCATCCAATCCCGTTAAATTTTTAACCGGGCCGTTAAAATAGTACCTTTAAATGTCAGATTTTGAAGCGACGTCAGAAGCAGCCCTTAAAAAGTAACGGCCACAAGAAAAGTTCTTCTTCAAAGAAAAACAAATGGCGTTTGCTGGTTTTTTACATTTGTGGGTGCAAAGGGAAGAAGGTAACATGAGGCGCAGGTAAAAATTTCTCTAAGATGCATTTTTATTGTATTAAAATCTCTGTTTCTTCCAGAAATGAAATTAGACTCTACCAGCGGCATTTAAGAGATACCAGCAATCCATTTACTTTGCCCGATAACTTATTTTTGAAGTTATTCAGATTGAATAAGTTTTCTTGCCGCAATTTAATTGACACTCTTTCGCCACATATGAGCCAACCACAGAGAACGACCAAAATACCTATTCATCTGAGAGTTTTGAGTACGCTACATTTTTTTGGTCAAGGGAGCTACCAAACTGGCATAGGACATGGCTTCTCACTCGCTGTGAGTCAGCCAGCAATGAGCAGGAATATTGCTGAAGTTACTGATGTGATGACACAACATTTGCTAAACGAATGGATTAAATTTCCAACTACTCAAGAAGGAAGAAATGGAATTAAAAGACACTTCTCAGAAGGAAACAGGCGTTTTGCAAATACCATCGGAGTGATAGACTGTACCCATATTAAAATTATTGCTCCACCAGAAAATCACCCTGTGCATCCCGGACAACCATACTACTGTCGAAAAGGGTACTATAGTATCAATACCCAAATAATCGGAGACAGTCAAAGACGGATCCTCAGTATCAATGCAAGATATCCAGGGTCAGTGCACGATGCAGCAATTTGGTCCATGTCCAACATAAGAACATCATTGCGAAGACTTTTTGTAGAAACTGGAGAAGTAAATTATCTGCTGGGTGATGGTGGATACCCACTGGAACCTTGGCTGATTGTACCATATGTAAACCCAATTCCCGACAGCCCAGAGTCACGCTTCAATGCTGCTCTATCAAGACTTAGAATAATTATTGAACATATAAATGGCATGCTCAAAAGCAGATTCCGTTGTTTACATGGACACAGAGCACTCCATTTTGATCCTGTGAGAGCTGCAAAAATCATTTATTCTTGTGCAATCTTACACAATATGTGTAGAGACTTCAATGTGCCTTTACCTGAGCTGGATCTGGTAATACCCCCTGCACCTGAAGGGAGGCATAATGGGCAACCCTTGCCAGTACCCCCGCCTGGTGATGATTGGCGCCATGAAGGCACCAGAATTCGACAACAAATTACACTTCAGTTTCAAAACTAGGGAGGAGGAATTATCAACTAGGAGATGCCCATCTTAATCTCATGAGCTATCAATAATGCAATACATTATAATTAAATGTTAAATGTTTCAAAAATCAAAAGGACACTTATTTTATCCAAACTTTCAAAAACCCAATACAATTTTAATGACATCTAGTATCTAGTAAACTGGAAAACAGCACTTCGCTTTCGCTTCATGCTCATTTCCTTCGCCAGTCTCATTGTGGCTGCGGCCACAGCCCAGTTGGATTTTGCCATCCGATCAAGGCACGCTTCATGCTCTTTCGCGATTCCCACGAACTGTGGTTCTTCCACCCGCCTTTTCCTCTTAGTCGGAGTAGGGGTTGTCTTCTACGAACAGTAAAAATAACAGTAAATACGTTATTAACTGTGAAATGCTTGCTACGTACACAACCGATGGCAGTAATTGGTAGGGTTGTTTCCGGATACTGTTCGTTATGAGGTGGCGACAGTTCCTCTATATCGGCGACAAAATTGTTCATGTCTGTGAGCTGGAAAATTGATTTTTGAGTGGCCTTACTTTCGAAACTGCTCACTTTGCTCACTGCTGTGAAGTTATCGAAATGGTCAATTGGAATTTGTGGCTCATGCTCCTCTATTAAACCCCCTTCTGGTATGTCCGGTGCCCCAGTGATTACTATTGGCGACATTAATGCCAAGAGTCTCTCCTCAATCAGTTTGAGGTCCTTATGTTTCCTCGGACCCCCACCTGTTCCATGGACGTCTTGGGCCAGTCCACGAGCCTTCTTCCTAACTTGCTCCTTGAACTGGGCAAGCGACTACAATCATTTAAAGAAATATTATCAAACATTGTTACTCCAAGAAGCCAAAAAAATTCTTACTTCTTTCCAGTCCCGCACTTGCTTTTGAGCGCCTCCCATTCTGTTGAGGGTTTCCGCCAACTCCAGCCACTTAGTTTTATACAACTCAAGGTTGCTGGGGCTGGGTTTGGAAGAAATCAAAATTTTGTTTTTTTCAACAAACGCCACAAGGGCTTCTTTTTGGTTTTTTGTCATCCGAGCGGCTCTTCCCGCTCTATCAGCCATCACTCTTCGCGATAGATTTTTTTACTGCACTAAGGTAAACACTGACTCTCACAGAGGGCAGCCGGAAGACTCGAACGCAAGCGCAAAAAGAACTTACTTCTGGTGAACGTCTCTGATGAAATGACACGATGTCACGATATTTATGGTCACGATGGCTTGAAAAGTTGAGTTATATGTTTTTCAGGTTGCATAAGTTTGAGATAAAATCGCAACATTATGCCGACCAGTAGGTATAATCGACCAAATTCCGAAGATGAACGAATATTTTAACGGGCCCTTTAAAAATTCAACTTTTTAACGGTCCCGCTAATTTTCTCGCTACTGAATAGCACAATTAACTGCAGAACTTTAAAATTTAATTTTTAACGGGAGGTTAAAATTTTAAGGGTTCACTTACAGAATTGCCACTATAAGTGGCAATTCTGTAAAATTTAAAGGCCCCTTAAAATTTTTAAAGGCGTCGGTCACCTAGGAACGATCAGAAATGGGCTTCACGATTGGCTGATTTTCTTTTAACGGCCTTTAAATTTAAACGGGTTTGATACAGAATTGGCCCTATAAAGAGGTTTTTCTGAATTTAAAGAAATTTCTCGTATGGCGTATTTCATGGTGGGGTAGCTGTGCATCCACACTAATAATGCCACACCCGGTACATAGCCTAAAACTGAGGGGATGAAGATTTTTGTAAGCAAGTACCATCCGATGCAACTTTGTGACAAGAATTATAAGAGCAATGGACACATTCCTATTTCTCCTCTTGAATAGTGACTTACCCTAGAAAATGAGAAAAAGCATGATGTGAAAAGAAAAAATTATATCTCCCTTGAAAATTGACATAATGAAATCAAACAAAAACAGGAATGTAAAGAAAAGACCAGGGTACAGTTGGCCATGAATCCTGATTTTTTACTGTGGCTGGTCTTCTCCATGCAAGGCTGCAAAAATATGGGAAAAAACCGAGGAAAAAACACAACACCAATGTCACACCCGGTATGAAGCCATTATTCACTTTTTAGTTTTTTCTATTATTCCTTACTGGACAGGGAGCTGGTGCCTCAAAACTCACGTCATAAGGTACATGATTTTAACCCTGTAGGTCTAATGTGCGTTGATAAGGTTGTTAAAAATTTCTTTGTCTTACATGTCAGACCGGGGGCTTTAGGCTGGTATAGGCTTGTCAATTTTCGAATAAGGTACATGAATAAAACCAACGGGCTTTATGTGGGAACATCCCCTCAATCAAAAATCGGGTCACAAGAACAAATTTTTGGGGGCTCTCGGTCCATAAGACAAGTTTGAAATTTTCAAAAAAGGCTAAAGTTCACCTCTTCCTGGAAACTTCTCCTTTGGCATAATTTTAGGAATGAACAACGATTCTCACCTGATTTTTTACGCAGGTTTCGAATCTGTCCACAAAAATTTTTAATGGTACATCGTTTACAGGGTGCAACATCGAAAAATTTTTCTCAAATCGTACACCCTGTAGTTTAACGTGGAAATCGATTCCGCTTTTCATCCTGATTACAAATATTTATCACACTTGGTGAGTTAGTCAACAAAACGCCTGTGAAAAAATTAATAAATTTTGGTCCTTTTTGAAAATTTCAAACTTGTCTTATGGACCGAAAGCCTCCAAAAATTTTGTCTTACGACCAGATTTTCAATCAAGGGGAAGTTCCCACACAAAATCCAGTTGGTTTCATTCATGTACCTCATGACGTAAATTTTTGGCCATTTTTTCGAAAATTGGCAGGCTCATACCAGCCTAAAGCCCCCGGTCTGACATGTGAGACAAAGCAATTTTCAACAACCTTATCAACGCACATTAGACCTACAGGGTTGAAATCATGTACCTCATGACGTAAGTTTTGAGGCACCAGCTCCCTGTCCATACACAATGTTATCCTTGAGGAATCAACCTTTCACCCAAAAGAAGAATTTCTCAAATCAGACGAATGGTTTAAAAAAAAAAACGACTTCAAAGTTATGGCACAATTTTGGTGTTGCGTTAATTTTGCACGCCAGTTTGAAACTGGTGGATTTGAGAAGCCATCTAGTAGATGAAACTGAGCAAAAATCCACCAAATGCATTTAGCGGACTTTCTGGTGGTTTTTAGCTGAATTCCATTTTCAGTAGTTTTCGCCAAATTTGATACCTAAACTTATTTTTAATATCACGAGAGATCACGGTTCACAATTCCGATAGGGCTATTTCACGTTACGGTTGTCGGCCTTCTCATCTGTAAGTGATTTTTACTGTCAATCTCGCGCGAATTGTAGGTCAACTGTCAAGTGTAGTGCTCTTTTTTCTCAGAATTTTATTTAACAGGTAACCTATCTATCTCTTTCAGTAGGTATGGGTACCAAGGTACCTAATTGGAATGGAAAAAATGCATCAACATATAGGTATCCTTGGAATTGGATGTCCTTACTCAGGTGGTTCCTCGGGTGGTTCACTGGTTAATAGTTATTTATGTTGAAAAAATGCTTATTACAATTATTATAATTCTATAAAAATATTTGTCCGCGGCTCCCCGAATCCCTTTCCTCCTAAACTGTCCATTGCCGTTTCTGTTTTTGCGCGAGTATTTGAAAATCTGGTATCTGGTGGATTTCTGGTGGATTTTCACAGTCGATCTAGTGAAAACTCCCAAGAGAGCGTTGGCAACACTGGCTGCAGCATTTGATGCTCAATGTAAGGCCACCATTATGCTCAGGCTTATGCATCGCAAAACGTTTAGTTGCAATCTGTTTTCAGTTGCAAAAGAATTAAAGAGACGATATTCCAGCCTCATCTTCGGACCTGCCAATCGTCATCTGTCGAGAGAAAGTTTGAGATTTGCCTCCACTGCAATAATTTGGGTTCACCCTGTATAACTTGGCTTGTTTTCAAATTCAAACCAGCCCCATTTCATTCCGAGGACAAATACCCTCGTGAAACAAAGGCTTTGTTGGTGAGTAAGATGGCTACGCATTCCACCCCACATGGCGAAGAGCCTGCCTGACACTTCTAGGAATTCAAAACAATTAGGTAGGTATTCCTACTTACATGACCACGTGCTTCTTCCGTGTGAAGCGTTTGGAAGAGGGTTCTGATGTGACTAATAAAGTTGTTGACGGTTTTTTGTTGTTTATTTTTTCTCCAGGTACAAACTCCTTCAAAGGGAAATGTACGGGCAATGCTATGAAATTTTCAAGAAATTTTGGGTATTTTTGATTAATTTTTTTGAAAATTTGGAAACTAGATAGCGACGTCTATACATATTTCTTCAAGAAAGTTGCATGCCGAATTTGAACCGTCGATTTTCAAATTTTTCGGGTATTTTGAAAACTAAAACGCATATCCCGTACATTTTTCTTTGGAGGAGTTTCTACTTGAGAAAAAATCAATAAACAAAACCCGATTCCCGCCAACAACTTTTTTAGTCACATTAGAAACCCTCAGTGCAAAAATAATAAAGCAAACATACATAATATACATATACATAAAGGGACGGTCACTAAATAGCTATTTACGATACGAGTGTTAAAAGTGACAGGTATTATTTTGTGAGCGGGGACGCTTGCGAAACGAGCATTAGCGAGTAGAGCAACCCCGCGAACAAAATAAGACACTTTTAACGCGTGTATCGTACAGGATTTTATCTACAATGGTCTTTGAAATATTTGGTAAATGTCAGAATTTATTGAAAATATGACAGGAATGCGCAGAATCATCATTTTTTCACGTCGCCCATGACGACGTGCTAAAAGTTATTCAACACTTGTAGATAAAATCCATTTAAAATCAGGTCCTTTGTTCTGGACTTCTGGCCCTTACTGGCCCAAGGAAGGTGTGATGAAATGATTTCACTTCAGACGCAAGTAGCAACCTACGTTTGATATCACCAAGGAGCTCATGCTTATGGGAGGGTGACAATAATTTTAGTTTTAAAATCGTAGAAAATATTGAAATGTTTGGCCGGATTTTTGCAAAAATTTGAAACTTAATGGAATGTCAAGCATAAGATGAGAACGAACAAGAACCTTTCTCCTATATTGAATAAGTAGATGGAATATTCGTATCCTCTCTCATATATAAAAAATTTTCAAACGTAAGAAAATGCTATCATGATTAATTATAATATTTTACCTTGTTAAGGTTACGTAGAATAATCCCACAAATCGGTAACGGAAGATGACTCCACGTGACTAGGTCTACATCTTTCTTGAGAATGAATGTTTTGCACTGCACAAACAGGGCTCAGTGGGGGCTTATGCGCATGACCGACGTCCAACGCGTTCCAACTTCCAACATGTATCACAAGCCACGCTAGCCGAATGGTTAGACATCAGCCTCCCAAGCGAAAGGTCCAGGGCTCAAATCCGGCCGTTTGCAACTTTTTTCTTCATTTTCTGGTTGATGCAGATGCAATCTCACTGTTCTTTGTAATCTCTTGAACGATAGATCATTTCGCTTGGGCTGCGCATGTGTGGCGCGAATTTCATAGCTTTCACACCTACTAGAAAGTCTTGTAGTGCATCTGATATTCCACAAATAATTGTTTAGTGTGTGTGTAAAAGTGACAGCCAGGAACCAGTAACTGGTCAGGTGGTAGACGGAGCATGCAGCGTTGCCATCCAACTGGCAGGTGTACTAAAGTTTCCAAAATTTGGCGCCTTCACGCATGCGCACCTGCCCAAACGAAATAGTCCATTTGTTTTACCCATGGTCACAGCACGTTACAGGCGTTTGTCATCAAGTATAGAAGAGTTACAGACAGCACGATTTATAGTCGATACGAGGTATCGGCAAAATAGTCGAAACATCCAAATAAAAGGTATCAACTTCTACTGTTAATAGAATTTCCACTGGAAATCCCATTTCCCCAAAAAAGACATTTCAAATTTTTTGGTTCGAAACCGTGTAATTTCCTTCTCCACATGGTTGACGAGCCAATCTAATAGGTCTTTTCACGATGTTTATTGCGCAAACCCGAACGAGAAATGAAAACAGTCAAACAAACGTCTCCCATAAGAAATGAGATTAGTCAAACAAACATTCGATGACCTTCAAAAGTCCATGAAAAGCCCTATTATTCAGAGGAACTTTTGGAGAAAAATGATTTCCGTGGTTTCTGACTCACCTTGTACAGAAAGCAGATTTGAATACATATCCAGTGGTTAATATTCCTGACTCATAATTCTGCCTCTAACAGTTCTTTGAAATCTGACCACGGGTTCCACCAAAAAATTTAAGAGCGGTTTAAGCTAAACCGAGATTAAACGGATTTTTTTCTGGTCAATGTTGGTAGATTCATTTTGGAAAATACGTTAAATCGCAAGTATACCACCCTTTAGTTAATTACTCAGCGTGAAACCTGAATTTACATTGATCATTAGGCCAGAATCCATCAAAATAAATCTCGAGTTAGCTATCAGCTGGTTAAATATTTTGGTGGAACCCACGGTGTGACACGTATCGCCAGATTTTGATCTTCAACCTCTTCGGCCCCACCTTACCCTACTTTGAAATAGTCGCGCCGCTAAGCCACATAAATTGGACGAACCCTGCAAATTTTGAGGCCGCGATGCCACTTGGCAGATTTGTTCCATGGAACATTGTCTTAATTTTAAAAAGTGGTGCCATGATGGTGGTCGGTGCAGACGCTGTATACCTACAGGTGATCAAAAATGAAAAAATTCAAACTTAGGAACCAAAAGAGTTGGAGCCATGAAAATCACCATGTAGATTCAAAATTTGATGCTTATCAAGATAAAGCAAACCGCGTCTGAATATCTTCAGCCGTTTCAGAAATGTCCTGAAAGTAGTGGTCGGTTTCTTGAAAATTGAAAATTTCAATAAATCAGTGATTTTTCAAGATATTCGGATGAAGCTTGATATTTCCGCCAAGATTGATGTCAGCAATGCAATGCGATGTGGTGCCACCGTCTCCGCCTACTATATTCGAAATTAAGACAAGCAATTGTAATTTTTTTCATGACCGCCATTTTGAACTCACCCAGTATTCAATAAGTGGAAAATCGATTGGTACTAGTAAAATTGGTAATATGCAATAATCTAAAGGCAAACATAACCATTCCCAGCAAGCCACTTCGTTTTTGATTGGCCGTAAGGTGATGTTGAACCCATTTTTACAAGTTATACAGCATCGGCCCTCACCATGGCCAAAATGACCATTGGAAATATGAAAAAGTTTTTAAAAGAATTCAACTTTATTTTTGATGTGAATTGCAAACCCATTTTGGATTATCTTGAGTCCTGTCTGAAATATCATGGAAAAAAATAGCTCTTCGTAAAACTCGTAAAAATGGGTTCAACATCACGTTACGCCCAATAGAAAAGAAGTGACTTACTGAGAATGGTTATGTTTGCCTTTAGATTATTGCATATTACCAATTTCACTAGTACCAATCGATTTTCCACTTATTGAATACTGGGTGAGTTCAAAATGGCGGTCATGAAAAAAATTACAATTGCTTGTTTTATTTTCGAAAATAGTTAGTCTGGGGGCATAGGGTCAAAAAAGGCTTGGCCGTGTGCAACTTCGTGAAGATATATAGAGATATGTCCTAAACGACTCCTGGGCGATCAAGGACCATGAAAAATTATAGTGGAATATTGACATCTGCTGCAGGCAAATATGGTGGAGGCGCCAAAATGGGCTTATCTGGTGATAATAATAATCTGGCTGTAGCTCGTTTGTTTTTCAACGGATTTCAACATCTGGAACGTCATTTTGTAAACAAAAAAATTTTCTCCTTTTTTCATACCTGAATTTACAAACGTCATTTCGGGAAACTGTCAAAATTGTCTTTATAAGATATGCTATAAATTCCGGCCTTTTTTGAAGGTGGTCTGATATTTTTGAAACTTGGCAGTATTATAGATCTTGAGGTGCCCTTTCCGAATTTCCACTTTTCCACTACGTATATTTGCCGTCTTGGCCGCCATATTGAGAAGATGGCGCCCAAAAAACAGTTTTTTGTCACTATCTTCATTTCAGTTGATGTGAGGTGGAAGCGTTTGTATGCGAATGGGAGCTTATTCAATTCTCTACAATTTGACACCTTACTCGTGTACGTGCTACTTCCGGTTCTTGGGTTATGGCTTCTAGAACTCCCTGAAGCATCAACTGTAGTCATCCAATCAGCATATCAAGTTGATCTTAGCTCCACGTGGCAGTCAAATTGACCATAAATAATGATAAGTTGTCAACCACAGACCATTAATATCCAGAAAATCAATCATGGTAACGGTTGTTATGCAACTACAGAGTGAACTCGAAGGGAAAATTGACTTTGAAAGGGTATAGCTTGAGAACCGTAAGTCGCACATGAGTGATTCAGATGTCAAATTTTAGAGAATTTGATAGACTTTCACTTTTGTATGAAGCCTGAAATTTTATGGCAAATTCCCCGAAAATTTTCCGAAAATATATTTTTTGGACGCCATCTTCTCAGAATTATGGCCAGAACAGCAGAGACACGAAGTGAAAAAGTGAATATTCTGAATAATGACCCCAAATTTCATCATAATAATGAGTTTCGAATGTATCCGATATCCTTCAAATGCTATATTACCTTTATTTCTTTCTAAAGTCAATATTCTTTCACAGTTCACCCTGTAATTACACAAATAACATCACCATGATCGATTTTCTAAATTTTTCATCATCTATGGTTAATGGCCAAAAGCTATTCATGGTTAATTTGCTCACTACATGACGGTGGTATCACTTTAACATGCTGATTGAATGCCGAAAGTTGATGCTTCCGGAAGTACTGAAAGCTTTAACTCAAGAACCATAAATCGCACATGAATGACTGATATGTCAAATTGTAGAGATTTGAATGGGCTTTCCTCCGCATATACACGTTTCAATCTTGAGTCAGTTAAATTCAAGATATTGACAAAAAACTGTTTTTGGACAGTTGGACAAGATATTGACAAAAAAACACCATCGTGGCACCACTTCCTAAAATCAAGACAATGTTTCATAGAACAATTCTGCTAAGTGGCATTGCGGCCTCAAAATTTGCAAGGTAGAAACGCTTAACGACGACAGGACTAAAATAGGTTCCTTCGTTTCGGTTTTTTTGAGTGCGCATGTGTGGCGCGAATTTCATAGTTTCGTACACCGATATTGAAAATGAACACTAAAAAATACTGTAGTGCACCTAAAATTCCATAAATAGTCTGGTTGAATGTTAGATACCATTTTTTATATTCAAAGGAAATGTTTCATTGGAATTGAGTTCAATGATCATTTGTGGAAGTTCAGGAACAACGAAAATGGCAACAGCGCTCAAAACAACAAGACACCGGCGCCAACTGTCACTTGTGACAATTATGATGGCACTTCTCGTTTCTTCCTGATCTACATTCCATTTGCACATGTTTTGACGAAAGAACACAACTTGTTGAAAATGGCTGTACCGAGAAGGAAGTTCAAAGAAGCTACAAAAAGATGCATTCACGGTGTGTGTAAAAGAATGGTAAAAGTGACAGCCAGAAACCAGTAGTTGGTCAGGCGGCTAGACAGAGCATGCAGCGTTGCCAAGTATCCACAATCACACTGACAGGTGTACGAAAGTTTCCAAAATCTGGCGCTTTTACAAATGCGCAGCTGCCCAGACGAAGTAGCTTATTCAATCAAAATGGCGTCGTCTAAGGCACGCTTGCGCAGTGACGCTACACTGCCTTCTCCCTCCACAACTAAACGAGCCCAGATTCGCATTTCTTTTTGACCGCTTGCGAACGTCGAACGCTCCCCGTTCTCCAAGCTTAGTCGCCATCTTGCATTGAACCCAAGGTGAAGCAAAATATCGTTACGAGCTTCCCAGCAATTGAACAGTTTTTTACTATATACTCAGTGCAGTGAGTTTTTGTCCAGATTTTTCATCAACCCACAAGTAAGTTTTTTTTAATAATATTCATATTTTAGTTATGTTTTATTCCGCTTTATTCATTATCAACACGCAGTGAACAGTGCTTGAGTACTCAGTTGAAGTCAAGTCAACGTGGTTTGAAAGATAACAAATATCTTTTTCTTATTCCAACCATCCCGTATTTTTCTAAGGATTTTCATGACTTACCGGGTTTATAAGTCCTCGATTGAATATCAATCTACAATATTTTTCTTTCGATTTTTTCTTGATTGTATTAACCGTCTCCAGTACTGGAATGGCAACCAGTTATACATAAAACATTGCTTTTTGAAATTTTTCAAGAAACTGGAAAAAAAAATCAATATTCAATATTACGTGATTCAATATCATTAGATTATTAGCCTTCTTATTTGTTCTTGTTTTAAATTATTCGGATAATTAAGCGCGGTTATTAACATTACTCTACATGTCTTATGAAAAAATGTCGCTAATTTAGGAGACGGCACCAAGCCAAAATTTTTAATGGACAATCACTGTACCTCCAAAAAATTATTAAAAATAGGTACAAATAGGTACAGTTGTATAATTACAGGTGAACGGAACAGTAATCTCACGATCATACCTACTTCAACAGCTTTTCATTATTTTTCAAATTTTTGCAAAAATTCGAACAAAAATTGTACCATTTTCGACAAGTATAATTTTGCTGAAACAGCTGAAATTGTCATCCTTTGATAATAATGAGTCCCCTGGTGATATAAGCGGAAGTGTCTACCTGCCACCTATACGTAAAGTACAAAGTAATAGCGGAACAAAATTTATTGCACCTTCTTTGATTACAGCTAGGGCCAGAACAGAGAGCCTGATTTTAAGTGGATTTTAAGTGGATTTTAAGTGACTGTCTTTTGTCATCTCACGTTATTGTTCCCACCTTTTGTCATCTCACGTTATTGTGCCCACGAGTAAATCTTCATTATACATACAGCCTGTTTAGAACCGACTCAGGATGTCAGAAAAATGTTTAAAAAAAAGATTTTTTGCAAATATTGGGGATGAAAGGGCGGAACTTTAACCCCTTTTATATTCGTTATCTGTACCGATTTTTGTAAACTCTTTTGAACGAACGAAAGAGCATCGTTTTTGAATTGTTGAATATGTATTTGAAAATTCCATTCATTACACAGGGTGCGTCATAAATTTTTCGTGCAAAAATACCTACCTACCAAAAAATTCCAGAGGCTTCTAAACTGATGTAGGGCAACAGATAACACGCTTCGTTTCTACAGAAATCTTCCGGCGTGGATTTTCAAAATTCATTAAACCCTCTGTATAGTGAATGAAATTTCAAAACACATTCAAGAGTGTCAAAAAACTCTATTCTGTTCGTTTTGGAGAGTTTACAAAAATTGGTACAGATAACACAAATTGCGGATTTTTACATAAAAAATCCTACATTTTTTTAATATTTTTCTGGCACTCTTGAAGCATTTCTCTAAAGTGCCCTTGTAGGCCAGTCCATAGGGAATTTAAAATTATGAAACGTATAGTCTGGCAGAATTTTTGCATACACCTAGGGAATCCCCCATAGTGGGAGCGGTACGCAAAAGCATACCGCATTTTAGAGTGCAGTAACGAGATTTTGCATGGACGTACTTTATACCAAGACAAGCGATTTGACCCGCAGCACTCGATATTTCGTCCCTTAGGGGGCCAATGGGGGCCCTCCAAATTTTCAAGATACAAGAACTTTCACAAAATGATCATTAAGTATTGTCATGTATGTCATAAGTGAAGCTTACGGGTCTATTGAAAATGTTTTCATCAAATGTCGTCGTGTCCGATTCATTCTTCACATTTGAAATAAAAATTCCTCCGCAGAGGTCAAAAAAACTGTTTTTATTTTTTCTGCTGTGCAAGGAAACGATAAATTCATATGTTTTGTTGCGTTCCCAACTAAATCGCGTTCCGTAAGCCCAAATGTGAAGACAATTTTTTCGCAATATCATTTTCCCAAGAAGAGGTGACCTCTTCAGTACACTTTTTTCAACAGCATTTTTTTCAATGTTCTTAGTGGATAAGACTGTCAATTTTCGCAGACATGAGAAGCTTGAACTCTTTTCTTAGTAATTTCCATGCAACATGGCTTCAAAACACACAAGAGAGCCCTAAAACTTTTTTTTTCTGCTGGGCCGTCAAATTTTTGGCTTGTTGATTTTGTAGTAGGGGAGACGCGCAAATAAATAAGATCTAGTCTAGGCGAATTAAATCTACTGGAAAATATACCTACTTACACCTAACGACTCTGCGTTTTGTTGTACTGCAATAAAACACGGCATGGAAGAATATTTTCTGTTGAAACCAAATCGCCTGCGCCTGCAGCAGAGCATAAAATAACATATAAAGTGGGCGACCAATTGGTCGCCCAGTGACAAAGTTTGGTCGCGTAGTCAAAGTTTGGTCGCGCAGTCAAAAAATATTCTTTTGCTACATTTTATTACTTCGTACTTCTATTTTTTTTTTTTCATAAAAGCAATAAGACCCAGTTTCTTTTTAAATCAAAGTGACATCCAAAATCAATGTTCACAATTTGTGACGTTGGAGTTTCATAGAAAATTGTGATCTAGGATCTAGTCAATAAATCTTACGATGGAAAAAGGTCCTTATCCTGGTGGGTTTGAGGAAGATTTTTCGGCAGACGCCAATGGCCTCAATGACGACGATGAATTGGGGGAAACTGTTTCTAGGAGAAGGGTGACTCCTTCATTCGTATCGTAAATGAAGTTATATTTTGTCAACCCACGAATTTTTGTCCAACGTACGTCACAAGACCGAGATGTTGTGGAAACAATTGAAAAATTGTTAACAACTCCAGAAATCAAAGTGACTGCCGTCACGAGTCGAATCACTGCCAAATGTGAGTGATTGCCACAGCAAGAGCGGAGGTCAAAAATCTTTTTGGTAATAAGGCCGTTTCACAGTTCACAGATGGTGTCGTCTCTCTTTTTGCAAGCGGAAATTTTTCTTCTCTTTTTTCAATGCTTGAGAGTTGCATGGCCTGCTACCGTTTTTGCGAAATTAGTCGAAGCTTTCATTTGTCTAGCACCTCATAGCGCAGGTCCAGAAAAGACTGTTTTCGTGCACACGATCATAAAAAGCTCCAAACAGTCGAGCTACTCACAATATTAATTTTTTTTCCTACCGATTAAATGGTTCGAATGAATAGTTTTGATACATTGAAATATTTATCTGAAGCTCCTTGTAATTCATATTATACAGGGTCTTTGCAAATTTGGGGTTTTAGGGCTTCTATTTTGGAAAATATGGAGGGTCAAAAGGTGGTTCTTCGGCCCCCTCTGTTGTCGTTATTTTGGAAGATTTTAGTGAACTCTTTTGAACAGACCAAAAAGCAATGTTTTTGAATCTTTGTATGTGTTCTGTAATTCTATCAACTATACAGGTGAGTCGTAAATCCTGAAAATCCAGTTTTTTTTTTCAAAAATGCATGCAGAAAATTTCATATGAGAACCATTTGTGTTATTTGTTGCTCTACATCAGTTTTACAACATCTAGATCCTTTCACCGGCATTTTTGAGGCAGATAAATCTTTACACGATCTATGACTCACCCTGTACACTTAATACAATTACAGAACACATTCAAAGGTTTGAAAATTTGCTTTTTGGTCTGATTGGAAGAGTTTCCTGGAATCTTTTCAAATAACGAGAATGGAAGGGGCCGAAGGACCACCTTTTGATCATCCATATTTCTAAAAATACAAATCAAGAATTTTTTGAAACTTCTTTCTGGCACGTTTGGAGCATTTTCCTAACTGCTGTTCCATAAAATTTCTGGAATGACCTCAAATGAAAAGTTTTTTGTAATTAAAAAAATAGGGGCCGTTTGACTCTCTGGCCCGCCTAAATTTTGAAAAACTTTGCCTGCGACGCCAAACGGGAGCATCATGACTTTTGGTCGCGCACTTGGAATTCCTTAAAATATGCTCTGGCCTGCAGCCTGGATTGAATACTGGTCCGCGTCTCTCCTACTATAAAATCAAAATATCGTAAGTTGGACGGCCCAGCAGAAATTTTTTTGTTTGGGCTCCCTTGGGCGTTTTAGAGTCATGTTGCTTCGCAACTACCAGGAAGAGTTCGAGGTCTCCATTCCTGCAAAAATTACGAGTGATATCCAGTGGGGACATAGAAAGAAATGCTCTTGGAAAAGAGGTACTGAAGAGGTCACCACTTCTTTGAAAAATACCATCACAAGAAAAATTTCTTTATAATTAGTTTTAGGGAATGCAATTTAGTTGGGAACGCAACAGAACATATGAATCTATCGTCTCCTTGCATAGAAGAAAAAATAAAAACAGTTTTTTTGATCTCTGCCAAAGAAATTTTTTTTCAAGTGTGAAGAATTAATCGGACACAACGACAATTGATGAAAATATTTTCAATAGACCCGTGAGCTTCACTTATGACATACATGACGATACTCAATGATCGTCATGTGGAAGTTCTTGCATCTTGAAAATTTGGAGGGCCCCCATTGGCCCCCTAAGGGGCAAAATATCGAGTGCTGCGGGTCAAATCGCTTGTCTTGGTATGAAGTATGCCCATACCAAATCTCGTTACTGCACTCCAAAATGCAGTATCGATGTGTTTTTAGGTGTGTACCGCTTGCACTACCACAAAGCTCCGAACCGCGAAAATCCACCAAAATTTCCTTGAGCTTTTCGAGATAAGAGTGTTTTTCTATACCTATATCGGTTGCTATTGGTTGGATTTCGATTTTCTTTTTTTTTGAAATGTTCGAAAAAATATTTGGAACAAGTTGTGTTCAGGACTTTTCAATAACTAGTCGAGAAAAAGTGCCAGAAGCCGAAAACCGTCGTTTTTTAGGGGGGTGTTTTTTTCACAATTTTCTATCTATCTTTCTATGATATAAAGTTGTAGTAAATAAGTCTTCTCCACTTGTTTTTCATATACTACAACTTTATACTATACAACTCCATTTTGAGCACCATGGATCCCTTTATCAATTTTACTTTCTATGATAGTTATGGAAAAAATCCAAACAAAAGTTGTAGCTCCTGTATGTCCCTACAAGTTTCATGCGAAATTTTTTTTGTTTCGCGAAAATTACCAATCTCAGAGGGCGCTAAAGTCAACCTCGTTTGGAAAATATTTCCAGGTGTAGAGGGCATCGATACCAACTCCATCGTGTGGGGATCTGAAGGCCAAATTCTCATTTATGTTTGTACTAACTTTACTAATAATTGATGAATAACAAAACCTTTGTACATGGTGACTTTTTTTAAAAGGACCCACCCCCGATATTTCGCTGCACAAACTTTTTCTGGGAAAAAACCGGAACAGGTCGATTTTTATTTCGAGAGGGACATCTGAGACACGTGATGACAAATTTTTATCTTCAAATCTTCGCCCCCACCTCACCCTATTTTAAAATTTCAAATGACATCACCTACCTTGTGATACATCAAATTGAAGGTAATAAAATTCCCTTTCTGTCAAACACTTTAAATTGTCTTGAATCACCCCTCCAACTCCCTTCAAAATTCTCTTATTGTTATTGCAGGAAAGTTTCTCCCTCATTACCCAACTCCCGGTTCTTGAGTATCAGATTTTCCAGTAAAAACATGTCGATTTTCATTTCGAAGGGGACACCTAGAACACGTATTTTCAAATTTTTATCTTCAACCCCCTCGCCTGGACTCCGCCCCACTTTGAAATTTCAGATAGCTCACCTATATGTGATACATCAAAATGAAGGTAATAAAATAGTCTTTCTGCCAAACAAGTCTGAAAAGTTTTTATCAAGTCACTTTCAACCCTTCTCGAAATGATCTTTGTTTATAAATTAAAGGAAAGTTTTTTCTCTTATCAACTTCCAATTCTTGAGAAATAGACTTTCCATCAAAAATAGGTCGACTTCTATTTCGGATGGGACATTCAGGACACGTATTGCCAAATTTTAATCTCTAACAAAGTGTAGAGGAGTAGGGGGTGGTTTAGAATATTTGAAATAATTTTTCACAGGATGAAAATTTTATTTTCTTTATCATAAGAATCACAAGATAGATAGATAATGCCATTTGAAGGTAAAATAGGGTGGGGGCGAAGAGGTTGAAGATAAAAATCTGACACTACGTGTTGTTGTAGATGTCCCCTTCGAAATAAAAATCGACCTGTTTTTACTCCAAAATCTGATACTCAAGAATCGGGAGTTACGTAATGATGAGGGCGAAACTTTCCTGCATTAACAATAAGAAAATTTTGAAATGGGTTGGAGAGGTGATTTGAGACAATTTAAAATAATATGTTAGACAGAAAGAGAATTTTATTACCTTTAATTTGATGTTTCACAAGGTAGGTGATACCGTTTGAAATTTTAAAATAGGGTGGGGAGGGGGCGAAGGGTTGATGATAAAAGTTTGTCATCACGTGTCTTAGATGTCCCTCTCGAAATAAAAATCGACCTGTTCCGGTTTTTTCCCAGGAAAAATTTGTGCAGCGAAATATCGGGGGTGGGTCCTTCTCAAAAAAGTCACCATGTACAAAGGTTTTGTTATTCATCAATTATTAGTAAAGTTAGTACAAACATAAATGAGGATTTGACCTTTGGATCCCCACACGATGAAGTTGGAATCGATGTCCCGTACACCTGGAAATATTTTCCAAACGAGGTTGACTTCAGCGCCCTCTGGGGCGGGTAATTTTCGCGGCACAAAAAAAAATTCGGTTGAAACTTGTAGGGACTTACAAGAGCTACAACTTTTGTTGGGAATTTTTTCCATAACTATCATAGAAAAGCAGATAGAAAATTGTAAAAAGCCACCCCCTAAAAAACGACGGTTTTCGGCTTCTGGCACTTTTTCTTGACAAGTTATTGAAAAGTTATGAACACAACTTGTTCCAAATATTTTCTCGAACATTTAAAAAAAAAAAACAAAAATCGAAATCCAACCAATAGCAACCGAGATATAGAAATACACCCTTATCTCGGAAAGCTCAAGGAAATTTTGGTGGATTTTCGCGGTTCGGGGCTCTGTGGAGTCTGTGGGGGATTCCCTAGGTGTTTGCAAAAATTCAGCGAAAGTATACGTTTTGTAAATATAAGACACTTTTTGAGCCAGGACTGGCTTATTGCGGTCGGTTCGGAACATTCTGTATATTTTTGTTCTATAATTTTTGCCCTCGATAACACCAATTCAACATGCAGAAAAATCATCAACAATGGGACAAATTGAAAAACAACCTGTCTGCAGGAAAAAGTGTTAAGAAAATAAGCCAACTGGAATGTCTTTGGCAACATAAAGTTACAGGGTTCCCCAGCAGTGCGTCGGGCTCTCCTACCGTTCTTCCCTTACGAGATAGAGAAAAAAGTGTAATACAAGAAAATATTGATTCAAAAAGTTCTACCTCGAAAAAGCACTTTCAACTATACAGGCTGTTCCATTTTTGCGCTATAACAAAAACAAAGATTTTTTTGAATGAAATGTCCCACTTTTGATCTAATTTTCTTGTTCAGCTTCCCAAGCCCTATTATGGATGTATTTTTGTTTTTTTTTTAATTTGTGGCAGTCTACCAACTAAAAATAGAAAATTGAATTTTTTGTAATTTCAAGGTTCATTTTGAAAAAGTATAGGGGCCATGTTTTTTCGAATGATGGAATGAAATTTGGCCGAGCAATAGTCGAGTAGAAGATGAATAACATCATGACAAAAAAATTAGATTTAGAGATACAGGGTGTGCACAATCTTTTTTTTAACTTCGCCAAGTGCCATGAGTCTTTTTTTTAAATGGAGTGCCCCCTATTCTATCTCACCATTCGATAGCGTTCTTCCTCCTTTTTGGCGCATTTCCGTAAGAAAATGACGTTTATATGGCCGCTTTGTCTGCCTGTCTGTCTGTCTGTCCGTCCGTCTGTCCGTGTCGAAATCAAGAAGTTGTACTCCTCCTCGGGAAATAAAGCTAGAACCTTGGAACTTTCTCCGATGGATAGCTGATGTCCCTGAGGGTGGCCAATGGGCATTTTTTATCCATTCATAGTTATAATTATTATTATTATCAAGAAACAAAGACTTCCTGAGCACTTCTAAGAAGTTGAACTCCTCCTCGGGGAATGAAGCTAGAGCCTTGAAACTTTTTCCGATGGATAGCTGAAGTCCCCAAGAGTGACCACGGGACTTGTAAGCTGTACCGTGTTTGGTGCGTTTTTCGACCGAGGCTATTGCTTTGTCGCTTGCGTCTCCTCTCCTCTCCTCTCCTCTCTCCGCTTACTGAGTTGATCAGTAAGATACCTACCTAATAACCTAATACTTAGGTACCTATCTAAAGTTTTTATTTGTTTTCAGACACTTCTCAATGGCTCTGAAAAACGCCGAAGATTTGCGGCTCACCATAAGAGTGCTCAAGAAGGATGAGTCTCACCCGCAAGGGGCTGCAGCCCCCATAACACGCGAAATTATGGAGATGTTCCTGGACAGCGATCCCGCCTTACTCGATGCGTGCAAAACGGTGGTTCTGGAAGAACTCAAATGTGGGATTTGCCACCAAGTCCCTTACTACACGATCATGGCGGCGTGTTGCCGCAGACTCTATTGCTACGGTTGCAGGTCTTTGTGCAACCGCGAGCATAAAAAATGCATCGACTGCCGCAGAACCAAGAATCACACATCTTACCTAGCACGCCACGAACTGGAACACATCTCAATCGCGGTAAGAAAAAAATGTAATTATCTAATTTACCCGGCGCGTCACGAAAATAATTAAAAAAAGGTCAAAGTTCAAAACTTGAACATTTAATTATTCAAAATTTATCCGATGGTCTGGAATCAAGTTTGGCAGGAAGCAACACAACAGAAGAGTAGGATTAAGTCTGCAGTTGTAGTTTTCCACCATTTTTCAGTCGGGCGTTATGAATTTTCAAAATTTCTCCCAGCCATTGCCACCCGAGAGGGTCTTTCGCCCGTGTTTTGACCAGGACAACTCTCTTTGGATGCAGGACTCCACTTAAAAATTCATTCCTGCTCGGGAAACTACTTTTTTCAAAAAATTCCAACTGACATCGAAAGTAGATTGGATTGGGCGTCGTGTAGAGCCACTTTCAAAGTCGATACGGTTCCAGTTCTCCGACGGTATTTATTTTTTTTCAATGGAATTTGCACATTTCGTAGATTTGAAAAAACTGCAGTGCAAACTTCGACGAGCCCCACGAAATGTTAATTTCAGGTGCAGGCATGCTGTCACCGAAAGTTGGAGGAAAGATTGATTAAATTTCTGGTGGAAAAACTTTTGAGATCGGACCCACGGTTTTCGAGTTTTCCTCTCGGGAAAAACTGAACCTTTTTCAACTTTTTATCCCGTGAACAGATTTTCACCATTTTTTTTAAATATGGAGCAACTGGTCCTTGAACATTTTCCAACTTTTTTCCCCAATTTTCATGGTTTGGAAAACCATATTATGGATTGCTGCGAATGCTGCGATCCAGAAACAGATGTATATTAATTGAGGTTGTGGTCTCTTGAAAAACCTTTTTTAAATCCTATTATTTGCAGGTAATGGAAAGGAGCCATCCTGGCTACACGCGGGAACGCCATGGAAGAATGGAAGAGCAAAGTGAACTCTATAACGATATGATCGACTAACCTGAAGCAGTAAGCTCTCTTCCCTCGTTTATTTTCTTTTTCTCAACATACAACATATTTATATTTTAAAAGTGCGACGTGCATTTCATTATTAGGAAGACAGTTTTGGAAAATGACAATTATGTTAAGAAGTATTGAGAAAATATGAAGGCCTTATCAGACGGTCGCAGGCGAGATATCGCAGGGTATTTGGTACCAAAACTATGACGCATTTTGTAAACAAATCACGTGACAGAATTGTGACCGTCTAATACTGTGTCTAGGGGAAAGGGATATATTTCAAGTTGATTAACCCAGTGCTCAGTATTAATTACCCAGATGTAATATAAATTAATTAACTGTGATGTGACGTATTTCCGATACATTCAGAGGCAGCAAGATATTGTCTCTTTGTACCTCGAATTATGGTTGTCACAAATATTTAGATATATAAGTTAAATATGTATAATGTGTTTTGAATAGTTTTCAATTGAAGAGACAAGCTATGAAATAGGCGAAAAAAATGTTCCTGTTAAGTATGTACCATAAGCTTCAAGTTTTGTAGAAAAGAAATCTTTTTCAACTCTAGAAAGTGAGCCATTTAGCTTTATCATAATGTAATGATGCATAAAAGGCAATTGAACATAATGTAACTGTGATATCAAAGTATGTAACACTGACCACCCACTGGCAAAAACTATAATTATAGTGAAGAAATGAATCGTTGGGAATTTTTTTGACCGCGATAATACCTACCTAGGGAGGTACATAATTTTTGACTTTAATTTGTTTAGGCGCAAATGATTGTGAGTGGCTCAAAAGAACTGCATTTGTTGTATACTTCGTACCTTGAATACCAAAGTCTTCTCATTGCTGCCAAATGAAGCAACTTATTATGTTCCTATGTGCCTACATGAAATTTTGATAAGATATTGTATTGTATCGAATAAAAAACATTGATAAAAAAATACAGATTGTTGGTTGTTTTATATACTTACTCGGCGGCACAAAATTAGATTCCCTCAAAAAAGCGATCAATTTTTTTTGGTGGCTCAAACTTTCATGATTAGATTTAATTAGAGAATTTTGCCACCGATTTAATCGAACTTTTCAGCGTTGGCTAGCCAATTGAATTGGCTAATATTTCCGTATTTCAAAATTGCCGACATATCAATATTCAAGATGGCAGAAACAATTGAGAATAGGCCTTCATTTGTTCCCGTTGCTTTTTATTGAAAGTTATCAGAAAGTCAAAACCAATAATGTATTATGAAGGAATAGACTTTTCTTGTCAATTCAAGACCACAACCAGTAAAATCGGGTCATTGGCTGAGGAGCTATTGCGAGTTAAAGCGAAGCCTGATAAGCCAAATTTAGGTATTCTGTCCGCCAATCCCTCCATTGGCTCATTTCTCAACCGATTTTCTCTTTGGTATTAATGGCTAGCCAACTGGACAGGCTATCTTTTTAATATGAGAAAATGACGTACGTGTCAAAATCCAATATGGCGGAAGCAATTGAAAATAGAATTTCTTTTGTCCTTATTGCTTTTTGACAAAAATCAGCAGAAAGTCAAAACCAATAATTATTATGAAGGAATAGACCTTTCTTGACAATCCAAGACCGCAATCCATCAAATCAGGTCATCTGCTGCGAAGCCTACCTACCGGTTCCTTTATTCCCGCATAAATGACCCACATTTAGGAATCCTGCCCGCCATATCCTTATTTTCCAACCGATTTTTTCAAATTTGGTATCAATAGCTAGCCAATTGGACAAGCTTCCATTTTAATACAAAAAAAATTGCCAACATGTCAAAATTCAAGATGGCGGAAACTATTGAAAATGGGCCTTCTTAAACGTCCTTGTTGGAATAGAAAAACGGAAAGTAGGCTTCGCTTCAACCGTCCGTAGCTCCTCATCAGATGAACCGATTTGATTGGTTGCTATCTTGAATTGTCAAGGAAGGTCTATTCCTTCATGATAATTATTGATTTTGACTTTCCGCTCATTTCTTTAAAAATCAATGACGACAAAAGAAATTCTATTTTCAATTGCTTCCGCCACCTTGGATTTTGACAGGTCTGTCATTTTGTCATATGAAAAAGGTAGCCTGTCCAATTGGCTAGCCATTGGAACCAAATTTGAGAAAATCGGTTGAGAAATAAGCATATGGCGGATTGGCAGACAGGATACCTAAATCTGGGTCAATTATGCGGAAATGAAAAAAAAAACGGAAAGTAGGCTTCGCTTCAACTCGCAATAGCTCCTCAGCAGATAACGCGATTTTATTGGTTGTGGTCTTGAATTGACAAGGAAGGTCTAATCCTTCATAATACATTATAGGTTTTGACTTTCCGGTAACTTCCACTAAAAAGCAACGAGAACAAAAGAAGGCCTATTTTCAAGTGTTTCTGCCATCTTGAATTTTGGTATGTCGGCCATTTTGAAATACAGAAATGATAGCCCATTCAATTGGCTATCCAATGCTGAAAAGTTCGATAAAATCTGTAAAGGAATAAAAATTTTAGAAGGAAAAATTGAGAGCACGGTTTTTTATGGTCCACCCGGTATATCGTACCAAAACAGTACTACGTAAACAGGGTGAGTTATGATATAGGAAAGCACCCCCTTGCATCTTTACATATTATTGGATTTGCCATTTTTTAGGCTTTTTAAATCTATTCAGCACTCGATTCAGCATTTGCAATAGGGATGTTCCCATCCACTGTAGCACGCAAGGGCGCATGTTCAGATCACCCACTTGACCGGCGATCAGAGATGCGCCGACTGTCGACTGCCGAGGGTCAAAAATCCTCGGACAAATGACAAGAGAGAAGTTTAGTTTGCGCATTTTTCAGCAGATGGTGCTTGTGTCGACAAAAACGTATCGCGAATCACTGAAACAACCACCGAATGCACAATGCTTGTTAGCTCCCACACAAGCCTTCGATTCGATTTCTTGCATTCTAACATGTCTGTCAAAAAACCGAAGCATGCTTCCCTTACATGTAAAGGGCCGGGAACTACCCTATTCGCTTCAGCCATTCGGAAGATATTGTTGAGGATTTCGCGTTAGGTTCTTTTATAATTGAGACGATCGTTTGAAAACACACTGTTTATTATTGCGTACTACTATAAATACACGTCAACAATTATTTGCGCTTGGGTATATCGCTTTAGCTTCGCCTTTCTATCCGATCGTTATCGTTTTGGTTTTGGTTTTGATACTGATCTGTCGGCCGATCCATCGGTATTATACAGGGTGTTTCAGGCCATGATAGCAAAAAATTCAACTGTGGGTAGATCTTATCAAAATATGACGAAAACTTACATACCACTTTGCAAAGTTCGGCTTAATAACAAAGATACAACCCTTTGAAGTTGACTTTTTTCGCATTTCAAAAATTTGTAGCTCAGAGACGTTTCGACAAAATCAACCTAAATTTAGCAGAGACTGGTTTGTCGAAACTATCTACCGACCTGCAAATTTAGGGAGAATCCAACCAGTAGCGTAGGAGTTATGAGGGTCATCAATTTAGATGCTTCCGAAGAAAAGTTGACTCACGGTGACCCCCCCCCCATAACTTTCAAACTACTGGTTGGATTATTCCAAAATTTGGCAGGTTGATAGATAACCCCGACAAACCAGCCCATGTCGAATTTAAGCTAGTTTCGTCCGAACATTCCTGAGTTACAAATTTTTGAAATCCGAAAAAAGTGAACTTTGAAGGGCTGTATCTTCGTCATTAGGCCGAACTTTGCAAAATGGTATACAGGGTGGTGAAAATTTTGATGCTCACCATTGGTATCTTGGAAACGGTAAGAGATACGAGGTCGGTTGAATTAGAAAAAAGTTGCGCATTTTTGTGGCGATCGAGAATCTGAAAAGACACTCCAAATATTTTGATTGGTTCACGATTTATCACGAAAAAACTGAAAATTTTGATTTCAGAAATTATTTTTCATCTCTCCAACCATTCAAGCTATCTCAATCAAACTTGATAGTTTTATGTTTTTGATCACTCCGAGTCGATCAACGTTGGCAGAAATTTTCCAGGCCTTCTAGATGTCAAATTATGATAGTCAACTTTTGTCTGTCTTATGGCCGCCATATTGGATTTTTGCACAAATAGATAGAGAAAAAAATTAGCTTTCCGTATTAGTAACCAACATGTTCTTTTAATGACATTTTTAGCGTCAAATTTTGATATTTTCGTAAATTATTGACAAAATCGGGAATGCTTTGAAGAACAATTGAAACATTATCAATAGCAACAACAGAAATAAAACAGATTGTGTTCAATTGACGCATCTAAAGGCCCGATACCAAGTTGCAGGCGCAAAGTTTGGGACGGCGTAACTCGCCAAATACAGCGCGGTCTGATTGGTTGGTATCCGCCGTTACTATGGTAACGGCACTTACGGCGGTCTCAGCCCCAACTTGGTATCGAGCCGTAACTTCTTAATCGTGTTTTGTGCTTGTTTGTACCGAGAGCTCACGAAATAAATGAGTCAAGGGTGCCTGTGAATTCAAAAACGTCTGTCGAAGCTAGGGTAATCCTTACTTCTTTTCTAATAAATTTGTCAAACTTTAACAAGAACGATGCTAGTTCCGACAGACGTTTTTGAGCTCACAGACACCCTTGACCCATTCAATTTATGAACTACCGGTACAAACAAGCAGAAAACATGATTAAGAAGTTAGATACGTCAATTGCACACCATCTGTCACTTTTTTGTTGTTGCTATTGATAATATTCCAATTGTTTTTCAAAGCATTCCCGATTTTGTCAATAATTTACGAAAATTTCAAAATTTGACGCTTAAAATATCATAAAAAGAACATGTTGGTTACTAATTTGGAAAGCTAATTTTTTTCTCTATCTATTTGTGCGAAAATCCAATATGGCGGCCATAAGAAAAACAAAAGTTGACTATCATAATTTGACATCTAGAGGCCTGGAAAATTTCTGTCAACGTTGATCGACTCGGAGTGATCAAAAACATAAAACCAACAAGTTTGATTGAAATAGCTTGAATGGTTGGAAAGATAACAAATAATTTCTGAAATCAAAATTTTCAGTTTTTTCGTGATAAATCGTAAACCAATGAAAATATTCAAAGTTTCTTTTTAGAATGTCAATCGCCACAAAAATGCACAACTTTTTTCTAATTTAACCGACCTCGTATCTTTTACCGTTTCCAAGATACCAATGGTGAGCATCGAAATTTTCACCTCCCTGTATAGGTTTTCGTCATATTTTGACAAGATCTACTCACAGTCGAATGTTTTGCTATCATCGCTGAAACACCCTGTATACCTCGACTGGTATTCTGGAAGGTTCCACCGGTTCTTCATATGGCTTCGAGGCGACTCTTGGAAAAATCCTACATCCTTTCGCACAACGGGTTCTCGAACGGCGCCTCCGCCAATTGGGCTGATGTGACTTACCCGCCTATTGATATCTCCATGCAAATTAAATGGTCCAAACCATCGCGTTTGTACTCGAATGCCTGGAACTTTGCAACTCATAACACGTTGACCGAACGGCCTGAAAAGATCAGGTGTGCTCTTGAATGCACGCGAGGCTCACAACTTGTAAAAATATGAATTTTTTTCTGAAGAAAATGAGTTGACAGACACTTGTTCAAAGAACTGCAGGACACTCGATTTTTGGGATATTCAGTGGAGACTTTTGCTTGCACCTGGATTAATTGGATTAATTGTACCAATTAAGTACCTGGATTGTCTTTTTGCGGCAAGATCGTCTGTTTGCACTATAGCATCACCTTGCTGTAACACATCAATTTTGGGAAACTTTGAAGGGCCATGAAGTGCTCTGACTTATTTTTTCAAGTGACACACCCTGTATTTAATTACTCAGTCGTATTCAGCGTCGCTCTTTCCATCTTTTTCAGCACTCATGTTTTCCCCAAAAGTTGATAGTTTGAGATGATTGGCGTTTTCTGAACAATGCTGAAAGATTACAAATCCATTCCAAGCTTGAAAAAATCACAGCTGGCTATGAAAAATTCGAGTTTTGTTGGTGTGCCTGATTTTTGATGTTCAATGTCATCTTGGTACAAGGGATGTTGCGTTAAAATTTATGTTTGACGTTTTTGTCCGAGGATTTCGGCGTCAACTACTGTCAAGCTGCGGCTGCCGTCTGTCAAAAAACCAGCGCATGCTTCCTTTACATTAAGAGGTCCAGGAATTACCCTATTTATCATCAATTCATGTAGGTAGGTAGGTATATTGAGAATTTTTTCTTGTTCATTAATTGGAAGTTCGGCGCACACCCAGCGCCTGAAAATTTCTGCTGGTTAATCTTTTACAAACCGGTCCTTGAAATTACTTCGAATAACAAAAATAGAGGAAAGCTAAGCTCCACCTATATCCCCCCCCCCCTATATCTACAAAAATAAACTTTTTTTTCCTGTTTTTGAATAAACTGTGTGTGTTGCTCTGGACTCGAAGTGTGATGCTTCTGAGTCATCCTGTACCTATAGTTGAGAATTAAGATCATGAGACAAACAATCAATTTTCTACAGATTTTCAAGATATCTTGATCAATAAGCTAGAATTTGCCAATAAAAAAACTACGTAATCATAAATCAGCTCAATTATCTCTCTTGACCGGCCGACAGTTTTCTGAAAGAGCGCAAGAATATTCATTTCAATTTTTATTAGCTATAATTAGGAGCTTCGGTGCAAAAATCGACATCTCCATAATTGAAAAAAAACTTTTGGATGGCGGATGTGGTTTTATTCTGATTTTAAACGCTATACGATGGTGTCATTACGCATAGGAATATCTAAAAAAATTTGCAAGTCAATTTTTAAAACTTCTTTCTTGCTGAAAAGAAGAAGTTTTGAAAAATGACGTGCGAATGACATATTTTCATTATTGACCCGCAAATTCTTGTTTTCAATTTCTAGATCAACAATTGGAAACTTCAGTTTTTAACGTCAAAGCACCAAAGCTCCTCAATTTTTGATCGGGAATGCTTTTTCAAAATTCAATATCTCAAAGAAAGATGCCATTCCCGTCAGAATGAGCTAATAAATTATTCCTGATAGATCGCCAATTCGCCACATCACAGAAGTACCGGCAGAATTTCAAAAACGCTGTCAAATTCCGTAGGTATAGGCACCTAATATTAGCTCTACACTACATACTCATGTCCAGCTTACGCTATGCTTCTCCAGGTGGCGTGACGTGTTCCAACAGCAAAATTACGAATTCATAGGCAAATAGCCGGCGGTCGTCGTTATCCGTCTGGCCCGCATTCCCCCCGTAGCCCCTAATTGCCATGACTCGATTAAAATTATGGAGCAATAAATCGATTTTCCTTCAATATTTTTTCAGAGTTAATTACAGCCATATAAAAAAAAAGAAAATTTACAATGTTCTCACTGATGGTGTTGAGACGCAGTAGTAGTTCATTATTTTCTTGTTATTTATATTCGGCGGATTTATGGCATGCTTGACATTGCACTTGAAATGCCCAAGTACCTTGCTCGCAGTTACAGAAACAAGAAAACTGGTTCGTTAACTTTTGGGTATTATTTTCGTTAGAACTTAAGCGAGATTTTCCATCGGCGTAGATCGGCGATGGGGCGGGGGGCTCTTCCGCCCGTCCAGAGTATCGAAAAGTGCATATCGAGAAAATTCGAACCACGAAACTGGCAAATCACGGTTTCCAAAAAAATTCGGCAAAAAAATATCCTTGAACTATGTGAAATTCCTCTGTAATTTTATGAGGCAGGGTAGCCAAGCCACCTAACCCTTCCTTCTTCTTTCGCCGCTGAATCATGCGCCGATGTTTTGGTGCTTGTTCGCCGGATATCAACAGAATTTTTAGTCCTGCATTGTTCAAACAGTGATCGCGTCAGGATGACCAACCACAGACTGTTTTTTGACAGAAGTAAGTCGTCATTTTTATTTATTTTTCAAAAAAATTTATTTGAACTTCCACGTGATCTTCCAAAAATTATTTTCAAATATAATTTACTTGATCATTAAAATTAAAATTTACAGACGTCAAAGAAAAATTAAAAACTTCGGATTTCTTTCTAAATTAGTTTTGACTTTTTTGTGTAATTTTCGCTTAGTAGGTGTTATTGCAGCCAAAAAATGTCGGGTGGTAAGTCAACAGCATGAAAATTTTGTTAAGTGTTGTGAGTGTCAAATGTCACTGTCCAAAATTCAAAAAAGATATGGAACGTCGGGTCAACGTACCATACGACATTTTTGTAGCCGCAATGTCCATATCACAGTGAGTAATTAAATGTAATTATTGCATTGTGATAATTTTAAACTGAAACCCAATTAACTTATTTATAAATTTTTATGTTTATTTATTTTCTCACTTATACTAAAAATTATGTTTAGCTTGATTTCATTTCGAAAAAAATACGTACCGGTACAGTGTACACGATGATACAAAAATTACATATAACCTCTCCAGTACGTTCTGGAGAAGTCATCATGGAGCCACAAAAATAGCAAAAAATTATATCTTACTATTTTTTGTATTTTTTTCAACTTTCGACATCCAATTAATAACACACATGTTCCTTTGTATCTTATGGAGTCATATTTTTGTATTATGTCAGCAGGAATTTACGAGAACAAATATTTTTTCCTGACTCCCTGATGAGTCTTCTATAACAAACAACTTGAAGATGTTCCCCCTTCCATTTCCGCTGTTCCCAACATATTTTGCGATTCAAAAAATGTTTTTGTTAAGTTTTGTATGAACTTTCTGAATCTGCAATCTGCAATTCTCTTTACGACAAAAATGCTACTTTTTGACTCTTCTCTTCAGAGTTAATTTTTTAGGTTATTATCTGTGAGTTATAATTTTTGAATTTAGCTTGATAAAACACCATCAAAATATATAAAAAAGGGATGTTCTATTGAAAAAAAAAATTGAAACGCCCTGTATTTTGTTGACGCATGGAAAATATTATTGAAGATCCGCAAAGCTTATAAAAACTGACCAGGAAAAGTTTTTAAATGACTAAAATATGTTGTGAATAGCAAAAATGAACGATGGAACCTTCAAACTGTAAACCCTGTATCTACCCACTGTAGATCTTATGCGTCCTATTTGATTATCCTGTAGTTCCGCTGACAAAATTCCTGCTGCTGTGTCATCACCCGTTACTTGTGAAAAATTAGAAAAAATCTTATTAAAATTGAACTTCTTCAACGTTAATCATAAGAACAATGCAGCAATTTATTATAATTATTATAAGTTATTATTTATAATCAGAATACAATAACAAATGTCCGACCTTTTTAAAAGTGACATAACTGGAGCTGCTCGAATTAAGTGACTGCAACAAATGTACAATAAAAAAGAATCAAAAGGGAAAATAACACAACATTAGAATATTACGTATGCTGTGTCGAGAATATAAACATTTCCGCTTTCATTTGAGCAAAAAATTATTTGGTCAAAACTCGGGATAAATTAAAGTATCCAACTACTTGGATGTTGGACCACAACTGAAAATAGAATAATTTCGCCATTATCTTTCATCCTTTATTGGAGGAACCCAAACAGAACAAATGCTCAGATACTTATACTTTTTTGCAGAAGGTCATTATGCTATTATCGGACTAACGTTCATCTTTTCCGGTATATTCTTCCTTGTCTGGACGCCGGCAGATATAGTCCTATACGACAGGCTCAACATGAAACCAGGTTAGTTCATTTTTACGTCAATTATGTCACATTTAATGGAAATTCAATTGATATCATTGACCATTTTTTCGGAAATCCCAGCAAAAGCGGTTTAGAATAAAAATGATGCGAAAAAAAGGTGGAAAAGGTTGCACACATTATGTTTTGTGTTTACTAAACTGCTCAACGAAAAATAAGGATATTGAAAATTGTCGCTCAAGTTTAAATAAAGATAACTGAAGGAAAAATTGACCAATTTGAAAAAATCAACACTGCCTGATAGAACTATTCTTTGGCTACAAGGTGCTGTCCTTAGTTTGATCATACATCGCATTTTACAAGATATACAGGGTGCCAAGGGAAGAGGTGAAAATTGGTGAATTTTCGAAGTGGTCTAGTTTTAGAAAAAATGTCAGATTTTTTCTCAGCTCATTTTTTGAAAGCCTGCATCAATCTGTCAACTAAATAGTGAATTTTTTTGAATCAGGTTTTTTTTTCAAAAAGTTTTGATTTTTTTCCATGAAATCAAATAAAAATTGATGTCGATTCTGTCAACGGCTTCTATTGAAATTTGATAGTAAAGTATGATTTCACTTCACAAACCGTCTCATTGAATCATTAAACCAACCGATACAAGTGACTTCCCAAGGAGGTATTCGTCAATACTTTGTTACATGTTGGATTTATCAGATCAGGATAGTTAGGTCAGAGAAACATCACAAAGCCTAATTTCTAGACTTTTATGGAAGTACAACATGGACACTGCTGGTGTCGCTAGAAGACCTGGCTCAAGTCAAAGACAAAAGACAACTGCACTGCAAGGCAAGATCGTTCAGTGCTCGAATAAATCCCTTCGAGAATGCTACGATTTTGAGAAGTCGATTATGCAAGTTATTGATTGTTTGATGTTCTTTCATTGTATAGGTTTATTGTTGCAATAAATTTCTTCCCAAGCATCACCAGTATAAATTTTGACATATTTGTCTTGTCCTTTGTACAACTGGCTTAAAAATGTTTGCTGATTGAAAATGTCCAAACCATCCTCCATCCCAGTCGGGTTTGCTCTGAGAAACACCCTTGCTATGAGAATATGGGTATGCGCCTTCTGTCCTGTGATTCAAAACAAATTTCGATTCTAGGCCCATGTGTTCATCAGCTATAAATTTCTCAAACAAACATAAGTGAAATCATACCTTATTACCAAATTTCAGTAGAAGCCGTTTCCAGAATCGCAGAATTGCAAGAATTTTTTCGATTTCATGAAAAAATTCCAAAATTTTTGAAGAAAAAAACTGATAAAAAAAATTACTATTAGTCGACAGATTTTGACGCAGACTTTCTAAAAATTGACTCAGAAAAAAACTGACATTTTTTCTGAAGCAGGTAGATGACTTCGAAAATTCACCGATTTTCACCTCTTCCTTTGGCACCCTGTATATCTTGCAAAATGCGATGGATGATTAAACTAATGGAACCACCTTGTAGCCAAAGAATAGTCCAATCAGGCAATGTTGATTTATTTTGAATTGGGTAATTTTTCCTTGAGCTATCTCTATTTGAACTTGAGCAACATATTTCAATATCCTTATTTTTCGTTGAGCAGTTTATATGCGACTCGTCCTTGATAAAGTTCTCCACCACCAGTTCAACAAACCTGGCGGATACCCGCAAGATTCGCGCGAAGACAAAACACTGGGGGTCTTCCTTCGTATGACCAGATGATTTTGTTTTCAAATTTAGATTATTGTTTTCTGTTTTCGCGTACGAATCTGTTGATTGCGGTATTGGCCACACACATACACAATTTTCGGCATAAACAATTATGCAAAAAAAAAAGATTTAGTGGCCAAAGAAACCGCAAGTTGATATTATTCATTAATTAATTATTGAATTATTTTGTTATTTTCAAGTACGGTAAATGTCCTAAATCCCAACTTTGTATCAAAATCAATTTGATAAATTAGGACCAAAGTAGCCACTTGCTGTAACACTCAGTGATATTATTTATTTTAAGAACTTGTAAATATTACTTAGTGTTACGATTATAATCATATACATAATATTATGTGTTAATATCACACTGGTATGCGAGTTAATATAATCGAAATATACCTACTTGAATATAAAGAGGTATTTATTGTTCGAATTCATTTGATTCGCAGGTTTATTAGCTTACCACTGGTGGAAAAATCCGCCGGATAGCACATATTTGAAAATGTACGTATTCAATATCACCAATCACGATCGATTTTTGGATGGAACCGATACGGAAATGCATCTGCAAGAAATTGGTCCATTTATTTTTCTGTGAGTATTATTTTCCAATTTCATAAATTATTTTGAGGAAAATCGCATCTTTTTTACAATTCTTATCAAGTTCAAAAGAGGCTGACGGAAGCTCTTTCGATTTTTTCCAGAGAAAAAATGGAACATGCAGACGTAGTTTTCAACAAAAATGGCACCATGACGTACGTCAAAAAGACGAAGCCAATTTTCGTGCCAGAAATGAATACCATCGATCTCAATACCACCATCATTGTTCCTAATCATTCTGTTCTGGTGAGTCCTTTCGTAATTTTCTGAATACGCAGGTGTCCCAGAATATAGTGCCGTAAAAGAAACCGTATATTCTCCACTTGACCTCCTGTGGACACAATTTTGTAAAATTCAACTTCCCTTCGCTCCCCCTTTTCGCCAACTATGGAACCAGGGTGTCAAGTTTTACAAGTAGACAGGTAATAAGTTGCACTTATACCTCTGTAAGATAAAAGACAAAAAATTCTATCTAATAAGGAGGTATTGGTTGATCAACTCCATGGGCTGCCATGAGATCAACTGAGTTCACTTTCGTGTTAAATTCTGGGACACCTGTATTTTACAAGGGTATCATGCTATCATGTCTGTTCTGTATCATCCTGCTCTGTATTATCTGAGAATTATAGTGCGATTCTGTAAAAAAGAACATTCCATAAACGCTCTGTTATGTAAAAAATCCCTTCGCCCATTGGCTGTTGCCTAGGTAATAACAGCGTTACAGAGCCTTTTTGGAATATTATTTTTAGAGAATCGCATCATTAGAGTATGTGCCTTCACCTTTAATATGCGTTATAGACTTTTCGATTTAAAACTTAATTTTTCAACACATGCAGTGGCGAAATTCGCACCACATTCTCATTCACATTCCTTGACCAAAAGAGCACCGGAAGAAAACGACAACTTTTTGTGTTCAAGGTCCGGCTGTTTTTTTTTTCAAGTTGCAGCACTGACTTATAATGAAGCTCTACAAGTCTTCGGGTGGTGCTTTTACTGCTCTTGTTATAAATCAAATTTGGTCGAAATCCGTTCAGTACTTTTCGATTTATTCGATAAAGTTTAAACTTTGACAGCCTGTCACTTTTGATAGATGACAGATTCGACAGACCTCTTGAACATTCTGGCACATATTCATATGTCGCTTGTGACACTTCTTTGAACTTACAATTTATTCAAATGAGCAACTCGGTAAAAAATATCAATACAGTCAGGGCATAAGATTCAATTTCCACAGCCGCCCCTTGTAGATCCAAGTAATAAGAAGTACTTTGTAGGTAACAACTGAATACCTTGAATACCTAGAACTTACTCAACATAATTTGCAATCTACCACCAAGGTAAAATAAAAACTGTTATGAAGCATAAATGTGATTAATAATATTTAGTAGATGAGTATTTTGCTTTCATAATAATTAACTAATTAACCAATTTACCAATTAATATGTATTGCAAGTAATGAGTTAATTAATTTTTTATAAACTTTATACATTATTAGGTAACTACTTAACAATAGTTCAATTATTTGGATGCTGGAAACCGTGTTTTAACATCAAGGGTGGTCGAAGAATAAAGGCCAGTATCATGGAAAACTGTGTTGAAAACAATTTGTTTTGTAAGGTTGGGAACACGCTTGAATGTCACATCTCATCATGACAATCATTTGTCAATTTTTCGACAGCTGCAAGCACACAGGCCTCCTACTGGTTCCTAAGATTATTGATTTCACAGCTTTTTGCATTAGAGTAAGCTATGGGAATTTACACTTGTGTTGAAAATGATGTGTTTGGTGAGCAGTCAAATGTCAATTTTGACAGCTCACTCTAATGAAAAAAACAGTTAAATTTATGTTAAATTGATTGTGGTTACCTATCTTAACTCTGGCGGTGCAAAACTTCACAGTTTAGATGCAAAATATTTTTGTTGTGTGGTCAAGTTGGTTAGCGCCACAATCTTGAGGAAAAGGACTTTGAAAAATCACAGGTCACTTGACGCACGACAAGAAGATTTTGCCTGTGAATCTCATTACAACTGATAAACCTACATGGTAGATAATTGAAAAATCGTGTTTCAAACAGATCTTCACGTTTCGGAATAGGTACCAAAATTTCAAAAAAGTGGTTCTAAAAATGCCTGCCTTTCCTGAGTCTATTGGTTCTTTGTCCCTCCGTTTATTCCTGAACTATTCAACCGATCTCAACCAAATATTCGTCAGCCCAAAATTTTGACACTGAAATTTTACAATGTCACCGCATTTTTTGCAAATATTTGCACATCAGAATCCGCACTTAGACGGGAAAATAGGCTTCTCAAGTTCTCAAAAAAATTCCTGAAGATTCATGTAGCGATTTTGACTTGTCATACTTGTCTATCGTTTTTGAAAGCCCTCGAAAAACTATATTCAGAATGTTTGAAATCAACACCGGGTCTGTTGGACCGTGGTCTGTTGTTTGTCACAGAAGCAACTTCAACATTTAAGAACTTCAGAACTACCGAAGAAAATTTCCATTTTAACTGCGTGGGTTCAAGTTTGAGAGTTCTCTTACCAGCATTTACTCCTGCCGCCTGTACTCCTGAACGTCTTCGCCCCTTCGCAAGGCAGTGACTGCATTTTTGTTCTCCTCCTTCTTCTGCAAACAGTCCTGATGATATCCGTCTGTGCTACTTCACTACAGTGATTCCAATTCTTTGGTTCGTTTTCCTGCAAGACAGTCGTAAAATAGGGTACCTACTTTTAAAATAAGCTGTACGTTCAAGCAAAAAACAACAATCGAAAAGTCTTTATAAAGCATAATTGCTCCAAAAGCCCTACTGCAAATTACCCAAGTTGGAGGGTTGACTGGACTGGAAGCCGAGCTGGAAGCATTTTGACAACTACTGTTGATTCGCAGGCGTATATTTTCAAAACTTACAGACCGTGCTACACTTTCGGTCTTCGCATTACATCCAACATTTTATTCCTCATTACCTCATTGCTTCAAAACTGTATGAAAACCTGTGCCGCAACATTTTTGAACGGGCGTTTGACATAATAGGGCGTCTGAATCTTCCAGTCCTGTCAGCGAGCAAGCATATTCTATTCATTTTCTTCACACCGGATCTATTATCCGTTTCACCCTTATTTGCCACGCAGCAAGCCATGATATTGTTTTGTTAGGTTTAGCATACCTACTGACGACAGCTCATGAATTGATTGACACATTTTGACAACGTCAAATCACAAGATGCCAAAAATTATTCCGCACAAGACAAAAATGCAAGTTCTACAGCATATACAGTATATCAATCGCCTGCAACCAGAATGGCCCAAAACATGGCAGTGGGTGGAGCCGCGTTAGGGGGTACGTACAAACCTACCTCAAAACCTACGGTTCCTTTACTCTTAGCTCAAGTTTGACTTGCTTCATGGACAGGGAGCTGGTGCCTTGAAACCTAGTCCATACTTGCTTCCTGTCCATCACCTCTATAAAAGCTCATAGTTTTGTTCCCAATTATGCACCCAACACCTGGTGATACTGCGAATAATTACAGCGGGATTTGCTGCAGATGCAAGGAGTTTCCTCTCCCCCCGGGCTTGGATGTTTGGGGGGTCAAGATTTCGCCCCCGAATCTTGAAAAACAATTCCTCTGCACCTGCCGCGCCATTTTTTCCTCGCTTTTTTCCGGGCTAGGCTCCCGGTCCGAATTTTCTTTCACGGTGCGGCGTCATCAACGTGTCAGACTGACAGAGCTACATAACCTCCACTGCGTGAAACCACCTGTGAGTCTCAGGCGTACCAATGTAACTGAAATTTTTCATAGCTTGCTGGGCGGCAAATAAGGGTGAAACGGATAATATTTATTCATATGACAAAGTTTTCAGGCCATAGCTTCGTACGTCATGAACCGAAACTTCGTGTATAGAATGTTGTTTCATACGGTATACAGAGCAACGAAGCCGAAGCTTTTCGTCAATACGACGATAGAAAACTTGTTCTTCAACTTCACGGATCCATTCTTCACAAAAGCGCACGAGCTTCTTCCAGTTCTAGTCCCCATTAACAACGCCGGATTGGTAACTAGGGTAAGTTCTCAAGTTCTGCCTTATAATTCTTTCAACCAAGTAAGTACAGTTGGCGCCAACGAAATGTGAAAACGAATTCTAATTATTCAGCCTGGTCCATCAACAAAAAGAGTAAAGGAGCGTGATAAGCACGTCACGTTTCCCATTGGTGCGCCGCCTCTTAGCTATCCCGTTTTACACAACTCAGTAAGACCGATTACTACTGAATATACCACATCATGGTATCTGATATGGAAAAGAGAGACAAGAATGTAATGTGGCCATGCAAGTGTTTGTAAAAAAAAAATAAGAAAACTTGTTCCGATGCTCCCGTTTTTCAGATACCTGACTCACAGTGGTCATGCACTATCACATGATCACTATTTCTTTTGGTGGGCCACAGAATAGCTTTTATTTGCATCTCAGTTGAGTGTCTCAACATTTTTCTTACAGAATTCATTGTGCAACTTAGTGCTTCATGCCTTAGTAGTCATCTCAAGCCGGGTCTCGACTTCTTTGAAATAATTTGCGGTGTTCTGTTGGGTAACATGCCATTTTACGCTTCCAGTTCACTCCGGGAGGTGAAAGAACAGTGACTGTTTTCATGGGTCCGAAACACGGCCACAACAAGTTCTTCCTCATCGACAAAATTGACGGATCCAGCCAACTACCGAACTACGACCAGTGCAACGAAACCCTAGATGGCGTAACGGAAGGCATCCTCTACACCCAATACATACCCAAAAATTCCAGCGTCAAGTTGCTCTACGAAAACAGCTGCAAAGCCTTCCAGTTTGATTACGAAAGTGAGTTAGTTTTCTTGTATCGTTGGGCGCTTTGCTTTTAAAACCACAATCGCACGTCGCCTCATCTCAGGTACGGCAAGAGAGACCACTGCCTATCAACTGAGGTGACAGTATGTGAGATTGATGGTAACAGGACTGCAGATGTTCTCATTAGCTGAGAACAGTGATTGCTGATCATAAACTATGTCCTTTTTTCATCCAGGTGAGATCTCGAGTTTTGGAATGAACGCGTACAAGTTTCTTCTACCAAATACGACTTACCAAAGGACGGAGCCGTTGGAGCTGGACTGCTTCAAAGGTCAGCCTACGCTTCCGGACGGGCTCCAAGATGTTTCCCAGTGCTTTTACGGTGAGTAGATTTCTACTGGAGTCAGCGTGGATCATCTTTTGTGGTCTTGCATGCTTTATCCTACGTATTTCAAGTGCAATCCATTCATTTTTTGTTACTGAGACTATTTGACGCCTTCAATTCTGACCCTTTCACACACCCGTATTTGGTATTTTTTGGCACCTCCGAAAACTCGTAGAAAATGCAAACGTATTGAATAACCGCAGTGAATAACTTCATTATTCAGATGGACCAGTGGTGCTGAGCTTCCCGCATTTCATGAACACTGACGAAAAAATCACGAAGCGGTTTAAGGGTTTCCAACCGGACTTCGAGAAACATCAGAGTTACGTCGTGCTTGAACCAGTGAGTTTTTATTGTTTCTATTGTTCCCGACTTGTCCAATACTCGGGCATTTGTTTTTGTTTTCTCCAGTATACCGGAGTACCTTTGGAAACTAAAGCAAGGATGCAAGCCAGCATGGTCGTGCGGAAACTGTACGGAATCGACAGTTCGCTCAAAGTCTTCAGCGATATGACCGTGCCGATGTTTTGGTTCGAAATCGTAAGTTTCATCAATCAATTTCGGATTCATACGTCAAATTTAACGCTGAAGGATTGAACAGAAACGCCTAAAACTTGACCTATTACTCTAGCAATCGGTTGTCACGCAGGCATTAAAGCGTTACTCCTTTATGCTTTATCTTGGTGTATGAATCCAGCGAAATACGATAGTTATTTATAGTTGTTCAGAGTCTCTTGCAATATGTAATACGTAACGTAAATTTCACATTTGATCTTCACGTCTGAATATGAAATACGACCATATGAAATATAGTCGTCTTTCAGGCTCAACAATAGCAAATATAGCCAGATGATCAAATGGTAAATTTACTTTATAGGAGCGTCTTGTTTTTAAAAAGCGAGAAGTAAATTATTCACTCGGGAATTTTTTCTAACCAAGTCCGGTTTCGCTCTGGCCAGAAATTTATATTTAGTTGCCAAGTTGGTTTTAAGAAATAAATTCCTACAGGACCAAACACAAACCTGGTACATAGCCGGAGCCCTGTTCTTGCTGGTGCGAGTCCTCAAAAACACGCAGGCAGTAACCAACGTCATCATCATCGGACTGGGTTGGACACTCATCTATTTATTCTTACGAAAAACGAAAAAAGCCACCAAAAAGACGATACTAGAAACAGAAAGGTTTATTAAATAAAATTAATTTAATTTAAAATGCAAGATTTGATTACCTACCTTTTTCCCTCTTAATCGCTTCCTTTTCATTATGAACAGCCGCCGTCTTCTTCACCCAAAATTCCTTGCAGCCAGGACCTTGACACGCGCTGAAATAAACTATCGAACAAACGGAAAGTAAGACTACGGTTTTTTTAAAAACAACAATTTATTGCAAAATTGCGATCACATTTCTGTCAATCAACGCATCTATGCTCGCATGTTGAATGCATATCACTTTTTAAAAAATATATTGACATTTGAACACTACCATTGAGATAATCACACTTTTTTGGGGGTAAGACGGCATTTTTTCACTTTTTTGTAAATAATATATGAAATCGCAAACGACAAATTTTCGAGGCACCTAGCGCGCGGTCGTTACCGCTCTCACATACATTAATCGTTCACTCACAGCAAGTAGTATATCACAATAATCGTATAGTAGGTATTTTTAAAGAGACAGACTAAAAAAAAATCAAGGGAGACACCCGGTACTGTCGAGAAAGAACACCAGTTCGCAAGATATGAACCTAACTTGAAAGTTCTCCGTTTTTTCCAATACATTTTTTTTATATAATATAAGTTTACGAGGAGAACGGAGAAAACGGAGTTAATAGACTTTGAGCTGGTGCCTCTCGTCAAAACCGGCGGAGTGGCCGGCGTTCCGGACGATGAAGGTCGTCCCGTCGTAGTGCATCCTGCGCTCGCCCCGTCTGACAAACAGGTGGCGAGTCTGTCCCATCGAGCCGGTGCAGTGCAAATAGGGAGAAGACACCGAAGCGGAGCCGTTCGTGGGGGAGGTGCGCAGCGAAAACTTGTTGCTGTTGCGTCCGACCCTGAAAACATACGAAATGATGAGTCGAAAAGCTCTTGCAGGACCACTTTTCTTTCTAACGTGCGAGCAAAAACCGAATTCATCAGGCTATGTGCCAGTGGTTGAACCACGAATACTCGACAGTTGTCGATCTCGACAATTGCCCCTTTCCTGAAGGGTGAAGGGTGCAGAGCGAAAAGAGGAAATTGTCGAGATCGACAACTGTCGAGTGTTCGTGGTCCCACCACTGGACTGTGTCCACTCCTACGCTGATATTTGTCATTTGGTTGTAACTGCAGCAATGCAGAGCAACTTCAGACGTGGGCAACAGTGATTCGTTCGTTCTGAGACTGTTCTGGAGAGTTTCGGCCTGCCCTTGATCTCAATTACCTTGCTTAGTTCCACAAAGGGTGAAGGGTGTTTGTTGTTTTAAAAAGCTGGTTCTCCAGATTTCAGATTTTAAAAATACAGCCTTTACATATTGCACCGGAGAGCCGATGAATTGAGTTTTTGCTCACACGCTATAACTAACAGGACATCGAAGTAATGCGTTCTAAAACAAAAGATTAGTATACCTAAGTCGGAAAAATCACATCTTCATGAAGGTCATCATTGTGATTTATATGTTGTTTATGGTGACCGAAAAAAATAACAAAAGCCAGACAAATATAAATAAACATGAATATGAGGTGTGACATAACCGTACAGTAGTGATGGTAGTAGCAGGCAATCTTATTGACAAACTGGGATTTCCGCTTCTTTACCATTGCAAAGACATCAGTTATTACAAGCAGTGATTTCGAAGTCATTACCCTGTCAGTACAGGGATTTTCTCAGAATAATCATTTTGCTTCAACTTGTCTCACTCAATTCCCTAGCAGTAGAACTATGTAGCGCCCTACTGGCAATAATTTTATTCGTATTTATAGACTGTAGTCACTGCTATCTAATTATTGTTTTTTTTGTTCCATTACAGTTGCTTCAATGACATATTATTTTGATTACTATTATTACGTCAAGTGTTAATGCCTGGTCAAGTGCATGAACATTAACCAGGTAAAAAGCTGACTATGCGACAATAATAATAGATGACTGCGATACCTAGTGGATAATTATTTGAGGCGTCATTCAACCGACGCGTGTCTAACCTCGAGTCATCTCGTCCTAATTAGTTTAAAGATTTCCAATGTTTTCTTCAAATCAAGTTCTTAATGAGGGATCACAAATTATTGTCCATTGTAACAACAGCCAACTCCGTCGCCGTTGTCGCAGTCAATAAGCTTTTCCATGACTCTGTGAATTTAAAGGGGCATAGTCTAAGGACGGAACGCAAGTACAAGAAGGCTTGAGAGAGCTTAGTAAACAACTAACTACTACTGCCACCCAATCTAGATTATAATAAAATCGTTTTATAAAACAGTCGACGTTGAATTGAGGATCTTGAGATGAACCATCATTTAGAATGACGGAGGTGCTTTGGACACAACCGAATGAATCACATTGCACAATATTATTTAAAAAAGCACAAAAAAGTCTAATTGCAAGTCCCCGGAGGCAGCAATTATGATTTAGGAATTATACCTATTCAGATGAGGGCAAAAACTGCTATTCTCCCGTCAAGTTCGGATGCAAATTTCGCTTACAATACGAACGAAATCTGGTTCACATGCCCCGAGGGATATGACCGCAGAGAAGTTCATGGCTTTGAGCATGCCTCCCGGAGCTAGTAAAGTGAAAAAAATTTCGCTTTCGCAGTCAACGTTAATGGAAAGTCTCCAATAGTCGCTTATCGCATATCACTTGTAGCTTGTAGGTAGCAATGGATTTGAAATTTCACTTATAACTAAGAACCAGCTCCTATATTTTATCATTGTTTGCCACACGTGAAAAATGATCAGGTAAGACTACGCTAAAAGGGAATTTGGAGAAAAATTTGTCCCGACGTTTCACCTCCCTTGTTCCCAAAAACTTTCGTCAAATTTCTATGGCTCATCTACAACTTTCCTTCTGGCAATTCGGAAGTTGTTCCGCTTTGACATGTCTTTCTTATTTTAATAAATAATAATCTAAACTTATTCCAATCATCCAATCAACCGAAGTCTCAAAAAGAGCTGAGAAAAGAGAAATGCAGAGGTTTCTTTCGGTTCCGCTTTACCTCCTTCCACAGATGAACTTTGCTCAGTTCACTCGATTTCCTCAAGTATTTTCTAAGATGTTGCAAATTGTTCTAATTAGAGTGAGTGCACGGAATTAAGTTCACATTTTACCCAACGCGAGAGTCGGAGTTGGCTTTTGCAGGGATTTTGCTCTGGTTCGGCTGGTGACTGACGCCTGATAGTGACATCCGACAGCTACATACAGGGTGTTTCAGCGATGATAGCAAAAAAAAATACCTATGGATAGATCTCGTCAAAATATGTCGAAAGCCTATATATAGGCGATTTACATTTAAAAAACGCCACCTGGTGTAGAGCTCGGTACTTGATCGTCGAGGACGTTTTTGCGAGGAAAACCTACTCCGACGTCTAGTAGCCTAGGTGGGCACTAGTGGATACCTGTAATACCCACATATTGACATGGAAATTTGACAAGTAGAAATAATCTGAAAAAGGGGTTTGCATTTGTGTCTCTTATTTCATGTTATGGTTAGCGTAGTTAGCAGGTTTTTAGTAGATCTAGCTCCAGAGGTGCGCAGCTGAAAGACTACGCTACGCCCCCAGCAATGCACTACATTATTGCGATAAAAAAAGACAACGTTTACGTCGCGAACACAGAGGTAGCTACGGCGAGCTTGTTAGAATGAAAAATGCGGATCTCCAGCTGAAGTCGAAGCAGGAAATCTTTAGAAAATGCGAGGAAAAAAGGTAGGTGGTGGTTGACTCTGCACGGCCAGCCCGAGGTGATTTTTTCTTGGCTGGCAGGCTGGTCGACGGGCTTGTGTGTTTCCCTCCGTGCGGGTTGTGACAGAGTCTGTTGCTCTTCCTTGGGCGGAAGCTATGGATGATTTAGAGAAAGGTCTGCGAAGACGCTGGTCATCAACATGGGGCCCAATAACGAGCCTATGGGGTCCCAAGGGTTCACAGGAACGAAAGTTTGCTTGTAGCGTACTGCACAAGACAGCAAAGTGACAGTTTTGACATGCCACCAATTGACGTAACCACCGCCGTTGCCGGACGGCAACTTACACCAGTTCTAAAAATTAATGCCCTAAAACTTCCTCGACGAAACGGCCATTTTCCCCAATAAGGTCAATCGCCTATAGTAGGTTCACTTGTACCGTGATTCTAGTAGGCTGGGCAAATTTCACAGTTTGGCATTGTAGACTTCACGTCCAACTGCCTAGTGTGCGCCTGAGCGTCTGGCTTCGAAAGATAGGTTATGTTGGTGTGATGGTGTGTTGACTGTTGCTGTCAAAAATGGAAAATTTACCGAAATCAACTTTGCAAATTGCAAATATGGAGTGGATGTTGTTCACCTTTCACAAGCTCCGCAAATTTCTTGTTCCAGTACGATGTCCTGAGCAGTGAAATCAAGTATTAACGCCGATGAATCCCATCCCCACAAAAATTAGGAGGGTTCAGCTTCCCATCGTTTCCAGCCTTCCAGAGTGTGGGTACTTTAAAAACCAGGAATAGTTCACAATGCTTCCATATTATAGTCTAGGATCTTTTCGGATAAAAAGCAATGCTAGAGGCAAGTCATGTTAAAGTTTGGCAACATACGTTTTAAGGGTATTTGGACCCCGCTGAATACGAAAACCATTGTTGCCAAGCCGAATTTTGCACCGGAAGCCCGCAATAGGGGGGTAAAGGGGAGGGAAGACCAAAAATCACTATTTTTCACCATTTTTGATGTCGGGACTGCGACCTGTCATCAACGTGAAGTGAATTACATCATATCTTGATTCACTGAGGTCTTATACTACCATATTGACATAATTACTGTCAACATTTCCAGAAGGGGAAGACTGGTGGGGGTATGTTGACTGTGTAGATGATTCTTCATTTCTCTCGATTTTGATTAAATATAAACATGTTTGACATCTTTTCCGACTAAATTCCATATTCCCTATTCAATTATGGTGTTCAAATTGCAATAGAAGCGAGTTTGAACAAGTTTCACATGATAAAACATGTTTTTTGTCGATATTTTTTTACGTCTTTCAACTGTGTTATTTCACTGCAAATCGGCATTTTTTCTCAAAATTTTTGCGTAGTTCGTTAGTCTCATGTATTTACCATGATATAGGCATCCAATTGATTTGCCTCCACTTTTTTAAATATGAAGAAAAAAAATTTTTTGTGGAAATTGTTTGGCCCTACTTTTCAACATTATTTTTTGCTGTATGATGTATGTATGATCAAAACTCAAGTTTTTCATACTTTAGAAAGTGAAGACACACTTAGTATGTGAATGTATTGTGTAAAATACACCAGACTGACAAATTACGCAAGAATTGTCGAAAAAAACTCCGATTTGCATTGAGATATCATAATTTATAGAATAAAAAAAATACGCTAATGAAACTGAAGAGAACTTGGTGCAACCGAAGGCAGATACGTACATTACCCTAAGCCTTAAGGTCAATAATACAATTATAGGTTTTATCATTCACATTTATTACATTCGATTTCAAAATCTCTTTATCTACCTCTTCCCTGGGTATTATTAGAGGAATGCGGCTTTTTCGAATATAGGTACATCTATTCTCATGAACGTAAATTTTAAGGAGTTGTTCTTTTTTAGAGGTTGATGGTAGAGAACACCTGCCTAAGACGTTCGAAAAAGGTAACTTTTCTTGGAGGTTTGATAGATCATCTCACGGAAATCCAAAAAAGGTAACCTTCCTTAGAGCATAATCAAACATACCAAAGAAAATAATTTTTTTTTTGAGCTGAAATAGAACTTCTTAGAGGAGTTGGAGAAAGGTAACCTCAAGGGTTACCTTTGGAGCTTTGTAATTTCATAAAAACATTTAGAATAAGTTTTAAAAAGGTAACCTTCTTTGGAGCTTGAGAGAATATCATAGAGAAGTTGGAAAAAAGTAACCTCTTTAAAGCTTAATAGAACATCTCAAAGAAGTGCAAAAGTGGTGAAATTTTTGGAGCTCAAGAGAACATCACAAAAAAGTTGGAATAAGGTAACCTCTCTGTATCTTAATAGGGCATATCAAAGCCGTTTGGGAGAGGTAACCGTTTCTCGAGCTCAATAGAACTTCTCAGGCCTCTCTGAGAGGACTCTTGTCCACTGGGCATCAGGTTCTGATATGAAAAACTCTTCTTTCGGAAAAAAGTACATTCGAGAATATCTCAGCTAAGGTTTTCTTCATGATTATGAGGTGGAGGACCACAGTTTTTCATCATACAATAAAATAATAGCAAAAAAAAAGTTGAAAAGTTGCGCCAAACAGTTTTCACAAAAAAATATTTTTTTCATATTTTGAAAGTTAAAGGCACATTAGTTACATGACTGTATTGTGTGAAATACACCAGACTAACGAACTTTGCAAAAATTTCGAGAAAAAAATGCCGATTTGCAATAAATAACACCGTTCAAAGTGGTAAAAAATATTGACAAAAAAACATGTTTTATTATCTAAAACTTGTTCAAACTTGCTCCTATTGTAATTTTGACACCATAATTGAACTGAGAATACGAAACTTGATGGGAAAAGATACCAAACATGTATATATTCACTCAAAATCAAGAGAAAAGAAGAATCATCTTCACAGTCAACATTCCCCCCACCAGTCGCCCCCCTATGGAAATTTTGACTGTAATCATGTCAAGATGATAGTATAAGACCTTAGTTAATCAAGATACGATGTAATTCACCGCACATTGATGACAGGTCTCAGTCCCGGTATCAAAAATGGTGGAAAATGGTGATTTTTGGTCTTACCCCCCCTTTACCCCCCCATTGCGGGCTTCCGGTGCAAAATTCGGCTTGGCAACAATGGTTTTCGTATTTAGCGAGGTCCAAATACCCTTAAAACATATGTTGCCAAAGTTTAACATGACTTGCCTCTAGAACCACTTTCCAGGCCACTTTTTCAAAAATGATCCTAGTCTATTATGTGGTTTTTGAAAATAGATCCACGTCTTCTCCGCAAAGCTGAACGTTATGGGGTACATGCCCAGCACCCATCCGGCCATTTTTTCTCCCAGAAGCGAGTTCTTGATGGCACTCTCGAGGACTTTAAAATGGGCACTGGACGTTATTGTTTAAGACACAAGCTGAGGCGCAAACACAGTTTTCACAGTAATGGGTATAATTCCACCACAATTTTCGTGAAACTCGTGATTTTCAGTCTATTTGACACTCGATCTGACAAACGGTAAAGTTGTTGATCTTGTCGTCAAGCTTAAACTTTCAAATATCAATGCAACCAACTGCCAAGTTCTAGGGAGTTTTCAAATATCAGATTTGAAAACTTAGAAACAAAATCTCACAGCCAACTAGAATCACGGTACAAGTGAACCTACTATACCATTTTGCAAAGTTCGGCTTATAGCTGTATTATAGCTGTATTACACTACACAATTTCTTGTACAATCTGCCAAAATAGTGTCAAAAAACAATGAACTTGATTGTTTAACTGACAGATTGTACAAGAAGTTGTACAAGAAATTGTGTAGTGTAATACAGCTATAATACAGCTATTATTGACAAAGATACAGCTCTTCAAAATTCACTTTTTTGGGATTTAGAAAATTTGTAACTTAGGAACGTTTGGACGAAACTGGCCTTAATTTAGCATAAGCTGGTTTTTTAAAATGATCTATCAGCTTGCGAGATTTTCAACGAATACAACCAGTGGCGTAGAAGTTATGGAGGGGTCACCAGAAGTGAACTTTTCTCAGGATGCATCTAAATGATTGACCCTCATAACTCCTACGCCACTGATTGGTCTCTTTCAAAATTTGGCAGGTGAGTAGATAGTTCCGACAAACCAGTCTATGTTAGATTTAGGTTAATTTTATCAAAACGTTCTTGAGTTACAAGTTTTTGAAATCCGAAAAAAGTGAAATTTGAAGGCCTGTATCTTTGTCATTAGGCCAAACTTTGCAAAATGGTATACAGGGTGGTGAAAATGGGGTACTTGCCTAATTTTTTTTTATTGGCTTATTCGATAGTATGGTTAAAAAAAATGTACCCGTATTTTTTCTTTTTCCCAAATTCTCAAAATTGTGGCCGCAATGCGTGTTTTAAAAATATATTTGTGACGTCACAAATATATTAAATATAGAACATGGAAGGGCTCTTTTTCCTCCTTGGGTTGGCAACGATATAACGTTGTCAAGGTGCTGTTTTCAAACTTTGAAATCGTATCATCTCAAATCTGAGTCTGACTGACAACGTCAAACGTTTTATTTCTTCCTGTGCTCTTTTTTTGCCTTTGACTGCTTTAATCGAGGCTTTGATCTACGCGGTAAGTACCTACCCGCTTCCATAATTTCTTGGCCAACCTAACTAGTCTCTTTCTTCAGTCTTTAGTGCTGTCCCCAAAAAGTCCTCTGCATGTTTGTCACCCGTGCTCTGACCTGGCGTGACCCTCGGCTGCATTTCGCACATCAGTGTTCCTGCTCCCCACATTGTATTTGGAGATACATCGCGGCCTCCCCACATGGATCTCTTTGTAGCTCTAAAGTATTGCCTATCCTGAATTGTATGCTAATGATGTGTGGACCTATAAAAGCTCACTGTTCATTTTCAATCTCTTATTTCTGTGCTATTGCTGATCTTCAAGATTTTTCCCTGAAAATCAATTATCCCGATTGGGACATTATTATGAGAGGTTTCTGGAGTCAGTTTTTCCGAAACCTTGTTCGACTTTATTGCCCAAATGCCCATGGTAAGAGAATTTGATAGGAAACCGGTTTTGCGAGCATGTTCAAAATGACACTGTCATAGTGACATTCCTGACATTCTTGATTATTCCATTATTATGCAGTCAGACCAACCCCACTCGAAATCCCTGCCCTGGCGCGAAGCTTCTAGGAGGAATTTTTCAACATCGTTTTTCTCTTTAGAAAATGACGGTATTTTTGTAAAATTCTCAGTAGAGTCCCCTTACCACTTATACTAGCAATCAAAAGTATTCCATTAATATAGCATCTGCGGAATGCCTTTGATAGATGGCGCCGCTTGGAGGACTCACATATTAGGAGTCCTCTTGGGTGTATATTACCATGAGTTCTCTGACTGCCACGGCATCGGATGGTTGAGCTGATCACGCCTGCGCACTGATGAGCCCCCAGTAGGGGCGAAACACGTGTCTGTGCAGTTGTTCGGTTCGATCGTCTGATGTTGTGGTAGTCGGAGAGCTTTGTTTCATAAAAATGCGAGGTGCCCGCTATATGGCCCTAAGAGGCGCAATATTTATTTATATTCGCGTGTTTGTTGTCTGTTTAAAAGTATTTCCAGCTAAATCTATTCCATAGGCAAGTACCCCATTTCCATGCTTACCATTGGTATCTTGGAAACGGTAAGAGATACGAGGTCGGTTAAATTAGAAAAAAGTTGCGCATTTTTGTGGCGATTGAGAATCTGAAAAGAAACTTTGAATATTTTGATTGGTTTACGATTTATCACGAAAATACTGAAAATTTGGATTTCAGAAATTATTTTTTACCTTTCCAACCATTCAAGCTATTCTGATCAAACTTCATAGTTTTATGTTTTTGATCACTCCGAGTCGATCAACGTTGACAGAAATTTTCCAGGCCTTCTAGATGTCAAATTATGATAGTCAACTTTTGTTTTTCTTACGGCCGCCATATTGGATTTTTGCATTAATAGATAGAGAAAAAAATTAGCTTTTCGAATTAGTAACCAACCTGTTCTTTTTATGACATTTTTAGCGTCATATTTTGAAATTTTCGTAAATTATTGACAAAATCGGGAATGCTTAAAAAACAGTTGAAATATTATCAATAGCAACAACAAAAAAGTGACAGATGGTGTGCAATTGACGTATCCAACTTCTTAATCGTGTTTTGTGCTTGTTTGTACCGGTACTTCATAAATTGAATGGGTCAAGGGTGTCTGTGAGTTCAAAAACGTCTGTCGGAACTAGCATCGTTCTTGTTTAAGTTTGACAAATTTATTAGAAAAAGAGTAAGGACTACCCTAGTTTCGACAGACGTTTTTGAATTCACAGGCACCCTTGACTCATTTAATTTATGAACTCTCGGTACAAACAAGCACAAAACACGATTAAGAAGTTACGGCTCGATACCAAGTTGGGGCTGAGACCGCCGTAAGTGCCGTTACCATAGCAACGGCGGATACCAACCAATCAGACCGCGCTGTATTTGGCGAGTTACGCCGTCCCAAACTTTGCGCCTGCAACTTGGTATCGAGCCCTTAGATACGTCAATTGAACACAATCTGTCTTCTTTTGTTGTTGCTATTGATAATATTTCAATTGTTTTTCAAAGCATTCCCGATTTTGTCAATAATTTACGAAAATTTCAAAATTTGACGCTGAAATTGTCATAAAAAGAACATGTTGGTTACTAATTCGGAAAGCTAATTTTTTTCTCTATCTATTAGTGCAAAAATCCAATATGGCGGCCATAAGAAAAACAAAAGTTGACTATCATAATTTGACATCCAGAAGGCCTGGAAAATTTCCTTTAACGTTGATCTACTCGGAGTGATCAAAAACATAAAACTACCAAGTTTGATTGAAATAGCTTGAATGGTTGGAAAGATAAAAAATGATTTCTGAAATCAAAATTTTCAGTTTTTTCGTGATAAATCGTAAACCAATCAAAATATTCGAAGTTTCTTCTCATATTCTCAATCGCCACAAAAATGCGCAACTTTTTCTGATTTAACCGACCTCGTATCTCTTACCGTTTCCAAGATACCAATGGTGAGCATCGAAATTTTCACCACCCTGTATAGGTTTTCGTCATATTTTGACAAGATCTACCCACCGTTGAATTTTTTGCTATTGTCGTATGTAATACACCGATAGGTGAGGTGTATTATCGCTACATCAAGGATTTTCACGAGGGGATCCGAGTGTAAATCGAGATGTAAGCGATAATATATCGAACCTATAATCAATTCCACGGCTATCTGCATTAGATCAAGCTATGGAAAAATTATTTTTTGTTGGTAGGAATAAATAGGAATCCATAACCGTCGTCGCAGAAGGTTTATGTAAATGTGGTATGTGAAAAGGTTAGGTATTGTGGCATTTGTGGCAGATGTCACCCGTCGCGCGGTGTGATGCACGTCAAGTCAAAATGTTCAGTTTATTTGGGGAAAACAGATAAACACGTGTTCCTCGGAGTGTCAATTAGCTGGACACCGTCTTCACGGGTTACTTGTGCTTTGGTAGTGGCGGCCAGTGAGCCAGTGTATAAAATGACGCCAAAGGAAGTCAGCGGCAGCACTAAAGGGAAGTAGGACTGATAATAGGAAGTACTACGTGCTCTACAACACTGAAACAGCATACAAGCCAGAAGAAGATGAAGAAGGGAATACATACATGAAATGGTCAATAATTTCATGTTGAGAAGATCTTTCAACACAGAGTCCACTCACGCGTCGTGTCTCGACTGTCTTGTCTTGTACAGTGCAACTCCATAAATCAATGTCCATGGAAGCCTAGGAGGATGCGAATTTTCTCAACTTCACTGGAGCCACTGGACAGGCATTTTCATTAATTTTTCTTCCCTTTAGTGCTGCCGCTGACTTCCTTTGGCGTCATTTTATACACTGGCTCACTGGCCGCCATTACCAGAGCACAAGCAAAGACCCACCAACCCGTGAAGACGGTGTCCAGCAAATTTACACTCCGAGGAACACGTGTTTATCTGTTTTCCCCAATAAAACAAAACATTTTGACTTGATGTGCATCACACCGCGCGACGGGTGACATCTGCCACAATACCTAACCTTTTCACATACCACATTTACACAAACTATCTGCGACGACGGTTATGGATTCCTACTCATTCCTACCAACAAAAAATAATTTTTCCATAGCTTGCTCTAATGCAGATAGCCGTGAAATTGATTATAGAGGTGTATTTGTTACGACAATTAACCGAAAAACACTGAAAATCTTACTAAAAAAGTGAAAACTACTCGAATGTTTAAGGTTCGCCATTCTGGAGGGGTGTTTTCACCAATGATCTTGGTAGTAATACACTTATACGGCCTACTATTTCAAGGAGTGAGGTGAATTGTCGCTGAAACACCCTGTATAACGAGCTGACAAAAAAAATTAGCTCATTTGTTAGAATATCTGTGATCTAATTGTAATAATCTGTTGAGGTTTTATTGCTTTTCATTAAAGCTCTTCATTGATTCTCAATTTTCCATACGATCCAACGATGGAAATGTATAATTTTACATGAGAATTTCCCCTGAATAAGTTTTGCCAAAATATATCTATTCGGGAAATAATTTCGAACTTTGCCGATAAGTAAGAATTTAGTTATTTATTATGATTAATTTCCCGTGAATCAATTTCCCTTCGACCAAATTTCGTCGGAGTGTTTTCCACCGAAATGAAGGCATGTGACACAGCTCTCCGGGCACCTGACGAAGTTCATGTGAAATGTCTCAAACCCATGTCTTTGAGAACCCCATAAACTTGGGCGTTCGCTCAATACAAGCCTTATGCTAAGAACTTCACGCATTTCTTTCCTGTGTCTCCCATACTGACAGTCCCATCGATATTTATGCATCGGGGTCTATTTCAAGACCCCGATTTTCGTCTTTTGATGAACCCATACTTAAATCTTCGGCCTTAGACAACCCATACGAAGATACCGACTCTGATGATGACTCTATAATGGTGGCCCCTATCCTCCACCCTGGCTAGCACCCCTCTAGAAAACCAGGCTTTTCATTTCGAACAATTTCCGCACGGAGGACTTTGTCCACTGTCTTCTTTTGATACCCCCTCATACTTTAGCCTATAGCCCTTATGCCGAGTACTCCGTCTACTGAATTCTGATTCGACCATTTCTGATGGCACCCACAGATGACCTAGTCAGCCTTCTATTAAGGAGCTCACTCTCTTTTTCCGAATGTTCTGTACTGAGACAGTCTCCATATTTAATCCTCCACCCCAAGCAGTCCTGATGCTTCACCCTTCGCCCAGCTCAACCTCCAATACCAAGCACTTCGCACCCTTCTTCTGAGAGCGTCCATATTTAGATCCCCAGACAGCTGTTGCCTCTAATACTAAAACCCCTATTCCTGGGCGTCAGCCCTAACAAACCTTAATTGAGATTTCGCCCTCATAATAAAGATTCTTATTATTTTCTAATAGCGTTCATACTCATAGCCTTCACTCGCGGGCCCTAGTCCACTTCTCCGCATAAGTTGGCCCCAATGGAGGTGTTCATCCCTTGCCTTCTGATAGCCCCAATAAGTTGGCCCCCTGGCTCCCAGAGAGTCCCAGTACTGAGGATTCCGCCTACCAAATTCTGGAAGCTACCTCTCTGATTATCCAAACAGTTGGGCAAACAACCTCCACAGTGAAGACTTTGCTTCTTCTTAGCACATTTCTCTTACTTAGCACATTTTAAAAGAGTTTTGTCGTCGACTCACTCAACGACGGGTGGGACAAAATTAGAGGATGAGCCAAACGAAGTAAGCTGAAGATGGCGAGAAAAGAAGACAGAAGAGAGTGCTTACTTTTACACGTTCAACACACCAATATTTTTGCAGTGAACAAGACCAAAAGCAAAACTACTAACAACCGAAAAATGGAAAAATGTTCAAGTACCTGACTAGTCCGTCCGCAGTCTGGGAAATCCGGACGTTGTTGATGATCCAGTTATCGGTGCGATCCTCGGTCAACCAGTAGTTGGCCGACTGCAGGATGCTCACGGCTTCGTTCACCAGGTGAGTCCCCGGTGTCACGCAGCTGAAGTCCAAGTTGCAATTAGGACGACTGATCGACAAAATATTTATAAATAAACAACTTGAACCTTGAGCGTCAATCAGTCGAAATTCAAAAGATAAAAACAAAACCAAAGCTTTGTGCACAAGAGCATTCTCGAATCTCAACGATCAACATGAAAACATACTTGTAGAAGACGTCGAGGGTGATGTCACCGGTCAGGTCGGTGAACGTGTCGGTTGTGGTGCGAGTCCCGGCCGAGTCCACCAAGTAGACCAGAGCGCACTGGTCGCTGGTGAAGCTCACACCCTTGTACCACATTTTGGCGTATCTAAAAAAAATTCAAGGTCATAAAATGGTACCGAGCTAAGGTCAGTTTTTCCATCTCTGGTTAACTTCAACTAAGAAGGTGAGCACTATAGCAACAATTGTTGAAACAATGGTATGGAATTTAACCTCAAGTTATCTTCCAGGTAGAATTATCCACTTCGTCCAGAGAAAGAAGTAATCGGTCTCAAAGGGAATGTACTACTAACTTGTTGTTGCCTTGTCCATCGTGGGCGAGTATTTCAACCCTGGAACCGTACTGGAGCACTCTGCCGTTGGGATGGATCAGGGCCGAAGAGCTACCGCTGGCGTTCAATGCCAGGACGATGTAGTTCTTCATGTTGATGATGCGTATGGCCCTGTCCAAGGAAATGTCGACACGGATGCGGTCGTGGAGACGCAAGGAAATGACACCGTGGGGAGTTATGGTGGTGCCGCCCATGTATCCCTCGTCGGTCCAAGCGTCGCTCTGCAGAAAAACCACCCACTTTACGCATTGTTCTTGGTATGAATCCTTTACGCACTGCTTTTGGCACGAGTCTTGCAGACTTTTGATTAAAGGAGATTTTGCGTTGTCACTTTGGTCTGGATCTGATTGGAACCAAAATGGATCCGTATCACCGAGAAGATAATGTGTGGTCATGTCTCGCATTGGAGACACGAGAAGGACTTAGGACCGTTTAAAATTGGCTCAGAAATGGACAGATCTGACTACGCAAATCCCTTCATAATTATAAGCGCTTCCCATTTACATCAAAATAGCTCAGTTGTTCTTACCAGTCACCAGTTTGCACTAGAAAAGGCTTCCTATTGACCAGATAACTGAGCCCAAAAATAGAATAACTGAGAATTTTTTTGAATTAGTTGTTCATTTTTCACAAGTATCAGTTTTTCTCACTCAACTCAGACGTCTGACCAACAGAACCGCTTTTCAAGTGAGATAGATATTCCGAAAAAGAACTTTTTGGACTAAATATTAAGTGTGCCGTGTGTCATGGACATAGCCCCCAGCTTGTCATTTCATTTTTGCTTCAAAAAACCCCAGTTCTGAATTATAAACAAGAATGGGATATATCTGAGAGCAAAAGGAATACAGCGGCCAGTGTTTCTGATAAAGCTAATCTAGTAGCTTGGATCCCTTCAAAACTGCCAGTCTGACATTTCATTGACAGGTCACATTGACACACTTCATGCAACCCTTTGCATTGATTTGCTAGGGACTACAAAACACTGTAAGATTCGATGGCTTAGGCTTAGGAGCCGAAGAAAAAAAAAAAGGTCCATACGCCAAAATCTTCCGGGTAATAGTTCTTGACGACGATCGGCTTGGGGACGTAGGGCGACCACTGGACGGGCCCGTCGTACTTGGTCATGTCCCTGGGCGTCCCGAGGTCGTCGCTCAGGTAGGAGCTGGTCGTGTAGACGCTCCTGCTCCTGGGACGAATCTCCCTTCTGACGTTGTTCTTGGTGACTTTCGTCATGCTGTCTGAAAACGTAACTGCAAGCACCCCACCGAAACGGCCCCGATTAGAGTCGCCCCGTCATCGCGGATCTGATGGCCGTACTCACCTTTGGGTTTAAAGACCTTGTTCATCTTTGCTTTTAATAGATTTTTCGAGGAAAAATAAAAAACTAAACTTGTTTACACTACACGGAACAAATGACAAGCGGAGCACACTGCGCGATTTCTATCTCTCGGCGGAATGAGCGGAACCGCCCGTCGTCTTGGTTACGACTCGGATTGTGCCATTCTTCAACTTGAGGGCACTTGATTTTAAACGGAGATTTAGTTGGTGACGGGGAAAGTTGGATCAGAATGAAGACTAAATGCAGACTAGTATACTTACACCCAAAAAACTAGAGCCACTGTTCTATTTCTATTTGTTTTATTAAGAAGAAGTACTTGCAGTCCGTTTTTCATCACTCACTGGAAATGACAACTTTTCAGTAAAAAACTTGATCTTTTCTTCTCTTGGTAAAAACGGAAATTCCTTGAATCCAACCTGAAAACACCAAATTTCGTTTTAGTTACGTGGTATTTACGGTAAATACTAGCAAGGAATAAATTTTGAATCTGCATGTTTACAGCTTGGTAGTCACTTTCAGGATGGCGCCCCAAAAATGTTGTCGAAGGCATTAATGTTTGGTATTTTATGGACTTATAGATTTAGAGACCCTTTTTGCTGTTTTACAAAGTTCAGAAACATCAGCGTACTGTACACAGGTGTTCACGTTAGGATTGACCCCCCCACAAGCTGCCTTATCCCTGGGACAATTTCAAAAAGATAAACTGATTCTTGAAAAAGATTTGCAGAATTTTTTTAATTTGCTAAGTGAAAATTTCTAGACCATCAATTTACAGGGTGTTGCAAGAAAAATATTTTTATTAACATGCAGTCGATACAGGCTTTTATCCTGATTACAACGAAATATAACACTTACGGGTTCATTTGACAAAGAAACTGTCAACATACCGTATGTTCGTTAAAATCAAGAATTAGGGCAGGCTATGGAAGTAAAAAGGTATGTCGTAAATTTATCAATAATAACTCAAATTAGATGTCAACATGATGAGCCGCCGTCATGGAAATAGATCTTGTACATACTTAATGGCCTGACTATCAAAATCAAAGATGGCGGACGCAGGCCGAGTATACACGATGTCCCAGAATAAAGTAGCCTAACGCCTATAGGAGATAACCCAAAAAAACTGAAAAAACAAAGACAAAGTAAGTGATTATTTAAAACAAATCTCTTGGGCCAGTCAAATTAGAACAAATTTTTCCGTTTGAGGGAAAAGACTGTTGCGAGTTTTGGAAATTTGACAGTAATGTCCGGTAAGGTGTACTGTTGAACATACTAAAAGTCTCCAACTCTACCTATTGAGCTCGAGCCGCCATCTTGGAAAAATGGTCCTTCGATCCAATTTTCTGCTCATATTCCACTAATCATCGGAGATATTTAATTAAGTTTCATGAAAAATCGAGGCTATAAAGTTGCTTACAAAAATTGTTCCATACCGATTTTTTTCTCGTATATGTTGATATTAATAAATATAACTTAACAAAAAAAAAATCAAAAAATTAGCGATTTTTTGCCTATGGCTAAAGATATTGTCTTCAAAATTTGTGAAGATGTTGGCAGTTCACATCAAAGCTAAACATGACAATTGAGATAGAAAAAAAATTTGCGAAAATATTTTTTTTATTTTTTTTTTCAAATTAAGCAAAATATTGATTTTCGAGTTTGACATTTCCAACAGGGCGGAGTAAAGGTTTCAATCGAACATAAATCAGTTTTGATATTTACATATTGTAAGACAAGATTTCATCAGTATTGTGCCTTCACGAGCTTCTGGAATGCTCGATATGAATTAAACTAAAAGAATAATAGCTAAGTCCCAGAAGTGTTGTCGACTGGTTATGAAGGGAACATTTCGAAACAAAAGACATCAGCAAAGGATATGCGGGAGGTCCAAAAGTTATTCAACTGTATATGAGCCCCATATTGATGTGCCTTATCCAAAATAGTACAAAAGAATCAATCAAAATGTTAAAATCCACCCTGTATAACAAAAAGTAACGATACAAAATGGAAGTAGTAAAGCGTACCTGGTGCCAAAAATACAGCCTTTACATTGCTGAAAAAAAGAACAAAATTGATCGATTTATTTTAAAGTTATTAGTCCTCAAACTTGACTTTACAAATTTCAGCCAGTGAAATAGGGAAAAGTAGAGAGAAGTAACTGTCGGAGTTTCAGGAATTTGACAGGGATGTTCGCTAAGATATACTAATAAACATACTAAAAGTCCCCGCCACTACCTGTTGTGCTCGAGCCGCCATCTTGAAAAAATGGTAATGAATTTGATCGAAGGACCATTATTTCAAGATGGCGGCTCAAGCGCAACAGGTACTGGCGGGGGCTTTTAGTATGTTTATTAGTATACTTCAGCGAACATCCCTGTCAAATTTCTGAAACTTCGACAGTTACTTCTCTCTACTTTTTCATATTTCACTCGCTGAAATTTGTAAAGTCAAGTTTGAGGACTAATAACTTTCAAATAAATCGATCAATTTTGTTCTTTTTTCCAGCAATGTAAAGGCTGTATTTTTGGCACCAGGTATGCTCTACTACTTTCATTTTGTGTCGTTACTTTTTGTTATACAGGGTGGATTTTAACATTTTGAGTGATTCTTTTGTACTATTTTGGATAAGGCACATCAATATGGGGCTGATATACAGTTGAATAACCTTTGGACCGTCTGTATATGCTTTGCTGATGTCTTTTGTTTCGAAATGTTTCCTTCAGAACCAATCGACAACACGTTTAGGACTTAGCGATTCTTCTTTCAGTTTAATTCATATCGAGCATTCCAGAAGCTCGTGAAGGCACAATACTGATGAAATCTTGTCTTACAATATGTAAATATCAAAACTGATTTATGTTCGATTGAAACCTTTACTCCGCTCTGTTGGAAATGTCAAACTCGAAAATCAATATTTTGCTTAATTTGAAGAAAAAAAAATTAAAAAATATTTTCGCATTTTTTTTTTCTATCTCAACTGTCACGTTTAGCTTTGATGTGAACTGCCAACATCTTCACACATTTTGAAGACAATATCTCTAGCCATAGGCAAAAAATCGCTTTTTTTATTTATTTTTTTTTGTTAATTTAATTTAATTATTATCAACAGATATATATATATATATATATATATATATATATATATATATATAATATAATTATATATATATATAATTAATATATATATATATTAATCAAAAAACCTTTCTACCGTGAAGGTGTAAGGTTATTATCAACAGATACGAGAGAAAAATCGGTATGAAACAATTTTTGTAGACAATTTTATAGTCTTGATTTTTAAAGAAACCTAATTGAATATCTCTGATGATTAGCGCAATATAAGCAGAAAACTGGATCGAAGGACCATTTTTCCAAGATGGCGGCTCGAGCTCAATAGGTAGAGTTGGGGACTTTTAGTATGTTTATCAGTACACCTTACCGGACATTACTGCCAAATTTCCAAAACTCCAACAGTTTTTTCCCTCCAGCTTTCCTTATTTGACTGGCCTATCTAGCAAATTTCAGTCGAATACCTTGACCCGTTTGAAAATTATTCATGAAAAACCGAGAGCCAACGAAAAATTCAAATTGTGGAGAGCTGTATCTCGGTTAATATTGAGCTTTCGCAAAAAAAAATTGTACAGAGGTCTCTTAGTTTCTTCTGGGCTATATCCCATAAGCGTTTGGCTACTATATCCTGGGACACTCTGTATGTACAGAGTGTTCATATACTCGCGGTATTATTGTGTTAGATGAACTCTGATAAAAATTCGATTGAAATCGGTTCAACGGTTCAAAAGTAAGGTGAAAAAACGATTTCAAAAAGTCAACTTCACAACCTGTATTTTTTGAGAAAGCATTTTAGGACCATGAGTTTTATTTTCTTTCGGCCTCATTTTTGATAGCGGAATCATCCCTTTTGAAGTTTATAAAAACCAGTACCTAACACCCTGTATAGTGGGTACAATTCAATGGAGGCAAATACCAAAATTTTTCTCGCCAGATGGCGCTGAAGTGGCTAGAGTAATTTGAATTTGGCGGTATTATTGAACGGCTGGAATTCGTCACACTTGTGCCATGTAGGCAGCTGCGTGCTATCGTAATGATGTCATCGTGAACCGAATAAAACGTTTCCAGCAAAATTCCAATAGTGGAATATGGTCAATGGGACGTTTGTGGCAATTTTATTTCTGACGTCTTTAACAATGACAGGCATGTGACAGGTACATTGGTGAAATCAATTTGACGACTTTGACACTGATGATGACATTTGAGTGTCAGTTTTGAACTACATCCATGGTTTTGCTACTATTCAAGGCCAGAACAAGCTCATTCGGCTAATTTTTGATAAGAGTTACAGCGATATCAAAAAAGTCTACTTGACATGTTTCAATCAGGGACGATCAATGAACTGAGAAAAGAGATTTTCTTCTTTGTAATCTCTAATTTTACAGTCCATATCAAAAGTCCAAAAACAAAAAAAGCATAAATCCAATATGGCGACCGTTCTCGAATGGCTTCTTCATTTGTTTTGTTCTGTATGACCAAAAGTCATCAAAATGTCAACTTTTACAGCTTAATTAGAGAAACCACATTACCTTCAATGCTTCAAAACCATCAAAACGAGTTCAGTCGGTTTATTGGTTGTAGAGCTATAGCGATTTAAAAATAGGCCTATGTAACATATGTTTTGATCAGAAACGAAGAACGGATGGAAGCATTTCTGTTTTAAAATTCTAATTATTGACAAATATTTACCAAAAAAAAAAAAATAGCTAACATGCTAAAAATTGTCTCAACCTCAAAATTTAAAATGGCGGCCAAATATGGTTGCCAAGTAGCATGTAGGCCTAGATTTTCAAATGACTGAATCTACAAAAAATGAAAAAAAGTTTTACTCACTTTTGATGGAAAAGAACGGAAACAAAAGAAGATGATACTTGACAATGATCGCCCCCTTTAATTTTTAAATTTCGTCCATTTTGATGTTTAAGGGGCTTCTGATGCGACTAAAAAAGTTGTTGAAGGGAATCGGTTTAATTTTATTTTTTTCGTCAAGTAGAAACTCTTCCATAGAGGAAATGTACGGGTATTGCTATCAAATTTTGAAAATTTCCAAAAAAAATTCAAAATTTTTGATTTTGATTTTTGAAAATTCAAAAACCAGATAGCATCGACAATTGATGCATCTTTTTTCAAGGAAGTCGCATGCCAACTGTGAACTTTTTATTTTCAAAAAAAAAGGTATCAAAAACGATTTCTACTAATTCACTTTTTCATGTCTACGAGAAATCATTTTTTGATACTTTTTTTTGAAAATAAAGAATTCAAATTTGGCATGTGACTTCCTTGAGGAAAGATGCATTGTCGATGCTATCTGGTTTTTGAATTTTCAAAAAATCAAATTCAAAAATTTTCAAATTTTTTTGGAAATTTTCAAAATTTGATAACAATGCCCATATATTTTCTTTTTGGAAGAGTTTCTACTTGACGAAAAAAAAACCTATTCCCGTCAACAACTTTTTTTAGTCGATTCAGAAACCCCTTAATTATTTGACGATGATTTGGACGTCATAACTAACTGGATTTCCAGTTTCCACTGTTATTTTTTTCATGAATCTCTCAAAAATTGGAAGTTTCCAAAAAGCAAACTTTAATGCAGTTTCTTTTGAATTCATCTTTCCTGATCAAAACATGTGTGTGATTCGAGCTAGGATTCGAGTGAGCTATGATTTCCCGAATTTCTCCTTTCCAAAGGCGTCGCGTGGCGAGACTCCCAGCCAACTAAAATAGCACTGGGGTTGAACGTAAAATATTTATTGGAGCAGATTATGGAAAATACGTTAAATGGCAAGTATACCACCTTTCACTAATTACTCGGCGTGAAACCTGAGTTTACATTGATTATTTGGTCAGAATCCATCAAAAGAAATCTCGATACTGGTTTACAAACTGGTTAGGTCAGGTCTGGTGGAACCCACGGTAAAAGGGTAAATAGCTGGCAAAAATGGAGCTCAGGAGGATTTTGTCATAAACTGGACTGATGATCACCATACCAGGCCAAGCAATAAATGTTCCCGAACTCTGGGCATTTCTGTTAGATAACACGACAGCAATTCTTAGAAGCGTAACTTGGAATTTGAATTTGGTATTTGTAGATATTGATACTGGTTTCTAAATTGAAGTGTCAACAATAATGTGTTCCTTTCTCCGAAATGTGCAGTTTGTTTAGCCCAAAGAAAAAGTAGGTAACGTAAGAAGGTTTGAGAGCCACTGATTAGTAGGTCTTTCAACGCCGCTGCTATTTTACTTGAATGATGCCGACAGTCGAAAAGCTATACAACAAGATAGAGGCCACAAGATTTTTACGTCTGATTTAGGTTCTGCAAGTAGGTACAAATGACCTATTATTGAATTATGAATTCAATGATCAAATTTCTGTACTTACTCCAACTGCGATCGAGTGCAAAAATGGTAATGGCCCGAAAATTATTATGTAAATGTTTAGATAGGTATCATACTGTCGATGATGGTCACAGACACAGATGGAAATGTACTGTACAAAATATGGTAGATATAAAGCTAGATATTTAGCCAACGTTTCAACTCCACAGTGAGATCTTTCTCAAAGCAGTCTAAAAAAATAGGTACTCAATGATAATACAATGTAATATGTAACAACACCTAGTAAGAACTTACGCATTGAAGTATAAAAAAGAGTACAAAATGATTGAAATATTGATATCGCTTTTTAATACGTGCACTTTTTTTGTGCTTTTATGCGTAAGTTCTTAGTAGTATTATAACATTGTATCATTATTGATTGATACTGTTATTGCTTTTTCATAATTCGTATCATTTAATATACTTTTGCACAAAGTTCTTACTATTATTACCTACATTGTTTTATTATAATGTACCTATTTCTAGACTGCCTTGAGACCGCTACGGGGTTGAAACGTTGGCTAAATATACAGCGTAGTGGTCAAAAAGATTGAAATTTTTGATATGATAATTAGGGTTTTCCAATTTTTGCTGTCTCTTTCCAATGTGTCACTGGACGGAACTTTATTTCGTTTTCGGGGGTTGCGGTGACTCTTTATTTCTCCGGCAACGGTTTCATAACTTTGTCAGAAGGCAACGTCATGAACGTCAAATCAAAAATGACCTTGAAATACCGCCCCGTTTTCTGTTAGGCTTCATTTATTCATTTTAATCGTATTACCTCCGGCAAACAGAGTAAAAACTTTTTGTTTGGGCCAACTTATCACTGTTTTCTGGAGACTTGTAAAGAAAAATTGTTGACATGAGTTGAAGAGGTTAAGGGTTTGTTGAAATTTCCGAGGCTCTGGCAGGCCTTGAGCACTCTGTTCATCACTGCGTACTACTTTATCATTATTATTATTATTCCGCACTTGGATATTGGCTAGCTCAACTTCTCCGATAACTTGCTGTTCTCGCTCTGAATTTTAATTTCTGTTGTTGGTCGGCTCGTCTGTGCTTATATACTCCCGACTGTTACCTTCCACCGACTCTCGGGCATATTCCACACTGACCGCCGCTAATAGATTCGCGACGGTTCCCGAAACGTCCATCACATCCAAGGCTGGTCGACGTTATGTTGTACTATAGGTTGCCTCATCCAGTTTATGAGTGACGTCACAAGATACCCTCCGGGAACTTGATTTTGGCTGAAACTGATGTCGCTTTTTTCGTTTGACATTTCGGATCTTATTTCGACGGAAATCCACCAAATTTCTGAACTGGACGAGAAATGGTTGATGCACATTCAACGATTGGTGGTTTTTAGATGAATCGGGCATGCTTTTATCCACCAAAACACAATTTGAACCGCCGAACTGTCAAGACCAAGAACAAGGCTTAACGTTATCACGAGGTGAAGCGAACAACGCAGCTGTCACCGGGTAGCTCATTGGTAAAGAACCTGACTTTCAACAGGAAGGTAGTGGGATCGATCCGCAGCCGTGCCGAACTTTTTTTTCTTCAAAAACACCCAAATTGCGATTTTAAAAATTAGAAAGAGGAAACAAAATTCAAATTAGTGTTGCCCAACTCATATTTAATTTTAAAAATCACAATTTGGGTGTTTTTGGAGAAAAAAAGTTCGGCACGGCTGCGGTTCGATCCCACTACCTTCCTGTTGAAAGTCAGGTTCTTTACCAATGAGCTACCCGGTGACAGATGCGCGGTCCGCTTCACCTCGTGATAACGTTATCGCCTTGTTTTTAGTCTTGACAGTTCGGCGGTTCAAATTGTGTTTTGGTGGATAAAAGCATGCCTGATTCATCTAAAAACCACCAATCGTTGAATGTGCATCAACCATTTCTCGTCCAGTTCAGAAATTTGGTGGATTTCCGTCGAAATAAGATCCGAAATGTCAAACGAAAAAAGCGACATCAGTTTCAGCCAAAATCAAGTTCCCGGAGGGTATCTTGTGACGTCACTCATAAACTGGATGAGGCAACCTATAGTACAACATAACGTCGACCAGCCTTGCATCACATCCGCGTGTATACCGGTGGGCTGTGGAATGTCAGCGCTTCCACCAATTGTACAGATGTGTTCTACTCGGCCATTGGGTCTCCAGCTTACGCGAACGATCTAGAAGGTCCGCGTGTGTTCCCAGTCACACGACAGCCTCGCAACTCGTAACAAACAATACTCAGCAATTTCTACGGGAATAAGATGGTATTCTGATGGAACCGGTATCTTTCGAGTTTGGTAGGGGCCTTATAAATGACATCTGGAAATGAAAATACCTGCCCTTAGATTACTGAAAAACAGAATAAAGTCAAAATAACCGGGCTTAAGAAGAAACCAAAATAAATGACCGAAATGACAGCTCCCCGACAAGATGACAAAAAAAAAGCATTTTATTTCATTTTCATTCGTCATTCACTCTGTTTAGTTGAAAATGAAACCAAAATGGACCATTGGAAAACATCTTCAAAACCAGAAAAAAAGGGGTTTCTAGAAGTTTGTGAGGGATCTGTGACCTACGATATTTTTACGAAACTCGCTGGAGACCACGACGTGCGAATAAGACACAAACACCTGAACAATTGGCGGAGGAGCCGTGCTTCCAGAGCTTGCCAGGATATTTGCATTCGTGAAGCCGATGCCGACTTTTTAGAGCTTTTGCGATGGCGTAGCGCCGAATGCTGGAATATACTGGAACTACACTGGAAGCGGCGAGAAGCTTCAAGGCCTTTCCTGAAGAATCTGGAATATTCTCAAATACAAAACACTAGTATAGAAGCGGTATGGCCAGTGAGCAGGTCATAGTTGGATTAACAACGAGAGTGCGAACAACAGCGAAGTGTGATATCTAAGTGCGACACATTATTTGACGTGTACTTTAGTAATACGCATGATTACTTTAACGTCTCTCAATTATTGAAGTATACAAAGCAAATTCGACTTGAAATTGAGCCGTTGAGCTCTATGCGTTACGGTTTTAAACTCGTTTAAATACTCACAAGGACAGATTCATATCCTACGGCCTTCAACTGTCTTTGCTTCATCACAACGCTGCCCAATGGGATATTCGTATTGCGCAATGTGGTGTTGGGTACCATGGGGATGATGGCGATGAACTGATAGCGTCCGTCGTTGGTCATCGGATATTTCACGTCACCCAAAATGTAGTTTTGAAATCCGAACGGTTCCACGAACTCCCCAGTGACGAGATCTTTGCAGACGACGATGTCTGGAAATTGGAGAAGAACTGTGTTAAGGTGGTTAACATAAAGGACACCCGACCACATCGATTCCTCGCACTAAATCGCAAGTAATCTTGGCTGCACGCAGACCACAGATGAGGCGTTTGTCTACTCACAAGCAAATAATTTCGGAAAAAATCGTGTCAAGTCGTTTTTGATGTAGTGAGGTTCTGCTTGAAAAAGTAAGGTATTTTTCAAGTATAATGAGAGAAGGACGGTGTTGGCTCAACGGTTAAAACGTTGGGCTGCTTTATGGGACGTTTCCAACTTCGTCTACCTCCCTGACTGCGCCATCGATTTTCCTCTACACATTGTCGTACTGTCGGTTGCAGGCGTGATGTACTCGGCTCGACCACTGGCACTACCTACCGGCGTTCTACCATCAACTTTTGGTCACGCTGAGCGTTGCTACAGTCGAGTTATCACCCGACTGGAGCAGTGTACTATACGCTATGCTATAATATGGTCTATATTTTCATTGATATAATACGGGCGTATTGATAACGAATGTAATATGTAAGTACCTGGACGCGCGAAATGCGGTAAAACATGCTCCCCTCGGACACATTCCTTTCGACCCAAAGCGAAAATAGCATGGTCGTGCACGTCCAACCAGAACTTGTCCGCCAACGTCAACTTCCTCCCGTGCTCTGGCGGCCAATCCGTCAACCATTTGGCAGCCTTGTACCTCTTATCGGGCGCTAAACAGTTGCCCCCATAATCGGGGCATTCCAAGGCCAGAGACGTGTCCAGCGAGAGCAATTCCCTCGGAAACAGCTTGGCCGACGTCCCGTACACTTCTTCGATGAAATCCTTGGCCAGGACCATGTCGGACAGCTGGTGGGAGTACATTTTTCGCATGCTCAGGTAGTGGAGGGCGCTGGGCAGGCACCTGGGGTACTTGACGATCTCGGCTCTCCGTTCGGGCCGGTGCAGCTCGGCGAACGCCGTTCGGTAGAGGTCGGGCGTCGTTCCGGGGTCGAAATCGAACATGGAGTTGGCGTTGAGGATCCTTTCGACTTCCTTGAGGCGGATGGCGGAGATGTTTTCGACCAGACGCTGGGACGTTTTCTTGAGGGTCGCGTCGTGCTTGTACTGGACGCCGGTGCCCACGAGGGCGATGTGGAGGCAGCTTTCGAGGGGCTGCCGGTCGATTTCCGGGCAGAGCTTGTCGAGCATTTCGGGAAGCTGCGAGACGGTTTCCAGGTTCTGCGAGAACCGTAACGCCTGGAAAAAAATTATTGAGATAATGATTCAAAATTTGACTGATGAGTTTGACTTGATGATTCTATTATTAGGCAAAGCAAAAGTGAAACCTTTCGGCTATTTCATTATTACCTCTGGAGAAGCCTCAGGGAACTGTAACACCTCCAGAAGTGTGAGCCTAAACTCCAAGAAAATGCGATAGCTAGTTTCATTCTATGGGTTTACTTCAAATAAATATATAAAAACGCGGTTACCTCAACAGTACGCAAGCAAGCGGCATGAGCTTCGCCTCAGTTGAGAAACGCGCCAACATAGTCCGGCTTACAAGCCTCGTACGGACGTACGTGTATATTTCGAAATATATATCCTGAGGTGCAGTTTTCTGATTTGATAGAGACAAGTTTGGCAATGTCAATCGTGAAAATTTTAGATCAAGGAAAAGCAAGTACAGCAAATGGTACAGCTTTACAGAACTTCGTATGTCGCCGGCGACAGTTCCACTCCTTCGTTAAAATCTGGCGACACCAACTGTAGTTAAATAATTTGAACGACACGACGACAGCAACTCGTGTCGCGAGAATGATATGGAGGTAGGGAGGTAGGGGAATACAGCCAGATCGAATTTTATTGGCAAGCGACACTGTCGCCGGCGACATACGAAGTTCTGTGAAGCCGCCATTACTAGTTGAGTTCCACTCGACCTTTTGGAAAAAGCTAGATGACATATTGTAGCCTGATGTGTTTTGTACCCAAGTTTGAAATTTCAACTGAATATCACGACAGTAGACCACATGGTAGGACAAACGGTGACGCCGAATCCATTGTTTCGCTGGCCAAATCCGATCAAAGCTTAATAGACTAGGCAGAAAATCTCAAAAGAGGCCTAGAAATCACTCCTAGAAGCAAATCGTGTAACAATTGATGACCAGGTGGTTTCTTAGGTTTTAGACCCCGCTGAACACGACTAGGGGTGTTATCTTTTCGAAATTTCACCCCTTGTCCCTTAAATCCAAGATGGCGGAAAATTGAGGGTAAAACAGGGTGCGCGCATATAAAGCTTATTTCTGGCCCGATTTTCCTCAAAATTGGTTCTTTTCTTATGTTTTCGGGGTCGTAGAAGATGATGAGGCCAATTTCAAATACCTCTAGGTAGCCATTTGGTCTGAAATTAGTGTTGTCCAACTTCCAGGAGCAAATCAGAAACAAATTTACGAATAACTCAAGATAAAATCATGTAACAATCAGTTAACAGGTGATAAGTTATGTTTTGGACTCTGCTGATCACAACTAGGTATGTTAACAGTTGAAATGTTTACTCCGTATGTCTCAAATTCAAGATGGCGTATAGTCAGAGAAGAGTGGCGAGCGCACAAAAACGCATTCCTAGCTCGACATTCCTCAAAATTCTTCCTTTTTGAATGTTTTTGAGGGAGTAGAAGATGATTAGAATAATTTCGAAGACCTGTGGGCGGTCATTCGTCCTAGAATAGAGTATTATACTTTTGAAAAAAAAAAAATTTTTCGATGGAATCAGAAACTATATTGGAAAATAACTGACCCGTATTTTTTTATTCAGCCAAAAATCGTATCGTTTGGCCGCAATAAATAAACGAAATTCCTATATTCTGCCTATTTCTGACGTCATTTACACAGGCGGTATAGGCGGTGACTCGCTGTGACGTCAGAAATAGTTGATGTTATTTATTTATTGCGCCCAAACGATACGGTTTTTGACTGAATAAAAAAACACGGGTCAATTATTTTTCAATGTAGTTTTCATTTCAATCAAAAATTTTTTTTAGTATAATACTCCATTAGTGTTTCCCTCGGTGTTTCCTAAGTTTCAGGCGCAAATCAGAGTGGAAAGTTAGAAATAAACGATAATTAGAATGTTGGTACATTTTTGTATCAAAGCATAGAATATAATTATGTAGGTATCCAATTATGTATTATCACACATGCAATGGACAAAGGCAAATGTGAGAAAGTGTCAAAGGTAAAAAGTAAAGAAAATCTGTTTTTCTTCATAAAATAGCAATCATAGGTATGCAGGTACAATGTGGATGGAAAAGTCTCTCTCTACTTTCTGCTTAAGATAAAATCACGTAACAATCAGTTACCAGGCCGTTACCTATGTTCTGGACTCTGCTGATCAATGCTAGGTCTGTTATAAGTTAAAAATTTCACTTCTTGTGCCTCACATTCAAGATGGCGTAGGTACCTATAGTTAGCGAAGAGTAATGAAAGTACAAAAAACACATTGATTTTTCTGAATCACACTTGTCTGATTTTTTTCAAAATTCTGCTTTCGGAGTTGTAGAAGGAGAGGGGCCCCATTTCGAAGACATCTGAGTGACCATTCCGACTCATTATGCGTGATGTCAAACTTTAAAGGGAATCAAATTATGCAACAACAGTATACAGATTGTTAACTACTTATATTTTGAACTCTGCTGAACATGATATGCTGGACCGAGTGTTAGACTTGGTGATAATATCCCGGTCTCCCGCCAATTATGTTCATTTGGCTACGTCAGTGCTTAATATCATTGCCCAATTGTCAGTTGTCTGCTATTATTGTGCAAGAGGTATCTACTGTTTTTTATAATAATTGTCTCAAGATGTAAAGGTGCGGAGTTGCAGCAGACAGGTGATGATTGGTTTTGAAACTTTTGTCATATTACTTACTGTAGTTGAATCTGTTCTACTCCAATTTTCAGCAGATTTGATAATGAAATCAATTGTCTTGTCTTTTACTTGTCCAAAGTAAAATCTGTCTGACTTTCATACATAGAAAATTGCATTACAAATACGTTTAGTTGTTGATAGTTGTTAATTGATAATTCCTAAACCGCAATTAATTATTTTTGGCGAATTCTTGAACAGGCACTGTCGCCCAGTGACTGCGGCTGGAAGGTGCATGGCAGATGGCAAAGTTTTACCGGTGTGGACGGCCCGAGGGCCAGTTCCCGAAGAAACCTATTGTCTCTAGTATACTGTGGGTGTGCAACTCCCTGTCGCACAAAAAATTGTGGATGCAGAAAGAAGGGATTCGCATGCACTGCTCTGTGTAGATGCCTGCCTGGAAAATTTCGAAACAAAATAGAAGACTCGTGATGCCTAAGAAAATTATGGGCTAACTTTGACACTTTCTTACATATTTGCCTTTCTCAATTGCATGTTGATTATACATGATTGGGTACATATATCTATGCTTTGATTCAAAAATGTTCCAACTTTCTAATCGAGTTTCTAATTAATCATCGTTTATTCCTAATTTTTCACTTTGATTTGCCCCTGGAACATAGGTAACATCGATACAAGGACGAATGACCGCCCACAGGTCTTCAAAATTATTCTAGTGATCTTCTACACCCCCAAAAACATTGAAAAAGGAAGAATTTTGAGGAATATCGAGCTAGAAATGTGTTTTTGTGCGATCGCCACTCTTCTCTGACTATACGTCATCTTAAATTTGAGACATAAGGAATGAACATTTCAACTGTTAACATACCTAGTTATGATCAGCAGGGTCCAAAACATAACTAATCACCTGTTAACTGATTGTTACATGATTTTATCTTGAGTTATTCGTAAATTTGTTTCTGATTTGCTCCTGAAAGTTAGACAACACTAATTTCAAGCCGAATGGCTTCACAAAGGTATTTGAAATTGGCCTCATCATCTCCTACGACCCCGAAAACATAAGAATAGAACCAATTTTGAGGAAAATCGGGCCGGAAATAAGCTTTTTATGCGTGCACCCAGTTTTTACCCTTAACTTTCCGCCATCTTGGATTTAAGGGGCAAGGGGTGAAATTTCGAAAAGATAACACCTCCAGTCGTGTTCAGCGGGGTCTAAAACCTAAGAAACAACCTGTTAATCAATTGTTACATGATTTGCTTCTAGGAAGTCTTTTTTGAGATTTTCTGCCTAGTCTATAAGGGCTTCCTTACTAAACCTAAAAAAATGTGCAAAAGGAATATCACCAATTATCTCGTAACCGTTGAAGAGAAAATATCTGGAAAGATGGCTAAATGTAGATAAAAATCAAAAGATTGGAACTGGTATACAAAGGCACAGAGCGGACATACTCCTTTTTCATAATTTCGACATTAATTTCAAAATTTTGACTTTTGAAGCACTCCCCGATTCGTACGCTTGGATCAATTATCCATTGTTTTCTCTTTTCCTACATCTTTATCGCTTCACTACCGAGCCGCCAGTTCCCTCGCACGTAAATCTTGTGTTCTTTCACTAACTGAAGGGAGAACGGCCATCCCTTGGTGACATTTTCCTAGCTAGTTGAATGACGATCCGATATTAAAAAAATCAAATAGTTTCGTAATGAAAAGTATGGCTAGGCTGGCGATGCCTCAAGAAATTTCAGTAATTTTCGATTTTCTTTTCAAATGCCGGGCCGTTATTTGACGTGACGGGATATCACGAAGGGATGGCCGCTCTCCGGTGAGACAAGACAACGTAAATAAAAGAGCGCAAGAGTGATATCCAGGGAACTGGCGGCTCGATAGTGAAGCGAGAAAGATGTACGATAAGACAATTGATCCAGGCGTAAGAATCGGGGAGTGTGGAATCGGTATGTGAGTAACGAATGTCTAAGAGCGGTTCCAGAAAGAGCGATAGTTTTGTGACACAATAGCGGTGATGCATATTAAATCTGAAGACTCTTTGGGTCAACTAACTGAGCTAACGACCCCCTAAAATTTGTCCAACAGGGCCAGAGTCCTTCTAGAACGCGACATGGTGGAGGCGCCAGGCTTCAAACGGCACCCATTAGAATTCACAGAACCTAAACCCGGGCGTACCTTCGACGCACCACTACAGAATGGAGCCACGAAGCCACCCACACCAGGACGGCTCAGTCCGCCACAGGAAGAGCTAAGAACGGTGGCTTTTCAAACGACACGATGAATTTTTTTTTTAAAAGACAATGTAAGAAAGGTTGAGCAATGAATCAGTCCACTTTTTCTGGAACATACGTATCACGAGTTGAAAAACCAATTGAAGTACCACGCCGGATATAAACTTGTAACTTGTACAATGATAATTGAACATAACACCTCGGTGTAGGATAATGGGATAACGACACTAGCTTGCGGGGAAAAAAGCAGCGAAAAAGACATATTTCACACTGCGTGCTTTCCACCTAGCCTCAAGTTCGGTACACCTGCCATTTACGCATGTGCGGGTTCCAAACGGTGCTTTCCAGTTTCCATCTACGTGTTTTTACTCGGTTCTGCGCCGTTCATTGGATCACGTAAAATTTTGTGCCACACCATGGAACATGTGCCGTCTGGTGGTATTTGTACCGTCTAGGTGGAAAGCACCCACTGCAAGCCGAACTTGAATTACAACACGGAAAGCATATCGTTTTTTCCTTATTTTTTGTAAATTGTGTATACAGGGTGTTGCAGCGATGATAATAAAAAATTCAACTGTGAGTAGATCTTGTCAAAATATGACAAAACCGATATACCATTTTGCAAAGTCCAGCCTAATGACGAAAGTACAGCTCTTCAAATTTCACTTTTTTTTCATATTTTAAAAATTCATAATTCAAGAACATTTTGACAAAAGTATCTTGAATTTAGCGTAAGATGGTTCGTCAAACTTATCTATCAAGCTGCCAAATTTTTAAAGAATCCAACCAGTGGCGGAGAAGTTACGGGGGGTCACCTCGAGGATCGCCTTCACTCACCTAACTTTTTTTCGAATGCGTCTCAATTAATGATCTTCATAACTCCCACGCCACTGGTTGGATTCTTTCAAAATCTGGCAGGTCGGTAGATAGTTTCGACAAACCAGTCTATGCTAAATTCAGGTTAATTTCATTGGAACGTTCCTTAGTTACTTTTTCAAATCCGAAAAAAGTGAATTTTGAAGGGCTGTAGATTTCTTTGTCACTGAGCCAAACTTTGCGAAATGGTAGGTATATAGGTTTTCGTCATATGTTGACGAGATCTACCCAGATTTCAGAATTTTTTTGATTTTTTTCAATACTGTGTCGTTATTCAACGAGCAACGAAATATCAAAAATCGGTATCTGAGTTACGAGCAGACTTGGGTAGTATTCGAATAGCCAGTAACTTGAATCCTACTCAAGTTACTTTCTACGGTATTCGTATTCGTTAGGGTATTCGTATTCGAATACAGTGATGAATTCTGTATTCGTATTCATGCAGCTACTTTTTCTTTGTCGATATTCGGGATTCTGGATTCAAGTTACTATTCGGCGGTATTCTAGTATTCATAGTATTCGAATACCCAAGTATTCGAATACTATAATAGAATCCCTGGATTCTAAAGCAAAGAAAAGAGTATTGGTATCCCAGTCGAATCCCAGTTTGGGAAAGAATCCATGGATTCGAAGGACTCTACTCTACTTCGAATCCATTAATTCTGATTTCGAATCCCTGGATTCTGACTTTCGAATCCATGGGTTATGATTTATGATAATCTAGGAGAAGTAGGTACCCACCGACAGTAACAATAGTAGGGTGAATTTCAAAATAAAAATTTTCCAGAACTGCGCAGTTTTGAAGATTTGTTTTTGAAACACAATAGCACGAGTTTCTTTTGTTGCTTACTTTTATTGCATTAACGAGTTTCTTAATGCCGAGATGGTCTAATATTCTATCATTGATTTGTCCGTTTGTCCATTCACAATAGATGATTGATTATTCTATTAGGTATAAGTACAGGTGTCCCGGAATAAGTGTTACAAAACTGACAGGGAGATATATAATTGAAAAATAAGGGGACTTTTCTCGATAAACATACCCTTGCAAACGCATAATAACAGAGATACAGGCCTTCAAAGTTGGTTTTTAAGAACATTTTTCTACATAACTTTTGAACTGTTCAACCGATTTCAGTCAAATTTTAAGTAAAGTTTACTGAACAGGTCTCTATTGAACAATAGTAACGCATTGCATCAAACATTTTTAGGGGCGAAGATAATAGGGGGTGTCCCCCCCCTTTACCCCCTATTTTTGACCTCCCCGAATATTTTTGGAAATTGTTTCAATTTTTGAATTCTACGTTCAATTTAAAGAAAAAAGTTACTATTGCAAATTTTTGATTAGAGAGGCTTCGTTTTTGAGGTACATATTTGGGATTGAAACGTTGCAAAACATCTCGAAATCGCCTATTCCTGGGCCTAAAAATTAAAATTTAAGAACACCCATGATTCGTCAACTGAAATGAGTTTTCTTTGTGTTTTAAGTTGATAAACCATCATTTTCGCGGAAAAACATAGTTTCTCAGAAAAAAAATTTGGGCCCTGGAAAGTGGCGATGTTTTCTGATGTTTGAAACCCAAACATCTTGAAAATGAAGCCCCTGATCAAACGCAAGAGTGACTTTTTTCTTTAAATTGAACGCAGAATTCCAAAATTGAAACCGTTTCAGAAAAGGGGGGATTACAAATTAGAATTTTTTTAAATTTTTATACCGACCTGGGGTGCTATTCTTGAACGTGTTCAATGAGGTTTTCGCACCTATTCAAATTCTCTTTTCCGACAGTCCGAGTGCACACGAAACCAAGGAGATTCGTATACGAAAAGTCATTCGAATAATTCGAAAATCGCGCCCATTTTACAATGAAATCATGTTTATTGATATTTTTGTTTGCGGAATAAGTACTTTCAAGGCAATATACAGCCTAATAAAGTACGTAAACATGTAAATCTATGTGGGTATTCACAAAGGGTATTCATTTTCATGAATACATGGATTCGAATACTTGGTATACGAATACTTTCGAGAGTCAGTATTCGAATCTTCTGGATTCGAATCTTCTGGATTCGAATCCTTCTTTTGCATCGGGATTCAAGATTCGTATTCGAATACTTTTTTTCGGGATTCGACCCAAGTCTGGTTACGAGTGGAGTGGAATTTTGAGATGAAAGTTGAAATTTTGAGATGTCGAAAGATCGAGATCAAAGTTGAAATGTCGAGAGTGAAATTGAAATGTCGAGATTGAAGTCGAAATGTCGAGATTAAAGTTGAAATTTCGAGATTTCGAAAATAAAGTCAAAATTTTTAGATTAAAGTCGAAGTTATGAAAAAAGTAGTATGTCTCCTCTGCGTTTTCGTAGGTACTGGTACTTCAATTTGTTGAAAAAACATGATTTTTTCCAAAAAATTTGAATAAAATCTAGAAACTTCAATGCTTACTACTAGATTTTCAATTTGTAGGACCCTTTCTTAAAAAAAATCAGTACATGCACAACTGCACCGTTAACATTCAGTTTCCTTCCACTGCTATGAACGTGACAATTGTCTTTTTGGTTTAGACTTGATTGACACAGTTCCGGCAGTGAAGCCGAATTTTCCGTTGTATTAAGATATACGTCGTTGGGTTATTTCCATCATTTACCGCTTTCAAGTCGTTGTCAGTGTAGTCACCCTGAGAAAGATGGCTCACCGCTCGTATTTTAAACTGTGGATTTCAGGCACGTTTCAATGTCATCGGTATCAATCATGTGTCAGTGTTTGTGAATCGTGTTGCTGAAATCATTCCCTAATAGGGTCTATTTCAATTTTGGAGCCGCGAACAGCGCCGTCGCCCTTGCTCACGTGTCAGGGCCATCCCCAAGCTCGTGCTGCGCGCTTTTCAACCTGAACTGAGCGTCGGCCTCACAGACGTCTGAGACGGTGACAGTGAGATATGTCAAACATTCAAAATTCGTAGTCGCAATCTGTTAGTGTAGAATCAAGTAGCCCCAGCCCGGGGCACGATGACGTCATCCCGCAGATGACACATCGGTGCATGGAAGTTGCATACCTAACAGTTTTTGTGTTTCAAATCTACAAAATAAAATAATACAGGGTGTTTCAGATTTAAATCGCGTCCGTTCAGGAAGTGATGGAAAACGTCAAAAGAAGTAGACTTTCTCAAAATAATATATGACAGATACGAATAATAACGGAGATATGGGCGTTCAAAGTTGAGCCTTAAAAATCGATTTTTCGTCATAGGTTTGGAGCTTCTCAACCGATTTTGTTCCAATTTGAACCAAAGCTCACTGAAATGAGTCTGTATCAAACAATAATAACGCGTTCCATCAAAAATTTCCAGGGGCGTGGATAATTGGTGTTCAATTTTAAAGTGGGGGGGCTTTCACGCTCGAAAAATTTGTACACCACTGCTCATTTCTCGGCAGTGTGGCCACTGCAGAGAACCACTGCCCACATTTCCTAGCACTGCCCACAATTTATTGAACACTGCCGAATTTAGCCACCAATTTTAGCCTTCTCTTATTTAAAATAAAAACACGTGAAAAGAGATTTCCGTAAGCGCGGTAACTTTTCAACATCAAAAAATGATATTCTCGGAAGCTCTGGCTCAATAACTCCGGATCACACAAAGATGATTTTGGTGTCAAATTGTAGCTAGATAATTCAGTCTGTTTTAATGTGCACGATAACATTTCTATTTCATTTCTACCACAGTTTAGATATGTACTGTCAAAAATTTGTTTTTTGAACTTAATTTTTGAATATGGCGGCGCCCGCTGCAAAAATATTAATGGGAAAAGTGCGAATTCAGAAAGAGCACATCAAAATTCATAACGATGTGAAATTTGAACAAAATCGAAAAACCTTTGAAAAAGTTTTTTATGAAATTATAAAAAAAAATTGTTTTGACATTCCCCACTTGTATTTTTCCAATGGTGGGTTAAGGTCGAGGCTAAGATTTAAAAAAAATCATTTTGCTACAGAATAAGATATCTGAAGTCAGTATCTTCAGTACTGTAGATACTGTAGATAGTAAATAAGAATAACAATATATGAACAATCCACCTTTCCCATGACAGAAATCACTAGCGCGCATACCAGTGAGCGCACACTCCATCTAGTACAAACGGCTACTACAGACCGCTAGTTCTGGGTTCACAGGTATGCGTGAAACTCTCATGGGAAAGGTGGATTTTCTTATGACCGTGGAAAATTCATTTTGGCGCCTTCACCATTGTATTCGCCTGTGGCAGATGTCGATGTTCCACCATCTTTTTTCATGATCTTTGATAGTTCAGAAACCGATTCAGACATGGTCATATAAATTCTCACAAAGCCGGACAAGACAAGGCTATTTGATACCTTGTCTTGTGCCTTGTGCACCTAGATAATTTCCGTCATTTTGGAAAGGGCCCAAAGAGGAGGGGGGGCATTTGAATCCTGAGGGACGAAAAAAGAAGCACTGCGGGTCAAATGTGTCTCAGTTATGATCCTGCAAAGTGGTTTTCCTTTATCATCATTTGCTACTTGTTTTTTTTTCCTACCACGTCCACTACCACTGCCTCGTCTACTGCAAAATTTGCTTTGCTCTTACTTGAAGGTACGTATAGTACTCGGTATAGTAGTATCGCCATTAGGAGTGTCACACTTAGAAATGAAAAGCGAAGGGTAAAATATGATTCTTTTTTCCCGAATAGCTGTACATTGCTGTACATTGTTTACGTGGAAAATTTAAATAATTTGAAAAACCCGAATCGAGACCCAAATTCAAAAATAGAAACATTATGAAACTAAGAAAAGACCCTCGAAAAGACCAATGGCTGAAAATAATCTGTTTGCATTATTTTTCACTTGGTCAAGGCAACGTGAATAATGCTCTCCAGCCATAGACAATACAGCACGTTGAAGAAAAAAAAACAAGACAAAGAATGTTTCTTCAGTGGGCCTAATTGCACCATCGGTTTTGCAAGATGTCAATTGTAAATTACGCGAAGTCAATGATGCAATTGGGCCCTGGTCCCGGTCCTGATATACCCTAATTTTGGTGATCTAGTGGACCAAAATCACAATTTAGCTATTTATGGCACAATAAGACACCACACCACATTGGTTTCTATGGTTACGAGATCAACGCACCATCTTCTCCGCTACCTCAGCGCATGCGTATATGGTCTCTATCGTCGCCACTGCCGGTCATTGCCCAACACTGCCGAGGACTGCGGCGGACACTGCCGTCGAATTTTTCACTGCCTAAGATCACTGCTCACACTGCCGTCATTATGCAGACACTGCCCAAAATATTAAGACACTGCCAATACTGCAAATGTCACTGCCGCCAATTTGTACACCACTGCCGAGTGTGAAAGTCCCCCTATTCTAAAGAAAAAGTTACTTTTGCAAAATTTTGATTAGAGGCTTCGTTCTCAAGATATTTGAGGTTGAAACTTCGGAAAACATCTCGAGAACACCACTTTCAAAGACCTACAAATTAAAATCCAAGATAACTAATGATTTCTTTATTGGGATAGGTTTTCTAGGTGTTTCAAGTTGCTGAATCATAAGTTTTTGTGAAAAACGGGAGGTTTTTAGGAAAAATATTTTTTTGGCTCGTAATAGTGGATATTTTGATGTATTTTCCGGAGTTTCAAACGCAAAAATCTTGAAAACGAAGCCTCTAATCAAAATTTTGCAGGGGTAACTTTTTCTTTGGAATTGAACTTAGAATTCAAAAATGTGAACAATCTACAAAACTACCTCAAGGGGAAAAAAATAGGGGTAAAAAAGCAAAGGCATTCCCCATTATCCACGCCCCTGAGAAATTTTAATGGACCGCGTTATTATCGTTAGGTACCGACTTATTTTAGCAAGCCTCAGTTCAGATTTGAACAAAATCGGTTGAGACGTTCCAAAGTTATGACGAAAAATCGATTTTTAAAGTTCAACTTTGAACGCCTATGGAGATATAACGGAGATGTTATTATTCGTTTCTGACATATATTTTTCCGAGATAGTGTACTTCTTTTGACGTTTCCCATCACTTTCTGGAAGGACGCGATTTAAATCTGAAACACCCTGTATATTAAGATTTTCGAAAAACCGTTCAATCTGTGGTGCTATTTGGCTATCAAAGCATCCTCGAAAGCATCATTGGGGGCAATATAAAAAAATCGTGCAAGGACCCTATTGCTGCTTCCGTACCAGTTATAGCCTACTGCGATAGTAATGAAAACCTTGGAGCTATATTTACCGCGTCAGTGACGAAGCTGGAGTGTGAATGTCAAGAGAATCAAGTTCAAGAGAGGTGGTACAGGCAAGCGCGAACGTGCCATCTGTTAATTAATAGCAATAATCCAGTGGTAAGAGTTCTGTTTTGTTAAACTAATGTACAGGGTGTTTACACAAGACGGATACCCGTCTTTAAAAAGAGACGAAACTTTCCTTGACGACGCCGAACTTTTTTTTCAGTTTTTTGATATGTCAAGTAAAATTTTCCATCTCGTACCATGTACAGGATGTCGTAATTTTTATTTGCTTTTTTCGAAACATCTTGTATTTCATCACCACAATCGATGCATCTACCATGTGGTCCACAGCTGTGGTATCCAAGTGAAGGGTCCATGACACTTTAGCGACACATTGTAAACACTTTTTACAACCACGAAACAAACTCTGTTGCCTTCTACTCATGATGATTAGACCCAACCGAGGGGGAAATTACGATCACACTTATATTCACTTACAGTTGAATTGTTTACGTCGTACTACTCTTCTATGCGATGCCCATCTCAGGCCTACGCACAACATTGCGCAACATTGTTTTGTTGGTAAGTCATGAGTCACTGCACCCCCGTACCTGCTCTAATTTTCCACTGAAGTGATGTAGGCAACCAACAATACAACAACATCCAGAAACTGAAACCGTTCTTCGAACGTGTTGTTCCTTCTTTATATTTTTTTTTTTGAAAAATTTCTGGATAATCCGCAAATTTTATTCAAGATTATCATCTCACACGCTATTCTGAGTGATTTGCCTATTTTTCGTTTCGATTTGCGTTTGGCATTTACCTAAGTGTCATAGACCCAAGTTATAAGATGAGCACATATGAGACTTGGAAACCACACCGTTGCGTTGGCACGTTTTTTGACTGAAACAAATACTTATGCCACGCGCTTGCGACCCGTTAAGAAAGTCCACTTCTTCTTAGACGATCCACCAAGATATTCGCAATTCAATACCACACACCCTGTTTAATGGGATAAAAATTTGACCTGAAATGAACAATATACTCACTTTCATAATAGCAGTCAATGTAATAGCATCGGGAGTCTTAACATTCTCCTTGACCGCGCGAATCATGGCCTCGTTGATCGGCTTCAGCTTAATTTTACTCTGCGTCTTGAAATACCCCAAAGCCACGATCCCCAGCTCCTCAAAGCTCAACCGGTCCACCACCTTGGCCAGCTCAAATTCATAATTAAAATCGACCGACCGCTTCCTGCACACGTTCAAGTAGAAAAAGACGTGCACCAGCATCTCCTTGCTCAGAACCTTCGACCGCCTCGTCGTCCTGTCCAAACACTCGAACGGGTAATCGCCCATCTTGCCGAGACGCCACTTGTACCAGAACACGGCAAATGCCATCATCTTTTCCACACTCCAGTCCACCATTTTCCAACAGGAAATGTCGTCGAGGCAGCTCCACACGTCGTGAAAATTGTGCGCCTCCACCGAATCGCACGGCGGGTACTCGACCAGGCTTTCCAGCAGCTCGTACAGCTGTTCGTCGGTCAAAAAATTGCAGTGGTCCATCAAACCGTCGACCAGCTTGTCGAATCTCGCATCTGAAATCGGTACGTTATTCGAAATGCAAAAGTCTTTGACGCTACAGAAAGCTTTGGTGATTTCGGTTGCGTTCGAGCCCCTCCAGTTTTGGTCGAGCAACTTTTCGAATTCTTGTTCATCGGAGACCGGTTTGTAGTCGCTCCTGGGGGGAGTCGGAAAAGCCGGCGGCAGCTTTGGCAGGGACTTGTAGGCGGAGTTGTTTTCGGCATCGATAAAAATCAAATTGTTGTTCACCGGCGAAATGTGGAGGCTCCTGGCGGAGAATGTGAGGTTATGTTTCGATTCGAGTCGGAGAATTTGTAGTGACGGCTTGTGTAGACGAGTCGGATAGTTGAAATTTTGTGCTTTAAACGAGGCATAGCGTTTGAAATGTCTCAAAACGCGTTTTAGCATGTTTTTTTGCGTCAAGTTGTGTCAGCTAGAAGTTAGGTTAGAATAATTTTGAGTACTGTCACTGTCAAAGTGAAAGCGGTGTCAACACTGACAAGCGGCAGCAAGGACAGCGGCAGTGATACAGTTGCACCAACCTAGGTTGAAAGTACCTTTTAAGAAGAAGAAGAGGAAGAGAAGAGAGAAGTCTTTTTTTAACACCTTCCGCTTCTAGAAATACTTCAGCTCAATATTGTTTTGATACCTACTGAGTTTTTGACGTTAAGATTACTTTTAGTTGAGTTGAGATACAGTCTTTTTCAAAGTTCACTTGATCCACTTATCCCTCCTCTTTTTGAATAATGTTGGTATACGTGCCCCTAGACTGGTGGTAACCATGGTAACCATAAATGCAAAAATTTCGAAGGTTCCACAATGATCTTGAATGTGACGGCCCCGTGGCGCAGGCGGTCGAGTGGCTCCCTGCGACGCGGATGTCCCGGATTCGATTCCCGGTGAAAAGTCTGGGTGTTGTGTTGTCATGGACTGTGTTGTCCATAATTTGCACTTTCCAGAGTTTGTATAATTGATAAATAAACGGGCAAACTCCTATGGCAAGAAGAAGCCGATAAGGAGAAAAACATCTATTTATTTATTATTTATGATCTGCTTGAATGTTCCGGGATGTTTTCGAACGTTCCAGACTATTCCCAAATATTCCAGAACATTCTGAAACGCTGTGGAATGATCACGAATATGTTCTGGGATGTTTTTTAATGTTCCAGACTATTCGCACAAACATTCCAGAACATTCATGAACGAACATTTATTCCAGAACGATCATGCTGGCGTGTAGGCGAGCGGCCGTTCCCCATTTTTCGAGCTATAGTAACCACGGGCGTACAACAACAATTTTTGATTTTCAATAGTAAGTACTAGATGGGGGTGTGCCGCTTGTGATTTTTTTTCGAAATCGCTCCATGGGAACTCTCGTCAGGGCCCCATTTCCATCTTTTTTTCAAAGTCATCTTTTCTTCATTTTTTGCATTCGGCAGCTCATAACTCAGCGACTATTGATGATAAAGCGAAGATTCTTTCACCAATACGATGTCTGGATATTACTAATACCCTCCACATGTTTTTGTGTTGCATTTCGTGATAATAACCTTCCAGGACCATAAAAACATAAGAGGTGCAGAAATACGTCACAAGAACTTTGATATGCGGAAAGCTATATCAATTTCTCAAAATATGTGCACATATATGCGAGAACATATGTAGAGAATACTCCAAAGATGTTTTTGGGAAAAGGGCGTTGCAGCAGGATTCTTGGTTTTTGAATTATGATTTTTTCAAAATCCGACACTGATATATGCGAGCGGCCGAGCGGCCAAATTGGCGCGAAACGAGGATTTTCATCAATGTCGTTGAAAAAACATCACATTATGAGCCACAACAGCGGTCTTTTTTGTGCTTCATCTAGTAGTAGGTAGCTCAAGGTTCAACTAGACTTCAACCAAAGGGTCAACCTGAACTACCGTTTCCGTTAAACCGTTCTAAGGAGTCGTCTACTCCACTGCAACCTTTTGGAACAAAAACTTGTATTGCAGTGATTTTGATGTGGATTTTTTATGTATAAACTTCGATTCCTTTTTGAGACTCAATGTCAGTTACCTTCTACCTCTTCATAACCTTCCATAGGTAGGCACCCCTATCACACTTTGTGTCTTTTTAATGATTATTATTACTACCTACATAAATTACGAGCAGCACAGGACCGCAGACTTCAGAGCATAACATTCCAATTGCCTCGCATGGGCAAAGGGAGATGGCTTTACAAGGTTTCTTCCCATGGAAATTGCAAAGATAATCAATTCTGAAGAAACTCCAACTCTATGCTGGTTTGACCTTTGGAATTTTGATCATCTAACCGCAGTTTTTTACTGGTTAGGAGGGTTCCATACTACTTTCGGGTGACGAAGCTTTTCCTTCATCGAGTCCTTCATGCATGATTGTGCTTGTCATGAAGCTCATATGCCACATGTTGCTTAAATTTAATGCAGGTTCCGAGAGTGGCACTCTGTCAATGTTGTTTCCGCTATTTACAGCCAGTTGTGCCGGGAGATCATTTACGGATCCATGATCGGTGGCATGTTTTCTGCTTGCATCTTAGACAAAAACAATAAATTTTCTTGCTTCCAAAACTTTATCGATCATTGATATGTGTTGGGTGATAATAGGAGTAATAGGACGCTAAGAAGTGAGGTGACAGATCCAACAGATATTTCCATTCTCCTTGTCGCTTGAAAGGCTTCTTTCTTGCCCACGCCATACATTGCTGACACTGTATTGCACTCTGTTGAAGGATAAAACGACCTGCAATCCTGCAAAGCTTCCCAAAAGTTTTCTCCAAGGTGGCAGAAGTGGAGTGTTTCTACCCACAAACTAGGTCTATTGCACATTGTTTGGCAATACATCAGTAAGAGCACAAGAACGTCGATGTCGGGCGATTCAACAAAAATCCGATGTGAGGAGCTTGTGGTGTTGTGGTCAGCACGTTCGACTGCTATGCCAGAGGTCGCAGGTTCTATCTTCGCCGAGGACGGTCGGATTTTTGTCTCGAGAAAAAACTTCTCGATTTAGTTGAAATGTCTTGCTAAATGCAAATGTGTGTCGCATAGCACGTAAGTCTATGCGTCCACACAGTGTCAGCAATGTATGGCGTGGGCAAGAAAGAAGCCTTTCAAGCGACAAGGAGAATGGAAATATCTGTTGGATCTGTCACCTCACTTCTTAGCGTCCTATTACTCCTATTATCACCCAACACATATCAATGATCGATAAAGTTTTGGAAGCAAGAAAATTTATTGTTTTTGTCTAAGATGCAAGCAGAAAACATGCCACCGATCATGGATCCGTAAATGATCTCCCGGCACAACTGGCTGTAAATAGCGGAAACAACATTGACAGAGTGCCACTCTCGGAACCTGCATTAAATTTAAGCAACATGTGGCATATGAGCTTCATGACAAGCACAATCATGCATGAAGGACTCGATGAAGGAAAAGCTTCGTCACCCGAAAGTAGTATGGAACCCTCCTAACCAGTAAAAAACTGCGGTTAGATGATCAAAATTCCAAAGGTCAAACCAGCATAGAGTTGGAGTTTCTTCAGAATTGATTATCTTTGCAATTTCCATGGGAAGAAACCTTGTAAAGCCATCTCCCTTTGCCCATGCGAGGCAATTGGAATGTTATGCTCTGAAGTCTGCGGTCCTGTGCTGCTCGTAATTTATGTAGGTAGTAACAATAATCATTAAAAAGACACAAAGTGTGATAGGGGTGCCTACCTATGGAAGGTTATGAAGAGGTAGAAGGTAACTGACATTGAGTCTCAAAAAGGAATCGAAGTTTATACATAAAAAATCCACATCAAAATCACTGCAATACAAGTTTTTGTTCCAAAAGGTTGCAGTGGAGTAGACGACTCCTTAGAACGGTTTAACGGAAACGGTAGTTCAGGTTGACCCTTTGGTTGAAGTCTAGTTGAACCTTGAGCTACCTACTACTAGATGAAGCACAAAAAAGACCGCTGTTGTGGCTCATAATGTGATGTTTTTTCAACGACATTGATGAAAATCCTCGTTTCGCGCCAATTTGGCCGCTCGGCCGCTCGCATATATCAGTGTCGGATTTTGAAAAAATCATAATTCAAAAACCAAGAATCCTGCTGCAACGCCCTTTTCCCAAAAACATCTTTGGAGTATTCTCTACATATGTTCTCGCATATATGTGCACATATTTTGAGAAATTGATATAGCTTCCCGCATATCAAAGTTCTTGTGACGTATTTCTGCACCTCTTATGTTTTTATGGTCCAGGAAGGTTATTATCACGAAATGCAACACAAAAGTAATGTGGAGGGTATTAGTAATATCCAGACATCGTATTGGTGGAAGAATCTTCGCTTTATCATCAATAGTCGCTGAGTTATGAGCTGCCGAATGCAAAAAATGAAGAAAAGATGACTTTGAAAAAAAGATGGAAATGGGGCCCTGACGAGAGTTCCCATGGGGCGATTTCGAAAAAAATTCACAGGCGGCATACCCCCATCTAGTACTTACTATTGGAAATCAAAAATCGTTGTTGTACGCCCGTGGTCACTCAACCCCTTAAAATGCACGTTTTTCGCTAACGGCCGCTCGCCTAGTGGAATGATCTCGTATGTTACGGTTGCGGCCAAAATAAAGTGGACGATAATGTCAACGAGTTGGCGTGCTGTCATGCGACGTTCAGGCCAGAATCCTGGAGAATCTGTCAACTGTCGTCCACTTTAAAAAGTCCGCAATAGTACACAATGACCTGGAACGTTTCGGAATTTCCCCGAACGGTCAAGACTATTCCTAAACATTCCAGAACATACCGGAACATTCTGGAATGTTGTGGAATAATCTCGAATACTCTCGAATGTTCTGGACGAATGCTGGCTGTTCCCATATATTCCAGAACATGTCGGAACATCCTGAGATGTTGTGAAATGCTCTCGAATGTTCCACAATGATCTGGAATGTTCCGGGGTGTTTTCGAACGTTCCAGATTATTCCCGAACATTTCAGAGCATACCGGAGCATTCTGGAGTGCTGTGGAATGATTTCGAATGTTACACAATAATCTGGAACGTTCCGGAATGTTTCCGAACGTTCCAGATTATTCCCGAACATTCCAGAACATACCGGAACATTCTGAAATGCTGTAGGATGATCTCGAGTGTTCCGGGATGTTTTTGAATGTTCCAGACTATTCCCGAACATTCCAGAGCATACCAGAGCATTCTGGAATGCTGTGAAATGGTCTTGTATGTTACACAATAATTTGGAATGTTTCGGGATTTGTCCGAATGTTCCAGACAATTCCTGAACATTACAGAACCTACCGGAACATTCTGGAATGTTGTGGAATACTCTTGAATACTATCGAATGTTTTGGACAAATGTTATTCAGACTGTTCTCAAATATTCCAGAACAAATCGGAAGTCGGAACATTATGAAATGTTGTGGAATGATCTCGCATGTTCCACAATAATCCGAAATGTTCCGGGATGTTTTCGAACGTTCCAGACTATTCTCGAACATTCCAGAGCATACCGGAGCATTCTGGAGTGTTGTGGAATGATCTCAAATGTTACACAATAATCTGAAACGTTCCAGGTTGTTCCCGAGCATTCCAGACCATTCTCGAACATTCCAGAACATACCGGAGCCGGAACATTCTGAAATGTTCTGGAATAATCTCGAATACTCTCGAACGTTCTGGACTGATGTTCAGACTATTCCCGAATATTCCAGAACATATCGGAACAGTCAGAAATGTTGCGGAATGATCTCGAACACGCTCGAATGTTCTGGACTGTTCTAGAAATTTCTGGGAGGCGAAACTTCCAGCCCTTGTGTCTTCAAAAACACACTCTTCAGGTGAAACCGGGAACCTTCCTAATTTTTATTTCAACATTTTTTTCATACACTTATATTGATATCGACTATTGTTAATGGGTAGATTACCTTTCGTTACATAGACAGGAACAGACAAGAAGGTATGTAGGTATACAACCAATTTGACACCACTCTATTTTAGTAGATTTCATACTTACCGGTTTCGTTCACAACTGCACCAACAGATGGCGGTCGTGCATTACTCCTGTTCATGAAATGACCCCCCTTATGGATTGAAAACATAGACGTATCCACGTCAAAAATTTAAAAAAATCAACTGCCGGTTCCAGAAAGCTGATGAGTGATCACGGATTTCTTTTTGGCAAATTCTAGCTTATAACAACAATTAGTTTGAAAGTTGGTCGGGTGACGGCGCCACCGGTATCGTTGATGGATTCAAAATTTGACATGAGTTCATTTGTCTAGAAAACACTGTAGACCAGGGGCGGCGGAAGTGTATAATTATTGGGGGGGGGGCACGCACAAGTATGAGGAAAGGAAGTGCGGACGAAGCAAAAAGCGCCGCAAGCGACAAACATTTCGGAAAAAAGGCGTGATCATCTTTTTTGACATGAAGAAAAATCTTTATCGAGAAAATTGAAGGGGCCAGGCCACCCCAAAACTGAGATTGGGGTGCCATGGCCTCCTTGCCCTTCAGTTCCGCCGCCCCTGCTGTAGACTAGAGACTGCGCCCACTGGAACCGGTAACCAGCTGTCACCATCAGTGGACCAGTGCCACCATTTCGATTTGTCGTCCAAATCGGTTGATCGTCCAGAAGTAGCATCATGGATGAGTAGCATCGTTCCAATCTTTGCGCATGCGGTCTTGATTGAACAATAAATGGAATTTTGGATACCTACCGTTCTTCGTATGAGAGTACCTACATCTGATACCAACGACATATTACATTCGGTGCAGGTATAAGCTTCTGTACGAGCTTTCGCACCATAGACCTTTCCAATATTTCATGTGAGGTTTTGTCGGTGGTGACGGCATATTTCCGTTTCAGAGTTGGCAGGTCCAAATAAAATTGTCAAAAGTGACAGCCGGTGTGCAATGTGTGAATCATGTGAAAAGTGCTCGATAAGGTCTTCCAGGCGCCACGGCCTCAGCCTGCTCCTGCTAGGGGGGAAAAATAGCTTCGATCACATTTGGATTCGTTTTGGAATGGAACATTTTCATCAACCTAATAGATTTTGGAGCTTCCATCACTTACAGTTGACAATTTGACAGCTGTTAAAATGCGCGCCAACCAGAAATGTAAAACTATTGTCGAAATCTAACAGTACAGGTAAAATTGGGAAGGTCTATCTTCCAAAATGTTATGCGACTTGCACACGTCGCGTCGTCTCGTCGAAAAACTCGTTCTGTTCACATTCAGAACAAGTGTTCGTATTCTGAATGGAAATCAATGCAGTGTGTCATTTGTTTCGAGTGTTCGTATTCCTGTTGCAGTTGCAATCGTAGTACGAGCAGAAGAAAATGGTTGGTTCCGGTACAGTAGATTTGACGATTTGATCATAAGATGGTCGATTTAAAACACGAAAATCGACTCATGCGAACAGCGTATCATTCGCATTCGAACACCCCAGCATACAAAAATGAAAATTGAAAACTCATGCTAACGTCATTATTTATTTCTCATCACTTTGTCAGGTTAGGTCGAACGTCAATGTCAAATCAAAGATGGTGCGGGCCTCCTATCATTATGGGTCTCTTTTCAAAGGCTGCGTCTTATTTCTGGAATATTCCTTTTGCTTCCTCTTTTTAGGCCATGGTCTCTACTGCCCGTTTTGAAAAATGATTGGATGTGGATTTGACTTTGTGGAGGACTAAAACTATTTTTTACCGTGATTTGCCCTTGACTTTTAGAAGGATATAATCATAATGATCTGAATCATCTTCATTTGCCACAATACATAAAATACATTGGCACATATCGCAAACGCGAGTGTCTATGGCCAGAAATGTTGATCCCAATTTCACCTTTCCAAAAACTTCCGAATCAATAGTGACGCGGAACAAGTAGGTACTCAAGTCAAGGTACAACATTTTCATGTGAAGGTCTGTTTGATTCCGCCATGTACTGTTTTGTGTGATGTGAACCCATCATTGATAAAAACCTACAAAAGTGCTCGCCGACGAACTACAACAACAAACTATTATTCCCTATAAATGAATATCAAACCAATAAACTAACTGAGCCCTAACAATTCATTACAGGTAAAAATTTTATATGCCGTCGCGTCGTCAAGTTATTGTCCAGGTAATACAACCAGCTTCTAATAGATTTTCCATTTCACGAGCAGGCTACCTCAATTAATCTCAGGTGAACGCTGCAGCAGAATTATTAGTTTTCCTAGATCAAACCGGATGTCCCTCTGGATAAAATGCCCTTTCATGGCATTCGTCAATAAGAATTATTCCCGCTGAAACGCCAGCTAAGACAAAGCTATAGTTTGAGAAGGGGGTTGTTATCCTAAACTGGTTATTATTAACAACTGCGACTCTACGTAAGGGTCCGAACCCTGATACAAGCAAACACGATTTTATTTCAATCCAATCATTGTAGGATTTTCCGCGGTTCCCAAAATTTAGCAAGATTCTAGAACTTGCTAGAAATTTAGCAAGATTCGGACACAACGCGAATCACCCAAAGGACCCAAGGGCTCGAATACCTCTTCTGTGGAAGATATCCAACAAAGAATGAGGCGAAAATATCACTCAATGGCAGAACATGGCGCTCATCGATCCCAAGCATCTAATCTCCAAGGCGCCGTGGAGCAGCTCAGCTGAAGAAGGCCAGGACTCACCCGAAAGGGGGTCAAGACTCATCCCAGCGGAGGACAGAGCTCACCCATGAGGGGCGCCAAGTCTCATCCTAGGAGCGCATCGGCGATGGATTACGAGTGCTCGAAGCGGGTTCTTCTTCGTATGCTCACGCTACTCCACGACGAAGCTCCTATCGTCCAACGGAATTGACCAGGCACCATGTGAGCAAAGTCTAGAAATCGGACGGCGCGCATTCTTACTCCTATTAACAAATAACAGCGACTGTGCAGGGCTACAGGAGGGTACCATTACCGAACGCGGGATGTTATAAGCGCGACGCCAACTATGATGCATTACGATGTGTCACCAGTGCCATGTGTCCAGCTACGTCTTGCGCAGAAGTGCGACGTTGGCTAGTGGACTTCCACAACCAATCAAAAATTTCCTGACTATCCATCACGTCAATATCCAGAGTCTATTTATGCTATTTCAGCGACATTTACCTGCAAGGTGAAAATAAAAACGGTTCGCATTGTGAAAGACAAATTAAACTACAGCATATTTCAATAAATCTTGCGTATAATATTGGCACGTTCAATAAAAATCACACTTTAATAAAAACGTTTTTTCCGATTCAACCATAAATACAGGCGCAACAAAAATTTCCTTTCTCGATAGCTTTGGAATAGAACTTCATGTGCCTAAGCGACTAAGTAATCACCTACAAACAATTCATTTATTTATCTATAGTACAATACTAGAAGTGTGGAATATGTATAAGTATCAATAATTGATTATAATCAATAAAAAATCTTTGTAAAAAATCTGTATAGTATAAAATATGAGCAAAAATTTCAACCATATCATATCTCTATAAAATCGTAATAATTAATATGGTGGTAGTAGCAGTAGTAGTTAACTAGTTACCTAATCAAAACTGTGTTTACAATGATTGTGTTGTCTCCACCAGCCTCTCTCTTCTGTTCAATAAAAAATCTAAATCACCTAACAAATATAATCACATACAGTTAATATGGCAATCTATTCTAATAGTTCGGTTTCATCCTAAAAACACACATAAGACAACAACAATGATAGAGCTTTGAAAAATTGTAATATGCTCGCGCGCGAGATGGTTTTGTTCCTTACAGTTCGGTCGTCATGTGGCTGGTTAGGGCCTGGACTCGCTTGGCGTTGCAGTTTTTACACAGCACGTGTCCGTCCAAGGGGTAGCAACCTCGGCCTTCCGCCTCTGAAGACAGCACCAATCCGCAATCCTGCAAAAGCAATTTTTCTTCAAATGTCAATATTTTTCACTTTCAAAAGTTCAATAAAATATCTTGTATAATCAGTTTCACGGCTTCTATTCATTAGAGTAAGCTATGCAAAAATGTGTTGATACTGAGCTAACGTCTCCGCAGCTAGCTGAAATTTTCGAGCTAATGTGGCGCAAATAGGAAAACACCAGTTTCCTTGGAGTGGAAATTTGCAGCGGCCGGTAACTGAAATCGTCTTGACTGGTTATGGTGGTTGGTGAAGAAAATAACGCCAAAGTGCGGAAGCACTAAAAAAAATGGAACGAAAATGCCCACTGCCCAGTGAGGTCAAGAAAACTTCCAGATAGACATTATTTCATAGAGTTGGACTGAAGGTCACTTGGTAATCAAGAATGAATAACAAAAATCGGGATAGTTTCAAGGGTACTTACTGAGTAATAATCAAGAAAATTGAGAACACATACCTCGCACTTGTAGCACTGAATATGAAAGCTGTGGTCCAGTGCCACAACTCGTACAGTCTCCTCCTCACCAGGCTCCGGCATTATGGGCTGCTGGCACACCCAGCATCTCGGCGCGAATTTTTTGTGGAAGTCCTCAATGCAATGCACGCGATTGGCTGCGTCGACGGTAAACGGTATTCCATCCAGACTCTTGCCGCAGACCACGCAGGAGAAGCATTTCGGATGGTACGGTTTGCCGGTGGCTCTCAGGATACGGTCCAGGATCGGTTTCTGGCAAACGCAGCACTTTTCCAGCGTGTTCTGCAACGACGAAAACCATCAGCACGTCAGTATGTTTCTCCAAAGACATTCTGCGCTCTTTTTTTATTCGAAAAATAGTCAAGAATAAGAACCTCTTGAACCACTTGAACTTATCCGAAGAACCGTTACATTTCAGTTTTTTATCGAACTGTGAGCTGTGCAAACATTTGAATAACATAGGTCTTCAAACAGAGCACTGAGTAAGATGTGCACAAAATGCTTCACCACTCAAGATGGCCAGCATAAGTTTCAAACTTACAGTTCCTGACGTCGGAAAGTAGGTACATATTTCAAAATCATTAAACTGCTCAGCAAGTCCTACAATCAGGTCAAAGTCTGACATAGTTCAGCTGGATGTATAGGTATAAAGACTAATTGGCAACCTTTGAAACAATCAAAACAAATCGTTTTCGGTTCAAGAAACCTGACGCATAAGTTTTCCAGAGAGTTTTATGGCAAATTGAAAAGCATAGGTCCTAAAAAGGAGCTCTGGGTAAGCCACCAAATGCGATTCCGATTGAAATTTGGCTTGAACAGCGAGCAAATGGGGGAGTATTCTGTCGATTTGTACCATTTTCACTAAGTGATACGTACCAAATAATCTTCCTCGCAATATGGATTCCCATCGAGTGCGTAAAACGGTTTGCCTTGAAGATTGATGGCGCAGTGGTGACACGTGAAGCACTGCGTGTGGTACAGCTGATCCATCGCCGTGCAACCGCTGTTTTCACCGACTATCTGCAAAATCCATCGGGCATGAGCATCGGAAGATTATATCCCAAAAATTAAATCCTTGCCTTTTCCGCGCACTTGACGCAAACCCCGTACACATCCGGATCGGGATCGGTCTCGCCGTCCATCCCCTGGACCAGCAAGTCGGTCAGACTGTCCACTTCTTGTTCCTTGTTCATGCCGACCCGGCTCACCGATTGGCTGGGACCAGTCATGGCGCTGCTGGCGCCGCTGACGTACGGAGCGTAAAGCGAATAGTTTGACCTTGAAGACATCTGACTGGGTGGTCTGGGGTTGATGGGTTCGTAAATCGATTCGTACGTCGACGAGGACTGACGGATGCGAACAGATGAAAATTAGCTTTGCAACCCTTGGGAGGTGGGAGCTGGGATGGAAATTACCTGAGACATAGCCCCATATCCATACAAAGAATCAGAATCACCAGCGTACTGATGTTTAGGTAGTGGTAGTAGTAGTAGTAGTAGTAGTAGTAGCGGAAAACGGAGCAACAAAAGCATCATATTAGTTTAACAGGCGTAAAAAGCACCAACACCAAGAATCACTAAGGGTATTCACAGATATTGGCTCCAAACTTTGTCCAAAAGCTTCAAGACTTCAAGAGTGATTTGGTTCCAATATCGTGAACACAAGTTTTTATTTCAGAATTAATTTGTTAGAATTATGCATACCTGAGATCCCATACTGTAACTGTTGAAATCTTGGTGGCCAGGTTGGGTGGCTCTGCGAAGTTCACTGTAACTGGAGCTGACAGGGGAAGGGGGCGGTAGTAATTCATCGGGAGGTGGGGGGAGGTTCGTGTTGATCGTGCAAGGAGCGTAATCTCCCAAGTTTAAATCCAATGGAGGCGGTGGAGGTGGCAATTCTTCTAGAACACAAGATTTTCATTTATTTATTGATCCCAGCCCCTTAGTGCGCTAAAGAGTTCAATAATAAAAAACTTGATTGGGGATTTTCTCTGGTCGATTCTAGGTCAATGCCAGTTGGTTGACCACAGAAAATGCATACAAGCTGTTCTAAACTAAACCTTTTCCCATAATCTTTCGCAAAACTGCATTCTTCATTGGTCACTATGTTAAAATTCACCAAAGAAATTCCACAATAGCACTGTCTAAAACAGCTCTGAACTGGAGCAATGTGGGTAAAACGGAATCGCTATTATGGCGGGTAATTTTCCGACCAGTTTTTTCAATTTTCGTCAAAAAACAATGAAATCAGAGGAGCCTGTGACATTTGACAGTCAAAAAAATATTTGTAACCTTTTGAAGAGTTCGATTCTTCGATGCTTCAACTTAACGAATGCGATGCCGTCGCTCGAAAGTGTCGCATTGGAAGCACCGATCTTTTGGCCTGCTCCAGCCAAATAGACGCGCCAAGCCCCATGAATTGGCAAAACAAGAAACGCCTCGGCAGTCTGCCATGGGTCCGCTTTCGCACCAATAGTTTATTATTCTAAATTTTAGAATGCAGCCTTTCAAAACTGCAAATTAGATCGAAACTGACATGAACATCATCAATTTGCCACTGGCTCCCGATTCGGGGCCCCCGCGAGACCAGTTTGTATTGACGCCGCCTGGCTGTCAGGACGAATTCCGGGTGCCACGAAATTTGGTGTTGAAACGATGCCAGCGCGTTTCTGCGGCCCCCGAATCGCATTTCCACGTACGACACGGTCACTTCGGTGAGGGAATTCGGAGGCTCCTTGACCGGTGGCGGTCAGCTTTTGTTTTCGGCCGTCGAAGTTTCTTACGAATTTCGATTTTAGAAGCCTAAAACTTCTGCTGGGTCTGCACATGCTCCCCTTTGATGGAAACTAGGCCACTGTAGAACCGCCGCAGCGCAGAACCAACCGTAGATGTATTTGGTACAGGATGCTTATAGAATCTGAAACCTGACCTACTTACCGCCATTGGCGTAGGCGTTTCCGCTGGAAGGGATGTTGCTGTAGACGTTGCCCTCCCTCCCGCCGGAATGCACCAAGTTGCTGTAGATCAGTCCGTCCTGGTTCCTGGCGGAGGCGGACTGCACGACCCCGGCGCCGCCCCCGCCGACCTGTATGTTGCTGTACGTCACGTGATCGCCGGGTTTGGCGTAGGCCTTCGGAACCATATTCGTGCTGGGTGCGCCCATTGACTGAATGTTAGAGTATTGATTGGCGGCCGACTGGTTGGCGTACGTGGCCTGGTTTGCGGAGGCGTTTGCATAGTTAGCGGGGGGCGGAGGCACGTTCGAGTAGAACTGGTGGTGGGTCTGTATTCGAGATGAGTACGAAGGTTCTACTGGTTGCTTGAGAGGATACGACTGCGGCACCTGCACAACAAATAAAACAGTTTGAGCCGGAAATTTAAATCACAGCGGCGTTTCATGCGACATAAGTAGATTCCACGTTTCATTAGAATCGGATCGTTATTCAAAAACGAGTCCAGGAAGTTCAACATAGCTTCTAGATCACTTTAGAAAGAGAAGCAGTCCAAGGTGACAATGGTATCGATTAACGAAACAGCCTCTTATTCTGGAAAATTTCGCTTTCAAAGAAATTTGTTATGGTTAACCAAAATGGCGACACACCGTAAAACTAACCGTGACATCAAAATATCAGAGATCACGTCCATCCGATTATGGCCTATCCGATACCTATCCGGGTTCAAATTGAATCTTGTGTGGAATGACAAATCAAGCGGGTGAAGTGTCAGTTTTGATTACGATGACAGTTCGAATGTCAAAAGCTGTAGTTCTAGTGCAGCGACAGCTTTGAATCATGAGCCTGAGGGATACCAGAGATACTCAAAAGGTGCGTTTTATTGAGCTGGCAATGGCTTTCGTTGCTGAATATTTTGGAATGCTTAAAACCAAATAGATGGAATCAACGGGACAGGAGAGGAAAATAGGGTGTTGGGCAGGGGAGAAGGTGAAAACTACTCGCGCAGCAGTATAAGAAAGCAATCTATGCTTGAAAAAAAGAAATAATACATAGCACGGGTCAGAGGAGCAAAATGGGGTATTGGGCGGGAAGAAAGCCAAGAAAGTAAAAACTGCCCGCGCAAAAATATAACAATGCACAGTGGGACAAAATCAGTTGTTGGCGGCCAAAAGTCTGAAACTCACCAGATCGTCTTAGAATATTGAGGTCATTATAGAAAAAATATTGGAAAAATTTCAATTGTGCTCGGGGTGAAATTGGGGTTTGGGGTTGAGAAGAAAAAGAATAACAGAAAAATTTCCAGTTTGGCGAATTTTCTCAGAATATCAAGGCGATTAAAATATCGAGGTAATTATGGGAAAAATAGTGGAAAAAAATCTGTCTTCAAGTTCTCAGTGATAATAGAATTCAAACTGAAAAACATGTTTGTAACGAAAAAACAGAACTTTCCACTTTTTATGTAAAACACCCCTAGAATACCCCTCTTCCAATATCATTGAAATAATGTCTTGTTGAAAATCTTAACACGATTTCGCAGCAGTCCGTGAGAATCAGCGTTCTCCAGAAATTTTAAAATTTTGTCTCTTTATACATTTATTTGAAAAAAGAATTGTTAATCACGGGGACGCACGTGGACGCATACAATTTCTTTTGAAATCAACTTGAAAAAGGTGTAGCTTTTTGTGAAAGAAGTTGTAGGCTGGAGCAAGGTGGAACATTTCTTGTAAGCCACTGCAAAAACGGAACTCTTGGAAAATAAATCAACCAAACATAGCCATTTGAAAAAATTTATAATTCTGAAACAAGTGAACAAATATTCTGTGTGAAGTATGATTTACTTTCAAAAAACTTCAAGTGAGCTATGGTAAAATTTATAGAATGATATCTGTCCTCTGAAAAGCACAGTCGGCAATAGCACTTCAGTCACAAAATGCTATGAAAGTGTTATCAGTAGAGCTGTTTTAAAGTCCTATGTTTGAGGCATCACACAAAAGTTATCAATTGCCTTGGAATCTCAAGACATTGGTAACTTATAAATCAACTATTTTTCTAAATAATAGCAAAAATTTGGACCGAAATATAATAATGACCTTGCTCGACTTTTGGCCACTTTTCACGGCATTTGGCCCACTGTGCAATGGGGTAATATACAGCGTGTTTCACTTTTTTTTCCAATATTTCAGGAGATGGTAGAGCATCGAAATCTAAGTACTTTCGCCAAAATAAAAAATTTGAAAAAAATTATAAAGAAACTGAAGATCACAAATTTTACAAATGTGACAAAAATCAATATGACGAGTTGTAGGTATGCATCACCTTTGTGTACCAAATTTGATCAAAATCCAGTGATTGAATTTGGAGTTATAACATTTTCAAAACTCACCTCTGGATGCCTCTATCTCCATTATAATGCGTTACCGTTATTTATTTGTTTGAGGAATTTTACCAATTTTTTTATGCTCTACCAGCTCCTAAAATATTGACAAAAAAGTGTAACACCCTGTATAGAGTTGGAGTCGGATCAAGATCCGGTTCCGGTTATCCAGCAAATCCGGCCATTTTACAGGAACCGAATCTATTTAGAGCCGGCCGGATTACAAATTTTTTTATTCTTGTAATTCATAAATTTTGGGAGGTCGAAAAGCCTACATATACAGGTGTCCTAAAACTCGTGGTCCAGAGCCAAAGGCAGTTTGGAGAAATGCTTCGAATGTCAGGAGAATGTTGAAAAATTGGGTTTTTATTTTTGGAAATAAGAGGGTCAGATGGAGCTTTGTCCCTTCAATTTTTATTTTCTATCTGATGAGATTCCAGTGACTGTTTAGGACCGACTAACCAGAAAGAAATTTGGACTTCTCACTGTTTCTTGAATTTTTATGTACTACACAGGGTGAGTCATAAACTCAAAAAGCCCCAAAGATTCATTTTTTTAACAAATGCAAAAGGTTCCAGACGTCCCCAATGCGATGCAAGACAGGAAGTGAAATGATTCGTTTTAATGGAATTCTTTGGTGGGTGTTTTTTCAGGCTTCTTCAGGAATTTTGAGTCCCCTGTATAGTAAACAGCAGTAAACAAAAATGGTACACACACGATGAAGTGCTCTATTTTCTGTTAAGTCTGTTCTAAAAAGTTAACTAAAATCTTCGACCCCTCCTTATCTTCAAAAAATAGTTATGTATGTACCAAGGTCGAAAGGTGATCTTCTCTGGCCGAATCTGAAGTTTTACAGCCGAGGCTGCAAATCAAGTGAGGTCAAAAAAGAACCTTTGGCCGAGGTCTATACAGCATTTTTAGGCCATTAACAGAAAAAAATCGTGAAAATAATCCGTTTTTACTTCTTCTCCATTTCTTGTTTATTTTATGATTTGCATTTTTATGAAAACATAGACAAAAAAACCTTGAGACAATATTGGCAATGTTCTTTGTTCGTGTCACTTTATAAAATCATTGCATGAAGAAAGAACAAGTGATTAAGACAATTCTGAAACTTCGCCGGAAATAAGCGAAGCCGCGGCAACATTGCATCTGCTGTCAGAAAAATCCCGCCAAATCTATAAAAAAGATACCAACTTTTTTCTGTGATTTTTTTCTGTCAATCGCCTAAAAAATGTTGTATGGACCTCGGCCAAAAGTCCTTTTTCGACCTCAACTGATTTGCAGCCTCGGATGCCAGATTCGGCCAAAACAGATCACCTTTACGGGCCTTGGTACATAAATAACTATTCAGCAAACTGTGAAAATGCGATTTTTTTCAGTTTTTAATTTCTAGTTTGTAGCACTGCTACAGAATTGAAAAACAAAAATACAGGCGTAAGACATCTCAGAAAGCTTAACACGACAATGCAAAAAATATAAGGTGTTCCATTTAAAAAAATTGACGTTTCGTTAATCCCGTCAAAATGGGACACTTGTATAGCTGAAAATAATTCATGGGTCATAGGTCTCGTCAAACCATGTAACTTTTCTCTTGTTACATAAGACCGCTATGGGATAATTACGCTTGGATGGACCACCTGTAGGTACAGGCTGTTCACGATAAAATTCACCCCCCTCTGGAATACAGGGTGTTTCATGACTTATACGACATAGCTTAAGGATAGATCCAGTTTTTTGAGGCGGATCCGGATCTGGCTTCGAAATTTTTCTAAGATCCTGCGTTTCAAAGTTACAGGGTGATTTATGTATTTTGGTCAAAACTTTGATAGGTCATAACTTTGGAGCAAATGAATGGAATCAAATGAAATTTGACAGGAAATGTCTCTTACCACGAACAATCACAATGACCAACAAGGCATGAAAAAATCCAAGGCCGGACTAAAAAAAATGGCCCCCATCAATTCTTGGGGCAAAAAAGCCATTTTTGCATCGGATTCCTAAAAAAATGCCATTGTATTTGGAAAGTTGAGAAAAAATGCTACAGAATCAGCTATCCAATACGAATGGCACACCTCAGTAGATTTAGTAAAAAAATAAAATAAAAAAATTGAAAATTTTAATAGCGATATTTCCTGAATGATTTGTGATAATTCATCGCAATTACTACTTTTCAAACAGGAAACGAGCAACATTCAAAAAAAAATCAAAACTCCCAACAATAGGTGATAAATACATTACATGTTATTAACAAATGGTTTACAAAATACCCTCCCCCAACTTCGACGCATTTTCCACATCTCGCCACTAAATGTCTAGTGGCTTTTCGAATGGTTGGTGTATTGTTCCGCGTTTCATTAGCAGCTGCAATGATCTCTTCTCTACAATCCTTCCTGGTATTCATTTCCGTCTTGTAGACCTCTAGATCTTCCATGCGGCCCCATACATAGTAATCTAGGACTGTGAGATCAGGAGATCTGGGAGCCAAGAATGAGGACCCCCGCGACCAATTCAGCCATGGGGGTACTCTGCGTACAAGTGTTCTCTGACGTTTAATGAAAAATGAGGCGGTCATTCATTTTTCACTTTAATACCCAAGACAGTGCATCCCAGCTAAAACATCTCGGCGTGATTTTCTCAGAAACCGTTCAACCAATACAATTCTTCTTTTTTTGTGGAAATAAGCCCTAAATCTAAGCTTCAATTAGAGAGGTGCCGGTGTCTGCAGCTGCTCTACTTCCCAAAATATGGCAATTTGAACAGGCCCCGAAACAACAGGCAAATAATTATGGAGATTTATGATTAGGAAGAAGAACAATTCTACATCAGAATGCAATTGGAGCACTGTCTTAATTTTCCATCAAACGCCAAAGAATACTTGGATGCAGAATACCCCCATCGCTGGATTGGTCGCGGGGGTCCTCATTCCTGGCTCCCAGATCTCCTGATCTCACAGTCCTAGATTACTATGTATGGGGCCGCATGAAAGATTTAGAGGTCTACAAGACGGAAATGAATACCAGGAAGGATTGTAGAGAGAAGATCATTGCAGCTGCTAATGAAACCCGGAACAATACACCAACCATTCGAAAAGCCACTAGACATTTAGTGACGAGATCTGGAAAATGCGTCGAAGTTGGGGGAGGGTATTTTGAAAACCATTTGTTAATAACATGTAATGTATTTATCACCTATTGTTAGGAGTTTTGATTTTTTTTTCAAATGTTGCTCGTTTACTGTTTGAAAAGTAGTAATTGCGATGAATTATCTCAAATCATTCAGGAAATATCGCTATTAAAATTTTCATTAAATACAACACCCTGTATTTTATTTTGCAATTTGGTGGAGCCTTTTTTTCTGATTACAAATATATATAACATTAATGATTTATTCTGAAAAGTAAGATGTCAAAAAAAATAATAAAATAGGTAGGTATTCAACTAATTTTGTTTCGCGGTAAGATGGCTTTGGTTTCTATATTTCACTTGAAAAAAAGTTATTTTTGCAGCATTTTGTGTCTGCAGGATTCAACTCTGCATGGATAAATCATCTAATTTGTTCCTGATACAGGGTGTCGCGTAATTTTTAATTTTCAATTCATTTGACTACCTATTTTATTATTTTTTCGACAGCTTCCTTGTCAAAATAAACCATGAGTATGATATATCGTTGAAATCAGAAAGAAAAACTACATCAAATGACGTGATAAAATATAGGGTGTTGTATTTAAAATAAAAAAGTTACATGTCACACCCTGTATACGGTACCAATTAGAAACTTTTAGACGATCGATTCAAGATCCCTGGGAAAAATCGTTGAGAAAAAGGTTCCTAGTTTTTCGAAATATCTCAAAGGGGAATCTCCTAGAGGGGGGGGGGTGAATTTTATCGTGAACACCCTGTATATGGAACGAAATGTAAAATTATACTTGACCTATTTAGAGGCTACTGGAAAGAATTGTTCCAGGATAGTTTTTTTTTTTATTATCATGAAGGGAACGTTTTTAATGGGGGGGGGGGGGTATCTGTCTCGCGTGGAAACCTTGCACCTAGTGTACAGAGTGATTCATATCAATCAAAATTTCTCTCTTGAACACTGTCTTGAACAAAGTCTAAAAACAAATCTATAGCTATAGAGTTTCAAAAGAAATTCTTACAAATCTCTACCTATTTCTAAATCAAAAATTCAAAAGAGAAAATTTTGAGTTTCATGCTATTTGCTACAATTCACCCTGTACAACTCCAGCTTTTTAATAAATTTTATGACATTCTTAAGAAATGCGAGTTCTGTCACCCTTTGCAAGATAAAGCAATACTGATTCCATGGAAGACTCAAGCTCAAAATCAGGTTCATTGCTTGTATCTAGTAAGCTATGACCATTGAAGCAACTTAATTTCCAAGCAAAGTTGGCTTTGCCATGAAAATATTCTGCCAATTCATAGGCCAATCCAATCACTCAAAGTGATAAATATTCTATTCACAATTCCAAAGCCAACTACCACTACTGGAAACCCTTGGAGCTGATCACCTGGTTTGAGGTGTACCAGGTTATGATGTCATTATTGACATGTGTCAAATCTACTAAGCCAAGCCAACTACTCCATGGATTTTTTTTGTAGCATGCTTTGATAGTACAAGTTTTATACCAATGGCAGCGTCTTCTTGGGTTTTGGAGGAACAGCAGGTCCCACTTTCTTCGGATTGGGATTAGGATTGGGCAGCAGCTCGGCTTGGTTGATGAGGGCCAGTTCGGCAAGCTGCTTGTCCAAATCGCTCATTTCGCTCATGGCTGAAGACCTAAATCAAAAACAACACTTCCTTAACAATGCGCCCAAGTAAATAACAAACAGAAAAATAAATTAGCACGTCTTTAACCTTTCAATCGCCAAGTGTCAAACACTTCATGGGACGATTAATTTGCGATACTACACACAGGCATCAGTGACACCAAACACAGATTTGCACAACGACCGAGATAATAATAATTTGAGACGATGATAAGGATCCCCTTTTGTCCCCTTTCCCCTGCTCAAACGAGGCGCTTTTTATAAGGGGGGCGGTGGTTTTCGGGTGCAACTTACAGTTACAGATTGAGGTTAGGGTCGGTTTTTCGACGTTTCGGGTTGTTTTGTTGGCGGTAGTAGTTTTCCAGGAAGACCGCACACGAGCTCACCTGGAATGTAGGCGTGCGGGCTGGAGAAATGTGAAAATTTCGCTGTGGAGAAATCGGCGGTCGTGAGAAAAACTGCTGGAATGGGTTGAAAAGTGAGACTTGCAGAGTAGGCTGCGGCCGAATGACAAATGGAACAAGCGACGAACGGGTTAGTGGGCGTCGGAAGAGAAACAATCGAAAGTGAAGCGATGGCTGGACGAGTGTAGCGGTCGCAGTAGGCAGGCGTCGTCGGATGAATCAAATGGGATTTTCGGGGCAGACAGAGCCGGCTCAGGTGATTCTGGAAATTCCTCGACGCGATAAGAGATGGGTAATAATGGGTATGTCAACCAACATCCTTTTCGCGTTTTCCTGAGAAATTTCGTGGTTTTCCGTTTGTTTAATGTGAACTGTCAACTGTCACATAACTCACATTTAATCAGAGTATCTACCTAATTTGTAATGGTATATTACCATAATTATGTATATTACATACCGAGACGGGAAATACATCATACTGCTGAGGGCACAGAGAGCCTCCAGCAGGCTTTGCCTGGAGGCTCTAGCCCGAAGCTGGAATGATGTATTTACCGTCGAGAGTATGTATATATACTATTTTACTCACAACACAACCATGTAGTACTGAGTACCATGTAAGTACTCAGCTTGCAGGATTACAGGCGTTCAAAAGTTGAAATCTGAAAATTAACTTTTTGTGATAACTTCCAGATAGGCCGATTAATTTTGCTGAAACGTGATTCAGGAAATACTGATTAACACACTTATTGTTTGGTTGGATGTTGGATGTATATTTTGAAATTTCCCTTATTCTAAAGCTACCATTTCTTCACTTTCTCGCGGGAGGTCGGCAATGGGTCACTTCCCGACCTCCTACTAGGTAGGTAATGAATCAATTAATTACCGTAGTGGTTGTGAGTAATAGTAGTACATTACGTAACAAGTACGGAAAGTGATACATATTACGCATGAGTGTGTAAGTTAATGCACGAGGCGCAGCCGAGTGCAGAAATCACACGAATGAAAGTAAGACACTTTACGGCGAGTTACGTACACTATTTTTCCTACGACCGGGAGAAAATGACATTTAAATTAAGACGTCATTTTCGTGTTCTTCTGTAAACATAGATTTTATAAGAACCAGTGGATAAATGATAATTACATAAATAAGGGTAATTTGAAATGGGTTTATAAAGAAAATGTGTAGGTATTTATGTACACATTTCAAATTTTCAAAAATTGAAATTTTCAAAAATTTATATTTTTTCCACAATTTTCAATTTTTTCTCGAAAACACCGTTTCTCTGATCACCCAGATTTATCAATACTAATATTTTTTCATATATTTATTTTAATTTTTTCTCGAAAAACACCGTCTTTTGACTGCTTTCAAAATATGAAAAATGATCTTTTTCATAAAAAATTCGGGGAATCACAGGAATCGAACTCGAGCCTGCTGGACACACGCCACCATGGATGCACGCCACGCGCCTGTGGCAGCCTCCTTGGTGGCAGCAGGTAAGGACGGAGGTGGCGTCTCTAACCATCAAGCATCAAGCTATCAGGGTATTTTCGTCGGCCGGCCAAAACCGTCATTAATAAAGGACACGAACAATTTCTTTTATCCTTTGAAGAGCGATAGCGGCCCAGGGCCCTGGCTACCAGCCAGGAAAGGTACGTTTTGGTCATCAGCAGGTGTATGGGACTTTATTTATTAACAACGTCTCCTTGTGAGAAAATTGAAAATCCAATAATGAAATTAGTGACATTTCAACCGTCATTTTGACATTTTAGTATGTTAACTTGATTCAAAGTATAAAGGTGTACTGGATGGGGCTGGTGCAGCTCAAGATTTCTGAATAGGCGATTTACTAGGGTTGCTAGATTATCGCCAGCTTTGGCTGTACAAGGGTTACGCAATCATCCGTTGCTAAGGGCCGATGGGAGGGGCTAAAATTCAGCTATGTGTCAAAATTTATCATGAGCGGAGAGAAAAGGAAATTTGCGGGGTCCGGTGCTGTTGCTTGATGTCCGCAACCGAACATACATGAAAATTTCATTCATATAGCAGCATAAAAGACGTGTTTTGAAACTCATCGGGCAAGTCATATCCACCTCTCACACGAATTTGTACACCTAAATTCAAAATAAACACGCTCTTGACAGCTAGAGCCCGTTGAGACGGACGCCTATGGCCTTCCGTGATGCCGACAGCTGTCACTCCCTAACTCCGTGAGGCCATTTAGTAAACAAACGCTCAGCCAGAATGCGGTACCCTTACGCCGGCCGACCGGTCGCGTGATAATTAGGTTCCCTACGATTTACATTTAAAAAACGCCACCTGGTGTAGAGCTCGGTACTTGATCGTCGAGGACGTTTTTGCGAGGAAAACATACTCCGACATCTAGTAGCCTAGGTGGGCACTAGTGGATACCTGTAATACCCACATATTGACATGGAAATTTGACAAGTAGAAATAATCTGAAAAAGGGGTTTGCAATAGTTTGCATTTGTGTCTCTTATTTCATGTTATGGTTGGCATATTTAGCAGGTTTGTAGATCTAGCTCCAGAGGTGCGCAGCTGAAAGACTACGCCCCCAGCAATGCACTACATTATTGCGATAAAAAAAGACAACGTTTACGTCGCGAACACAGAGGTAGCTACGGCGAGCTTGTTAGAATGAAAAATGCGGATCTCCAGCTGAAGTCGAAGCAGGAAATCTTTAGAAAAAAGTGAGGAAAAAAGGTAGGTGGTGGTTGACTCTGCACGGCCAGCCCGAGGTGATTTTTTCTTGGCTGGCAGGCTGGTCGACGGGCTTGTGTGTTTCCCTCCGTGCAGGTGTGACAGAGTCTGTTGCTCTTCCTTGGGCGGAAGCTATGGATGATTTAGAGAAAGGTCTGCGACGACGCAATAACGAGCCTATGGGGTCCCAAGGGTTCACAGGAACGAAAGTTTGCTTGTAGCGTACTGCACAAGACAGCAAAGTGACAGTTTTGACATGCCACCAATTGACGTAACCACCGCCGTTGCCGGACGGCAACTTACACCAGTTCTAAAAATTAATGCCCTAAAACTTCCTCGACGAAACGGCCATTTTCCCCAATAAGGTCAATCGCCTATAGACCCCCATTTAATCTTTTGTGGTCACATTTGCATTGCTACCAAAGAATTAGTCTGCTTTATAAGTGTAGGTATCCGTGGTGTAGGTGAGAATTTCATTCATAACTGTTGTTGAAAGGAAATCATGTAGAATTTTTATTTTTATACATCTCACCGCTGGGGTTAGGCCTTCGATAAGGTTATATAAGCATGTCAAACCCATACTTTCCTGTCTTACAGTCCTGTATGTGCGAATTATTGTTGGTTTGCTTGTGAATCAGAGTTAGAGTTGTATTGAAAGCCGATTTTTCGAAATTGTGACTAAATCGTCGTTTAAATTCGTATTGTTTCGTGATCCGAATGAACTGTGCGTTATAATAACGCACGGCTATAGCGCACAGGTTGGGTAGGTTGACGTAATTTACAACTTTCGGGCCTACTATAGCGTGTGAATGGGGTCACTTTCGTAGGTGGTCGTAGGAAAATGTGTTTTCACGTCCTACTTTTTCCAAGGTTTCAGCGATTTTTCTACTATCTTTTCTGTATCATATGCATTTGACAAAAAAAAAAAATATATTCCAACAGAACTACGAAATTTTTCATCATGTTTGGTTCAGAATTGTTCAAAAGTTCATTCTCAACATTTGTAGTCTCCAAATAACTGTGTACCTATACTTGAAATCTTCACAAAAAATTCAGCTCAATTCGAAATTGTTCGGAATAACCAGTTTTCAGATTTTTAACAGCTCTAAAAAAAAGCCTCCGCTGGGATTTTTCTGAAACCCAAAAATTTGGGAAGAGCACAAAATTCTGAATAAATTCTGTATTTTTTTTTGAGGTTGAAGTGATATTTCAGCTCAAATACCTGTACTACATAGTAGCGCTAAATTGAGCAATAAATCGTTATTTTTCCATGTTGTGGCATTTTTTGTTGTTATTTGACATGTGGCCCACTATATACCGGCAGATGGTACATAGTACTACATAGTGAGCAAGTGGTACAAAGTGAGCCATCGAAAACCATTTTGACATGAATCCATAAGTTGGCTCAGTTTGACCAAAAATATGAAGCTTAAGGCTAACTTCATTAGCTTAGCCCAAAAAAGTGATCCTATGCCAAAATTTGTCAATAATACAGGGCTTTGAAAAAATCCGGCCCAGTATGTACCAGTTACCCCCAATCATTTTCTCGACCGTGGTTTATAGTATTTTTTCACTACTAGAAAATCGCCTTTCTAGTTCAGGAACAGGTTAATAATGACGTACTTCACGGCTAGTAGTGAAAAAAGTCCTATACATATCACGGAGTAAAGCGTCATTACAGCCTACGGGATTCTATTTCACCTCGGCACGCCTCAGTAATATATTTATTTTATCCAATCCTAATAATCCTTGATATTATCTATTGAATCCTTGAATAATATACGCATCATCACGCGCATACATGCCTGCATTTTTCAATAAGACTGGATAAAGCATAGTATTCTATTCGCGGGTAATGGCTATTACTCATTCGGATGCTTTACGACACTCGCCAAGACTCGTGTCAGCAAACTGCATCCTCATCAGTAAAAAGCAATCATTACCCGCTTGTTAAATAATATACTAGAATCCCTTGGCTGTAATGAGACGCTTTCCACCTCGGTATACAGGGTGTTTCAGAGATGATAGCAAAAAATTCAACTGTGGGTAGATCTCGTCAAAATATGACGAAAACCTATACACCATTTTGCAAAGTTCGGCCTAATGACGAAGAAAAAACCCCTTCAAAGTTCATTTTTTTCGGATTTCAAAAATTTGTAACTCAGGAACGTTCCGACAAATTTAGCCTTAATTCAGCAAAAGCTGGTTTGTCATAATTATCTATCAACCTGCCAAATTTGGAAAGAATCCAACCAGTGGTGTAGGAGTTATGAGGGTCAATAATTTAGAAGCATCCGAAGAAAAGTTGACTTGAGGTGACCCCTCATAAGTTCTACGCCACTGATTGGATTCTTTCCAAATTTGTCGGGTTGATAGATGATAATGACAAACCGCCTTGTGCTGAATTAAAGCTGAATTTGTTGAAACGTTCCTGAGTTGCAAATTTTTGAAATACGAAAAAGGTGAACTTTGTAGGGCTGTATCTTCGTCACTAGGCCGAACTTTGCAAAATGGTATGTAGGTTTTCGTCATATTTTGACGAGATCTACTCACAGTTGAATTTTTTTGCCATCATCTCTGAAACACCCTGTATAATACAGGCTGTTTCGGTGACCTTGCATAATACTTCGGGAGGTGATTCCTCCCAAGAAAATAAGTCGAAAAGTGGGAGTCACATTTTACCCTGAAATGCTTTCTAAGGGAGTTACAGCCCCTCAAAGGTACAAAGTTGAACAAAGTTTTCAATTATTAGCTGAAAAACCGTCAAAGGTAGGAACTTCAAATTTGGTATAGAGAAGTTTCTTAACAGTGCAGATGTACATGCAAAGTTCTAAACAAATCTAACCAGTGGCAGCGAAATTAGAGGGAATTGGGATTATGTTGAAAATTATTCATGACACGTCCGTGTTTTTAGCGCACTTTTCCAAACGGGAAGGCGCTTTTGTCCTCGCTTTGTCCGTCCGTCCGTCCGTCCGTCCGTCCGTCCGTCCGTCCGTCCGTCCGTCCGTCCGTCCGTCACAGCATCTAGTCCTAGACGAAAAGGTTTTTGCGAAAAAATTTTACTCCATTGGGTACCTCATGACCTTGTATCCCGAACCAAGAAAAATCTTGACAAAATAATAATAAACAATGACAATAATAACAATTTAGTGTGACGCGGCATCGCCGTTGAATGCTGCATTTCAGAAGCCGGCCTGATCTCGAAAGTTATCACATGCGAGGAAGTACCCGATCTTATCATTTTACCATAATACATATGCGGAGTTATATTTAGAGGATGATTTGAACTTTATTTTAATGAAAATTTCACATCGGTGCGAGGTGCCGATTAGTAGTTATTAATTTTTGAAAATGACTCCGAAACTACGGCTCGGCCGCAAATGATTTATTCGTTGCTTGCTGGTGCTTGATATCCTTTCCTCCGAACAAAACGAAATTCAATACAGAAAATATTTCAACTCGAATGGGTAGCTCATGGCCTTGGTACGCGAATCAAGAAAAATTTTGCCGAAATAATCATGAACAATTACAAAAATAACATTTTGGTGTAATGCGGATCAAGTGCTGGCATTCGCGGTAAGATGTAGAAAGTTGCGATATGCAGGCAACTACAATTTCTTGATGAAATACATCACTGCATGTACGACATTATATTTAGAGAACAATTTGAACTTTGTTTTGATAAAAACCCCACTTCGATCCGACCGTCGGGTCAATTGTTATCAATTTTTGAAAACGATCGCAAAGCCACGGCTCGGCGCATATTACACGACCCTACAAATTTAAAATCAGACGTGCCGAAATAGTAATTGACCATTTTGAAATAGCCAATACTAGGTACCTAAAGGATAATGGCACTCAAATTACGAAACATGTTCGCTCAATAACAAAAAAAAGTAGGTAGGTATCACTAAAAATCATGTGACAGGCTACCATTTTTTCGGTTTTTCGATAAAAAAGAAATGTTCCAATTCAAAACTGAACCCGATATTCGTGTTCAGGAGGTCAAAATCAGTTGGAGAACATTTTTTTATATAAGTAACAGAATGACGCTTATGTGGCCGGTTTGTCTGTCTGTCTGTCTGTCTGTCTGTCTGTCTGTCTGTCCGAGTCCGTGCAGAAATTAAGACGCTGTACTCCTTCTCGGGAATTGAAACAAGAATCTTGGAACTTTTTTCCGATTAATAGCTGATGGCCCCAAGGGTGGCCAATGGGCACTATTTTTGTTATCCATACATCGTTATCATTATTCTCAAAAAACAGAGATCTCCTGTGCACTTCGATGAAGTTGAACTTCTTCTCGGGAACTAAAGCTACAGCCCTTGAAGATTGAACTTTATCCGGTGAATAGCTTAGGTTCTCAAGGACCAAATAGGCAGAATGACTTTCATAATTCGGCCGCCATCTTGGCTGCCATATTGAAATTTCTTATTAGTGGAACGATTGTCATGAAACTTGAAACTTACCCTTGTCTAGTACGATCATTCTTATTTTCAAGCCAAATTTCATGATTGCCCCACCATCTTGGCCGCCATATTGAAATCTCTTATAAGTGGGAGGATTTTCATGAAACTTGAGAGTTACGCTTGTCTCGTACGATCGTTCCTATTTTCAAGCTGAGTTTCATAATTCTGCCGCCATCTTGGCCGCCATATTGAAATCACTTATCAGTGGAACGATTTTCATGAAACTTGGAACTTACCTTTGTCTAGTACAATCATTCTGATTTTCAAGCCGAATTTCATGATTCTGTCGATATTTTGGCCGCCATATTGGAATTTTTTGCCCAAGACGGTAGAACCCTAATTACTTAACATCTTGCGTTCACTAATCCTCCAAAAAGGAAGTGCGCTACTGAGCCTCATGCCCATGAGGCGTATTCGCTTGTTTCACTTTTACTTCAGAACGATGCATCCTACGGAAAAAATGCAGGAAGAATAAAAATTTTGGATTGAACGAATCTATCAAAAACATCAAATTTGAAGCTTCTACCTTTGACAGTTCCTGAGCAAATTATTGAAAACTTTGTTGCATTTTGTACCTTTGAGGAGCTGTGACTCCCTCAGGGAGCACTTAAGAAAAAAAATTTACTCCTACTTTTCGACTTATTTTTTTGAGAGAAATCACCTCCCGAAGTATTATGCAAGGTCACTGAAACACCCTGTATACAGGGTGTTCGGGTCTGGTTATAACAAACTTTGAGGAATGATTCCTTATCAAAAATAAAGCCGAAAGAACACACAACTCATGGTCCTAAAATGCTTTCTTAAAAAGATACAGGGTATTGAAGTTGACTTTTTCAAATCGTTTTTTCGCCGTAACTTTTGAACCGTTAAACCGATTTTAAGCAAATTTTAGCCAAAGCTTACTCAACTGAGTCTCCATCGAATAATAGTACCACAATTCATCAAAAATTTCTGGGAGCGTAGATAATAGAATACTGTCCCCTATTTTCGCCCCTATTTTGATCTACCCTGATTATTTTTTCAAATTGTTGATATTTTCGGATTCTACGTTCAATTTAGAAGAAAAAGTTACCCTTGCAAAATTTTGGTTAAAGCCTTCATTTTTAAGATATTTGGGTTTGAAAAATTGGGAAACAACACGAAATCGACACTTTCCAGGGGCCAAATTGTTTTTTTTTACTGAAAAACTTCAAGTTTCTCAGCGAAAATGGTGGTTTATCAACTTTAAAACACCCAGAAAACTCATTCCAGTTGACGAATCATGGGTTTTCTTGACTTTTAATTTTTAGGCTCAGGAAAGTGGCGATTTTGAGATGTTTTTCAATGTTTCAATCCCAAATATCTCGAAAACTTTAATCAAAATTTTGGAAGAGTCACTTTTTCTTCTAAATTGAACGTGGAATCCGAAAAAATCAACAATTGTGAAAAATTAGGTGAGATAAAAATAGGGGCGAAAATAGAAGTCCCCTATCATCTACGCCCCCAGCAATTTTTCATAAATTGTGGTATTATTGTTCGATAGAGAATTATTTGACTAAACTTTGGTTGAAATTTGATTGAAATCGGTCTAACGGTTCAAAAGTTACGGTGAAAAAACCATTTAAAAAAGTCAACTTCAACAGTTCACACCCTGTATCTTTTTAAGGAAGCATTTTAGGACCATGAGTTTTTTGTTCTTTCGGCTTTATTTTTGATGGGGAATCATCTCTCAAAGTTTGTAATAACCAGACCCGAACACCCTGTACTATTTCTTTGATTTTCCCCACCATGGGAGGGAAAGTGTAATCGTGTAGAAAAAAGTCTCGCGATTCCGATTTCGCCAGATATACCTATTCATTTTGAGGTCCCCAAGACAATTAGAACCATTTCCAGAAAGATGCACAGAAAGATCTGTGTCAGTCTGTCTGTCTGTGATCTTCCACGATAACTGCCGAACCGTTGACCCGAGCGTCGACCTGATCGACTTGAAATTTGTTATGCGGACATAGCTTTTTTCTGTGGAATAAGCAAGCCAATTAGTTTTTGGCTGTGATCACTGTCAAACAGAAGTGTCACTATCAACAAATGTCAGAAGCTATACAGAGTGTCCCGAAAATATACCGACAACGTTCTAGGGCAGCTTCCTCTTATCAAAACAAGAAAAAAAGTTCCCATGAACATAGGTCCGAAAACGCTTCCTAAGGGAGCTACAGGTCCCTAAATGTGGGACCCTGAAAATGGTTTTTATTTAATATCTCCGAAACCGTTCAAGGGAAATCAATTAAACTTGATACATCCACTAACCTTCTCATGCCCAACAAAATGAAGAAAGATAATTTTCAAAATAATTCACCAGGGGTGGGTCAGGCTGAGGTGTGGGGGTAAAAATAACCCTAACTTTTTTGAATGTGAATTGTTTCCAAATTCAACAAGAAATTATGGAATATTGGAGTTTTCTATTTAAAAAAGATTCCCTCATTCAACCTCTATAGACGCACCGTTTACACGATATTTGAGTTTGAATGTATGAAAACGTGGTCATAAATGCTGATTTTTAAATTACGATATTCAAGGTGGAAGAAAAACTATTTCAAAGCAGCTTCATTTTTCTTAGGCATCCAAATTTTGTTAGTCATAAGAAGGTTATTTAATGTGTCAAGCTTGATTGATTTCCCTTGTACGGTTTCGAAAATATTAAATACACACCATCTTCAGGGTCCCGCCTTCAGGGGCCTGTAGCTCCCTTAGGGAGCGTTTCCGGACCCATATTTATGAGAACTTTTTTCTTGTTTTGATGAGAGGAAGCTGCCCTAGAACGTTGTCGATGATTTTCGAGACACCTGTATATCTCACGGAACTTATTGCTACGAGCGGCTATTCCGTGCATACTGGTAAACACGGGATCTTTCTGGATTCTTCCATCCATCAGATCGCAGTGTAGAAGTGCGGAGCGATCTGGTGCATTCATACACCTGGTAGGTATATGTAATTTCAAGTTTGGAAGAATATTGAAGATGGTTTGAAAGATAATTATGGTCTTATAGAGTACCAACTATAATGAGGCTTGAAGAGAATCTGAAACCGGACGATATTATTTTTGTAGGTATAAATATACAGGGTGTTTCACTTTTTTCTGTCAGCATTTCAGGAGATGGTAAAGCATCAAAAAATGAGTACTTTCGTCAAAAAAAAATTAATTAATGAAAAATTAAAATTTTCACAAATTTAACAAAAGTCAATATGACCCAACTTGTAGGCATGCATCAACTCACTTTGTGTATCAAATTTGGTCAAAATCCAGTGATTGAATTTGGAGTTAAATATTGATTGAAAAACAAAAAAAACATTCTCAAAACTCAACTTTTAGTCAACTCTTTCCATCAGACCAAAAAGCAAATTATTTCAACCTTTGAATGTGTTTTGTAATTTTGTTTATCCAATCCTATTGAATAATGCACGCATTATGACGCGTATACATGCCTGCATTTTTCAATAAAACTGGATAAAGCATTGTATTCTACTCGTGGGTAATGGCTATTACTCATTCGGATGCTTTTCGACACTTGCCAAGGCTCATGTCGGCAAACCGCATCCTCATGAGTAAGAAGCAATTATTACCCGCTTGTTGAATAATAAATATACTATTAGTGTACAGGGACTACAAAATAACGGAAATAGAGGGGGCCGAAGAACCACCTTCTGAAAAAATAAAAGCCCTAAAAAATTTTAAACATTTTTCTGGTACTTTTGAAGCATTTCCCTAACTGCGGTTCAATTTTCTACCCCGAGTTTGCGTACACCCTGTAGACTGTAGATAAAGGGTACCTTCTTAGTAAAGTGGTACATTGATTATCAATCAATAATGCCATTTGTAGGTATTTACCTCCCAAAAAGACACCAAGTATCATGGCATCTTAAAATTAATACTAATCTCCCTGAGGTGAGAAAATGTGAAAATGTAGTGCAACCCGGTATGAAAGAAAAAACTGAAATGAGTATAAGGTAGGTAGGTACACCTTAACCTCACCTCTCTACCTAGCACTTCTCAGCATCTGAATTAGAACTACCGTACCTACCTACAATATACAATATACAATACCTACAAAATAATCTTTCCAAATATCTTCGGTGGCTTTGGTTTCGAAAAATTCGGCCATTCAGCCAATCCATTCGCTCGAATTCAAGTTTTGTTACCCAAGTCAACCCTCTTTTTTTTTTGTGGATCGCACTGTACCTACATCAACTCGTCTAATACTCACAAAAACGCATTTCCATCAATGAATAAATTAAAATTAAATTAAAAAAACCTATAACCTACGTACCTTCTTGGATCCGTCACTCACCAAGCACTAACGAAAGGACCACTCAAAACTCTAAAGTGAATCACACGACGCACTTCTTATTTGTATACCATAACATAAAAGTTGCATTTATAAATTCCTTAAATTTTGTTTTAATGACTCACTTGGATATCACAAACATGACCTTATTTGTACCACCTATTATTACCTAAATAAAAAAGTAGAACACACTGTATCAAAATAATATAATACCCAGTAATATGTACATGAAGTAGTGGAAGTATCTCAAGTACCTACCTAAGTATAGTAGCCTAATTTGTAAGCACCGGGATTTAAATTCGAAATTGGCTGACCAAAAAAGGTGGGTAAGTACCACGGTAAGTACTTACAACCATCTTTACAAGTTAGGTACACGCATATGTAGTTCATACTTTAATAGGTACAATATTATATGAACGTTAGCAGGAAAAAGGCAAACCGCAACCTTATGGGTTTGTTTCAGAGATAAAATAGAAATTCAACCAAGCGTGATGATTGAGAAACCTTGGAGAAATTAAATCTTCGATAAATGTGTAAATATCCGTAAGTCATCTTGTGTCTCACCCTAACCTTTCACATCCCACCTAGCTGTAGGAAATTGTTTAAACATTATACATTTGTCAAACTGCCCTTACATTTCCAAATTCTAGGTATAAATTTGAGAGGAAAAAAGACAAAATACAAACAATTTCTTATAGTAATCATTGTAGTTTTAATAAATCGTTACGCTTTAACTAGAATAATATCATTAATAATAATAACTTTGGCTTAAGTACTTAAGAAATATGGTAAAAACAATACAAATACAATAATAAAAATAATAAGTCTCATTCTTGGTAATGGTAACAGACACACATCAGATGAAAACGAACGTAAATTGTTGGGGTAATAAAAATAATGAACAATCAAAATTGTGTGACGTCATATGTATCTTCACTGGTAGTAAATCAAATCGTTGGCGGTCACTTGTGACGTCACGAGTCCAGACGGCGAGGGACTCAGGAAGATGCCCTCGTAATTTGGGGTGTAATCAAAATTATCCATTTTCTGAAAAACCAAAAATTGCGAAATAATTTAAATCGTGGTTTACATTGTTGTGGTAACTTACCGGCGACTTTTTATGTGCTATACAAAAAGTGCACACTTGATGCGTCCCCCCTGGTACGGTACTGGAAGGATCTTCATCGCTTTTGTGTAACCTCAAGCAAGGCTGATCGATCGGGCCTGTGAAACATCAACTCGAATAAATTAAGCTTGAATTAAATTGTGATTAGGCTTGAGTCAGAATGTAAAAAGTGAGGCTGCAAAAATTAAGGAAATTCTAACCTGCCATTAGTTGCGTGCCCAAATGTGAGATGTAGCTGGATGCCAGCCGCAGTGTTTCAATTTTGCTGAGCTTCCGGTCCTTAGGTTCCGTCGGTATCAGCGTCCTCAGCGTTGAAAAAGCTGTGTTGACGCTGGAAAAGAATGTTAGTGTCATTTTTTTCTACGCATATTTTATTTGCAATGAAATTTTCTACACTTTGTACTGTATCAGTACATTTCCTCGATACAATTTGTAATTTGGCGTTTTATTACGTAGATAAAAGCAAGCATTATAGGAAAAATGCCAGAGATTTTTTTGTGTGGTAAGATCGAAAGGGCCCTTGAACCACAGCGATATTTTAATTAAAGTTAAGCAAAAACAAACAGTTTGATAAACTATAGAAGAAAATTGCTTATTCTGCTGCTTGATTGGAAAAAGGTCGTTATCCTCAATGACGCCATCGCCAACACAATTACAAATTAGTTTTGTGTAAATAATTTGGCTATTTTTACCTTATTGGTTTGGTACCATCGCTAAAAAAGAAACGATATTAGTAAATGGTGTTGTTCTATTTTTATATTGGTTAGGCAATTTTAAAATCGAACAGCTCATTTTTTCTTGTGCAAAATTTTGTTTTGAGTACCTACATATTAGATTAAAAAAAAACTGCAACAAAGGAGAAATACAGGGTGATGAATGGAATCTTTTATAGAGGACCTACAAAAATTCAATAAAAAACTTTTGACTTCTTTGTTTGAAGTTACAATGAGCCAAAACTTGGTCCTTCGAGCCCTATTCTGGTTTCGTTATTCCAAAATATTTTAGTGAATTGTTGGTGGCAGAATTATGAGAACAAAAATTCCAACCACTGGATGTGTATTGAATTTTCATTCCCCACTTATATTTTCTTCAAAAATTCTTTCAAACCATTTCATTTGCCCCTAAACCAATGTAGGACAGACAGCCGAACGGTTTTCTATCAAAGATTTTTTTGGTGTGAAGGAGGGTGTGAATTTCTTATAGAAATCCGATTTTTTATATCATGATTTACCCTGTATAGTAACGAGAATCTAGAACACACCCAGTGGTTGATATTTCCTTCACATGATTCTGCCACCAACAGTTCACTAAAATCTTTTGAAATAACGAAACTAGACAAAATTTTGCCCCTTCAACTTCGAAAATAAAGGTGGGTGTGTACACAGGGTGTCTACAGGTGTCCCGAAATTAGTGAAACAAAATTCACAGGGAGGTAGAAAATTGAAGAATAAGGGTACTTCCTTAATAAAAATACCCTCGCAAACGTTGTAGCGGAGATACAGGCCTTCAAAGTTGGTTTTTTAAATCAGTTTTTTTGCATAACTTTTGAACCGTTGAACCGATTTCATTCAAATTTGAACCAACATTCACTAAAATAGGTCTCTATTGAAGAATGATTACACATTTCACCAAACATTTTTAGGGGCGAAGATAATAGGTAGGGGGTACCTTCTCCCTTTTCCCCCTATTTTTACCCTCCTAAATAATCTTAGAAATGGTTTAAGTTTTCGGATTCGACGTTCAATTTAGAGAAAAAAGTTACTCTTGCAAAATTTTGACTAGACGCTTTATTTTCGAGATATTTGTGCTTGAAACTTTGTGAAAAAATTTCAAAATCGCCACTTTTCAGGGCCAATTTTTTTTTCTGCAAAGCTTTATGTTTTTTAGCAAAAATGGTAGTCCATCAACTTGAAACACCTAGAAAAGTTATTTCAGTTGAGGAATCTTGAGTTTTCTTGAATTTTAATTTTTAAGGCCTTGAAACTGGTGTTTTCGAGATGTTCTTCGAAGTTTCAAACGTAAATATCTCGAAAATGAAGCCTTCAATCAAAATTTCACAAAAGTAACTTTTTTCTCTAAATTGAACGTGGAACTCAAAAATTGCAACCATTTCTAAGAATATTCAGGGGAGTGAAAAAGAGGGGGAAAAGGGTGAAGTTATCTATTATCTTAGAAAATGCTTGATGAAATGCGTTATCATTGTTCAATAGAGACTTATTGTAGTAAACTTTAGTTCAAATTTGAAGAAAATCGGCTCAACAGTTCAAAAGTAATGCAAAAAAAAATGTTTTGAAAAACCAACTTTGAAGGTCTGTATCTCCGTTATTACGTTTGCGAGAATATTTTTTCCAAGGAAGCCCCCTTATTTCTCAATTGTCTACCTCCCTGTAAATTTTGTTGCAATAATTTCGGGACATCCTGTATAGGGTGGATCAAGCTTCAGCTTCTCAAACAAGTCTTCTAAAAGTAGGTGCTTACAAGTTGAAGAAGAACCACACTTGACGAAACATGATTCGATTATATATAATTAGTAGCTTTCGCAGTGTAAATCAAGCTTCAGTTGTTCGAACCAGTCGTTCAAACGCACTCGCCAAAAGCTGCATCTAACTCAAGAAGATTTCACAGTGTAAATAAAATACTATAACAAAACTTTAGTTCAATCAAGAACACTCAGATGCTGAGGTTTTTCGGATTTTTGCAGAAAAAAAATTCGGCTTTTCGCACACGTTTTCAAAGATAGGAACCAGTCGAAGGAGAAGTAAATGAAACTTCAGTTTTTGAAGCAGGTCCCCAAAAGGCACCGGGACACTAGGAGGTACTAGAATTGTAGCAGCCTTTATAGTGTGAATTGAGGTATTGGTGTAAATCGCGCTTTAGTAGACACACTGACGGTGGAGCTGGCGACGGATTTCTCGTATCATTTCAATAAGGAAACGAGGTATTTTTTTTTTAATTCCCCTGCCTGCTGATGACCAAAACAGACCTTTCCCGGCTGATAACCAGGGTCTTTGGCCGCTACAGCTCTTCAAAGGAAAAAAGGAATTGTATGTGTCAGTAGCAACCAGTACTTTGAATTTAGATTGCTTTTGAAATAAAAAAAGGAATTCATCCAGAAAAAAACTTGAATTCAGTGGGTCTCGAACTTAGGCCCGCAAAACGTACGCGTCGCGCCTGTTCTATTGGTTGCAGTCGGACCGCGCAGATTTTCTAATTGAGCCATCAAGGTTATCAAAACAACACTGTCACTCGTAAATGACACATAGAATTTTTTTCGGTGGCTGTATGGATAACGACCGCACGCAAATCCAAACAAAAAAAAAGTGGCAAACCACTCAGAATGGTGTGTAGGTAATGATATTCTAAAATAAAATTTGCCGATTATCCAGAGATTCCTGAAAAAAAAAACCTTAAAACAAATTAGCGCGATCGCGGAGAAAAAAAGCGGTGGTTGGGTGGGGAGAAGCTTAAAATGATCAACTGCGGTGGTCTCCGGCAAAAAAGCAAAAAGTTGTTTTTTTTAAATGACCCTGTAGTGAAGAAAGATAATCGGAAAATTGAAAAACTGTTTCGAGATATGGGTGTACCAACCTCCCTGGACTAGTTGAAAATATGCAATAACTTGTTTTTTCCAATTGGGAGTTACTCAAACTTTTCAGTTTTTGCTGGGTTTCACGCGATGCCGTGTATAACCAATACGGAAAATTTGAACTTGACTCTGTATCCATCCTCTGATAGACAAAGAGCGCAGGTATGTGAGAAAAGAAAAAAATTGGAATTTGTCCTATTTTTTCGGGAGCTAGGGCACTTTGAACTTCATTAAAAATTTTGGGTGGGCCACTTCAATTGTTGAGTAGTTCAGTTGTGCAACAGCGCTGGTTAAACATTATCTGGACCGCTATTCTTGAATCGTGTGAGAAAAGTCCCTGGGAGTTTTATGCAATCCGCGATACATCGATGTAGCGAGAGTTGCCTAAAACCATGTAAGAACGGTTCTAGCCTACCTTATGGCGTTTTCGACTGGGATTTCTCTCTCGGTTGCGACTAATAATCATGAGTAGAGGGCAACAGAGTTGGTTTAGTGGTTTTAAAAAGTGTATGCAATGTGGCCGTTAACCGTACCATTATTTTTTCTCCTATAAAATTAAAAAGCTATAGCGAAAAGTCCGTTTTGGTCATCAGCAGGTGTAGGGGAGAATTAAAAATACATCGTTTGCTTGTTGAAGTGATATGAGAAATTTGTCGCTAGCTCCTACACTAACGTGACCGTGAAGAAATGTATTCTATCGCCTTTTGTTCACACATATTCTACTCTGCTCTATTATGCAACATTTATAATTTTAATGTAAATAAAGCTTTCATTTTCTCAAAAATTCCTCAAAAGCTCGCGATTTCTCATAATGTTTCTCTGGAACAAAAATCCTAAATTAAAAAACACTAGGTAGGTACCACTTTGTCAACCGAGCTTTGGTTCTTCGTGTGAGCCATCTAAAAAGAAAGAAGGGCTGAAAGCCGCGAGAGCTTCGTAGTTGTATAAATAATGAAGAATAATAAACTACTGTTGTGTTAACTGAGCTTCAGTTTTTCCACTTTATTTGGAAACCAAGCGTTTTCTTGACAGTCCAGTAGTTTCTCGACACAAACGACTTGAACGTTAAATGTCTTCTTCATCTTCACTAACGTTTCTCAATACCATAAACGTTCTATACCTAACTCGTTCTAAACAAAATATGAATTTACTCTCCAAAAGCTAAAAATTACTCATACAATTTTCAATTTGAAATTGATTAATAAAATGAAGTCGCAGCCAAACTTGATTACCGACACGAAGAGTTCATTGTTCAGGGTGATCCACCGAAAGTTAGAGCCTCCTGTTAGAATTCTCCCCGTCGAAATAAGTTGGCAGGAAAAAAAATTCGCAACTATTTTTTCCGTAGAATTCAAATTTAGACACCAAAAATTTTTATATCTCGCAACTCGTCTTGCAGTATACCGAGTGTAAGTGTCTCAAAAAAAATATATTTTTTTTACACACTGTATTTATACAGGGTGGTCCGACTTTTATGTCATTAAATTTAAGGATCGATAGAGAATGAAAAATGAAGGGGACTCCCTTCAAAAAACATATTTGAGAAATGCCTAATAACAGAGATACAGCCCTTCAAAGTTGGAAATTAATAATCGCTTTTTTCGCATAACTTTTGAACCGTTCAACCGATTTGATTATAAATAGAACCAAAGGTTCATTGAAATTAGCCCCTGTCGAACAATCATAACATGTTCCATAAAAAAGTTTCAGGGGCTTAGACATTAGGGGGTGACCTTACTTTTCCCCCCCTATTTTCCACCTCCCTAGTTATTTTTGGAAACTGTTCATAATTTTGAATTCTACGTTCAATTTTGAAGAAAAAATCACTGTTGCAAAATTTTGATTAGAGGCTTCGTTTAGGAGATATTTGGGTTTGAAACTTTGGGAAACATCTCGAAATCGCCACTTTCAAAGGTCTAAAACTTAAAATCCAAAGAAACTCATGATTTCTCAGCTGGAATAGGTTTTCCAGAATTTCTAAGTTGATAAACCACCATTTTTTCCAAAACACGGGAAATTTTCAGGGAAAAACAATTTGGGTTCTGGAAAGAGGCGATTTCGGGATGTTTTCCAAAGTTTCAAACTCGAATATCTCCTAAACGAAGCCTCTAATCAAAATTGTGCAAAAGTGACTTTTTCTTTTAAATTGAACGTGGAATTCAAAATTATAAACAGTTTTCAAAAATTACTGGTGGGTGAGAAATAGGGGGGGGGGGGGTAGGAACACCCTCTGATATCTACGCTCCTGAAACTTTTTTATGGAACATGTTATGATTGTTCGACAGGGGATAACTTCAGTGAACCTTTGGTTATATTTTGAATGAAATCGGTTGAACGGTTCAAAAGTTATGCGGAAAAAACGTTATTTATTTCCAACTTTGAAGGGCTGTATCTCTGTTATTAGGCATTTCTCAAATATGTTTTCTGGAAAAAGTCCCCTTCATTTTTCATTTTCTATTGATCCTTAAATTTAATGACATAAAACGAGGACCACCCTGTATATTGGAAATAATGCGGTTTTTTCTTTCCAGTCCAAATACTTGTATACTTGCTTGTATATTATTTGATATTCGATTATGATCATAATACAGGCATTTTCAAACTTCCCATCCCAGACTTCTAGTCGCCAAAATTTTTTCCAAGAAAAAACATGACGCTGAGACAGGCAACTGGTCGATTTTTATTTTGAGGTGGACACTCGGGTGGACATCAAGCACTTACACGTATTGCCGAATTTTGATCTAGCAACTCCTTAGCCCCCATCCTACCCTACTTCAAAATTTCAAATAGCACCTTTCTTGTGAAACATCAAATTGAACGTATTAAAATTCTCATTTCGACAAGCAAATTCTAATTTTTTTCAGACCACTACCCGAATTGTTCTCAAAATTCTCTCATTAGTTACTAGGGAAAGTTTTTCTACGAGTAATTTCTGATTCTTTAGAAGACATTCCCTGCCAAAAAACAGGTCGATTTTTTATTTCGAAGGAGGTATCTAGGACACGTATATTGCCACACTTTTATCTTCAACCGTTCTGCCTCTACCCTACTTTAAAGGATCCAAGGGATGGGTTTGAAATTTTTCAAATGTGTTTGGCAGAAAGAGAATATTATTAGGTTCCTTCAATTTGGTGTTTCACAAGAAAGGTAACAACCTATTTGAACTTTTAAAGTATGGTAGGGTGGGGGCGAAGGGGGTTTGGAGATTAAAATTCGGCAATATGTGTCCTAGATGTCCCCCTTCAAATGAAAATCGATCTACAGGGTGTTTGCAAACTTGGGGTAGAAAATTGAACAGCAGCTAAGGAAATGCTTTAAAAGTATCAGAAAAATCTTGAAAAAAAAAAAAAAGTAGGGTGTTTACGAGGGTTTTTATTTTGAAAAATATGGAGGGTGAAAGGTGGTCTTTCGACCCCCTCTATTTTTGTCATTTTGACAGATTCCAGTAAACTCTTTTCAACAGACCGAAAAGCAATATTTTTGAACCTTTGAATGTGTTTTGTAACTTTATTTACTACACAGGGTGAGTCGTCGTAGATCCTGAAAAATCTAGTTTTTTTTAAAAATGCATGTAAAAAATTTCACATGAAAACTATTTGTGCTATTTGTTGCTCTACATCGTTTTATGGCTTCTAGAACCTTTCACAGGAATTTTCGAGGAATAATTGATTTTTACGATTCATGACTCACCCTGTACACTAAATAAAATTACAAAACACATTTAAAGGTTCAAAAAATCTGCTTTTTGGTCTGATAGAAAGAGTTTCCCCCAGAGTTTCCTAAAATCTTTTAAAGTAACGAAAATAGAAGTGGTCGAAGGACCACCTTTTGAATATTCCCAAAAATAGAAATCATATTTTTTTACTTGTTTCTGAGACTTCTGGAGCATTTCTCTAACTGTGGTTCAATTCTCAACCTCAAGTTTTCAAACACCCTGTATTTATTTCGGTGTTTTCCTGGGAAAAAATGGCGGTGGGAAATCTGGGGTAAGAAGTTTGAGAATGAGCCCCTGTATATGATCATTATCAAATATACAGGGTGGCCCAACGAAAACAGAACAGAGGGGTTTTCAGGCATTTCACCTCATTTTTTTTAAAAAGCTCGAACAGGTCGATTTTTATATTGAGGGGGACATCTGAAACATACATTGGCGGATTTCTATCTTTAGCCCCCTCACTTTCACCCGCCCAAACTTCGAAGTTTTAAATGACACCACCCACTTTGCGATACATCAAATTGAAGAGAATTAAATTCTCTTTCTAAAAAAATATTTCTATAATTTTCAACCCCACTCCCCTTCTTCCTAAAATTGTCAGAGTTTCAAATGTAATATTTTTGATCTCTTAATTCTCTTTAGTACAGTCAACGTCATCCTGCACAGCATCGAGGGAGAAGATTTTCTGTGTAAAAAGTGCCACCCAAATTCACCCCTTCACTCCCCCACCCCAACTTCAAAATCTAAAATGACACTACCTACTTTGTGATACATCAAATCGAAGGGAATTGAATTCGCTTCCTGAATAAAATATTTTGAGAATTTTCAAAAAGCCCCCTTTCCCCCTAAAATACTCCGAATGTTCAATTTATCAGGAGAGGGGTTGAAAATTCCAAAAAAATTGTTCCCAGAAAGAGAAATCAATTTCCTTTCATTGTATCACAAAGTAGGTGGTGTCTGTTAAGTTTTGGAATTGGGGTGGGGGAGAGGAAAGGGGTGAATTTGGGTAACACTTTTCTCCACCGAAAATTTTCTCCTTAGATGCTATTTAGGATGACGTTGATTAAATTGAAGAGAATTGAGGGGTCGAGGATATGAAATGGGACAGTCAGAGAAATTTAGGAAGATGGGGGGTGGGGTTGAAAGTTTTGAAAATATTTTTTTCAGAAAAGGAATTTGATTCTCTTTGATTTGATGTATCGCAAAGTAGATGATGTCATTTGAAATTCCAAAGTTGAGGCGAGAAAATGAGTACATGTTGAGCCGTTCAAATAGTAGCGATCGTGTTTCTTGAATTTTTCGGGCTGATAACCTATACCAACCAGTTTCTATACTATAGTCCTCCCAGCGAAGCCGTGATTCGAGTGACCTGAGAGATTTTATCCCTCGTTTTATCCCTAAGATTTCAAATCAGGCTATAGAAAATCCCTTGGTTGGTTGCACTGAAGATATTCAACACGGTAATTCACGACGACACACGATGTCGTTCGGATCTCTTTTGAAACGCATTTTTCGCACATTTCCGTTACATATGGACGGGATAGATAGAGATATCTAAAGCTTTTTCACCATTTAATTGGAAATGACGCTCGGAAGAAAGTGTCGCAATGAAAGCAACGACCCTTTGGCCTGCTCCACCCAAGAAACGCGCCAAGCCCTGAAGATGTTATTGGCAAAACAAGGAACGCTTCGGCAGTCTGTCATAAGTTGATTATTCCTAATTCCAAAGAAACCAGACGTTTATATTTGCATATTGAACAGAAATTGATGTGATTACCTTGAATTTGACATTTACTTCATTTACTCTAGTTTTGGGGCCCGCGCAAGACGAGTTTGTGTCAGCGCCACCTGATCCTTGAGGCGAATTTAGAATGCCGTGAAATTCAAAGATGCCCGTGCGATTTTAGTATGGTAACCACGCTAACACGTCTCTGCGACCCCCGAGCTGCACTTCCACTCATGACATGACACGGTCAATTTCACCTAATATTACGTGCTTTCCTTCTGCAACCTAAACTAAGTATTCCGGCCTAAGTTGTTAGTGTTATCTCACTTTCGCGCATGTGATTTCTCGCTTTTTCTCTCTCTAACTTAGATCAGATTAGTGAGTTTTGTGGTATGTTCAAGGATAAGGAAAGCACCTATTATTCACATTTTCATGTCAGTTTGACAGGCAACATAACTTCTGGTCAAGCCAGTTCCACACCAGGTAAGAAGGCGGCAATAAGTTTCTATGCTTAACTAGAAAATATTCCTCGAAATTTTCCCAGGTCGCTCAAGTCACGGTTCCGATTCACGTGGGAACAGGGTGTTCACGTAAAAATTACGTATACTTCTCACCTCTGGAGATGGACTTCCTCTTGAACATGGTTTAAAAAATAAACACCGATTCCTTACATGATTTTGCCGTGGGTTTCGAATCTGATCACTAACATTTTCTCATTTCTCTGATATGTATATCGCTTGTACAGGGTGGTGAAACATCGAAGTTTTCTCAAACTGTATTTCAATATGGGAATCGATTCCGCTTTACATTCTGATTATAAATATATTTTACACTTTTTAGGTTAGTCAGTAAAACACATGAAAAAAATTGAATTGATACCTAGTTTGAAAAAATATTTTTTTTTTAATTTTTCCAAAAGTAACTCGGCGAATTTTTCATTGTTCTGGGTGAACGGATTTGATTACATTATCACTTAAGATAACGAAAAATTAATAATTCAATTCACCTCTTCCAAGGCCAAAAGCACAGAAAAAAAATCACCTCTCGGTTAACTCCAGGCCTACAGTCTGTCACAAAAGTAAGCTTTGTAAATTGCTTGTTATACAGCATTGTTCTTACTTCATAATTTTTTTCACGTGTTTTGTTGACTAACCTATCAAATGTGGTAGGTATCTATTATTAATCAAGATGAAAAGCGGAATCGATTCCCATATTAAAATACAGGGTGTCCAATTTTCGATGTTGCCACAGAAAATTTTTGTGGATAAATCGAAGCCTACGGAAAAATCATGTGAGAATCGTTTTTCATTTTCAAAATTATGTTCACGGGAAAGTTTCCAGGGAGGGGGGTATAATTTACACTTGAACGCTCTGTACAGGGTGTTCACGATAAAATTCACCCCCTCCATAGATTCCCCTTCAAGATATTTCGAAGAACTAAAAACTTTTTCTTCACGATTTTTCCCGGGGATCTTAAATCGATCTTCTAAAAGTTTCTAATTGGTACCGTATACAGGGTGTGATATGTAACTTTTTTATTTTAAATGCAACACCCTACATTTTATTCCGTTATTTGATGAAGCCTTTTTTTCTGATTACAAATATTTATGACACTTATGATTTATTTTGACAAGTAAGTTATCGGAAAAATAATAAAATAGGTAGTCAAATAATTTTGTTTCGCGGCAAGATGGCTTTGGTTCCTACAGTTCACTTAAAAAAAGTTATTCTAGCAGCATTTTGCAGCAACTCTGCATGGATAAATGGTCTAATTCGTTCGTAATACAGGGTGTCGCGTAATTTTTAATTTTCAATTGATCTGACTACCTATTTTATTATTTTTTTGACAGCTTCCTTGTCAAAATAAATCATAAATGTTATATATTTTTGTAATCAGGAAGAAAGGCTTCGTAAAATGACGTAATAAAATATAGAGTGTTGCATTTGAAATAAAAAAGTTACATGTCACACTCTGATGTATACGGTACCAATTGAAAAGTTTTAGACGATCGATTCAAGATCCCTGGTGAAAATCGTTGAGAAAAAGTTCTCAGTTTTTCAAAATATCTCGAAGGAGAATCTCCTAAGGGGGGGGAGGGTGAATTTTATCGTGAACACCCTGTACTTTATTCTAATCCGTCACCAGTTATTGGGTAGGGGTGGTGGTTTTTGGAAAAGACATTTCAAAGGAGAAGATAACTATGCACAGATCCGAGGACCGAGCCGAGGACAAAATGCTGAGTTTAGAGTTTATAAACATAAACAATTGAGTTGAATCCGAGGTTTAATCCAACCTTTGAACATGGTTCCCAATTCCAACAAGAAAAAATCAGCCGTTCAATTTTTTTCAACTAGCGAAAAACATCAATTTACCTGTGCGTCCTGTCCCTTTCCCTGGCATTGGCCTGGCTCCTTTGCCTCACCGGCACTTGACCGAAATCCTCGATGTTGGCACCACTGCAACTGTTGTAATTCCCACAGGACTTTTTCCTTTTGCCGCCCCCATTCCCCACCGTAACGGTGCTGGTGATGAAATGCTGCTCGCCGGAATTGGCCGCGTTGAACTGCAGAAAATCCATTGCTTCCTTTGATCGAAAATTTGCACTAGGTAAGGTACGAATGCACTCTGGCTAGAACCGGTGGACCCGCGGCCGGCGGAGATAAAATCAAGTCGGCGGTCGCTTTCTACACGGTGCACCACACTCTCGTTTTTTTCTCAAAACAATTGCCGATACGGGAACATTTCACTCTTCTACTGCTGCTGCTCGCGATTTTCATTTGTCCTGCGGCACACTGCCGCCGCCTGCTATGATGCCTCCTACGACCTGACAGCAGCTGATGGGAAAAGCAACAAGTGGCAACAAACTGAATGAGCTCACGCTCCCCGGGTTCCAAAGAGGAGTCAATTAAGTCAATTTTGTGTGTGCGTTTGTGTGTGTGTTTACCATGATATTTTTACCAGATGCGGAGCAGTCGACGCCCACGTCATTTGTTCCTGTTGCCTGGAAATAGGAAAAGGAAATGGTGATTTGTTCGGTCAGTAGGACCAGTAGGTACCATCCCAACCCGTGCGGCAGCGTTAGGAAGAAGGCTGTGTGTGTAGGAAGGAAAAATTCGAATGAAGAGAATAAGGAACAATGAGCGAAACGAAATGAATAAAGAGGCTTATTGAATGGAAATGGAATGGGGGAGAGATGATAACCAGTTGGTTAATTATCGACGAGTCATTTGCGGGGTTAATTAAAAAAGTGACGTCATGGCTAGTCGGGACATGATGCCATCATTTTATACGGGACTTGGAAGATAAATAAAGAACAGAGCTCAGAGAGGGGAATTTATAGCGTTTCCAGTAATTCAGTTTTAATGTATTTGGAAAAAGGTGAAAAAAAGCATCCCGTCGTGGTTCCGTACGCGATGGGAGCCATTTAGCAGAAGTTTGAAAAAATCACAGGAAAAAATACTTCCCCTCCTCGTTAGCTGGTGGGTCAGGGAATAAGTGGAATTCAATGGAATAATATTGCATCCTCTTATTCTTCTTGCAAGTAATAAATGCTGATGATAATTTGATTCGAAAAATCGGAAATTGTGCTTATCGTACAGATTATTGGCCGACTTTGGAAGTTTCGATAGAAATTTTGCGTGCCTTGCATTTCACGAAAAAACTGCTAGCTCGCATTCTCTTTTTTTTTTTTTTGTTAGATAAAATTTCAATAATACTTAATTGTCATCAATCTCATCATTGTCGACTGTCTTTGAAGGGCCAATAAAACCGTCAACAAATCATATTTGACAATGTCACTGATTTTTTCGCGAATATTTGCACATGTGATTCCGCCTCAGTGCGAGGGGTTAATCACTCATGAAATTATGTGGGACACCAGTACATAGTATAGACAATACAAATAGAAAAGACACATGTCGTCACGGATTTTTACGGTTGCGTAGGAACCAGGCGAATCCATCATTCAAAAAAAGGTTGGCTGATTTTTGATGCCCCAATATCCGTGACGACGGTGGTGATAACATATTATGGTCTTCTCTATTTGTATTGTCTATACATGCATGCAATACTAGGCGATAGTCATGCAATACTATGCAATATGTACTATGCAATACTTATGCAATACTATGCAATACTCTGCAGTACTCATGCAATACTTGGGAATGTCGCCCATTGCACGCCTGCCCCTACTTAGGACACCTGCACCTACAATTTTGGAGAAAAATCTCAAAATCTCCAGCCACTCATTCTTATTATTAGTCGTTGAGCCAGGGGACTCGAGTGGTTTCCTTTCCACCTTGGGGACTTGACGTGTCATACCTTTTTGGATTCCCCACAACACCAGCATGAAAATAAGCCATGATACGTTTTTGTATCGAGTAGCTTGAGACCGCCATCTTGGAAAAACCGCGCCAAATATGTAGTTCTTGTGGTTTATATTTTTTTTTTCGCATCAACGACACCTCCAATTGGAAAAATGAAACTGAATAAAACTGAACAACAAAATTTACTATAAATTTCGTTCAGCACCGTTTTTTGACAGGTTTCGTTACTCAAAATATGACAGTTCATAGTTTAGCTATGGCAAATTTCTTTATTCAACATTTTCGAGTACACCCGATGATATCTATACAAACCTAACTTCACGTCATTGTCTTTCTAGCTTACTTCACTAGAAATGCTGCTCTTAGCGGCATTTTGATGTCCGTCTGTCCGTCTGTCCATCGGTCTAACTGTCTGTCTTATCAATTAATTGCCCCTGAACGAGAAGACCTACCGAAAATCGACTTCTTTGTGTATAACATGTGGTCACCGGAGAATGAAATTAGGAAAGAAAAAATTTCTCAAACCGTCGCCATCTTGATCCGCAATGTCAAATTTTCTCAAAAGTGATCCGATTTTCATGAAACTTGAAATTCACTTATGTTTTATATGTAAATATATGATTTTAATGTTTTCTTTTTGATCCGCCGCCATTTTGTCCGCCATGTTGAAATTGGTTAAAGTGGTCCGATTTTGATGAAAATTGGAACCTAGTTATGTCTTGTGAATGCATTGATGGTTTTTATGTTAGTTTTACGATTAGCGTCATATTGACGTGCCACATGGAGATTAATCTCCAGCTGTCGGAGTTTCAGAAATTTGACAGGGATATTCGCTAGGGTATACTAATAAACATACTAAAAGTCCCCGCCTCTAACTGTTGTGCTTGAGCCGCCATCTTGGAAAAATGGTAATAAACTTGATCGAAGGACCATTTTTTCAAGATGGCGGCTCAAGCGCAACAGGTAGAGGCGGGGACTTTTAGTATGTATAAGTATACCTTAGCGAACATCCCTGTCGAATTTCTGAAACTCCGACAGTAACTTCTTTCTACTTTTCCCTATTTGACTGGATGAAATTTATAAAGTCAAGTTTTGAGGACTAATAACTCTCAAATAAATCAATAATTTTCTTATATTTTTCAGCAATGTAAAGGCTGTGTTTTTGGCAGCAGGTGAGCCTTACTACTTCCATTTTGTATCGTTACTTTTTGTTATACAGGGTGGATTTTTACATTTTGATTGATTCTTTTTGTACTAAACGTCAACTCATCGTTGATCTAAACGATCTAAACGTTCGACTCATCTGGCGTTGGAGAGTGCGCTGGCCTGTGTCCATGATCATGTCAATGGCAGGGATGCTGTTGTGGGCCTATTCTTCGACATGTCGAACGCTTTTGGATCTATTGACCACGGCCTGCTTTTGGATAAGCTCAATAGGATGGGAGTTCGAGGCACAAGCAATAAATGGATCGAATCATATTTATCAGATAGGACACAGCACGTTGTTATTGATGGCATTAGATCGGTGGGTAGGGTGATCAGCAGGGGTAGCCCGCAGGGCTCGGGCATTTCGGCAACTCTGTTCAACTGCTATATCAATGACCTGCCAACGAACAAGATTCCAGGAGCAAAATTCACCATATATGCTGATGATACTAGTGTTGTTGTGGGAACGGATGATAGAGTGAACCTACCTAAGATTGCTCAGTCATGTATAGATTATGTTGCAGGATGGTGCGAGCATAACGGGATCAGACTGAACATTGGAAAGTCGGTGGCGATGAAAATAACGACTAAAAACTCAACAATTGACTCCAGCCTTCTGCTGAGAAATGAGGGCAAATCAGTTAAAAATGTGAGTTCTACAAAATTTCTGGGACTATATATTGATCAAAAACTCACATGGAGTGCACATATCGGGGATCTTGTTTCGAAGCTCAGTAGTTGCACGTTCCTGATTCGCTCGATCAGGGGCACAGTCTCCTCGGGTGTGCTGAGGGTCATATATTTTTCTATGTTTCAGTCCAGACTCACTTACGGAATTCTGCACTGGGGTTGTGCCGCAAATATGAAGCGTGTTCTCGTGGCGCAGAAAAGGGTTGTTCGATGCATGACGGGTTCTTCAAACAGATCATCCTGTAGACCATTGTTCCTTAAATTGAATGTGATGACGGTGACGTCCCTGTATTTGTATTCCTTGTTGATGTATGTTAGGGCGAACTTCGATAAATGCACCTTGAGACGGAATATTCACGGTCATGACACGAGAAATGGCAATCTGCTTGATGTCCCATTCTCAAGACTTGTCATTGGACAGCACAGTCTTCAATATATGAGTCTCAGGGTGTACAATCACGCGTTGAAGGTTCACGGATGTTTCACTGACGCTGATACACATCGTGTTTTTGTGAGAAAAATAAAGCAATTTTTAATTGCCAAATGCTTTTATACACTCGACGAGTTCTTTCTGTAATATATTTTTATCTACAAGCGTTAAATAATACCCGTCACTTTTAGCACGTCGTCATGGGCAACGTGAAAAAATGATGATTCTGCGCATTCCTGTCATATTTTCAATAAATTCTGACATTTATCAAACATTTCAAAGACCATTGTAGATAAAATCCTGTACGATACACGCGTTAAAAGTGTCTTGTTTTGTTCGCGGGGTTGCTCTACTCGCTAATGCTCGTTTCGCAAGCGTCCCCGCTCACAAAATAATACCTGTCACTTTTGGCACTCATATCGTAAATAGCTATTGTATATATGTATATTCTCATTGTCACAGTGTGTAGCTGTATGTGTACCGTCTGCCAGATGTATATAAACTGTGTTAAGTGACTGTCTGACTTTGCCGATTTTATGTGTAGATTCTCAAATCTGTATATTTTCATAAGGCATAAATAAATACTTTACTTTACTTTACTTTACTTTACTATTTTGGATAAGACACATCAATATGGGGCTCATATGAAGTTGAATAACCTTTGAACCTCCTGTATATCCTTTGCTGATGTCTTTTGTTTCGAAATATTTTTTTCAGAACCAATCAACAACACTTTTTGGACTCAGCTATTATTCTTTTAATTTAATTCCTATCGAGCATTCCAGAAGCTCGTGTCGTGAAGGCACAATACTGATGAAATCTTGTCTTACGATATGTAAATATCAAAACTGATGGATGTTCAATTGAAACCTTCACTCCGCCTTGTTGGAAATGTCAAACTCGAAAACCAAATTTTTGCTTGATGTAAAAAAAATAAAGAAATATTTCAGTAATTTTTTTCTATCTCAACTGTCACGTTTAGCTTTGATGTAGACTGCCAACATTTTCACAAATTTTGAAGACAATATCTCCAGCAATAGGCAAAAAAATCGCTAATTTTTTTTTTGTTGAGTTAGTTTTATTAATATACAGGGTGTCCCGTTTTTCAACGCTCACTATGGGTATCTCGGAAACGGTAAGAGATACAAAGTCGGTTAAATCACAAAAAAGTTGCGCAATTTTATGACTATCTCAAATATGTCAAGACATCCAAGATATCTTTGGCCATTTCTGAAATATCCCCAAAAAACTGAAAAATGCCGAATTCGAAAATTTCAAATCACTTCTTTATTATGACAGCTATCAATTTGAAAATTGGTATTCTGACATTTTTAAAGGTCCTTGATCGACTGACGGTCATAATTTTTTCCTACGCTTACTAGTTTTTGAGATATGACAGTTAACTTTATTTTTTCTTATGGACACCATATTATTTCTCCACCCCATAAAACTCACCTTTTCTTTCTCTTTACAAAGATATAAAACACTTGTAGCATTTTTGTCAAAATAACCTATAAAAATTGGAAAAACCATTTCTGGGGCGAAAAAATCTAGTTACCGGTTCGGTTGCCATGCTCTCGTGACATAATAAAATGGCATTCGGTTGCCATGGTCGGTTGATTTTGGAAAAAGTTGGGTTACATTCCGTTTTTATGTATTTGATAATGATAACAAATAAAAATGAAACAAATACAAAACCAAGTATAACACAAAATAACATCGCAATAGCAATAAACATTTATAATTTACAATTACTCGAAATGGGGTCTATTTTGCAAAGAACGCTCCAAGATCGCATTTATGGTTCATGACAGAACATCCCAAAGCAACCAAGAGCTGGAAGCAAGGAGTTGATGATGCGTTCCAGTCAATTAACCCGCACGATATCAGCGCAGCCGTTGAAAATATGGCTAAAAGGCACACAACTCTGCACAGAGCAAAATTAACTCCAATTCGAGCAATTGTAAATTATAATTGTTTATTGCTACTGCTATGTTATTTTGTGTTATACTTGGTTTTGTATTTGTTTTATTTTTATTTATTATCATTATCAAATACATAGAAACGGAATGTAACCCAACTTTTTCAAAAATCAACCGACCATGGCAACCGAATGCCATTTTATTATGTCACGAGAGCATGGCAACCGAACCGGTAACTAGATTTTTTCGCCCCAGAAATGGTTTTTCCAATTTTTATAGGTTATTTTGACAAAAATGCTACAAGTGTTTTATATCTTTGTAAAGAGAAAGAAAAGGTGAGTTTTATGGGGTGGAGAAATAATATGGTGTCTATAAGAAAAAATGAAGTTAACTGTCATATCTCAAAAACTAGTAAGCGTAAGAAAAAATTATGACCGTCAGACGATCAAGGACCTTCAAAAATGTCAGAATACCAAATTTTAAATTGATAGCTGTCATAATAAAGAAGTGATTTGAAATTTTCGAATTCGGCATTTTTCAGTTTTTTGGGGATATTTCAGAAATGACCAAAGATATCTTGGATATCTTGACATTTTTGAGATAGCCATAAAATTGCGCAACTTTTTTGTAATTTAACCGACTTTGTATCTCTTACCATTTCCGAGATACCCATAGTGAGCGTTGAAAAACGGGACACCCTGTATATACAACAAATATGAGAAAAAAATCGGTATGAAACAATTTTTGTAGACAATTTTATAGCCTTGATTATTTATGAAACTTAATTAAACATCTCTGATGATTAGCGCAATATAAACAGAAAACTGGATCGAAGGACCATTTTTCCAAGATGGCGGCTCGAGCTCAATAGATAGAGTTGGGGACTTTTAGTATGTTTATCAGTACATCTTACCGGACATTACTGTCAAATTTCCAAAACTCCAACAGTTTTTTCCCTCCAGCTTTCCTTATTTGACTGGCCTAATTCCGTGAGTTTGAAAAAACCGCAGTGCAAACTTCAGATGCGGTGAGCCCACGAAATGTTCATTATAGGTGCAGACATGCTGGGAATGAAAGTTGGAGGAAGTATTGAATTAATTTTCAAGTTGGAGAAAATATTGTTTTAATTTTTGGTGAAAAATTTTTCGAAATCGGACTCACGGTTTTCGAGTTTTTCTGTACGGAAAAACTGCATATTTTTGAACTTTTCATCCTGTTGACAGATTTTACCATTTTTTTAAACAAGTAGTAACTGGTTCCTGAACATTCTTCACAAATTTTTTTTCTATTACCCGGGAATTTCCCTGTTAATAATGTAAAACCAGCCTGGTTTATCGATATCGGACTTGAATGATGGAGCTTAGAGTGAAGCCTTAATTGACGATTTTTACAATAAGATAATTTGGAAAAAGATTTGATGTTTTCCCGGAAAATTCAATTTTTCAAAAAATTCCTGCAAATTATTTCCTATCTTTTTCTCTATTCTCAACTTCCCACCTGAAGGGACGTTCTGAACAAAAATTCCCATAGATTCTTGGATACTAGTCGGGAAAGTTTTTGGGGTGACACTACCAATTTTTTTCGACTCGGAAAAAGTCGAGTGTAATTTTGCAGACTATTTCCCAGAACAACAAGCTCTTATCAGGGGTTTGAACGAAATAATCCTAAAAATGTCTTGAAAATTCCACGGAAATCGCTTCCAGGAATTTTCACGGCATAGTCGTAGGAAAAATGGTTATTCCCCATTCTACAGAAAATATAAATGCTGTATAAGTACTTTTCGGTACCATACACCTACCTACATATAAAGTCACCTCTGATTCATTTGTTTACTGTTAGGTAAATACTTATAGTACTGCTTATTTTTACGGCAGAAAAAATATAAGGAAAGTTTACTGTTCATTGTATCATTCTTGTTGCAATCAACCTATCAACTTGGCGATAAAATGACGGTACAGTGAATAATTAAGTAATTAAACTTTACCAAATCTAATCGTCAGATAAGTCTCGAAAAGTTTTTCACTCTAATCAAAATCGCAACGCCCATATTCACCATATTTTGCTAAGAATTTTTTAAATTGGCACCTCGATTGGCACCAAATATTGTTTCGTTCTTGATAAATACCAAAAGTCGGGTTGAAGTCCTGTTTCGAGTGACAGGTAAGATGACTTGAAGCTCGACTGGTAACCAAGCTTCAGAGCCAATCAAAATTGTTGCTGCCTAGTTACCGACGCTTTTTGTCACCGCACAGGTCACTTGATCACTCGAAACATGGCATTATGTACCTACTTCTTGACCTGACTGTATGTAAATACCGACTACTAGTCTTATTTTTTACAGCCAAGCCGACTGTTTTTTCTACTCTTCATCTCGCTCCTCTTATAAACCGGCGGCGCCTTTTCAACACCCTATTAATTTTCCGCTGCGCTACCCCCCTTATTTATATTTCATACAATCTGGAATATCCCCCAAATATTTTCTATTTACACATCATCAAGTCGTCTTCAACATATGTGGGCAATAAAACCGTCAAGAAACAAATAATATACATTATGCACCATGGCAACCGCAAGCAAACCCGAATTTGTATTAGTAAAACAAAAAAAGATGTTTTAATTACATTCACAGATTGCCTCATTAAATTGTAGTTGCTCTGCATTTTTGTTTTATTGTTATGATACTATATGTCAATATTGCAACAATTATGAAGATACTTGTGCAAAAAAAACAATCCTGATGGGTCCTGTATAAGCTTGTTTATTTATTGAAAAAAAAAGGTCAACAATAAAAATTGTGGCTTTTTCATTAGCTGAATATTTGCAATACAAAGACAATAATAATAGGCTAATAATGAAAACTGATAGGCAATAATCATAAATAAAATATACTAGATTTATGATGCTTGTAAATAATAACAATAATAGTAGGGCTAAGCGCTAAAATCGCGCGGGTTCGACGAACTTCCCAAACTTCCCGAAATTGAAATTAATCATGATTTAATCGAACGGTCTTGTATGTTGAGCTTGTTATACAGGGTGCGCTTCTACAGCAAATCATTGGTCAAGATCTAATCGTGAGAACTTGCTTTTGGAATAATTTATTTGGGGCTTTATTGTCAATAATCGACTTTAAATTCGACTTCACTGTTAGGTACCTAATGATGCATTTTTTTAGACTGTCATTGTCACAATAATGCAAAGAGAATAAAGAGATGTTAGTCACAGTTCAAAAACGCACTCGAAGTGAAACTGACTTCAAAGTTGATTATGAAGTCGGCCCTTCCTTAGGCACAGGTACCTCAAGACTGTTCCACAGCTGGTGATTTTTATTGCATATAACAAATTTGTTAATTTAATTCAATTTCGGCAAATTTGAAATGCAAAAACTATTTTGCGACTTCTCATCATCGCAGCTTACAATCAATTCCTACGTAATCCTTGAAGATGAGTATTTATTATTGGTTTCTCTACCTATATATATTTGGACTAAGCAGGCACTTATTTAGCCTAATGATTTATAAAAGAAGACAAAATTAGACTAATGACAATGAGAGAGTGAGGCACCAAAGACAAGGGGGGAGAAATAATTGTATATACTATTGGTTTTTGTATCGGTGCCGAGCTTTTTCTGCGAAAAGTGTCACTACTTGTGTCAGAACATTTGCACACTGTCAATCGCCAGCTTGATTTATGAGGGCGGCTTTTAGAGCCGCTTCGATTTTATTGCAAACACATGGGGCTTTCTCGAGTCATTTTCTTCTTGGCTTCCTTAATAATTCAACCCCCTGCGAGGGATGTTCCGAAACAAAAGATGAACGCGTTCACGCCATGTGTGAGTGACCACCAAGCAAGCGTGAGAATTAACTACCTCGTAATGTACGGTTTATTGTTTGCCAACAAAAATTTAAATTAGAATGAGGTATGGTGGCGGGCAAAATATTTTGGACGTCAAACTTTCTTCGTTCCAAAAAAGCGACTTCATAACTTGAAAACAATAATTTGTCGTCGAGAACACCTTTTTTTTCCAAGAAAAAATATAAATCTCAGAGTTAGTCAGAGTGAATGAGTAGTAGAGATATCCTTTGTCTTTCCGTTCCATATTGACTTCAATGATAAATTTCTGTTAAGGACGGAGTCATATCATATTGGTAAAAGAAGCGTTGCGAAATCAATCCCTGTGGGTTTATTCCTTGGCCGATTCTTACCATTTAGGTTCCCAAAATCCAAAAATATTTTTTCCAAATGTCAAAATTTTCGAAAAAAAAATCAGATTCCGGAAATGCCAATGAGCTCAAACCAAAGTACATCCTTGTAGCTTTCGAAAGAGACCAAAATGGTAAAAATCCGTCAAGGAATAATCCCCGACGGATTGATTTCGCAACGCTTGTTTTACCAATCCAACACCGTCCTTGAGGAATACCCAAGCCCGCTGGAATTGATTCCGGAACGCCTGATTTCACCAATCATTTTGTTATTAATTACAATGTTTGACATCTCGAGCGGCTGTAAAAATGTCAAATTCGACATTTGCGCTAGAAATAATGCGTTTTATAAGTCAAATGGAGTTCATACAGAGTGGCCCAATCCCCCACGAAAACAAAACAGACAGATTTTCGGGCACTTGACTACATTTTTTGTTTGTTGTTAAGTATACTGTAATATGGTACTATTTGGCTTGCCTGTCATTCATCACGGCCAACTCAATTTTTGAAGAAAAAAAAAGCAAATTTTGTGAAAATTTCCGATTATCTAAAAAAAAAATGAAGTTTAAGGGTGGGGTACCCCTTGTGAAAATGAAAGAGGATAAAAAAAAGCTATCAGATAACGTTATAAAATTAGGGGCATGCTGTTTGAAAAAAATGAGTTATGATACTTTGAAAATTATAAAGTTTGATGTTTTTTTGTGCACGCCCTGTATCAATAAATCGCAATTTTTTGACATTAGGATATTGGTCTTTGGTCCAGTTTCATCTCTTAGTTTTGAAAAGCAAGGCCGCTACAGTTTTTTTAAGAAAACTGTAAAAATGCGATTTTTCTTAGTTTTCAATCTTTATTTGGTAGCACTGTCACACAATTGAAAAACAAAAATACAAGCATGAGACAGTTGAAGACGTTGAACATGAAAATGAAAAAAAATATAGTGTTCCATTCAAAAAAATTGACGTTTCGTTAATCCTGTCAAAATGGGACACTCTGTATAGCTAAGAATAATTTGAGGTTATAGGTCTCATTAAACCATATAACTTTTCTCTTACATCTTTTTCTCTATCTTGAACGGTAAGACCGCTATTGGATAATTACGCTAGGATGGAACACCCTGTATAATGAAAGCCTGTCATCAATTTGTGAATTTTCAATTATAATCTACTAGGTACCATCTACCGGACTAAACTTCGAAAATACATTTTCAACGCAAATGTCAAATTTACAGCCGCTCAAGTGTCATTCCATTTGAATTGTGCTCTAGATAAAGAAAATATGAAAATACAGGGGAGTTACATTCCACTTTTTTTAGAGAGAACTTTTTGAAATTTTTAACCATCACCCAACGACTGAGCAAAGTGCTATAAATTATAAAAGGGTTTAGTATAGGTATAGTTTAGTTTAGGATATAAGAGACATAGATAGGTATAGACAATACAAATAGAGAAGACCATAATATGTTATCACCACCGTCGTCACGGATATTGGGGCATCAAAAATCAGCCAACCTTTTTTTGAACGATGGACTCGCTTGGTTCCTACGCAACCGTAAAAATCCGTGACGACATATGGTCTTTTCTATTTGTATTGTCTATATGTATGTATGTATGTACATACCTACAGATTTATATGGCATTTTTTCGCCAAGAAATGAAGTATTCCTCCCGTCGACACTCTACAGGGTGTTACGCTTTTTTGTCTAAATTTCAGGAGATGGTAGAGCATAAAAAAATTAATGGACTTTCTCGAAAAAAAAATATATATATATCGGGAACGCATTATAACGGAGATAAAGGCTTCTTCCTTAGTTGAGTTTTGAAAATAGGTTTTTTGACATAACTCCAAATTCAGTCACTGACTTTTGACCAAATTTGGTACACAAAGTGAGTTGATGCATAGGTACCTACAAGCTGGGTCATATTGACTTTTGTCACATTTGCAAAATTCGTAATTTCTTATTTTCTATCTAAATATTTTAATTTTTTTTTTATTTCTCCTTTATTTTGGCGAAAGTACTAATTTTTTGAGGCTCTATCATCTCCTGAAATATTGACAAAAAAAGTAAAACACCCTGTATATAAGATACTGCGCACTGAAAGGCTGAAGAACTTTTTAACTGAAACACTCGAGTTTTGAGAGTGGTTCGGGGGAAATTTGAAGAGAAGGAAAACAGTTCGTAAGCGAGTAGGTACCCAAAGTAGGTATACCTATACCTACCCATCGGTAAGTCATTTGAAATTTCAAAGGTGAGGTAAAGTAGGTGACGGCGAAGGGGTTTAAGATAGGTACACATTTGCCAAAAAATCTTTTTAATGTCCCCCCTACTCCCCCTCGATGATAGCTAAATCGACGTATATGCTTTTTAGCTTAAAAAATCGGACTGGACTCTTTTCTACATATCATAAATATTCGCGCAGTTCAAAATAGACTTCATTCAACCTTGCCTTCGACTCTTCTTCACTGCTTCTACTCTTTACGTAAAATAAATAACGTATCTTTAACAATTTCTTATCAAGACGTTGAGGAAATATTTGTCGTTTCCTGCTACACCGACTCACACCTCTCGCATCAGCTCCCAAGAGATGTCACTCAGATCAGCATTTTAAACTTTTCATTGCCACAGCTCCACTGTAAACTGCTAGATATCTGCTATCTACCGACTCTTTCATTTATTTTATCATCGTATATGTTTTATCAGTTTATCCTTATTTGAATTCGTGTTTATAAGGTTGTCAGTGTTTAATTAATAATTAATTATTATTATTAGGTACTTATCGTTGTTAACATGTTCGGTAGGCATAGGCGGAGGAGACACGTATATTCGACGATCAAAATGCCGTGAACTTTTTTTGAGACTTTGTCTATCAACCTGCCGTTTTCAGTAGTAGTCCAAGAAAAATAGGTTTTGACCTCAAAAAAAAACCTAGTCTGTAGTCGTGAAAATCGCAGGTTTTGTTCAGAATTTTGTGCTCTTTCGAAATTTTTGGGTTTTAGAAAAATCCCAGTAGAGGCTTTTTTTCTAGAGCTGTCAAAAGTTCAGATAGCGAAAATTTCGAATAGCTTGGAATGAAGCTCCAATAGCGAGCTTCAATTTTCATGTATATACACAGTTATGTTACGATATCTCGCGTACGGGTTCAAATATAATTGAGACGATCGTTTGAAAACGCACACTGTTTATTTCTGCGTACTAGAATGAATACACGCCAACAATTATTTACTCAGGAATCATCGCTGTGATTACAACTCGCTTTTAATCGCTCGCTTATCCGCTCGCTGTCTCTTCCAATTCAATACTGCCCTGAGCTGCCGGCTGATGCCTTATATAAGGCTTCCGAATAGTGTTGCCGAACTTTCTGTCTACTTCCAGCAAATTCCATAGTGGCCCGGCATATGCGGTTTCTAGACCATTTCTGAATAATCACACACATTACCCGTATAATTCTGCCGGGTTCTGGAACGGCGCCTCCGCCAAAACGGACAGATGTTTCTCGATCGAGCATCAAAGTCTCCTCATTCGGTTTCACGTAAACGCGCGCTCTGGAATGCACCAGAACATTCCGCACTTCTACACTGCGATCTAATGGATGGAAGAATCCAGAAAGATCGAGTGTTTACCAATATGTACGGGATCGCCGCTCGTAACAGTTATATAAAACCTAAATTGGTTTGTCTGTCACTCGTTCTGATTTTGGTAGTGTTGGAAAATGCAATTTACTCAAAATACAACAAACATTTTTGGGAGAAAATGGCCATGACATCTTGTGATCTAGATCGATTCAGATACGACTCGAACTTTTTGCACTCTGACTGATCTGACTCTCTTGTGAAAAAGTATACTCTCATGATTTATGAATCACCCTGTATAACGATTGTTTTGTCTTCTGCACCTTGTATCATAAATGGATCATTCATTATTGTCTCCAAACCGTTTTTCAATTTTTCTTTGAATAACCAAAATATTGGAGGTTCAATTGTCCGGACAGGCGCCGAACTCATAAAAAGTTAGGTAGGTAGGTACATCGTATAACTACTCCTAGTAGGCCAGCCGCCGTTCAAATTGTGCAATTTTTGGAAAGCACGGGCAGGTGGCGTGTTCAGCATTTGTCGTTTGGTCGCTCAAATTAGTTATAAATCACGCTGTCTTCAAATTTCAACTTGGCGCCCAACTTACTGATAGATGTTGATGGTTTGGTACAGAAATTTTAATTTTTCTCATATGCGCTGATGATTTCTTGCGAGCTAATTGCTCTAGGCGACATCTAGCGACAAAATCCCAAATTCGAAGCTGACCTACTAGTAATAGTTATACAATGGTAGGTACTATGGCGAAGAAAATTTTAAAGTAAAAATAAATCAGTGATTATTCAAGATATTCGGAAGAAATTTGATATTTCCGCCAAGAGTGACGCCAGAAATGCAATGCGATGTAGACAATCGAAGACAGACAATCGTAATTTTTTTTATGACCGCCACTCGTACCGCCATTTTGAATTCACCCAGTACTCAGTATTCAATATGTGGAAAATCGATTGGTACTATGTAGTAAAATTAGTCATATTCAATCTGTGATAATAATAATAATAAGAAAGTATACCGGCAAAGGAACAGGCGCGCTCCAATAATGTTGAAAATTTGAAAAAATTTGTAAATTCACACAAAAATTACAATGAAAATGCAACAATATTACTCGAAAAAATGTGTAAAAAATATTTTACCTGTGATTTTGTGTGAAACTCACGACAAAAATGTTCAATCACAAATATACTGTGATATTACAATAAGTCTTGTATTCCTACAATTTTATAATGACATTACAGTGTGATTTTCACCATGCAAATTGTGGATCGCGAGTAAAATTGCAACAGCATCCCGTGAAATTACACATATTATGTAAAATCACAGCGAGTTAGTGAATAGTTACCAATTGGATGAATTCATTTGATCACGTGACAATTACCCTTGTCCCGACTTGAATTGTGCATGACGCAATTTTTCAGTCTCCCCTGGCTGAAAGCTGGAAGCTGGGCTGGTAATATTGGCTGGAGCTCAATATTAGTGGTGGTTCTTTCAATAAATCAGCTATATTTCGGTCAGGTTGAGCTACAATCATCGACAGGTATGTTCCACTGTGGGCACTGTGAAACCTTCTATTATATATTATATATTATATATGTACCTATATATATTTTGAATCTGGTGTATCCCAATGAGATTTCACTTCTCCTGGAAATGGTCTAACGGTACTTCTCAAAGATTCATCCGGACCAAGGGACAAAATCAAAAAAGCCACAAAGAAAGATCATAATTTTGAAAAAGCTGAAATAAACAGAATGGTGAGTCTCTCCCTATACATTTTCCCAGTATTTCAGATCATATTTGTTCATTGTTGTAATACATTGTTTCAGCTCTATCCCAACCATTCTGGCCGGGAGGTAAGTGTGTCTTTTACATTGTAAAATATACAATGAATTTTATAATTTTTGCCGTTTGTTGCAGAATTGAAACCAAAATGTTTTTTGATTTTTTGTGTTACCTTTGCACAAATAATAATCATAATAATAAATATGACCTACAATTCTGGTGAAGAGGAAGGTCTATTATATTGTCAAAAACAATGGATCGAATAATTATAGTTACCTCTTTATTGCAGAATCGTCACCAATCAGAAATGCATACTTTTTTTTGTTCACAAAATCTATGTGGTATCGTTTTCTAATAAGTAAAGAGGTGGGTTCATAATATTGATCTAAAACTATAATTACTTATTTGTTTATTGCAGAATCATAACCAATCAGAAATGATTATCCTTTTTTTTTCACAAAAATCTCATATTCTAGTGAGGAGGTAAGTCCGTTATATTGTTATTTACATTTTATCGATTGATTGGTTTTTTTTGTTTCAGAATCCTAGCAACCTTTTTTCATGCTAAATATGATGATATTGTACATTATATACAATATTGATGTGATAATTTACAATTATCAGTACAATAAAACAGTACTCACATATTTTGTAATCTTTGTATTATTATTCACAAATCATATGTTCACAAAAACTGAATTAAAATTTACATTGTATATTTATATAGGGAGAACCCGAAACGGCGCTTCCAAAGTCCAGAGCGATGTAGAGAGGTCAACAGGAAGTAAGGTAAAAACAAGTGAGTATGCCTTCACGTGCGTGAGTCTCAGTAGCGCATTTTCTCAAAGAGGCATATTGTGAACGTAAAGAGATTTGGTTGAAGGAGCAACACCATTCCTTGCCCACTTTCTTCATTCGATACTCATTGTGATATTGTGTTATCAGAATGGGGTACTTGCCAATTAAATAAATTTGAATGAAAATTCTTTCACTCATCAATATATTTTTTTGTTTGAGGGCGGGAGCTGGGAGCGGCGACTAATCAACAGTAGTCTATTCTTTCCCATTTTTTAGTCGGCTATCCATATAGCGAAAGAATTATATCGCTATGTCTTCGGGTTTATGTTTTCCATTTATCTCTTACTTTGAGGGCAGCGTGTGGGGGTGGCAGCATTCGGCAAAGTAACTGTTGCACAGTTTGAGTTAAGAGTTTCTAAATGTTTAAGGAAATATGACAATCAGTGACAATTGTGAAAGTTGCATTTTTTTTTGTTTGGAGGTGGCAGCTGGAGGCGGCGGCTAATTAAAAGTGGCCTATATTTTTCCAATTTCAGTCAGCCATCAATATAGTGGAAGAATTAGATCGCTATGTCTTCAGGTTCATGTTTTACATTTATTTCTCACTTTGGGGGCGGCGTGTGGGAGCGGCAGAGTTTGGCAAAGAAATTCTTGCACAGTTTGAGTCAAGAGTTTCAAAATGTTCGTGGTAACATTATAAGCTAAATCAGTGAAAATTGTTGAAAGTTGCACTTTTTTTCTTTTGGGGGCGGAAGCTGGAGGCGGCGCCATATCAAAAGTAGCCTATCCTTTTCCATTTTCAGTCAGCTATCCATATAGCGAAAAACTTAGATCGCTATGTCTTTGGGTTCATGTTTTTCATTTATCTCATACTTTGGGGGCGGCGTGTGGGAGCGGCAGCGTTCGGCTGAGCAAATGTTGCACAATTTGAGTTGGCAGTTTCTAAATGTTTGAGAGAACATCTCAATCAGTAACATTTGTGAAAGTTGCACTTTTTATCGTTTGGGGGCGGAATCTGGGGGCGGCGACTAACCAAAAGTAGCCTATCCTTTCCCATTTTCAGTCAGCTATTTATATACCGAAAGAATCAGATCGCTATGTCTTCGGGTTCATGTTTTTCATTTTAAAGTACTTGGGGGCGGTTTTTAGCAGTTTTTTCATGTCGGCGGCGCATATTGAAGACGGAATGTTTCTTGGCTTACGTTTCTAAGTGGCAACTATGTATTATTCAAAAAATGAGAACACCAGAGCATCAGGTCTGGTAGAAAGTGCAATATTATGTTATTTCAAGTTTATCGGGGGCGGTTTTCTCTATGTTGGCGGCGCAATATAGACATCCAATATAGCCTAGCCCTCCTTTGAGAGTGGCAGCTATGTAACAGCGAAAAAATTAGAAAGCTAGGTCGTCTAGTTTGGGAGGAGTTCGAGGAACGGACGGACGGACGGACGGACGGACGGACAAAGCGGTTGCAATAGCGATTTTCATCAAGATGGAAGAAAATGCGCTAAAAACCATGGAAAATGTTTTTGTTGGAAATTTCTTCAGTTATGAACTTATGAAATATTTGTTCACTAAAGATTACAATGCTAAGATGATTGGGAGAATTGGATACTGTGACATGCAAAACAATATTTGTTATTTCTTTCAAATAAAAAAATTTTTCCTTTCAATTAATGTCAAACTTTCAAATTTACCTAATTTTTTAATTTTGATGATCCGAAAAAAAACAAGACGAATGTTTTTCAATATTTTTCCATGACTAGGTACCTGATGGCCTCTCTACAACGTGTGATAGACTTCTGGTGCGCCCTTTCGAGATCACCCTCATAAATATTTGAAACGACAATGTAATTATACACACAAAATAATAAAATTACAATGACAATTCACACAAAGTATTGAAAATCGCGATGTAAATTTACATCAGTCAGTGAATATACATAATTATAAAATATTACATGAAGTTTGTAAACTTCCCATGGACATTTACAATAGAGATGTTATTATACAGCAAGGGTGCAGCCTCATTCGTTTTGTGAATTTACATCTTATTTGAAAACTTTGCTTCAAATTGTAATTATCATGAATTATCGTGGGCAGCAAAATAACCCATGATTATTCGGGAATTTTACAAATCCGTTCTATCAGTGTACGTAATTTCGTTGTATAGGTAATACGTATATAACGATATAACGTTCTACCCTTCTATTAGTCCAAATCTTTGCTGTTTATTGATGGATGGAGGCATTTTGTCTGCCTTCTGTTCACCCCCCCCCCCCCCGCAAACACCTTCTCACGTACAGGGGCGGACTTGGGTTTCGTGGCACCCTAGGCATGACTAAATTGGCCGCCCCTTCCCCTTAGAGAGCTGTGTTCCAGAGAACTAGTTCGTGTTCATATTTTTGGAGCACCAACTGCTGTTGATGATAATAAATGGTTTTTCATCAATAGTTGACAAAAATTAACAAAACTGAACAGAAAAAAATTGTGCGAACGCGATTTCCGTGGAATAAAAATAAAGCCACGCATTTTCTTCCAAGGAGACGATGTCGATGCCGCCCTAGGCACGTGCCTATACTTTGCCTATTGCCAAATCCGTCACTGCTCACGTATCTTTGAAAAAAATCCACCTCGCCCCCCCATCCCAAATCTCTAAATACGCCACTGGGCAAACATAACCATTCCCGGCAAGTCACTTCGTTTTTATTTGGCCGTAAAGGTGATGTTGAACCCATTTTTACGAGTTTTACGGCATCGGTCCTCACCATAGCCAAAATGACCATTGAAAATAAGAAAGAGTTTTCAAGAGAATTCAGCTTCATTTTTGATGTGAATTATAGACCCATTTTGAATCATCTCGAGTCCTGTCTAAAATATCATGGAAAAATAGCTCTTCGTAAAACACGTAAAAATGGGTTCAGCATCACCTTACAGCCAACAAAAAAGAAGTTGCTTGCTGCCTTGCTGGGAATGTTTATGTTTGCCTTTAGACTATAGAATATGACCAATTTTACTAATACCTACCAATTGATTTTCTACTTATTGAATACCTACTGGGTGAGTTCAAAATGGCGGTCATAAAAAAAATCACAATTGCCTGTCTTATTTTAGACAATAATAGTAGGCGGAGACGGTGGCACTAAATTGCATTGCATTGCATTTTTGACGTCACTCTTGGCCGGAAATAACAAATTTCATCAGAATGATATATTGAAAAATCACGGACTTATTATTGAAAAATTCCAATTTTCATGAAACCGACCACTTCTTTCAGGATATTTCTGAAACGGCCGAAGATATTCAGACGCGGTTTGTTTTATCTTGATAAGCATCAAATTCTGAATCTACATCGTGATTCCCATGGCTCCAACTCTTTTGCTTGAAAATTGTGGAAATTATCGCAACTGTAAGTTTTCACGCGGACACCCGGTACATTAAATTTTCCGCCACTAACAACTGAGAAAAACTTGATTAAAAAATTAGAGGTGAACGAATTTTGCTTTATTATTATTTGTGAGTGAATAAATGATTCATCATTTCCTAAAAACCAACAAAACAATATAAAAATCTGTTGTGGGGCGACACAAAACTTTCCCGACTAGTATCCAGGAACTTATGGAAATTTTTGTTCGAAAGGTCCCCTCGGTTTGGTTTGGAAGTTGGAACTAGGGAAAAAGATTGAAAATATTTGCAGGAAATTGAAAATTTTGTCAGGAAAATTTGAATTTTTAGGGAAAACATCGGAGAAAACCTAGGGGAAAACCTCAATTTTTTTTTCAAATTATCTTATTGTGGAAATCGTCAATCAGGCTCCACTTCAAGCTCCATCATCTGAATCCGGTCTCCATAACCCAAGCCAGTTTTATATTTTCAACTGGAAAATTTCCGGGAAATTAGGAAACAATTGTTGGAAAATGTTCAAGAACCATGCAGTTATCTATTCTTCAAAAACAGATGGTAGAAATCTGTTCACGGGATAAAAAGGTGGAAAATTTGCAGTTTTTCCAGAGAGGAATACTCGGAAACCGTGAGTCCGATTTTGAAAATTTCTCCTCCAAAAATTAACTCAATCTTTTCTTCTACTTTCATTCGCAGTTAGGGCATCCAATCCCGAGACATGATCGAAATCCCGGGATCTCGGGATTGAAAATTTCAAATCCCGGGATCCCGGGATTTTCGGGATTTCTCAAATGATGCAGCTTTTCACCTCAGTTGAGTAAAAAAACAGAGTCAATGCAAGAAACACAGATCATTCAAGTAAGTACATCATCATTTGACACCAATATTAGTATTTTATTGTATTTATTTGGCATAAATGAAACATCGCAGTTGCATTGCAATAATGCGTACTTTTTTCAAGAAAGCAAAAGCTACTTGCCGAGGAGAAAAGAAACTGTTTTTCTTCAATTAATTATAGTTTTGTTTTATTTAATGAGTTTGGACATGTTCTTTAGTTTTCATGGGCCGGTATTTTTATTTCCATATGAAATTATGATGGGCTTACTTTAATAATCTGTGTTTCTTGTATTCACCCTATTTTTTTATTCAACTGAGGTGAAAAGATGCATCATTTGAAAAATCCCGAAAATCCCGGGATCTCGGTGGAACAAATCCCGGGATTTTCGGGACTGGAAACCTAACGGGATCCCGGGATTCGGGATCCCGGGATTCGGGATCCCGGGATCCCGGGATTGGATGCCCTATTCGCAGTATGTCTGCACCTAAAATAAATATTTCGTGGGGCTCACCCACGCGAACTCACCGCATGTCGAAGTTTGAACTGCAGTTTTTTCAAATTCAATGTGCAAATTTCATATTGAAAAAATTATCGTCGGAAAACCGAAGCTCTGTCGATTTTGAAAATAGATCTACACGACGACGACGCCCAGTTCTATGACTTTGGATTGTCTTGACCGATTCCGATTTTGTTTTCAAGGTTGTTCAGATACATCTTCCAGCAGTCTACTGAGTTGGCGAGATTTTTTGACTTATTCCAAATCCATTCGTTACAGGGTGGAATGTAAAGCATTGCAAAATTGTGCGCAGTTCAAAAGATCCCCATTTTTGTGAACTTTTTTTTCAAATTCTAACGATATAATCATGAAGCCTGATGTCCTATCCCGAATTAGATTTTGAATTTTCCAGATCAGAAGTCCAACAATAATAACATGATATTTTTTTGTAAAATTACATTTTAGTCATTTTGGCTGGCAATAACATCGCATTTTTGATGATAGGAACCTGTAATTTTGCATGCTTGTTGCTTGAACTGTTAGAAACTGCTGCGCCCTCAGAAACCTCCATTTTACTTTCGCGGTTCGCGTTCTCGAATGGAAAGGAAAATATTGTGAACGCGCAAAAAATTTGTTTCCGGATTTCGAAGAATAACTCTTTTTTAACGTCCATCTAATCGCATCGATTTATTCAGACAATTTTCAGATCAAAGTTGGTCTGTCTGCCTGTCTGTGTGTCTAGCTATGTTTAATCGTCTATGATAACTCCCAAACGGTCCATCCAATTGAGCTGAAATTTGATATGCCGCCATGGTATAGGTAGAGATGGGCGCCGATCCCATTCTAGGCGGCGGCGGCGTGTGTCACGTAAAACACCGACGGCGGCGGCGCCGCCGGCGAACACGCCGACCTGTCATTCGGCGACGGCGCGGTCGGCGTGGTCGGCGTCATAGGACTCATAAAGTGCCCGTGGTTCGCATTAAGATACCGCATTTGATGATTAGAGCAAGCCATTTGGTACAGTTGCTCATAGGACCTATTTGAACGATTTGGCCCGTAGTTCTTAAAAAAAATTCCATGCGGTAAAAATAGGAAAAAAATCTTCAAATGAATTCCTTGCGCTACAAATACGTTTTTGAGGTCGATATAGAGCAACTTGCCTCTAATTAGTATAACCTAAGTACCCATCTCACGATCCGGTCACCGGAAGTCAAAAAATAAGCGCCATTTTGGAAAAATAAGGCAAATTCAGAAAGCAACGGAGGATCTGGCATCTCTCCTAATGTCTTCTGGGTCGCTGAGTACGATTATGATGGGTAAAATACGATTTGAGTGTTACGAGGTTAAAGTAACAAAACTACCCCATGGATAAAGGTACTTATTGTTGAGCAAAAGAGCAATGATATGTAAACATTCAGTCTTCAAAAAATGTATCAACATTGCACACTATCAAAATTATTGTGCTCCAAAAAATCAGAAAATATATAATTTCCAACTAACTATATATCTTCCAATAAACAAAATTGAACACGTCCATCTTGAACTTGGATGTTGTTACTCTCTTCTATGTCATGGGTTCAATTGCTGTAATTCAAAAACAGGTATTTGAGTATCAAAAATAGATCACCGATGTTTGCTGAACTTGACCTTCTATTTGAACGTTCACCCTTCAGTTTTTACTGGCCAGGGGCCAGGGTGCAAGGTAATTGTTTTTTTCGGCACGAACAGCGGTATAGTGGAGAAGAGCATTCACCGGCGTCGGTGTTAGGCCTCGTTGCGGAAATAGGCCGACGTTAAATGAACGAATAAAAAAATAAATAAATGGAAACAAAAATCGCGCCGGCGGCGGCGCCGATGAGGTTGCCGGCGCGCTGTTTGGCTCATGTCGGCGGCAGCGGCACTCAAAATATGGTCGGCGGCGGCGCGGCGTCGGCGGCGGCGCGGCGTCGGCGCAGCGCCCATCTCTAGGTATAGGCGTCTGATGAACTTATGTGATTTTGGTTGGAATCTGCTATAGAGGGTGCACTTATCGCATTGTATCAATATCGGAATTTTTGACATACAGACCGAGGTACGGACCTCAAATTGAATATGTAGATGTTTTGTTGGTTCAGAAACGCACTCTAAAATTTTAGTTTGAATATGTTTCAAAAATATAACCTCAATTTCTTATTTTCTAAAAATGTCTAAAGTGCTAGCTGAAATGCAACTTTTACAAAAAAAAAATCATAGCATAATTGTTGAACTTTTGATCTGGAAAATTCGAAAGTCGTTTTGAGACAAGACATCGGGCTTCATGATTATATCGCTAGAATTTGAAGAAAAAAAATTGTTCACAAAAACGGGGACCTATTGAACTAAGCACAATTTTTCAATACTTTACATTCCACCCGGTAACGAATGTAATTTCAATGAATTGGAAACTCTCGCCAACGGAGTAGATTGCTGAAAGATGTATCTAAGCAACCGTGAAGACAAAATTGGAATCGGTTGAGACAATCCAAAGTTACACCATTTTGAAAAAGGGCAAAATTTTCGATACCGACAAATCGACATTTCAGATGTTGAGCAGTTTATTACCGATTTCAGTCGAAATTTTCCGTAAAAAGTCGATCCTCGAGCAGGAATGAACTTTTGAGTGGAGTGCTACATCAAAACCGAGTCATCCTGGTCGAAACCCGGCTGAGAGGACCCCTGGAGTGGCAATGGCTAGGAGAAATTTTGGAAATTCATAATGCCCGACTGGAAAATGGTGGGAAACTGCAACTGCAGACTTAATTTGACTCTTAAGTTTTGTTGCTTATTCCTGCCAAATGTGGTTCAAATCCATCGGATAGATTTTGGATAATTAACTGGTAAAATTTTGAACTTTGACATTTTTTTATTGTTTGACAGATGGCAGATAGGGCAATACTTTAAATTGTTCTGAATACAGTTTTTTATGGGCTTTCAAACGGCATCTTGCAAGTCAAATTCTGTGAGATATAGCTTCTGTCATTTTTTGATAGTGACACTTCCGTTTGACAGATGACAGCCAAAAACTAATCAGCTCATTTAACAGCAAGACCCTGTCTGTATACCAAATTTCAAGTCGATCAGATCACCGGTTCGGCAGCTATCGTGTCAGAACTTTTTTCCTGCATCCTGCATCATCACATAACTTTCCCTTGGACGGGCCGGGAAAGTAACAATGAAGTTCCAGAAACGCGATTGATTTCTTTTCCCATACTCAGTCATAATCCACCCACGTCACTGCGGACATCAAACCCCCACGCTACGTTACGCCCCTGCTTCGGCGGAATCCCTTTCACACAACAATCATCTTTCACAAGTGGTAGTTGAGTGGTAAAGTCACAAGCTCGCGCTGCCAACCTTATCGCTTTGTAAACTGATACCCCCCCACATTATACTTTTGTTCCACGCACCGAATCGAACGACACACTCATCGAGCGGCACCGGCACACGCCGCACGTCATCCGATACCACAACAAATGCGTAATTCCCACCATTTGGATTTTAACACTGCCGAATTATTGGAAATGCAAAATATTCCGTCGTTCCGCTTGGAGAATTTGACTTGTCGATGTTGGATGTGCGTCACGCCGATTTCGCCTGCACAAAATATTTAAATTGCGAAATCGGACCGAACGACCGGCATGGTCGGCATTGGAGGCAGTTTTTGGTTTCGAATTCAGGTGGAAATGGCTAAAATTAGATTCAGTTGCCGGATTTTACCAGTCGGGTTTTGAAGGCTTTGACGCTTTGGTGTTGGTGAGTTGGCAGCAGTGCAGAGAGCTGTCACGACGGCGGGGTTATGGTTATGTCAGTGCGTTTCCAGAAGGGGAAATCCCGCACTCCTCGGTGTAAGGAGCAAAGAGTGGAAGGAGTAAGAGAGGCAAAAATAGGTTCGTGTGGTTATTTAGATTCAGTTGGTTCTGTTGATTAGGCAGAACGGTAGCGTTGAACGTCGATTTTTTTGTAGAATGTCCCTAGAACTATGCAGTGAAACCCCCAAGAGCCCTTGCAAAGTGCAAGTTGCCAACAGAAATGGACGCACCGACTCCTCCAGCGAGGACTTCGTCACGTTAGGCTTCAAGGATGGTTTGGCTGTGATTAAACTGCAAAGCCTGCCCACCACCGATGATAAGGATAAGGAACCACAATTGAAGATGAGCACTGATAAGAAACCCACTCCGACTACGACAGATACCACCACCGCCGCCAAGCTCGTCCCGCCGAGCAAATCGCCGATAGTAGTCCGAGTCGACCCGCAAACGGGCAAGAAGTACATGCACCGGGACGGCCAACGGTACGAAATCCTAGGGCCCCCTCACTTCGCGGGGCCCCAGGCCCTCAACCTCACCAAGCACAAGTCGCCGGAGCGACAGGTCAACGTGATCGTGAAGGCGCCGCATGCCCAAGCTGAAAAGGCCGTCGTCAGCCCCATTGTCGTGAAACGGGACAATTTGATCGTCATCAAGCCGAGCGCGACGTCGCCTCTGAGGACGTACGGTGGAAAAAGGCTGCCTCCGTTGACGCCGTTGAGTCCCAGCCAGGTCACCGCGCCGCCTGCCACGCTAGTCCATGCCAGTTGCCAGACGGACACTGCAGGTGAAATGTTCGATTCGAGCACTCAGACCGAGGTGCCGTATCCAACGATGGGGGATTCCCAGTTCACCATGAGTTTCTTTAATTTTATTTTGAGTGGGGATGAGGAGAAGGAAATCGATTGCCCTGTCAGTAGTGCGCCGCCCGCTGTGGATCCTGTAGTTGCCAGCAAGATGAGGAGCAAAGAGGAATTGGCCAAGTTCAACTTTTTCAACGACATGAGGATGGCTTTACACGAGAACTCGGGCAACTTGTAAGTATGAGCAGTTGAAAAAAGTTTTACTGGGTGTTTAAGTGGGACAGTACTGAGTATGGCAGACAATCTAGTAGATATTTAGATAATAATTATTGATACATTTATTGGTTTTACTATCATCGTTTTTTTTTGTTTTTTTAGTCAAGTATTTCTAGGAATCCCTTATATTGCTCATCAAATAATTTCCTTGCTTAGCACCATGCATTTGGAGAATTTTTAATAGTATGTTCCTATAATATGGTATCAGTTGTTCACCTCGTTTTTTTTTTACTCCAGGCTATCTCTGCCTGGTAGAATTATAAAACATTTATTCAGGGTAAAAGCAGGGGTGAAAAGCACAGGGTTGAAACAGAAAATTAGCAGGAAATGATTTTACAAGGTCCAGATTTTTTTCTCCCAAAGGTGCAGCTCAAATTATGCAAAAAATTGGCTGAATCTGGAAAGGTTTTCAAATTTGTTTTTTTTTTCAATAATAATAGTAATAGCTCTTTTGCGAAATGTCAGCCACTGGCTCTGGCTGTGTCTCAACAGAATAATGAATAATAATAATAATAATAATAATATAATAATGAACTAGAACTAGTGTTGAAAGTAATATATTTCACACAAGTGATATGTTTTCTGGAAACCCCAGAAGTACAAGAAATAAACTTTCCAACGAGTTGTGTAGGTACACTATTTTTTTTGACAGCCCCAAAAATTTCAATCTTGAAAAAAATTTCAGCTTAGTTAAAAAAAGATCAAATACATCGAAAAAATTGGCGCCATTTCTGTCGCAGGACTTCTCATCGTCATCGTAGCATCCATCCTGCAAGATCCTTGCAGCTAATAATTTTAATTTTATCAAATTAAAATTTTATTAATTATTTATTTATCGAATTAATTATCTTCGAGATTATTTTTCCTAATTGTGGCGGCTGTGATCAACTGCCATCAGCCGTATCCTTCCAACGCTCTAGCTTGTCACTTCATTTTTGCTCCAAAAAGTAATTCTACTGAAAATAAAAAGTGAACGGGATATAAACTACGCAACAAAATTATTGTCGTACACCAAATTTGACCCCTTTTCAAAACAAGAAAACTCTCGACTGGATTGAACAATTGCAATTCTGTTCAAAGCATTTGAGAGCTTGATTGTCTAGGTATAGAATCGTATTAATTCGAAGACTAATAGATATCAACTTGAGTTTCTACAGGGTGTTAAAGAAAGTAGTGCAACATTTATAAAATTTGACATACTCCCATTTGAAATAAAACTATTTCTTTTGAATTTCAACATCAATGGCATGTAGCTAAAGTTCATATCTCGAAACGGTTTTTGATTTATCTCTTTATCTCTTTTATTCACAGGGTGGTATCAAAAAAACGACTTTTTGGTCTCCTGGTGATAACATTTTCCCTTCTTTACCAATTTTCTAAATCCAGGGCTCATATTGAAGCTGAAGCCACAGGTAAGAACCCCCAATAAACATAATTGATTTAAGACCAACATTCAAAATATAGGGTGGCGTCAAAAGTGACATATGAATAAATATGTCCAGGAATCCGACCGGGTGGAGAATTAAATGAAAATCAACATTGTTTTCGGATGAGGCATTCATTCTGAACACTCTTTGACGTTTCATGATTGATTTTTACAAGAACTTTGGATGCAGGGTCCAAATTGCAGCCGCATGTTTTCCAAAGAGAAGCAGCGCTATAACTCACCTGCAAATGCCGTAACCAGTGTTACGGAACACAGAGCGAAGAGAACTGTCTATTCCCGATTGTTCCGAATTTCGTATCGTTGGTTACGGACATTTTCAGACCGGCGAGAAAGCTGATTCTCTCTCAGAAACACTCGATTCGAATTTGGTCCCTCCATTGATAACTCTGGTGACAATCAATCATGCAACATCAAAGAGTATTCAGAATGAATGCCTCATCCGAAAACAATGTTGATTTTCGTTTGATTCTCCACCCAGTCGGATTCCTGGACAGATGAATTCATATGTCACTTTTGATGCCACCCTATATTTTGAATGTTGGTCTTGAGTCGATTATGTTCATTGGGTTTTCTTACCTAAGGCTTCGGCTTCAATCTGAGCCCTGGATTCAGAAAATTGGTAAAGAAGGGAAAATGTTATCACCAGAAGACCAAAAAGTCGTCTTTTCGATACCACCCTGTAAATGAAAGAGATGGAGAGATAAATCAAAAACCGTTTCGAAAGATGAACTTTAGCTACATGCCGTTGGTGTTGAAATTCAAAAGAAACAGTTTAATTTCAAATGGGAGAATGTCAGACTTTATGAATGCTGCACTACTTTCTTTAACACTCTGTAGAAACTTGAATTGACATAAATTGATCTTCGAATTAATACGATTCTATACCTAGAGAATCAAGCTCTCAAATGCTTCAAGCAGAAATAAAATTGTTCAAACCAGTCGGGAGTTCTCTTGTTTTGAAAAAAGGTGAAATTTGGAGTACGACAATAATTTCGTTGCGTAGTTTACTTGTTGAAATTCAAATTTGTCGCGCCAAAATTTACATGTTATTGGATAAAACCAAATCGTTTCTGCAAAACAGCTCTTCACATGTTGAGCCATTCTAGCCACAGAAGTTCTTAGCTAATGCAACAGATTTCATGACTGGAACTCAAGTTTTGTACTTGATTCTGAACTGAAAAATAACAACTATACAGGGTGGTCCAGGTTATAGTAGCAATAACTCACCATTCGATGGTCCATCGAAAACTAGATCGACATGCATAATTTAATTTTTCTCCAAAACGCTTCCTAAGGGAGATAGAGCCCTTCAAAGTTCAGTTTTAAAATCATCTTTTTGCAATAACTCTCAAGTCATCAAAGCAATTTTCACCAAATTTGGTACAAATACTAATGAAATAAATACCCATCACTTGACGTAGACAACTTTTGTCAAAATTGTCCAGTGGCGTAGATTTCGAGGGATTGCTCAACTTCTCCCACCCCATTTTCTACGCCACTGGATATTTTTGGAAAATTATACTTTTTTTGAATTCCTTGTTCAATTTAGAACAAAAAGTTTACTCTTGTAAAATTTTGATCAGAGGCTTCATTTCCGAGATATTTGGATTTGAAACTTTGAAAAACACCTCGAAATCGCGACTTTCAAAGGCCTAAAAACTAAAATCCAAGAAAACTCATGATTCCTCAACTGGAATAAGGTTTCTAGGTCGTTTAAGTTGATTTACTGCCACTTTTAGCTAAGAAACGAGGCGTTTTCAGAAAAAAGACAATTTGGGCTCTGGAAAGTGGCGATTTCGAGATGTTTTCCAAAGTTTAAAACCCAAATATCTCGAAAATTAAGCCTCTAATCAAAATTTTACAAGAGTAACTTTTTTTTTCTAAATTGAACAAGGAATTCAAAAATATTTAGTGGCGTAGAAAATGGGGTGGGAGAAGTTGAACAATCCCCCGGTATCTACGCCACTGGACTTGACAAAAGTTATCTACGTCAAGTGATGGGTATTTATTTCGTAAGTATTTGTACCAAATTTGGTCAAAATCGCTTTGATGACTTGAGAGTTATTGCAAAAAGAAGATTTTAAAAACTGAACTTTGAAGGGCTGTATCTCTCTTTGGAAGCGTTTTAGAAAAAAAATAAATTATGCATGTCGACCTAGTTTTCGATGGACTATCGAATGGTGAATTATTGCTACTATAACCTGGACCACCCTGTATAGTGCATAATTTTAGATAAAGTTGAAAGTGTGGGATTCACAGGAACAGTTCCGTTTAGTACGTTGTTTCTGATATAATGAAAATTCAAACAAACGAGAAAAGTGAAACAATTCAGAGGTTTTTTCCTTTGAGAATGAGACTCGATTCGAAATTCTATGTTCCGTGAATGATTTGGAGCTTCATATGACTGTGAAAGGAGTGGTGTTGTTTACGATCGAATGCTTGGAAAAGAGCGTACCCATAAGAAAACGTACGTGTCGGTGGATAATTTAATTGTGGCGGAAAAGCTGGAAAATGTCAATCCCGCAGGTAATAATAAATTCCCTCGTAAGTTCCATAGATGTCTAGATAATCAAGTAGCTTGCTTGCTGGTTTAGAAAATATCACACGAACTTGTACGATATTTAGTACTTTAGAAGAGTCTAGAACATGTAGAAAACGTCACATTCATAAAGTGGTCGTAGTAAAATCAATTTACGAAGCCTAGACATTTTTTTGCTATTAAAGTGCAGCAAAAAATTCAAATTATGCAAAAAAAAGGGCTACATCTGCAAAAATGTCAAATTTTGTTGGTTCAAATACATACTAGCTGTCTTATGAAATATCAACCACTGGATGTGTGTATTGTTGAATTTGTTTTCAAGGGGTTTCTGATGCGACTAGAAACGTTGTATGGAAATCGGTTTTATTTTATTTTTTCCGTTAAATAGAAACTCCCCCAAAGAGAAAATGTACTGGCAATGCTATCAGATTTTCAAAATTTCCATAAATTTCAGAAAACGCACATACATCCTTCTTCAATAAAATCGCATTCCAAATTTGAACTTTCTATTTTCAAAAAAATGGTAATGATTTCTTGTAGACATGAAGAAGTGAATTAGTAGAAATCATTTTTTGTACCTTTTTTGTACCTTTTTTGAAAATATAAGTTTACATTTGGTATGCGACTTTCTTGAAGAAGGATATATGTGCGTTGCTATCTAGTTTTTAAATTTTCAAAAATCAAAATAAATTTTTTTTGGAAATTTTGGTAATTTCATAGCATTGCCCGTACATTTTCTCTTAGGAGGAGTTTCTACTTGAGGAGAAAAGTCGAGAGAAAAGTACATTAAAACCGATTCCCGTCAATAACTTTTTTAGTCGCATCAGAAACCCTATAAGATAAACAACACTTTCCAACGAGTTGTGTACACTTTTTTCCTACGACCTCAAAAATTTCAGTCTTGAGGAAAAAAATGTCTACCTACATGGTTTTCTAAAAAATATCAAATATGTCGAACAAATTCAATGGTTACACCCGATTATGACTACGAGAGAACACATTTTCCGTATCCATAAAAAAAATGAAATTAGAAAAATGGATAAATTAGTTTTTTTTTTAAATTGTTGAAGTACCAAATTGTCTCTGTTCTAAGATTTTCAAGTACAAAGTGTGTATCAAAAGTTGCAAATTTCCACTTTCGAGAGTTTCAAACAAAAGGTGGAAAGTAGAACAATTCTCGAACAAACGAAAAAAAGTCAAACAATTTAGCAGGTTTTCTTCCCTTTGAAAATTAGAAGCGATTCGAAATTCCATGCTCGGCGAATGATTTGGGACTTTAAATAATTGTGAAAGGCGTTATTCACGATTGAATGCTTGGAAAAGAGCGTACGCATATGAAAACATCGAGGAAAACGTACTGTCGTTGAATAATAATTGAGGCGAACAATAAAAAAAATGTCCATTTCGCAGGTAATGAATTTCATGAATGTCAAAATAATCAACGGGATAGTCAAAAGTAGCTTGCGGGTTTGTGTGATATTTGAAACTTTCGAAAGGTCAAGAACGAGATCAAGAACATGTAAAAAACGTCACTTTGAACTGTCAAAAGTGCAGCTCAAATTATGCAAAAAATTGGCTAAATCTGCAAAAAAACGTATTTTGTCTTTCAAATTATAGCTGTTTTACGAAATGTCAATCACTTGATGTGTATTAAATTTATTTTCAAGTGGGTATTGCAAGCATTTCAGGGTTCAGGGAGATGTTTCAGGTGTGTCAGAGAAACATCAGACAAAAAAAAGGTTTTTATTTTTGAAAATATGAGGGGGTGGTCGAAGGGTTTGCTCTTTGCTATTTTTATTATCTAATGAGATTTCAGCCAACTTTTTAGGACAGATGGAACAGAAAAGTTTTCAGTGCGTTTTGAATATTCATATAGGTACATACTATACAGAGGAGTCATAGAACCGAGCATTAAGCATTTTTTTCTTGAAACAATTGCAAATGGTTCCATACAGCCCCAGTGCGATGTAAGATGAACGGGAAAATGATTCGTTTCCACAGAATTCTTTCGCGGGCGTTTTTTTTTAAACTGTATTTTCAGGATTTCTGAGTTACCCCTGTAATCCCCATATAATAGGGAAATATAAATGTTTGATACACTGAAAAAAATATATTTTTTTCACATATTTTTGTGACACATTTGAAGCATTCCCCCAAACGGTCTTTAAATCTGGACCGCGAATTCTGGGACACTGGGGCTTTTTTTTTACTTAATGGATTCTTTACTCATTCTTCTGTGAGTTTACTTTTTTGGAGGATTTCATGGAAAACTATGAAATTTCAGTGTGTTTCACGGAAAAAGCTCATTTTGTTGAGCTTCAGTTTATAGCATGGACTGTTTTCAAAAAAATCTTTTTGAATTGTTTTTGCATTGTGCCACAAAAATGCATTTTGGGGGCTATAGCTCCCTTATGTAGCATTTTTCGACTCATGTTGAACAGGACATTTCTTAATGATGTTTACGGCAGCCGTAAAAATAGGTGAAAATATACTCAAGGCTGATTTTGGGACCAGAAAAAAGTCGGTCGTCTACAAATCCATTTCTGCAATTTCAAAATTCAGCTTGCAAAAAAATGGGTATGAGCTTTTCTTTTGCTTTTTTGCGCTTCTAGTACTCAAGTACACACAAAGTAGTTGATATTATTACGAGTTGCGAGACTCTCAAGCGATTCCAATACATTCAAGAGCAAACGCGATTATTCTAGATCGTTCGCGCAAGCTGGAGATTCCAATGAGCGAGTAGGACACATCTGTACAATTATTGTCGAAATGCAGACTCTCTAGACCATGCCGGTATATACGCGAATCTGATGGACGTTTCGGGAAGCCGCGGTGAATCTACTGGCGGGCGGGTTATGCTGGGACATGCCAGAGAACACGTGGAATGTTCCCGAAATAACCACTCGGAGTGGTGGTGTTTTTAGAAACGTCCCATAAATTAAAATTACGGCTCAAGTTGGCTTTTATCAAATAAAAGGAAATGACTTTTCAAGTTTGTTGTTCTATAATTATCGATTCAGGCAAGTTTTTATCACAAAAAACTTGAACGTCAATCTGTGACCGCCACATTGTGATCCGAATTATCCAGTGTTCGAAATTCCATAAATTAGTTATTTTTTATAGTGGCACCTAAAATAAAATCGAATATTTCCACGGAGTAGACATAAAACATGTTGCACTAGGCAAAGCCGAGTAATACTTCAAATAACACACTGTGCAGGAGTGCAGGTAAAAATTGATACACATTTTTACTTCGGTGACTCATCCCGAAATATGGATGCATTATGTATTTGATTACAGCTTACTTGATTCAAAATGCGCAGTTTTTTTTGTAAAATTCCATGTCAACAAAGAATTAATCATCTCAGATGATGTTATTGCCGTTATTTTTGATTTGTTTGTAATTAAATTTGGAATTTCAAAAAAAAATACTGTGGAAAATACCTACTCGGGGTAAATAAATACCTACGACTTTTCGAGAATTAGGAAGAAACATTTTCTCAGCATGGCTGAAAGTTATAAACCGGAAGTGACCATTGAACCAACAAAAATAATCAAGCCCAACTGAATCACTTATTATTGAAAGGAACTCAGTCACTTTTACTAGTTCTTCAGAAAATTTAAAAAAAAAACATAGTTTCATAATTTGAACTCGAATTTGAATAAAAATGTTGCATATAAAATCCCCTCCTTGTCTCCCTTGCAAACATCTGGTATACGGAAATATTACTTTAAATGCCCGAAAACACATCAAGTTTTAAGTGCCTCACCCTGTATAATAAAATGTGTTCGACCAAATCCAGTTGTCATGGGTTCGTCGAAACAATGGAAAGTTTGACAGATTTATAAACATGCTCTTAATACCTCGAACTATTTCTTTTCTTGTAAATTACGGTGAATCACTCGATTTCGTTAGTAAAAGTTTTTTGTTGAATTAACAAGATAATAAAAATCAGCTTTTAGGATTTTAATCAAAGATTTAATCGTGGTTACAACTTGGACTTCTGAAAATCAGTCCACCTTTGGTACGATCTTGATGTGACTAACTATAAGACTTTGGACTGGAATACTCATTACTCAGTAGGTGAGTAGCGTAAGTCGGTAGCTATCTATGGCGAATTTTTTTTTAAATAAATTTGGGAATAACTTTTGTTATAGCGGGCACAGGGTGCCCCATCTCCGTGTATAATGGTAAAAGATGCTTGTAAAGAATTTAAAATGGAGTACCCTGTACTTACATTTACTACGTTTCCATGGAGAATTGAAATCGATTTGAAAACGGTATTGGGATTGAAAACTGCATGTAAACGCTTGCAACATCGTATTCAAATCGATTTGAGTCTCAAGGTCGATTCGGCAAATTCTGGGATCGTATCGGGATCGGATCGAAATAATACTCATGGAAACCCAATCGGATTGGATCGAAACATCAACAAACAAAAAGTGATACATAGCAATGAGTAAAACCGCTGTTCTGGTCGCATCGAGGGTCGCATTCATACTTGCACCTGTTGTCTGCACTTCTGCCTTCTGCACACTTGCAGTTTGCAGAGTACTTGCACTTCCTTTGATACGTTTAGGTTGGGATAGTTTTAGGTTAGGGTTAGACTTACATGACAGATATGTAAACAGAATTCAAATCGATTTGAATACCGAGTTCGAACCACTCATGTGAACACTTCCGTATTCAATCCCGATACCGTTTTCAAATTGATTTCAATTCTCCATGGAAACGTAGTAATAATTTTGAAATCATTGCTATATCAGTAGGTCATGATTGCCATGAAAGTGTAAAAGCAGCGTGAGATTAAGTAACGGAAATGTCAAATCGAGTCTGTCAGAAGATGTGGGTAACAAAGGAATTTTACGAAGAGACCTCAAATATTTTAATTTGAGGTTACGAATGAACAACTTTTGTTAGAAGTTTTTCTCGGCAACTTTGAATGAAAGTAGGACCAAAGCGCTTCTGTTTCCATGCACAGATATTGAAATGATGAAGATTCAGTTCAACTTGGTACGAAATGCAAGAGAAGAGCACTGCTTGCTGGGGATCCTACAGCATTACTTATTTCTAATCAAAGAAAGTCTCGAACCCTTCGATACGTCCATGAAGAGTTCGAGAACTTTCTTTTGGCTTCATTTCAATCCGTGATTTCATTAGACAATACCACCGGTGAAAACTTGAAGGATGACTAGTAGATGGCGTCACGCTCGAGCTGCCATTACGAAGCAGACCACCTGTCATGTCATACTTAGCAAAAGTTTTGTTTACAAAAAAAATATTCTTCGATTCACATTCTGTTCATCCTTTTCTGTAATTGTGGTGTCTGATTTTCCTCAAATGAGAAAATGAATGAGATCACTTTGGAAAATGTAAGCTCTTCGTCATCACTCTTATTGTAACACAACAAGTTAATTACATTAGTACTTACAATATTTACATACAACCAAAAATAGTTTTCATTTTAATCAATAGACTCGTTGGAGAAAAGTACCTTTCACTTCACGATCAAATAAACACAACTAAGTTATGTACCACATCTGCAATAAATTATTATTATTAGATATGGTTTATTATAGTGAAAAATATCATGATCAAAATATTGCGTTGCTCAAAGCAAGCCACATGATAATAGTAGGTGATTCCCCTTGTTTACACTCAACGTAACAAATTTGTTCAGTAGCTAAGCTACGAACATTATTCCATTACAAATGTCACGGTGATTTCCATTATTTACGATAAAAAGCAGGATTGCAGTTATTAGGAACTTTCTCGCGCCTAGTAACAGCGAAGTGCTTTTCACTTCTATTGTGAGACGAGAGGGGTAGTTCCGAGGGTAGTCCACTGGCCAAAGTTGTGAACACCAGATTTCCATTTTGCTATGATTCCCCTCGTTGTGAAAAGATGATGAGAGAAAATTTTATTTCTGCTAGCCTGCTACGTATCAACAGAAGATGTTGTTTTCTAAGTGTTTCCGTATCTAAAGACATATTGGCTTAAAGTCTTAAAATCTGATTTCTCCAATCAAGAATATTTCCAGGTTTTAATTTAGACGATTTCTTGGAATGTGGTTAAAAAATTATGATGGAAGAACGCGTTGTGACAAAATGGCCTGCACTTTTGCCAGATCTCGATCCCATTGAGCATATTTGGGATGCTCTTCAGATAGGAATTCTGGAAAGACCACCAAATGGGAATGATGTCTGGGCAGTCCTGTGAAACAGTTGTATGTATCATCATACATTTAGGCTATGTCAAAAGGGGGTAAGGACCAGATATGGCTCGAGATATGGTCCTACTCATTTTTGAATGAATCTTCAGATTCCTAATTTATCACTGCCTTGTGTTGTTGTTGCGTTCCAAGCCAAAAACAAAACAAAATTTCATTTTTTCATATAAAGTTCTTCATAATAATCATCGTAGACTTTTAGCGATCTTGTTGAAAAATAATTTTAGGACGTGTTTGTGGCAAAAATGATATATTTCAACACAAATAAGATAAAACTAAAACTTGAAAAAAAATCATAGCTAAAACATGAGGCTATATGATGACTTCAAAATTAAATACACAGGATGACCAATTTTACCTCATGAACATAGAAAAACTAGATGGAAAAATCGCGTCTTTACAATTTCATCCTATAGTGAAGTCGAGTAGGTACCAACTCTTAATACAAAAATATTTTAATATAGGTACGTCTAACCGTTGAAAAATTCAACCGTTGTCAATCAGTGGACACATTTTTTGGGTGACTCACTGCAAAAAACGAGAACAAAGGAGGGAGATTGGAGGCACCCTTGTAGTCAGGAACCGATACAGGACGGTCCCTGTGCCCGGTAGAAATCATTGTGTCTTATGTCCATCCTAAAGTCGACCTCTCTTCACCTGTAGCTCCCAAATATTTGTAATTAAAATGTCCCAGGACCGTACCTAACTTCTAAATGGCATCCACGTGTATTTAACTAAAATCTTTTTCGGTACGGGGTTTATGTGCTGTGAATCTCTCTGTAGGTATTGCGAATAGCTTGCTCAATATAGCAACCTGTTACTTGGAATAACACCACACACCATTCACCGTTATTTTATCAAGTTGATTACCGTTTTTGCATCAGTGCCCAGGTATCCGTCTATCCGGTGAAGTCCCGAGCAATTCTCATACGCAGGTAGCAACAGCATGGGATTCCCAAAGAACTTTCTCTTCTATTTATAATAATTTTATTGTTATCTAACAGCTCCGCGTGGGTTCCAAACGATTGGCAAGATAAAAAAGATGATCGATTTTCACCACTTATCATCAGTAGGTACTTGGGCAGTGCAACGGACTAAACGATTTTAGCCGCTTTCTCAGGGAGTGGGTTGGCTCAGTGTGGCCACCCCGATTCGGAATTGCTGGACAGGAGACAATGATACAAGTACATCAAAATTTCAGTTGGTGTATTTGATAAAACAATCAGGGGAAACAATTATGACATGAGATGTTATATTTTGAATTGGAAGTGAATTAATAATTTAAAATCAATGAACAACGGAATTTACGATAATATGTTTTCCCTCAAGTTACTATAATAGGAAAACTGGGGAAAAACTAACACCAGTTAGGTTGAAAACTTTACAATAATTTGGTACACAATTTCGTGAGAAAATAGATGGAAATTTGGTCAGTAACTACGCAAAACAGAGTGACTCCAAGAAAAAAAATAGTACAAGAGTGAATGTAATTTAAAGTGACACGTGACTGTTGTCGCTAATTCGCAAAAGGGGCACTGTAAATTTATTTGTCGGTACCGAGGGCCCTAGGTTATACGCGGCTCAATTTTGCTTTGCTCGAAGCTTCTTTCTATGCCACCGGTACGGAGGCGCCAACAGTGCAATGCGCGAATAACAATTTACAATTCGAAATAAAACACAAATAACTCTTTATTTTGCGAACGTTATGACTTAGCTGACTTTGTGTGGCAATTCGCGATGATTCACGAAACTGTTCACCGCTTCCAAAAAGGTCTCAATTTTCGGCAACGTCTCTGGACTTTTCGCTGATCTGGTTAGGTACCTATCCGTGGTTTAGGTGGACTAGTGTAGTAGTAGGTGGCACTAAACGAACGACCTGCACCAGCTATTCGACGAAATTTAGGCACTACGACGCCACGGGACTGAACCCAATCTAGGAATACTCTCCTACAAGGAAAAACCCTAAAACAAATCGGTGAATCGGACGCACGACAATTTAGATTTTCCTACTACCTTATATCCAATAAGGGTTTTTAATTTGACAAACGGAACGGCTCTTATCGTTCAAATATTTCACGTAGGTAGCGCTTTCAATCAATCGACGACTCGGCGGACCTCAACCTGAAATATTACACCATAATTTCCAGGATGATGCCTATTTCGAAAATATCTACCTGATGTAGATAGAATTCCTGTTCAACAGACAACGAAACAATCCCTCACAATCAATTCCGAAATGGAATTACGAAAGCAATCCGCAGCGGCTATTCTTCCAAACTAAAATATCAAACATTAAATGCTGAAAACAATTACTACCTATTTGATTCTTACCCCGGCGATAATATAAACGACGACAATTAATGAAATTTTATAATTCGACTTCAAATTCGGATCTTTTGCCGTACACCATTAATCCGCTCGAACAGCGAGGTGCTAATTTCAATCACGGCCAAGACAAAAACAAAGTGTTCTCGCGGAAGAAATCCAACAAATAGTACGACAAAAACTTATCGTCCCGGCCAACGCACAGGAAAACCCGTTCATTTTTGCGAGCACTAGAAATTATTTTCAATCGAATATGTTGAAATATACAGGGTGAGTCTGCGAATGTTCTTGAAAATTTTAACTGTTACAGCAGTTCCTGTCTGATATGGACGGAAGATTTCATTGGTTTGAAAAAAATGGCCTGATGATTAAATACAATAGTGTAAAAAAAATTGCCTACTCTTTCCTCAAGCGGTTTTTTTTCTTGGTAATATTGTGTCGACCAGTTTATATGAAGTTGATTTCAATTGAATTGCAAGATATACCGGTGTCTCAAAATTCGCGACCACGGAGCTTAGTACGGAAATACTTGAAAAGCGCCACAAAAATATTAAAGAAAAAATAGGTCTTTTATTTTCAAAGATATGAATTTCGTTTGAAAAAATTGAACGAACTGAGCAGAATAATATGCGTAAAAAATATCAACCGCTGTGTATTGAATATTGGGTTTCTGTACAGGGGAGGCAAGAACTTCGAAATCTATTTTTCTCAAAAAATGCCTCAAAGCCATCAGGTTGGTCCCTTTAACCGATGTCTAGTAGAAAATCACACTGTTTTATACCAAGGAATTTTTTAACGGGATTTTTCCAAAGCATTTTTTTCATGTCTCACCTTCAATAGTAAATAAAAGTCTTTCACTAATCCAGTAGTTGATATTTTATCCATAATTCTGCCACCAACAGATAACAAATATTTTGGAATAACTTAACTTGAAGGGCTCGTTCAAGAATAAAAGACCCAACTTTTTCAACATTTTTCTGGCTCTTCTCAAGCATCTCCCTCAACTGACCTGGTTTCCGCCGGCGCGAATTTTGATACACCCTCTATATTGTACAAATTAGCACACCGGATTTAATAAGGTAATCTCTACCCACAACTGTTTTTCAATAAGTTTCATTCGAACGGCATTTCCGTTCAAGATAATGACTTTTTTCCTGGAAGATGAAGTACTCAGGTGACTGTGAAAAGATCCCCGGTTTTCTACAATGGACTAAGTTATTTGTCATAAAATATTTGATGTGAAGTTGCTTTGTCATTGATTCCGTTGCATGCGGACCTAACGTGCGGATATGCAAACATTCATAGAGATTTCTTTTGAATATCAGCCCGCTTTGATAAGAAATTTAGGCGAAACATCCAAAATCTGATCTCACCTTGAAAATGTCGGGTGATTCACAATTGTTTCCGAGTACCTACCTATACTAATAAGACGTCCACTGTGTTTGAATTATCTATCAATTTGATAGTAGGTACATAAAAAATTATCATCCCAAAATAAGTGCTCTTTGCTGTTTTCCGAGCAAATGAAGGGTTTGAACTGGTCCACTCAAGTTTGCCAAAATTACCGCGAATAAAATTTTAGCAAAAATGCGAAAAACAAAAATGATAAATTGTTAATTTTACGCGAATTAGAGTCACAAAATGTTCAAATTTTTCATAATTCAAGCAAGAAACAGAGAGAGAGAAAGAAAAAATACAACACAAATAAACAATACAACGTGGGAATGCAGCTAGTGTTTTAGGTTCTCTTCGTTCCATTCCTTCTACTAAACTAGAAGAATTTTTTTATATTGTTACGTAGCACTTACCTAACTTTTAAATTTTATTATATCATTTTATATATTTTTAAAACTTCATTCCTGCAATAAAGACTTTATAGCAAGAAATTGAACAGTTTTCTCTTTCCAAGCGCTTTTCTTGTATTGTGAAAAACTGAAGTTTGAATTTTTCAAAATGTTTTTCTCGAATCACAATTGCTGGAAGTTTTTTGAAGAAAAAAATCAAATAGTTTTCTTTTATTATAAAACCAACTTAAAAGTTATCAATTATTATTAGAGTAGCAAAAAATGTTGAAGTTGCAATATGAAGCTGCAAATCTTCAAGTTTTACCAAATTAATTCGACATATTTTGGAATTTTCCCCTGGCACATTTTATTTTAGAATTTGGAGCAAAATTATTTGCAACTTTCTCAGTTCAGACCAAGAACATGAAATTTTCTCTAACTAAACAAACGCACTTATTGCCGAGTTTCTCAAAAAATTGAAGCGATTAATTCTGAAGCTTCATAAAACTCAAGTCAACAGATTTTCAAACTTGTCATGAATGTTCGAAGTTTTCACAAGTCGAAGCGTGAAATTTGGCAGTTCCCTTATTACGGCACCAAATTTTGAAATTCTCTCCTTCACTTTCATAGTTTTAACCTAATAAATAACCTTAGCCCAATTTTAAATTTTATCTTGAGGTGCGTTCAGTCAGCTTATTTAGTCGCAATTTTAATTTTAGTCGTAAGTGCTGCATCATTGATTGGCTGTTCCGAGGAGGCTGGTTCATAAAGAGCCAATGGGCGTCGCTGCGCTTGCGACTAAAATTAAAACTTGCGGCTAAATAAACTGACTGAACGCACCTTTAGACTTAAGTTTCGAGTCCTCTTGAGAAATAAGTTGAATTTCCCAAAACTGTTGACTCTGTGACACCCACCCCGTACATTGCTTTTGCAATTAACCCGTTATCAAGTAAATATTATGGATATTCCTCGGAATATTCACTAAACTAAAAAAGCTTGCAAATTGCAGTGTAAATTACAGAAGTTCAATAATTTGTATTTCAACACCGTCAATGTGTGGAAATTGCATTTTTTTGTCAGATGCAGCTGCGAATTCTGAAACTTTTATCGTTATTATTTTATTAATTATATATTCAGGTACTTGAAGTTTCAAATTTGTACTTTCATTTGATTTATTTTTACCAACAAAAAAATAATTTTCACCCCGAGCTTAACCACCATGTATCAATAAAACTAAACCATTTACGACAAACTCGTTTCGAGGGTTTGTTATACAGGTGTCCCGGAATAAGGTCTACAAAATTCACAGGGAGGTAGAGAATTGAAAAATAAGGGGTATTTTCTTGATAAACATACCCTCGCAAACGTATAATAACGGATATGCAGGCCTTCAAAGTTTTTTTTTTCAAAACAGTTTTTTTTTTGCAAAACTTTTGAACTGCTCAACCGACCAAAACAAGTCTCTGCTGAACGAAACTAACACATTCCTTCAAACATCTTAGGAGCGAAGATAACACCCCATTCCTCCTTTTCCCCTATTTTTTACCTCCCTAATTATTTTTGGGAATGGTTCCATATTTTGAAATCAACGTTCAGTTCAGAGGAAAAAGAAACTCCTGCAAAATTTTGATTAGAAGCTTCATTTTCAAGAGATTTGGGTTTGGAACTTCAGATAAACTTTAGAAAAAAACTTTAGGTATTTTAAGATGATTTTTTGCTGAGAAACGAGGAGGTCTCAGAAAAAAAGACAATTTGGGCTCTGGAAAGTGGCGATTTCGAAATGTTTTTCAAAGTGTCAAACTCAACAATCTCAAAAATGAAGACTGTTCAAAATTTTGCAGTTGTAATTTTTTCTCTAAATTTGATTGCAAAAACTGGATTAATTTCCAAAAATAATCAGGGGGGTGCAAAATATGGGAGAAGGGAAGGAGGGTATCCTCTATTATCTTTTCCGCTAACAATGTTTGGGGAAATGCGTTATTATTGTTCATTAGAGACCTGTTTAAGTAAACTTTGGTTCGAATTTGAATAAAATTGGTTCAACGGTTCAAAAGTAACACTTTGTATAACAGGTTAAGGAATATACCCTTGACAACAAAGGCACAAGTTGTGAATCACCCTGTATAAACCCAAATTACGTTCAAGGTTACGACCAGCAGTATATTTATAGTAATTAAGATAACGCAAATTCTGTTTGTGTGGTACATTACTCTTTCGCGAATTACTTACAACAAAGAATTAAATTGTTACAAGATTAAGTCTAAAAAAAATATGGCAATGGGATAGAGATTTAAAAAAAATACAAGACTGTTGTATTTGAAAAGGTTTAGCGAGATTTCGTGTCTCGAAAATATTTCAACCATCGAAGAGTCCCCTGCAACGTACCGAAGGACTTATCACCTTGTAGTTCCCGTACTTGATGTGAAAAAAGCCGGAAGAAACAATCCATCCAAATTTGTCACTCTGGTTTCGTCTACTGCCGTACTGTACTGTATCGAAAAAAGATCAGCATTTAAGCGAAACTAGAACTCGGCCGTCCTGACCGTATAGCTCGCCCTTCGAAAATTCTCTTAGGAAAACCAATCAACTGCGTTTTTCTCAGACGTGCTTTTTTTTGTTTTTCAGACCAATCCACGAAAGCGTCACGCAAAATAACCCACAGGCCGTGCGGAAAAACTGCATTATTCTCAGGGCAAGGAAGGTTTCCATAGATATCCGGAACCACCAGTCATATGTAAGATTTATAAATTGTATGGAACGTCTCTTCACGGTGTAGGGATGAATTGTATATCGAGAAATACCAGTTATGCACTGAATACTACGGTGAAAAAATTGACTGGATATCACGTGAAGCTTCTTGAAAATGTATTTTTATATTGCTCTTGTAAATGGCTCAATTTTATAAGAATCCTTAACCCGTTGAGAATTTACCTTATGTTTTATTGTATATTTTGGTATTTTTCGATGTGCAATTCATCTTTGCACCCTGGAGGAACGTTCTATGCAATTTATTTATATTATACAACTTCATTATGGAAGAAGACTTCTACAACGAATATGTAAGATTCATGTTTTTAAGATGATAGTAATATTTTTTTGTGCTCTTGATCTGGCTTTTTCCAGTTCAAAGGAATTATTTGTTCGAAAACTATACGTTTTCTTCAGACTTTGACGTTTTGTTTCTTTATTATTGAAACATAGTCGTGATTTATCGCGACAAAAAGGTGTACAGCGGCTCTCTAAATTTTCACAATTATTCGAACAGATTTTCGAAATATTCAGCTTATTTTTCATAAAATTCAGATGAGCCTTTTCAAATTTTTCATCGTTATTGTTTTGTACTTTTTTTTCATAGCAATAAGTCACGATTATATTTCAGTTATAATGAAACGAAACGTCAATATCTGAAGAATACGGTAATTTTCTAACAAGTCCCTTTGAATTGAAAAAATACGGAACTTCAAGAACAGAAATATTTACCAACGGAGTTGACCAAAAATTTACAAAAACTAGAAAACATCTTGATAATTTATGAGACAAAAATTAAACTAAATGTGAATGATCGCACAGATAGGAAGAGTCAAAGATATGAACATAAATAACGTAGTAGTTGGCATTCGAAGAATATTATACTTATTTCTGCGAATCGTGTGTTTGGATGGATTTTATCAAGCCAAACATGGCCTAGAAAAATGCTGTTATCATCGAGGCTATGCTGCTGCTGCTACGCGTTTCCACTACGAACTTCGCGATTATTTTAAAGTCAGATGGGGACATAACTAAAACGAAAGCAAATGCCCATTTTCAGCCCTTAGCTTGAAAGTTTTTTTTCCTTACTGACCGGCAAGATATCGAAGGTTTGAAAATGTGCAGGGTTATTGACTTTTGACGTCCTGGCAGTAAAAGTTATGAAATTTATGAACCCGTTATTCCATTCTTCAAATCTAAGTACAAAATTAAATATCGAGAGCTGAAGTACGGTACCTCGTAATTCGCATTTTTAATGAAAATGAGATTTTGATAGTATGCGATGTAGTTGACAGAGCTCCATCTCCTAATATACGAGTACGTATCAAGTAAGAAAAAAATTGTTTGACCTCGTATCTGATCCTATAAACCGGAAAAAATATCTATTTGATGCATTTCTTACAGTTTTTTGTCTCCCCTGTAAAATTTGCATTTTGTTAGTTACGATGAACCGTACTTTAGCCCTCGATATGTCAAAGTTATGGGGTATTTTATAGGAGACTTATCCGAGTAAAGTTGGTTCATATAGTTCATATTTGATCAAAATCGGTCCTACGGTTCAAAAGTTACGGTAAAAAACCGATTTAAAAAAGTCAACTTCAACTTCAATACAGTGTACAGCGTGTTCACGCGAAAATTCTACCCCCACTGGAGACTTCCCCTTGAAGGTAATTTGAAAAATTAGACACCCTGTATTTCAGTATGGAAATCGATTCCACTTCTCATCCTGATTATAAATATATCATACTTGATAGGTTAGTTAACAAAACACTAGTGAATATATTGATGAAGTTTTAAAAAATATCGAAAAATATTTTTTTCTTCCAAAAGTGACTCAGTGAATTTTGTATCTTTTTGGTAAAATGGATTCAATCATAGTTTGAAACTTTCACCTGACTCGAATTAACTACAAACTAAAAAGAAAAATTTGAAATTTCAGAATTTTTTTTCAAATTTCAACAAATTTTTCCACATGTGTTTAGTTGAAGTGTGATATTTTTTTATAATCAGGATGGAAAGCAGAATTGATTCCCATATCAAAATACAGAGTGTCCAACTTGAGAAAAATTTTCAATGTTGCCATATACCACAGAAAATTTTCAAGGACAAATTCGAACCCTACGGAAAAATTATATGAGAATCGTTTCCAAATTTTTAAATTATCGTCAAGGGGTAGTCTCCAGTGGGGGGTAGAATTTTCGCGCGAACACCCTGTATCTTTTTAAGGAAGCATTTTAGGACCATGAGTTTCGTTTCCATTCGGCTTTATTTTTGATGGGCAATCATCCCTCAAAGTTTGTAATAACCAGTACCTAACACCCTGTATTATAGAAAGGTGTTAATTTATTTATACAGGGCGTTACACTTTCTTTGTCAATATTTTAGAACATGGTAAAGCATAGAAAAATAAGTAGACTTTCTCGAAAAAATGTATATCGGAAACGCATTATGACGGAGATAGAGGCTCTCAAAGTTGAGTTTTAAAAATGGTTTCTGTGTTATAATTTCAAATTTAATTACTGGATTTTGACAAAATTTGGTGCACAGATTAAGTTGATGCATACCTACAAGCTGATCAAATTGACTTCTGTCAGTTATGTAGAAACATTTTTTTAAATAATTAAAAAAAAAACTTTTTTTTCGGGAGAACTATGTACTTATTTTTCGATGCTCTATCTGCTCCTCAAATATTGACAAAAAAAAGTGCAACACCCTGTATATTTGAATAAATTGTCTTCATATTGGTCTATTTTATTGCATGAATGAAACGAGACATCCGAAAAATACGATATTACGTTCTTTTTTGTGCAGATGGATACGGGGAATTGATACAGTTTATCAATGAAATAACCGCATTTTGTTTTATCACAGATGGATAGGGTGTGATAGGGTGAACAATCACATCGAGTACAAACCAGGAGGAAAAACCAGAAGTGTTTCCAATTTTATTACAAAATTGCCAAGAAATTCGCTCTTATCTCTCTGGGAAAGTACGATGAAATAATGCATTTCGTGTGTGTATGTATCTGATGTGTAAACGTCCTGAACATCCCACCGAAATTCTCAAACTTCCTTATGTACGCGTAATTTTTTTTTTTAGAGGAAAAGCTCTAATGCCATGTGGTTGCTGGAATCATCTAATATGGCTCGGAAAAATTTGAAAATTGGCATGCACACTTGATGAAGCGTGCTGAACAACATTACAATATCAAAACATTTTAATGTGCATGTCTTGTGTTTTTAGAGGGAGGGGTAAATTACCTCTTTTCGCAGTACACATCCAGTTGGCGACGAAAATGGCTGAACATTTGTATACAGACCCAGCAGAGTGTGTCGATTAAAATCCTGATTTTCCCAATTTCTCAAGAGAGGGGATGTAATGCACATTCCCGCTAAAATTGTGTCAAAAGCTGAGTAGAACAAATTTTCGGCTTATTTCAGCCTCAGTTGGATTGTTCTAGCAAAAAGTAGATTCTGAACATCTTTTTCTTAATTAAACCACGGGGCGCATATCGGAAAAATAAGAAAATCTAGTATATCGTCCAGCACAAGTACTGGAAAATTCACAGAAATTCCCAGCTTTTCTCAGCTTCTGACAAACAATTTTAGCGGCAATGTGCATTACACCCTCTCTCTTGAGAAAACACGAAGTGTGAATGGGAAAGTTTGGGAGAATCAGGATTTTAATCGACACATCCTGCTAGGTCTGTATGCTAATTTTTAGTTGCTGATTTTCGACTTTTTCTGAGCTTTCGTGGTTGTTTCCTGCGAAAATGGGCATTAGACATACCCTCAGAAAAAAAACGATGACATCATGGGTTAGTTTGGGCATTTCAGTGGGATGTTTAGGACACCTTAATGAGCGTGTAGGCAAAAACTCAGCTCCTCTTTATTTTTTCTGAGGTTTGATCGATTATCCATTTAAAATTCCTAGGCTACTTGATGATGATTCCGATTCACGCGTAATTTTTTCTCGTGGAAATGAGATTTTTTTCAAGAGCACGTGTCTTCGTAAATATTGTCGTAATAATATTTTGTTTTGATTCATCCCGTTTGGATCGTTATCTTTACAGGAAAATAACCAAGTATGTCAAACTTGACTTTCTTGACTGGCACGTGGAGAAATCGTGGTGGATTTTGTTTATTTACCTAGTAGGTACGCACCTACATACGATACCTAGAGCTCTAGATAGGACTAGTTGGTATTTTCCTATTCAACAATAGAAATGAGTATTTACTACATACCACTAATATTATTGTGTTTGTTCTTGTAACAGTTAAAATTTTCAAGAACATTCGCAGACTCACCCTGTATATTTCAACATATTCGATTGAAAATAATTTCTAGTGCTCGCAAAAATGAACGGGTTTTCCTGTGCGTTGGCCGGGACGATAAGTTTTTGTCGTACTATTTGTTGGATTTCTTCCGCGAGCACACTTTGTTTTTGTCTTGGCCGTGATTGAAATTAGCACCTCGCTGTTCGAGCGGATTAATGGTGTACGGCAAAAGATCCGAATTTGAAGTCGAATTATAAAATTTCATTAATTGTCGTCGTTTATATTATCGCCGGGGTAAGAATCAAATAGGTAGTAATTGTTTTCAGCATTTAATGTTTGATATTTTAGTTTGGAAGAATAGCCGCTGCGGATTGCTTTCGTAATTCCATTTCGGAATTGATTGTGAGGGATTGTTTCGTTGTCTGTTGAACAGGAATTCTATCTACATCAGGTAGATATTTTCGAAATAGGCATCATCCTGGAAATTATGGTGTAATATTTCAGGTTGAGGTCCGCCGAGTCGTCGATTGATTGAAAGCGCTACCTACGTGAAATATTTGAACGATAAAAGCCGTTCCGTTTGTCAAATTAAAAACCCTTATTGGATATAAGGTAGTAGGAAAATCTAAATTGTCGTGCGTCCGATTCACCGATTTGTTTTAGGGTTTTTCTTTGTAGGGGAGTATTCCTAGATTGGGTTCAGTCCCGTGGCGTCGTAGTGCCTAAATTTCGTCGAACAGCTGGTGCAGGTCGTTCGTTTATTGCCACCTACTACTACACTAGTCCACCTAAACCACGGATAGGCACCTAACCAGATCAGCGAAACGTCCGGAGACGTTGCCGAAATTTGAGACCTTTTTGGAAGCGGTGAACAGTTTCGTGAATCATCGATAATTGCCACACAAAGTCAGATAAGTCAAAACGTTCGCAAAATAAAGAGTTATTTGTGTTTTATTTCGAATTGTACATTGTTATTCGCGCACTGCACTGTTGGCGCCTCCGTACCGGTGGCATAGAAAGAAGCTTCGAGCAAAGCAAAATTGAGCCGCGTATAACCTAGGGCCCTCGGTACCGACAAATAAATTTACAGTGCCCCTTTTGCGAATTAGCGACAACAGTCACGTGTCACTTTAAATTACATTCACTCTTGTACTATTTTTTCTTGGAGTCACTCTGTTTTGCGTAGTTACTGACCAAATTTCCATCTATTTTCTCACGAAATTGTGTACCAAATTATTGTAAACTTTTCAACCTAACTGGTGTTAGTTTTTCCCCAGTTTTCCTATTATAGTAACTTGAAGGAAAACATATTATCGTAAATTCCGTTGTTCATTGATTTTAAATTATTATATTCACTTTCAATTCAAAATATAACATCTCATGTCATAATTGTTTCCCCTGATTGTTTTATCAAATACACCAACTGAAATTGTGATGTACGTGTATCATTGTCTCCTGTCCAGCAATTCCGAATCGGGGTGGCAACACTGAGCCAACCCACTCCCTGAGAAAGCGGCTAAAATCGTTTAGTCCGTTGCAAAATTGGCACCCAACGCGTGGGCTCAGTCTTTGAAACACTTTGATTCGGGTTTTGGTCTGGTTGGAGAGGGTGATCTTGTATATATTTTTTTTGTGTTGGTGGTTTGTTTACAGTCGGGAAAATTTCACGTCGTTGACACTTAGAATATTTAAAGATTTTCGGACTTAGAGTAATTTTGAAGTGGTAGGACTTAGAGAAATTTTCGTTGTCGGTACTTTAAAAATTATTTCGGACTTTGAAATTTGTCTGTCCTTTGAAATTTTTCTGTATTTTGAAAATTTTTCGGACTTTGAATTTTTTTTTTGTTTTGTTTGTTTGTGGGTACCTTGAACTATACCTACTAGGCGGTTACTCTGGTAAATTTTGTAGGTTCGAGCATTGGTTTTAGTTGGGTGTGGTAAGGCCTGAAGAATTTTATTGGTTTTTGCCTTTGTTTTCTTGTTTTTTTTTTTTTGCTTAGCAAGTTGCGGGAACTCGTGAGTTCTTGTTTGTTCCGGAACCTGGCTGTGAGGATTGTCCAGCGAAGGGGGTTTTAGCAAACTGTTAGGAAGTTAGGTAGATACTTGGACTTAGATTTTATTTCGAGTTGTTGGTCAAGGTGTTATACCGTCTACGGGGGTAGGATTATAAATATTTTTTTTTTTTTTAGGCAAACCAGTAACGAGTTGAGGTTAGGCTGAACCTAGCAACCGTGTTCGAGAACTTGGTTCGTGTGGAGTTTTTTTTTTTTGTCGTTTTGTTCTTTTTATTGGTTCTTCGGTAGTTTGTAACTGGTTATAGGGCAATGGCTAGCTACGTGCGTCTCTCGGGTGTTTCGGTCAACCGGCTGGACAAAGAGTTGTTGATATACGAGTTGAAGGTTCGAGGTTGTGATCCAGAAGCTGCCACGAATGTGGACGAGCTGAGAGCAGCGTTGAGATCGGCCATGGCCTTGGATGAAGATCCCTCTTTGAGCATGATTGTTCAGAATCCATTTACTTTTGAGGAAGACAAAGCAGGGGTGGATAAATACATCGCAGATGCTACGAAGAGGTTGGACGAGATGACCTTGGACAGAATTTCTAAATGCAGAAACAAGATCGGTCCATTGTTGGCTCACATCCTGGGACGAGTGAAGCGAATGCAGGGAACTACGGCTGAGGAAAAAGCGGCGGTATCAGGTCGTCGATTACAGGTTTTGCAATTGATTGATCGGTTGGAACAGCGGCCAAAAGAATTGACCAAGGCGCAGCAGTCAGCGGCAGCAGCTGGGAGTGTTCCCCAGTCTACGTTGTTGAACACATCGATTCCAGCGATACAGGTGGTTGGAAGGTCGTCATCGGGGTCGTCATCGGAGTCCGAGGAAGACGTGAATGCGTCATGTCATTCGCGCAGTGTTCCAGTACGGCAGTGGGGGGTGAAGTTTTCAGGTGATGGTCGCGGGTTGTCCTTGACTGCTTTCCTGGAACGTGTAGAAGAACTGAGGCTACCGCGCCGAGTGAGTTATATCGACTTGTTCCATTCAGCTTTCGACTTGTTCACGGGACCCGCGTTAGTCTGGTATCGGGCGAATAGGAAATCCTTCTCCGATTGGGCTTCGTTGGTTGTCGGATTGAAACAGAATTTCTTGCCTAGGGGATATGATCGACGATTACTTGATGAAATTCGGAAGCGTACCCAGGGGGCGAGCGAATTGAGTCACATCTACTTCGCGGCAATGCAGAACTTATTCGATCGACTGGACACACCGGTGACTGAAGCAACGCAGTTGGAGATTCTGACAGAAAATATCGACCCGTATTACCAGCCCTTTTTGACATTTCAGACTTTAGGTAGCGTGGCCGAGTTGCGCAACGCGTGCAAGAAAATTGACGAGAAAAGGGATATCGCGAGGACCTTTGTGAGGCCTCCGAAGAGGAACGCAGCCATGGAGCCAGATCTGGCCTACACAGAGTCGCAGGATGCATGTTCGTCGGTGGCGAGCGTCCAGGAAGCGGAACGAGCGGAGACGAGTGGTAGCAGAGGAAATTGTTGGAATTGCAGGAGACCTGGACATATGCAGCGGGATTGCAGAGAGCCTCGGCGATTGAGATGTTTCCGGTGCGGTGAACCGAGTGTTACCAGTAGGAATTGCAACAAGTGTCCAAAAAACGGGCACGGGGGTCGCTAGGGGACCGTAGGCGAACCCCTTTCATACCAAATTCATCGGTCAATTCCGTTCCTGCTGATGTAACGGCACTGCTAGACTTTGTATTCGCGAGCGTACCAGGAGATCAGAGACCGTATTTGTCAGTGGATATTTTGGGTTCGAAGATAGTTGGATTGTTGGATAGTGGAGCGACACAAACGGTGATTGGTGGTCCGGGTTGGAAACTGCTCCAGGAGTTGGGCTTTTCAGAACCAAAGTATTGGCGCCAGGCGAGCATACGGGTGGCCAACGGTCAGAAGGTCGAGTGCCTGGGAACTCTACGTCTTCCACTCGGTTTGGAGGGACGGGTCGTGGTCTTCGAGGTGCTGGTGGTTCCGGAACTTCCGCATACGCTTATACTTGGGGTAGATTTTTGGAGACGGATGCGTATCGTCCCGAACTTACGTACGGGCGGGTGGCAGTTTGGAGACCGAGAGCCAGCAAGAATCGACACCATTCAGGGAGCTCTGAGGGACCGCGAGACCTTGTCGAAGGAGGAAGCACAACGATTGGACGATTTGATAGCGGACGCTCGGGCCAGGATGCCGGATCACTTGGGGCTTACCAAGTTGGAATGCCACCGATTGAAACTAAAGGACCCTTCTCAACAGCCTATCAAGTTGAGACCCTACCCGATTTCGCCACCACTCCAACAGATCATCGATGTCCAACTGGAGGAAATGTTGCGGCTGGGGGTTGTCGAACCTTCCCGAAGCGCGTGGTCGTTTCCTATCGTGTTGGCGAGAAAGGCCGATGGTTCTAGGAGATTTTGCGTCGACTATCGTCAGTTGAACAAGGTGACTACACCGGACGCTTACGCTATTCCGAGAGTGGATTCGATATTGGACAAGTTGCGAGACGCGCGCTACTTGAGTAGTTTGGACGTATGCAGTGCATATTGGCAGATCCCGATGGATGAAGGCTCGAAGCACCTAACAACATTCACAGTTCCGAACCGCGGACTATATCAATTCAGGAGGATGCCTTTCGGCCTGCATAGCGCTCCTGCCACGTGGATGCGGGTTATCGATCAGATCATCACCCCTGATTTGGAACCGTTTGCGTTCTCTTATCTGGATGACATCATTGTAGCCGCTCCAACGTTCGACAAACATCTTGAGATTCTGGGTAAAATCTTTGAACGCTTGCGTGAGGCAGGATTGACCCTGAACCGCGCGAAGTGCAAGTTCTGTAGGTCGGAACTGCGATACCTAGGCTTTATGGTGGGGAAGTCTGGCCTTCACGTGGATCCAGACAAGGTGAAGGCTATCCTGGAAATTCCAACGCCGAGGCGAGTGACAGATGTGCGCTCCTTTTTAGGGACGGCTTCGTTCTACAGACGTTTCATCCCGGATTTCTCGTCGAAGGTTGCACCGTTAACATCATTGTTGAAGAAGGGAGTAAAATTCAAATGGGGTGAGGAGCAGCAAGAAGCCTTCTTAATCATAAAGGAACACCTCGTGACGGCGCCGATTCTCGCAGTACCAGACTTTACTCTTCCATTTGAAGTCCATACAGATGCTAGTGGATACGGCATCGCAGCTGTGCTCTGCCAGAAATTCCCGGATGGTGAACGTCCCATTCGTTACCTAAGCCGCACCTTGAGTAAGGCCGAAAGAAATTATAGCACAGTCGAACGCGAGTGCTTGGCAGTTCTGTGGGCGGTGGAGAGGCTACGACCCTACATCGAGGGATCAAACTTCACCATCGTCACCGACCACCACTCATTGGTGTGGTTAAATAACCTGCGAGAGCCTTCGGGGAGATTAGCGCGTTGGGCAGTACGTCTGCAACAATATGATTATCAGATAGTTCACCGCAAGGGTAAGGAACATTTGGTGCCCGACTTGTTGTCCAGGACTGTTCCAGAGAGCGTCCACATATTGGATGCTGCCGAAGTTCAACCGTTTCAGCTGCCGAACGATCAATGGTATCGAAGCATGGTTCAGCGCGTTGAGGATGATCCTATCAAGTACAACGCCTGGAGAGTCGATAACGGAAGGCTGTTCAAGTTGGTGCATGGCCTGCGTCACGGCCAGGGTTGGTCAACCGCGGATGGACAGGCTTGGAAGACGGTAGTGCCGAAGAGCGAGAGAGCGGAGCTGCTGTGTCGGTTTCATGACGACGCTCGCGCGGGACACTGCGGGATATTCAAGACCTTTATGCGACTATCTGCGCTTTACTACTGGCCGAAAATGAGGTCAGACGTTGCATCCTACGTGCGCAAGTGTATCGTGTGCGGCCAGAGTAAGCCGAACCAGAGGCCCCGTACTGGATTGATGGTTCCGAACGAAATCGCTACGGCTCCGTGGAAATTGGTCTCTTGCGACCTTATGGGTCCATTCCCACGTTCAGCGGCGGGTCATCGTTTCATTTTAGTGTTGCTGGATTGCTTCTCGAAGTTCCCGATCATCATTCCGTTGCGTAACTCCGAGGCGAAGACGGTATGCAGGGCAGTCGAGGAATCGTTGCTGTTATTCTTCGGTGTTCCTGATAGGCTGATTGTCGACAATGGCGTCCAGTTCCGCAGCCAGAAGTTTGTTGACCTCGCCAAAGAATACCATTTCACCATTTCCCACACCGCGAACTATCACCCACAGAGTAACCCAACGGAACGTGTCAACAGGACGATCGGCACGATGCTGCGGTGTTACGTGAAATCGAATCACAAGGAGTGGGACAAGAACTTGGCGAAAATTTCCTGCGCGATACGTACACAAGTTCACGAATCTACTGGAGTGACCCCGTATTTGGTTAATTTTGGCCAGGAAATGCCCCTGGGAGGCGAAGCGACGGAACCAGCGCGGATGAAGGATCCCGTCGAGCTGAATGTGCGTATTCGTACCAGACAAGAAGATGCGAAGAAGTTGTTCCGGGAAGTGCGTACTAAATTGTACAAGGCTGCCGAGCGGCAGAAACACTACTATGATCTGCGGAAACGAGCAGCAATGTACGCCGTTGGAGACAAGGTATGGCGGAGGAACATGGTTCTCTCTAGGAAGGAGGATCACTTTATGGCGAAGCTTGCGCCGAAGTTTGTAGGCCCGTTCCTGATTCGCAAGAAACCGTCGCCTTGGACTTACGAATTGGTCGATGAGGCTGGCAAAGCCTCAGGTGTCTGGCATGCCAGAGACTTGAAGTCGTTTTTGGGGTCGGAGGTGGACGAACCGCCTATCGACGAGTAAGTTAGGATGTCGTGGATTTAAAGGTGCTTGCGTGATAGTCGACCGACGAATGGTAAAGATTGATGAATACACGCGTCGACGGAACCCAGGAGTTCATATTGATAGGGTCGGATTTGTTGTTCACATTCACATGAAACCAAAGTTGAGATTGGTTTTTCATTTGGCATGGTGCTTACCTTACCACTTGTGGTTATACACCGGATATGTCACCGTCGCGTCTGGCTCACATGGACAGCGACCTTACCTCACGACAACTTGTTCTTGTTGTGTTGTTGTTGTGTTTTCTTTTTTTTTGTTTGTTGTACCTGTGCTGTGGCGACATTGATTTTCCTGCAGGAAAATCTATTTAAGAAAGGGGGGTGTGTAACAGTTAAAATTTTCAAGAACATTCGCAGACTCACCCTGTATATTTCAACATATTCGATTGAAAATAATTTCTAGTGCTCGCAAAAATGAACGGGTTTTCCTGTGCGTTGGCCGGGACGATAAGTTTTTGTCGTACTATTTGTTGGATTTCTTCCGCGAGCACACTTTGTTTTTGTCTTGGCCGTGATTGAAATTAGCACCTCGCTGTTCGAGCGGATTAATGGTGTACGGCAAAAGATCCGAATTTGAAGTCGAATTATAAAATTTCATTAATTGTCGTCGTTTATATTATCGCCGGGGTAAGAATCAAATAGGTAGTAATTGTTTTCAGCATTTAATGTTTGATATTTTAGTTTGGAAGAATAGCCGCTGCGGATTGCTTTCGTAATTCCATTTCGGAATTGATTGTGAGGGATTGTTTCGTTGTCTGTTGAACAGGAATTCTATCTACATCAGGTAGATATTTTCGAAATAGGCATCATCCTGGAAATTATGGTGTAATATTTCAGGTTGAGGTCCGCCGAGTCGTCGATTGATTGAAAGCGCTACCTACGTGAAATATTTGAACGATAAAAGCCGTTCCGTTTGTCAAATTAAAAACCCTTATTGGATATAAGGTAGTAGGAAAATCTAAATTGTCGTGCGTCCGATTCACCGATTTGTTTTAGGGTTTTTCTTTGTAGGGGAGTATTCCTAGATTGGGTTCAGTCCCGTGGCGTCGTAGTGCCTAAATTTCGTCGAACAGCTGGTGCAGGTCGTTCGTTTATTGCCACCTACTACTACACTAGTCCACCTAAACCACGGATAGGCACCTAACCAGATCAGCGAAACCTCCGGAGACGTTGCCGAAATTTGAGACCTTTTTGGAAGCGGTGAACAGTTTCGTGAATCATCGATAATTGCCACACAAAGTCAGATAAGTCAAAACGTTCGCAAAATAAAGAGTTATTTGTGTTTTATTTCGAATTGTACATTGTTATTCGCGCACTGCACTGTTGGCGCCTCCGTACCGGTGGCATAGAAAGAAGCTTCGAGCAAAGCAAAATTGAGCCGCGTATAACCTAGGGCCCTCGGTACCGACAAATAAATTTACAGTGCCCCTTTTGCGAATTAGCGACAACAGTCACGTGTCACTTTAAATTACATTCACTCTTGTACTATTTTTTCTTGGAGTCACTCTGTTTTGCGTAGTTACTGACCAAATTTCCATCTATTTTCTCACGAAATTGTGTACCAAATTATTGTAAACTTTTCAACCTAACTGGTGTTAGTTTTTCCCCAGTTTTCCTATTATAGTAACTTGAAGGAAAACATATTATCGTAAATTCCGTTGTTCATTGATTTTAAATTATTATATTCACTTTCAATTCAAAATATAACATCTCATGTCATAATTGTTTCCCCTGATTGTTTTATCAAATACACCAACTGAAATTGTGATGTACGTGTATCATTGTCTCCTGTCCAGCAATTCCGAATCGGGGTGGCAACACTGAGCCAACCCACTCCCTGAGAAAGCGGCTAAAATCGTTTAGTCCGTTGCATTCTTTTGAAATGCTTAGTTGATATTTCCAAATTCTTATTGTTGATATTTATTTATAAATATGTTCCTGTTTTCGTCATTTTACTAACACTACTAACAGTAAAAACCGTAGATGTAGGTGACACAGTGTGGATACTCATGTCAATTTGTGATTAAGAAATATGAAAGTTATTTACGATTCATAAAATGGAAACACTGGCAAAAGATAAGACAATTCCTGAGACAATTTCAGTCACAGTTTTTACTACTGATACTACTAATTGCCTTTCGAAAGTCAATTTGGTCAATTCAATGATTTTTATTTTATTTTGAGCCTCAAATTTGACGATTCTGTTCTTTTTTTCACGCTTCCAGGTGTAATTTTGATGATTTTCTTCTATAGGCAATTTTTTAATCAAGTGGAGTGATTCCTACATGAATCGAATACACATTCCCCAGCAAAGTTTTGAAAATCTGACTGGTTTTTAACCAAAATTTGGTTCAGTTTCGGGCAGTGCCATTCGGGCTGACGAACGCTCCATCCACTTGACAATGTAGATTTTGCTCTTGACGTGCAGAATCGACAAATCTCATTTCGTTTGAGCCATAGATTGCTCCAGCTACGCTATAATAGATAAATAGGTTCACTTGTACTGTGACTCTAGTTGGCTGGGCAAATTTTCTACTTTAGCATTGTAGGCTGGCCGCCTTTTTACCTGGTGTGAAACTGACTTCTCAAGAAGTGAAGTTATATTTCCTATCAAATTGATATTAATATCTTGGAAAACTGACCTGGTCAAATGCGACTAGAGGGGCGCAGAGCTGTCAATTCTAAGTCATCTTGACGGCGGCCATTCAAGGCCGACAAGAACTCGGTCCGCCAAGCTCCAAAACGAAAGCAAATTGAAAACTGAAGGTATTTACATGAATTTCGGTCCAATACGCAACTTTGAGCGGCTGGGTTTTTTGAAATTCGGTTTAATAAACTTTTTACACGTAAATCCCGCGGCAACAGCAGGCCTGCTGCGATGTTCCTTGTCTTGCCAATAGTTCTTCATGATTCGGCGTATCTTTTCGACTGGGAGAGGGGAAAGGATTGATGATTCCATGGGACCCCTTGTTTTGGACGAAGGACTAGTATTTTTTCACTTAGAATCACGTAAAGTTGAACCGGCTTCGAGAGGCTAGAAATATTTTTGACACCTGTTGAATGTCAAAGCTCCTTTGATTTATTTGTTCATTGCCGAAAATTCAAAACAGATCGAAAAAATTACTACATTTTTCAATAAAATGAAAAAAAGCGTCAGACATCACGTCCCGCAAAAATGTTCCGTCTATCTGCAGAGGAAATCGCAAAAAATGTGTTTCAAAACTGGTCCGGACGACTTCGTGTCTCTTCGTGAATTATGGTGCCGAATGAAGCCAGAATAGCCAACCACAAAGTTTTGGGGATTTTCTATATTTCTGATTTGAAAACTTGATAAGGAAATCTCACAGCTGACTGGAATCACGGTACAAGTAAACATACTATATCATGCCCTAGGTGTAGCTTCCTCAGCTCCATATTTTGATTTGCAATGCCCGCACAATAAAGTAAAAATAGACGTTTTGAAATTCCATCCATTGAAGTATTCAACTCTCGTCCCGCAATGTTAGAACGCTACCAGTAGACAAAAGGATTTAGCTCTTCCCCGAAAAATTGCCTGGGCCCAGAGAAAATATGTTGGGAGTTTCTTTGCAAAAAAATCCAAAAAGCTCACCGATTTTTTCGTCTCATCTGGAGACTTTTTTCAGTTTTTCATAATGCCATTTGGTCTGACGAACGCTCCGTCCAAGAATTACTGCAGATTCTGTTGGAGCCGTGGATTTGCAGCTCCATGGGTCGTATGATTGAAAGAAATATTTGCTTCTACTTCACTTTTTAGCCTTTTACTATAAGAGTTGCTAAGCACATTTTCCTTAGCATCTCCAGTGAAAGGTGGAGTAGAAGCAATTGCTTCTTTTAATCATACGACCCCATGTTTCAGTTCAAAATATTTGAGTAAGCGAAGTGATGCGCTCCGAAGTACCATCGGTACACTTGGCATTATTCCTGCATCATCTGGAAAGGACCATTAAATCTTTGTAATCGAAAATATCGCAATGGATTTAGATTTTTTTCAACATAAGGACAAGCTCACTGAACGTGAAGCTAGCACACTTGAAGCTTCGCTGCAGAATACTAAAAGAGCAAGCTGCTTTTTTTTTCGTCTCCCCTTGAGGGTTATTCCAGTTTCCAAGAATGCCATCTAGGCCGACGAATGCTTTGGGCGGCTCCGGTTTTTTTTAACGGAGCATGAGGCTTACAAATTTTTTTCAGTCTTGCAGTCAAATTTCAACTTCCCACCCGAAGAGATATTAAATTGTTTATTCCCTGCAGGTTATTTATGACTAAATAATTTCTCCCTAGCTCATGTCAACTGCCAGAATTGACAAAAATAATTTCAAAAACTGTAACCTTTTCAGTAGGAAAAAATCTGCTCGGTGTGGAGGAAAATCGTCTATCTATGTATTATTGGAATTATCAGATGGCAATAAAATCGGGCAGCCTAAGCCCCTCCGGACCCTCGGGGTAGTCAGTTGCCCTCGGTATTTACCATCGTTATAATAACTTTGATACGTAAATAGCTACATAAACTAATAATCAAATTTATAGTACCTACCTGATTATTGGTTTTGGTTGTACATATCAGCCATTTATTATTTATTCTTGGTGTTTGATTAGTTTTTGTTTTTCTTGAATTGCTAGTTTTTATTTGTTTAAAATTAGGGTTAGTTCTTGTTGAAAATTTGTAGTCTTGGTGAGTTTAGCTACAAAAATGAATGTGGTCTGTATAATAAATTTTGACAAGTTTCTCAGTTTCAGTGAATAAAATTAAAATACAACATGTAGAATACCTAGTACATGTGCATTGTCGTATGTAATACACCGATAGGTGAGGTGTATTATCGCTACATCTAGGATTTTCACGAGGGTATCCGAGTGTAAATCGAGATGTAAACGATAATATATCGAACCTAGAGGTGTATTTGGTAAGACAATTAACCGAACAACACTGAAAATCTTCCTTAAAAAGTGAAAACTATTTGAATGTTTGAGGTTGGTCATTCTGGAGGGGTGTTTTCACCAATGACCTTGGTGGTAATACACTTGAACGGCCTACTATTTTGAGGAGTGAGGTGAATTGTCACTAGTAAATTATTGAATAATGTCTAGAAAGTTTGCTCAGCTATCAAAGGGCAATCGTTGTTTAATCCAAATCGCGATAAGATTTTGTTATTCAGGTAATTACTATGCATTTTTCATACTCCAACTTATAATAATAAATACACAACAAGCTATAGCTGTAATTCCCATAGTTGCGATCATAATCTTATAATAATTCATTCATAAGTTTTACTAATATTATTATTTACGCAAAATGATCTATTGTCTGATTTTTATCGCTATTTTATAAATAAATATTTAGCTATGCATTACTTCAATGTGAAAATCAGGAAAACCTGGAATTTTTCTTAATTTGCTTAAAAGCTTGCAAAACATTGAAGCAATCAGCTTGGAGTAGATGGGTAGGTACTCACTTCAAGTTTGAAGTACTCGAATTGCAATAATTTCCACGCGATAATCACTACGGGGAAAACAGCAGGTAGCAAGGAACAGCAGAGCAGCAAATACGGAAAACTCTTATCTCAGTAAAACGTTATTCAAACACAATTTCCTTCCGCAAACGATTCCGGGGGTTCCCCTGGAATATATGCGAAGTAAAATTCACATACGATAAAATAAAAATTATTAATCCATATCATGAGGGATAAAAAAGTATTGAACAATCATAGATTGACAGATGTTTCTTGGCGAGGATGACATTTTTGATTTTTGTAACTGCCAGCCGAGTAAAAGCGAACTATACCCAAGTTTGTTAGTCCAATTTAGTGGCTCATACCGGATGCAAATACGCATGAATGGGGCATGAGCATAGCCCGACCCTGGCTTGTCCATGCCGGCCCCGTATCATTTCTTGCTGACTTCTCTGGTAGAAATCCGCAGCAACTTGAGACTCAAGGGAAAAACGATCGGAAATGTACGTCTTTTGCAGAAGTGGAACAGAAAATTTTGAAAAACGCTCACAATTTGGTCACACTGACACAGTTTGTTAAAAATGTCGGGCCGTGCTCTGGCTCACATTTGTGTGTATTCACATGAGGTATGATTGCATTGAATTAACAACTTGATGATGATGAACCTGATTAAATGAGTTCCTTATTTAGTCTGGCAGTGACGTGTAAAACGAATGTCTGATCAGGTCAAATTATAGAGCTCTGATGTACGTTTCTCCCGGCACAACCTGCCCAAATTATGAATCCATTTGATTACACGACAGTGTATTTCGAACAAAATGTAATTTTTATTTTGTATTTTACAGTCTCCCCTGCACTTGGCCATGCTGTGCGACGCCTCGATGGAAACCGTGAACATTCTGCTGAAGTACGGTGCCGAAATAGACGCTTCCAACTTCAACGACGGCAACACCGCCCTGCATTACGCCGTCGAACACAACAGGCTGAATTTATTGAGGTCCTTGCTGGACCACGCCGTCCGGAACAACATCAGCTTGGACCTATTCAATTTCGACGGCCTCACGCCTTTGATGATGTGCTGTTGTGCCAATTCCCTCGAACTAGCCCGGATGTTTCTCGAAATGGGCGCCGATCCCAACGTGAGGGACCGAAAATCGGGACGCACGGCCCTGTTCCACGCGGCCGAATGCCATGCAGGTGAGGACGGAGTTATCTTGCATTGCAAGAAAGATTATTCGATATTGTGTAAAAGTGCAACAAAAAAAAAACAGAGGTTTAGTCACGTAGTCTAGATTTTGATCTGTGCTGGAACAAATCTTCATTGTTCAATGATGGCTTTTTTGATATGATTTCAACTCGTCGCTATCAGTTGTGTAATTTTTTCTCAAGTTCACTTGAAGGATGGGGTTATAAATAAATAAATGAATAAATAAATAGCGAGGTACTGTTTGTAGAATCTTTGGACGATTGGCGGCTTTTGTCACAGTAATGAATGGACACGGCACTTTGTTTAACACGATTCATTGAAAAATTATAAACAAACATTTACTGCATGCACGTCCATCTTCTCCGCCATCATGCTTGTCGTCTCTCTCTTCTCTGCTTCTCTCCTAGATGGCGCTTGGCGTACAAAATTCAAATTTATGTGGAACATAGCCCCAGCCTTCAAAGGCTTGCTTTCAACAAAAAATATTTCACTGATAAATTTAAATAAGTGAAAACCTGAAAACCAATCACATATTGAACTAAATAATAGAACAAAAACAAAGTAAGGGAGAGGGAAGATCTTTGTACGGGCTCGTGTGAAGATGCCCCGCTCAGTCTGAACCTTGACGACTCTGACTTGGTCGTCTTTTCCCTTGGAAACCTCTAATGCGACTAAGTGACCACGAGAGTGGGGGTGTGCTGTCTTCTTGAAGTAGTACCAAAGTACCTACGGTGAGGTTCGTTGTCTTGTGGAGCCACTTCTTTCGTACTTGGAGAGTGTGGAAATACAGTAATGTCTGGATAATCCGAACAGAAAGTTTGCAGACCCCGTTCGGATTACCAAAACGTTCGGATTATAGAATTCATATTAAATGACATCTATAATCCGAACGTGTTCGGATTATAGATATCTTACTTGACCAAAAAAATGCCGCCAATATACATTGAAAAGTATGCAACCTAGCTATGAAAGGTTTATTTAAAATAAATTCGAATTATTTCACTGAACCGTACTTCCAGGGTAGCGTATGAACATCCAGACTCTAATTGACGCAAAATATCAGCTTTTTGCTGAGTCAACGTGACCTGCTTCCATGTTGAAGACATGATTCAAATACAGCTTACAATGCAAGTTGAGACTTTCAAGCTCGCACAAAATGTCCAGTACTCTTTCGGAAGGTGCGCGCGCACGCACAAAGAAAAATAAGTGACAGTTCGGATTACAAGATACAGGGGTTCGGATTATAGATATCATTTTACACAATTGGGGTGTTCGGATTATAGAGTAGTTCGGATTATAGAGGGTTCGGATTATCCATACATTACTGTAGTCCTTTTTCCAACGACCCCAAAATTCATTCATCACCAAAAATGTCCCTTCCACCCGTTTCACTTCTGGTAAAGACTCGAGAGAAGTCCCTGGCAGTTTATTGGGCCGATAAGCCTTGTCCATGGCTAGCCATTCAGGGCCGTGCCACCAAATTTTCGACTCGTTTGAAACAGCCGGAGACACACCCCGAGACGCAAGGTCAGCAGGATTGTCTTTTGTTGGCGCATGAGACCAACTCGCAGATGCACACTTCGTCTGAACGTCTGCCACTCGATGGCTTGCAACAATCTTTAGAACGTTTGGTGATGCATTCAGTCACCCAAGGACAATTGTGCAATCGGACCACATGTAGATGACATCAATCTTGATGCGGAGTGCGTTAGTCAGAACTGTCATCAACTTGGCAGAGGGATGAGCCCCGCATGGTTCTAATCGTGGAATCGTGATTGGCTTTGGTGGCGCTCCCTTTGCCTTAGCGCACAAAAGGTTTACAATCACTTCACCCCGCGCATCGATTGATTTGACATAAATGCACGACGCATATGGCATAATGCCATCTCTGATGCATCCGAGAAACAATGCAATTCGATTCTAATCGGCATTTAACACACCACATGCCGTGGGATATGTGAATGGTTCAGATTATTAAGATCTTCTCGTTATTGTATCCATTGACTTTCAATCGATTGTGGAACGTCGTCATCCCAGCCAATGCCGTGCTGCCGAAATTGCTGGAGAATTGTTTTGCCTATTATTAGGCATGGGCTCAAAAGACCTAATAGGTCGAAGGTCTGGCTGAGCTCCGACAGAAACGTTCTTTTTGTGATCACCTCTGCTGACGTTTCGGAAGTTGAAATTTTATAATTCAATGTGTCCTCAGTTGGTGACCAATAAAGGCCCAATGTCTTGGTCATGTCTCCTAATCCGATACAGTCGTCTGCTGTACTGTACTGATGAATGCTTAGCACTTGGTAACACTTGAGGAACATTGGATATCCGTTTATGCAATGGAAAATGAATGGACTGGAGAATCGCCTTGATCTGGCTGCATAACTTTGCGACCTTTTCAGGAGTTCCTGCCCCTGACAACAGATCATCAACATAAAAATCTGATTTGATGACCTTGCAGGCCTCAGGAAACTGCTGCTCATTGAGATCCGCGATGTACACCAAGCACCTAGTCGCAAGGAATGGAGCACTTGCAGTGCCGCGTGTCACTGTATTCAATTCAAATGTCTGTACTGGATCCCATTCATCACTACGCTAAAGAATTCTTTGAAATGCTCTGTCTTTGGTTGAGACCCTAACCTGACGCCACATTTTTTGGACATCTCCAGACGATGCAACCGCGTGAAATCGGAATCGAATAAGAATGTTAAACAGTAAGTCTTGTATTGGAGGGCCTAACAGTTGCAAGTCATTGATCGAGGTCCCTATGGTAGTGGGACAAGATCCATCAAACACTACCCGCAGTTTCGTAGTTTTACTACCTTCATTTATTACTTCATGATGCGGCAAATAGTAATGTGGTCGAGTATTGTCTGGATTTTTGAGTCCGGTCATGTGAGCCAATAACTCGTATTTTGTCATAAACTGAGTATATGACTCCCTCAGTTTCGGATTTGCCTTCAGTTTTCTCTCGAGACTCCTCATTCTCCGCTCGGAAATGCTTCTTGAGTCACCCAACTGGTTTAAAGAGCCCTTGAATGGCACAGGCACCACACTACTACCTTCCACTATCATCCCTTCTGATGGTCCACTGAAATGTGATTCAGCCCCGTGCTGCTCTTTTGAAGGAAAGAATCTGAGGTACCTCCTCAAGATCCCAGAACTTTCTGCAACTGACATTGGCAATCGAGAGACTGCGTGAAATAACAATTGGATGATTTCGTTGACACCATCTGCATCGGGCCAGACAGAATCCGTTTCAACTGGGAGTTCTGCAATACAGGCAGATTTTTACCTAGTTCAATCTGGCCTTCGACTGGACGGGACCAGAAGAGTTGCGCGCCAATCAGCACATCTATTTTGTCAGGTGTGTCAAAACTTGGATCAGCAAGTTCCAAATTCGTGGGAAACTTGAGCAAATCCGTCTTGAGTGCTGTACTGGGCCCCTCCCCACAAATTCCGTCAAGGCCGCTTTTGCCCTTGACGTCGAACGGAGGCGCAGGTAGTAGGCACTGACAAACAAGCTTGGGGATCGCTCTACGAGACTGGATCGACTTGCTGCAACACGACACACAATAGGCAAAATGAACAAAAACAATTCAAAACACAACAACAAAATATGTCTTACTGTCAGTCAAAGAAAAAAAGAGAAAAGTGACGGATTCGGAAAAGGGCACTTAAGGGAAGAACCCAGTCAAACAAACCCCTGAGTTGAGCCGTGAGAAGAAAACTCTCAAATACATGACAAATGAATAACAAAAACTCACTGATAAATTTCGGTATTCAGTGTAAGTGAAATTAGTAAAAACAAAATCGCAGAAACATCAGTAAACAAATGTGAAACACATCAGTAAACAATGCATAATAAATCAACAAATCAGATAAAATCATCAACAATGCATAAAAGTTAGTGATGGGCACTATCGATAAATTTTACTATTGAATGATCGACTATGGAATGACTGAAACTATCAAATGATTCATTCAAATTCATTCACTGACTTGTATTTCTTATGATAAGCGAGATACCCATGTTTAGCCTCAAAAAACGGACACCCTGTATTTTTGAACAGCAATTTTTTTTTTATTGAATAATTCCAAGTTCAATAATATCTCTCTATTTATTTTGATTTCATTCACTGACCCATAAAAATCAATAATTAAATACATTATAAAATTGTATACCTCATAATTCATTCCAAAAAATCGACTGAAAATCAAATTGTTTAATTCATTAATTATTGCTGATTCCATAAAACATGAAAAACTGATAATTATACAGGGTGTTTCAGTTTTAATCGAGCAAACTTTGTGATAAAGTTCTTCTCATCCTCCTGATTCAGAAAAATATAACATACATGCCTTTCACTCGTTTCCTAAGAAAGATACAGGGTGTCAAAGTTAATTTTTTTCGGTTTTCAAAATTTTGGAATTTGAGAACCGTTCAATCATAGTAGCTGAAATTGAGCATAGGCTGGTTTGTCTGAACCGTCTACCTACCTGCCAAATTTTGAGAGAATTCAATCAGTGGCGTAGGAGTTATGGGAGGTCATTATTTATCAAGGTTCTACAGATGCTTCCAAAATAATGACCTCCCATAGCTTCTACGCCACTGGTTGGATTCTTTCAAAATTTGGCAGGTAGGTAGACGGTTCCGACAAACCAGCCTATGCTAAATTTCAGCTATTATGGTTGAACGGTTCTCAAGTTACAAGATTTTGAAAACCGAAAAAAAAATAACTTTGACACCCTGTATCTTTCTTAGGAAACGAGTGAAAGGCATGTATGATATATTTCTCTGAATCAGGAGGATGAGGAGAATTTCATCCCAAAGTTTGCTTGATTGAAACTGAAACACCCTGTACATAGTAGGTATAACATAATTTTTTAATTACAAGTAAAAATTCATCCATTTATTCGTTCATCAATCAATTCTGTTTCGCATTCAAAATTATTCAGTTAAATCCACTCGTATATTGAATCACCATCCATTTATTTGTTCATTCATTCATTCGTTCGTTCATTCATCCATCAGTTTGTTTATTCATTCATTCATTCGTTAATTCATTCATTCATCCGTTGATTCATTCATTCATTCATTCGTTCATTCATTCATTTGATCGTGCTATCGAATTATTCGATAGCTGATAACTATCGAATAATTCGATAGTATTCATTCGATAGTGCCCATCACATTAAAAACCCAAAACAAGACAAAATAGGTATGGTTATTATATTAGGATCCTGTAAAAGACCTACATTGAATATCTGACAAACATAGCAGCGAGCATAAACAAAACATGACATAAAAATATGAGAGTCATAAAAGCGGCGGACAATGACATTTAAATGAAAATCAAATCATAACACAAGCAAAAATAGGACATACAAAAATTACAGTCAAGTGAGTACATGACAATCAAAGTACACCAAAATTGATTGAAGTGACAAAAATTACAGTCAAGTGAGTACATGACAATCAAAGTACACCAAAATTAATTGAAGTGGTCATCAAAATATTGACATGAAATCCATAAGTTTACAAAATTCGTGAGAATAAAATGACATCAACAATGAGAACGTAAAACAGACTCATACAAGAAATCAATCTGAGCCCTGACCTGTTATATACAAACAATTCCCGTATACGCACTAAAGCTCGAAGCTGAAACAAAGAAATCCCAACGCGTTACTTTTAGAATCTAAAATTCTTCGCGCGCGAGGCTTGAGAATCCAAACACGAGTATGACATCATCTATGGAAAAAATGTGTAGGTAGCGTCAACAGGGCTGTTGGCATTTCCGAAAATTAGTGAAATACACGAGACGTGTAGTGTGCCTCCATCCTTGCTTCAAACTGGGCTGTAAAAATCGCGAAAACCCCTCTCGGTCCTCGAATTTCCGGAAACAAATAAAATTGACGCCCGAACAGGAAGATGCGATTTTAAATTCAGACTTCGGCCCTACATGCGTTTTAAAAGTTGGAATGCGGACAAACCAAAAGGACTGTCAATTAAATCTTCAGCAAGTAAGTCAAAAATCACCCACCTGTACAAGAATCTTTCAGGACGACGCGGCGGGACACCCAACTTCGCCAAAGCACGGCACACGAATTCTCCCGTTTGACCCGCGAAAACCCGAATTCCTGCTGCGTCTAAATTCAGTTCCTAATACAGAACTGATTTGACTCTCGTCGAATTCTTAGAGTACGTTTATAAAAAGTCGCTGAAAATGCGTTCCATCACAGTACTTTGTTTAAAACACGATTTATTGCTCAATAATAAACAAACATATACTGCGCGTCCATCTTCTCCGCCATCATGCTTGTCGTCTCTCTCTTCTCTCCTAGATGATGGCGCTTGGCGGACAAAATTCAAACTTATGTGGAACACTGTTGGCGTAATGACTGATGGTGGACGTGTGGCCAGCTTGTTTTTACTGGGGGGGTGTATTGGTAAAGGTGCGCTGTCACCACGTTAGTGGATGAGGTCTGGTCAGTTGGAAGCTGTTCAGAGAACAGAGAACGTAAATGTCTAATAGTGTTAGGCGGCAATGGAAGAATCCCTTTGAGAATCGATGCAGTGTCTCATCTCTGATGAAAATATACACGAATTGGAACACGGGCGCGGCCCGATCCCTCCCAAACTGCCGTCCTCATATTATTTCTTGCAGACTTTTCTGATGGCGGCTACCGGGGAGTCGGAAAAAACGACCGAAGAGTAAAATGTACGTCTCTTGTAGAAATAAAGCCGAAAGTTTTGAAGTTATAAACGTTTTTGGCTTCAATTCAGCTAAAAAACGTAAATTTCACTTTCCAGTCGTTTTTACCCGGCTCCCCGGTTGCTGCGGTTCTCCACCAGAGAAGTCCGCAAGAAATAATACGGGGATAGCAGTTCGGGCTGGAGTCGGGCCGTGCTTGTGCATCAGGGATGAGTCACTCGCTTCAACGAACTTCACCGACCAGCATTATTAATAATGATATATTTTTTGTCCTTCTAGCCGGCATCGTCCAGCTGCTGATCGAGTTCAAGGCCGACACGAAGCTGAGGAATTTCTTCGGCACCAGTCCGCACGACGCCATGTTCGAGCTGGACGGCATGCCCCACAAGATAAAATCCCTGATTCTGGGCAGGGAGCACGTCAAACCCGCCAACAAGATGCCGCCGGCGATCAGGAAACCGACGACAACTTCGAATGTCGAAGCGCCGCCCGCGGAGGCGACCACGTCGCGGGCGCCAAAACGACCGAACGCGCTGCAACACCACGCGCAGCAGCAATTCAAAAGGATCGCCCCGCATCCGCTGGGGATGCTTCCCAAATACAGGCTGGAAGTGACGCCGACGCTCAAAAAAGTATGCGCGTCCGAGTTGAGGACTGTTACCGTCGGAATGCCGGCAAAGAAAAAGTAGAAAACGACGGTTTTCGAAAACGTCTAGGGAAAAATTAGGTTTCTTTTCAAATTTTACAATATCCAATTTTTTTTTGCTGGAGTGTGAAAACTGTGAAATGTGCTGGTAGTGGATGCCAGCGTTCACGGATCAGGTTTCGTGCTTCCCCCGCCATCCTGTATGGCAAGCTCAAAGTTGTCAACGTTAATTGTGTATATAAGATTGTTTGATATGAGGAAGAAGTCATGATTTGTATATATTCAGTTCTTGACAAGATGATTTTAACGTTAATTATTTGAGCGATACCACAGGCTGTCACAAATGAGCTATTCTTTGCAAGGATTCCATGAATAGTTTTACTATTCAGCCATAAGTAGTAAGAAGCGGATATGTGCGGCACCCTGTATAATCAGTCACGGATTTTTTATTAGAGTGAGCTGTGGAAAAATGTGTTGGCATCAATGGTGTGATGTAACCGCCTTGACAGCTAGTTACATGTACAGCTTGATGTACGCGCAGGTAAAAACTTTCAAGATTACGAAGCGAAAATCGAAAAACATGAGTTTACTCTGAGTGAAAATTTGTTACGGTCGATAAGAGACGTTCACCAGGGTTAGTGGCGGCCACTGAAGAAAAAGAGGCCGAAGATCGGCAAATACTAAAGAAAATGGAATGAAAATGCCCACTGCTCTAGCACCTATTCTAGCTTTTCTCAGTCTCACTGGACAGTGAATTACATTTTATTTCCTCTAGTACTGCTGATCTGCACATCATTTCTTCAAGTGGCTGCCTCTAACCCTGGTAGACGATGTGTCTTATCGACCGCAGCAATTTTTCGCTCCAAGTACACTCACGTTTTCCCATTCCCGCTACGAATTCAGTTACGCGCGTCGACGTCTCGTCGCGTTGACGCCGACGGCACACCTGGACAGCTAGCATCAAGTTGGCATCGCATCGTTAGTACCAACACTACACCTTTTTTCCATACCTCAATCCAATGAAAAGAAAAACGCGAAACTGATTATACCGGGTGATCATTTGAAAACTATCCACCTGCAATAACTTCCGATTCCTAGTGAATATTTTCTCGAGCAAAAACAGGTCGATTTTTATATTGAGGGGGACATTCAAAACATATATTGGCAAATTTCTATATTCACCCCCCTCGCCCCCACTCACCCCAACTTTGAAATTTCAAATGACACTACCTACCTTGCGGTACATCAAATTGAAGAAAATTGAATTTTCTTTCTGAAAAAAATATTTCAAATTTTTTTAACCCCACCCCCTTTTCCCTAAAAATTCTCAGACTGTCCCATTTTATATTCTGGACCCCTCATTTTTTTCTCAATTTAGTCGGCGTCATCCTAGATAGCATCGAAGAAGAAAATTTTTGGTGGAAAAAGTGCTACCCAAATTTCCCCCTTTGCTCTCCCTCACCTCAACTCCCAAATTTAACAAAACACCACCTACTTTGTGATACATCAAATTGAAGGGAATTAAATTCTCTTTTCGAAAAGAATTTTTTTGAAATTTTCTACCCCTCCCCCAATAAATTGGCCATTTGGAGTATTCTAGGGGGGAGATGGGGGACTTTGAAAATTGTGAAAAAATCTTTTTCAGGAAGAGAATTCAATTTCCTTGAGTTTGATGTATTACAAAGTGGGTATTGACATTTTAAATTTTTGAGGTCAGGTGGGGGGAGCGAAGGGGTAAATTTGGGTGGCACTTTTTTTATAGAAAATTTTCTCTCTCGATGCTGTGCAGGATGACGTTTACTGTATTGAAGGGGAATGGAGGTCAAGAATATTAACTTGGACACTCAGAGAATTTTAGGAAGAACAGGGGGTGGGGTTGAAAAATTTCAAAATATTTAAAAAAAAAAAGAAAATTTAATTCTCTTCAATTTGATGTATCGCAAGGTAGGTGGTGTCATTTGAAATTTCAAAGTTGGGGTGAGTGGGGGCGAGGGGGCTTAAGATATAAATTCTCCAATGTATGTTTTAGATGTCCCCCTCGATATAAAAATCGACCTGTTTTTGCTCAAAGACATTTGCACTAGGAATCGGGAGATATTGCAGGTGGATAGTTTTCAAATGATCACCCGGTATGTTGAAAGTAATGTATAGAATAATGGTTGTGATTTGCAAAATGGGAAACTTTTTCAAATTGTTGTTTTAGAACTTGTTTTATCAATAGTGTACAGAGCACTTTCTGAAAAAGCCAATGGAACATAGACCCATTACTTGGTACACAATTTTGATTATCCAAAGAACTAAATAAACAGTTTATTGAGAGGCACAAATATAATTTTTTTCCAATTTTAATTGGAAGCTGTGACTGTTTTTTTTATAAATTTGTATTTTGAAAATTCCAGTCAATATTCTACACATTTTGACCCATTTATTTTTTCAATGATTATTCTAAGATGCAACATCATAAGAATTATTTTTTGCTTTATACACCTCGTAAGTTTTGTTAACTGAATGTTTTATTTTGAACTGTCGATTCTGTTATGGTCTGATACATACCATCCAAATGTTTCACTGTTCCTTGACGCAGCTGTTTTTCAAAAACGGCTCTTCAAGTTGTTTTTATTCTATCATGTTGAGAAATCCGTGTTCATTCGCCTTCGTACATTGTATTATATTAATTATTAAATGGCTCAAAGCAGTGGGAAAACTGCTACTTTTCAAACTATTTGGAGATACGCTTGGTGATTGGTCCTTGGAGTGTTAACGACGTTCAAAGCTTGACCAGGCACCAAAGTCGCAGCTCCAAGCCCATCAAAAATTGTTACGTCTGAAGAAAAATAAAAGACTCCGAAATAAGTGATACAAATTTTATTGTTTTTTGTTATTCATAACATTAGACCTTATCCAAATAATAATCAGAACAATAAAAAACCGGTTAGTGCTACCTTACTATAACTTTCATCTCAACTTTCATCTCTACTACAATAAATAGCTTCTTCATTAGTGTGGTCCAAAAAAAACTGTTTTTCTATTTTTGATCGGGCCACCCTTTACTTTTGTTACACATACCCATAGTAATTTCCTCGTGAAATTTCAATTCTCTACCATGGCAGAAAGGGGGTGCTCATCAACCCTCTAATTTTGAAAAATCTAGATTTATTCGTAAAATTCTGTGGCATCCAGATTTACCAAAAACACGAAGGAATATGTCAGTAATAATCTATTTAGCACAATTCGAGAATTATATAAAAGAAAAATCAGATGAGAGTGGAATATTGATCGTTGAACTAATAGTGACACCTACCAAAAAAGCGGAGATGTTTCGCGGTATGACTTGTTGATGTTGAAGCTAGATGTCACAAAGTAAGGCCCAGTGTTTTCATCTCTGGTTAACTTTAACCAAAAGGTCAATGTCATAATTGTCATATCAACATTGCTGAAACATTGGTATCTTTGGCAATTAACCTCAAGTTGACCTCTGGATAGAGTTATCCTGGGACGGAAATACTGAGTCTAAAAATAATTTTGCAATCCTAAGGACTGCGGAAACCTCAAGATATTTCACCTTTGGAAGAACATTAAACATGTTACTGATTTTGAATATCAGTGTCTACTTCCTAAGACACTAAGTTCTAGATATGGATCAACATCCATGATCACCTCCAAGGCAAAGACTGAGTTATGTATAAATTTACGGGTGGGAAAGGATACTGGCTAAAAGGGGTGTCCAATTGTTCGAGAAATACAACTAACTACTGACCAATGACAAGAATGAAAAGATGGTTTTGTTGCAAATGGTAGACCAATTGGAACATGGTGCCTATTTGGACGACCAAAAATTGTTGATCAACGTAGTCTAAAGTAAAATCATACCATGTTAGTTGAACATTATAATTCCGCTTCATTTGATTTTTCTTTTACATAATTCTCCACTTAGGTATACCAAATGAACAATAATTCATATATTACTTCGTATTTTGTTGAATCTGAATGCTACAAACTCCTACGGATAAATCTGGGATATTCAAATTTTGAGGGTTGATGAGCACCCCCTTCCTGCCATGGTAGAGAATTAAAATTTTACCAGGAAATCACTATGGGTATGTGTAACAAAAATGGAGGGTGGCCCCATCAAAAATTGAAAATAATTTTTTTTTGGACCACACTATTCTTCATCTTGGTCCTCTTTCAACAAGTTTTATATATAACAAAATAGTGTCTTGTGGGTATTTTTTTTTATATAATTTGATTCCAGCTCTTGAGCATTTTCTCGAAAAAAAAACTTCCCAAGTTGATTGGTGCAACCTTATTATGTAAACGTAAGAATTACTGGTGTCTCCCCCTGGCGGGCTACACCGTTGGAATTGTTGACAGATTATGCTTAATTGGCTAGGTGATTAAATAAAAGTTAACGCGTCACTATCTTGAAAGAAGCGTATAATGTTAGGACTTGGAACGCCTTCTGGAACCAGAACAACCTGTAAAATAAAAAAGTGTCACGTCATTTTGTTCAGATAAAATGCTCGTTCTGATTTTTATCTTTTGTGTCGCAGTTGATGAGCTTGGCAATTCAGAGAGATAAAAATTGATTATAGTGGAGTAAGTTGAGCAGGTACAGTCACCCCTGATGCCAATACGCACGCATGGGACACAACCACTGCCAAAACTGCCGTCTCAGTTTGTTATAACCTCGCATACCCCTTCCCAATAATTAAATTTTTGGCAAACTGTCAATGTCACCAAATTGTATATGTTCTTCACCATTTTCGGCTTTACTTCTGCAATAGACGTTCTTTTACTTTCTGGTCACTGCTTTCCAACTGCCCAGTTGCTGCGTTGCGTATCGCCACCAGAAAAGTCAGCAAGAAACAATACGGAGACGGTTTTGGGCAGGGGTCGAGGACCGTGTTCGTGTCCCATTCGTGTGCATTCGCATCAGAGTCGCTCCACTGGTTTCACGAACTTCACCACAGTAAAAAGTAATAAATAATCAGAAGACTCGGTGGTAAAGTATCACCTGTTCAGTTTGGTTTTGGCACTCGGCAGGCTGCTGAGGTCGTCCTTGAGGACGTACTGCCTGACGCCCAGGATAAAGTCTTTGACGTAAGCGTCCCACTCGAAGCCGTTTTCGGGGCTCATGTCGACTTCGAAATCGTCGCCGTCTTCGGCATGCGCGACCGCCCAGACGAGGCTCTTCATCGTCGACGTCTTGAAGTCCCATTCGTTGGTCGAAAAGAACTTGCCGGCCTCCAGGGCGGTGTAGAACTTCCTGCTGATTTTGAGCATTCTGAAAAGGAAAGCAAGCTTCTAAAATACCCAGTATGACCGCTTTTAATTAACTTTAGCCAAAGTCCCGAAGACGTATGAAAATACTTGGCTGAGTTTTGGACCCGCGACATCCGGGTTTTCAAGTGAAGAAGCGAGAACTATAATTTAATTGCTGTACACTCGGCAGCGAAAATGGCCCCCGCCCTTTGATTCATGACGAGGACGACTATTTGCTCGGCTTGCTCTGCCAAAGTAGTAGTAGTAGTAGTAGTCGAGATAAATGAAACAATGCCGCGCTTGGTTATCATCATATAGCTCTTCAGCAACGTAAACGTGATTCATTTTATTGGTATTGTCAAACAAATTGTAGGAAGAACACAAAAGGCTTGTTTACTTGGACCTCTACAAGGGTGGCATTGCTTTATTCATCTCGAGTACATACCTACCTACTACGGTACAGCAGGCCAAGCAAATAGTCGTCTTCGTATAAATTAAGTAGACGCTATTTTTACTGTCGAGTGTACCTAGTCAGCAGAATGTTGTGCCAATCACGTCTTGACCTGACGTAAGAAAAGCGATATGGCCTAGATAAGTTTGAAATTCGTCGCCTGCGGGTTTTCAATTGAGGGCGCTAGACAGATTTTTTTTACTGTCTTACACCTCACGTAGTCCGGACGTTAAGCTACATGAATGGGACCCACCTTGCATTTTCGAGACAAGCGACGAAATTTGGCACACTTGTTCACTAGACCCTACTCTTCGATTTAAGAAATGTTGCCACCATCTGCGGAGATCGTGCAGACTTTTTATACAGGGTTCAGTAAAAAAATTTGTTGAAAAATAGTAAATCGTGAACCATAACCAGTGGCCGTATGTAAATCAGGATACTGATGATTGATTCCATGCCCATGAAGATGCTGCAAACAGTTTTGAAATATCTTGAGGCGTTTCCGAAATACGTTGAAAAAGGTGAAATTTCTTCAACTTTTTTCTTTTTTCAATAAATCAGTTGTTTTTGGAGATATCGAGCTGCGACTTGATATTCCGGCAAACAAATATGTTTTGATTGGAACGCGATGTGGAGCCATCGACAAAGCCTGCTAGATTCGAAATTAAGATCTTCAACTTTTTTTCCATCGTGAGCGCCATCTTCAAATTGCCCTTCGTGAAATTATTGAAAAAACAACAGGTAACGACTTTATTGGACACATGCGTTTATTTTATTATGAAAAACCAGGTCTTGAATTGCAGCAATGACCTCTTCGGCCAAGAAACGTTATCAAGTTAGTTTTTCTTGATTTCTCTCAACTTAGGTGATAATCATCACCAAATGGAACTTTGGATCGATAAGATGTTGACCACATTATAATCCACATTATTTTGTGCAGCCAGTCACTGAATTTCATCATCATCAACCAAGTGGTGTTCTTTTGGCTTACAGTTGAACAAAAAGTTTGCTTCGATTTTTGTGAAAAAAGCAAAAACGGCAGGGTCACGTCGTCCCTTCAAACCCGATTGAAGAAAATTGGTTACCAAAAATGCTACCAATTGATACTGAAAGAGTTCGGAGGAATGTCTGCTGTGGTTTCAAGTTGAACCGAAATGGATTTTTCCTTCCTACTTCTGCAGGAGGGACGTCGAAAGTGTTGGTACAGCTTAATATTTGGAATGTTTTTTTGTTGAATATTGCGGGAAACGCTTCAAATATAAGCTGTAGCAACGCTTTTCACGTCCCTCCTGCGAACTAAAATGTAACAATCAGTTTGATCTTGGCTTGCACATTCCTCCGAATCATTTCAGTATCAGTTGGTAGCACTTTTGGGTACATATTTTCTTTAATCATTGTTTGAGGGCAGAAGGTGACCCTGCATTTTTTGCCCTTTTTACAAATATTTAAGTAGACTTTTTGTTCAACTGTTTGCCAAAAGAACGCCACTTGACTGATGATGATGAAATTTGGGGACTGACGTTGCAAAACAATGTTGATTGAAATTTCGCAAACATTCAATTCATCCAAAGTCTCATTTGGTCATGATTGTCACGTAAGTTGAGGGAAAACAGGAAAAACGAACTTGATAACGTTTCTTGGGCGAAGAGGTCATTGCCACAATTCAGTACCTGGTTTTTCATGATAAAACATCGTGTGTGTTCAATTAAGTCGTTACCTGTTGTTTTTTCAACAATTTCACGAAGGGCAATTTGAAGATGGCGCTCACGATGGAAAAAAAGTTGAAGATCTCAGTTTCAAATCTAGCAGGCTTTGTCGATGGCTCCACCTCGCGTTTCATTGAAGACATATTTGTTTGCCGGAATATCAAGTTGCAGCTCAATATCTTCAAAAACGACTGATTTATTGAAAAAAGAAAAAAGTTGAAGAAATTTCACTTCTTCCAACGTATTTAGGAAACGCCTCAAAATATTTCAAAACTGTTTGCAGCATCTTCATGGGCATAGAATCAGTCATCAATATCCTGATTTACATACGTCCACCGGTTATGGTTCACGATTTACGATTTTTCAACAATTTTTTTCTACTGAACCCTGTAAAGTGTCTGCAGGATTTCCGCAGATGGTGGCAACATCTCTTAAATCGAAGAGTAGGGTCTAGTAAACAAGTGTGCCAAATTTCGTCGCTTGTCTCTAAAATGCAAGGTGGTTCCTCTTACCAGCCGGACTAACGGTATAGTCAGGTACCGTAAGTTCAAAAAAACTTATCCCGTGAGCACATCCGTGAAGAGGGCAGGAAATCTTTAATTTTTTTATAGTCCTATATGTGGAGACACCGAAGTGTTTTGGTGCCACTTTCAAAATGGCGCCCATTTTGACGTGGGTACGTCTATGTTTTCGATCCATAAGGGGGGTCATTTTATGAACAGTATATGCACGAGCACCATCTGTTGGTGCAGTTGTGAACGAAGCCGGTAAGTATGAAATCTACTGAAATAGAGTGGTGTCAAATTGGTTGTATACCTACATACCTTCCTGTCTGTTTCTGTCTATGTAACGAAAGGTAATATACCTATTGACAATAGTCAATATCAATATAAGTAGATACATAGACATAAATTTAAAAAGAAATCAAAATGAATAAAAATTAAGAAGGTTCCCAGTTTTACCTGAAGAGCGTGCTCTTGAAGAGACAAGGACTGAAAGTTTCGCCCCCTAGAAATGTCTAGAACAGTCCGCAACATTTCTGAATGTTCCGATATGGTCTGGAATATTCGGAAATGGTCTGGAACGTTCTGAAACATCCCGGAACGTTCCGGATCATTGTGGAACATTCGAGAGCATTCCACAACATTTCGGAATGTTCCGATATGTTCTGGAATATTTGAGAACAGTCTGAACATCCGTCCAGAACATTCGAGAGTATTCCACAACATTCCAGAATGTTTCGGTATGTTATATAATGTTCAGGAATGGTCTGGAACGTTCGGAAAAATTCCAGATCATTGTGTAACATACGAGATCATTCCACAGCATTCCAGAATGCTCTGGTATGTTTTGAAATGTTCGGGAATAGTCTGAGCAACATTCGAGATCATCCTACATCCTTTCAGAATGTTTTAGTGTGTTCTGGGATGTTCGGGAGTAATCTGGAACGTTCGGAAACATACCGGAACGTTCCAGATTATTGTGTAACATTCAAGATCATTCCACAACACTCCAGAATGCTCCGGTATGCTCTGGAATGTTCGGGAATAGTCTGGAACGTTCGAAAACATCCCGGAACATTCCAGATCATTGTGGAACAGTCAAGAGCATTCCACAACATCTCAGAATGTTCCGACATTTTCTCGAATATACGGGAACAGTCAACATTCGTCCAGAACATTCGAGAGTATTCGAGATTATTCCACAACATTCCAGAATGTTCCGGTATGTTCTGGAATGTTCAGGGATAGTCTGGAACATTCAAAAACATCCCAGAACATCCGAGATCATTCCACAGCATTTCAGAATGTTCGGATATGTTCTGGAATGTTCACGAAGTTTCGCACCCTAGAAATTTCCAGGACAGTCCTCGGGTATAGTGTTCGAGCTCCGGTATGCTCTGGAATGTTCGGGGATAGTCTGGAACGTTCGAAAACATCCCGGAACATTCCAGATCATTGTGGAACATTCGAGAGCATTCCGCAACATCTCAGAATGTTCCGATATTTTCTGGAATATACGGGAACAGTCAACATTCATCCAGAACATTCGAGAGTATTCGAGATTATTCCACAACATTCCAGAATGTTCCGGTATGTTCCGGAATGTTCAGGAATAGTCTTGAATCGAATGTTCCACAATGATCTAGAATGTTCCGAGATGTTTTCGAACGTTCCAGACTGTTCCCAAACATTCCAGAGCATACCGGAGCCCGAGCACACCATACCCGAGGACTGACCTAGAAATTTCTAAGGGGCGAAAGTTCTTCCAATTGCCCCAATACCCTCTTACACATAGACGTATCCACGTAAAACTTGCAGCTGTATCTGGATACAGCTGGTGCTCGAGCGTAGCGGGGGCACTCTTTTTTTCCGATGACATTTATTCGGACCCAACTTGCTTCATTTTCATCCGATCTGAAATTTTTTTCTAGAAATCCGTGAATTCCAATTTTTTATCCGCTGCTGTCATTGGTTGTCATTTATATCAATCTGTTTGACCGGAATTAGAAAAAAACTGAAAATTATGATGACTTTTGGTCCTATAGGTTTCTCGACTGTTTCTCAACCTTTGAACTTTGAAATGACGCCATTTTGAAAGTGGCATCAAAACATTTCGATATCTCCACATATAGGACCATGAGAAATGAAAGGTCTCTTGCCCCCTTCACGAAGGAGCCCACGGGATACTGAATGACCCCTGACAAGTAGAAAGACTTATGATTAAGAAGAAGAAAATACTATCCGATATGGCCTGGCCTAGTTTCGGACCAGTGGCCTCCGGGTAAAAACTGCGAGCTATCGACCGCGTTAACCAAGTCAGCTCCGTAGATAAAATATTTTTAACGTAGATGAAGCGGAGTTTCTGGTATACCTATAAGTGCTGGTATCGCTACACAAGTGCATACGCACTAGAAGACTTTTTGAATGAAACAAAACTTCTATTTTATCTGGCAAATGCGGTCTGAATAGCCACTACTTGAGTATGTAGATGCCACTTTCACTTGCGGCGATCATTAATAACCGGCAGTCTGCTGTTTGGGCCATTGTGCGTTGATTGATAAAAATTGAGGCATATTTACATCGGCTTCTGTTTGGTGCAGTACAGAAAGACGTCCAGGAATGCTGCGGGCACCAGGTGGAAGAGGGTGGCGCAGACGACGTGCATGACCCTGTTGGTGCGGTAGGTGAAGCCCGGATACCACGTCACGTACTTGCTGGGGTACTCGAGCGAGTATTTGTGGGTCAAATCGCCGAACTCCTTCCAGGTGATCGGATTGATGGTGCCGCTGGTACAGTTGTACACCCTCATCGTGTTCGATCTGTGGAAAAATACAAACATTGAAAATATACCTTAGCTTTGATCAGTAGGCACCTACAAGACGAGTCGTGGGAACGCGTGTTGAAGATTGCTTTGCTCGAGAGAAGTCTCAAGTTCAGCAAAACCCCGACCGGTTGATTTTGAACCGTTTGAATTTTGGGAGATTCCGCGCTTACATCACCTTAGGAAGAAATGTATTGTGGAACAAATTCCGGTCGGACGTTTGAGCTTTGGGAGATTCGCACGCTGTTAAAATGTGTGGCATAATAAGCCGTGGCGCTTTTTTCATTGGGGTGTTTGAGATGTCAGACGAATGTGCTTTGGCTTGTTGGGTATCGCTCCTAGATTATCCATGAATAAAAATCAATGAGAAAAAATCGAAAATCCGAAAAACTGTATTTCCTTTACGGAGCCGATTTTTGTCAAACCAACTTGACAGGTAGTGGAATATGGAACGGAGTAAGTAAACATCTATGGGTTTTTTCTTACGATTATTTCTCTGAGACACCCCTGTCAGTTCAACGGTTTGATTTTGAACTCTGGAGAACAGCCGTTTTTTTTGCAGTCGATGTATTTCAACTGCATCAAAATAAGTATATCTTCATATGAGTATATTTAGTAGCCACACCTAAGTTTATTGTGCCTCACCAACCGGACTCAAGGAGTACCACACGTGGTCCATCCAGGCGTCGCCAGACAGCTCCAACGCTGGTACATATACGTTGGTTCGCACTACCAACTCGCCTTACGCTGGCGGTTATCCTCTGCACATTGCCATACTGCCGGTTGCAGGCGTAATACTCGAAAATGCGTTTAAGGCGTAATCCGGTTCAGAATTTCAGGTTTACATTTATTACCCATTTACGTTGCAAATACAGAAGTATGATTTTTTGGATAAAAATGAAGTGACAAGCTGGAGGGCTACGGCTAGGGTTGACGGCACCTGCAACAGCAACCAGACGGCAGCGTCTATCGGCCGTAGCCGTAGCCCTTCACGCTCCAGCTTGTCACTTCATTTTGATTCAAAAAGTCCTAGTTCTGCATTTGCAACGCGAACGAGTAGGTTTAAAAAATGCATTTAAACTTTTGATACGTTTGATCGCCAGAAAACGGCTTCAACCTTAGGTTGAGCTATCCGTCATCCGTCAACAGTGCCGTCGTGTCAGCTGTCACCTATCAATTGCTTGTGTCAAGCGTCAAAACCTTCACAAAAAAAAGCAAGAATTGCTAAATCTAAAATTACACGAAAAGTGCTTATTTTCAAGAAAGAAACTGAAAACTGGATAGAAAGGTGGGTGCTTGTGCGATGAAGGTGACTGAAACCGCACATTTTACAGTAATCATTCTATCACCATTCTCTTCCTTATGCAATTATTGTAAGTCGCTTTAGGTACGGAAAAATGCGGGATTTACTTCCATGAAACATTCCATTTCGGTAGTGGAACATCACCAGTTTTCGCGTAGGATTTTTATCCGTTGCCATGGCTTCCACTAACCACGCACTTCTTTTTCGACATTTTTGAAAGTTGATGTTTAGTGTGTAAATGTCAATGTTTGACAGCTGCTTGCGACATTCGTTGCTAAGCGATGTTATTTTCTTTGTAGCATTCCTTCTTTTCACACTTCTCACTATTTGTTCAGTGAGTAATTGACCTTCTTTTCATGCTTTCCAGCCTTTTTTTAATGTCCTGCGTTTCATTCCTTTTTTTTACGCGTGGACTACCTGTTTTCGCGGGTTTGTCCCAGTTTTGTGTTTTTTCCCTTATTTTCAATCATTATTTTATGCCTTCTTTTCACGTTTTCAAATGAAAACTTTTCCCGTGCGTAAATGAATTCTTTTTGTTTCCTGCGTTTCATTCCTTCTTTTTATGCGTGGACTATACATTTTTTCGCGCTTTAGCGAGTTTGTCTTCGTTCCGTGTGTTTTGATCCTCCTTTTCAAGTACACATTACCCCTTTTCATACTTTTACGCGAGTAGTTTTCATCTTCTTTCCGCCCAATACCCCATTTCGCCCCCCTGTCCCGTAATGTGTGTTTTATTCCTTCCTCTCAAGCATGAATAGCTCCCTTTTCATGCTGTTGCGCGAGTAGTTTTCACCTTCTCATCATCCACTAACACCCTATTTTGCTCCCAGTCCCGGTAGTGTCATTTAATTGGTTTTTACCTTTCCAGACTATTCAGTGAATAGTTCATTGCCACGAAAAACGTTTTTTATTCACGCTTTGTAGCGATTTTTGCCTTGTTCCTTGTCGTACGATGCGTTATTTTCAGCTTCTCCCCGCCCAATACCTCTATTTTGCTCCCCGGTCCCGTTGATTCCACGGTTTATACGGCTGATTCGTTGTTTAATTCTTCTTTTATGTACATTTTCACTTCGTTTGTAGAGTTGCATATCGAGTTGCGCCGAAAATACACTGTGTAGTTCCGTAACTTTAACCTTTTTTTTTTAAACTAGTAGAAAACCCGGAAATTTTCATTGAAAGAACCTTCTTAGATATAGTTTTTAGTCCATTGATTTCCACTTTTCGCGTTTCCAAAATCGAGTCGACCTTCATCGCACTGGAGCTTACTTACCAGGGTGCTTACACAAATTACAAAAAGTTCCTGAAGTTGAATAATAACGGGTGTTTTTTTTTTTTTAATCTGGCGTCCAAGTATGTTGTGCTCCAGCCGAAAAGAGCCTCATTCGGCCATGCTTGACGCCAGATTTGGAAAAACACCCGTTATAGCGTGTTCACTTGTACCGTGATTCTAATCGGCTTGGAGATTTTGTTTTCAAGTTTCCAAATCTTGAGCATAGAAAATCCCCAAAGCTTTGCGGTTGGCTACTCTGGCTTTATTTGGCACAATAATTCACGAAGAGACCCGAAGTCGTTCGGACCATTTTTGGAACACATTTTTTACGCATTTTCTCTGCAGATAGACGGAACATTTTTGCGGGACGTGATGTCTGACGCTTTTTTCCATTTTATTGGAAAATGTAGTGATTTTTCGACCTGTTTTTAATTTTCGCCAATGAGCAAATGAGTCAAAGCAGCTTTGACATTTGACAGGTGTCAAAAATATTTCTAACTTCTCGAAGCCGGTTCAACTTTACGTGATTCAAACTGATTAAATACTAGTCCTTTGTCCAAAAAAGGAGGTCCCATGGAATCATCAATCCTTTCCCCTCTTCCAGTCGAAAAGACACGCCGAATCATGAAGAACTATTGGCAAGACAAGGAATATCCCAGCAGGCCTGCTGTTGCAGCAGGATTTACGTGTAAAAAGTTTATTAAACCGAATGTCAGAAAACCCAGCCGCTCAAAGTTGCGTTTTGGACCGAAATTCATGTGATTACCTTCAGTTTTCAATTTGCTTTCGTTTTGAATCTTGGCGGAACGAGTTTTTGTCGGCCTTGAATGGCCGCTGTCAAGATGACTTGAATTGAAGGCGGCCCCGTAGGGTTCTGGTGTCTAAATGACGGTAATACAGCTCTGCGCCCCTCTAGTCACATTTCCACGTATGACAAGGTCAGTTTTCCAAGATTTTAATATTAATTTGATAAGAAATATAACTTCACTTCTAGAGTTGTCAGTTTCACACCAGGTAAAAAGGCGGCAAGCCTACATTGCTAAAGTAGAACATTTGCCCAGCCGACTAGAATCACAGTACAAGTGAACCTACTATAGTACCGTCTGGAAATAATAAAATCTGGACGGCGAACTACTTGATTTTGAGGTTGGGGTAATGGCGGCTTCACAGAACTTCGTATGTCGCCGGCGACAGTCCCCCACTTCACTGTAGTTGAATAATTTGAACGACACGACGACAGAAACTCGTGTCGCGGAAATTATGGAGGGAGGTAGGGGAGCACAGGCAGATCGAATCCTATTGGCCAGCAACACTGTCGCCGGCGACATACGAAGTTATGTAAAGCCGCCATTAGTCGATGCTTTCCAAAGCAGTCCATCTCAATTCTCATTTTCAGACAGTTAATCCGAAATATAACACCGGGAGTTAGATTAGGTCAGGGGTAGGTATAATGGCACTATTTTTCCAGTTTAGCACTGTAGACCTGCGTCTTTCTTTTTATCTAGTGTAAAACTGGCTTATCCAAAAGTAAGGTTATGTTGCCTATCAATCTGGCATCAAAATATCGGGATCTTGAAAAATTGACCTTGTCATACGTGGAAATGCGACTAGGTGGGCACAGAGACGTGTTACCGTCGTTCACAGGAAAATCGCACAGGTCTCCTTCGATTCCAGTCAACCTGACGACGGCCAAACGGGGCCGATAGGAACGCATCCCATGCGAGACACAAAATTAGAGCAAAATGGCAAATTGAAGGTATACTCAGATCAGTTTTGATCCAATTCGCAGCTTTAATCAACTAGGTGGTTTGAGATTTGGATTATTCAATTTTTTACACGTAAACTATACTGTCCATGACAGGCCGTCAGGGAAATTCTTGTTTTGCCAATGTTTCTTTAAGGCTTATTGGCGTGTTTTTTTGACTGAAGTATTGACTGGAAGAGACCAAAGGGTCGATTCTTCCATTGGCCCGCTTTTTTTTTGAGCGAGAGGTTTCAAATTCTGTAGATATAAGCGTGGAAAAATCGAACTCGTTCAAGATGTTAGAAATAAATTTCTCAGCCGTCAAATGTCACAGGCTGCTCTGATTTATTATTTGTTCATTTGCGGGAATGAAAAACAGGTCGTGAAATCACGCCATTTTTTCCAATTGAATGGAGAAAAGCGTCACAGATCACGTCCCGCTGAATTTTTCCCTCCATCTGTAGCGGAAATGCACAAAAAATGTGTTTCAAAAGTGGCTCGGACCCGTAACTTTTGAACCGTTCAACCGATATTATTCAAATTTGAACCAAGAAGGTCACTAAAGTAGGTCTGTTTCGAAAAATAGTGAAGCGTTTCATCAAAAATTTCAAGGGACGAAGATAATGGGGGGGTGCCCTTCCCTTTCCCTTCTACTCTTAGCTTTTGAGTTATTTAAAAAAAAAATTCCTCATTCTTAGCGCATTTCTCCAAACGGGAAGGCGCTTTTGTTCTCGCTTTGTCCGTCCGTCCGTCTGTCCGTCACAGCATCTAGTCCTAGACGATAAGGTTTTTGCGAAAAAAATTTCACTCCAATGGGTACTTTTGTTCGAAAGAGACTTATTTCAGTCAACTCTGGCCTGAATTTGATAAAAATCGGTTAAATGGTTCAAAAGTTACGGTGAGAGACTAAACGTAACTTTGATTATGTCGATGACTAGTAATTTCATGTCTACCCTCGACTTGGTGTCATTTCTTGGACGCTATTATCAGTCCAGTTTAAGTAGCGTAAGGTAAGATAGAGGCAACGTTGCCTGTCACTTATTACGACCCGTCATCTGTCACGCCTGGAGTAGTAAAAAGCGGCTCAAAAGCTGACTTACCTGTAAGCGGCCGTGTGCCAGGCGGCTGTGATCAAGGTATTGACTACGATATCCACCGGAATCAAGTCCATCCTGCATCTGTCGTCGCAGATTATACTTTTGATGGTGCCCCGTCCGCATTCCATGAAGATACCCGTAATGCCGCTGACATTGTCCACCCATCCAGGATACGGTTCCTTCCAAGCGGCCGTTACTGCAAAAATCATATCTTGGGAAAGGCTCTTTCTTATATATTATCAAGCGTTCAAATAAATTTCACATCAATACGCCTATGATTCCTTGAAATCTCGTGAGAAAACATGGCTACTGGCTAGCGACCAGACCTTGGCCTACTAACTATGAGGTGTAATTTATTTGAACTCTCTTTACTTTCTACTTATACTTTTCATTTTAAGTCTATTTTTGTAAAAAAAAGCAAAATTTCAACTTACTGATTGAAGGACGAACAACTGCCGCTGGGAGTGTCGATGAGCTTTCATGGACCAAATGCTCGGCCATGGCTTTCGTCAGTGTGTAAGTATTCGGGTGCTTTCCCTGGAAATGAAAGTAATAATCGAAGTAGGCTTTTTGTTCAATTTTTGACAATCGAAAGGTTGCAGTTGACTTCTTTACCAATGTAAGTATACCAATCTTTTTGAGTTGCTTAAGAGTGCATTTCTACCGAACTTGCAGCTCGATTCACTTTCAAGTCGGCATTAGTTTCAAATTTGGAACCTTAAAGGTTAGTCAAATTGAGACCGGCGCTTGTTTTTTCCGCATCAATAATATGCATTGGTCATGGAACATTTTGACTTGTGGAAGAGGATCAGGACAGCCTTACCGTCCTGAATTTGAAATTAATGCCGACCTGGAAGTACGCCGAGTGCGTAAAGTTCGACGTAAAATTCCCCTCGGTAACGTTACAAATCGAAGACTCACCATAAGCTTTTTGGATAAAATTTCGACGCCTTCCTGCGGCAAAATGTCGACGCAGTTGATGATGGCATTCGGATCGTATGGCGGTGTGTACACGGTTTCGTCTATCGTCTGCTTGTCCGAGTTGCTGAACGCCGTCGACACGTGGATGAAACTCCTGAGCCGTTTCATTTCGTGACAGAGTTCCAGCACCTTTTTCGTTCCGAGCGTGTTCAGTATCACGGCGTTCTTCAGGTCTTCATTGAATCTAAAACAATGCATCAATTAGCCAAGCGAATCAAGAAAGAAGCGAGTTTATATGTGGAATATCAACTCGAAGAGGACAAAAATAATAACAGGATGGCCGAGTTTTATGGCGGGAAGTTCAAAATTTGAATCAGGACGGTTGGAAAAAGCGACGTACTTGACGGTAGCGGCGGAATGGAAAACTATAGTTGCGTGATCAATCAGGAACTTCCGATCGGTATCCGAGAGGCCCAGGTTTGGCATGGAAACATCGCCGGAAATTGCCTTCACCTTTTCGAAAGCCGCTGGATTCTTTTCTTTGATCTTGTTGAAGACCTGGAACAAAATTTATTGGTTTCATTTTTGGAATTGGCAGTTACCGCTATTTATGGACAAGAGCAATTTTTGTATCCTTGGAAATCAAACAACATCTTGACTATGAGATAACTATGAGTTTCTTGCGAATGTTTCTGTTTTCATACACTTCTCCACATGATTCAGATTGGTTGCTGTTTATTATAAATGGTGAATTATGATTAGGTGATTTTTTGTAAAGTTTGTTGAGTCGCACGGAGTCAATGGATCACTTTTTATAAGGCCCTTTCACGTCATTTTATATTCTAATATGTCTGCTGTGTATCACTTATTAGATTTATATTCTAGGTCATTTGTGTTGGAAGTTATGATTTTTTTTTTGTTGTTAAGAAACAGCCAAATGATGCAAAATTGGGAAATTTACGAAAACCTGAGAAATCTAACGGCGATGATTTATTGATGACAAATTTCTTGTTTATTATACAGGGTGATTGATGATATTGTGATTTTTTTCTTCAAGTTTGGCAAGTCAGATTGGGATGATTATTATCTAAATTATCTAAAAGTGAGTGACACGTTGGAAAAACTCAAGGACGCAAAGTACCTCACTACGCTTGACATGCGGTGCAGCGTATTGGCAAATTCAGATGGAAGAGGAGTCCAAACCATACGTTATAGTGTCACTCTGAAGTTGTCAATGCTGTGGGATTATCACTTAACAAAGTCTCCTTTTTGGAGTCAAACTTTTCCCTTAGGCAAAAGGCAATAGGTGCTTTCCTTTTACAACCTGAACTAAGTACTCTGACCTAAGTTGTTAGTGGTATCTCACTTTCGCGCATGTGGTTTCTCGCTCTTCCTCTCTCTAACTTAGATCAGATCAGTGAGTTTTGTGAGTAAAGGAAAGCACCTAATATTTCAAAATTTCGAGTTTCTGATTTTATGCGATAGCAGGGTAGAATCTTCATGGAATAAGATTGATGTGACCACAAAATATCTCAGCGTTGGTTTTCACCATTCCAAACGAATATTATTTGACAATTTGCCAACAAAGTCGCCAAAGCCAAGTAACGATAACTGGGGATTGGGTCATAAAAGGGGAAAACTGATAGATTATTTTGACTATTACTAACCATCTCAACAATTCAAAACCGTTTTCGAATCGATGGGACCATTATCAAAATCAATCTGAAAACTCAATGTCACTCTAAAACAATTCAGTTTTTTGAAAATACATCAAAATTTTCAAAACTGCTGAATCGTCACTTGAAACAACTGGAACCTGTCAGTGTCATTTTGGAAGTGTGGAAGGTTAACGCTCGATCCTGTCAGAGTCACTTATGTTGTGAAAGTTGTTAATTTTATAACGTGAAACAAGTAAAATCTCACAAAATGTCACCGTGAAAACTGCTAAACCATCAATTGAAACCACATAAAAATTTCAAAATGTTTAGTTTGTCAAGGTGTCATTTTACAATAATTGTAAGCTACAAAAATCACAAAAGTATAATTTTTTACCACCGGTCAAATGGAGAATGTGTTACGTGAAATTTTTTCTTGATGCGACACCCTGTATTTTCAACTTCATTCGATGTGAACTTTTTCCCTGAACACCAAATATATATGACATGGTGAGCTTTTCAAACGGAAAAATGTCAATGACTTCAAAAAGTTTTATTGTTTTTACTTGAATTCAATAATTCTTGGCGAAAATTCGAAAGAATCACATTTTAATTCAGATATGACGTATTTACAACCATAACTTTGATCAAATTTTTGAGTTCTGGTCAGATGAAGATAAAATAATGCAACATTATAAATACTTGGATGATTTTTGAAAAAAAAAATCAAAACTCCATGTCATGCACATTTGTGTTCAGGATGAGAAACTATCTGTTCAATGACAATTGACGAGACTACACCAGTGTGACCAACATTGCAGAGTGACCAACACTGCAGAGTGAAATGCACCTTTACGTCAACATAACTCGATCCTTGCGCTGCCTGCCGGTGATGAGGTGAACGAGTTTCATGCAATCGCCCTATAATCAAATCAAAATTGTACCTGCAATACATTTTAAATCAAAGTGACATTTCGAATATCTGGCCCATTAGCTCAGTTGGTCAGAGCGTCGTGCTAATAACGCGAAGGTCGCGGGTTCGATCCCCTCATGGGCCACATTTTTTTCAAAAAAAAACACGTACCCACATCATTATCAAAATTGAAAGTATCTTGTGTTTTATTCGCCCCCACGCAGTTTTTTGTCATATCGCTTCCGGTCAAAAAAACTAGGGAGTACGTTTGTTTGAATGAAAAAAAGTGGCCCATGAGGGGATCGAACCCGCGACCTTCGCGTTATTAGCACGACGCTCTAACCAAATGAGCTAATGGGCCGCTTACTCCTGAATATATTTTTGGGATGACTTGTGATACAAGAACCCGCAGGATCCAGCACCCCAATCCGCTCCAAGGTCCCGTGATTGCTCAATGGCTACATAACATATTCCTAGTTTACGGAGTGCCTGAAAGCATGCGAGTGAATTCGGGTCCACAGTTTCGTAATCACGAGTTCAAGAAACTGGCTGATGGCTATTATGTCAAGATCTCGTGAAATCCATCTTACTACCCACGAGCAAACCCCACCAAGCGAATGAACAGGGCCTTGAAAACTCCATGTCATGCACATTTGTGTTCAGGATGAGAAACTATCCCAGTTTAAAGGAAAAAAAAAGTATCGCAGGAACAAAATGTTTCTTTTGCGATAGTTTTTTGTGAAAAAACTTCACTTCTCAATTCTGAAATCTACTGAAAAAATCACAAGGGAAGTTTTCCTTCTGCTTATTGCAAAGGGGACTTCAGTTAGAAAAGGAAAGCTGACGTGATCACCCTGTACAAGGTGCATGCTGACAAGAAATAAATGGAAATTTTGGATTTCGAAGGCAACAACGTGTAAATAAGCGGCCCATTAGCTCAGTTGGTTAGAGCGTCGTGCTAATAACGCGAAGGTCGCGGGTTCGATCCCCTCATGGGCCACAACTTTTTTCTTATTTTCGCCCATTTTCTACCTCCTATTTCCTACGTCACTGAAGATTTCTCAAAACTGATTACATATCTTCAGGTTTCCTCTTCGATTTATGAATTACAGTTCTCTGTGACACTTTGGTTGAAGGCGAGATCATTCAAAAAATATATTTTTAAAAAAACCGAAAACAAACTCTTTTTTTGTCTTAAAATTTTTACGAAAACCTCTTGTTTTCCAGTCAAAAAATTGGTTTCCTAGCTAAGCTGCCTGGAAAACCTATTTCCGTGGAAAAATTATTAATTCTCTCAACTTTTTCATTGCTTAGTCGACGCTTGAAATTAACGTTTTCCATATACATATTAGGTTTTTTTTTCTGTGTGTCAAATATTTCGAGAACAAGTTACAATAGGGTGATTGCATGTAGAGAGAGTGTATGGCAAAATGTCAATAGTGTCATTGTCATCTGTCAAGTTTCATCCGTATCGGTGTCAACGTCAACCGGGCTAACCCCACTAAATATCTACTGTCATATGTTTTGTTCACATGTTGTTTTTTTCGGCGTTTATGAGATCGAGATTGTGATTTCTAATCATTCTAACAATGCCTTACACCCTGTTACATGCCCCAATTCAATTCCCTAACAAACGTCAAAACATAATTCGATCCTTGCGCTGCCTGCCGGAGGTGAACGAGTTTCATGCAATCACCCTGTAGCCTATAATCAAATCAAAACTGTACCTGAAATACATTTTAAATCAAAGTGACATTTCGAATATCTGGCCCATTAGCTCAGTTGGTTAGAGCGTCGTGCTAATAACGCGAAGGTCGCGGGTTCGATCCCCTCATGGGCCACTTTTTTTTTCAAAAAAAAGTTTCCTACAGCATTGTCAAAATTGAAAGTAACTTGTGTTTCATTCGCCCCCACGCAGCTTTTTGTCATATCGCTTTAGGTCAAAAAACTAGGGAATACGTTTGTTTGAATGAAAAAAATTGGCCCATGAGGGGATCGAACCCGCGACCTTCGCGTTATTAGCACGACGCTCTAACCAACTGAGCTAATGGGCCGCTTACTTACTACTTTTTGCTTCTAGATCCAAAATTATGTTTCGTATCTTGGTGCCTACCTAGATTGTAGCTCCTGAATATATTTTTGGGACGATTGACTTGTGATACAAGAACCCGCAGGACCCAGCACCCCAATCCGCTCCAAGGTCCCGTGATTGCTCAATTGCTACATAACCTGAAAGATTCAGTAGGCAGAATTGGCGCGCGGGCCATCAGACTACAACATGATTTCCAAACTGTGCATCAAAGAGGCAGAGATCACGTTGTACCTGATTGTCTATCAAGAACCGTGCCTATTTTAGATGCTGTCGGCGAGGTGAATTCAAGTTTCACTTCTGACGACGTATTGTCAGAGCACGTTAAGGAAAATATGCGCAAAATGCGCACGCATGCGCAAAAGGAAATGTACCGACCGATAGCCAAATTCATAAGACGTAAGTAAGACGATGCGGCGATTGCATGAGTTTTTTTTGTTCATTCAAGATGTAACAAGACGTTGCAAGATACGTTGGCCGTTTTTGAACCTGTCTGGCAGTCAAGCTTGAGCAGAAGCGCCTCATTAGTTTGACGACCTCAGCTAGACCACCAGAGGAACCTTGGGTACGGATTTCGATAAATCTGTTTGGACCGCTTGCCAGGGAACTTGGAGGGATACACGTACATTTTGGTGATATCTGATTGATTCTGCAAGTAATCCTTGTTACCCTTTGAAAAATCGTCAGCCCCTACCATTTGTCAACTTGTGGGAGACAACATATTCCTAGTCTACGGAGTGCCTGAAAGCATGCGAGTGAATTCGGGTCCACAGTTTCGTAATCACGAGTTCAAGAAACTGGCTGATGGCTATTATGTCAAGATCTCGTGAAATCCATCCTACTACCCGCAAGAAAATCCCACCAAGCGAATGAACAGGGCCTTGAAAACTCCATGTCACGCACATTTGTGTTCAGGATGAGAAACTATCTCAGTTTAAAGAAAAAAAAAAGTATTGCAGGCAGGAACAAAATGTTTCTTTTGCGATAGTTTTTTGTGAAAAAACCTCACTTCTCAATTTTGAAATCTACTGAAAAAATCATAAGGGAAGTTTTCCTTCCGCTTATTGCAAGGGGGACTTCAGTTAGAAGGGGAAAGCTGACGTGATCACCCTGTACAGGGTGCATGCTGACAAGAAATGAATGGAAATTTTGGATTTCGAAGGCAACAACGTGTACATAAGCGGCCCATTAGCTCAGTTGGTTAGAGCGTCGTGCTAATAACGCGAAGGTCGCGGGTTCGATCCCCTCATGGGCCACTTTTTTTTACAAAAAAAAAGTTTCCTACAGCATTATCAAAACTGAAAGTTACTTGTGTTTCATTCGCCCCCACGTAGTTTTTTGTCATATCACTCTAGGTCAAAAAACTAGGGAATACGTTTGTTTGAATGAAAAAAATTGGCCCATGAGGGGATCGAACCCGCGACCTTCGCGTTATTAGCACGACGCTCTAACCAACTGAGCTAATGGGCCGCTTACCTACTACTTGCTGCTTCTAGATCCAAAATTTTGTTTCGCATCTTGGTGCCTACCTAGATTGTAGCTCCTGAATATATTTTTGAGACGATTGACTTGTGATACAAAAACCCGCAAGACCCAGCACCCCAATCCGCTCCAAGGTCCCGTGATTGCTCAATGGCTACATAACCTGAAAGATTTAGTAGGCAGATTGGCGCGTCGGGCCATCAGACTACAACATGATTTCCAAACTGTGCAGCAAAGAGGCAGTGATCACTTTGTACCTGATTGTCTATCAAGAACAGTGCCTATTCTAGATGCTGTCGGCGAGGTGAATTCAAGTTTTACTTCTGACGACGTATTGTCAGAGCACGTTAAGGAAAATATGCGCAAAATGCGAACGCATGCGCAAAAGGAAATATACCGACCGGGCGTCGACAATCCCTTTCGCGCAGCTTTTACGATAGCCAAATTGATTCAAGAAACTTCCAAATTCCAGATCTCGTGAAATCTATATTACTACCCGCAAGCGAACCCCACCAAGCGAATGAACAGGGCCTTGAAAACTATGATTCGCGCCACCCTTGTTGACGCTGCAGCTAAAAACCATCGTCCAACCATCATTCTACAATTTGAAAAGAAATGTTCGCCTCGTTCTGTAATGTTTTCCAATGTTTCATCATTTTGGTGTCTAATCGCAAAAAATCACAACTTTCAATACAAATGAAGTATGGTAGAAATCTAAAACATGATGCGCAGCAGATACATTGGAATACAGAATGACGTGATATACAGAGTGATTCATTGGCTCTATGCGACTCAACAAACTTGACTAAAAAAAAAACACTTGATCTTAAATCACTCTGTACAATAAACAACAATCACACCTCAATGGAACAGAGCAAACTTTATGGCCAAAGAGACGGCCTCTCCAGTAGTAAGAGGATTTCAAAGCTTCTCTAATTCATTTGGATGATACTAGCGATCAAAATGCTGGTTGCGAATTGGTGATGCGTCAATCATGTGGAGAAGAGTATTTCATGTATCTATTCAAAGGAATCTTCACTTTTGGGGCTTTTGGAATAGTAGGGCAATGAAAATTATTGATAAACTTGACAATTAATTTCATTATTTACAAGTTTTGTTTTTTTTTCAATTTTTTACATAAGCTCTGCATGATGAAACTGACGTTTAATCAGCGTAACGTAGCAAGTTTTACAGTACGTTTTTCTATTGACCTACTTTTTCAAAAGCCGAAAAGAAGATTTTTTGAATATACTATAACTATTACGCATTTGACCTACCTATTGGTTGTATTGGTGAACCAGTGTAAGTATGCGAAGCAGAAAATCTGGCTACGAGAGTCCCACAGAAGTGGTTTCTGCAAGAAGTGGGTCATACTAGTTACCTGCCATGCCATTCAGACAGCGCAATGCACCAATCACTAACGATGGAATGCGTTCTTAGATGCTACAATATTCAAGAGTCTTGACTGACGATGAACTTTTTTCGAAATACAGAATATGACTTGCCTCGAAAGCCTTGTAAAGTGGATAAGCATTGCTTGAAGTACGAGGCACTGTTCATGCTGTGGCGATGAGGTTACCTCAGAATTGAACATTTTTTTGAGAGGAAAGCGGAGCTTTAGCTGGGAAAAAATTAGAGAGTGCGAAGAGGGCATTTTGGGTTTCGACGCCATGAGTAAGATGTAAAAACACGCCTTCACTGTTGTGAAGTGGCACTTCAAATATTGTGAGGGCGATATCACCATTGACCCATCAGAGAAGTGTGGCTTATACCCGTTTCTTGTCATGCCATTTGGACACTGATATGCGCCGAAGGACTTTCAGAATCTTGTTCACGATGAAAAATCTTGAAAATACACATGCTTTGCCTCAAAGGTCTTACAAGGCTGGTCGTAAGCATTGCTTGAAACGCGGTACGTTATTTGTAAAAACGATCCCCATCGACGCACCACCGAAGCGGCTTCTTCATATTCTCCATCATGCCGTTTGTACACTGCAATGCGCCCGTCAATTTTGATGGATTAAAAGGCTACAACTTTCGTTAGCTCGTTACCAGCTACAGGTTCTCAACTTCAACTTACCAGACCTCACTCAATAGCACATCGGCCTACTCGATTTGACCGGATAAAAAATCTGTCGGGGAAGTATCTACCTGAACCACATATCTTTCAAGTTAACGAATCAAACTCACTGGATTTTTGAGAAGCTCCTTTATCCTCTGTTCGATCCCCATGCCCCGCTTGGGTCTCACCAACAGGTGCACCGCCTCCAGTCCTTCGCACGACCTCAGCAGCTTTTCGACCAGAGCTTTGCCCACGAATCCGGTGGCTCCAGTGATGAAGATTTCGGCGCCCTGGTAAAAGCCCTTGATGCTGTTGGCCGACGTGTCTTTGCTGAACACATAGTTGTTGTTCTCCAGAATGCTGCCGTTCTTGTTGTTGTTGTACATCAGTCGTTGTTGCGGTTGTTGAGGTACTCCCATTGTGTCTTTCAGTATGGTTTCTGCAACAAAGAAAAAACATTTTTATTGGTTGAAAAACTGGTAGTTTTCGTGGCGTCAAGTCTGGCAATCATGTCAAATTTGTTGCTGACATTTGACAGCGTAATCCAGTCGGTAGCACGGTGAGCTCGGCCCCGCTTTCAAAGGCGAAGGTCCAGGGTTCAAATCTGCACTGGGCCAGATAGACTTTTTCACGCGTTTCCTAGTACTGGGGCATCTACTATCGTGCGACGATGCCCCGGGAAAAGGGATGAAACGAGAAAGCCATCGAAACAAAACCACACTGAATAATCCTCACTGTTTCAAAAATGTTTCCGTTGTTATTGTCAATACTGTTATCGTTACTGAAAAACCCCCACAGAAAAACCTGCTAATAACCTAGTAGTTGATGCAGGGCAAAAAAAAAATTGACTGCATGATCCAATTGACATACCAAGGTCTTTGCTACCTGTCGTCTTTCAAATGTTAAAAAATGTCAAAGTTCAAAACTTTGCCACTTGATTGTTCAAAATCTATCCATTGTATTGGAACCAAATTTGGCAGGAAACAACCAAGCTCTGGATATTTCTCGAAATAGTTTTCAATTTTTTGTTCAATTATTATAGAAGTTGCTTCGGATTTGTTTCAATCTTTCTCTCAAATTTCAACTTCCCAACCGAAGGGACGTCTTGTACAAAAATTCCCATCCGTTCCTTGCTATTAGTTGGGAAAGTTTTGGGGTGACACAACGGTTGTTTTTTTTTCATTTCTTCGCGACAACCGAAGGTACGGCTAGCTTCATCTCGTAGAAGAATGTAATCGCTCCCAAAGCTAATGTAATCTTTCCAAAGTGCTAGGTACTTAAATTTTTATTGGTAAGTATCTTATTTACTCATCATACTATTCAGGTAAGTGTACATTACACAGATAAAGAAAGACACAGAAAATTATCTATTTTATCGCTGGCGGCCCTTGAACATCTCTTTTCAAATATTTGATACAAAAAAGCTAGTGATTCCTGCGTACACTTATAAAACCCCAACCCAGTGCCATAAATAAAAGTCGTTTCAATTTTGATGAACCAGATAGGGAACAGATACGAGTATATGCTCCAAATTTAGACAACGATCGTACTAAGCCGACCACTCATAAATTCAGAGCTACAATATATTTGATTGGGACAATAAAATTCGAATGAAGTCCCCATCTACCTACGAAGATGCGGCTTAACCTACGTTCAACATGAATTATGTAAGATCGACATGCAACAATATCCACTCGCCGAGGGAAACGCCAGATGGCGTTTCTTCCAACCCTCTTCTGTACGTTTACCTAATTACAATAAATAGGAGGTGGCTAATACAGGTGATCAGAGATCTTGTAACTTTAATGAATGGAAACCTCAGCCGATGATTATACTTAAACGTATGCACGTGAATGTCTATTTTCAGTCATTGATGGTTTACCGTTTACCTACACGACAATCGATTTGGATTCATATTTTCAGGTGTTCTAAATACATTACAGCTTTCTTCTGATTGTAGTTAAATCCGAGATTAAACCTTCATACTATGTAAATTTTAATATCCTTATAAACCAGGACAACGAGAAGAGTATTTTTCCAAAGCACGGCAGACTGAAACTGAATCACCCTGTATCAGTTGAGTCCAATCTACTTCAGATTTGCAATTCCAAATCCCTGCTGCATTTGAAAAATGAAAAGAAACAGTTTGACGGCTCAGCCGTATCCGATAACAAGCGTAGCTTGAAGTGGGGACAAAAAATGTTATACGACATATAAATTGGCGTTAGGTCTTTTAGGATCCTTGTTAGGCGTTCTTTCATCGCTTCCTCTTACTTATCGATAATAATAGACTGAGCTTTATCCAGGAATACGATTTTATCGACAGCAAGCAACAGATGTCACGAAGTACGAAGCTACCTGAACTCGAGCGAATGCCAGAAATGGAATGTATATTTTTGTTCTCACAAGTGGAGGATTTTCGACGTAATTGATCTAAAAAAAAGATAATTACCTCTATAATTATCTACTAAGTAGAAGTGTGAAGCACCGATTTATAAAGTTAGGTTTATTAATAAAGGTATCTACCTACAAAGTGATCAATAAACTTGGAATCGGGAATTTTTTTCATCATCATCATCATAATCATCATCATCATCATCATCATCATCATCATCACCATCATCATCTATGATAGATTCGAATGCAAGGGACGCTTAGTGGTGTGACTGGTGTGTGCCAATGACGCCAGTTTATTTTTTTATCAGGTCAGGTCAGGTCAGGTCAGATCAGGTCAGGTCTTTCGGAACGCGATTTTCTCTCCCCTTGCCACTGGCAAGGGATCGAGGACTCCGGTGATGATGCATGGAGCACATGAAAGAGAGGAAGGAAGAAAACTGGAATGGCGAGGGAGACGTGAAAAAGATGAACAGAGATAGGCCGGCAGTTGAAGTGGGAAGCCGTAGCATAGATGAGACGAAGCAAGGAAAAACCACAAGAAACCTGGAACCAAGCGATTGTCGAAGCGATTGTATGACGCAAGATGCAACGAAGTTAGCAGAGGACAGGAAATTGTGAAGGAAGTTTGTCCTTGGGCTGTAATTTCGCCTAATTTCGAGTTGAATGTGGGTTATTTTGTTCTTAATAATATGAATTGTATTCACTTCAAGCGTTGATGACTTCAAACCTACACGGCAAGGTGTAGAAGGAAACAGATTAAATCAGTCGATGTTCATAGTGTTTTGAGACAGAAGCCTTGTCCTAATTACATGCAAGTATCTAACCTACCTTAACCAAAAGTAAAAAACTGGAATTGAATTTCGTAAAAATCAATTTGTTCCGTATCATGGATTTGCTATAGTTAGCACCTGATAAGTTGGCAGGCACCTTCCCAAACATTGTACCAATCGATTTTTTTACTACCCACTATTATTAGCACTTTTTTCACAGCAAATGAATAAGAATAAAAACAAAACAGCCATATAAATTATTAAGCCGGTACCTAATACCTAGAGTTACCTATTTTGTAACTTTTTAACGGCCAAAGTCGAGGCCAAGGTGCTTTTCTCATCGGCTGATTTTTTGAGCCCCTTCCCTTTAAATTTCGACACATTTCTTAGTAGGCTTTAGTGTTCACGATAAAAAAATATGACGTGGAATTGTTTGGGTTTCATCATTAACGTCTAAGGTTTATTGCAAATGAAAACGGGCCAGTACCTGTTGCTCTAAACTTTAAAAGCCACTATAATTTCTTGTACAATATTTGGAAAAATTTGCCAACAAACTGTCGAAAAACAACGGACTTGATTGTTTGATTGGCAGGATTGTTCCAAAAATTGTAGAAGAAATTGTATGATGTAACACGGCTGTTAGAGTTTCACTGCAAGTACCTGCCATAAAAATCAAATTGGGTTATACACCGGCATATACTCCCGAAGGTCACATGTGTTCTGCAAATGGGCATTTTAAATTCAAATATATTTACTTGTTTAGGTGATAAATGAACTAGAAACCACAACAGAACATGTAGGTAGGTCATACCTTAAAACGCTGTTTTCCGTACGGAGCAGCCAACCTCAACACAAACAGGGCATTTAATCAATCTAAATGTGATTGATTAATAGATTATCATTACTCATACGCATCAAAGCATACTTAGGTATTCTCGCATAAAAAAAATAGCCCGATGAGCACAATTTCGTTAATGAAACGTTTGGAACGGGTAGGCAACCAAACGTCGGAAACGTTTCAAAAATAACGCTGGGTAAACGGGCTGGAGGCAGGCCCGGATTGGGCCGAAGGAGTCTCGTGCAAAACCCGATGGGCTGCTGCTCGGATGGGTGATCTGTGGTGGAACCACGAACACTCGTCAGTTGTCGATCTCGACAATTGCCCCTTTCCTCTCTGAACCCCTAACCCTAATTTCCCCTCTTCCCTCTGCACCCTTCACCCTTTAGAAAAGGGAAAATTGTCGAGTGTTAGTGATTCCACCACTGGGCCGCATGCCGATTTTGCAAAATAAAATTTCATGAATGATGCTCCACAAGATCAGAGGTAACAAGAATATTGCATACTTTTCGATTTAACATGTTTCTGTTGAAATTATTTTGTGATCCTTTTTTAGATAAAGACGTATTCTTGTTCACTATTCGCTTTGATTCACTGCAATACCTACACAAAGTCACTCAATAGTCAATTTAGGAGAATGCAATTTTCCAACTTCTCTAACTTGCCAATAAAATTCCTCTCCCAGACGGTGCCAGTCAGCAAATGTATGGTGGGGAGGGGGGGGTCAAACAGTCCGGCGGTCCACCCAAAATTCAGAAAAAAATAAGGGCTGGTTTATAGTCATAGCCCGGGCCGGAAAATTCTCCCAATCCGGGCCTGGCTGGAGGTAGTCATTCAAACGTTTCAACTGTGAATGATTCAAGAACGACTGTTGAACCGTTTGAAACACGTAAACGTTTTCAAAACGGCCGCCATATTGAACTTTCCCATTTCTCAATCGATCGGATTGGAGTTTTCAACTTGTACTTGGGTAGGCACTCGGGATGCCTCTGTCAAATTTCCGTTTCATGAGTTGAAGCACCAGTCTTCATAACTGTGCTATTGGAATGCATAAAAAATTGTTTTTGGGAAATTGCGCTCGTACTGAACTTTCGGCAATTTTACACTGTTCCATTGATCACCCTATAGAAACTTTATAAAACATTGTTCGTATTCGACGTGATCAAAGCATAAAAACGAAGGATTGGGCTATCGGACACTGAAAACTGATATGAAATCGCTGATGGCAAAAAAAAGTTATGATGATTTTAGAAATCGTTTGAATTTGCTTGTCTTCTAGACTCTTTTGATGTGTGTATTTCTAGGTACCGGCCGTGGAGGAGCCCACGACAGCAGCTGGCGGAGCAGCCGAACTCTTCACTTCCTCGCCCAACTGCTAGACCTGGGGGAGAACTTCGTGAACACACTTTACATCAGTACCCGCCGTATAGAGCAACGCTGCGGCATTCCCCAGGTCAGCATGCAGTGGCCGAGACTCCGTCAGGCTGGGCTTCTTCTGCGGTCGGTCTAGGAGTTCACCCACCGCAGTACTCATAGTCTTCATCGCCGATCCCGGATAAGTAATACGTTTTGATCCTAGTTTATTATTACATTTTTATTATTCACATGACACACATTTTTTCAAAAATTAATTGTGTACCTACACTGCTCGCCACGTCATCTAATATATTTGCTAAATTGTTCAAATGGCTTTCACCTTTCCTAGTCCAATTTCACACCCATCCTTCTCCAAACCACAACCCCCTGCTCTACGCCACTAGCCGGCAACGAGTACAAGTCTTGTACCTGGGTGGTGGTCATAAGCGGCCACCCCCAGCCCTTCTCCCATGGAGAGAGCCGCTCCACCACTACCCTCTGGAGTGAAAAGGTTACACCATCTCTGTGCAAAAATTCGTCAAAACCGAAAAACGCGTTTGGAAGTTATGGACATCTGAAAAAGTGGTCCTTGACTTTTGCTCAAGAGTGTATAACTGAAACACTCCCTATAATAGACCAAAGGGCAAGTGGGACCTCCGAGGGGTTGATTTCCCGAGAAAAAAGTGTACACAAGAATTCTGACTTCCGGAATTCCGAGGATTTCCGGTGACTTCCGGGAATTCTGGTGACTTCCGAAAGAATTCCGGTAATTTCCAAAAGAATTCCGGTAATTTCGGTAATTTCCAAAAGAATTCCGGTGACTTCCGAAAGATTTCCGGGAATTCCGGTGATTTCCGATTTTTTTTGGGAATTCCGGTGATGTGATTTCCGAAAGAATTCTGGGAATTTCGGTGATTTCCGAAATATTTCCGGGAATTTCGGTGATTTCCGAAAAACTCCCGGGAACTCCGGTGATTTTCGAAAGAATTGCGGGAATTCCGATGACTTCCGTAGAATTTTCCGGGAATTCCAGTGATTTCCGAAAGACTTCTTGGAATTCCGGTTCTGTGATTTCCGAAATAATTCCGGGAATTTCGGTGATTTTCGAGGGAATTCCGGTGATTTCTGAACGGCTTCCGGGAATTCCGGTGATTTCCGAAAGAGTTCTGGGATTTCCGTTGATTTTCGAAAGAGTTCCGGGATTTCCGGTGATTTCCGGGAATTCCGAAATGAAATGTACACTGAATTCCAGGGAAATCAACCCCTCGGGGACCTCCATATGAAAACCGACTATTGCTGAAACCTTATTCAAGAAAAACTGGTCAAGGAAATTTCCATTATGTAAAATCAACATAATGGAGTATTTTACTTAAAAATTTTTTTGATTAAAATGGAAACTACATTGAAAAATAATTGACCCGTGTTTTTTTATTCAGTCAAAAACCGTACCGTTTGGGCGCAATAAATAAATAACATCAACTAGTTCTGACGTCACAGCGAGTCACCGCCTATACTGCCTGTGTAAATGACGTCAGAAATAGGCAAAATATAGGAATTTCGTTTATTTATTGCGGCCAAACGATACGATTTTTGGCTGAATAAAAAAATACGGGTCAGTTATTTTTCAATATACACTTCTGAGCAAAAGTTAAGGGCCACTTTTTCAAATGTGAATAACTCACAAACGCTATTTTTGATTTTGACGAATTTTCGCACAGAGGTGGTCTTATGTGTTGTAAAGACAAGTGTGAAGTGGCGCACTCACCAATCTATAGGTTTGTGGTAGAGAGGTCTCCGACTGTTGCTTTGCAGAAATGCGTAATTTTTAGTGAAATCAAAGCATTGGATTTTGGACAAAATGGAGGTTCATCCAATAAAAAACGTCTAGTTTGCTTTGTTACAATGTTCTCAAGCAAGTACCATGCTAAGTTTGTCCATTGACATCTTTCATCTTCAAATTTTGACCATCAATCTCTTCTTATGGCTTAAACAATGTGTGAGGCACTACTTTGCGTGATTTTGGTTACATACAGTTCAGTCGTGTATTTCTTGTGATTTTGCGTCAACGTTTTGTGATTTTGGCCACTCTTGAGCCTCAAAAACAATAAATCCTCTATGCGGATTGTTACTAAAGAACAAAAACAAGAGAAAAAAGCTCACAAAAATGTCAAAATCTTGAGCATTGACAAGAAATAAGTCATAATTTTCATCACATGCCGATGACACAACTCTACAGTGACCAAAGAAGAAATGGTGAATTTCTTCAGTTCTTTTGGGGAAAAGACATTTACGGGGTGTCGCCAAGAGACCAAGCGCACAAGCGATGAGTGACAACCTTGATTGGTCATTTGTCATCGCTATTTGAGAGTTTGAATCCCTCCAACGCCATCAGGCACTCTCGAATGCGAAGAAGTTGAAAAATTAAATTCAAGTTTGTTGCGCTGCACTGAGTGAACCCAAGGACGGAAATGGATGATGGCCATACTCAGAGATATGCATAAGCCTTGTGTTCAAGAGTAGAAACCACCAAGAGCATCTGACGACGCGAACATTTGAAAATCGGTGTTTGTTTGAACCTCTACAGTGTGAAAAACAGCCAAAATCGAATAAGTTCTCAATCGGGATTGTTCGTCTTTCGTAATTGTACAGGGCCTGGTCAAAAACGACGAACGTAAAACACGTATCTCCCTGACAGGAAACGACTAGCGCGGTCGTGTATGATGTCTTCGTCGTTGTGGACATCGGTTTCATGCAGATTGCATTCCACTCAGGATTCCGAATGGAGGTGGCTCTATCATGGTGTGAGCAGGAATCTTTTTGATCAGTTCCTGTACAATTACAAAAGACGACAGTTCCGATTGAGAACGTCATTTGATTTGAGCTGTTTTTCACACTGCAGAGGTTGAAACAAACATCGATTTTGAAGTTTTGCGTCGCCAGATGCTCTTGGTGGTTTCTACATTCAAACACAAGGCTTATACACATCTCTGAGTATGGCCATCATCCATATCCGTCCATGGGTTCACTCAGTGCAGAGCAACAAACTTGAAGTTAATTTCTCAACATCTTCGCATTCGAAAGGGCCTGATGGCGTTAAAGTGATTTAAACTCTTGAATATTGATGGCAAATGATCAATCAAGGTTGTCACTCATCGTTTTTGCGCTTGGCCTCTTGGCGACACCCCGTAAATGTCTTTTCCCCAAAAGAATTGAAGAAATTCACCATTTCTTCTTTGGTCACTGTAGAGGTGTTTTATCGGCATGTGATGAAAATTATGACTTATTTCTTGTCAATGCTCAAGATTTTGACATTTTTGTGAGCTTTTTTCTCTTGTTTTTGTTCTTTAGTAACAATCCGCATAGAGGATTTATTGTTTTTGAGGCTCAAGAGTGGCCAAAATCACAAAACGTTGACGCAAAATCACAAGAAATACACGACTGAACTGTATGTAACCAAAATCACGCAAAGTAGTGCCTCACACATTGTTTAAGCCATAAGAAGAGATTGATGGTCAAAATTTGAAGATGAAAGATGTCAATGGACAAACTTAGCATGGTACTTGCTTGAGAACATTGTAACAAAGCAAACTAGACGTTTTTTATTGGATGAACCTCCATTTTGTCCAAAATCCAATGCTTTGATTTCACTAAAAATTACGCATTTCTGCAAAGCAACAGTCGGAGACCTCTCTACCACAAACCTATAGATTGGTGAGTGCGCCACTTCACACTTGTCTTTACAACACATAAGACCACCTCTGTGCGAAAATTCGTCAAAATCAAAAATAGCGTTTGTGAGTTATTCACATTTGAAAAAGTGGCCCTTAACTTTTGCTCAGAAGTGTAGTTTCTGATTCCATCTAAAGAAAAATATTTTTTCAAAAGTATAATACTCTATTGAGTCGATAATAATACCAAAAACGATTTATTTGTTCAAAAAAATTATATAGTGGTCTCAAAACTAGAGCTGAGACAATGAAACCGATGACATATTTGGATTCAGCGACCCAAAATTACCCTGGTTCAGGTAAAAAATTGATGCACCAAGAGTTTTTTAATTTTGTAGGCCTGTAATTGTATGAGCCAGATTTGAATTTTGCGGGAAAAATGTTACAAAATCATGCTCTACTTTTGAAATTTGACAGTTATTATGATGGCTGTGATATTAACATTTATCGCAGCCATCTGATCGTATGAAGAAATCAATGAGCTGTGGATTTGTAACTTTTTTTGACAGGTTAGTTTTAGAACTGTCTACTATACTGTCATACAGAGTCTCTCAAAAATATCGTATTCCGAGTCCAGAGAGGTATATAGAATCCACTCAAGAACACAAGAAAAATATTGTTACGATATTTCGCGTACGGGTTCGAATATTATTGAGACGATCGTTTTCAAACACACACTGTTTATTTCTGCGTACTACAATAACTATGCGCCAACACTTATCTACTTGGAATTATATCGCAGGTACTTCGCTTGTTTCGCTTGCGTTACCACTTCGCATTCTAATTCAATACTGCCGCGAGCTGCCGGCTGACGCCTTATATAAGGCCTCCGAACAGCGTTCCCGAACTTTCTGTCTACTTCCAGCAAATTCCATAGCGGGCCGGTATATGCGGTTTCTAGACCATTCCTGAATAATCACACACACCTTCCGAGTGCTTTCCATGTATTCTGGAATCAATGTAACCTTGATCGAACGTTGGAGTCTCCATGCATTTCAATACCTCCTCGCACACTCTAGAAATGTCCAGAGCTCCACGCATTTGTACACTGCGGCCGTGGATGGAAGAATCCAGAAAGATCTAGTGTTTACCAATATGTACGGGATCGCCGCTCGTAACAATATTTAAACAAGCTATTATATGCCTCATGGGCACAAGGCTCAGTAGCGCACTTCCTTTTTGAAGGATTAGTGAACGCAAGATGTTAATTAGGGTTCTACCGTTATTTGGGCAGAAATTTCAATATGGCGGCCAAAATAGCGTCAGATTCATAAAGTTTGGTCTAAAAATCAAAATGATCGTACTATAGACAAGGGCAAGTTCCAAGTTTCATGAAAATCGTTCCACTAATAGGAGATTTTAATATGGCGGCTAAGATGGCGACAGAATGTTGGAATTTGGCTGGAGAATAATAATGATCAAACAAAACAAAAGTGAGTCCCAAGCTCCATGAAAATCGTTGAGTGATAAGAAATTCCAATATGGCGGCCAAGATGGCGGCAGAGCATCATTTGTCAAAAATTGGATGTGTCCTAATGAAGTTCACATCGCCTGCAAATTTCACTCAAATCGGACCACTTTCAGAGAAATTCAAAATGGCGAATCAAAGATGGCGGCCAAGTGACAAAAATCATTGGTCAACTTTATATGGTGGGCACGCACACATTCGATTGGCGTTTGCACCACATCGATATATCTTTTCGTTGAGGCATATTTCTACTAGTTCTATCATTTTGAAACATGTTTAATTATGGAGAATACAAGATGGCGGCGGGGCATCAATTGTCGAAAATTGGATGTAACTTGAGTTTACATTGCCTGCAAATTTCATTTCAATCGGATCACTTCTATATAAATTCAAAATGGCGGATCAAAGATGGCGGCAGAATAACAAAAAAACAAAAGTCAACTTGAAATCCTGGACATATGTACTATTGATCAACGTTTACATCACATCGATATCTTTCTTTCCTGAGGAGTTATCCCGGGTACGGACGGACGGACAAAGTGAAGCTAAAAGCGCCTTTTTTCCCATTTTTTGGGACAGACGGACGGACGGACTATTTCCGTAATTTGAAATAATTTTGGGGAACTGTTTATTCCAGACTAATCAGTAAAAATTATCAACTAGTGGGTTGGTGGGTGGTCAATCTTATCAAAAAAATGAAAATCTTGGAATTTGAAGATATATTTTTGGATTTTGGAAATGCCAATGGGCCAAAACCGAAATACATCCTTGTAGGTTTCGAAAGAGACCTAAGTGGTAAATTTTTGTCAAGGAATGAAAATAAATCCACAGCGATTGATTTCGCAACGCCTTATACGCGATATTAGTGTGACGTCAGGATCGCCATTTTTAAATGCCGGATCCAACAATGGCCCGAGAACTGAAGAAATCTCAGAACTTTTTTTTTTTGGTAGCATTACCTTCCATATTTAACTATATTGGGGTACGAAGTCACAAACTACAGAACCTAGAGGTCATTTTGGAGTATATTCCAATTTTGTTTTTTTTTTCTAAAAGATTTCATCAGCAAAAGAAGTTTGAAAGTGACAGCGATGACAGCGTATGTTAGCGCGACATAACCTCAAACTGCAAACAACACTGCACCTGCACCAGACAACAACGAGAACTAGTCAACCTGTGCAGTCAACCACACAGCAATGTGCAGAGCTGCGGACGTGTTGGAGAAGTTGAGAGTTGAAATTTACAAACATCTAGGTATGTCAAAAGATTCTTCGATTTGTTTTCTTTCCTGTTGTCTTTTGGAAATGTGAAAAATGTACATGTCTGTCGCTCATTGTAGTGTTTAAAGTCTGATGCCCAACACATTACTTACCATTTTCACTACAAAATGATCAACTAAAAATCACACAAAAGCTTCTCCAACACGTCCGCAGCTCTGCACTTTGCTGTGTGGTTGACTGGCTCGCGTTGTTGTCCGGTGCAGGTGCAGTGTTGTTTACGCTTTGAGGTTATCTCGCGCCAACATACGCTGTCACTTTCAAACTTCGTTTGCTGATAAAATCTTTTAGAAAAAAAATAAAAAATTGAAATATGCTCCAAAATGACCTCTAGGTTATGTAGTCTGTCACTTTGTATCCCAATATAAACTGCTCAACATTTGAAATGTCGGTGTCGAAAATTTTGCCTTTATTCAAAACCGTATAACTTTGAACTGTCTCAACCAATTTCGACCTTGTTTTCACAGTTGTTAAGATACATCTTCCAGCAATCTACTCATTTGGGGAGATATTTTGACTTATTTCAATTACATTCGTTACAGGGTGAAATGTAAAGCATTGCAAAATTGTGCTTAGTTCAATAGATCCCCATTTTTGTGAACAATTTTTTTTCGAATTCTAACGATATTATCATGAAGCCTGATTTTCTATCTCGAAACGGTTTTTGAACTTTCCAGATCAGAAGTCCAACAATGATGACATGATTTTTTTTTGTAAAAGTTGGATTTTAGTCATTTTGGTTGGCAATTTAGTCGCATTTTTGATGATAAGAATTTGTAATTTTGCATGCTTGTTGCTTGAACTGGTTAGAACTGCTATGCCTTCAGAAACCTCCGTTTTACTTTCCCGGTTCGCGTTCTCGAATGAAAAGGAAAATATTGTGAACGCGCAAAAAATTTGTCCCCGAATTTCGAATAATAACTTTTTTTCAAGGTCCATCTAATCGATTTATTTAGACCATTTTTAGATCAAAGTCGGTCTGTCTGCCTGTCCGTATGTCTAACTCTGTGTAATCGTCCATGATAACTTCCAAACGGTACATCCAATGGAGCTGAAATTTGGTATGCGGCCATGGTATAGGCGTATAATAAACTTATGTGATTTTGGTTGAAATCTGCCATCAGAGGGCGCACTTATTGCATCGTATCAATATTGGAATTTTTAACGTACGGACCTCAAATTGAAGATGTGGATGTTTTGTTGGTTCAGAAACACATTCTAAAATTTTAGTCTGAATCGAGGTCTGAATATGTTTCAAAAATATAACTCCAATTTCTTATTTTTTTAACATGTCGAAAATGCAACTTTTACAAAAAAAAGTCATATCATCATTGTTGAACTTCTGATCTGGAAAATTCAAAAACCGTTTCGAGACAAGACAACAGTCTTTATGATTATATCGTTAGAATTTAAAAAAAAATTGTTCCGAGAAACGGGGATCTATTGAACTAAGCACAATTTTGCAATGCTTTACATTCCACCCTGTAACGAATGTAATTGAAGGAGTCGGAAATTCTCGCCAACGAACTAGATTGCTGGAAGATGTATCCAAGCAACCGTGAAAACAAAATCGGAATCGGTTGAGACAATCCAAAGTTACACTATTTTGAAAAAAGGCAAAATTTTCGATACCGACATTTCAAATGTTGAGCAGTTTAGTTGAATATGCAAGGTAACGCTACCAAAAAATAATTTTTTAAATTTCCTCTGTTCTCGGACCTTTTTTGGATCTGACATTTGAAAATGGCGACTCTGACGTCACCACTAATATCGCGTATTTCACCAATTCAACTCCGTCCTTGATTCAACAGTTCATCTCGCGATTGGATATCGCAAACGGTTCTCGAGAAGGGTCCATGACACTTGACGGCCACACGCAAATCTAAACAAAACAATAGGCATAAGCCTCTGGATGTTGTTGTATTGTTGGTTGCCTACATCACTTCAGTGGAAAATTAGAGCAGGTACGGGGTACAGTACAGTGACTATTGACTCACCAACAAAACAATGTTGCGCAATGTTGTGCGTAGGCCTGAGATGGACACCGCAACGAAGAGCAGTACGACGTAAACAATTCAACTGCAAAGAAACTATAAGTGTGATCGTAATTTCCCCCTCGGTCGGGACTAATCATCGTAGGTAGAAGGCAACAGAGTTTGTTTCGTGGTTGTGAAAAGTGTTTAGGTACAATGTAGCCGTTGAGTGTCATGGACCCATCGAGAAAAATGAGGGTGAGCATGTTTTATGAATCACCCTGTATACGTATGTGGGGGTCTACTTTTCCCTGCTGAAAAACAGTTGTTTTCGGGTTAAAACGATCAACTGAAAAACCACCACGGACTTTTGTTACATTACTGTTGATTATAATACTCTTTGTACTTGTATTCATTGAGGTAATCACTTACCCTTCTGCGGTTCATATCCACCCTTAGATCCCTCTACCTCAATATCAGCATTTTATGAAAAAATACTTCTCTTTCTCTTTTGCTAATTTTCGCAACACCTTGCCTGCATATTGCAGAAAAGCTAACCAAAGCAATTTTCAACGAGATTCTACTTGATGGCAAATAAACTAGCACTGACCCAGAAAATGGTCTGTGCTGTACGTAACGTGAGCCTTGGTTAGGTTAGCTGATGGTTCCTTAATTAATCACTTTTGTAGGTGAAACCGAGCATGTAATTAGAACAACACACAGGTGGGGTATACACCTAGCCAGACTGAAACCGATCAAGACTTATACACCATTCACTGCGTTGCTGTCCGAAAGTGGCTCTCATTCAGCTTGTTCCTTACTTCCTTGCTCCAGCCTCCAGCAGCCTGGAACAGCAGGAGCACCCACCCCACAAGCTTTTGAGGTTATGTGCAAGCTCTGCACTTCTTTCAAGATCAAGACACTGCAGGAGGGTTACCATGGTTTTACCACAGCGCATCATTCGAATAAACCATTGCTACAGCTGTCAGTACTTCTCTAATGCTCAGTTGGCCAGTTCAAATTATTTCTAGACTTGTTTTATTACCATGGAAATGGCTGTTATTTACTAGAATTACTGAGCAACAGGCCCTATACGAGACGTTACTTAGATATTATTTACTTGAAAATAAACGTGATATTGCTCACCTGTCGGTTGTTTTCTCGAGAAATGCATAGTCCAAAAGGAAAACGGGCGCTTTATTTCCACGGGTGGCGGCACTCTTTTATTGGAGAAATGCGGCGGGCGGTCGGCGGCGTGTTTTACCGAGTGTTTGACGCACTGGAAGGCGCCGCCGATTGACTGAATTTAAATTGCCTTGGTGACGGTCGTAAACCGCCCCCCACTTGTGCCCCGAAGAGCACGTGGGCAGCCCAACAACATCAAATGTGGCATGTAGTAGGTACCTACAGCTAATAAACCATTACCTATATACCTACTGCTGTAGGTACATGAGTGTAGAACATGATCGCCCGTCCTTCTCCAAAGAAAATTGTTTTCCCGCTTATTCCCTCTTCCCGCTTTCCATCTTTCGCTTCCTTTGCCTCGCGTGCTCCACAGTCCTGCCGCCGAATTTTATACAAGTTGTACCTACCTTCAACTTCAACTACCTAAAGGGACAGGGTTTACTCATAGGTACCTGCTCTGATAGACGGACCGCATCGTTTATTATTCACCATTTACCAGTTCGGGGGGTGGCGGGGGCTCGATAGTGCCCCTCTCTCGGTCCTCTCCCAAACCCCAAATCCTCCCCTATCATCACGGATTATGGATTTTCCACAAATGTTGCGGGAATATTCACATACTTGATCCTTTATTCCCAAGCAAATTAAACTGTAGACTCTGTATTTCCCGAGGTATTTCCTGTTTTCGAGATGACTGACATCTCGGGTGGCCACGGAAATTCAACATGTAAGAAAATTGGGAATAATAGCCCAGGCGCCAGGGAGCAAAAATCAGCTCAATAAGGAAATAATTGTTTCCTGGCTGGAAACTAGCTTAAAACGATCTGTGTGGCCTAGGTTTTGACATGCTAATTTCCCCCCTTTCGGAAATGTCGGCGTCATGTCGCCATCATCAACAAGAAGTGCACCAGCGTGGTTTTGGCCGAATATCTTGATTTTGGGCCATCTGACAGCAAAAGATGTAAGGAGTAATTTTGAAACCAATAAAATTCCCTACGGAATAGTTTTTAAATGACCTTTCTGCGACCTATGGTTTTTGAGATAGAGCTTCTGGAAGCGAGAGGCATTGTCGTAAAAGCTCCATGGCCACTTTGACTCGAAAAACTAAAATGCCGATGTGACAAAAAAATTTCAAAATGAGATTTCTCGGGAATTCTTAATGCTATAGTTGCGGTGATGGTCTTAAACTCTTTCTCTTGAACCGTTGATTACGAATATAGAAAAGTCAAAAACGTCACATTGTACATATACAGGGTGTACTGAGGGAATCAAATCACATCAGATAAATTCTACATATTTCTTCGATTTAGCCTATATGCGACACTCTAAGCACCTAGCACGAGTCCAATATCAATATGGATTTGCTCTATAACCTTCACTTAATACACTAAAGAAGTGGTCAACTCACAGCTTTCTGTAAAATGTTTTGAAGGCCCTCTGAAATCATCAAAATATTCAAAATTTACAGTACCAAGAAATGTATATAACAATATATTATGTACCAAGGGACCAAAGTGAATTTTTAATTTGGGGATTTGGACCCAAAGGGCCCTCGAGCAACAAACTTCACCCAAGGGATCAAAAATTCACTTTGGTTCCTTGGTATATAATAATTATGCTTGTACATACATTTCTTGCTACTGTAAATTTTGATGATTTCAGAGGGCCTTCAAAACATTTCACAGGAAGACTGTGAGCTGACCACTTCTTAAGTGTATCAAGTGAAGCTTACAAAGCAATGCATATTGATATTGGACTCGTGATAAGTGCTTAGAGTTTCGTATAGGCTAAATCGAAGAAATATGTCAAATTTCTCTGTTCTGATTTGATTCCCGTAGTACACTCTGTATATGTACAATGTGACGTTTTTGACTTTTCAATATTCGTAATCTACGGTTCAAAAGGAAGAGTTTAAGACCATCACCGCAACTATAGCATGAAGAATTCTCGAGAAATCTCATTTTGAATTTTATTTGTCACATCGATATTTTAGTTTTTCGAATCAAGTCGCCATGAAGCTTTCACGACAATAACTCTCGCTTACAGAAGCTCTATCTCAAAGATCATAGGTCGCAGAAAATTGATTGAAAAACCAAACTGTAGGAAATTTCATAGGCTTCAAAATGACTCCTCACATCTTTTACTGTCAGATGATCCAAAATTAAGATACTCGGCAAAAACCACGCTGGTGCACTTCTTGTTGATGATGGCGACATGACGGCGACATGACGCCGACATTTCCGAAAGGGGGGAAACTAGTATATCAAAACTTAAGCTACACAGATCGTTTTAAGCTAGTTTCCAGCCAGGAAACAATTATCTCCTTATTTTTTTCCCTGGCGCCTGGGCTATAATGCGTTTGGTAACAGCAACACAGATTATCCAAGGACGTATCAACATGGTGTGTATATCCCGTTCACTTTTTATTTTCAGTTTCAGTGGAATGACTTTTTGAATCAAAAATAAAGTGACTATAGCTGGGGGGCTATACGGCTACGGCTGATGGCACCTGCAAAGTTTTGAAGCAAAACTATCAGCGGCGATCAGTCGTACCTAGCGCTTCAGCTTGTCAGTTTATTTATTTTTGCTCCAAAAAGTCATTCTACTGAAAATAAAAAGTGAACGGGGTATAGGTAAGTTTGGTGGGATAACCTGCGATGGTGAACTCGATTTTGACTTAAGACTTAATGTCAGTTTTAATGTTGAAAGGGACAGGCACCGCGTGGCAACAGCAGCAGATTTTATCATCTCTGTCATTTCATGGGTACAGGATACAGGGTACATCAGTCATCTTGAATGCCGCCATGGGGTACTTGCCCTTTTTTTATTGGCTTAATCGATAGTGTGGTTAAAAATAATGTATCCGTATTTTTTCTTTTTCCTAAATTCCCAAAATTGCGGTTGTGATGCGTGTCTTAAAAATATATTTTTGTAACGTCACAAATATACTATAAACTAAACAAACAGCACTGTTGGATTAGAAGCTCAAAAAACTGTTAGAGTGACATAAGTGACCTTACAATATTTGGAAAATACAGAAATGAAAATCCCACTGACGCTTACTTATTGTCACCAATATAAATATGACGTAAGCCTATATACCATTTTGCAAAGTTTGGTCTGATGACGAAGATACAGCCCTACAAAGTTCACTTTTTTCGGATTTCAAAAATTTGTAACTCGGGAACGTTTTGACAAATTTAGGAACCTGACTTGAGAAAACCTGCCAAATTTGGGAAAAATCCAACTACCGGTTCAGGAGTTATGAGGGTCAATAATTTAGAAGCATCCGAAGAAAAGTTGACTTGAGGTGACCCCTCATTACTTCTACGTCACTGATTGAATTCTTTCCAAATTTGGCAGGTAGATAGCTAATTATGACAAACCAGCTTATGCTGAATTAAAGCTCAATTTGTCGAAACGTTCTTGAGTTGAAAATTTTTGAAATCCGAAAAAAGTGAACTTTGGAGGGCTGTATCTTCGTCATTAGGCCGAATTTTGCAAAATGGTACATAGGTTTTCGTCATATTTTAACTAGATATACCCACAGTTGAATTTTTTGCTATCAACCCTGAAACACCCTGTATAGGTATAAAATCAGTCAGCAAACAACGTTAGAACAGGTGTTCTTCTCGTATTTCGTATTTGTGTTATTGTTCCACAATAGATTTTTAAAATTTTACATTATGCTAATGTGTAGATACTTATGTAAGTATACAGGATGTTACACTTTTTTGACAATATTTCAGGAGATAATAGAGCATCGAAAAATATGTATTTTCGCAAAAAATTTAAATACTTTTTTTAAATAATGAAAAGTGAAAAAATGAAAATTGAAAAAATGTGACAAAAGTTAACGCAACTAGCTTGTAGGTAGGCATCAACTTACTTTGTGTACCAAATTTGGTCAAAATCCAGTGGTTAAATATGGAGTTATAACAAAACAAGCGAATAATTATATGTCTCATGGGCATGAGGTTTAATAGTGCACCTTCTTTTTGAAGGATTAGTGAACGCAAGATGTTTATTAGGGTTACCCCAATGTATCCAAATATAACAAATTTGAAGCCACTGACTAGATTACTTTTGTCCTAGAATTTTTTTAATGAAAATTCTCTCCCCCCCCCTCTTTTCAAAAACTATGACGCACACGGAGGAAAGTTGGGGACTTTTAGTATTTTGTTTAGTTAAGTGGGTACAATACCGTGATGATTGCACGTGGATTAATTTGTTCCATGTTGAATGCTGAAAAACCTGGGCTAATAAGCATTTACCGCTGTCTATAATTATAATTAAAATTGTTATCAATCATAAAGCGCTTTTCTTTTACATCTCAGCAAAGATTCTGACCTAACTTACATAGGTAAGAATCTTATCTACTCTGAGCAAATGTGGTAGTCTAAAAGGAACGCTAAAATCTGACTTCGCCAAGTGTAAACATATATCACTATTCGCGATTTTAACTACCGATGGGGGCGCTGTGGGCGCTGTAAACAAGATGGAGGATTGTAAGTATTTCTGTCACTTGTCATAGTGCGTTGTATGACGGTTGTATTTGTGGTATTTTGATTGAATAATTATTGATGACTATTTAACAAAAGTTCATTTTCTTGAATAACTCGATCACCTATACGAGTATTTTGACAATTCGCGCGATTGTCAATGGTTATCTGACAGAAGCGACAGAACAGAAATGACGTAAAAACTTACAAACTAGCTTCGCCATTTCAGCCGCCAGAGGACGTCTGGATTTTTGAAATCGCGAATAAACTCACCCTTTGATAATTTGAGGAAACGCGGCATTGTGTGATTGTCCTTTTTGACGTTTCTTCCACTTTTAAATCCAACTCAGTAACTAAGTATGGCCACGAAGGTACCTTGACAGGGGTGAGGGGGCAAGTAAAACTGAGGTAGCCTGACTTGATCGGTGACAAAAGGAACGTCCTCCCAACTCAGTCAAAGTTAGTCAAAGTCAGATTATGTCAGATTTATGGTAATAGGAAAGCGCTTATAGTTTATTAATAATGATTGAGTATTCTGAAATCATAAGTTTAATAGTGTGTTTCAGCACAATGGAAGATATTTTCATATCAATAACGTTGTTTTGAATCAGAACTGATGGGGCGGGCCAGTGACGGATTGTGATTTGCAGGCCAGGTCGGTTCTGTCAATTGGGTGATTACACATGTAGAGGGAGTTTATGGCGAAATGTCAATAGTGTCATTGTCATCTGTCAAGTTTCATCCGAGGTTTCATCTATGTCGGAGTCAACGGGTGCTTTCCACCTAGACGGTACAAATACCACCAGACGGCACATGTTCCATGGTGTGGCACAAAATTTTACGTGATCCAATGAACGGCGCAGAACCGAGTAGAAACACGTAGATGGAAAGCACCGTTTGGAACCCGCACATGCGTAAATGGCAGGTGTACCGAACTTGAGGCTAGGTGGAAAGCACGCAACGTCAACCGGATTAACTTCACTAAATACTGTTATTTTTACCAGTTTTGTTCGGCGTTTACGAGATCGAGATTGTGATTTCTAATCATTCTAACACTCCCTTATACTTACACCTGTTATGTGCCCCAAAGCAAATTCCTTAACAAACGTCAAAACATAACTTCTATGCTCGATCCTTGTGCTGTTTGCCGGTGATCAGTAGGGTTGCCAGATCTCATATATTTGGTATGAGACTCATATATTTGAACAAGATCTTATACCTCATACCACACATCAAATATATGAGCAAATCTCATACATCTAGAGCTTTTAGCTGTTTCAGACATAATTTTATAATTTTCATCATATTTTTTCAATTTTTGCGCTGCAATTTGAGTATAACATTCCTCAACTGGAATGTTAGGTATATTCTTTCTCAAGTTGGAAGAATTTTTTCATCATGGGAAACTAATGGACGGATGTCCAGGACAAGGCATCAGCAAGAAAGCTACTGAAAGTCGGCAACTGCAGCTGCAAAATATTTTTGAGTATGTCTGTACTTAGTTTTGTGTTTATTTCAAGGTTTATTTTCTCAAAATTACATGGAAGGGTCGGAATTATTGCCCTCAACGAAGTTCTTTTTCTTAACTTGGTTAAAAGAGTATTTCATTGTTGAATTCATTTAGATTACCTACCTACTTTTTTGAAGATGAGCGATTTGTTATAAATAGAGGTAGGTAGTTAGTATGGAACTTCTCATATAGGCGGTTCCCTTTTGCTTGCAGCTCGTGCGCAGGTCTTCAAGCATACAAGCTCACTGGTTCAATTGGCTCTTGTGGTACATCAAGTTGAAGATATTAAAATTCTTATTCTGACAAGCATTTTTTATACCATTCCCAAAATCCTCAAAATTCTCTTTATTGTTAATCGAAGGAAAATTCTTCCCCTAGTAACTCCAGATCTTTGAGAATTGATTTTCTAGCAGGTCGATATTTGTTTTGAACAAGACATCTGAAACACGTATTGCCACATTTTTAGTTTCAACCTCTCTGTCCCCACCCTACCCTATTTCAAAAGGATCAAGGGATGACTTTGAAATGTTTTGAAATATATTTGACAGAAAGAGAATTTCATCAACTTTAATTTGATGTATCGATGTATACAAGATAGGTAATACTATTCGAAATTTTGAAGTAGGGAAGGGTGGGGGCGAAGGGTTTGAAAATAAAAATTCTGCAATATGTGTTCTAGAGGTCCCCCTCCAAACAAAAATTGACTTGTTTCGGCGTTTTTCGGGAAACAAATTGAGTGGCAAAAAATCTAAAGTAGAAAGTTTGGAAATGATCATAATCACGTATCAAATAATATTATTCGGACTCAAAAAGAACAGCTGCATCATTTCCAATATTTAAATAGATGGTGTCAAAAAAAGTGAAAGTTTTTTGAAACAATCTGTATGCTGCAAGATATAGGAAATGTTGGTGTCCAAATTTGGACTCTGCAGGAAAAATTGTTACGAAAAATTCTATTCTCTGCCAATTTATTCCAACGGGGAAAATTTTAACAGGGGAATGGAACCTCGGTGGATCACTCTGTACATAAACTGTGTATAATTGACTGTTTGACTCTGCTGAGTTTATGTAGATATGGATTTTCATGTCTGTATTTATATTAAAAAAACAAAATGCCTTTTGCTTACAGATCACTATGGTGGAACAAAATTGCAATTTTACAAACTTGATGAGTAGGTAGAGGTTACTGAAGATATTTTGATAACTATCTTTGGAATTTCTGTTGTTTTTTATTTGGTCAAGACGAGGAGTGAGAATTTCGATTGTTCTAAAAAACGTTATATGTATTACGGGCATAATTTGCTTTTATGCTTCTTTAATGCCCTAATTATACATAAATGAGTATTACGGCCCAACGTTTGCATTTAGTTCCCAGTCAAGGAAATTTTGAAACATTTTCCCAGAACTCTAGGGACGTGCCAGCTGGGATTCGGTGGATTTTGTTGACCTTAGAATTAACAGGTCTGAACGTATTTCCATCACAATTTGGATAATTAGGAAGCTACCGACCTAGCTAGCTCAGAGAAATCGACTTACCAAGTGGCGCACTTTTATACCGCCCATTCCGCAAATTATTGTTATCAAGGGGTTCACACTCCCATTAAGTCCGTAATTATTGGTAATTGTTGAATTGCTACTTGTACCTATAATACTTATACCTTTCAAGTTGATGCACGACTATTTATATAAAACAGCTCGTTTTTATTGTTGTAGGTGAATAAACGATCGATATAAATGGAAAGAACAATAATTATTCCTAAAACAACCACATATTATACGCCTTAGCCCTTTTCTCATACCTACAAGCGTCGTTTAACTCGTTCCCTCACTGAAAATCGTCGTGATTTCCGCCGTGGAACATTAGGATAATTTTCGATACATTATATTAATTATTACACATTCGAAATGCTGATTTTCATTAGATTATTATACACTTGAAACGCTGTGGAATTCTCTTTTTATTTCGCCAATATGCTTGGGAAAAATGGTTAAAATAGAGACGTAGTACGAATTTTAGGAACATATTTGGCTATAATATATGCAAATATCGAGGCAAATTTAAATTCAGCGGCCTAATGTTTTCCATCTTAAAACTTACCTTAACTTTAATACAAGTTAATCAATCATCGCCAATTCAATTAAGTTCATCTCAATTATTCATTACATAATTTCCAGGCGTGCTGAAACCAGCTAACAATAGGAATTAGTTGATTCAAGTTCACATTCGATTTCTGAAAGAAAAGTACACCCTTATTACGTGCAAAACCCTGCAAATAATCAACTCAATCCTTTCAAATCAATTCCGTTTCGCATTCTTCCTAGTTCTCAGAACTATTGGTGAACCCGTTACCTAACGCTTTTGAGTTTCAATTCCCTGCTCAATTAATTTAAAACCTCATCGATATTTGAATCTCAACTCCTTCTTCTGTCTAGTCCATCTTCCTTGTACGAATAGAAATCTCGATTATTCAATTGTACTTAGAAAGATATGATTATTCACTGAGGTTTGTCTTGGTATTTCGAAATTATAGCCATGATTTCAATTATAGATCGAATAATATCCAGAAAAGTTGTGTATTTACGTTCAATAAATCCTATGTATGGCTGATGCTGTAGTTTTGAACTTACAGATTCATCCAGCAGCTCTATTCACGCCGGGTTAAATAACTTCACGCAAATCTGCAATCAGGTGTACAATTTATCGCGGTAAGCTTCTAATTAGTTGACCTGCAAAAATGATGTTATGTTTCTTTCTGTCTTGAAGCGTTTTCGAAGCGACGCTGAATTTTCTGGGCATTGATCAAAGAGGTTCTATTTAGTATGGAACGCTAGCTTCTAATGCTCATAAACTCCTTGTCGTGCGAAAAGGGTTCAATCTTTTCTTATTCTATGGGGATGATAACACGTGAGATTGTCGCCCAAATTTGATCCAAATATATGTCGAGAGCGCTGGATTTTCAGCAGAACTGACCTAAGGAATCAACCTGCCGGAGACGAGATCTTTTTAAAGGGTCACTGACCACCATTTCTGGTGGTCACCATAACCGTTCTCACCATTTTTCTGGTGCTTTGAAGGTAGCTGAAAACAAAGTATTTAAAAGCTCACAGCAATTTCAGTGTATTGAATCGGTTTGACGCTTCCTATGGCTGTTCGAAATATCAAGAACAAAACCTGCTATCATTTTATAAACAAAACAATTACTTCAACCCCATCCAAACAATTCACATTTGATTACAATGGAAATGAGACTTGCCTTGATGTTTTCTTTTCTCGTAACTAATGCACTACAACTATCAACAGTGTTTTTAGCCCTCTTGTTAACTTATTCTTGACGAGTGATAATTTTTCTTCTTGCCAAACACATCCGTCCCACTCGACCTCACACCTACCAGTCGTTTTCCCTCTGAGCACCCCCGAATTCTTACCTTGGGTCATTCTTTTCATTCCCCCTCTCTACTGAAATCTCCCCCTGACCACCAACTCATGTGCCGGTGTGCGGTGTCTCCCCCAAGACCAGGCGGCTATCGCTATTCTCGCATTCTAAAACCAAGACTAATTCATCTTAAATTATAATTCCCCTTTTCTTAATAATTCTAAGCTGCCCATCACAGTACTTTATTAAAAACGGCCTTTCCTAGCATAAAAAAAATGGTTGAAACAGACTGCGGATTAGCTGTAGTAGAGCCAAAGAGAAACAGATAGATTCTTGTGGCCTGAGTTTCTGCCAAATCTGTGCAGCTAGAAATGTAACAAAAAAATGAGTCATTCAAATCTGGACTGGTAAGAAAATGAGGGTCTTTTTTAAAAAAAAAATTAGAAAAAAAATCGAGTTTTTTGAATTTTAAAATTCTGAAATACTTATACATTCTCATACTTGATTTTAGATAACCCTTTTTTTTCAATTCTACTCCACTGGTTTTCATGAAACTCACGTTCAATATAAGATGGTCTAACTGCAATTCAATGAAAAAAGGTTTTTTTATTTTTCTTGGAATTACACCACAAATTATGAACTTCTTTGTCCAACCGGTTTCGCCGTTAGTCATCGTCAGGGTTGAGAAGTGACATTTTATTATTGAGAAGGATGGAAGAGTTTTCTCAATTTATTCAATGAAAAAAGTCTGTTCGGTATGGAGTAAATTCATCTATGTATTATCTACTGGAATTATTAAAGGGCCATAAACTTGGGCAACCTACGCCCCTCGGCCCCTAGGTTCAGTCTGTTGCCCTCGGTATTTGCCATCGTTATAATTTCCTTAATACACAAATAACTATTTTCTTTTGCCTTGATTCAAATTGAATATAACTATAAATGCAGACCATAATGAAGAGAATTCATGGAGGCACTTCGACGAGGACGAGACAAAAGAATGTTTTATAAGATTCCAAAAAGTCTTGCAGAAGAATAACAATACATAGTGCAAATTGGAATACAATTTTAAAGAATTTATCAATTTGCGAAAAGAACAATCAGGAGAAGGACGCAAGTTGATCTCTGGAGTCTTCAAAATTTTCATGTTATTTTTGCAATTTTTGGAGAATAGGTGGTGTAAATATCTAGTTCAACTAATGAACTAATACCTACTTCAAATGAATAGCTAAAAGCTAAAAGTTTACCTATTCTCAAAAAATCGCAAAAATAACAACAATCTTCAAGACTTCAGGATTCCAATCTCCAGGAAATCGCAACACTGGGCTTGCAAACCGTACAAGTGGCCTCAATAGAGTAAGTCAGTTATATGTTCCAAAAACTCGATCAATCAAGAATAAAATAGCAGGTCCTTCCTCAGAACCCTGGAGGATTCCTCTGGTTGCTGCGGAAGATATAAAATATTACAAACTGAAGTCTTTGTTACGATAACAATACTCGTATTCGCTAAAGTAGTAGACTCGGGGATAAGCCACAAACTCAGAGACACCGACTTGGAAGTAACAAACCTGCAGAATTGGCGGAGGGACCATTCGAGAGCCTGCCGGATTCGTAAGCGAAACATATACTTAATTTATATGACTTTAGACCTGCGAATTGAGTTTCGAATGGCTCAAAGATCAAGCAAGTAGATGTAGGTACTCATGTAAAAAAAACGGTTTCTATATTTCGACTTTGAACTGCTCACCTCACCTTTTAGGTATACTTCAAAAAAAATCTTGAGAAAGTCTTTTTTCATTGCTCTATAGGTACTTTGATAGTATTTCTGTGGTTACACACGAGTTCTACCTCTACCCTACTTACTCTCATGTCATTGTACTTGCTTGCCCACACGTTTACCCAAAAATACTTAGGTGTGTAAAATATCTTAAAAGGAGACCAATTGTTGAAATGTTTATAAATTATGCGATTTTCAATTACCCAGCAGTCGTACCAAGAAGAGAAGAGTTTCAACTTTCAGCATCTTGGAAAAATATCGCGTTGATAATTTCTATAACATTTACATAAACACACACTTTTGTACCTACTTAGGTAGGTAGGCACTCCAAGCGAAAGTAGGTGAATTATCACTGCTTCTCCAAACAGACTTTTCTTTCAGAGTCATTTCTCCGGTAGGTAGGTCAAATTTTAAATTAAAATCTAAAAAAGAGTTACCTTTATATCTACTTGTATCATACATTTGGTGGTTAAGATTCTCTCCACCAACAAAAAATAATCAGAGAAAAGCTAACTAGAGATTGAAGAGATATATTCCGTCATTGCTAAGCAAATTAGCAAATGAAACTTCAGTATGAGTGAATTTCTATTAATTTATTTATCATTTAGTTTGATTCAATTGAACTTGTTGGAGCTACTTAAACTGAAAGTACAGTTGCGAAACTCGGTGGAGACTACGACGCGCGAATAAGACACACACCCACATAATTGGCGGAGGAGTCGTGATAAAATATTCGCTAAGCCAATATACTAAGGAACAACATGCCTACAGAGCAGGTGTTAAAGTCTGTGGCGGCTCGCATGAGTCTCATGTGGGCATGTGGCGGAGGAACTGTTGTCTCCTCGGTAGCTTAGTGGTAGAATACCCATCCGGCAAATGGAAGACGCGAGTTCGATTCCCGCTCGGGGCAAGACACTTTTTCTACGTCACATCGCGCCATAAGTCGAGCCCAGCAGGTCGCAACGGTGCGAACAGAGCGAAGTGCGATATCTGAGTGTAACAATTTATGTGACTTGTAAACTAGCAGTAACTAGGTACGCAGTAATAAATAGTGTGTGTTTAAACGTTATCTCTCAATTATCAAAGTACTCAACGCAAATTCGTAACAGTGCGTAAAACCCACAATGGCACTACTTATACCTAAGTTTTAAACCGGAGGTCAGCAGACATACACAAAAATAAATCCCGAATTACCGTACTTGGGCGCCCGCATAACAGATGGGTCTGTGTTTTTTTATTGATTCAAACAACCAAAGCGCCGTAAATAGCCCCCTTGATTGTATTTACATTCGTATTTATAACCCTTTCTTCTCCCATCAGAAGCTTGATTGACAAAGTGGAAACTCAAACGTTTGACCCTCGGATAAAATTCGCTTTGTGTAAATTTTGGAGTGTGTACCCACCTCCTTGACACCTTACCGCCCAATTGAAAAAAAAAGCTATATTTTTTCGCTACTAGCCATAAAGTAGGTACGTTATTATTCACTTGTTCCTAAATCACGATGTCGATTTTCTAGTGGAAAAAGTTCTACCTAAACCACGGTTGAAATACCTCACAGATTTGGCACTTTATATTCAACCTAGCACCTTCAAGCTGGCTACTCAGCTATAACAATACTCCCTCAACTTTGATATATAATATACTAGGTATATAAAACGAGTATAATACCTGTCTACAAGTATTAGTATATTAATCAACAAGCGGGTAATGATTGCTTCTTACTCATGAGGATGCAGTTTGCCGACACGAGCCATTACCCGCGAGTAGAATACTATGCTTTATCCAATCTTATTGAAAAATGCAAGCATGTATGCGCGAGATAATGCGTGCATTATTCAATAGGATTGGATAATAGTATATTATATACCAAGGTTGAGAAAGTATTATTATAGCTGAAGCGCCAGTTTAGATCCCGAAGCGCAGCTGAGGGATATAAGGCGCTGAAGCTATAATAATTTTCTCAACCGTGGTTTATATAGTATTTTTTTTACTACCAGAAAATCGCCATCATAATTCAGGGAGAGGTTAATAATGATGCACTTCACGGCTAGTAGTGAAAAAAATATTTTATTATTGGTTCGGTACCAGTAGTATACAATAAAAGGAAGAGCTTATCACAGTTTTCCATCTATACGAAGCGAAATTGATTAGTGTTTTCCAGCTCATTCGGTTATTGGCAATAACAATACCATGTATAAATGATGGGTAGGTAGATACCTATTTAAAAATTACCTACGTCAGCCGAAGTTTCCGCGGTGGAGTGGCACGAAAATCAATATTCTGAATAAGCCCTCTGGAATGAGTTATAGAATCGGCATCAGTCAATAATATTCCACCAATGTGTGCTTAATCGTGACAGTTCAGTTGATTTCCAGTTTCCATTTCCACCGCGGTTGAGCAGGCAGAAATTGTACCAGGTGTCTGGAAATTCGCACCCACGGGCGGTTTATGGAAATTCTTCAAAAATGCCGCGGAAATGTTATGGCTAAAAAACGAACAATTTTGATTTTGAGAATATGGGTGAAAGGGTCAAAGCGTGGAATTTCAAGGCTCTTTATTCTTGTTATCTGAAACGATTCCAGTAGAGTCTTAATATTATTCGTATATCAGATGAGGTTCCATGAGTTTGATATCCTCCATAAACTTATATTTCACAACTACGGCGTCTGATTCCACTATCAATATATAAAATGAGCTTGTACAGTTTTCTCATAAGCACTAACATACTGGGACGAGTTGGGAGGCTCTCGTGCGATTCCAATACATTCGAAAGCATACGCCATGATTCTAGATCGTTCGTACAAGCTGCAGACTCCAATAGGCGAATAGCACACATCTGTACAAATGGCGGAGGTGCCGACTTCTCAAAACAAACCGGTATACACGCGAATCTGATGAACGTCTCGAGAGCTGTCGCGAATCTACTGGCGGTGGTCAATGCGCAATACAGGATGTCCCAGCTAAAACAATCCAGCGCCATTTTCTTGGAAAATATCAAGGCATCAAAAAAAATTTCAGTTGGGGGGAAGCCTGATCTTTCAACTTTCTTTTGAGGGGGCGCCGATGCTTGTAGGTGCTTTAGTTTCCAAGAAAATTCAATTTGAATTGGGCAAGTCACAAGAATTCAAAAATTCATGACCGACAAAACAAAATACTTCAGATGAAAAAAATCCTCCATCTCTGGGCTTTCCATTGATGTGTCGCCGATGTCTGTATCTGGCCCAATAAGCCAGAAATTCCGCCTCAAAGTCCAGCAAACACAATAATTGGAATCCGTGACGTCACCGATCACACACTTGTTGATTTCAACACCAGCCGTTACTAGAACTTTTTCACTAACATACCTGATTCTCCACAGCAATGAATAATGGCTGATGTGAAAATCAACAAGTGTGTGATCGGTGACGTCGTTATGAATTCCGATTATTGTGTTTACTGGACTTAGAGGCAGAATTTCTGGCTTACTGGGCCAGGTACAGACATCGGCGACACATCAATGGAAAGCCCAGAAAAAGAGGATTTTTTCATCTGAAGTATATTTTGTTTTCTCGGTCATGAATTTTCAAATTCTTGTGACTCGCCAGATTCAAATTGCAGTTTCTTGGAAACTAGAGCACCTACAAGCATCGGCGCCCCCTCAAAAGAAAGCTGAAAGATCAGGCTTTCCCCCAATTGATTTTTTTTTTGTTGCCTTGATATTTTTTGAGAAAATGGCGCTGGATTGTTTTAGCTGGGGAGCTGTATGCCAGAGAGCCCGTGGAATGGTCCCGAAGATAAAAGTATATTAGCGGAGATGACAGATTTGAATGCACGAAAGGAATTCACGGCGAATTTAACCAAAGCGGATATCCAATTGCGGAATAATAATTGACGTGTATTTAGTGATAAACAGAGTGTTCAAACGTCTTTTAATTATAAAAATTCCCCAGCCCAAGTTGTCAAAATGACAGCTACATGTACTGAGCTTCCGTCAAGTGTTTTCTACAAAAACACTAGGCGAAAGTGAGATGTTGCAGCACAATATGATCAAAAGTTCTTTGGCTAAAACCTCTCTTATTGCTCTTTGACATTAATTGCCGCCGAAAGACCGCAGGGGCCTATAAAGGGCAAATTTGCCTAAAACCGTATTGTATAAAGAGAGTAGGCTCAATAATAATTAAAAATAGATCTAGCATTTAGGAATAAGGAGTAGCAGAGTATTAATCAAACAAGCAACAGGTATACCCGATGAATGATGAATAAGCAGAAATAAAAGTATCGAGCAATTCATTAGACTTGTTGCTTGCCGAATTAATAATAGAAACTCACTCCATTATTCCTTATTCCTCAATGGCAGCTCTATGAATGTTTTATTGCTAAATCCACCCTCACTACAATTTACTTCAAACTCATTTCACACGCAGTTGAATGTGATTTAACTCGTATTGTTACGAACTTGCTTTGGATACTTGTTGCATACTTAGATATCGCATTTTGTCGTTGTTCGCACTGGCACTCATGCCGTTCTTCAAATTTGACCTACTGCTTGTCCCAGCCACTCCTATACAGGGTGATTCATGAGTGACCTTATTACATAGGCTAATGGGAGATGGAGGACTTCGAGGCTAGTCAGGATTCAAAGAAGAAATTTTGTTTTCTGTATTGGTTACGAAGACACAGGGTGTTTTGTGTGTTTCGTATTAAACTTTGATGAGCGATTGTTCTGAAACGACCAGGGATATTTTGTTGAAATTTACCAGTAACATTTCTCTGTTGGAATTTATCCAGAAGCCTTACCGGGTAAGTCCAATTCCATACGAAACACATACAAAACACCTTGTATCTTTGTAACCAATGGAGGAAACAGAATTTCTTTTGTGGATCCTGACTCGCCTCGAAGTCCTCTATCTTCCATTGGCCTATGTAAGGTCATTCATGAACCACCCTGTATACTAGAGAGAAAAACCTCGAAGGTTTCCGTCGCTTCTATGGTCGTTTCAGTATATTCCAACATTGGTCGGCGTTCATTCCAGAAAACTCTTGAAGAGTCCATCGGCTCCTCAGCCATTTGTGCAGATGTATGTCTTATTCGCATGACGTGGTCTCCGGCGAGCTTTGTGGCGATATTTTGAAAGTTTTGGGTGGCCCATGATCCGTAACAGTAACGAATTTCCCTTGAAAAAATCTAGCCGGTACCAGTTTTCTGAGAAAATAATTTCTCTTGGAAGCAATTCCCCGGAACTAATTCTACCGGGATGAATCTCCCTCTGGAACAGTTTTCCCCGGAAGCAATTCCCCCAGAATTAATTCCACTGGAACGAACTTCCTCGGAAATGATTTCCGCTGGAAGTAACAGTGTCTAAATACACAATATCGAATTTCCTCCTTCTTTTCAGATCACCAGATGAAGGACTTCCGTTGGTTAAAAAAAGGGAAAAACTTGAATCCAAAGATTCACCTGGTTCTGCCCTTGCTCCTGCTCTACCACCTGTTTTTGATCTGATGCTTGGGAAATCCTTTCCAAGGGAAGCTCATTCTGATGGAATCAATTCTGGGGAATTCCATCTAGCGTAAATTATTTCCGAAGGGAGTTTATTCCGGTGAAATTCGCAAATCATAAGAGGCGTAGAAGAGGCATTTTATTTGCACCTCATAGACATTGATTGATAAGGGAGCTAATTGGGGCTTCAAACTACCCTTTCGGACACAAGGGGGCCGATAGGGCTTCGAATATCACATGGAAGCACAAGGAACTCACTAATGCTCTAAAAGACACAGAGAAAAGTGAAGGGGCTCAGCGGGGTCTCAAAAGACAATAAAGAAACATTGGGGGCCCACGAAGGATCACTGGGGCCTCTAACAGCGCAAAAAGGCACAAGGGAGCTCACCAGAATTCTGCAGGCTACAAAAAAGGGGCTCATCAGGGTTCCAAACGATACATGAGGGCACTAGTTATAGGGAACCCGATAGAACTCCGTAAGCTACGGAAAAATGCTAGGGGGCTCAGCAGGGCTTCAAAAGACGTTGATGAAACAAGAAGGGCCTCAGAGGGCAACTAGGGCAACAAGGGGGCTCACTGGAATGCTGAAGCTACGGAAGGAATAAGGGGGCTCAGCAGGGCTTTAAAAGACGTTGAAGAGACAAGGGGCCCTTAGAGGGCAACTAGGGCAACAAGGGGGGTCTCATGGAGCTCCATGACCCACAGAGAAATGCTAGGGGACTCAGCAGGATTTCAAATGATATAGACGACATAATGGAGCCCGACGGAGTTCTGTTCAACAAAAGAAGGCAAAAGGGGCTCACCTCTGGGGCTTACTGATACCCTGAAAGCCATGAAAAAACATGACGGGGCTAATCAAAACTACACTTGCAGACACAGGGGGGAGGGGGGGCAACAAGGGTCGGAATATTATATGACTCACTAATGCTCCGACCGATAGGGCTCCGAATGACATGACGGCACAAGGATGCTTAGTGCTCCGAAAGTAACGGAAGTACAAGGGGACTCAGCAGGTCTTCAAATTACATTGAAGACACAAGAAGGGGGCCCAATGAAGCTCTGGATAACAGAAGATGATGAAAAAGGGCTTAATGGAATTCTGAAAGCTATGAAACACATAACGGCACTTGAGGACGCAAGGGGGCCCGATAGGAGGCTGAATATCACATGAAGGCACATGGGGTTCACTAGTGCTCCGAAAGTCTCGGGAAAATAAAAAGAGCCCCAACAGAGCTTCAATCGATGTTAAAGACACAAGGGGACCTACTGGAGATCTGTATAATAAAATATGCTTATTGGTACGTATTTTTTCTGCTAGAAGCCTATCAGCTTTGGGGCTTATCAGAGCTTTGAATACATCTCAAGAAACAAAGGGGCCCGGTAGGGCTCCGAATATGACATGATGGCACAACGCTGCTTGCTGCTCCGGAAGTCACAGGAAATACAAGGGGGCATAGAAGAGCTGCAAATCACACTGGGGTCCAGTGGAGCTCTTGATAAGACAAGTTTGCAAAATGGGGGTTTCCTCGGGGGTTTCTGAAATTCTGAAAGCTATGAAAAATACAAGAAGGGTCATTGGGGCTCAAAATTACACTTGAGGACGTAAGGGGCTCCGAACACCACATGAAGGCACAAGGGGCTTACTAGTGCTCCAAAAGTCACGGAAAAATGTGAAGGGGATCAGCAGAGCTCAGGAAAAAGACAAGGAAACTCCAGGCTAGGGCTCCAAATATGACATGGAAACACAAAGGTGCTTACTGCTAGTAGAGTCACGGAGAAATGCAAGGGGCTCGCCAAAGGCTTTAAATTGCACTAAAGACACAAGGAGGCCCAATGGAGGTATGGATAGCACAAGAACGCAACAGAGGGCTTGGTGGGATTCTGGTAGTCATGAAAAAACCTGAAGGGCTAATCAGGTCTCCAAGCAACACTTGCGGACACAAGGGGCTCGATAGGGTTCCGAATTAGAGTTCCGGAAGCTCGGTGTACTACAAGAAGTGCGCCGAGTATTGCAAGGGGTCTCACTAGAGGTTCAAAGACACCTGTACAAATGTTTCTGCAAAAAATGTATTTTAGACGTCGCGACGCCCAGCGTTGGTGAGATAAAATGATGGGTAGGTATGGTACTGTTAACTCTTACATAGAATCGATGCTAGTAGGTGCAAAAGAAATCCCCACTTTGTGTCTTACCCTTACCATTTCCAAGAAAAATAGCCTGGACGTCGAGTTTGAATCACCCTGTGGATTATGTAGAAATACTGCTGCAAGTTGCGAGGCTCTCATGCGATTCCACTACATTCGAGAACAAACGCGTCGGTTCCAGGAAGCTCGCGGCAGCTGGAAATCGAGATGAGCGACTAAGACACATCTGTTCAATTGGCGGAGGAGTGAACTTTCCAGAGCCTGCCAGTTTCCAGAGGACGTGTGGAATGTTCCGGAAGGTAACACTCAGATCATAAGAGCGAAGATGAGCCGACCAACAAGGAATTTAAATTTACAGCGACAGTGACCGAGCAGATCGCCGAAGTTAAGTCATTCCAACCACTTTTACCGTTTCTCAGCTCGATTTTTTCTATCCAAACAATTTTTTGCTAAGTACCGACCACCTGCTCCAACCAGTGACCATCAATAAACGACCAGTTAAATTCAAGAACGTCCTCAAAACCCCGAAATTTTCAGGAAAAAACCGTCCCGGTCCATTTCTTCCGATTATTGTACTAATCCATAGCGCAACAGTCAACACCGTGATGCCACGGTCGATTGCCACACTTAAGTGACCTTGCAACTTTTGCACTTTTCGCTTGGTCACCTTCCCACTTCTCTCTATACCTACCTAGCTCAGCTCAGCTACTCTGCCTAGGTCTTTATCGCCGAAGAAAGTCGCATCCAGCCAGACCAACTAGCTGTTCTCACATTACCGGCTCTATGTCAATAAACAACCGTTTCCATCTCGCTGTCTGCCTAGCATACTTCTACAGGGGTTCTCATAAGTTTGAAACATCAAAATAGAATTTTTTTCTTCATTTTACAAACCCAGCTGCAAAATAGTTTTTATAAGCGCAAAATCGATAGCTTTGTCCAAATTTTCAGTTCAGTTTTCAATATTGCTGTATTCATCATCACCACCTACTTTACTGGATCCGGTTTTCTTTTGAGCAAGTAGCACTGGTGCTGGTTAAAAATTGAGGCATGGTCTGAAAAAAAAAGTGGGATCGCCCTAGAAAGCTCTGGGATTCCGATTTTCGAGACACCCCGTACACACACATCTCTCCCGTATGAAATATGGCTCGTTTCATTCGGGCTTTCTCCGCATGCTACTTGTGTGAATGTGTGAAAGAACCGCGGCGCTAATTAAAACCTGCTGTATAAAATGTAGGATGATAGCACACTTCGACGCATATCGGCTCCGCTTCTTCGAGATGGTCGGTGATGCATCCGAAGAGTGCGATGGCGTGTCAGGCACCTATACCTAGTGCACGCGGCACGAAGAAAGAAGAAAGAAAGAAAGGAGGTCGACATGTTACATTGAACGCAAAATAGCTGCCGAGACGTCGGCGTTGGTCACTATATATACTTGTCTTGATTGGATAACGGAAAAATAATAACAAAATCAAGCGAAAGTGAAATGAAACAAGACAACTGCAACGCGTGTGTGAGATTTTGAATTTTTTATGTCGGTCATAATGTGTGCACGCCATAGCATAGAATCCAGTTGTTTTTTTTCGTTATGGTGTTTTGGTTTACATCGCCCAAGCCAGCCAAGTTAGTTTCATTTCTATTTTCTTCTTTCCAAATGCTCACCATTAACTCATGTTTCACGCCCGGCTGGTTGAGGCCAGTGCTTTGAATTTGTTTTTTGTTCAGGTGGGTCTTTTTCTTTCAACTTGTTGGTGAAGTTTATTTCATTTTGTATCCTGTTCAAACATTTTTTAGATTCAGGCATAATTGCCTTGGTGAAGTCACGAAGAGCCGAAAAACTCATTTCTTTTCAATGAACAACTCACTAAAATTTTTCGAAATTGAAATTTCAATCTTTTGAAATTGCCACTTTTGAGGTGTTTTTAAACCTTCAAAGTAATTTACCAAGGAAACTGCTTCTTATAGCATATACAGAGTATCCCAGAATAAAGTGGTCACCTTGATATTGAAGGTTTCCCTTACGGAGAGATGGAGTGCCTTATATGCCGTTTTTCAAATTGGAAGTTCGTTATCGTTCTTTAGTTATTGTAGTCCTTCAAAGTTGGAGTTTCTCAGTAGTTTTTTTATCATAACTTTTGAACCGCCTGACCGACTAGGCTCGAATTTCGCACCTGTGGCTCTTAGATAGTACCTATTATTCGATAACAATAACTTTTCGGAAGAACAAACATGCAAATAAATGCACCTCTGGTATAGTCTACACCGATAGAACGGACTTTTTTGAATTCCAGTGATGTAACCTATAATAGCAAATAAAAGCACCAAAGACTGTAACAACATGGGCGCGTCTGGAACTAATATTAGTTTTGTTCGATTGGTAGTCTTACCCGGGCAAATTATTCCTACGCCAAGCCAATGGCATTACATTCAGCGAGTTTGACACCTACGTACGATTTCTAACCTCCATTTCTCTATGATGTTTGTTATTTTTAGTCGGCTCGGCTGTTGTGAGTGTTGAGTTCAATAAAATGAGCCTCATTCAAAAAAAATATTTTCTTATTCATTAAAATTGGCATTAAACTGGTGTCATTTAAAATTACCATGGCATTTAGCTGTGATTACCGGAAATAAGCACCTCTTTCTAACTGGAATACCAAATTTCGCGGGTAACGCTCGGGTCTACTTTTCAAGCGGAGGAATCTGGTGGTCCTTTCTATGAGTGTATAGAGTATAGTCCAGTGATGCGGTACCTACTCTATTCTCTACGCTACTGGTTATTCTGAATTCTTCATTTTTCTAGATTATACCTACGTTTAATTTGGAAGGAAAAGTTACTTCAACCAAATTTTGATCAGAGGGACGATTGCCGAGATATTTGGTTCTCAAACTTTGGAAAACATCCCAAAAATGCCACTTGCAGAGGTCTAAGAATCAAAATCCAACACAATTCACGATTTCTTCACTGAAATAGTTTTTTTTTTCAATGTTTTGCATTAATAAGACACCACTTTTGCTAGGAGACAACAAGTTTTCAAAAAATTAAATGTTTAGGTCTTTAAAAGTGGGGATTTTGAGATGCTTTTCAAAGTTTCAAACCGAAATACCTCGAAGTGCCTCTTCAAAAATCTCATGATCAACTGTTTCTTCAAAATTGAACGTAAAATCTAGAAGGAGTAAAAAATCCAAAATAGCCAGTGATGTAGAAAATACAGTATAAAAAATGGAGCAACCTTCTTCTATCTACGCCACTGGACAATTTTAACAAAAGTTATTTATTCATTAATTTAGCAAACATTCAACATTATCTCTATCTAATTATAAGTATGTACAGGTGATCACGTGAGAATTCCCCCCATACTGGAGGTTCCCCCTTTGAGATAATTTGAAGAGGAAAAATCTTTATCTGAACAATTTGTCTCGTAGATTCTAAAATTGGAAACTGTATCATTTTACAGTTTAATTTATTTTATTTGAATAAATTATTTATGTACAAGATGGTCCATCCTAGCGTACCTAAATATCCCACAGCAGTCTTACCGTTCAATATTTTATTTTTATTTTTATTGTCACCCATGTATATTTACAATCTGTTTTTATAAACATTCAGTAAATTAAATAAAATTTGATTCTGACATAGTATAGACACTGACCCAGCAGCCAGCTCTTTTCTCTTTACATAACAATCCTTACAATTTTGCTATGTTTTTTGGGCTCCCTGCATCTATGCTGATATCGCTTCGTTGAGGTAGGTCCAGGGGGACCGTTCAATATAGAGAAAAATACGTAAGAAAAAAGTTATATGGTTTGATGAAACCTATAACCTAAAATTATTTTCAGCTATACAGGCTGTCCCATTTTGACGGGATCAACAAAACGTCAATTTTTTTAATAGAATACCCTATATTTTTTTTGCATTTTTCTGTTTAACTTTTTCAACTGTATTATGCCTGTATTTTAATTTTCCAATTGTGTGGCAGTGCTACCAACTAAAAATTAAAGACGGAAAAAAAATCGCATTTTCACAGTTTTCTTGAAAAAATCGTAGCGGCCTTGCTTTTCAAAACTAAGAGAAGAAACATGACATGGTGATAGTCAAGTCAAAGATCAATATTTCAGTGTCAAAGAATTGCGATTCCTTGATACAGGGCGTTCACAAAAAAAACATCAAACTTTATAATTTTCAAAATATCATAACTCATTTTTTTCAAATAGCATACCCCTAATTTTATAACGTTATCTGGTAGTTTTTTTTTTATCATCTTTCATTTTTACTAGGAGTACCCTACCCGTAAACTTCAATTTTCTCGAGATAATCGGAAATTTTCACAAAATTTGCAATTTTTTTTTCTCAAAATTGAGTTGGCCGTGATAAATGACAGACAAGCCAAATAGTACGCAACTCTCAGTTAGTCAGTCTGAATGCTGTCGAACAAAGAAAACTGACTTTACGCGAGAGGAAATGATTGATATGATATTCTGGTATTAATCCAGACATCCAGGATCCCACTTTGTTTTCTTTTTGCGTTGAAGCCATATTTTTTGTTCGACAATATTCGACAGACAGTCAGACAGACAAACTAACAAACATAGAAACTACAGCTCCTACGTTTTTGGAACTTTAATCATTTGTTTCTATCGTTGAAGTACAAATCCTATGAAAATTTCATCAAAATCGGCCAACGGCCTCCAGGTGTTGCACTTTACTTGGGAGGCAGTATACAGGGTGATTCAAAAGTGTCGGACCACCTTGAAGGTGCGTATTATGGAAGTGAAGTAGAAAGCTGGAAAGTTGTTAAAAAAATTCTATGTCTTCTAATTTTAAAGTTATGGAGGGACAAAAGCTGGTCCTTCGATCTCTTCTATTTTGGTTGTTTCAAAAGATTTTAGTAAACTGTTTATGGAAAAAGAATGAGCGCAAAAAATCAACCTCTGAATCTGCAAATAATTTCTGTTTTGTATACAGGGTGAGTCATGAATCCCAAAAATTATTTCTTCTGAAAGTGCCTGTAATCAGCCACATTGGTCCCATAACCTATGTAGAGCACAATAAAACTATAAAACACAGTTCATTTCAATAGAACTCTGTTGCTTCTGGTTTTTTAGGAAAACTAATTCTTGTAGTTTCTGATTCATCCTGAATAATGAACAGAAATTCAATACAGATTGAGAGGTTGATTTTTTGTACTCATTATTCTTCCATAAACAGTTTACTAAAATCTTTTGAAACAACGGAAATAGAAGCAATCGAAGGACCAACTTTTGTCCCTCCATAACTTCAAAATTAAAAGACATAAAAAATTTTCAACAACTTTCCAGCACTCTACTACACCTCCATATTACGCACCGTTGAGATGGTCCGACACTTTTGAATCACCCATATACCACAGTGGTGAGTTATTTTTGAAGATAAATTGTCAAAAATTGGAAAAGAGGCAAGATGGCTTCCTAGATGACACTCTATGTCTTTGTAAGGGGAACATCCAGTATACAAGATGACCACAAAAGTGAACACCCTGTACAGTATGTTACGTCGATTTTCGCCTTGAAATTGAACGTAGAATCTGAAAATCACATCAATTTTTCACAATTTCCCGTCTTGGGGTAAAGGAGCGACCTCCCCCAATATCTACGCTACTGAATAGGTACTTGACAGAATTCTTTTCAAGCATTCATGGAGGACGTACTTCATGACCATCTGTGCAAAATTGAGGCAAAATCGGTGAAACGGTTCAAAAGTTATTGACAGAGAAAAATTTTTTGTTCATCAATTTTAAGGGCCTGTAACTTTGTTGTTATGCCTTTAAGAATAATACTTTTCATGATGAATCTATTCCTTGATCCTTTGATCCTCTGAGGACTTGCAAAAATTGTGTCGCCAAAACCTGAACCACGCTGTGGAAGTTGTTTCATTTCAGAGCAATTTGTTTCTTACAAAAATGTAACTGTTTCGATAACTATACAGGATGTTTCAAAAGTTTCTTCTCTATCATTCGTTCTCGATCAACAGTGCAGCCAACAGTAATAAAAATGATTTTTGTTAAACTTCCAGCAGGCGGAAGAGATGGAAGAACTTTTTCATGATCAGCGCCAGCGTTTAAATTGCTGGGATTTTGACGATTGTGTGGGCGATCAGCCGGGCCTTGTTGAGTGCCCCGTCAAATCTTCACATTTTCTCATGGATTTCTCTATTGGAATAATTTGAAAACAAAATTACTTTTTCGCAGTAAAGTAATGCTGTATCACGCAAAATACAGGGTGCTTAAAAAAACACAATTTCTTCGACACCCTCAATCAAGCTAGGTATTGAAAATTATGCAGTTTTTCTTCTGAATCCGAATTTATACGTTGTCCCATTGAAAACGAAACAGACAGATTTTCGGGCATTCGCCCTCATTTTTCGAAATAAGCCCGGACAGGTCAACTTTGTTTTCAAGGGGAACGTTCAACTGCTATTAATTTAACCGTGGAGTTTCACCCCCGTAGTAAAGGTGACAGCCCCTTCGAAAATTTTAAATGACAATTGGGGTTGAGTGATACATCATTTTAAAGCTGGTTCAATTGTCTTTATAGCGGTGTTAGTTTTTTTTCGATTCGGTGCAAATTTTTCAAGATAATGCTAATTTCAGTGTTCCCCTCCTAGGAGGCTGGCTCGAGGTTTCCGAACCCATGACGGGGCTCATGTCCCTCTAGTAAACATGTTACAGAATACCAACAAATGAGGTCAAGTGCCCGAAAATTTGTCTGTTTCGTTTTCCTTGGGCCATCCTGTATGTCACTCACGAGCTAATTCTATACCGGGTGATCACTTGAAAAGTCTGCCTATACTTAATGAATATTTCTTCGAACAGAAATAGGTCGGTTTTTATATCGCGGGGTAGGTATATCAAAAACATACATAGCCGAATTTCTATATTTAACCCCTTCACCTCCAACAAACCCAAGTTTGAAGTTTTAAATGACTTCACCTACTTTGTGATACTTCAAAGTGAATCAAATTCTTGTTCTGGAAAAAATCATTTTAAAAATTTTCAAATCAACTCTTCTTGTAGAATTCTCCGGGTGTCCAATTTAATAGATATGTTTGACTCATTAATCATCGTGAATGTGAAAAATGTGAATGAACAGTGAAAAAATTGCTGCCCGAATTCACCCCTCCGCTCCCATTACACCGATTTGAAATGGCTTCATCTACCTACTTTTTGATACATCAAATTAAGAGGAAATAAATTTTCTGGCTGTAAATAATATTTTGGGAATTTTCAACCCCTTCATCAAATTAGACATTAGGAGAATTTTAGGTTGAAAGTGGCATTTTTTTAAAGAGATTTCCACTTCCTTCAATTTAATGTATCACTAAGCAGGTAGTGCCATTTGGGATTTTGCAGTTGAGGGAAGGGGGGCAAAGGAATTACAGATAGAAATTCGTCAATGTATGTTTTTTTAATGTTCTTTTTCATGTTTCACTTGATATAAAAATCGACTTGTTTTTGTTCTAAGAAGTATTCACTAGCCATCAGTCTACAGTCTAAATGGGCACGTTGATTTCCAGGGTTTGTACATTCTGTCCTTTGATTTATTGATGATAAAATAAGAACTTTTGTCAGACCATTTATTTCAACATGATTGTGATTTCCATTAGTTGTTATCCACGTTCAGTGATGTGAGTCGGGTATTTACCGGGTAGGTAGGTAAATATAAATCGGGTATTTACCCGGTATTTTCCCGAGCGATATTTACCCACCCTACCCAGTTTGACAGAAAAGTTGACACTGTTGACAGCTCGGTTGACAGTGTTGACGGTTGAAGGTTAAATGATTTCTTTTTCCAAGTTCCAAGGCTTTATAAGCATAACCTCCAAAGCACTTATTATTGTATTGCTGCTGAGAGCAAAAAATCATAATTGTTTGTTGTTGTTTCTCCAATTGTTAATAACAATTGATGGAAATAGATACCCTATTAGAGACCCGATTTTGGGTAAATACCGGGTATTTACCCTGGGTATTTACACTTAAATATAAAAACCCGGGTATTTTACATCACTGTCCACGTTTCTTTCACCACTTTAATTGTAACACACATCTCTGCGTTATTTGACATATCTTATTTATACCAGGTGATAGAGGTGATAAACTTTATCATTTGATTCATTTTTTCATTACTTCTTGGAATAGATCATTTCCACTTACGTAACGCAGCTCCGTCTTGAACAGCTGATTCGGGGCAACGTCAGTCAGATTGGTAGTATGTCACTACCAGTCGGTCAGTCGGTGTATAATCTCCTTGGTAGATGTCGGTGTGTGGACTGTGGAAGTCACTGGTATCACAAAGTTTTGACAAGCTGGCACGTATAGTTGACATCATGTTTGACGTTGCCCCGAATCAGCCGTTCGACACGTGCATGTGACGTCATGTGGAAATGGTCTATTGTATTTTTTAGTCGGAAGATGACACAAATGACATAAAAGTCGTTACGCGTCGCTAATATATAAAATAATTAAGGTGCGAGCCGAGGTGCGAGCAGACTATCTCAATTTCAATTTGATTCCACTAGTACCTAATCGGAAGTTGTTACGGATAGATACTTTTTAAATGATCACTCTGTATGTATGGTGGAAAAAAAATGAAAGATTGCATCGATATGGGCTTGATCCACTGCTGGAAATCCTCTTTTTGAAATAATTTGGAATCGAAAAGACTTTTTCATACGGATTTTTCTCGTAGAATTCAAATCTGGTGGGCAAATTTTGAATCGAAATGAACAGGGTGTTTCAATTTCTTTTCCACCCACGCGTTGAATTTCACTTTTATGAGTTGAATGCAGTGTATCAGAAGAAATTCTCCAACACTCTGTATACTGCGGGACAACAAAACTGATTGTCGAATTTAAATTCTACAAAACAATCGGGAAGAAATTGTCTTCTTTTCCAGATTATTCCAAAGGGCAAATTTCCAGCAGTAGAATCAAAGCAGTTTTTCAACTTTTTTCTACCAAGTACCGTTGTACGAAAATATTTCGTTACAACAGATTCGCATTCAGAAAAAAAATCACATCATTACCGATAGCTTATACCAGACGTGTCAAAAAAATTGGAATTTACTTTGAAACACCCTGTATCTTTCGAAATATATGTAGAAAATTGAAAAACTGTTGTGAGAAGAACTTTCATTTTCCAAATTATTTCAGGGGAAAAGTTTCTAGCAATGGGTGGCTCGGGTGGAAATCTCGGGACCACCCTGTACATGATTTCGCCAAAAGTTTGGATTTGAGTCTAGGGCACACAGTCTAAGTAGATACAATTCATAAAATCAATTCTCGTTGCTTCAAGTTGAAACTTAGATAATGAACTTGACCTTGAGGTAGACATGGTTTGATGTATATACAGGGTGATTCAAAAGTGCTCAGCCAAAACCATAATATGGTAGGTACTTATATGAATTTTTCATAAAGCCCAACAAAAAAAAAAGATTTTTTATACCTTAATCCTCGAAGTTATGAAGGGAAGGTCCTTCGAAACCTTATAGTTTTTTCATTTCAAAAGAATGTAAAGAGTTTTTAGCAGTAGAATTATATATTAAGCAAACATTTCAAGCACTGAGTGTGTGTGATTTTCGGTTTTCTTCACAGGGTGAGTAAAAAAAATCGAAAATAATTTTTCTTCAAAAACTCCTCCGCCTCCGAACTATTCTTTGGTCCTTCAACCGATGCAACGCAGAAGATCACAAGGTTTTGTAGTAAAAAATTTTGTTTGAAGCTATTTTCAAGGAAATTGAATTTTATCATTTCATGACACACCTTGTATAGTAAATGGAAATCAAATACACACCCAGCAGCTCAAACTTTGTGGAGTGAGATTTCTGTGAGGTCGGCTGTACTCAAATTTGAATATAAATCATGTATACTTGGGAAAAAAAAACAAAAACCCTGGATTCTGAAAAGCTATAGGAAAAAATCTCCAATCCAGAACACTATCAGCATCTAGTGATCCATAGCGTCCCTTGTTTTGAATACTTTCCATCTAACATCTATAGCCCATTCATTTGGCACTGTCCATTTTCAGTTTTATTATGTACCTACCTACCTGTAGATAACAACGTATTTTGTAGACATAATAAAATTGTGAGGAGCTACAAATATTCTACTAGCATAAAACGTCAATTCGGGAATGAAACCAGTGGAATTTTCGGTTTAAAAACAAAATTTTCTAGCTTTTGAAAGTTTCCCTTGCAGTTTTGCACTTCGATTCTTTGACCTTTTCAGACCCGCAGGTCAAAATCTCTAAAACTGTGAATAAAAACACGTGATAACTCACCTGAATTGCGAAATATAAAATCAAAATCTTCTTCTACGGCGGGAAATTCGAAAACTTCCGGCTCACCACACGCGCACGCACACAGTTCACAGAGTTCCAAAATACGAACGTTATTCGACACTTAAACTGCCCGTTTGCTGCGGGGACATCGTATCCGTTCAGCCAACTGCTAGAGAATGCGATGGTCTGCAGAGTTATTGTAGAAAGTCGCGGCGTGTCGAGAAAATTGGTGCAAGTATACTCTTGATACGAGAGACGGAGTCGTCTTGATAAGCTCGCAGGCTCGGCTCTCGGTCGTGCTGGATGCGATTCTTTTCTTCTGAATCTACTGAGCCGCTTTGGAGTTCGAGATGAACTGACGTCTCCGCTCCGGCTGTCCCACTTTTGCGGAAATGACCGCACCGCGAGAGAAAGCAGGAAGAAAGTATTTGTTATATAATACGGGCTGTTTGGCTCTTTCGATACACACATTTACCTCAAACGCCACACCAGCGGGTACCTAAGTACCGGAATGGTACCGTGCTCACACTGTATGTGGCTATACGCACTTTACTGGTTACCAAGACCGCAAGAACACTGGTTTTTACTTCTGCTCCATCGAGTCTTCGAATTTCATTGATAAACTATCTAACGCCAGTATGAATATACGATATTGTTCTCTTCTTGGTAAAGCTCCAATCATCAAATGCACTAAAATTGTTGTGACTGCATGATATGGTCAGCTTGGTGTTTATATTCTGAAGTTTTAATTCTAGGTTCTTCCAGTGGGTTCTGCTCTAGTTTCTTCTTTTTTCATTCTTTGACATTTATGCTCAGCCATATTGCTCAATAAAAATTTCTTCATTAGACTCTCGATCTGACTCATCGATTCATTGCTTGTCCGTCGAGACGATTCCTTTAGTATTTGAAGTGATTCATGATTCATGTTCACGTCGGCTTGTCGTAATGTCGTAAACTCTTGAAGAAAAAGCCGTAGCGAGGCGAACATAATTTATTGTGGTCTATAATCGGCGGTCAACACCCTATCCCTATGACCTGTGTCCAATTTTCTAATATTAAATATTCGAGATCGTAAACGCTCTCTGCCTCGTCGGAGATTCCTCGCTTATACATTCTCAATGCCCTTTCTTGGTTGGCAAATTACTATTTCAACGAAACAATTCTTTCCTTTTCTGTAAGCTATACGTCCCTATCTTCGATACAATTTACTCGTCTCAATACTGATTTGTAACAGGAAAATGCGCTGTAGAAAAATCACGCCTGTGTGGAGGAGGAGGAAGTTACTATTTGAGTATATTGTTATACGGTCTGATGACCGAAACCAAGAAATTCGAAAACGTAAAAACCTTGAATCGTTTTTTCAGAGCCACTCGGCACTCGGTACTACCTAATTGAGCATTGATGCTCTGGCGGCTCTAATGGGTTCCAAGCATTTAGAAACAGGACACCTACCAGATTATTTTAATTGAACATGATAAATTTCAATGGTATACTATGCGACACTTTGTTTCGTAAAATTTAATCTATCCCAACTCGGCAGAATATTTTTCAGTAATGTATAAAAATTCATTTTGAGTCAGGTCAGGTTAGGTCAGGTCAGGTCAGGTTGGTCAGGCTCGACGGGCACTAACCGTCGAAAATGAAAACAAAAAGGTCGCGTTCGGTTCGAAAACGTTGTCAAGGACTCAGTAAGGCTACTCATGAATCCATCGTGAAGCTCCAGCAATCATTTTTGCATTGAAGAAATTTCGTAAATATCTTTTTGGTCGAAATTTTTTATATCGTCACTGACCATGAACTGTTGCTGACGAATTTTGCAAAAAAGATCAAGGACGTGAATTTATTTTTTTTTTAAGTTTGTTCTCCTCCTTATCGGCCTTTCCAACGCCATAGGAGTTATTTGCGCTTCATTTAATTTTTATACAATTGACAAAACCTTAATCAACGCAAATTGTGGACAGCACAAAACACCCAGACATGACTAGGAATCGAACCTAGGACCAACCGTGCTACGGGGCCGTCACATAGGTGAATGATCATAGGTGAATGATTGTCTTCTCCAAAATGAAACATTTAGGTACTGTTTCAAACAAGAGGAAGACAAAATCTCTTGTAAATGGAACGCTTATTGAAGGAAACTACACCGAATGGGAAAGATGCAACAGAATCAGAGGAAGAAAACACAGATGATGGCAAACCAACAATGAAGGAACTGATAGAAGATAAACCAAGATAATAAAAGCAGGAAAAGCAGCCCGCCATGACGGAATGGAAACCACATGAAACGATGAAGAATACAGGGGAGAGTGCTTTGATTCTGCTCCTTGAAGTTCTTAACTGAAAAATTGAGTTTACACTCGAGTTTACACTTCGCAACACCCAGACCTGCTGTGCCCGGGAATCGAACCTGGGAGCTCCACTTGCCAAGCGAACATGCAGTCCACTCGACTAGCGGGTCGTAGACTGGGGCCGTAAACTGGGACGTAGACCCGGCCGTTTACCCGTATTAACTGCCGATTCCTAATGAATATTTTTTCAAGCAAAAACAGTTCGATTTTTATATCGAGAGGGACATCTAAGACATACATCGGCGGATTTCTGTCTTGAGCACCTTTGCCCCACTACCCCAAATTCAAAATTCCAAATGATACTACCCACCTTGCGATGTATCAAATTGAAGAGAATTAAATTCTCCTTCTGGAAAAATATTTCAAATTTTCTTAGCCCTACTTCCTTTTTTACTAAAATTCTCTGATTGTCCAATTTAATATCCTCGACCACTCAATTCTTTTCACTGTGGTCAGCGTCGTCCTAGATAGCACTGAGGCAGAGAATTTTTGATGGAAAATGTGCTGCCCAAATTCTCCCTTTTGCTCTCCCCCCCCCTATAATTTAATAAAGCACCACTTACTTTGTAACACATCAATTTTTTTTTTAAATGGCTTTTGTTTATTTTATACAAATTATGAAACTACAAAAATAATTTACAGAGAATAAGTAGTGTATAAATGAGAGTAAATGAGAATTAATTGTATAAATGCTTAATTTAAATAAATCCCTGCCCCGTCTTCAGTTCCCACCCCACGAATAGTTTTTCTGGTGCCACGTAGCCTCATGCTGATCGCCCGTATTAGGCTAAATTGAATTCGCACCTTGACCCAGCACAAAATTGAAGAATAGGCCCTGTCCCATTTCTCCGCCATTGTCGAGGCCAGCCTTTTTAGGAAAACTATAAATTCTTTGTGCAACGCTCCTTCGCACGAGCATATCAGGGGAGTGAAGGAAGCTCTTACATCTTCAGCAGCTCTGTCGTACTTGAGGTGTTTTTGGCTGGCATGTTGATTGGAGATGGCCTGCCAGGAAAGATTTCGGAGGCGGTAGGAAGTAGCGTCTGCATCAATGATGCGATTATCAAAAAACGCTACCCTTCCCGCCTCCCAAACTCCCCTGACCATCAAGTCTCCTATAAGGGCAGGCTGACTGGTGCGAGCGTCTGCCATTTTCATGACAGGCTCTCGAATTACACCTCCGTACACCATTTCTGCCAGACTAGCACATTCGTCCCGAAGAGCATCATGTCCTGCTTTAACGAAGCCTCCTCTTTTACACACTAGACCGTGTTGCAGGTCAAATGCAGCGCCGCAGCCGTCACACCTACTCGGCAGACCCAAAGGTTCTGACACATCAAATTGACGGAAATTAATTCTCTTTCTAGAAACAATTTTTCTCAAATTTCCAACCCCTGATTAGATTGGACATCGGAGACTTTTAGGAGGGAAAGGGTAAGGGTTTTTGAAAATTACGTTTTTAGAAAGAGGTAGTGTCATTTTGAATTTTGAAGTTGCTGGCAAAGGTGAATTTGAGGGTGGAATTTTTTCAACAGAGATTGTTTTCTGTCGATGCTAAGCCGAATGACGTTGACTGCACTGAAAAGAACTGAGGGGTCGAGAATATTCAATTGGCCATTTAGAAAATTTTAGGAAAAATTGTAAAGGTAAAGTTGAAAAGGTGGGGTTGAATTTTTTTTTAATTTTTATTGATGTATCGCAAAGCAGGTGGTGTCGTCTGAAGTTTTAAAGTTGGGGTTTGTGGGGGCAGAGGGACTCAAGAGAGAAATTTCTCAATGTATGTCTCAGATGTCCGCCTCGATATAAAAATCGACCTGTTCTTGCTCAAAGAAATCTTTACTAGGAATCAGGAGTGATTACGGGTGAATAGTTTTCAAATGATCACCCGGTATATCTGGGACTAACGATCGACGAGAAGGGCACATTTTTGAACAAGAGAAAGGTTTCATAAAAGACAAAGACCAGACTTAAACATTTGGATGTGAATCATGGGTGATGATAAACAAACAAAAAAGCACGCAACATACCATAGAAATGGAATACTTGAGACGAGTTCATGATGAGAGAGATTAGAAGGGTCAAGATTAGGAACCAAGAAATCAGGAAGGAGCTGAATGTCGTAGTACGACGGTTTACTCAATTTTTTTCAAGAAAAAGTTCGAGGGCTTCTTAATAACTCGAAAGGCATTCAAAAATAAAACTTGAATCCTCGTATTAGAGCTTTTTTCATAAATTTGAGAGAATTCAAATCGTGACAAATGTTTAAGCCGCTTTTCGGAATCGTCTGAAGATAGAATGAGGCCGAAACAGGAGTTGTATAAGTTTCTAGGTTTCATGCATGATGATTTTTGGACTCGTGGCATTGTTTTTGGAAATCCGGTCCAAATTTTATGATTTCTGGGAGAATTTTTGGTAAAGTTTATGAAATCGAGTTCAAAATCGTTCGGAAACAGTCTGAAGAGGACCTTGAGACTTTTATCAATCAGGAATCACCTTGTTTGGCAAAATAAGCGTCTTAAGATAGTACGGCGATCCATCTCATATTTTTTGGCAAGGAGGTATCACTTTTCTGTTTTTCAGGCCGATCGATGGCCTTCAAAAAATGCAGCCAACAGACATGATCAAATAAAAGTTAAAGCCTCATTCTAGCATTTTTCTCAAATTTAAAATTAATCGTGAGCTGTTTCACCAGCTTTTCAAACTTGTCTGAAAATAGAATGAGGCCAAAACAAGAGTTGTATTAGTTTCTGAGCTTCATGTATTCTGATTTTTCGCCTTGTGGCATTTTTTTCAATTCTGATCCAAATTTTATGGCTTTGTGAGAAACTCTCAGTCTAGCTGATTAAATCAAGTTCAAAATCGGTTCGAAAACCATTTTGAGAGGACCTTGAGAATTTTATCCACTCGAAAATTGTCTTCTTTGGCAAGACAAACGTCACTGGAAATAAAATTTGGATCTTCATTCTAGCGCTTTTTTCAAAAATAAAATCGTGAATTATGTTCAACTCGCTTTTTGGACTCTTCTAAACATAGAATGAGGCTGGGGCTGGAACAAGAGTTTCATAAGTTTCTGGGTTTTATGCATCCTGATTTTTCGAACTTGTGTCTTTCTCTCAAGTTTCGATCCATATCTATTGTTTCTGGCAAGTTCCTGGCCAAGTGAATAATTCTAGTTTAAAATCGGTTCGAAAACTCTCTTGAGACTTTGAGACTTTTTTCTATTCGAAAATTATCTTCTTCGGCAAAACAAAGGTCCTGAAAATATATATCTGTAGCGTGCATTTTCAGGTGAGCAAAGGCACTCTCCCTCTGAAAACATGCCGTTGTAAGTAATTTGGTTCCCTCACCGACCATTCTTGCCACATACGCGAAAACCACGTTGAAAAGTTCGAAATGAATAGTTCGTTCGAAGATATGTTTCTGTATCAACTTTTCCCCTACCCTAAACCGGATCTCGAGAATTCTTATTTGACATTTGGATCATGTTTGATGAAATGTTGAAGTCTCTTGTTTTGAATGTTTGTTGTGAGTTGATTCTGATCATCTGATCATCGGGCTTTTTTTCTCGAGGAACTAGCTACATTTAACTCCCATATTTCGAAAATCGGATAACAAGGAATCCTGTTATCCAGTGCCAAACCAAAACTTTGTTTATTTGACATCACTATGTAATTCAAAGAGATTAGCGAAATATTGAGCAACCTAAATATATGTACAGGGTGATTCAAAAATGGCGCATTTCCTCCCGTAGGTATACGTTAGGGGAGACGTTGGCGGAGCACGGAAAAATAGTAAAAAAAAATTGGCTCGTTTCTCTTTAGAGTTATAAAGAGGTGAAGTTGAGAATTCAACTTCTTCAGTTTGCATGATTTTGAAGCAAGGCATTGTTAGTCGTGAAGAATCACATGCCGTTAGTAGTTCCCGAATAAAAATGTCTCTTGCAAATGAGATTTGAATCGTATTTTTAAATTTTAAAATTCGTCTCCCACCTCAAAGGTGCCGTGAATATACTATACAGTGCTCAACAATTGAAGTGGAACACCTGAAAATTTTGGTCAAATTAAAATGGTCGTATTTTCTTAAGAAAAAACATGAGAATTACAATGAGCTTTTTTTACTGGGCAGCTAACGTCTTGGACTACAGAATTATAGAATTTTTTCTTGTTGCAAGCTTGTCATATCATTTATACAATGATTTATATAACTTCTTTCATTGTTATCCGATTTTAAACATCTTTAGCTCATATTGAAGCTGATACTTCAGGCGAGAACGTTGTGAGGTCAAAACTTATTGAAAACAACAATTGAATACAAGGGGACGTATCAGAAGTGACCCGAATGCGAAACAGCTTCCGAGTATCTGTTTGATGAAAGACAAAACAAATTGAAACTTGTCCTCAGAGGATCCGTTAATTTGGACCATTTCGATCCGCATCTCGCTTTAGTTGTCTAAGAAATTTCTGTGGTAGAATCAAAGCTTGACTGCGTGTTTTCGCGGAAAAATCGCATCCCTTATTTACCTTAAGGCGGCCGTAACCCAAGTTACAAAATTCACAACAATTCCAAAAATTCTCCTTGACAATAAAACACGTACCTATATACCCGTATACCTGTCAATTCTGAATTTTGTAACTTGGGTTACGGTCGCCTACAGGTAAATAAGGGATGCGATTTTTTGCGAAAACACGCAGTCAAGTTTCGGTTCTACCACGCACATTATCTTGGACAACAAAAGCGAAAAGCAGATCAAAATGGTCCGAATTAGCGGATCCTTTGAAGACACGTTTCAATTTGTTCTTATCTGTTATTAAACGGAAAGTCGGGAGCTGTTTTGCATTCGGGTCACTTTTGACACGTCCCCTCATATTGAATTGTTGTCTTCAATAAGTTTTGACCTCACACCGTTCTCGTCTGAAGTTTCAACTTCAATATGAGCCAAAGAAGTTTAAAATCGGATATCAATGAAAGAAGTTACCATTGAAAGCCTAAAATATCACTTTTTTGAGATCACCCTGTAATTAACAGAGATAAACGAAAACCTAAAAAACCGTTTTGAGGTATGGGCTCAAAGTTTCTCCAGAACAAGTTGGAAAAAATCAAAAAAATGTTCCCACGGATCGGGAGGGGTGCAAACTTTACATTTTTTGCAGTACCTCACTACTACACCCTGTATAAATAATATGGAAAGCTTGTAGCAAAAAAGAATTATATCATGCTGTAGTCTAAGACATAAGCTGTCCAAGAAAAAAAAACTAATTGCAATTCGGATTTTTCTTGAGAAAATACGACCATTTTAATTTGACCAATATTTTCAGGTGTTCCACTTCAATTGTTGAGCACTGTACATTCGGCAAGTATGCTTGGTATGGTATGACAAGTTTTACGGAGTTTCCAGGTTAACAATACATTTATGCTATTGCAATGTACCTCTTTGATCTGAAGGTGCCAGGTAGGTACTAATGCGATGCTGCCAGATAATCAATCTGCCACTTCATTATTTTCTCCACTTATGTACCTATTGCATTACATGGCAGATTGAACAGATTTGTTTTTGTTAATAACTTGCAAATCAAAGCCGATTAATTTTTTTTATTATTTTTCCCATGCTCCGTTAACGTCCACTATAACGTGCCCGAAAAGAAATGCGCCATTTTTTAATCACCCTGTATTGATTGGAGATGTCCAAAAAGGAATTCAGAAAAAGCTTGGGAAAGATCAAAAGTTACGCATGGTTCAAAATTGACCATTTTGGCACATATTCTGTTTTGACCATGTATTTATGCCACTCATCTTTCTAACAAAGGCCAGAGTTGATATAGCACCTCGTACACAAGAAACCACCTTATCAGACATCGTAATTCGTTCAGAAATTGGTTATCTCTTGCAGATTTTTCGATTTGAAGTGAAGTCAAATTCATAGGTCGCCCATTTTAGGTTTAGGCTGCAGAGATGGGCGGCATATCCATCCATCTTCAGTCATGTAATGCAATAGGTATATAAGTGGAGAAAATAATGAAGTGGCAGATTGATAATCGAGAATGCCCAGATAAGTGTGCGAGGTGCGAGAGTGCCCAGGATCATTGCCAAAGCAACGTAAACGAAGGCAGATGCGAGCTTGAAGAAGCCAACTGAATATTATGCAGAAAGGCTGGCCTAGAACTGTTTATCTTAGCCAAAATCTGCAGCCTTTTCACCACCGAGAGGAAGAACTTACCTTTGAATCCTTTGATGAAGAAGTGGTTTCATGGGGTAAGCATGTTGCGGTGATACCGATAGACTACGCATGGGACTGTTGAGTGATGTGAAACTAAACTGCACGGAGCCCACTTTGGAATGTTCAGATAAAATCACACGCGCGAGATCTAGGATGTGGTGGTCGGGATTGATAAGGACATTGAAAACTTATGCATATTGTGTATACCACGTTTACAAGGAACCGACAAGAGCCACCAGAAGCAGCTGAGACACCATGGCGATCAACACAAACACTATGAGGGCATCGCCAAAACAACCAATAAAAAAATGAGCTTCTATTCAGTTCTCGAGATCCATGTAAATACGAACAAATTTACTCCTCAATACTAGACGGCCGTCTATTCCGTTTCGGAATTAACGAAGAAAATTGGGAAAAACCTTGAACCGCATTTTTCCAATGCCACCCAAGAGTGCGACTGCTAGATAGGGGTCAAACGAGGCTTTTCTAAATGAGTCTTAAGTATGGATTGGTATACTTACTTAACTTTTAATTATTGTAATGAACTGGTTAATTTTCACAGCTCCTCGATTGGTCAAGATTGATGGTTAATTGACTTAACTTTATTTTATACAGTACTGTGTGTATTTTAAAAAAAACACGTAATAGGTGAGTGAGTATACATTTTAATTCAATTTTGTAGAACTTGACCTATCCAAATTTACTGTGAAAATTACCAACGCTTTTGTAAACACCCAATCTACCCGTTGCAATTTTACAGGAAAGTTGCCTAATGAAAGAGCTAGATAGCTACAATTAACTAATTAACTGACAGGTGTAATTGTATAATTAGTCCTGCATACACACCAGAGGTTTCCAGGAATAATAGAAATTCGAGTTTGTAAATATGGAAATTATTGAAACCTAAAGCAAAGAAGCAACAAAAGTTAATGTTACATGAAGGAAATTACAGGAAAAGACCGTAGAATTTCAAGTAGGTATACTGTCAAGGGCTTCAAATTTTAGCTTTTAATGTCACTTTTGCCTGGAATTGCTCACATGAAGACAGAAGCACAGAAGAATAGGTCAAAGAGTGGCATATTGACGACCAAAGTTTTTTGCACGTGACGGTACTAAACTCTGAACGAAAAAAGATGATGTGTTGACCTCAAAGACATGTATCATCATACCTTAAGGCTCGCCCGAGTAATCTGACCCACTTTACCGCCACCTGTGGCCTGCGGTAATTATTATATCCAGAAATTTACATGTCACACCGTCGTCGGCGCATTATAATATCTCGGACACGTCTCGGTTTTTTCTTGCGTGTGCGGTACAAAAAAAAATCGATGAGAGGAAATAAAACATTCGGGTCCCCAAGTACCTGCCCATAAAAAAATCTTATCCTTCCCATGCATTTCGTAACGGATATGGTAATTAATTAGCATTATGATGAAATAGCGCGCACACACACACACGGTACAATCTTCCTGTGTGATGTCGGTTTTATAACAACAAATGAGCCGCGAAGAGAACGAGACGTAAATTAATGAATGACATAACTTCTCTGTCGGCATTATAGAACACATGCACAGACAAATCATTAACGTAATAGGTAATCATCAAGGATCAAGAGATTTTCAAAAATTGGTGAGCTAGGGAAGGAAAAAAACTGAAAAATTGGATAACAAGGCAACCTGAGTTATGGTCCACTCGTTTTGAAGTGAAGAAAATACAAATTTTCAGCCAAAGCTGAAATGCAAGTCGTAATACGTCGGATATTGTGCAAGGCTGAGTGTGAGGCAAGTCGTGTTGATGCGCGGAACTTTCTTCGGAAATTCCGAGATCATTGACAAGGATGCGGCGCGGCGCGTTCTAGTTTTCACACCTGTGTATCGTTTCATTTTTATTTGTTTATGAAACTGGGTACGGACGAGATAAAATACGATTGTTGAACTGCATAAAAATGCCATTTAATGGATTAGTTTCGTATGTGAGAAAGTCTCGCAGCGATGTCATTGCCGGCAAGGCATTTGGTACTTTACCCAGAGCGTCATCTTGAGACCTATGCTATTCATATCTGTTCAATTATTGATCAAAACCGCTTGTTAATTACTGGGCTTTCACTAATAAATCACTAATTGGGATCTCGGGAACAAGGTAGGATCGAGACGCAGGTGCAATTTAACTGCAAGGATTTACTGCAAAAATTGCTGTATAGCCGTAGAGAACGAACACAATAAGTATTTGATGTCTTTCGTTCAAGATGAACAAAAAGATTAACAAGAAAAAGGACTTGTAGGAAGCGAAGATGTTGCTGGGGCACCTAAAAAGAAATTGTCTCGGAAATTGTCGTGCTTAAGAATGGAGTATACAAAATGATGGAAAATCGGTTGTGTCACCCCAAAACTCCCCCGACGTGTAGCAATGAACGGATGGAAATTTTATTATGGACTGCTGTCCCTTCGGGTGGGAAGTTGGAATTTGAGAAGAAGATTGAAGAATTGAAATATTTAGTCTCATAAGAGCTTCATTTTGAGCTCCATCATTTAATGGATCGGGAAATTGAAAATTTAGAAAATTTGGATTTTCCGGGAAAATCTCAGATCTTTTTCCGAATCATATACCGAGTGGGCCAAAAAAAACCGCACAAAAGTTTTTTCCTTTTAAAATTTTTAATGGTGGGCCGATTTCGATGAAAGTGGTATCAGTGGAAAGCCAATTAAATAAGATGTCCAACTGACAAGTCAAATTGATCAAAACGTCAAAATCAACGATGGCGGACGTAGCCGAAAATACCCCTACTTTGGTTACCGTTCTTTTTTAACAAAAGTTGTGAAAAATTAACAAATAAAATCATAATTGGTAAGAATGGACCTTTTGCTACAATTCAAGACCACAACGAGCATAATCGGTTTGTTTTTCGCAAAGTTACACTTATTTGAAAATATGTCTGCTTAGCATGCTTCGATCAGGGAAGAAAAATTAAAAAAAAGGTTTTCTTTTCTAAAATCATTAATTTCTGACGGATTTTGATAAAAATGGTACCAATAGAAAGCCAACTGAATAAAACGTCCACCTGACAAGTCAAAACGTCAAAATCAAAGATGGCGGACGTAATCGAAAATACCCCTACTTTGGTTACCGTTCTTTTTTAACAAAAGTTGTGAAAAATTAACAAATAAAATCATGATTGGTAAGAATGGACGTTTTGCTACAATCCAAGACCGCAACGAGCACAATCGGTTCATTTTTCGCAAAGTTACAGTTATTTGAAAATATGTCTGCTTGGCATGCTTCGATCAGGGAAGAAAAATTAAAAAAAAGGTTTTCTTCTTTAAAATCTTATCTGCATAAACTTGCCTCCGTCTTTTTTGACCAGGTCGTAAATCGTTTTTATCCGGAAGCCTATTTTCGGAAAATTTGCAACGATTTGTCTTAAGGTCGTAGACCAGCACTCTATTGTTGGACTTCGTCTTCTCCAGATAAGTTTTTTACAATTAAATAGGGAATATCACAGTGGCTGAGACAAAACAAAACGCTGGTTACCATGGAAATGCTGCAAATAATAATCAGTGTGAAAAATCTGGAAGTGATTCTTTATTTCACAGTGAAAATGTTGTCTGAAGAAGACAAAGTCCTTATAAAAGCACTGTTAAATGCTGGTCAAACCGTAGCACAAATCGTTGCAAATTTCCCTGAAAGAGGCTTTCGGATAAGAACGATTTACGATCTGGCCAAAAAAATCAGGGAGACGGGTTCAGCTGATCGGAAGCGTGGTAGCGGCAGACCACAAACCATCAATACTGAAGTAAGTGAATACAGTCCTGAATAAAACCATTATTAAATTACATTTTTGATGAAATAGGAGAACGCTAACCACATAAGCGACCTGATATGTAGTCCGGAAAATAGACCGGGCACAAGCAAAACTGTAAGGCAGGTATCGACTGTGACAGGTAACTACATTTACATTTTTAGAAATGCTTTTATTTACTAATACCTAGAATTCAAAACTGCCTGTTTCAATACTTCTTGGGGTATTCTCTGTAAAGATCAAAGTTCTTGTGGGTATATTGACTTTGTGTCTTGACATTTATTTCAGGAATCTCTCGAACTTCAGTTAGAAGGATAGTAAAAGGCAGGCTTAATTTAAAAGTCATTAAGCGTGGCTATGTACAAAAACTTAATGATCTGGTGAAGGCAAGAAGATTTTCTCGCTGTAGGCATCTTTTGCGGAGATTCCAGACACGGAATGCCATCAACTATATTTGGTTTTCCGATGAGAAAAATTTTAACATCAATCCCCCGAAACACCCGCAAAATGATCGCCTGCACATCCCGACTGAAGTTAGAAAGAGCGATGTCCCACTGGACCGATTAAATCGGGAACTTCAGCACTATGCTCCCTCTTTGATGGTTTGGGCAGGAGTAAGTGCCAATCACAAACTTCCCCTTATATTTTTGGAGCAGGGTATGCGGCTAACTGCGCATGATTATCAGAATGAAATTCTCCAGGTCGTTTTACCACAAATCAGAGCCATCACTCCAAATTTTACATTTATGCAGGTAAGGTGCTAAAATTTTCGACTAAAATAAAGACGGTACTAGTGGTAAGTAATATGTGTGCTGCGCCAGAAAATGCTGTTTTTTTTTTTTTCTAAGGATGGTGCGCCTGCCCACACGGCAGCCACGACGGTAGCGCATTTGACTGCCGAAAATGTTGATTTCATAGAGCCAAGGCAGTGGCCACCTTGCAGCCCAGACCTTAATCCACTTGATTATTTCGTTTGGCCCTACTTTTTACAAAGGCTCCACGACAATGGGCGAAACACTTTTAATGATATCGATGAACTAAGGGAGGCTTTGATCCGATACTGGGAAGAGCTTCCCCAAGATTCAATCAGAGCCGCAATCAACATCTGGAGGAGGAGGGTATTAATAATAATAATAATAATAATAATAGCTTTATTGTTTCTTTGATACATACGTATCACAAACAAGAGGGTGAGTATAAAGAAAAATTCAGGCAACAAATAAAATAAACATTCGTAAAATAAAGTTATAAATGCAAATTCTTATGAGGTATATAATAAATTATTATTAATAATCATATTAATTATTATGAAATTATAAAGATAAAGCAAAATTTTTATTAGAATAACAGAACTAAATTCATCAGGAGCAGAACAAAACAATAAAAATAAATAGATAAAATTAATAACGATGGAAAAAAAAAAAAAAGGTAAACCTAAAAGATTATTCGTTAAGGATGAAAGAACGTAACTTCATGGCCTCTCGAAAGAATTTAAAAATTATATTAGAGTTTATGGGCGTAATGTTCTTGAACAAGTGATCGGTGCCCTCCCCATTATATTTTAACGCTGTGGACCTACGGAGGCTATTGTAAAGGGGGCACTCAAGAAGAATGTGGTGGATGTTTTCGTATTTATTTAAATTGCAGATCGTGCAAGTTTCCCAAGGGTCAACTTTATAAGTATTTTTATTTACATATATTACCAAAGATCTATCATTACTGGTTCTTAATTGTGCAATACATCTTTTGACAGTAAGGCTGATTTGAGAGTTCAGATATTCGTTTTTTGAATTTTCTACAAGAATGCTGTCGCTCATTACAAATTTATAATTAGGACAATGTAGGCTTAGCAATATTCTGTCCCAATCATTAATTTTCTGGAAAAGTGTCACATTTTGCATAATTTCATTTATGTCACTTTTGGTCAGTGGGTGTGGCATTTCAATGTCAAACGACTTAAGGATCTTCATGAGTTGTGTGTACCAGTTATATTTCATTTTGCTGTTTCCCAGTGAGTCCAATTCCTTGAGTCTGTTAAATGCAATCTTTGAGTAACTACTGTCCTTTAATTGGAGGAGGAGGGTATTGGCAGTTGCAACTGCACAAGGGGGGCACATTCAAGGAGTAAGTGGTGATGTGCTCTGGTGCAGTAGTGCACAAATCAGATGTCATGTTTTAACAATTTATTTATTTTTTCGCAGGGCCAGTTTCATTAGTTTTAGTAGTTCTAGCGTTTTTGTTGTGAAATTTTAAGGAATTTAAATAAATGAATTATTTTTGTATTGTTGTAGTTGATGATGTTATTCAGTCATTCACGAATTCACTCACTCAGTCACGTACTCACTCACTAACGAAAAAATCAAAAAGAACGGTTACCAAAGTAGGTTCGGCCACGTCCGCCATCTTTGATTTTGCGTTTCGGTTATTTTGTCTTTTGACATGGACTTCTTATTTATTGGACTTTTTATCGGTACCCTTTTTTTAAAATCCGGCAGATTGAAGATTTTAGAGAACCTTTCTTTTTAATTTTTCTTCCCTGATCGAAGCATGCCAAGCAGACATATTTTCAAATAACTGTAACTTTGCGAAAAATGAACCGATTATGCTCGTTACGGTCTTGGATTGTAGCAAAACGTCCATTCTTACCAATCATGCTTTTATTTGTTAATTCTTCACAACTTTTGTTAAAGAAGAACGGTAACCAAAGTAGGGGTATTTTCGCCTACGTCCGCCATCTTTGATTTTGACGTTTTGTTAATTTTGACTTGTCAGGTGGACGTCTTATTCAGTTGGCTTTCTATCGGTACCATTTTTATCAAAATCCGTCAGAAATTAATGATTTTAGAGAAGAAAACCTTTTTTTTTAATTCTTCTTCCCTGGTCGAAGCATGCTAAGCAGACATATTTTCAAATAAGTGTAACTTTGCGAAAAACAAACCGATTATGCTCGTTGTGGTCTTGAATTGTAGCAAAAGGTCCATTCTTATCAATCATGATTTTATTTGTTAATTTTTCACAACTTTTGTCAAAAAAGAACGGTAACCAAAGTAGGGGTATTTTCGGCTACGTCCGCCATCTTTGATTTTGACGTTTTGATCAATTTGACTTGTCAGTTGGACGTCTTATTGAATTGGCTTTTCACTGATACCACTTTCATCGAAATCGGCCCACCATTAAAAATTTTAAAAGGAAAAAACTTTTGTGCGTTTTTTTTTGGCCCACTCGGTATCTTATTGTAAAGATGGTCGATTACGGCTTCACTTTAAGCTCCAAAAGTCCGGTTTCGTAACCCACGCCTCTGTTTTACATTTACAACAAGGAAATTGTCTGGAAATTGGGAAGAAAATTGTTGGAAAATGTTCAAGAGCCTCTTGTTTAAAAAAATTGGTCGACATCTGTTCACGGGATAAAAAGTTGGAAAATTTGCTTTTTTCAGAGCTGAAAATTCGGAAACTATGAGTCCGATTTCTAAAATTATTACTCAAAAAATTAATTCAATCTTTTCTCCAACTTTCTTTCCCAGCATGTCTGCACCTTACCTAAATAGATATTTCGTGAGGTTCACCGCATGTACAAGTGTGTATTGCAGTTCTGTAAAATTCACAAAATGTGTTAATTTCAGTTTGAACAAATTGCCGTCGGAAAACTGGAACGTGCCGATTTTGAAATGGGTCTACAGGCACACATTTTTTCAAAAAAAGTCGATTCCCCGAGCAGGAATGAATTTTTGAGTGGAGTACTGCATCAAAGCGAGTCGTTTTGCGTCCTGGTCAAAATGCGGGCGTGAGGCCCTCTCGGCTAAGAGAAATTCATAAAATTCATAAGCTCGACTGGAAAATGGTGGAAAATTGAAACTGTAGACTTGATTTGATTTTTGTTGTTGTGTTGCTTCCTGCCAAATTTGATCCCAATCCATCGGATAGATTTTGAATAATCAAATGTGAAGCTTTAGAATTTGACATTTCCTATCATTTGACAACTGACAGATAGGGCAATACTTCTTTCTGTTCTGAATACGGTTTTTTATAGGCTTTCAAACGGCATATTGCAAGTCAATAAGTTCCGTGAAATATAGCTTCTGTCATTCTTTGATAATGACACTTTCGTTTGACAGATGACAGCCAAAAACTAATGAGCTCATTCGACAGTAAAACTATGTCTGTGTACCAAGTCGATCGGGTAGACGCTGCGGCTGTTATCGTGGAAGGTCATAGACATACATACATATATACATACCGGGTGGGTCATGAAAAACCGTGCTCTAAATTTTTCCTTCTGAAATTTTTATTCTTGCACCGATTTTATCGAACTTTTCACCATTGGATAGCCAATTGAATAGGCTATCATTTCTGTATTTCAAAATGGCCGACATACCAAAATCCAAGATGGCGGAAAAAAATTAAAATAGGTCTTTTTTTGTTCTCGTTGCTTTTTATTGAAAGTTACCAGAAAGTCAAAACCAATAATGTATTATGAAGGATTAGACCTTCCTTGTCAATTAAAGTCCACAATCAATAAAATCGGGTTATCTGCTGAGGAGCTATTGCGAGTTGAAGTGGAGCTTACTTTCCGTTTTTTTCATTTCCGCATAATTGACCCAAATTTAAGTGTCCTGCCCGCCAATCCGCCATATGCTCATTTCTCAACCGATTTTCTTGAATCTAGTATCAATGGCTAGCCAATTGGACAGGCTATCTTTTCCAATAAGACAATGACGTACATGTCAAGATCCAAGATGGCGGAAGCAATTGAAAATAGAATTTCTTTTGTCCTCATCGCTTTTTGACAGAAATTAGCAGAAAGTCAAAACCAATAATTATTATGAAGCAATAGACCTTTCTTGACAATTCAAGACAGCAACCAATCAAATCGGTTCATCTGATGAGGAGCTACGGCCAGTTGAAGCGAAGCCTACTTTCCGTTTTTCTATTCCAACATGGACGAATAAGGCCCATTTTCAATCGTTTCCGCCATCTTGAGTTTTTACATGTTGGCCATTTTCTTCTATGAAAAATGGCAGCCTGTCCAATTGGCTAGCCATTGATACCAAATTTGAAAAAATCGGTTGGAAAATAAGGATATAGCGGGCAGGATTCCTAAATTTGGGTCATTTACATAGAAATGAAGAAACCGGTAGGTAGGCTTCGCTTCAACTCAGCGTAGCTCCTCAGCAGATGACCCGATTTGATTGGTTGTGGTCTTGGATAGTCAAGGAAGGTCTATTCCTTCATAATAATTATTGGTTTTGACTTTCTGCTAATTTTATTAAGGACAAAAGAAATTTTATTTTAATTTGCTTCCGCCATCTTGGATTTTGACATGTACGTCATTTTCTCATATTAAAAAGATAGCCTGTCCAATTGGCTAGCCATTGATACCAAATTTGAGAAAATCGGTTGAGAAATGAGCAAATGGCGGATTGGCGGACAGGATACCTAAATTTGGATCAATTATGCGGAAATGAAGAAAAAAACTGAAAGTAGGCTTTGCTTCAACTCACAATAGCTCCTCAGCCGATGACCCGATTTTACTGGTTGTGGTCTTGAATTGACAAGAAAGGTCTATTCCTTCATGATACATTATTGATTTCAACTTTCTGGTGACTTTCAATAAAAAGCAACGAGAACAAATGGAGGCCTATTTTCAATTGTTTCTGCCATCTTGAATTTTGATATGTCGGCCATTTTGAAATACAGAAATGATAGCCTATTCAATTGACTAGCCAATGTTAGAAAGTTCGATAAAATCGGTGGCGAAATAAAAATTTCAGAAGAAAAAATTCCGAGCAAAGTTTTTTATGGCCCACCCGGTAGGTAGGTACACACATACATACAAACAGAGATCCTTCTGGAAAGGAAATGGTCTTAATCGTCATACGGGACCTCAAAACAGATATATCCGTCGAAATCTTGAGTTTTTTTCAAGCGGGTTCACAATACTCCTCGTTGGATGGTGGGCCGGGGAAGTAAAAAATATTGTCACGACTTTGCGTTGGGTACTTCAATAATTGAGAGACAAACGTTTAAACATACGCTATCAATTACTGCGTGTTACTAATCACAAAGATCGTCGCACTTGGATATCGCTCAATTCAACTTCGCTGATGTGCTCACTGTCACTGTGAACTCAATTCTGCCTTGCTACTTTGCCACGCCGCTTATGTACACCCATGTTGCTCGAGAATAATGCAAGCGTCTTTCGGAGAGACTTCAGAAAGTTCTCGTCGCTTCCATTGTCGTTCCGGTACACTTCAGCATTGGCTGTCAGCTGTCAGTTTATTAGCGAGGGCACTAGAAAAGTCCATCGGCTGTGCCAATTGCTCACTAAACACGGTACCTCCGCCAATTGTGCACTGTTTTATTCGCATGTCGTGATCTCCAGCGAGTTTTGTAACACAACTCTTAGCAACTTTAGGTTGTGGGGTCCTTCAAATCCGGTACAGAACGATAGATAGATGCGGTGCATATTATCTATTCTGCCAATGTCAACTGTCAATTTCAGAGTACCAATTATGTCCAAACCCAAAGCAAAATTTCTCCATGTCACCGGCGCACGCAGCGGGTTCACGAGTTGATATCGCTGTGGGATAGGTGTATTGAGCATCTCGAGATTGCCTATCTTTCCGGAAAGCATGTGAAACTATACATTCTGGAAGAGAGATTTCGATCGTGAAGATGTTCGCGTAGAGAGCCGTGCGATCGCCACATCTGTGGCCCTCTCAGGTTAGTTTCTGTGTTTCCAGAAGGTTGTCGGGATCTTACATTATATGACTAACACTAACAGGGTATAAGCACACAGCTCTGGAAGACATTGCAGAGCACTATCGACATGACTCTCACACTGGCTGTCACCTCTGATAATTTTATTTTGACCTGCTAACTGTGAATCAGAAATGTGCCGCCTCCACTGACGAACCTTGACAGGTAAAATTGAAATAGTCTATTGAACAATAACAACGAACTACCTGGCTAGCTATGATATGGAATGATTAGGACTAATGCTAGAGCATGAGACTTCCCAGGGTCGTGTCGAGTACTTGAAGAGGGTTCACGACATGTCCCGAGCTGACCGAGTTCACAGTATTTACACCACAGGGCTGGATACTTCATTTTCACGTGACGGAGGCTGGAATAGCTCGCCGGAGAGAAGCTTGTTGATGTCTTTTGCTCAGGGGCGGAACCGAATCTGAGGTTCCAGCGCCACGTGGAGACGTTGAGTCAATGCGAAAAACCTAGGCGGGCGTCCGGCTCCTGACCGCGGCGATTTTCTGCAAACACAGGCCAGATAGTGAGAAGGTCGACACAAAATGACTTATGATATGTAATAATGAGTACATAATTACGATAATTCAAAAAACTGCGATAGCTGGCGACAATTATTATTAATTAACTACGAACGGGAGAGTCGCTTCATGAGGCCCACTGCCTAGAATTTTTGAGGTTATGTGCGACCTCACATAGAATACAGAGAGCCAATCGCAATCGGACCCGTGACAGCTACATTTCGCTTGATTTTACATTTCACTTAGGTAATTCACGTAAAAAATGGCGATGCTTGGTGAAATTTTAACGATTGCAAGAAAAATCAGCTCTGCAAGGACTCGGGCGATGAGGTCATTACACATGTTGGTTTTTGATGAAGATGGAGACATAAAAAATCGACAACGCTTGCAGAAATTTTCTGTATTCTCTCTTCAACAAAATTCAGAAGATTTCATATAGTCCAGTCAAATTAAGCAAAAATCGAGTCAAACCGGAAATAAATTCGGAAGTTGACGAAATTTGATGGATCGATGCAGAATTTAACATAGAATAACATACTGAACTTCCCGGGAATTTCAAGGCTTGGATTTTTTTTTAGAACCAATAAAAGAGCACTATCCTTGGAAATTTTCGATTTTTTCTGAATAACTTGTGAACTGTCACCTTTAGAACACAACTAGTGTTTTAGAATGTTATTCTACGTTAAATTCTGCATCGATTTACCAAATTTCGTCAGGTTCCGAATTTATTTCCGGTTAAAATCTATTTTGACTGGGCTAATACCCAAATCAAGTTCAATTGACGACGATTTTTTTTATGAATAACTTGATTATGATCGCGAACATGTTGTGACTGGATTACGACGGTTCCAAGTAAGAGCTAAGAAACAACATTCCCGGTGCATTGTGCGATTTTTAACGTTCGACAGAATTGACGAAACCGAAGACGATTCCCAGTCGAAAAACACGACGAAAATTCGAAGGAATCAGACGACGAAGTTGATTGGAAAGACATAGATGCAGATCTAAGACGGAAATTTGAAGAAAAGTGACTAAATATAATGAAATAAAAATCAGACGAAGAAAAACGATAGAAAGAAGCAAACAGAAAAAGTACAGCTTGTGAAGAAAAAGAAAACAATTCTACGACGTGAAGAATCGGCAGGATCAGAGGACGACTCTGGATACAAAAAAAATGGAGAGCACTGAATGATGGAGAAAAGAAATTCAAAGAGGGACGGAAGAAGCCAACGAGGCATCAAGAAACCGCAACGAGTGAATCAGAAAGTGAAGAATTTCCTGACTGAAGCACTGCTGCAGCCATGCCAGAATATTCCATGAGCTCGAGAGACATTGACGATGCTTTGCGAAAATTCAGTGGTGATGATGATCTCATCATTACAAGATAGATTGAAGATTTTGAGGGAATGGCGAACGTGTTTGGTTGATGTCCACTTGAAAAACTACTTTTTGGTAAGAGTCACTTTCTGGTACCAGACGATCGTTTCTTAGGTGTAACTCCGAGGAAAATCTTCAAAATATTATTATTATATTATTATTATTATTGACCTGTTGGCTATGAAGGAAACCGCTAGTCAAGGCGACATAGAAGTAATAGCGTTGACGGATTTCCTTTGAAGGGTCCAACATACTCAAGACAGATGTTACAATTGTGGCAATATGGGCCATAGGTCAACCGACTGCAGAGACAAGCCAAAAGGTACGAAGTGCGTTTCGTGCAACAAATTTGGGCACATCTCAAGTGCTTGTCCAAACAAAACGATTAAGAAGAAGAAGGCAAAGAAAATTCCAAAAGGACGATGAAGTGCCCAGAGAAATGGTCACAAAGGTTGATTTGCTGAACAAAGAATGCGATGAAGTACTCGAGAAATTCCTGCTATTCATAGAACCCGAAAAACTTGATATTGGTGCGATAAGAAATAGAGAAGAGGTGAAAACCATGAGCGATTCCTACACTTCAGTAGCAATGAAGCGAACGTTTCAATAAAAATATTGTTGACCAATGAAGACACTATTTTTCAACATCCTAGAAAATTGTCGATGTTGGAACAACACTAGGAACAACACGAAATGGAACGACAAATGCAAGAGTGGATAAGAGAAGGTATTGTTGTTTCAAGTGTGTCAGGCTATACAATACAAGTACCGTCGTGATCGTGCAGAAGTCGGGTGAAAAAGAATTTGCGTTGATTACGTGAAGTTGAACAAGAAGGTTGTCAATTGACAAAGGTCAATATTCGCTTCCAGTGATAGAAGATCAGATCATTGAACTGACGGAAGCTAAATGGTTAACTACTCTGTATTTGAAGCGTGTTTTTTTCCACGTACATATTGAACCATCTAGTCGAAAAACACTTTGTGACACCAAGTGGACGGTTCGAATTTCTGAGGAATCAAACGGAGCCTGGAAACTCAAACGGAAACGGAGTTTACGTAATTTGCCGATTGTGTTTCAATGATTTATCAACGATGTGTTCAAGGACTTTATTCAACTGGTGTTGACCTACATGGACGATTTAATAATCCCTGCTGCCGAAGAACAAGAAGTGTTATAAAAGCTGAAATTGTACTGAAGAAAAGAAAGATAAATCGAAAAATGTCTGTTTATCAAGAACAAAGTTGAATACCTGCATTCTGCGCCTGCGGCATGAAACAAAAAATAGCACCATGAAACCTTCAAAAAGGAATATTGTCGCCGTGATGAAGTTTCCCAAGCCAACGATTATGAAACAAGTTCAGCGTTTATTGGGAATTATGGGATACTTCCGAAAATACGTGCCGAATTATTCTACTACTGCCAAATCACTTGGTGACCTACTGAAGCAAAATAATTAATTCAAAGAGGCAGAAGAACAAACGTCATTTGAGCTGCTGAAGAATTGTGTGAAGAACCGGTGTTGAAGAAAATAAATTTTAAAAAAGTTCACACAGATCCGAGTTCAGAAGGCGACGCGGTCCTTCATGAGCAAGACAACAGATTGGAAGAAGTACGACAGCTAGGTACTTTATTAGCTGGTATACACCCGCGTCCTGTATTCGAGACGTTACAGATATGTTGAAGGCGTCTTCTGGAAAGACCTCGGAATGTTCCCGTTGCTTCCACTGCCGTTCGGGTACATTCCAGCTAGAAGCACGGCACCTCCGCCAAATGTTCTGGTTTGTATCTTATTCGCACGTCGTGATCTCCGGCGAGCTTTATGATCATAATAATAATGTTTAGGTAGAAGAATGTTGTGAATGTTGAGCTGAACTATCCTTGATCACTTGGTGAATTGAGAAGCCACCGGGTTTTGAAAACAGTAGAACAGAACGTAAGGGCATAAGGTTTTGGTCAGCTGTTCATTACTCTTAGCTAGCTGATAACAAGAGAGCAATCGAACTTGAACACTTCTTTTTCTTGTGCAATCAGTCCCTCATGCAAGAAGGGTTGACTGCCTACGGCTGTTGCCTTGATTGAAGTGCACAGTTTGCTTTTGTACAACAGGGTTTTTGTTATATATTTGGGAACTTACACAAGGATTCATTGCTTTGTCTTCAGGATGGATGGCACCCGAGACCGTAGGTTCTGCGAAAGAGTTTAAGGACGACCAGTTGAGCTTTGAATTGGTGTAATTGAATGATTGAAATTGTAAACTTGATTCCATTTATCACCCAAATATTCTCAGATTAGGTTACAGTTCTTCAGAGATAATCTCTGTTGACAATTCTTTGTATTTCATGGCGACTTTCATGCTTCAGTGGGCCATGTTCCTGTTCTGGCTTTTTGCTCTTACGCCGTTTAAATTGAACGGTTTAACGGAAAAATAAGCCTACAGATGGATTGTTTTAATTGGATGCGGATATTGCCTCGATTATTATAGACTCCTTTCTGCAAAAAAAGGAACTAAAAAAGTTTATTGCAGAAAATTCAACTGTACTGCGATGTTGCACTCAAACCCGCGAAACCGTGAACTTTAACCTTGCCGACGACGCCGCCCATGTGTTCAGTCTCGAAATGTTTATTTTCGATTATCCGCGCGCCTTGAAAATATTGCACTCCCGTGCGTTCTTTCGCCGCGTGGCGTCGTTCGTTTCGTTTCCTCGACGATATGGCGTCGCGACGCTTCGCACGCGGTGGTTTGTTTTTGTCCGCTCAGCGCCGACTGCGATCAGTACGACGCTCGACTACAGCGGACCTTACCGATTCGCCGTCGCCGACATGTAGGTACCATGGGATCGTGCACATGGAGCACATGATTTATGAATACCTGAACCCCGTATTTTTGCATGTTATTGTGTGAACGATAAAACAATGAAGCCCATTTATAAATACATACGTACAAAACATACGCCAACTCGGATTCAACGCCAAGTGGATTCTGATTCTTGTTATTATTATGTGTTTATGTATCTATAGGTATGGGTCAGTGTCTTGGTCCCAAAGATCCCAAAAATACGCATTATACAGGGTGTTTAAAAAAGTATGTGCCATACGTGAATGGCAGATGGAGGATGTCAAGGCGAGTTGAGATCAAGAAGAGAAAAAATTTTTTGGCGATCGGTCTCGAAGATACAGGGTGTTTTGTTCTTTGGTCACAATTTACAATAAGCGATATCTCTGGAGTGGTTTGATATAAACAAATGAAATTCACCTGTCACATTCCTCTGCTGGTACTTGATCAAATGCCATAGCAGCTAGAAAAAAAATCAGGTCCGGACTTGAAAAAAAAAGTTTTTGAGTTTGCCTGTTAAAAAGTACATTTTTTGAGCGGATTTCGGAAAAAACACTACCATATCTGGAAAGCTCAGGAAAAATGCTACAAGAGTGACTATTCAATTTTCACGGCACACTTGAAATCATCCGGCAAAGAAATTGAGAAACAACTCATACCAGTATTACTATTCAGAGTGAAATTTTTATTAGGCGCAATAATGGATACAATTCGGTACGATCACTGCAGATTTTTCAGTTCTATCATATCTTTCAGTTTCACTAAGACTCGACATGTCTCACAAGGGAAGACATTTAAAAAAAAAATCACGAGAAAACCAGAGTTCTCGCCAGAGTTGGACTGTTACAATTTCGTTCTTTTGTTTCATTCAAATTTATTTGGATTATGCAGAGTTCACAGCTTTTTGTTGAAATTGTTATCACATTTGGCCGGAATAATCAGTTTTCTTAGTAGGTACCTTATTTGACCATACAAAAAATTAGATAAGAGAGAGTTCCATCATTTCTTATAGCACAAAATATTCGCTAGTTTTTGTTATACCTACCTAGTTCACCTAGGTAACTTTATTTTTCTAAAACATTTATTGTTGTGTTGTCAGTTGTGTTGCAAGTTGTTTGTTCGGTCCAAATAAATCCTCGCAAACAAAATGGCCAACCGATTTACAAACGCTGAATTCGCCGATATTATTTTCGTGTATGGGTTCTGCGATGGCAACGGGAGAGCCGCCAAAAGGGAATACGAGCTAAGATATCCAGGTCGCAGAATACCATCTTGAAACACGTTTGGAAGAATTTTCCAATACAGTCGTGAACATGGGAGATTCCCCGGAACTGCTGTTGTAGCTGTACCTCCGAGAAACATCGAACGACCGAGAGTGGATGCCCAGGAAGAAATTCTGGAGATGGCGGAGGAAAATCCTTCCATAAGCACGAGGAGGATAGGACATGCCCTTGGTATTCCCCATGCTCGTGCATGGAGAGGATTAAAAAGCGAACGCTTGTATCCTTACCACCTGCAGAAGGTGCAGCGACTAGAGCCAAATGATCCAGCCCCACGCCTCATCTTTTGCAGATGGATTGTGAACCATCCACGAACTGTACCTCGGATTTTATTCACAGATGAGGCCCAGTTTACAAGGGACGGCGTTACTAATTTCCGAAACTCGCACATTTGGGCGCAGGAAAATCCCCATGCCGTTGTGCAAAAAAATTTCCAACACAGATTTTCTCTTAACGTTTGGTGTGGGGTAATGGACAATGTGTTAATCGGTCCATACTTTTTTGATGAAAGGCTAACGGGAGAATTGTACCTCAATTTCCTCAGAACTGTTCTTCCTGATTTGTTGGTAGCCGGAAACGTCAACAGAAGAGGGTTGTTTTTCCAGCACGACGGGGCGCCCCCTCATTTTTCTCACCAAGTTAGGCAATACCTTGATGAACAGTTCCCGAATCGCTGGATCGGCCGCGGTGGTCCACATGCCTGGCCTCCTAGGTCCCCGGATCTGACGGTCCTGGACTATTATCTTTGGGGACATATGAAGCAAATTGTTTACAGTGGAGAAGTTGGCACAAGAGAGGAATTGCGTCAGCGGGTCATACAAGCGTCCAATCAGATCCGAACCGATGGAGGAACAATCAGAAAGGCCACACGGCATTTGTTGGTGCGATGCAGAAAATGCATTGAAGTTGGAGGAGGGCACATCGAGAACCTGATTTAAGCGTTTATTATTGTTTGATTTATCGAATAAACGTTTTGTTTTTTCTACTTTTCGGTTTATTTCAGAGTTTATCAGCTCCTGAATCATTGATCGTACCGAATTGTATCCATTGTTACTCCTGATAAAAATCTTCACTCGGGATAGTAGCAGTGATAAAAATTGTTTCTCAATTTTTTTGCCAGAGGATTTGAAGTGTGCCGTGAAAGTTGGAGTCATTTTTGTAGAATGTTTCCTAAACTTCACAGATATGGTAGTTTCCTTTTCAAAATTCGCTCAAAAACTGTACTTTTTGACAGGCAAACTCAAAAACATTTTTTTTTAGGTTGTGAACAAAAACCCGTGAACTCCGCATATCCAGATAAATTCAAATGAAACAAAAGAACGGAATTGTAACAGTCCAACTCTGGCGAGAGCTCTGGTTTTCTCAATTTTTTTTTTTGGAAATGTCTTCCCCTGTGAGACATGTCGAGTCTTAGTGAAAGATATGGTAGAACTGAAGAATCTGCAGTGACCGTATCGAATTGTAGCCATTATTGCGCCTAATAAAGGTTTCACTCTGAATAATAACACTGGTATCAGTTGTTTCTCAATTTCTTTGCCGGATGATTTCAAGTGTGCCGTGAAAATTGAATAGTCACTCTTGTAGCATTTTTCCTGAGCTTTCCAGATATGGTAGTGTTCTTTCCGAAATCCGCTCAAAAAATGTACTTTTTGACAGGCAAACTCAAAAACTTTTTTTTTCAAGTCCGGACCTGATTTTTTTTCTAGCTGCTATGGCATTTGATCAAGTACCAGCAGAGGAATGTGACAGCTGAATTTCATTTGTTTATATCAAACCACTCCAGAGATATCGCTTATTGTAAATTGGGACCAAAGAACAAAACACCCTGTATCTTCGAGACCGATCGCCAAAAAAAATTTTCTCTTCTTGATCTCAACTCGCCTTGACATCCTCCATCTGCCATTCACGTATGGCACATACTTTTTTAAACACCCTGTATAGGTACCTACGTATCGTGTATACTGCACCACATGTTGTTTGTTTTTCTATGGTATATTATGCGATTTAGAGAATGAAAAATTTATAAGAAAGAATTTGAAGTGGTACATACACCTGGCGGGGTGGATGATAAATATTTACCGCTCAATATTGCGTCAAAAATATATGGATGGTTGAAAAGTCTGCGCAAAAAGATCAAAATGATGATTAATGTTGTGTTGCGAAATCTGGTGGGTTTGGAGAATAAACAGTACCATCAAAATTTGTTGTGATGGTCAGAATTCTAGTTTCAGCAGAGCGGAAAAGTCTCCGGACGTCTTTCAACTTGCGACTTCTGCTGCTGGAAATTTCGAATATTGCTTCAAGAATGAAAACATTTCGTTGTTTATCCAGAGGTCTAGTTTGGGATCAATGCCGTCGAAACCCTTACAAAAGTAAGAGCTTTCAATAATATTCAAAACACTCCCACCCCACTGTTGAGTTGTCACAAAGGGGCGAATTTGTCTGTTGAAACCGATAGAAATACTGAAGCTGGAGTTAGGCGCAGCATTGATGTTGACAAGGCTATTGGAAGCAGTACGATCTTCGCTGAAGGCGTCATTTGACAAGCACGTTTTTTTGGACAGACTCACAAATCACCTTTGGCATGGATTAGAGGTTTTCCTGAACAGTGGAAAACTTTTGTGTCCAACGGGGCTGCCGAAATACAGTGTGCCACGGAGCCAGCAGAGTGGAACCAGGTTCTTGTCGATAAGAATCCGGCTGATTTAAACACAAGAGGGCTTCAACCTGACAAGCTCTTGGATGCAAGCTTTTGATGGGGAATCCTACATAGCTAAGCCAATCTAAGGAATATTGCCTCGGGAGAAATGAAAGCTTTGCGAGCTGCCAATTGCCAAAGCAAGGTCGGCCAAACTTTGTCTAGACCAAACTTTGCTGACCGCCAATGACATTTCCACTCGTTACTCATCGTTGTCTGGAATGCAGCAAGTTGTGGCAAATGTTTCGAGGTTTTTGCACAATGCAAGGAAACCTACCATACGACTAGTAGGAACCCTTCCAACAGTAGAGCTCAACAAAGCACCCACAACCCTGGTCAAACTTCCAGAAGCTTCTCGAGTAAGTTTCATAGCTTGCCACAAGGTTTGCCTCTTAACAACAGCAAAATCTGTTGGGTTTGAATCCAATTTTGGATAAAGAGGGCATTATCTGACTAAACTGAATGATTCCACCTTCTCTGTGAGTAACAAACATCACATCACTCTTCCGCCCCACCCTACCACCAATATTCTGGATTGAAAATGAAGTCGGAGCACCTCAGATTGCTTCACTAAGGCCCGCTCGCCTGTTTAGCTCCATAGAGAACGATTCTGGCCAATTTATTGCAAAAACCTGGCTATAGTAGTCCTTTCGATCTTCCCACGTCCTTCCAACCGCTTTTCTGTTACTCTCTTTTCAACATTCTTGCAGTGTGCTGCACTCCCTTGAATCATACATCCGCTTTTCGTATTTCACAGCTTTTCGTCCTATTTTTATTTCAAGTTTTCACCTCGGTTTTCACCTTTTAGTTTCTTCTTTTACAATATATCCTGGTGTTTCTTTTTCTAGTTCCGATGTTCATTTCAGGTAATTCCCATCCAATCTCTCTATTTTATCCTACTATTTACTCTACTATTTATTCTTTCCTGTTCTATTCTGCTCCTTCCATCCGCTCAATATATTATCACGCTGCAGATCAAGTTGGCGCACAAGGCCCATTTTCTCTTACGTTGTGGAACATTTTCTTCTTTCTTTCGTCCTCAATTCCTCTTCTTTCCCATTTCTCATCTTGCATCACCCTGAAAAATGCCTAGGTCTTTTGAGTAGACAAGCGACACAACCTTCTCCTTGACAACCACAATTCCTCCTTTTTGAGCTTTCTTGAACATTTCTTTTGAGTCTGCCAGATGCGCCGTGAAAACAAGGGGGCTCGGCGGACATCCATGCCTCACTTCCTTCATCGTGTAGAAACATTTACTTTCTTCTTCCTGTACTCTCACTTGATTTGCTGCGACCTCGTATGCTAATTCGACTCTTTCGACCAAATGCTGACCCCTTACTCCATCAGGCACCACCGCAGTTTTTCCTAGTCGATATTATCGAATGCCGTTTTCAGGCCAACGAAAAGTGCAAATACATGTTCACCTTTTGTCCACTCTTGACTCTTTCCAATACGTGTTGCGGCATGGATACATTGTCCACCGTTCCTCCTCCCCCTCTGTCCTTCTCCTCCTTCTCCTTCTCCTTCTCCTTCTCCTTCTCCTTCTCCTCCTCCTTCTCCTCCTTCTCCTCCTTCTCCTCCTTCTCCTCCTTCTCCTCCTTCGCCTCCTTCTTCTCCTTCTCCTTCTCCTTCTCCTCCTCCTCCTCCTCCTCCTCCTTCTCATCCTCCTTCTCATCCTCCTTCTCCTCTTCTTCCTCATTCTCCTCCTCCACCTCCTCCTTCTCCTTCTCCTTCTCCTTCTCCTTCACTTCTTCCTCTTCTCCTTCTTCCTCATGTCATACGTCCGTCATTATCTCGCCCTATCCCTATATCATTCTGTCTACCGTGTATCTATGTCTCTATCCCATCTATTCTTGGCGTTTTTCTTTCCTTCAACTTGGCTACCTAATTCAAAACTTACCCTTTTTTATCCTTAAGTTTCGTTTGAGCTTCATTCTACTATTTCAATTCTTTCTGACTGATCCTTTCCTCCCAGTAATTCCGTCAAATGTTTTCTCCATCTCTTGATTTTCAATCCCGTCACACGCTCTTTTTTTTCCTTCATTTCTCTATTTATGTACAATCACGCTTCTCTTCCTTTCTGATTCTCTTTCAATTTCTCCTCTTCTTGAGTGTTCCTTTCTTTGCTGTTCCTTATGTGATTTGTTCCTGAAAAATGACTAAGTCTTTTGCGTACACAAGCGACACAACCTTCTCCTTGACAACCACAATTCCTCCTTTTTGAGCTTTCTTGAACATTTCTTTCGAGCCTGCCAGATGAGCCGTGAAAACAAGGGGGCTCGGCGGACATCCCTGCCTCACTTCTTATATCGTGTAGAAACATTTACTTTCTTCTTCCTGTACTCTCACTTGATTTGCTGCGACCTCGTATGCTAATTCGACTCTTTCGACCAAATGCTGACCCCTTACTCCATCGGGCACCACCGCAGTTTTTCCTAGTCGATATTATCGAATGCCGTCTTTAGGCCAACGAAAAGTGCAAATACATGTTCACCTTTTGTCCACTCCTAACTCTTTCCACTACGTGTTACGGCATGTATGCATTGTCCACTGTTCCTCCTTCCCCCTCTCCCTCTATTTTCTTCTTGTTCTTCTTCTCTTTCTCCACCTTCTCCTCCTTCTCCACCTTCTCCACCTTCTCCTCCTTCTCCTCCTTCTCCTCCTTCTCCTCCTTCTCCTCCTTCTCCTCCTTCTCCTCCTTCTCCTCCTTCTCCTCCTTCTCCACCTTCTCCACCTTCTCCTCCTTCTCCTCCTTCTCCTCCTTCTCCTCCTTCTCCTCCTTCTCCTCCGTCTCCTCCTTCTCCTCCTTCTCCTCCTTCTCCTCCTTCTCCTCCTTCTCCTCCTTCTCATCCTTCTCCTCCTTCTCCTCCTTCTCTTCCTCCTTCACTTCTTCCTCTTCTTCCTCTTCTCCTTATTCCTCATGTCATTCGTCCGTCATTATCTCGCCCTATCTCGAGCCCTATCTCTATATCATTCTGTCTACCGTGTATCTATGTCTCTATCCCATCTATTCTCGGCGTTTTTCTTCTTCAACTTGGCTACCTGTTTCAAAACGAACCTTTTTTTATCTTTAAGTTTCGTTTGAGCTTCATTCTACTATTGCAATTCTTTCTGACTGATCCTTTCCTCCCAGTAATTCCGTAAAATGTTTTCTCTATCTCTTGATTTTCAATTCCGTCACTCGCTCTTTCTTTTTTCTTTCTTTCTCTATTTATGTACAATCACGCTTCTCTTCCTTTCAGATTCTCTTTCAATTTCTCCTCTTCTTGAGTGTTCCTTTCTTGGCTGTTCCTTCTGTGATTTGTTCTTCCACCTAAGTAGTCCTGTGTTGTCCTTTAATTGTCTTTCCATTGTTCCAACTTTTTTCTAGTTTTCTTCTTTATGGCCCTACATTTGTAGAGCCACCAATCATTTCTTTTTTCTATTCTACCGTTTTCCTTTTCTGTGCAGTTAAACCTCCATATCCCGTCAACTTTCCTGTTCTTCTCTACTGTTTTTGTTTTAAACCTTGCTTCCTTCCGATTTCTCCGTTTCTTGGTTCTGAATTTCGTCACTTGCTCTTCCTGTTTTCTTCCTTTCTCTATTCATGTACTTCCACGCTTCTCCTTTATGCCCGATTTCTTTTCAATTTCTTCTCTTTTTGTCTTTTTTGAACGTCTTTTTAGTCTGTTCCCTCTGTAATTTGTTCTTGCTTCTTAGTAGTCCTGACTTGTCTTTTTATCGGCTTTCCATTGTTCAACTTTTTCCAACCTTCTTCTTCATGACCGCACATTGGTTAGGCCATCTATCATTCTTCTCTATACTACCGTATTTCTTTTTTTCGTTTGAGCTTCATTCTACTTTTTCAATTCTTTCTGGATGATCCTTTCCCCCCAGTAATTCCGTGAAAAAATGTTTTCTCCATCTCTTGATTTTCAATTTCGTCACTCGCTTTTTCTTCCTTCTTCCTTTCTCTATTTATGTACTCTCACGCTTCTCTTCCTTTCTGATTCTCTTTCAATTTCTCCTCTTTTTGAGTGTTCCTTTCTTGACTGTTCCTTCCGTGATTTGTTCTTCCACCTAAGTAGTCCTGTGTTGTCCTTTAATTGTCTTTCCATTGTTCCAACTTTTTTCTAGTTTTCTTCTTCATGACCCTACATTTGTAGAGCCACCAATCTTTTTTTTTCTCTAATCTACAGTTTTCCTTTTTTGTGCAGTTGAACCTCCATATCCTGTCAACTTTCCTGTTCTTCTCTACTGTTTCTGTTTCAAACCTTGCTTCCTTCCGATTTCTCCGTTTCTTGGTTCTGAATTTCGTCACTTGCTCTCCCTGTTTTCTTCCTTTCTCTATTCATGTACTTCCACGCTTCTCCTTTATGCCCGATTTTTTTTTCAATTTCTTCTCTTTTTGTCTTTTTTGAACGTCTTTTTAGTCTGTTTCCTCTGTAATTTGTTCTTGCTTCTTAGTAGTCCTGACTTGTCTTTTTATCGGCTTTCCATTGTTCAACTTTTTCCAACCTTCTTCTTCATGACTGCACATTGGTTAGGCCATCTATCATTCTTCTCTATACTACCGTATTTCTTTTCTCGTTTGAGCTTCATTCTACTTTTTCAATTCTTTCTGGATGATCCTTTCCCCCCAGTAATTCCGTGGAAAAATGTTTTCTCCATCTCTTGATTTTGAATTTCGTCACTTGCTCTTTCTTTCTTCTTCCTTTCTCTATTTAAGTACTCTCACGCTTCTCTTCCTTTCTGATTCTCTTTCAGTTTCTCCTCTTTTTGAGTGTTCCTTTCTTGGCTGTTTCTTCTGTGATTTGTTCTTTCACCTAAGTAGTCCTGTGTTGTCCTTTAATTGTCTTTCCATTGTTCCAACTTTTTTCTAGTTTTCTTCTTTATGACCCTACATTTGTAGAGCCACCAATCTTTTTTTTTTCTCTATTCTACAGTTTTCCTTTTTTGTGCAGTTGAACCTCCATATCCTGTCAACTCTCCTGTTCTTCTCTACTGTTTCTGTTTTAAACCTTGCTTCCTTCCGATTTCTCCGTTTCTTGGTTCTGAATTTCGTCACTTGCTCTTCCTGTTTTCTTCCTTTCTCTATTCATGTACTTCCACGCTTCTCCTTTATGCCCGATTTCTTTTCAATTTCTTCTCTTTTTGTCTTTTTTGAACGTCTTTTTAGTCTGTTCCCTCTGTAATTTGTTCTTGCTTTTTAGTAGTCCTGACTTGTCTTTTTATCGGCTTTCCATTGTTCAACTTTTTCCAACCTTCTTCTTCATGACTGCACATTGGTTAGGCCCTCTATCATTCTTCTCAATACTACCGTATTTCTTTTTTTCGTTTGAGCTTCATTCTACTTTTTCAATTCTTTCTGGATGATCCTTTCCCCCCAGTAATTCCGTGAAAAAATGTTTTCTCCATCTCTTGATTTTGAATTTCGTCACTTGCTCTTTCTTTCTTCTTCCTTTCTCTATTTAAGTACTCTCACGCTTCTCTTCTTTCTGATTCTCTTTCAGTTTCTCCTCTTCTTGAGTGTTCCTTTCTTGGCTGTTCCTTCCGTGATTTGTTCTTGCACCTAAGTAGTCCTGTGTTGTCTTTTTATCAACTTTCCATTGTTTTAACTTATTTCTAGCTTTCTTCTTTATGACCGTACATTTATAGAGACACCATCATTTCTTTTTCTCTATTCTACCGTTTTCCTTTTCTGTGCAGTTGAACCTTTATATCATGTCAACTTTCCTGTTTTTCTCTACTGTTTCTGTTCCGAACTTTGCTTCTATCCGATTTCTCCGTATCTTGATTCTGAATTTCGTCACTTGCTCTTCCTATTTTCTTTTTTTCTCTATTCATGTATTTCCACGCTTCTCCTTCATGTCTGATTTCTCTTCAGTTTCTTCTCTTTTTGTCTTTTTGGAACGTCTTTTTTGTCTGTTTCTTCTGTAAATTCTTCTTGCTTCTTAGTAGTCCTGGCTTGTCTTTTTATCGGCTTTCCATTGTTAAACTTTTTTCTAACTTCCTTCTTCATGACCGCACATTGGTAAGTCTACCAATCATTCTTCTCTATTCTATCGTTTTTCTTTTCTGTGCGGTTGGATCTATCTATCGTGTCAACTCTTCTGTTCCCTCTTCTGTTTCTGCTTCAACCTTTTCTTCCTTCCTATTCCTCCAAATCTTGATTCCAAATTCCGTCACTCGCTCCTTTCGTTTTCTTCTTTTCTCTATTCATGTACTCCCTCACTTCTCTTCCATGTCTGATTTCTTTTTAATTTCTTCTCTTTTTGTATTTTAACTTTCTTCCTTGACTGTTTCGTGCCTTTAAGTAGTCCTGTCATATCTTCTTATCGTCTTTTCAGCGTTTCAACTTTGTTCTAGCTTAATTTTTTCTTCGTGACCGCACATTCATAGTGCTACCAATCATTTCTTCTCTTCTATACTTACTACCATTTTTCTTCTCTGTGCAGTCAGATCTATAAATCATGTCAACTCTTCTGGCATTTCCTCTACTGTTTCTGCTTTCAACTTTGTTTCTTTCATCAATTTGCTTACATTTCCAGATTGTTTCCTCGTTCAAGCTTCGTTCTCTAACACGATCTTGTGTTTTCTTTCTTCTCTTCCAGGTGCCTCTCAATCTAAATAAATTCCCATCTCCAGTGGTAGATGACCGGATTCGGTTCTATTTCCAACGGTGAACAATTCAATTCAACAAACGGTTCAAAATCCAACAATTCGGGTTACGATTCAGGGAAGAAGTGAAAGGACGGAAACTTCGTGAAATACGAAAAAAGAATTATGAAGAAGAATGCAAAATACTGCAAGAATGTTGGAGGGATAGGAATAGAGAAGGGGATGGAGGAACATGGGAAGACCGAGAAAAATACTACAGAAGAAAAATGGATACGCACATGGAGAGGTTGAAAGAATGAGGAGAAGTGGATACGAGTATCAACGGAGGAACTGAAGACGAAAGAAAGGGATGCTGAGATACAGGGAAGGATGGAGAGAATTGAAGATTCAAAGTGCCATAGGAATTATGAAAAGCCTGATTACCAAAGAGACACGGAAATACTTGGAAAGAGGAAATGCAAAAGAAAGAAGAATGGTAGCAAGATTTGAATGTGGAAGCGGACAGAAAGAAAATAAGTTTTGACTGGAAGAGAACGAGAGAAGAAGCAGATTGTATGGAGAAGAGTTGGAGACGATGGAACGTGTGATGTGAACATGTACGGAGTTCCAAGAAGAAGAAAATGTGAAAGAAATCTTGGGTGAACATGGAAGAGGAATGGAATGGACGAAGATGATTATTAGATGTTCGCTCAGTATTCCTTTCTCTTTTAGAAAGACCTCTTCTTTGCTTTTGTATTCTCGTCTTTTCTTCTGTCATTACCGAATCATTACTCGTATTGTACTTTTGGATCTAATAATTCTTTGCTTGTTCTGCAATCGCTCCAAACTCTCTTTGTTTTAACCCCCTTAGCTTTTTATTTGCTCCTTATTTCTCTAAATATTCCATGTCCTTTGGGAAATATGAGGTGAGTGTCTGAATTAGAGTTGAAAAAACGTCGAATGGACGTACCCAGAGCACTGTTTTTGGATCAATACTATCCAAAGCTCGATGAAACGGAGTCGAGCAAATGAAAACGTAACAGCTGAGGAGGAACAGAAAGGGACAAAGTGACTGTTTATAGATTCGAAATTTCAAAAGTTCAAACCAGCTGCAAAAGCAATTCTGGCATTTCGCATATTCCCGACCTTGGATCCCTCGGCCAGCTTTGTTTTCGCCCATTATTCTCACATACCCAAAAACTTTTCCTTCGAGTTTTCTCCCAAATCCGTGTCCTCTTTAAACAATCGCTTGGACTTGAAACACAACGACTCAAAGTCGTTGACCCAGCTCGGATGAGCGGGGAGAAGCACAGAGAGAGATCGGTCCATCTGGCCAAGCCAATTTCCAAATTAGCCGCTCCATTGAAATGTCTACGTTGAAACTTTACATCTAACAAAGGAGCAACTTCGTATTTGGCCGCCGGCCAACTTGGAAGTGGACCAAGCAAATCATGCGAATTCGGCACACGATTTTCGGTGATTTCTTCGAATTTCAACCCCCCGAATTGGCCCGGATCAACCCCCTTCGGTCAATTGCCCGCGGTGTCGCGGAATCATTACCCGCGGGAAAAACCCGCGTGCAGGTGACATTTCGAAAGTGCGTTGCCAGACAACGTGGAAGGGTAAACTCGGAGTATAAATAGAAAATTGTGGATGCGACTCGCCTCAGTTTGACGCGTACTTCCAAACCGAACCCAAGTGTTTCTCTGTGCTCTATTTTCTTTTTTTTTTATACATCTACGTAAAGTGATTGAACAGTAAGTAGGGGTTGATCTTATTGATTTGTTGAATCGATTTGCGTTGATTCGAACAAACTGAGCAGTGTTTTATGTATAAGATTGGTACCAAGCTAGTGCACTGGGTAAGACACCAAATGCGTTGTGAACTGTTCACGTGGTTTATTGACGTACGCACTTGAGCAAAACTCGAATTTGGATCATAATGATGTGTCGGATGAATATCAAAATTCGAATTGTAAAACTCGAATTCGGATAAAAATGATGTATCGAACTCCGGGACAAGTTCACCTGAAAGGTGAAGAACCTGAAAACTCGCTAATTACGGGATTCTCAGTAACCATCAGTGCACACGCAGCGGCTTTGTTGGCAAACACGAATCGTACAGCTGTTCCTCCGACTTCATTCTGGAAATAGCTGAATGTATTGCGCGGTCTAAATTTAACGCATCCAATCAAGGTCGCGCTACAGGAAGTCTGTTTTTGTTATTTTTTTTTGTATTTATGTATTTATGTACATGTGCTTACGTACATTTTTATCAATGGATTTTTTGTACCCAGAAATGCCGACCGAGTGCATAACCAACCCTCTGCAGAGGGAACTGGCCGATTCGATAATCCGCATGGTGCCTTTGGACGAAATCAGAATACTGCTGGCTTGTGGTGCAAAAGTAAGTTTTTTCTTGTTCGAACTTGTCGGGATGGAGAAAACAACAAGGTTTTTGACTGGCCGTGGTTCAAGGTGAACGAGCCGGTGACGCAAGGACTGATGCCGTTGCATTATGCCGTTTGGCAAAGGTACTACGAAGCTGCACAGCTGTTGCTGACCAGAGGTGGGGACGTGAATGCCGTCGACGAGTGCGGATACAGCCCTTTGCATCTGTCAGCCGAACACGGGTGAGTCACCTCGGTCACCTGTTTTGGAGTTGGCACACGGATTACAACACGCGCTTGCATTATTGTAATCCCTTATTATCTAACCTGCGTCCGAATTACCGCATATTGTGAGATTCGAACAACATAGGTCCTTGAACAGGGCACTGGGTAAGGCACCAAAATGCCTTATTTGTTCTATTTCTCTTCAGTTTTTTTTTCACCGCTATTTCACCGCGTCTGGACATTCAATTACAATTCATAAATGGTATTTTTTATAAAAATCTTAGGAAAGATGTCAAAAATACCTGGGAGCAGTAATCTGGCGGCAGTTACGCATTTGACGTAGATAAAAGTTCCATGCTCAACTTGTGCTTTGGCTTTAAAAATATCTCATCTTATTTACTTCTTAATACCAGTTTTGCTTCAAAATGATCAAAATGTGAATACACTTTACACTCGATTTAATTTGTTGCGGTTCATAGATAGCATTTCTGATGAGAATCTCCAGAAGAAGCTTGTCAGAAATGTATGAAAGCAGTCATTTAGTGGATGTTACGCTTGATGCTTTGTCCTCCTCTTTTCATGTTCATTCTTTTGAGTGATATCTTATTTATTATCTTATTTTATTATCTTCTTTACATTATTCCTATCTATATTATAGAATTTGCCAATTATTTGTAAAACATCGGTCCAAAAACGGAGCACTGGGTGAAGCACCAAATGCGTTAAATTTTCTATCCCGTCTTATTTTCTATTTGGTTTGTGGTTTAAACAGCACTTGATCAGCAATCTACAATTCGTAAACAATAGTCTTGCCACTGAAGATTTTCTGTGTAGATATTTAGAAGAAATGTTTAAAACGGTCAATTGATGGCGCAAATTCATCGTTTCGTTTGTGTGACGATTTTCATTTTGAATCAACTGCTTTCTAATTTTGCATCTGATTTCCACTTGTTTCCTGAATACATCGAAATTTGAATAACAAAGGTCCGTAAACAGAGCACTGGGTAAAGGCACTAAACGCCCTGTTTGTCTAATTTCCGTCATTAATATGTCGATTCTTGTTCAACACACTTCATCACCCAATTCCAACTCACAAAAATGCCTTTGTTGAGTCATTTCGGAAGAAATGTCCAAAAACTCATTCAGTGGCAGATTCATCTTTTTGATTGGATTTTTGAACTTTTTTTTTCAACAGGCTGCTGTCCTTTGTGTCTAAATAGAACAAATAAAATACATTCAAACACAGGGCAATTTACCGACAGGACACAGGAGGACTATCAGATACACGAACTATCCGACGGCTTGACCGACACATCAATAAACCGACAAAACGTTTGGAGTTTTTGCTAAAAGCGATAGAAAAGCTAGAATGTTTCGTCTACTAAGCCGGTCTCCGGGTAATGTCTCTTCCTGGATCGAAATACTCTCTTATCCCGCACAATTTGTACGAATCATCACATTTTGAACAACATGGGTCCGAAAACACGACCCTGGGTAAGCAACCAAGTGTATTTTTCACGTGCTTTTCGCGTGGTTTCTTCGCTAAAATGCTCCGAAAGGTCCTCTTATCTCGAACATTTTGTATCAATCATCACGTTTTGACCAAGAAGCTCGGTCCCAATACACGACCCTTAGTGATGAGCCATCAATGAACTTTAGACTTGCTTTTCGCACAATTTTTGTGCTAAAATGCCTCTTCCGGGAGTGAAAAATTCTCTCATATTGCACATTTTGCATACATCGTCGCGTTTGGATAGTATGGGTCTAAAAGCACGGCTCTGGGTAAGCAGCGAAGTGCATTTCTGACGTGCTTTTCGCGTGATTTCTTTGCTAAAATGTCTTTTTTCAATTGAAATATTAGATTATCTTGCCTAATTTGCATAAATCATTACGTTTTGGCTGAGAAAACTGGTCCCAGAACACGGTCCCAGGTGATGAGTATCCAAATGCACTTCTGACTTCTTGACCACAATTTCTTCGCGAAAATGTCTGTTCCTGAATCGAAAGATTGTCTAATTCTGCACAATTTGTATAATAATCGCGTTTTGCACAGTATGGGTCCGGAAATATGACCCTGGGTAAGCTACCAAGTGCATTTCTGACGTGCTTTTTGCGTGATTTCTATCTTAGCAAACTAAGATGCTCTTTTCAATCGAAAGATTCTCTTATCACGACCATTTTACATCAATCATCACTTTTTGACCAAGAAGATACGACCTCTAGTGATGAGCCACCAAATGCACTTTTGACTTGCTTTTCGCAAAATTTCTTTGTTAAAATGCCTTTTCCTGGATCAAAACTCCTTTCATTCTGCACAATTGGTATAAATCATCCTGTTTTGAATAGTATTGGTCCCAAAACACGACCCTGGGTAAGCAACCAAGTGCCTTTCTGACGTGCTTTTCGCGTGATTTCTTTGCTAAGATACTCTTTTCAATCGAAAGATTCTCTTATCTGGACCATTTTACATCAATCATCACTTTTTGACCAAGAAGACACGACCTCTGGTGATGAGCCACCAAATGCACTTTTGACTTGCTTTTCGCAAAATTTCTTTGTTAAAATGCCTCTTTTTGGATCAAAACTCCTTCCATTCTGAACAATTTGTCTAAATCATCCCGTTTTGAATAGTATTGGTCCAAGAACACGACCCTGGGTAAGCAACCAAATGCATTTCTGACGTGCTTTTTGCGTGATTACTTTGCTAAAATACGTTTTTTCAATCAAAATATAAGATTACCTTGCCTAATTTGCATTAATCATTATGTTTTTGCTAAGAAAACTGGTCCCAGTACACGGTCCCAGGTGATGAGTATCTAAATGCACTTATGACTTCTTTAATACAATTTCTTTGCAAGAATGTTTCTTCCTGAATCAAAAGATTGTCTTTTTCTGTACAATTTGTATAATGATGGCGTCTTGCATAGTATGGGTCCGGAAACATGACCCTGAGTAAGCAACCAAGTGCATTTCTGACGTGCTTTTCGCGTGATTTCTATCTTAGCAAACTAAGATGCTCTTTTCAATCGAAAGATTCTCTTATCACGACCATTTTACATCAATCATCACTTTTTGACCAAGAAGAGACGACCTCTAGTGATGAGCCACCAAATGCACTTTTGACTTACTTTCCACAAAATTTCTTTGTTAAAATGCCTTTTCCTGGATCAAAGCTCCTTTCATTCTGCACAATTGGTATAAATCATCCTGTTTTGAATATTATTGGTCCCAAAACACGACTCTGGGTAAGCAACCAAGTGCCTTTCTGACGTGCTTTTCGCGTGATTTCTTTGCTAAGATACTCTTTTCAATCGAAAGATTCTTTTATCTCGACCACTTTACATCAATCATCACTTTTTGACCAAGAAGACACGACCTCTGGTGATGAGCCATCAAATGCACTTTTGACTTGCTTTTCGCAAAATTTCTTTGTTAAAATGCCTCTTCCTGGATCAAAACTCCTTTTAATCTGCACAATTTGTATAAATCATTCCGTTTTGAATAGTATTGGTCCAAGAACACGACCCTGAGTAAGCAACCAAATGCATTTCTGACGTGCTCTTCGCGTGATTTCTTTGCTAAAATGCCTTTTTTCAATCAAAATATTAGATTATCTTGCCTAATTTGCATATATCATTACGTTTTGGCTGGGAAAACGGGTCCCAGAACACGGTCCCAGGTGATGAGTATCCAAATGCACCTCTGACTTCTTGAGCACAATTTCTTCGCAAAAATGTCTCTTCCTGAATCGAAAGATTGTCTAATTCTGCACAATTTGTATAATAATCGCGTTTTGCACAGTATTGGTCCGGAAACATAACCCTGAGTAAGCAACCAAGTGCATTTCTGACGTGTTTTTCGAGTGATTTCTTTGCTAAAATGCCTTAAAATGCCTTTTTTTCGATCAAAATATTGGATTATCTTGCCTAATTTGCATAAATCATTACGTTTTGGCTAAGAAAACTGGTCCTAAAATACAGTACTCAGTGATAAGTAACCAAATGCACTTTTGACTTCTTTAGCACAATTGCTGTGCAAAAATGTCTCTTCCTGAATCGAAAGATTGCCTTATTCTGCACAATTTGTATAATAATCGCGTTTTGCATAGTATGGGTCCGGAAACATAACCCTGGGTAAGCTACCAATTGCATTTCTGACGTGCTTTTTGCGTGATTTCTATCTTAGCAAACTAAGATGCTCTTTTCAATCGAAAGATTCTCTTATCACGACCATTTCACATCAATCATCACTTTTTGACCAAGGAGACACGACCTCTGGTGACGAGCCACCAAATGCACTTTTGACTTGCTTTTCGCAAAAATTTCTTTGTAAAAATGCCTTTTTCGGGATCAAAACTCCTTTCATTCTGCACAATTTTCATAAATCATCCCGTTTTGAATAGTATTGGTCCAAAAACACGACCCTGGGTAAGCAACCAAATGCATTTCTGACGTGCTTTTCACGTGATTTCTTTGCTAAAATGCCTTTTTTCAATCGTAATATTAGATTATCTTGCCTAATTTGCATAAATCATTGCGTTTTGGCTAAGAAAACTGGTCCCAGAACACGGTCCCAGGTGATGAGTATCCAAATGCACTTCTGACTTCTTGAGCACAATTTTTTCGCAAAAATGTCTCTTCCTGAATCGAATGATTGTCTTGTTCTGCACAAGTTGTATAATAATCGCGTTTTGCACAGTATGGGTCCGGAAACATGACCCTGAGTAAGCAACCAAGTGCATTTCTGACGTGTTTTTCGAGTGATTTCTTTGCTAAAATGCCTTAAAATGCCTTTTTTTCAATCGAAATATCAGATTATCTTGCCTAATTTGCATAAATCATTACGTTTTGGCTGAGAAAACTGGTCCTAAAACACAGTCCTCAGTGATAAGTATCCAAATGCACTTTTGACTTCTTTAGCACAATTGCTCTGCAAAAATATCTCTTCCTGAATCGAAAAATTGCCTTATTCTGCACAATTTGTATAATAATCGCGTTTTGCATAGTATGGGTCCGGGAACATAACCCTGGGTAAGCTACCAAGTGCATTTCTGACGTGCTTTTCGCGTGATTTCTATCTAAGCAAACTAAGATGCTCTTTTCAATCTAAAGATTCTCTTATCACGACCATTTCACATCAATCATCACTTTTTGACCAAGAAGACACGACCTCTAGTGATGAGCCACCAAATGCACTTCTGACTTGCTTTTCGCAAAATTTCTTTGTTAAACTGCCTCTTCCTGTATCAAAATCCCTCTCATTCTGCACAATTATTATAAATCATCCCGTTTTGAATAGTATTGGTCCAAGAACACGACCCTGGGTAGGCAACTAAGTGCATTTCTGACGTGAATTTTGTAGAATTTCTTTGCTAAAATGCTTCTATTCATTCTAAATATTTTCTTATCTTGCTTAATTCGCACAAATTATCATGTTTTGACCAAGGAGATTGGTCCCAAAGCACGGCCTTTAGTGATTAGCCGCCAAATGCACTTTTGACTTCATTTTCGCACGATTTCTTCACTAAAACTCCTCTTCCTAATCAAAACTACTCTCATCCTGCTTAATTTGTATAAATCATCGCGTTTTGAATAGTATGGGTCCGGAAACATGACTCTGGGTAAACAACCAAGTGTATCTTTGACGTGCTTCTCGCGTGATTTTTTTGCTAAAATGCCTTGTTGATTCGAAATATTATCTCATCTAACCCAGCATGCATAAATTATCATATTCTGATCAAGAAGATCGGTTCCAAAATTCGATTTTTAGCCCTTAGTGATAAGCCGACAAATGCACTTTTGACTTGTCTTTCACATGATTTATTTTGCTAAAATGCCTCTTCCTGGATGGAAAAACCCTCTCATCCCGCAAAATGTGTATTAATCATCACATCTTGAAGTACACGAGTCCGAAAACAAGACTCTGGGTTGCTTAACCAGATGCACTTCTGGCATTTTTTGCAGAATCACTTCGCCAAAATATTTCTAAGTCGAAAGTATCCTCTCATATTTTGCTCAAGTCGCGTGAATCATTGCGTTATGCGTTTTCAATAACATTGATCCGAAAACACGACCCTCGGTGAGCAACCAAGTGCATTTCTGACGCACTTTTCGCACAGTTTCTTTGCTGAAATGCCTCTTCCTGAATTGAAACATTCTTTTACCCTGCACAATTTCCTAAATCGTCCCGTTTGGAATAACATGGGTCCGAAAACACGACCCTGGGTAAGCAACCAAATGCACTTCTGACGCGCTTTTCGCGTGATTTCTCTGCTGAAATGCCTCTTTTTAGTTCAAAAAATCCTCTCATCTCGCCTACTTTGCGAAAATCATACGTTTTGACTAAGAAGATCAGTCCCAAAACACGATCCTCAGTGATGAGCCGCCAAATACACTCTTGACTTGGTCTTTGCACAATTCCTTTGCTGAAATGTATTTTTCTGTATATAAACCTCCTCTCACTCTGGACAATTTGTATGAATTATCGCGTTTTGAATAGTACGGGTCCGAAAACATGACTCTGGGTAAGCAACCAAGTGCATTTCTGACGTGCTTTTCGTGCAATTTCTTTGCTAAAATGCTTCTATTTATTCTAAATATTTTCTTATCTTGCTTAATTCGCACAAATTATCATGTTTTGACCAAGAAGATTGGTCCCAAAGCACGGCCTTTAGTGATTAGCCGCCAAATGCACATTTGGCTCGACTTTTGACTTGATTTTCGCACGATTTCTTCACTAAAACTCCTCTTCTTAATCAAAACTACTTTCATCCTGCTTAATTTGTATAAATCATCGCGTTTTGAATAGTATGGGTCCGGAAACATGACTCTGGGTAAACAACCAAGTGTATCTTTGACGTGCTTTTCGCGTAATTCTTTTGCTAAAATGCCTCGTTTGATTCGAAATATTATTTCATCTAACCCAGCATGCATAAACTATCATGCTTTGATCAAGGAGATCGGTCCCAAAATTCGACCTCTAGTCCTTAGAGATTAGCCCAACAAATGCACTTTTGACTTGTCTTTCACATGATTTATTTTGCTGAAATGCCTCTTCCTGGATAGGAAAACCATCTTATCCCGCAAAATGTGTATTAATCATCACATCTTGAACAACACGGGTCCAAAAACACGACCCTGGGTTGCTTAGCCGAATGCACTTCTGGTGTTTTTTGCAGAATCACTTCGTCAAAATATTCTTGAGTCGAAAGCGAGGTCGAAAGTATCCTCTCATATTTTGCTCAAGTCGCGTAAATCATTGCGTTATGCATTTTCAATAACATTGATCCGAAAATACGACCCTGGGTAAGCCACCAAGTGCATTTCTGACGCACTTTCCACCCAGTTTCTTTGCTGAAATGCCTCCTCCTGGATTGAAACATTCTCTTATCCTGCACAATTTCCCAAAATCGTCCCGTTTGGAATAGCATGGGTCCGAAAACACGACCCTGGGTAAGCAACCAAATGCACTTCTGACGCTCTTTTCGCATAATTTATCTGCTAAAACGCCTCTTCCTAGTACGAAAATTCCTTTTATCCAACACAATTTCTCTAAATTGTCTCGTTTTGAATAACCTGGGTCCGAAAACACGACCCTGGGTAAACAACCAAGTGCATTTCTGACGCGTTTTTCGCACAATTTGTTAGCTAAAAGGCCTCCTTCTTTATAGATTTATCCTCTCAGCCTACACACTTCTCATGGATGAACCATCGCGCTTTGAATAGCATAAGTCCGTGAACACGACCCTGGGTAAGCAACCAAGTGCATTCCTGAAACGTTTTTCGCGTAATTTCTTTGTAAAATGAGTCTTCTTGAATCGATTAATCCTCTCATCCTGCACATTCTGTATGAATCATCACATTTTGAATAGCAAGGGTGCAAGAACACGACCTTGGGTAACAATCAAGTGCATTTGTGACGTTCTTTTCACCTGATTTTTTCGATAAAATGTCTTTTTTTAATCGAAAGATTCTATTATCTCGCCCAATTCACATGAATCATCACGTTTTGAGCAAAAATATCGGTCTCAAAACATGAGTTCTAGTGATGAGCCACCAAATGGAATTTTGATATGAATTACCGCGTTTGAATAGTCTGGGTCCGAAAACACAACCCTGAGTAAGCAACCAAATGCGCTTCTGGCTATTTTTCTACTCTGCCAAAATACTACTTCTTGAATCAAATTATCCTTTCATATTTTACCAAATTTGCGTCAACCATGGCGTGTTCAATAACATGGGTCTGAGAACACGACTCTGGGTAAACCACCAAGTGAATTTCTGAACGGCGTTTCGTGTATTTTTTTTGTGAATATCTGTTTTATAATCGAAAAATTCATAATCTCACTAAATTTGCACAAATCATTGTGTTTGGATAACATAGGTCTGTCCGAAAATGCCACACTGGGTAAGTTACTGAATACACTTCTAATGAGTATTTTCCCTTTTTTTTTTTCGCGAAACGACTTCCTGGATCGAAGACTCTTTCGTAGATTATCTCTCAATTTCTCACATTTTGAATAAAATTGGTCCAAAAGTACGACCCTGGGTAAGCCTCGGGGTAAGCCACCAAATACACTTTTCGATTGATTTTCACTCAGTTTCTTGGGCGCTGAAACCCGTCTTCCTAAAATGAAGTATTCCCTCAACTTGCAATGTTTGCGTAGTGCATTTTGAATAGCATAGATTCAAAAACACAACCCTGAGTAAGCCACCAAATGCACTCCTGGTGTACTTTTCAATTTTTTTCTCTCTAAAATGCCTCTTCATGGATCGAAATATCTTCGCTGTTCCAGATTCACGGAAGTGGTGCGTTTGCTGCTGATGTCCGGGGCCAAAGTGGACTACAGACCGAACACGGACGAGGACTTTCCGCGGACGACCCAGTGCGACGAGCCTCTGCGCCTGGCCATCAGAAACAAACACATGGAAATCGCCAGGATGCTCCTGGAACACGGCGCCGATCCCAACAAGAGATACTTCTTCGGCGCCGAGATCAACCTGGTCACGGACCTGGAATTCCTGGAACTGCTGCTGAACTTCGGCGCCAATCCCGACAGCAGAGACAGGTCCGGGCTGACGCCGCTGATGAAGGCCGTCAGGCAGCCTCAAGTGAGTTCATTTCCACTTCAATTTATATCGATTCATTCTTCCACTTCATCTTTCCTTTCCTCACGTCTTCTTTTTGCTTTTTTTTCTCACTGGATTGCTACAGGTGAGTTTTGCTTCAACCTTTTATTTTACTTTATTCATTCCTTTCTTTTTGCATTTCATGTCGTTCCTTGTAGTTTCATTTCTATTTTCCTTGATTGCCTTGATCAATGCGTAAGAAGTGTATAGAACTAAGCAAAGAAAGGACAAATCTAGCTCTGAAATCGAAAAGAACCGATTATCCATCATCATTGTACAAATCCTCAGAAATCAATCCAAAAATTATTTTCAATTTCAAGACCAGAATTAAACCTTAAACGTTCTTGCTGGATTCCAGAGGTTCCAAACAACCTATTCCATCATTCGGCAAGCGCGCGCAATTGTTATTGAATTACACCAAGAGGATTTGAATAACATAGGTCTTGAATCGGGGCACTGGGTAAGCCACCAAATAAGCATTTCCGACATTGACACAGCAAGGATCAGATTTACCCAGATTTCAATTTATTAAAAAAGAACAAAATACCGAAAACTAAAAAAAGGAAACAACACAAACACATTAGAAAGTAGAAACACATTTTTTCCTTCAAAATAATGGCGAGCTTCACGAAAATAATTACGTTTTCAGGGTATGGAAGCGGTGCTGATTTTGATGAAATACGGGGCCGATGTGAACGCGATGGCGGATGAACGTCACGATTACAGGACCGTACTGCACTACGCCGTTTTGTCTGGAAATTACGAAGTGATCAATTTGATGATCAAACAGGGCGCCAAGTTGAATTACGAAGAGGAGTACGATCTGGGCAAGCCCAGCCCGTTGGATCTGGCCATTCTGAAGGGAGACCCGAAAATTGTGGAGCTGCTAATCCAATCTGGTATGTTTTGCCAGAAAAAACTGGGAGATTCCTCTACCGATAAAAAAATACAGAGTTAAAATATCTCACCTTTGATCCAATAACTTTGTTAAAAAAAAAATTGAACCCGCTTGGCCTGATCTGACTGAAAAAGCTATGCAAATACTTTTGATGCATGTAAAAGAGATACTTGTTGTTATTGCGTCCTTGGCCTAACATGTCTGCATCAAAAGTAGTTCCTACCTACCTTAACCTGGCATACCTGGATTGAGACAGTTTTTTTTTTCAATTTCTCATTCTCCGGTTATGGTTTCGAGGATTTCAAAGATAGTAAATACATAGGGTAATTGATTGATAGAGCAGATGTAATAGACGAGTCAAGCGAAAAAACAATGACATGATATTGAAAATAGAGTAATAATTCATCAGCCATATCTATAGCTCTTGGTGTACGGCCAGAAGTGCGTCAGATAGATAACTACGACAAAAAGCTCACTCCTACAACTAGTGTATGTGGGACCGTGCCCACTAGTTTACGCCAGATTTTTTTGGACGCTTATCGTAGAAAAGTGATCATCTATAAAAATAAACGTGTACTTCACGCATGCAATTTTAAGCACCGTCTAACCTAGAACATAACCTAGAAATATCGTTAGGTATCCACGAAGAAGTTTTTTCAATGCAGGTAATAAATAGTTAACATAAATGTGGGCTTTGTTCTCCAGTTCATTTTTCTTTGCAACCGGTTTCGCAATGTTGAAATGTTGTATTCATCATCTGCATCATCAGGAATTTACCGCTGACTGACCAGACTTCACTTACTGACATTAACATGTTATGATATGTTTAATGTTAATGCCAGTGAGCGAGGTCTGGTCAATCACATTGTGCATCGTTTCTAACGCAACAGCCACAAGCAAACGAGCTTTTCCAAGACATACGAGTTTGGGCCAACAACAACAACAACAACAAAAAAACGAGAAATGCCATCGTCCCATCGGCAGATTCTATTGGCCACCTGTCTTTTACGGGTATCGTGTCAGTCGTATCCGGCCAACTTGCTCAGGTTCAACCAGGCCTTTGAGCAACGGAGCATATGAGGCTGCAAAGCGTCTCAAATATACGAATTAGCAGAAGTTGAGGGTGGATGATGTACGGATTATTCTAGAACAACGGAACAATAGAACGGGCTTGTAGTTTGAGAAAAATTACTGGAAAAAATATCGATGATTTGAGGTAGTTTTCAGGGGTGTGAAAAAAGTTCAATCGAAAATTCAAAATTTTGATAGAGGTGAACCTCCTCTTTGCTGCAAAAATATATTCAAAAAATTTCATCGAGTGGCTCTCGGGCGTTGGAATATGAAATTTTCGAATAAAAATAAAACATTCTAAATTATGCGACACCCCGTATATAGCATGAGATGGAAAATTTCGCTGGATATGTTCAGAAACTGCAGAATAAATTGTTCAAGGGAAGTTTTTTTTTTGAAATTATTATGAAAGGAAAGTTTTTGAAGAGAGAACTTGGAAAACCTCTTGACATCTTATTTTGAATTTTCGGTCAATCTGATTTTTTTTTCGTTTTTTGTGTTACCTACCTCTTGAGAGTTTGTGCAGGACTCTGAAGTTGAAGTTCGAAATGGACCTTCAAGTTCTTCGACCAGCTTCTGGCCAGAGATTCTTCCCATTCTTTATGAGTTCAGCTCCAAATCATTTTGTGATTTTTCCAAATTATCATTTCTAGCTTTTTTCCAAGTTATTCTAGCTAGCAACTGTTCAAATACCCTGGCGAAATCAAGCTGAAAGCAGACCTTCAGTCAGAGGCCCAATTTTTAGTTTTCCTTCAAACACACCGAGCGACTTCTCAAATGAAAGCTGCCTTGAAGCACGTTACGGATTTGTCTAGCAAGCATTTCAGAAAACGAATTATCTCAACCCAATTTAGTCAAATGAGCCGAAACCCGAGTTTTTCTGGAAAATAATATTCAATAATGTGTTGAAAACCACCTGTAGTACGTTCCAACGAGGCACTTTCCACATTTTCATACAGATAAGAAAGCAAGATTCTTGTAAGCAGTTGAATTGAAGCGTTAGCGCAAGTGTCGGTAACACAGTTTTCTGTAATTTTGACTTTCATTGCCTTAGACTTTAATGATTCGTCCCAATTATATGTCATATCGTTCCTGTGAACAATTTAAGCCAACTAATGCTCATTTGCTCTTTCAGAATCAGGCTAAAACTGAGCTTAAAAGCTCTGTCAGGAGCCTAATTTCGTGTTTTTTCCATCAAGTAATTTGTAAACAGACCGAGTGCCACTTATAATAAGAAAAAAACATCTAATGCGTCCCAAATTCTTCAAAAAAGTTGAATCAAGGTGGTTACGACTAGGTTGGTGAATACAGGTTCCTGTAATTTTGGCATTCACGTTGTTAGATTTCATTAATTCTTCCCGATTTTCACTTTGTCGGAACATGGCCAAAGGCCTTGTTCTTAATGAAAAAAGAATTATTGTGCCTCCTAACGAAACGTTCTCCTTATATCCATTCAATAGTACCTATCTGAAAGCAAAAGATTTTTGAAAAAAATTGAATCAAAGCAATAGAATATAGGCTGTCTGATTTCTACATGATTCTAGAGTGGGCTGTATTTCTGGTCGCCATCGGCCGAACGCGGCCTGAATCGCAGCTCACTAGAATCATGTAGAAATCAGACAGCCTATAGCAGAGTCGGTACTACAGGTTTCTGTGATTTTGACATTTATCTAAAAGCCCCCGTCAGCTGTCCAATTTTCACTCTTTTCATAATATATCTCTGAGAAAGGCTCTTTTGGAGCACAGTATAAGATTTACAAGCATTCCACCCTAAAGTTTTACACTTTTTTGAACGAGTCGGTAATGCAGTTTCCTGTAATTTTGACGTTTACTTCCTTAGATTTCAATGATTGTCCTAGCAACGCTTCACAGCGTTGTTTCAAGTAATATTAGCCTAACTATTGTTCAATGGCTGTGTTGAATTCAGGTGTAAGTCGAGCGTAAAAATTGAGCCTTCATTGACAGGTTCAACAAACAATTTTTTTTATGAAGTCTTACGAAACCATACCGAGTGCCACCTCTGATAAAAGCCCTTTTGAAGCATGTCACAATTCTGGCAAGCATTTTAAAAAACAAATACTTTCAACCCAATTTAGTACGGTTAAATGAACCAGATCCGAGTTTTCAATAGTTTTCATTAAAAAAATTATCTGACCTATCCCAACGAAGTGTTTATACCACGTTTCCATGCAAAAATATTCATTTGGAAGAAAAAGAATCCTGAAAAACCTAGAATCAAAGCAAATAGCACCAAAATCGGTAATACAGGTTTCCTATGATTTTGACATTTACTTTATGAGATTTCACTGTTTGCTCCTCGGTATGCTCCAACAAGTTACAATTCCTAGAGTTTTTTGAGTAATTTCAGCCAAATCTCCGGGCGAAAGCAGGCTAAATTCAAGCCTAAAAACCTCATCAGAAGCTGGCAATTTTCACTTTTTCGAAAATATACCGAACGACACCTTTGAGAGAAGCTCTCCTGGAGCACGTTACAAATTGTGTCAAGTATTTCACACGCAAGTAATTTTAGCTCATTTTCTCATCACCTATACCGTCTCATGACGAAGCGTTTCTCTCATTTCCTTCCAAAAACACCCATTTGTAAAGAAAATATTCTTTCAAAAAGATTAATCAAAGCAACAGCAGCCAGATTAGGTAATACAGGTTCCTGTAATTTTTACATTCACATTGTTGGATTTCATTAATTATTCCCAATTACAATTTTTAGCGTTGTTTTAAGTAATTTCAGTCACTAAAAGCCTCATCAACTGTCCTATTTTCAGTTTTCCCAAAACAGATTGCTCTTTTGAAAAGGCCTTTTTTCAGAGCACGACATGAATCTACAAGCATTTCAATAATATGTAGTTCTACACATTCCTGTACAAAAATTATAATTTTAAATCAAAAAGTTACTGAAAAAAGTGGAAAACAAGCGATAACGCTTGAGTCGATAATATAGCTTTCTGTATTTTTAACGTTTACTTCTTTAGATTTCAATGATTATCCTAAAAACGTTTCATAGCGTTCTTAGAAGTAATCGTAGCCTTACTTTTCAATTCAATTAGTTCAATTTCCTTCTCGAAATCAGGCTGGAATCGAGCTTTAAAGTTAGATCTTTGACAAGTTCAATCGTTTTTTCAGAGTCTTCCGAAAACATACCGAGTGCCACCTCTAATAGGTTTGTTCCGCCATCAAGAGGTTTCAAACTAGTCAGAGCCAATAAGAATCGATAAGTACAGTTTGTAAACTGATTTGAGCACTTTTCATTGGCTCTGACTAGTTTGAGATTTCTGATGGTTCTGAGATTTTAAGATTATTTGTGGCCCATCTCAAACAAATATTTATAGCACATTTTCATAAAAAAATTATCGGTTGAAAGTTGAAAGCAAAAGACACTTGAAAAACGTTGAATCAAAGCAAACAGCACCAAAGTCGGTAAAACAGTTCCCTTAGATTTTGACATTTACCTAGTTAGATTTCATTATTTGTTCCCAATTACAATTTCTGGAATTTTTTTGAGAATTTCAACTGAATTTCCGGCCGAAATTCGGCTAAATCAAGCGTAAAAGCCCCGTCAGAAGCCCAATTTGCACTTTTTTGAAATATACCCAATATAACACCTCTGGGAAAAGCTCTTCTCACGTTTCAAATTATGTTGAGCATTCCACAAATGAGTATATCTAACGGCTAACCCATTTTATTACGGTTGAATCGGCCAAGCCCAAATGTCTTATTCCTTATGAAAAAAGTACCTATTACCGAGGCGTTCCTGACATTGGGCGCTTTCCATTTACAACACTTTGTGTCGGTTTGTGTCAACAGAAGTCAAGTAGGCTTGTGTCGATGTGTCGATGACACACATCAACACAGATCAAATGCATCGCATTTGTGTCGACACAAGTCGGCTTGTGTCGGTAAATGGAAATCGCCCATTTCCATTCAGAAATACCGGCTCTTGTTGCAATAAGCTGAATCGAAGCGATAGCGCCGGAGTCGGTAATCCAGTTTCCTATGATTTCGATTATTGGTTTCTTAGATCTCGATTATGATCCCCAATCATAATTTCTAACGTTAGTTACTCAGAAAAACAGTAGTCTACTTGCCTTGTCGAAATCAGACTGAAATGACGCCTGAAGCCCCGAAAACTCGCCCGAAAGTAAGGCCCAATTTTCCAATAACCTGATGCCCACTGGCATATCCGATGAAGCTCTTTTGAAGTACCTACGTTACAACAATTTTGTCTAGCATTTTCGTCAATTTATTACGGTTAAATTAGCCCAAATCCGAATTTTCCTTCGAATAATGAATAATTTCCTGTAGCCCATCCCAGCGAAGTAGGTACTTCGAGAGGTACATTCCACATTTTAATTACAGTAAGTACCGATTTTAAATTAGAAGATTGTAGGAAAAAGTTGAATCGAAGCGATAGCTTCAGAGTAGGTAATAGGTACAGTTTCCCGTAGTTCTGACATTTACGTTGTTAGATTTCATTAATTCTTCCCAATTTTTACTAACATACCGAGTGTCACCTTTGAGAGAAGTTCTTTTGAAGCACGTTACAAATTATCTTATCTTACACTGAAAATTTGACTGATTTCAATTGTATAATTGATCATTTCACCATCCTTGATTTGTTTTTGTCTTATTGTCTTATTGAGAATGAATGAGTTTTGATCAAATGAAGTTGCATATTGGCATACCGGGTGATCATTTGAAAACTATCTACCTGCAATAACTCCCGATTCCTAGTCAATATTTCTTCGAGCAAAAACAGGTCGAGTTTTATATCGAGAATCGAGGGGGACATCTGAAACATACATTGGCAAATCTCTATCTTCAGCCCCCTCGCCCCCACCCATCCCAAAAATAAAATTCTAAATAACACTACCTACCTTGCGATACATCAAATTGAAGAAAATTAGATTCTCTTTTTGAAAAAGATATTTTCAAAAATTTTAACTCTACCCCCCTTCTCCCTAAAAACTCTCTGAGTGCCCCTTTCAATATTCTGGACTCCTCGATTCTCTTCAGTTCAGTCAGCATCATCCTAATTAGCTTCAAATAAGAGAATTTTTGGTGGAAAAAGTGCCATCCAAATTGACCCCATTGCTCTCCCCCACCTCAACTTAAAAATTTAACAGAATACCACCCACTTTGTGATACATCAAATTGAAGAAAATTAAATTCACTTCCTAAAAACAATTTTTTTGATATTTTCAGCCCCTTCCCTATTTAACTGGACATTTGGAGTATTTTAGTAGGAAAACGGGGGTTTTAAAAATTTTGAGAAAATTGTGTTCAGGGAGAGAATTCAATTCTCTTCAATTTGATCACAAAGTAGGTATTGTCATTTTAGATTTTCAAAGTGAGGAGGAGGGAGCGAACCCCTTCGCCAATTAAATATTCTTGACCTCTCAATTCTCTTCAATGTAGTCAACGTCATCCTGTACAGCATCAAAACAGAAAATTTTCTATGGAAAAAGTGCCACCCAAATTCAGTGAATTTCAAAGTGCCACCCAAATTCAGTGAATTTGGGTGGCACTTTTTCCATAGAAAATTTTCTGTTTTGATGCTGTTTAAATATTTTTTCAGAAAGAGAATTCAATTATGTTAAATTTAATGTATCGCAAAATAGGTAGTAGTGTCATTTGATATTTTATTTTCGGGGTAGGTGGGTGGGGGCGAAGAGGCTAAAGATATAAAATCGCTAATGTATGTTTTAGATGTCCCCCTCGATATAAAAATCGACCTGTTTTTGCTCGAAGACATTTTCACTAGGAATCGGGAGTTATTGCAGGTGGATAGTTTTCAAATGATCACCCAGTATATTGCATATTCAACTGACCAAACCTCACTCACTTTTTAATTTTTCTTTTTGAGATATCAGTGATTACGGATGTGTCGAAACGTCAGTGGGTCGAGAAATGATGAAGAAGTTAGGTATTTGTGTGATCAAAAACTATATATTTTACTACGGAGTGCTGGTTTTTTTTGCCTTCTTCAATCCACGTTTACCATCACGTACATTATTTCAGCGCATACATGAGAACGCATACCTGCAGAGCGCGGTAATTTCAATTTTGACGCATGGAGTGTCACTGTCAATCAATAATCGAAATGTAAACAAACATAACCTCCTAACCATTCAACATTAATTATTGTTCAGAATGAAATATAACAAGACAAAAAGACGCAGAAAAGATTCAGGTGATACAAAACACAACGAGCTGCAAAGCGATCACCGAAACAAGAACGTTATTATTTATTAGGTAAGATATGTCGAAACGTCAAATCGACGTCAAGCGCTGTCAGCTGCCACTTGCGTGACATTACACACGCACACCGTGTTACCGTGTATTAGTGTTGTCAACTTGTTGTCGTGATATGAGATATGGCAACGTCTTACTTTCACAGGTATGCGCAGAAGCCTTTCGGGAAACGTGGATTATTTTGTTGGAAGTATTGAATATTGATGCAATTCGCGATTTAAATAAATTTTTCCTGCCACAAGATGTCTGCCAAATGCGGATTAGAATGAGTAGTGACAACCAAACTGCCAATGACATCAAAGTAACATAACAATATGGCAACCAATCATTATCAACGCATTCCGCTTTTGGCAGCCATCTTGTGACGGGAAAAATGAGTTTAAATCGCGAATTCATTTCAAAGTGACATCTGATCCCAAAAAACCTGTCTTACTTTGGGCACAAACTAATATAAGAAAAACCAGTTGTTATCAACTAGATCAAAAACAACGAATTTTCTTAGCAAACGAAATAATCGACTCCCTTGGTAGGTACCTTCATTTTCTAACCTAAATTAGACGACTTAATTTTCGTAGCAAATCAGTCGGTCGTATTGTTGCGCTTCCTTGGCAATCAAAACAAAACGTGATTCAACTGTGGCTTTCTGTTTCCAGGTGCGGATGTCAACTGCAGCAGTCCGATAATTGGATCTCCCCTGCACGTGGCCTGCGCCGACAACATCCCGAACCGATTCGAAATTTTACAGGTCAGTACCTACCTATACCTATACCTACTCTACTACTCATCGGAGTGACGACCCACTTTTCTAAATCGGGCTTTCATCCGCCAAGATCCAACAATGCCATTGTCCAGTCGTCCTGCTAATCATTGAGCATACACATGCCTACCTAACTCGTTATATGCTACACATAGGTACAAACGACAAAACAGAAGAAAGTCATCGAACTTTTACAAACACAGATCCACCACAATAATGTCGACTGTCAGTGAACTTGCTTTATATTAAGGGTAACAACCATGGCATAAAACAGCGAGGTGCTTCTTCCAATTTTAGAACAGACACCGCTCTTGTGTCGATGGGAAATTTATTTTGGGCTTCTAATTTTAGAAATGAGATAGGTCCACGTGACGCAAATCCGCGCACACCGACAAAATTTCCAATAAGTAATACCTAGAGGTACCTACGGTTTCTTCTTGTTATGTTATTAAATTCAAAAGCTCTAAAGGCATCCGCCGGAGAAATGCTTTAATTAAATAGGCAGGTAGTAAATGCTCTGTTAAGAAGACAACTTGGTGAAATTCTCATAATTTATATTTTCGACCTGGTTTGCCAAAAGAACGGTATAGCAATTAAATCAGTGTAATAAAAATTAATTACTTGAATAGTTCCGATCTAGTAACCGCTTCCATACAGACGCTTCATAGCTCACTTCATAAGCTAAAATGTCACTTGTCAACCAGTGCTTACGTCATTGTGACACCAGATGACTAGATTTGCTAAGCTTCTTTTGTGTTCACATTGTTACAAACTCTGTGAAATTACATGAAACTGAAACGAGGTTCTGACTTCTGTCGCCAAGCCGTAATGAAAATTTATGTTGGAGGAAGTAGTGTGTGCGGCTTTGGTAACGCGTTAAAGTGAGTTTTAACGGCTCGAGATTTTGGGCCACTAATGCGATCGTAACTTATGTTAAATAAGAATAATAATCACACACTTGCGGCTATGGTGCACTGAATAACGGAAATTTTGCGGTAGTACGCCGCTTTTTAAGTGTGCAATCAAATCGGAAGGTCTTCTAATTTTGGTTTTTATTCGTTTTGGGCCGTTGGAAATTTCAAGTGGGGCCTATTTCTGGACCAGGCGATATATCGTTTCGTTCGAGTGTCAGACACAAAAAGTCCTTGTCAAGGATGGTTCTTCATTCATAAATAAAAACTAATCGGTGAGAGAACTAAATGACGGCTGGTTGAAATTTGTGGAAACCAGACGTCGGATTTTGGCGGGGTATTTTTTTTTAAATGTTCGCAAACGAACCGCAATGCAAGTTGACGATGGGAAATTTCCAAAATTTCTGCTGAATTCGCCGGGATTTTTCGAAAATTCATAATTCATTCCAATTTTTTCCAGGGAACCGCCGCTTCGAGCAGTCCATTTCAAACATCTTGTTACGTTTTTGCGGCGAAAATTTGGCTTTTTGGGGAGAATTTCGAGAAATTTGGTGTGAAATGCCGACCGAGGGTTTTCGGGGACCTAGTGTCGTCCGGTGCGGGCCACGTGGTGGGGTTTTTCTTAAAATTTCGCCGTATAATTGATCAAATTTGTCCACGGTATGGCCAAAGTGACAGGAACGTCAATTGACGTTCTGGGTTTTGGAAAACTCAACACTTCGGGGCATTTGAACAGTGTTTTTGGAGAAAATGTACCGTGTCAGCGTGCGAAATTGAATTGTGACCTCGAGGAGACTTTTGAGCGTCTATCAGACACAAAACACAAGAGCCAATCCAAATTCGAACGGCATTTTGATCAAATTGCGCAGGCCGGCTCCGGTGTTGACGGGGTAATTTCACACGATACAGGCGAGTTGGGGTGGGCAAAGCACGTCTGGGGGGTACTCACAGTATATTTGCACTAGGGCCCGATTTTTAAAGGCTCCACATTTCGAGGAAGGACAACGGACTTCTCCCGTTGTCCATAACACTTTCCGTGGCGAGTTGCACATTTATCTTGCCGCGACTTGTTTTTTCTAGAAAATCCATGTTGATTCCAGGGGACCTTGTGGCTGCACTTCCAGAAAGGGTCCATGTTTTGATTGGCATGCTTATTTCGGACCTTTTATTGTCCTACTTTTCAAAATTTGACTCAAATCCACACCCACTTGAGGTTGGCGATCAAAATGCATCTGTCAAATTCTGATTTTTGACGTTTCAGAGGCCACCATATTGAACTTTTGCATTTTTCAACCGATCTGATTGGGATTTTGAACCTTTACCCACTTGAGGTTAACAATGGAAATGCATCTGTTAAATTTTGATTTTTGACGTTTCAAAAAGCCGCCATAGTGAACTTTTGCATCTTTTAACTTGACCGATTGATATTTCAAGCCTTTATCTGCTTGAAGTCGACAATCCACGTTTCCCATGTTTCCCTTGATGTTGGCAGTGATCGTCGTTGTTCCTTCCTTTCCCCACGTCGTTTACCTTTTACCTACGTTGTGTGAGTTCTTACTCTAGATGAGAATGTGTCCTTGGGGATGAGGTTGAATTCTTAAATGAAACGCGAATGAAATGCAAGGAAAATGAACTTTTATTGGAAATCAATTGCAAAGTTTTAAATGAATTTGTTACCCCGAGTATTTAAATATTTACCTTCGTTACTTATACTTTTTAAGTCTTCAATATTATTATTGTTAATTATTCCTTGTTATACAGACCACAATTGGTGGTAGGATGTTGATGTAGGGAGGATGTGATTTTTTCAATAAATATATACAAAACACCTCACAACAGGAAATTGACAGTGATAAAATGACACCACATGAATAAAGAACAACAAAACACGAACAAAAATGAAAACAAGAAAAATCATTACAAATTATTTAGACAATGCAGGAATTCACAAGAATGAAATAAACACAAAATCAGATTGACAAAACAAAACAAAAAATCATGAAACATGTCCAACTGTCAATTTAATCGCGAAAGAAAAGTGACGTATTCGCTGACAGGCACTCATGGGAAGAACACGTCAAAGAAACCCCTGCGTATTGCCTGGTTGATTGCTGAAAAATCCTTTCCCAAATGATCTGAACAAAAGGCAAGCAGGGCCGTTCCTAACAGGGCGTTCAAGGCGTGCGACGCACGCGGGCGCACTTTGCCAGGGGCGCAAAAATTCGACCGTCTGAAAAAAATTCAAAAAGGGCTATAGCCGGGCGGCGCTTTAGCGCCCGATGTTAAAACCAATTATACCAAAACGAAGCAATTTTCCGTTAAGCTTGGTTTATAGTCGACGCAAGCGTATACGGAACCGCATACGGTTACGCATACGGTTACGCAAACGGTAGCGTAAGCAAGTCGTCGAAAACCGTATCACAAGACAAAGACAATCACGGACCAGAGTAACTATGACAGCCAGCCACTTGATAAGTAAAATAAACAGAATGCAAAGAAATGGTCCTATCTCTAGTAGCACGCGGACGTTCATTTGGTTTTTGGTTCGAACAAGAACAAGAAACAAATAAGAGATAAACAGGTAGATAAATAAACAAGAGACAGGTGAGAGATAAATAAGCAGAGAAGTTGGAGTTGGTCATACTTTTAGTAAGCAATTGGAAGGAAGAAGTATCTATAACGCATTCGCCCGAAATTCTCCAGAAGTTACTCATCACAAACCCCACAGAAACATACATACAAAACAGAACAATGGTTAGTAAACAGTAATCACATACAGTAAATAACAGTGCTTGTCTTCTTTCCCTCCTTTACTTTCATGTATAACCCGACAATGAATAATGAAATGTGAATCAATCATAAAAAGTACTGTTCTCTACTTAGCGGCTGATTCTGGCGTAGTAGAGATTCTTTTTGCTGTCTTACTGTTTGTGACGTAACTTATGGGAAAGAAATCTTGATAAAACCTCGAAATACGCGCGACAGAGCAATTCCAAGACCCCGTCATAAGTGCGCAAACACACCCACTAGATTACGGCCTTTGCCATCAAAATTGAGATCATTTGGGGAGTAGATAAATTACACAAAATCCAAAGTAGTGCAAAGCACCTTGATTTCCGAGGGGAAAAACTGCGGATTATGCAAGTCCATTGAGAACAAGGAGAACAAAGAATTTCGGGTTATGTACAATAATTTTGCAGACAAAATAGGTATCGAAATGCATGATTTGGTGAGTGGGTGGCAGCCAAAATTACGGTACAATAATCAAGGAAAGACCGACCTTGAAATTGTAAAAACGACGCACTCTCGTTGCACTGGAAAATCACGTGTTCTTTACCACAGCTGATTCTCTCCTCTGTCCGCGGCTGCCGCTCGCCCAGCGCCATCTCCCTCACCCATCGGCAAACGCTACCAACGTCCGCGGCCGTACCCACTTCAGGTACCACCGTACAAACAAAACTAAGGGGGAATACCACAAGATGAAAAGGATCAAAGTAGGATGGACGAAATGCAGATTATTTGGAAGGCTCACTCGATGCAATGCATGTCAGCACCTTGGTCACAATGCAGGTAAATGAACTCTTGATAAAGAAGAACCAGGCCCATATGTAGATACTGCCTGGAAGAAACACTGTGGCGCACACGTTCTTCGAATGCCACCGTTGGCAGAACCAGCGACAAGAAGTAGAATCGACCACCCGCAAAGTGATAACAGTGAGAAGTGTGATGGAGGTATGTTGGAAAGTCCAGAAGGATGGTCCATTTTCTCGAACCATTTTTCTGGTTCCTTTTTCTGGTGCACCGAAGTCTTGCGTACGAAGAATGAAAAAGATGAAGACGGAAAGTAGACACGAAAGAAACATGGACCAGCCGCCCCCCGAAGATATGTGAAAACGGTTCCAGGGAGCGGGTTAACTACCAGGTCTGAGGAGGGGTTTTAGTGGGTAGGGCACGTCGCGAGTTCCGGTGTCATTCCAGCCGGGGTGTGCGTAAAAAGCATTACCCTCTTGAAGAAAAAAAAAGGCACAGGTCACCAGTACAGTGAATTCATACAGATACGATGGGCTCGTTACGATGGCGCTTTAGAGTATTTATTTACTCTAACTACTCTATAATTTAAGCGCACGTCTCATTTTGTCACTTGTTGTTTGTGTTTCGCAGTCTTAGGACTGAGAACTTTGTGATGATAATGCAGAAATTGTATCAACCATCCAACGATCGCTTGGCATTACTTGGGAATTCCGTCGGGCACAACCTTCCGCTTTGTGGGCCAAGTCCCTCAATGGGATGTAGAGCCACACTATTATTATTATTATTATTATTCACATACTGATGCACGAGCTGATGCACAACATGATAGGTACAATATCTTTTAAAATGTACACGTGCGATGTCCTTGTTCTTGAGAAGCCCTTGCCACACCATACCATTCACATTTGCATAACCTGCTTGAATTTGAAATGACCAACGAAAAACTCTCCTCGATTTTCCAGATGCTGCTCAAGTCCGGCGCCGACCCGAACCTCAAGGTCTACAACGACATCCTGGACCGCAACTCGCAGCTCAGGCCCGTCCTCGTCGAATACCTGGCCAGCAACGAAGCGCCCAGCTTCTCGGTGGTCAACCTGCTGCTCAAATACGGCGCCAGGGTGGTCATGAAGACGCAGTTCCGCGACCCCGACGGCATGCTCAACTCCCTCCACAACGTCATCAACGCCGACTGCAACTCCATCTTCTACCTGCTGCTCGAAGCCTGCGAGTCCTTCGACCCCTGCATGATCAGACGCAACAACACGATCACGCCCGAACAGAAGCTCACCCTGCTCGAGCTGGCCAAGTGCCCGCTGAGCCTGCGCAGACAGGTGCGGATCTACCTCAGGAAGCTCATCGGCGGCAACAAGCTCATCGATTCGGTCGGTTCGTTCGAGCTGCCCAAGTGCCTCTCCAAGTATTTGCTTTTCGATTACAGTTGAATACTCTGCGAGCTCTGCGCCATAATCACGAATGATAATTATATTATTATCTCTTTTAACGAATAGTGAGATTTTCGTATTATATTTTACTATTATTATTGTGTACTATGTATAACTTGGAGTAAAAAGAAAAATGGAATGAGAGACGATGATGAGGCTCTCTGAGAGAGTTGAGTTATCCTCTGTTGATTTTACCTGCTTGTTCCAAAATTATATACACACTGCTTTTTGTAACCTTTTGTAGTGTTTATAGTTTTGTTAGTTGTAGTTTTGTATACTATTTTTATCCTGTGTCTTATTATTCTTGTACTATATTTATATAAAATCTCGTAATGAGCGATTGTTATCAATATATCACCTTGAATACCCTTTGCGGAATTGTTTTCTTTTCTTCAAAAGTTCAACACCATCAGGTGTTGAAGACAATCCGTGCCTTTTCTGTTCCCATCCGTTGGAAAACGTGGAAAAACTGTTCAAGGTTCTGACCTTACCCCATCTGACGAAAACGATGATCCTCGACCTGGACCTGTCCCGAGGTCGACTGACGTTCTCTTTCCAAAGTTGTTCAGTCGGATTTGGCCGCCGTTCAGCTGAAATGTTTAGAGCCGTTGTGTGATGGGGCTCTAAGCACCCAGAAATCCCGTTTGGGGCGGACCAATCTCATTGAACATCGGATCAATAAGCTCAAGCCGGACATCGAAGAAGGGACGTGACAAGTATCACTTCTGTGTGGACTACCACAATGTGAACGGGGGGACTAAAAAGGACGCCTTCCCACTCCCCTAGTTATCTAACATTCTGGATCGTCTCGAACACGCACGCTACTTGTCGCCTCTTGATATCAAGACTGCCTACTAGCAGATCCCGATGAAGGAACGGTCGAAGATTCTCACGGCATTCACGGTACGAAGAAGGGGGCTATTCCAATTCACTCATATGCCCTTCGGGCTGCACAACGCACCGGCGAGTTGGCAGAGGTTAATCAATTATGTCCTGGGAGCAACGTTCGAGCCTCACGTGTTCGTCTATCTGGATGATATGATCATTGCGACTCAAGATTTTGATAAACACCTCGAGGCTCTCACCGAAGTTCTCGGTCGGTCCGTGGTCGTCGGCCATGTTGATAGGTACCAGTTTTGTCGGCCGGAGCTCCGGTATCTCCTGGCCATCCTCAACTACCAGCGTCAACAAGTTCGGAAAGTACGACGAGTCCTGGGGACGGCGGGCTAATACAGGCGATTCGTGCCAAATCTTTTGACGATTGTGGCGCCTATGAGCAATTTAGTTCCAGTTCCAGTTCAAGCGTTCCAGGCTCTCAAGCAGCGTTTGGTGACTGTCCGGTGGTGCGATGTCCTGACTTCTAAGCCATTCTAGCGCGGTGCTGATGTGAAGCGACGACACAGAAGAGCATGTCGTCGGCTTCATAAGCAGGTCTTCAACATTTAACAAGAGAAAACTTGGTGCCACCGAGAAAAGGGGTGAATGAGCGTAGTGGTTGGGGCCATCGAAAAATTTTGACCCTACGTGAAGGGCAGCTCTTTGGTGGTTGTAACTGATCATTTTGGACTGTAATGGTTGTCTTATTTCCGCGAGCCTAATGGCAGGCTTGCTCGCTAGAGCGAACCTGCACTTCGAGACGCAGTCGTCGTCGTACAGTGGTTCAGAATTCCAAAAAAGTGGCCAAAATTCTAAGTATTTGGCGATGGATGGCCAAACTCATGGACGCTCTACGGAAAACTATTCAAAACCTACACAAGGTGTTTCAACGATGATAGCAAAGAATTCAATTGTGGGTAGATCTTGTGAAAATATGGCGAAAACCTTCATTCCATTTTGCAAAGTTCGGCCTAATACAGTCCTTCAAAGTCAACTTTTGCCAGATTTCAAAAATTTTTGTCTCGGGAACTTTTTGACGAAATCAACCTAAATTCAGCATAAATTGGTTTGTCGAAACTATCTACCAACTTGCCAAGTTTTGAGAGAATCTAACGAGTCATAATTTAGAAGCATCCGAAAAAAAGTTGACTTGAGGAGGAACGAAGAAAGATATTCGTCATTAGGCCAAACTTTGCAAAATGGTAAACAAGTTTCCGTTAAATTTTGATGGGACCTACTCACAGATAATTTTTTTGCTACCATCGGGGAAACACCATGTATCATTCAAGGGGGTGAGTCAGAAGGGGTAGAGAAAAAGTCCACCAAAAATTCTGAAACGTCAAAAATAGACTGATCGAATGTTGAAACTGATTGGAAAATTATCTAGAAAAAATAAAGTCATCCTCGAGGTCATCCAAGGGAGTAGGGAGTGAGTTCAGGGGGTGGAAAGAACAAATCTACCAAAAATCCTGGAACTTTGCAGCTGAACTCAAAACATCTTGATATTGATTGCAAAATTATCTAAAATGATGTATAGCCCAGGAATTTTAGACGAAAAATCGATCGAACCTCAATAAAATTGGAGAGGAGCTGAATTTTTGCATACAGGCTCACTAAGGTGTCCTGAACATCCCACTGAAATTCCCAACCTTTCCCATGTGCGCGTCATGGTTTTTTTTAGGGGTAAAGATCCGATGCACATTTCTGCTGGAAACATCCAGTTTGGCTCGGAGGAAGTTGAAATTTGGCATACACACTTACTAAAGCGTGTAGAACAACATATGAGAGTTTCAAAACTTTTTATTGTAAGTGTCATGTCTTTCTAGAGGGAGGGGTAAAATGTCTCTTTTCGCAGTACAGATCGCAGTTGGCGGCGAAAAAGGCTGAAAATTGGCATAGAGACCCAGCAGAGTGTATCGATTGAAATCCTGATTTTCCCAAACTCTCCCATTCACACTTCTTGTTTTCTTAAGAGAGAGGGTGAAGAGCACATTCCCCCTAAAATTGTTTATTACAAGATGAGAAGAGCTGAAAATTTGTGAGAGTTTTCTAGTACTGATGCTGGTTAATATACTAGATCTCCTTATTTCTCCGATGCGCTTCATGGTTTATTTATTGAAAAGATGTTTATAACCTACTTTTCGCTGGAATCATCCAATTAAGGCTAAAATGAGCCAAAAATTCACAAGTAAGAATGAAAAAGTGCGCTGAACAAAATACTGGAGTCCTAAGTCTTTCTTTTATGCGCCTTATACGTTTTTCCTAATTTTAGAAAAAAAACGGTTGGAATGTGCATATCACGTAACTCATATAGATGTATTTGGGACCGGCGGCTGTCAGTCGGTGGCTCAGTGGATGACGCGCTGGAATATTAACTGACTGTCGTTACGGTTCGGGGTTCGATTCCGCATTGAGGTAGAATTTTTTTTCAATAAATATCCATCCAACTACATTCAAGGAGGACTGAAAAATCTGCCGACAGGCTCTGTTGATTATTGCTGAATTGCTGAACTGCTCAACATAATACAAAAGTACATAATCCTTCGAATAAGCTTGCCAACCCTCTCTAGCGCGCCAATTTCAAATCGATAACAATACTTACAATGCACAGCCTGATTTTTATGGTAGGTACAATCAGGTATGATTGTGTTGGTCATTGAAAGAGTCCATGTTTAGAAGCTAAGGACGGAAAGACAAAGTTTTATCATTGATGTTGTGGTTCGAAAGGACTCTGAAAGACTATGGTTGGAACAATACTGATCAAAAAGAAACCATGGGGCATGGCAAAATGTTCAGAATTAGCGATCAACTGATGTGAAGCGCGGAGGCGGTTGACGATTGGTTTTTTCCATCCAGATTTATGATGTCGGTGCACATGAAATCCAATACCAAGAAACAATGGCGGTACAAATGAGCGTGGTCTGCTGGTATAAACTCCCAACTGACCAATCGCTGCTCGTTTCTTATTTACTGCATCACATTTAGCACTCTTTGTGGAAATCAAACCATTAAGGAGCAACTCCAGACTTTCCGGCAGTTGCATTTCATTGACATAATGTCCCAGTGTGAGATTTTTGATGTTGTACAATTTGAAGTCGTTCTTGGATTTTGTTAATTCTACGATCAATGTGCCAGCAGCAGCAGCTGTAGTCAAGCATTTCTTGAGCTCTTTTATTGAGAACAAGAACGCTTGGTTTGCCAGGTAAATCAGTGATCACGATAGAATGGCCACAATGTTGTAGACGTTTCTCTTTAAACAGCTGACGATTGTATGTCGCATCCTATTCCATCAGTTCTTCCAAATCCACCAAAAACAAATGACAGTTTTCATTGTTCTTGATGTATCTTCATTTTCCAAGGAAGGCATGCTTTTTGGAAAGATGTTCAGGGCGGCCACCGGGCCACCTGATCGCTGATATCTTGGGACGTTTCTGATGACAATCTAGGTAATATTATTCCTGGGCGATGACAATATCGACTATCGACACACGATTACGTACAATGTCCCCCATTCGTCAACACGTGAATCGCACTGCCTCACCACATTTTCTTTAAAATCGAGTTTTGAGACGCATGAGTGTTGCGGCTGTATTTTGGATGGTTTTTGTTTTGAAATTTTCAGAGGCTTCATCACCGCATAGACAGCACCCTTTTTAATGGTTGAACTGCTGGTGCACGCCTTAGCACCGAGCTCTACAATCTCTTTTGAAATGGTAGACCTTCGCGTGTAATCTCTCCTGATAGAAACATCCGAGGAAACAACTCAAAAGTTATTTGTCTTGATCGATTGTTGAGCAACCTGAATAACTCACCTGCATCTCTTATGTGCGTATACCTAATGGGGTACCTAATGATGAAGTTTTTCTTTTGCAGTTTTGAAAAAATTGCTGGTTGCCATCACCTCGCTCTTGACTAGCCTCTATCAGACCTCTTATACCTTTCGTAACCTGAATGTTGTCTCCTTCCTAAAGAGACCTCTTGCACCGGAAACAGACTTCTATATCGACCGTCCGCTTTGACCGTCCGTTCTGTTCTCGAAATCTTTGTTTAATAATTATTTGGTTATGTAGGTACCTATTTATCTATTGATACTTATATTCTCTCATTGATTTACTTAGGTATTCATTTATTTATTCATTTTTTCCGAGATTTTTTCAATCCAAATCTCATTTCTACTATCAAGATAGAGGGTTCTCCGCCTTTTCCCTGGACAACAACGGATTTACTTTTGCTTTTCCTGCTCATTAAACATCAGCAATCTACGTCTTCTTTGGTCAATCAAGTAGATTTAACACTTCTTCTAAACGTATTCTCTTTCCTGTAAAGACTCATTTTTCCTGTTTACTTGAAGATCTGTTTGACTTTCTAAAATTACTTCTTTGACCAACCGGTTTTGCCGTTAGGCATTTTCAGGGCTGTAATTAGTCTATTGAAGCTATTGTATATTAAAACGAATATATGATTTCACTTGAGAAGTGCCATTTTGAGTTATTTAGGTGATGAATTCAAATGTTTTCTTGTGTTTACTTCGTTTTGGAAAGAAAATTCAAAATCATAACACCTGAAAAACATTTGAATTTACTACCTACCTGAATAACTCGAAAGGTCACTTCTCAAGTAAGGTCATATTTATTCGTTATAATATACAATAGCTTCAATAAACTAATTACAGCCCTGAAGATGCCTAACGGCGAAACCGGTTGGCCAGAGAAGTAATTGTGTGGTGTAACTTTAAGAAAAAGAATAAAAACCAACAAGAGTAGGTATCTAAAGTTTCACTTGCGCACTCCATCACTTCACTGAATGACTATATTCACTTTTTTTTGCGGTAAGAGACGGTTATACTGGTTAAATTTTTGATTTGTATTCATTTTGTTTGGAATTTTTTTGTTTATAATATACTGTTGATTATTTATTGATTGTTTTTTTTCCTTTTATCCCATTTCGAATACACAGATTTCCAAAACCCATTAGAACTAGGGTCTTGGTTTCAGCAGGAAGTAGATGTTTGCCACCTTGAAAAAGCTGATGATTGTATCGACGGTTTATAGATAGACTAAAAGCGACCTTTCTAGCCCCAAGGCATAAGCGGCTTAAGCTAGTAACCCAGAGCAGATGGTATTGATTGGTGAACTGGTCACGAATTATGATTACATATTTTGTTTGAGATTTCAACTTGATGTAAAGATTTACCACGTTATTAATAAGTGACAAACAGTTGTTCTTCAATAAAAGATCGCTGTGAAAAAGTCTGAAATTTTGACTAGCAACTAGCAATCTTTAAAAGACAAAGATTGTAGTTGATAGAAATTGCTATATGGACGCCGGTCAAAGAACCAATGGACCATGCTTATCAGAAATGGACCAAGCGACATTTTTAGTGAAAATGAGCTATCGCCAATAGTCAACTCAATAGTGCATCACAACTCATTTTGATAAGAAAAACTAGAAAAAAAAATTGAATCATAAGAAAGTCATATCGAAAAAAACAACTTTTAGTATTTATTATAGACAGAAAGTGAGCGATCAATGTAGAATTATTCAGAAAAGAACTCAAAAGCCTCTACGAACCGTTTACTTTAGCATGAAACTAATTTTGAATTTATACACATTATTGAAGAACAAAGAACTGGATGGAAAAAACCAATCGTCAACCGCCTCCGCGCTTCACATCAGTTGATCGCTAATTCTGAACATTTTGCCATGCCCCATGGTTTCTTTTTGATCAGTATTGTTCCAACCATAGTCTTTCAGAGTCCTTTCGAACCACAACATCAATGATAAAACTTTGTCTTTCCGTCCTTAGCTTCTAAACATGGACTCTTTCAATGACCAACACAATCATATCTGATTGTACCTACCATAAAAATCAGGCTGTGCATTGTAAGTATTGTTATCGATTTGAAATTGGCGCGCTAGAGAGGGTTGGCAAGCTTATTCGAAGGATTATGTACTTTTGTATTATGTTGAGCAGTTCAGCAATTCAGCAATAATCAACAGAGCCTGTCGGCAGATTTTTCAGTCCTCCTTGAATGTAGTTGGATGGATACTTATTGAAAAAAAATTCTACCTCAATGCGGAATCGAACCCCGAACCGTAACGACAGTCAGTTAATATTCCAGCGCGTCATCCACTGAGCCACCGACTGACAGCCGCCGGTCCCAAATACATCTATATGAGTTACGTGATATGCACATTCCAACCGTTTTTTTTTCTAAAATTAGGAAAAACGTATAAGGCGCATAAAAGAAAGACTTAGGACTCCAGTATTTTGTTCAGCGCACTTTTTCATTCTTACTTGTGAATTTTTGGCTCATTTTAGCCTTAATTGGATGATTCCAGCGAAAAGTAGGTTATAAACATCTTTTCAATAAATAAACCATGAAGCGCATCGGAGAAATAAGGAGATCTAGTATATTAACCAGCATCAGTACTAGAAAACTCTCACAAATTTTCAGCTCTTCTCATCTTGTAATAAACAATTTTAGGGGGAATGTGCTCTTCACCCTCTCTCTTAAGAAAACAAGAAGTGTGAATGGGAGAGTTTGGGAAAATCAGGATTTCAATCGATACACTCTGCTGGGTCTCTATGCCAATTTTCAGCCTTTTTCGCCGCCAACTGCGATCTGTACTGCGAAAAGAGACATTTTACCCCTCCCTCTAGAAAGACATGACACTTACAATAAAAAGTTTTGAAACTCTCATATGTTGTTCTACACGCTTTAGTAAGTGTGTATGCCAAATTTCAACTTCCTCCGAGCCAAACTGGATGTTTCCAGCAGAAATGTGCATCGGATCTTTACCCCTAAAAAAAACCATGACGCGCACATGGGAAAGGTTGGGAATTTCAGTGGGATGTTCAGGACACCTTAGTGAGCCTGTATGCAAAAATTCAGCTCCTCTCCAATTTTATTGAGGTTAAAACCTAAAATTCCTGGGCTAGTAATGATCAAGGGGGGCAAGTTAGAGGAGTTAGAACACGAACCTCTTCAACTACTCCTTGGTTGATTTGTATTTTTTCAGACAATTCCCAATCAGTTTCCACATTTTCGAAGTTCATTTCCGAAGTTTCAGAATTTTTGGTAGATTTTTCTTTACACCCCCTCGAACAAAATTCCAAATTTTATATATTTTTTTTATTTTAAAGATGTCAACAGGCTCGAGCCAAAGTGCCTCCTTGTAGCTTTCGAAAGATACCTGAATGGTGAATTTCTATCAAGGAATAAGCCTGCTGTGTTTGATTTTGCAACGCTTCTATTAGAAGAAATAGGTAGCCGACCTATCTCTGGTACTATGCAACCAACAATACATCCTACCTCACCACTATGCTATAAAATGAAGTGCATACTAAGGCTAGGATTGTACTTCATTAACGGTCAAATAAGAATTTGGCCATTGACCGGTGAATTGACGGTCAAATTGGTCATATAGAGACAAATAATTATATCATGTACCCATTTCCCAACATGTGTATGAAGCTTCAATGTTGGTATAATAGAATCCTTGTAGGTATCACGAAAGTAGATCATATTTTGAACAACACAATCAATTTTTGTTTATTAGTTATTGAATATTTCGAGAAATATTTCGGGTGAAAATTTGAAAAATCGTTATTTCAATTAGAAGTTGATAGTTAGTCAGAATCAGACTTAGAATTAACAAGGAATTCAATTACAGGGTCTTGTTACCTTTAGCATCTATCAAATTTTGTCGAACAAAATCATAAACCACTCAGAATCGTGTCTTGAGAAGAAAAAATTAAATAAAAATTGAGGATGATCCAGAAAAGTTTCAAGTTTTCCTACAACTTAAGTTACAGGACCACGGAGCGAATTGGATTTATGGAGCCACGGAGTCGGGACCACAGGCGAATTTGAGGTGATGGGTGAGTAAGAAACTGAAAACAAACGCGGGAAGTAGTCGTTTAGGGAAAGGGAGCAACTATAGAGAAAAGAAGCAAGGAAAAAATAAAAAAACAGCGGTTTGGGGTTTCGTACCGAGCACAAAAATATTGAACAAGTGACCCAAAACGGTTCGCTTCGCTCTAAGATGCACAACTCGGTGACCGTGTCATAAATAATGGGGCCCGAAGCGGCACATTTTGAAGTAACGATTCTAACAGCATTCTCTTATGCAATTTTGAGTCGATCTAGGTACGGAAGAATGCGATTTATCTACGTTAATAGGCTACTTCGTTTGGGCAGGTGCGCATGCTTGAAGGTTTCAAATTTTGAAAACTTTCGTACACCTGTCAGTTGAATGGCAACGCTGCATGCCCTGTCTAGCCGCCTGACCAACAACTGGTTCCTGGCTGTCACTTTTATACATACCGTAAATGCATCTCTTCCTAGCTTCTTTGAACTTCCATCTCGGTACAGCCATTTTCAACAAGTTGTGTTCTTTCGTCAAAACATGAGCTAACGAAATGTAGGTCAGGTAGAAACGAGAAGTGTGATCATAATTGTCACAAGTGACAGTTGGCGCCGATGTCTTGTTGTTTTGAGCGCTGTTGCCATTTTCGTTGTTCCTGAACTCCCACAAATGATCATTGAATTTAATTTCAATGAAACATTTCCTTTGAATATAAAAAATGGTATCTAACATTCAACCGAATTATTTGTGAAATTTTAGGTGCACTACAATATTTTTTTGTGTTCATTTTCAATATTGGTGTACGAAACTATGAAATTCGCGCCTGACATGCGCACTCAAAAAAACCGAAACGAAGGGACCTATTGACTATTCCATTTTCGCATTCGAACATCGCCCACTTTCCTTATTCGGCGCCATGCTTAGAACCACAGGTAGTGGTAGGAAGGAACATTTGGATACCGTAGCGCGCAGCTTCGCGAGACCAAGTCGGCCATTTTCAAGTTTCATGTGTAACTCATGCATTTCAAATGTGGCGCTGTATCATGTAGAAAATGTTCAGCTGTGCCACCTGCGGGTGCTTGCGGACGTCAAAGAATGAATCTGAGGGGATTACATTCCATCAGTAAGTATTTGTATTGACTTTAGCACCCTTTAACAGTGTTATTATTGTATTTAGTTTGAAGGTTATGTTCAGTGTGAACAGGTCGACATAAATCGGGAGGGGACTTTAGTACGAGTTACTATCACCGTTGACTATCACGTAGTAAACTTTAGTACGACTTACTATCACTAAGTAAAGTTGAGACGGAGTTTGCTACGAGATAGTTACACGAAATTAAATCGGGAGGGGACTTTGGTACGAGTTACTATCACGTATAGTTAACTACCTCTCCACTTTACTTCGTGATAGTAAGTCGTACTAAAGTTTACTACGTGATTAACTCGTACTAAAGTCCCCTCCCGATTTAATTTCGTGCTACTATCTTGTAGTAAACTCCCTCTCCACTTTACTACGTGATAGTAACTCGTACTAAAGTACCCCTCCCCACTTAACTTTGTGATACTATCACGTAGTTAATCCAAATTTTATTATAATAAATATTATGTCCCTTCGCTTCGTGATGACCTGTTGCACTGAAATAACAAAACTTTTGGGGTTAAGAATTTCGACGAATTCCCCCTCCGAAAGTGACGCCAAAACCACGTTTATTGTCGAGTCCCAGGAACTACCCATTCGGGCTCAGGTTGTGGTAGCGATGTGGGCCACACGGTCACCAACGAGGTCACCAAAGCAACTTCAAACAAAAGAACTTACCACTTCTAGCTTCTAGTTCATATTTTGATGAGGAAAATGGCTCGGAAAATGGCCAGTCGCACATTTTTCATACCATTTGCATCATGCACGTAGCACTACCAGATGACTGTGTACCGTTGACTGTGTACTTACTGTGTGCTGTGACTGCTGTGTCCCTTCAGGTCTATGGTTCCTTCCGTTCCTTCCTCTGGTTTCTTCAGATCCATAATTATCGCGTCACGGCGTCACGTCTGCCTCGATGTGAGCAACCAACTAAACAGTTAACAGTTCATGTGTTTCAGTTGCCTTCTTTTTTTTTACCGTTACGATTCCAAGGTATAAATCGTCAAGCTTTCGTCGATGTCACAATGTCTTAACATTATTTTGATTTTTAGTACAGAAAAATAGTAAAAAAATCGGCGCACCTGGGGGTTTTTGAGTTATTGGATGGGGGGGGGGGGTGGAAAAATACAACTTTAAATGGAGGGGATGAAGCCCGTCAATCCATTGAATGCAAATACATCGTAATTCGACATTGTATCCCGTTGATATCATTTTGGTACAAAAAGTGTCGATCATTGTTGAAGGGGGGTAGTGGGGATGCGAAGTTCGGCTAAGTGGCTCTTTTTTTTCCATGGGTCATATTGAACCGATCACGACAAGTCTGGCATCTTTTCCGACTAAATTCAATCTTCTGAAATTGAATCCAATGTGTAAATTGGGATGACAACAAGTTCCAACAAGTTAACTTGATAAAACCTGTTTTTTCTTTGACAATTCTGATGAATTTTTCTTCTACTGTTAGAAATGTTCATCTTTGAAAATATACCAGGTGCCATCAGATTGAAATGTATTCTCCACAAAAATCATCCACTCGATATAAAATTTTGTTTCTCAAGTTTAAGAAATCGATTTGAACCTGATCCGGCCTGGCGCGCGTCGTCTTCTACTGACCAGAACACTACAGCATGCACTTTTAAATGAAAATAGCTTAAATTATTGGAAAAATATCAGCTCAACTTTGAAAACTCGATGATCTGTGCAGAATTGAATTCCCTATAACATGAACAAAACCATCTTGAATCGCACTGCAGGGTTTTGAGTTATATGAGAGGAGAGGTAACAGTTTATGAAGTACGAATCATGTCAAAATGTTATTCGCCTCCTCGAATAACTCAAAATCCTGCAGTACGATTCATGGCGATTTTGTTTATGTTATAGGAAATTCAGTTCCGCACAAATCCCCAAATCTTCAAAGATAAGTTATTATTCTTCAATAGTTTGAGCCACTGTCATTTAAAGGTGCATATTGAATTGTTTTGGTCATAAGTAGAAGCCGCGCCGGGCTGGCTCAGGTTCAAATCGATTTTTTAAACTCGATGAGAATGGAAACAAAACTATACATCGAGTGGATGATTTTCGTGAAGAATACACTTCAATTTAATGGCCCCTGAAAATTTTGCAAAGATGAACACCTCGATGAACACCTTCTTCAGTAAAAAAAATCGTCAAAATTGTCGAAGAAAAAATAAGTTTTTTCACTTTCAAGGACGGCATCTCCTAGCATAAAAAAATGGCTGAAACAGACTGCGGATCAGCTGCAGAGCGAAAGAGAGAGAGATGGATTTTTGTGGCGTGAGTTTCTGCCAAATCTGAGCAGCTAAAAATGTAACAAAAAAATGAGTTATTCAAATCTGGGCTGGCAAAAGGATGAGGGAGTTTTTTGGGGAAAAATATAAAAATTTTGGAAAAAAAATCGAGTTTTTCGAATTTTGGAATTTTTAAATACTCAATTATTTTCATTCTAGATTTCAAATTTTTCTTCTTTTTTTCAAGTCTCTTACTCCACTGGTTCTCATGAAACTCACGTTTGAAGAAAAAGCACTAGGAAATGCCGTCCTTAACATGTTCAAACTTGTTCTCATCCAAATTTGCACATCGGATTCGAGTTTAGGAGATTGAATTGAGTCGAAAAAAATACCAAACTTGCCGTGATCGTTTCTACACGGCCAGCAAAACAAAATCGACCACCTAGCAGAGCTTCGCCCCCCCCACGACCTCCCTTCAACAATGATCGACACTTTTTGTGCCACAATTGTATCAACGGGATATGATGCGTCGAATTATAACTTATTTGGGGTCCATGACACTTAACCGATGCATTTGTAAATACTTTTTACAACCACGAAACAAACTGTATTGCCTCTTCTACTTACGATGATTAGTCTTGACCGAGGGAGAAATCACCATCTCAAGCCACTCACAACATTGCGCAACATTGTTTTGTTGGTGTCATAAGTCAGTGTGTGTACGTACGTATCTAATCTATTTTTCACTGATGTGATGTAGGCAACCAACAATACAACAACATCCAAAAAATTGAACTTGTTCTTATTTGAACGTGTTGTTCCTTCTTTATTTTTTTTTCTGCAAAAATTCATGGATAATCCGCAAATTTTATTTAAGATTGTCATTCCACACGCCAGTCTAAGTGATTTGCCTATTTTTTCGTTTCGATTTGCGTGTGTCGCTTGAGTGCCATAGACCCATAGACCATAGACCCCGTATTTGTTTCCAATCAGTGCCGGCCTCAGGAATTTTGGCGCCCCGGGCAAGAATTCGAAAGCGCCGCCCCCATCTTGGATCCGTGAGCGAGGCGAGCAAAAATTAAGTATTTTTCTTGCAATAACGGAGCTTTTTGTGCTTTCGTAGAAGCAAATTCGGTGATCGCTACTGGCAAGTCATTTTATTGCTTTCGGAAATTATCAATTTTTGTATTTCAACCGTAATTATTCCGCCCCTATGAGCTGGCGCCCCGAGCGGTCGCCCGTCTCGCCCTACCCTAAGGCCGCTACTGTTTCCAATGGATTGACGAGTTTCATCATCTCCATTTCAAGTTGCATTATTTGACCCCCCCACCCCCATCAATAGGCGATTGACCTCATTGGGGAAAATGGCCGTTTCGTAGAGGAAGTTTTAGGGAATTAAGGACGGTGTTCAATTGGTGAAACAAGCGTTGCGAAATCAATCCCTGTGGGGTTATTCCTGGACGGATTGTCACCACTTTGGTCTCTTTCGAAAGCTACAAGGATGTACTTTGGTTTGAGCCCATTGGCATTTCCGAAATTTGAATTTTTTCTGAAAATTTTGACATTGAAAAAAATTATTTTTGGATTTTGGAAATGCCAATGGGCTCAAACCAAAGTACATCCTTGTAGCTTTCGAAAGAGACCTAAATGGTAACAATCGGCCAAGGAATAAACCCACAGGGATTGATTTCGCAACACATCTTTTACCAATATGACTCCGTCCTTAAGGCTAAAGGGGACTGAAATTGAGTACCAAGTGTGCGACAGAGAGAAAATACATCAAAAGTAATAAAATGTTTTTGGGAGAACTATCAATCCGATTTCAGATCTGAAAAAAGGGTTATACTCAGATTTTGAATCTATTTGATGCACTAGTCGAAAAAAAAATTCCAAAAAATTTTTCCAATTTTTTTTTTCAATTCCACAAATTAATTTTGATTTTTTTGAAAATCGCAGGTGGTCATTTTGAAGTACTAAAAATATCAAACATTAATCCGTTTTTAGAATTTCTTCACCACAAATGGTGCCCTCCGTAACACATTTTGAAAATCTCTCTTTGTTATTTGCCGCTCTCTGCAGCTGTTCTCCGCGATGAGTCATTTACGATATAGGTAGTGATAACTTTCTGCACACATGGTGTTATGATGTTTTCTGAGAAATAGGCGATGTAAATAGCAGTAGTAAAGATTTGTGACATCGTGGTACTACGCCAATTTATTTCGTTGCTACGATTTTTGAAATTGTAATTTTTTTCAAGCTGATTATTTATCTCACGTGATCACACTATCTAGATTTACAACCTACTGATACTCGATATTTACATCCAATTACAAAGGGACAAACATTGTGAAATCATTTCGCAATTTCAAAACAAGAGGCTGCACAAATGTATTTAAAACTATATGTATACACTGGAAGTGAATAACAAAACTGCAAAGAACTACTACTACTACTACTCCTACTCCGTCTGAAGTATGTCTGTCTGTCTGTCCGTCCGTTTGACTCCTGTGTGAATATCTGTCTGTTTGTTTGTGTGCCTGGCTGTCTGTGTGGTTATCTTCGTGAATGACCTCAGCTTATTTGATGAAATTGTTCCATGAGAATGCACTCGTTCCGTATAAAATTCCTATTACGTACCGTATTACGTATCGTAGTACGATACGCGTTTGAGTGTCGAAAAGTGGCCAGTAAGAACCGTTGATGGGAAAAAAGCCATGGCATTCCAAGTTTTCCAAATGGGCATGCTCCTACAAGCTCGCAGTCAGTCAATTTTGTTTTTATTTTGTCAGTCCAATAATAATTATGTCCTTGTACTTGAAAATAGTGATTGTGTGTCCGTTTTAGCTGAGAATTTCTCTCTAAACAAAATTGTTGATTGGTCTGTATAGCTTCCTGTATGGTCTTTTGTTTTGCCGACTTAGGACATTTCACCCTGATGATAGTACCATTCTGATAAGGAAGAAGCCCGTCTGGCGATTCCGCAAGATATCCATGGGTCGGGTCCACAGACAGGCCTCATAGTTCAACTTAATTCCGTTAAAGTCAGTTCTAATCAAACCATACATTTTTTTTCTTATGGTGCGATTCTCTGAAAAATTACGTTCCATAAAGGCTCTGTTAGGTTGTTATTACCCAGGCAACAGCCAATGGGGTACTTGCCAATGAAAGTGATAAAGAGTGATTCCTGAAAATTTCCGAAAAAAATATCCATTGGTTAGCAAAAAAAAAGTTTTAGATTTTTTTTTAAATGGTTGGTGACAGTTGAGAAACTTCAGTGGGATTTTCATGTCTGTATTTTACAAATATGGTTATGCTACTCTAACAGTTTTTTGAGTTTTCAATCCAACAATGCTGTTTGTTTAGTTTTTTGTATATTTGTGACGTCACAAATATATTTTCAAAACACGCATCACGGCCACAGTTTTGGGAATTTAGGGAAAAAAAATACAGATACATTTTTTTTACCATACTATCCATGGAGCCAATGAAAAAAAGTTGTACAAGTACCCCATTGCCGACACGAATTTTTACATAACAGAGCGTTTATGAAATGTTATTTTTCACAGAATAGCACTATTTTTTTTTCTATCTTGAACGGTAAGGCCGCCATGGGATAATTACGCTAGGATCGACCACTCTGTATAAAATCAAAGATTGAAATTGGCTGCTCCCTATGGGCGACAGACTGCTGAGATAAGGTGCTTGTACTTGCACCAGGGTGCACCGTTGGTGTATGGGTGATTTTTTTTTAAATTTTCGAATGTTTCAAGAATTTGATTTCAACAAAAAATAGTTTTTGTCATTTTGTGGGCTGCAGTTTTCTATAACATTTGAAAAGTATACATCTCTGTAACTGTTACTTTTTGATTCACAGGCCAACTTGACGGATATAGTTTTCCATCTCCGTTATACAGGGTGTCCCGGAATTAGTGTTATAAAACTCACAGGGAATATTGAGAAATAAGGGGACTTTTGTCAATAAACATACCCTTGCAAACGCATATTAACGGAGATACAGGCCTTCGAAGTTGTTTTTTAAAAACAGTTTTTTTTGCATAACTTTTGAACCGTTCATCCGATCTTATTCAAATTCAAACCAAGGTTTACTAAGACAAGTGTTTATTGAACAATGATAACGAATTTCATCAGACATTTTCAGGGGCGAAGATAATAGGGGGCATCCGCCCCCTTTCCTCCCTATTTTCAACCCCCGCTGAATATTTTTGACAACGGTTCAAATTTTTGAATTCTGCGTTCAATTTACGAAAAAAGTTACTTATGCAAAATTTTGATTTGATGCTTCATTTTCAAGATATTTGGGTTTGAAACATTGGGAAACATCTCGAAATTGCCACTTTCTAGGGTCCAAATTGTTTTTTTCTGAAGAATTCCATGTTTCTCAGCGAAAATGGTGGTTTATCAACTTAAAACACCCAGAAAACTTATTTCAGCTGACGAATCATGAGTTTTTTGAATTTTAATTTCTAGGCCCAGGAAAGTTGCGATTTCGAGATGTTTTCCAATGTTTCAATCCCAGATATCTCCCAGATATCTCGAAACGAAGTCTCTAATCAAAATTTTGCGGGAGTAACTTCTTTGTTTGAATTAAACGTAGAATTCAAAAATTGAAACAATTCCCAAAAATATTTGGGGAAGTCAAAAATAGAGAGAAAAGGGGGAGGGCTATTATTGTAGGGGGAATAGGGGCTATTATCTTCGCCCCGTTACAATAGTTCAATAGAGACCTGTTTTGGTGAACTTTCGTTCAAAGTTGAGTAAAACCGGTTGAACGATTCAAAAGTTATGCAAGAAAAACTGTTTTTAAAAAACAATTCCGAAGGCCTGTATCTCCGTTATTATGCGTTTGCGGGGGTATGTTAATCAAGGAAAGTCCCCTTATTTTTCAATTTTCTATCTCCTTGTGAGTTTTGTAACACTTCTTCTGGGACACCTGTATACATTTTGTGCATAAAACAAAATAAAGCCTCCTACTGCACTTTTTTTCTTGATAGTAATTTCTCACTCATCTTATTTATTTATTTCTGTAGTATATTCCATTGATATCGAGTGACGAAGCCATTAATAATTGAAATTAGAAAAGTAACCGATTAGGTATTACCCAGTTGCTTGTTACACTGTTGGGATTTTCTACGGGACTGAAGATACAGTCCAGGCATTAACTCTGCAATACGACAGAGGTCTTATTTTTTGCGGACGATAAATATTGTATGATGATACCGGACGGGAACCGCTCGGGCTTGCAGGCGGCGGCACGCGGTGAACTTCAAAGGGAAATATTCAACATTGATTTCGGTCAATACTATTCATGATATTTGAATTTTGAAAAAAGGTCAATATACAATATTCACCACAGAATAAAATGACTACCTTAGATTTTCTCAATTTTTTTCGAAACTTTGGGAAAATCAAAATTTTTTTTCCGAAAAATACAAAAACTGAAATTTTTGACTACAGCATCAAATAGTTATATATTCTTAAAATAATAACGTTTGAATTTTCAAAATCGGTCTATCGAGTGAATTTTGAGAATGTTAATAGTTTCCGCGCCATCTCGCGTCTCAGAAACACATTATTTTATCGTCCCCTTTAGCCTTAATTATTGTGAGAAGAGGTGTAAGTTGCCGCAGGCAACGTCGGCTGTTACGTCAATTGGTGGCACCAGAGATGTGGCACGTCAAAACTGTCACTTTGCTGTCTTGTGCAGTCCACTTACAAGCAAACTTTTGCTCCTGTGAACCCTTGGGACCCCGTAGGCTCTTTGTTGGGCCCCATGTTGATGACCAGCGTCGTCGCAGACCTTTCTCTAAATCATCCATAGCTCCCGCCCAAGGAAGATCAACAGACTGTGACATCCGCACGGAGAGAAACACACAAGCCCGTCGACCAGCCTTGCAACAAGCCAGCCTGCCAGCCAAGAAAAAATCACCTCGGGCTGGCCGTGCAGAGTCAACCTCCACCTACCTTTTTTTTCTCTCGCTTTTTTCTAAAGATTATCTGCTTGGACTTCAGCTGGAGATCCGCATTTTTCATTCTAATAAGCTCGCCGTAGCTACCTTTGTGTTCGGGACGTAAACGTTTGTCTTTTTTACCGCAATGTATAGTGCATTTGCTGGGGCGTAGTCTTTCAGCTGCGCACCTCTGGAGCTAGATCTACTACAAGCCTGCTAAATACGCTAACCATAACATGAAATAAGAGACACAAATGCAAACCCCTTTTCACATTATTTCTACTTGTCAAATTTCCAAGTCAATAATGTGGGAATTGCAGGTAACCACTAGTGCCCACCTAGACTACTAGACGTCGGAGTATGTGTTCCTCTCAAAAAATTCCTCTACGATCAAGTACCGAGCTCGATTTTTGGCGATTTTGGGTATGTAGCAGAGCACTCGATTCTGAACAGAGTATCAAATTTTCAGGACGTCCATATTTTTCCGAGGTTGAAATCTATCTTTCTTGTACGGTTACGGCCATAATAAAGTGGACGACAATGTCAACGAGTTGGCTTGCTGTCATGCGACGTTCAGGCCAAAATCCTAAAAAATTTGTCAACTGTCGTTTTGTCGTCCACTTTAAAAAGGCCGCAACGGTACTAATGATCAGGGGCCTTATTTCTAGCGGGGAGCGATCACCAGGCGATCACAGTTCAGCCAATCACAGCCCTGGTTGCCTAGTAACTTCACATGGGAACGGATCACATCCTTCCTAGAAATAGGCTCCATATCGTCGGCCTAACGTGAAAATTGCATAAGTCCACATTTGGTCCAAAATGAGATTATTGGCGCAACTTGTAGAAAACTGTAGTTTCTATCACCTGGCAATTTTAGATTTTGTTTTTAATGAACAACTACTAATGAACTAGAAGTTTCTACTGAAAAACTCGAGGTAAAATCACAAAAAACATCTCAAGAAATCAGTTTTTACCTTCTCCTGAACAATTTGTGTTTATGGACTTGAGCAATTTTCACGTTAGGCCGACGATATGGTAATGGTAATGATCAAATCTTGATCACAAGATGTAATCGAGTGAGCGGAGCCGGTCCTGTCCGCTTCTGGTGACTTTCGCGCCGTCGTGGTGGCGCGTCCGTTCCGCACCAGACGGCGAGCCAGCTGCCAGCCAGCCGTCAAATTCTGACGTTTCCTCTCAGAAATGTCTGGGCGGGTCCCCGAATTAAACTTTCACGCACAAATCCCGGGGCTCCTCAATGAAACGCGATGGACGGCGACTCGTAACTGCATCCGCGACACCACCGGTGCTCCTCTGAGCGACTCGCGAACCGCAATCAACCCGTTTTAATTCGCGTAAGTACCGATTTTCCGTCGCTGCCATATAGGTTAAGTTTGTGCAAAGTAAACATAAATATTTACGCAATGACCTGATTTCATTCCAGGTGCGAAATGCCGTCGCTCAGGAAGCGCGTTTCCAGCTACCTGAGACAGCTGAGCTTCCACAACGAGCCGAGGGACCGCAGGCAGAATGTGAATGAGAACTCCTTTGTCACCAAATACCTGCAAGGGTTCGTCATTTATTATTTAATTCTCTTTCCTACTACCGGGTTGTGCATTCGAGCAGTGCTCGGGATTGTGTGGGTGGTTGGAAATTGAAAGGATTTTCTAATATTAATGCAAACAGTAAACAAACACCAGCAGTTGAATTTGAAGATTCCTTGCTTCAAATTTTCAAACAATGCAAGATAAATTACTACAAAATTTATTTGGTGTGTGTGTGTGGTGTAATTCAAGGACTATCTACTTATTTAGTTGTATATTATCTACTATATGTATAGTAAGGTCAGATAATTTCAGTGTTCAGCATTGAATTGTATTATATTGAGAATTGGAGGACGTATTTTATTACTTAAATTCAATTCATGACCAATTTCTTTAATTCAATCTTTGAACTCTTCTTTCAAAGTGCTGACAGTTGAAAATTATATCTCTATTAGGTAGGTAATAATAGGTATCATCCAACTCAGTAACTAAAAATCTCTGGCTTATGCCTATGATTTGCTTGATTCTATAGTTTTTTAGCTAATTGTTTTAACCATGCCCAAGGCTTCACCACTCAAGATAAACGATTTTTCCATAATTTCCTGTATAGTGTCGAGAAGCTTTTACAATATGATGATGGATGGTAGATTTAATGATTTTTCCAAGGTCTTAGATCCATACTCACTCAGAGAAACCATCATATCTTTTACATTCCCATTACAAGATTATTACGATAAAGTTTAACTTTCCTGAGATACTCCCTGAACGTACCTACCATTCCTGGAAATAGGAAATATCATCCTTGACATTTTCCTTCAACCTGCTCTCCCAGTCAGGTTCCAAGCAGCCAATTTAGTGCTCGGTAATTGAGTTACTAATTCGATCTTGTGGTTGTCTAGAGTCTTTTACCTGCCTTCGAGCTAAATTTACCTGGAGACCTCCTGTGCTCCCTGCCATTTCCAAGCCCGTGTTTTCGATAAAAATTACCATAGTGTCGCTTAATGCTGATTCTGAACTAAACTACGCCAAAATGAATAGGGGTACTGAAATCTTTTGCCCATTTTCAGATGACAGTATCTCCGTTAAAAAGTGAGCGATTTTTATAATATCGATGATGCCTGATGGATTTATTGTTTAGCTACAAAAGGCCAATATGAGCTACGCCATCGTTGACATTTAACATGATATACAGGATGTCAAAGGAAGGAGTGGAAATGAGCACATTTTTAACGTCGCGTAACTTCTCAACAAATATTCGCAGATTTTTTCTGATTTCATTTTTGGGAAGGCGAACTCAACATCTCGAAACGGGATTTTAATTTTTTTCATATTCTGTTTTTAAAAAAAGTTCTGTATTTTTTTGGGTTTGTCTTGCAATCTTCCGCGATAACTGCCGAACCGTTGATCCGACCGGCTTGAAATTTGATTTGCAGACATAGTTTTGCTGTGCAATGAGCCCATTAGCTTTCGGCTTTCATCTGTCAAATATAGAAGTGTCACTATAAAAAATGACAGAAGCTATATCTCACGGAACTTGACTTGCAGTATGTCATTTGAAAGCTGCTCTTGAAAAACTGTATTCAGAACATTTCTGTCACCTGTCAAATATTAAAAAATGTCAAAGTTCAAAACTTTACCATTATTTTAATTATTTAAAATCTATCCAATAAATTGGAACCAAATTTGGCAAGAAGCAACACATCAAAAGAATCAAATAAAGTCTGCAGTTGCAGTTTTCCACCGTTTTCCAGTGGGGCGTTGTGAATTTTCAAAATTTCTCCTAGCCGTTGTCGCCCGAGAGGGCCTCTCACCCGGGTTTTCACCAGGATGATCGCTTTTGATGCAGGACTCCACTCAAGAATTCATTTCTGCTCGGGGATCGACTTCTTTTGAAAAATTTCAACTGATATCGAAAGTGGATTGGATTCGGCGTCGGGCAGACTCATTTTCAAAATCGACACCGTTCCGGTTTTCCGTCGGTGATTTTTTCAAAATAAAATTTGCTCATTCCGTGAATTTTGAAAAAACTGCAGTGCAAACTTTGACATGCGGTGAGCGTGAGCCCCACGAAATATTCATTTTAGGTGCAGATGTGCTGAGAATGGAAGTTGGAGAGAAGATTGGATTAATTTTTGTAGGAAAAATTTTCGAAATCGGACGCACGGTTTTCGAGTTTTCCTATCTGGAAAAACGGCAAATTTCCCAACTTTTTATCCCGTGAACTGATTTTTTACCATTTTTCTTGAACAAGAAGTAACTGGTGCTTGAACATTTTCCGACAGTTTTTTTCCTTCCAATTTTACGGGAATTTCCCGGTTGAAAATGAGAAACTGGCTTGAGTTTTCGAGACCGGACTTATACAGGGTGAGTCATTGATATGGGCGAGCTCAATTACACCTACGCCATTAATGATATCGAAATGAACCAAATGGCACTGCAAACGGGAGGTCAAAGTGCAGTTTGTAAAATTATTTTGCTCTATACAGGATGCCCCATTTTTGCAGAGCAGTTTTTGAACGAGCTTTTTTAAATGACATCCCCTGTATATTTTCGCATATTTGGATTTGCCCTTTCTCAGGCATTACTTTGTTTAGTGTTTGGAATTCGTTCCAACCGTTTAGAAGTTAATAATTTTTTTCTAAAAATTAATGCGTTTGTAGGCACTTACTAAATAAATCGCAGGGCACTTGATTTTCAAATTATCAAGTTGCGACTTTGCTCATGTTGAAGCAATAGCATAGGGTATCTTTTGGCGGTAATATCGCCTAATTCCGTTCCGGTATCACCTTGTTGTGACACATTGATTTTGGGAAACTTTGAAGGGCCATAACTTCATTTTTTCAAATAGCACCCCCTGTTTTTTATTTCTTTTTCGTATCAAGCGTCTCATTTTACATATTTTTTACCACCCAAGTTTTTTCTTAAAAGCTGACAGTTTGGAAAATAATTCGGTTTTTCTAAAAACTGGACACAAATTTCATCGATTAAACTTAGCGTGCAATGAAAATCAACTAATTCTGGCAACCAATGTCAAAATGACTTCTGTTGTACGTCACTTTTAAATTTTGACCATAAATTATCGAGTAAAAATAAAGAATGCTACGCAAAGCCTCTCTAATTATTTCTTGCATATTTTCCCTGGTATTGACTTAAGCTTCATACACCTTATCGTAAACAAAGCCCTGAAGAAAAAATCGGGTTAGTCAAGTCAGGTGACCTCGCAGGCCATGGCACCGGATCAAGTAATCAACCTAAAAATCAAACTAATCCTAAATCCAAACTGCATCAACTAATTCTGACAACCAACGTCAATATGACTTCTATTGTACGTCACTTTCACATTTTGATAAGAAATTATTATGTAAAAATTAAAAAACTCCAAATGTCGGAACAAGGAACTTGACAATATTATTTAGTGAGATTGTGCAACAAATCAATAGTGATAACATTTGCTACTACATTTGCAATCGTAAAAACTGTTTGAAATGACAAAATTTCTTGTAAAAATTCAAAAGTGACGTACAGTAGAAGTCACTTTGATGTTGGTTATCAGAATTAGTTGATTTTCATTGCACGCCAACTTTAATCGATGAAATTTGTGTCCAGTTTCTATAAAAACCGATTTATTTCCCAAACTATCATTTTTTGAGAAAAAACATAAGAGGTAAAAACGATGTGAAATGAAACGCTTGATACGAATAAGAAATAGAAAACAGGGAGCGCTATTTGAAAAAATTGAGTTATCGCCCTTCAAAGTTTACCAAAATCAATGTGTCACAGCAAAGTGATACCAAAACGGAAATAGGCGATATTACCGCCAAAAGATACCCTATGCTATTGCTTAAACATGAGCAAAGTCGCAACTTGATAACCTAAAAACCAAGTGCCCTGCGATTTATTCAGTAAGTGCCTACAAACGCATTAATTTTTAGAAAAAAAATTGACAACTTCTGAACGGTTGAAGCGAATTGCAAAAACTAAACGAATTTGTAATGCCTGAGGAAAGGCGAATCCAAATATGCAAAAATATACAGGGGATGCCATTTAAAAAAGCTCGTTTAAAAACTGCTCTGCAAAAATGGGGCACTCCGTATAGAGCAAAATAATTTTACAAACTGCACTTTGACCTCCCGTTTGCAGTGCCGTTTGGTTCATTCCGATATCATCAATGGCGTAGGTGTAATTGAGCTCGCCTATATCAATGACTCACCCTGTATGATGAAGTTTGAAGTGACGCCTTAATTGACAATTTTTACAAGAAGATGATTCAAAGAAAGGTTTGAGGTTTTCCTGGAAAATTCAAGTTTTCAAAAAGTTTCAATTTCTTGCAAATTATTTTCAATCATTCTCACTAATTCTAACCACCCGACCCGCCCGAAGGGACGTTTCGAACTAAACTTTCCATAGGTTCTTTGATACTACAGGAAAGTTTTGGGGTGACACAAGAGGTTGTTGCTCCTTGAATATTTTCCAACAATCTCTTTCCCCAATTTTCATGCATTTCTGCCACATTGGGGAGTCAAAGGTTGGGATTTCGCCCCTTACTATTTATTTCCGTTATTTGATGTGATTTTGGGGAACTGTCTGTAACAGACTTATCAGTAAAAATTATTAAGTAGTGGGCGAGCACTTAATTTCTGTTGACGATACAGGGTGAGTCATAAATCACAAACATCCAGTTTTCTTCGTTAATACCTTCAAAATTTTTCATCGATCCCTAATATAATTTAGAACAAGATCTGACGGTTTTTTTTCCATGAAAGAATTTTTACTGGAATTTTAAAGGAAAATAAATTTTTGAGACTTATGGATCACCTGTATAATAAATAGAGTTCATCTACTTTGCATTACCAATGGATTTATTATTACATCGAAAGCGGTGCTTTAATGAAGAATATTATTCAACTGCTTTTCAACCAATAGCAACAATTTATTGTCAATTAGAGGGTGGGCGAACGCGAACGCGATGTGGTGTAAACGCTGATCAATTGTACATAACATATGTCCAGGATGTCAAGTTGACTTTTGGTTTTTTGTTATTCTGCCGCCATCTTTGATCCGCCATTTTGAATTTCTCTAAAAGTGATCCGATTGAAATGAAAATTGCAGGCAATGTGGACCACATCAAGATCTATCCAATTTTCGACAATTGATGCCCCGCCGCCATTTTGTATTCTCACTATTGAAGATGTTTCGAAGTGATAGAACTAGGAGAATTATGCCTCAACGAAAAGAGATATGAATGTAGTGCCAACGCCAATCGAATGCGTACGTGACCATCATATAAACTTGACCAATAATTTTTGTCACTTGGCCGCCATCTTTGATCCGCCATTTTGAATTTCTCTGAAAGTGGTCCGATTTAAGTGAAATTTGCAGGCGATGTGAAATTTAATTAGATAGATCCAATTTTCGACAATTGATGCCTCGCCGCCATCTTGTATTCTCAATATTGAACATGTTTCAAAGTGATAGAACTAGGAGAATCATGCCTCAACGAAAAAAGATATCGATGTGGTGCAAACGCCAATCGAATACGTACGTGACCACTATATAAAGTTGACCAATAATTTTTCACACTTGGCCGCCATCTTTGATCCGCCATTTTGAATTTCTCTGAAAATGGTCCGATTTGAGTTAAATTTGCAGGCTATTTGAACTTCATCAGGATACATCCAATTTTTGACAATTATCTTTTGACATCTTGTTTTCTCAATATTGAACATGTTTTCAAGTGTTAGAATTAGGAGAATTATGCCTCAACGAAAAGAGATATCGATGTGGTGCCAATGCCAATCAAATGCGTACGTGTCCACTATATAAATTTGACTAATAATGATTTTTGTCACTTGGCCACCATCTTTGGTCCGTCATTTTGAATTTTTCTGAAAGTGGTCCGATTTGAGTGAAATTCATAGGCGATGTGAACTTCAGCAAAATACATCCGATTTTGGACAAATGATGGTCTGCCGCCATCTGGGCCGCCATATTGAAATTTCTTATCACTCAACGATTTTCATGGAGCTTGGGACTTACCTTTGTTTCGTATGATCATTCTTATTCTCCAGCCGAATTCCAACATTCTGCCGCCATCTTGGCCGCCATATTGAAATTTCTTATTACCCATCATTAGTACGATCATTTTGATTTTCAAGCCAAGTTTCATGATTCTGACGCTATTTTGGCCGCCAGATTGAAATTTCTGCCCAAATAACGGTAGAACCCTAATTAACATCTTGCGTTCACTAATCCTTCAAAAAGAAGTGCGCTACTGAGCCTCATGCCCATGAGGCATATTCGCTTGTTTACGATTGTTAGCGATTTTTAGCCCTGTTTCTTGTTTTACGACGCGTTCTTTTTAGCTTCTCCTCGCAAAACACCCCTATTTTTCTCCCCGGTCCCGTTGGTGTTTTTTGGTAGCATATTGCCACAAAAGCAATGCCTTCCAGTGCTTTTCTTACGATTGTTTGTGATTTTTCGCTCTGTTCTTTGTTTCATGACGCGTTGCGCTGAAAGTAGACGGCGTAGTTTCCTAACTTCCATATTTTTTTTTTCTGAAAAGTTTGTGGATAATCAGCAAATTTTCTTTTAAAAAACCTTCTTGGACGCTGTAGTCCATTCCTACTTTTGGAACTATCGAAATCAGGGTCCCCTTTATGACACAATCACCCAAAAATTTCAATAGGTTCCTAAATATTAGTCGCGAAACTGGTGCCACACATAATTTTCATTTTGAAAACCATAAAATTTTACACTGCCTGGAGCTATTCCATATTGTGAGAACGCTTTGGCACTTTGGAGAAGAAACTTATAAAACATCTTAAAAAATATGATAAAGCACAAATAAAATCTTTATAATAGCACTTTTCATTCTAAATATACAGGGTGTTTCAGCCGATGTTTCAGCGATGATAGCAAAAAAATTAACTGTGGGTAGATCTCGTCAAAATATAACGGAAACCTGTATATCATTTTGCAAAGTTCGGCCTAATGACAAAGATACAGCCCTTCAAAGTTCACTTTTTTCGGCTTTCAAAAAGTTTTGTCAAAACGTCACTGAGTTAAAATTTCTGAAATCCGAAAAATGTCAGCTTTGAAGGGCTGTATCTTTGTTATTAGGCCGAACTTGCAAAATGATATATAGGTTTTCATCATATTTTGACAAGATCTACACACAGTTAATTTTTTTACTATCATCGTTGAAACACCCTGTATAGATTAAAAATTGGTTGTACGGAAATATTCTAAAAAGTCGTAAGTATGGATCCATTTATTTCGATGATTATTTTGGAGCTTGATGGCAAGATGGACGGACAGACAAATGCACTAAGAAAAATGCAGCGTTCTGCTTGCTCCTTTTGACAATTCCGGAAAGAAACACAGAAAACCGTTCATTATTTTATTAATTTTTGCAGCAGCAATTGCAATTAACATCAATCAAAGCAAAACGAAAAGAAAGTTCAAGTTTTCCGTAAATAAATTATCGTAAATTATTGATATAAAGGCTGGTGATCGGATGAAGGATAGGAAAGACATCGAATTCTTCAACTTTGCCGTGTCCCAATGACCGACTTAATTATCTTGTTCGATTAACGAGTTTCCTATGTTGAGAGATTCAAGCAAAAAATATCTACAGCCATTAGAATTGCCGTTTTCTTTCCGCTTTTGATAGTTAATATCGAAATAATTTACCATTGAATTTTGCATACTGCATTGTGATTGACATATGAAACGAAAGCAACCATGAAATCGTATAGATTATGTCGTTGATTGAACTGTGTCACTCGGTTCAGGCGAAAATCGATCAATCAAAGACTTGATTATTATGTCTGTGGTTTTATCTAGATCGCTTTAGTTCAAGGACTGTACAACGTGTCCCAAAATTTTGTACTGCCTAAAAGAACTCTGTAAAGGCTTAGTAAAGGAGTTAAGTTTAACGTTTGACTTCTGATAGATGAACTCTAAGGTATCAATCCCTCGAATTGGATTGGATTCTAATTTCGCATAACTTGTTTCTGCATAATTTTTTTCAGAATATTCTAATTGAATCCAGACAGTGGGTCTGATAAGGGTTCTGAAGTTGAACGATGAGGAAAGTCGTGTGGAAAACATCTTGCTAAAATCGAGAAGAGGCCTCGAACTCGCAAAATTAAAATCTCCGCCATATTTTTCCTTGTTTTCCTCCTTGATTGCTATGAAGCCGTAAGCTGGCACATACCTGTAGTGGCTCTCGTGACCTGTAATTCAATTTGATGATCCTGCTCGTAATTGCGGTCTCCCGCAAGTCCTAATAGCATTACTGTTTCCATTTCCCGTCGGATCCCCAGAGCTTTCCTTTAATTTCCTTACCACTTCCACCAATAAATATTTCTTTCAAGTACAGGAATTTCCCAGATTTTTCCTGGGATTCGACCATGCATCAATTTTTTTTTGACTCGCCACATACAGGTGATTCAAAGTGTTGGACCATCTTGAAGGTATAATATGGAAGTGTAGTAGGGTGCTGGAAAGTTGTTTAAAAAATTCTACGTCTTTTAATTTTGAAGTTACGGAGGTACATGAGTTGGTCTTCCGATCACTCCTATTTTCGTTGTTTCAAAAGATTTTAGTAAACTGTTAATGGAAAAACAATTAATACAAAAAATCAACCTCTGAATCTGTAATGAATTTCTGTTTTATACAGGGTGAGTCATTGATATGGGCGAGCTCGATTGCGCCTACACCGTTGATGATATCGAAATGAACCAAACGGTTCTGTAAATGAGAGGCCAGAGTGCACTTCGTAAAATTATTTTGCCATATAGTTGATAGTTTGGGAGATAATCTGGTTTTTCTGATGAATGAACACAAATCACATCAATTATTAACATAGCGTGCCATGAAAAACAAAAATTTTTGACATACCAACGTCAAAGTGACGTTTATTGTACATCACTCTGAAAATTTTGACGAGAAATTATGAACTAAGAAAATAAGAACTAAAGAAACAGAATGTCGGAACAAGAAATTGAAACATTATTTATTGAACAATCAATGGCTATAACATCTAAATAACAATTACTTCAAAAATTGTTCGAAATGACGGCCCTCTTGTTGGATACATTCGTCAACCCTTATTAAAAATGAATCATTCACCGCTTCAAGTGTAACATAGTCAATGCTACGGAATGCATTTCTAATTCTTTCTTTCATATTTTCTATCGTAGTGACCTCAGTTTCGTACACCCGATCGTGTACAAAGCCCTAGAGAAAAAAAATCGGGTTTTGTCAAGTCAGGTGACCTCGCAGGCCATGGCACAGGACCTCCCCTGCCAATCCAGCGACCCTCAAATTCTTCATTTAAATATTCCCTGACAATTCGACTATTGTGTGGAGGCGCACCATCATGCTGAAATCATAGTCTTATGTGAAGATCCAGGGGCAAATCATCCAGGTACAGTTGAAAATCGTTGCGGAGAAAATCCAGATAAGTTTGTCCATTTAGTGGGCCGTCAAAGAAATATGGGCCAACAACTCTATGGCCCACCACACCTCCCCAAACATTAAGAGACCATCGATGTTGGTGGTCAAGTGCTCGAATGAAATGGGGATTTTGGTTGTCATAATAATGGAAGTTGTGGGTGTTGACTTCACCGTTTTTCTTAAATGTAGCTTCGTCAGTGAACATGACTTTATTAAAGAAATCATTTTCTTGTTGTTCCATATTTCGGGCCCATAAACAAAAATTTTGCCTCTCGATAAAGTCATTTTCATTTGAGTTTTGCACCAACTGAACATGGTACGGATGAAACTTATTTTTACGGGTTATTCTGGAGACGCTGGTTTGGGAAATCTGCAGCTCTTGACTGAAGGCCCGAGAACTTGTGTGCGGGTTTTCTACAACACTTTGAAGTACTAAGTTTTCATTTTCACCTTCGGTCGCTGGTCTTCCGCGAATACGTTTTTCATAAAGTGCACTGCCAGTACGTTCAAATCTCTCCTGAACATTTTGAAAATCCCTCGGCCTTGGATGCCTTCTACCCGGATATCTTTGGGCATAAATTCTAGTCGCCAGCAACGGGTTCCGTTTACTTTCACCCAGCACGTAAACCATATCCACTAATTCATTACGAGGGAAATTCATTTTCACGAGGAAATTGGAATCGGACGTCAAAATTTGAGAGTGATGTACAATAAATGTCACTTTGACGTTGGTATGTCAAATTTTTCTGTTTTTCATGGCACGCTATGTTAATAATTGATGTGATTTGTGTTCATTTATCAGAAAAACCAGATTATCTCCCAAACTATCAACTTTTGGAAAAAAACATAGGAGGTGAAAAAATGCAGGATGAGATGCTGAATACGACCAAGTAATAAAATATGGGGGGTGCCATTTGAAAAAAAAAAGTTATGACCCTTCAAAGTTCACCAAAATCAATGTGTCACAGTAAAGTAATGCCGCAATGAAAATTGACGGTCTTACCGCCAAAAGATACCCCAGACAGTTGTCTAGACATAGAAAAAAATCCCAACTTGATATCTCAACAACCAAGTGCTCTGCGATTTTTTGAATGAGTGCCTGCAAACGCATTAATTTAAAAAAAAAATTAATAACTTCTGAACGGTTGAATCGAATTGCAAAAACTAAATGGATTTATAAAGCCTGAAAAAGGACAAATTCGAATATGTAAAAATAAACAGGGGGTGCCATTTGAAAAAATGAAGTTGAGGGTGGCCCTGCAAAATTGGTACATCCTGTATATGGCAAAATAATTTTACGAGGTGCACTCTGGCCTCCCATTTACAGAACCGTTTGGTTCATTTCGATATCATCAACGGTGTAGGCGCAATCGAGCTTGCCCATATCAATGACTCACCCTGTATACAGGGCGAGTCATGAATCCTAAAAATGCTTTTTCTGAAAGTGCCTGCAAACCGTCACAGTGGTCTCATAACCTATGTACAGAACAATAGAACATAGTTCATTTTTATTGAATTCTTCTGTTCCTGGTTCATTTGGGAAACTAAATTTTTGTAGTTCATGACTCAACCTGGATAGAAAATTAAGAATTCAATACAAATTCAGAGGTTGATTTTTTGTATTTATCTCATTCTTTTTCCATAAACAGTTCACTAAAATCTTTTAAAACAAATCGAAGGATCAACTTTTGTCCCCCCATAACTTCAAAACCAATTTTTTTAACAACTTTTCAGCAGTCTACTGCACCTACATATTAGGCACCAAGGTGGTCCGACACTTTTGATTCACCTGTATGTACGTTAAGGCTAAAGGGGACGATAAAATAATGTGTTTCTGAGACGCGAGATGGCGCGGAAACTATTAACATTCTCAAAATTCACTCAATAGACCGATTTTGAAAATTCAAACGTTATTATTTTTGGAATATATAATTATTTGATGCTGTAGTCAAAAGTTTTGATTTTTGTATTTTTTGGAAAAATTTTTTTGATTTTCTCAAATTTTTATTTTTTTTGTTGAAAATCCCAGGTAGTCATTTTATTCTGTGGTAAATATTGTATAATAACCTTTTTTCAGAATTCAAATATCATCAATAGTATCGACCGAAATCAATTTTGAATATTTCCCTTTGAAGTTCATCGCGTGCCGCCCACCTGCAAGAGCGAGCGGTTCCCGTCCGGTATCATCATACATTATTTATAGTCCGCAAGAAATAAGACCTCTGTCGATTTTTGTTAGAATCAAATTCTTGAAACATTCGAAAATCCAAAAAAAAGTTCACTCATACGCCAACGGTACACCCTGGTGCAAGTACAACAACCTTATCTCAGCAGTCTGTCGCCCATTGGGAGCAGCCAATTTCAATCTTTGATTTCAATGAAAATTTAGAACAGGCATTGAACCCAGTAACTGGAAGCTATGGGAAGGTAAAGAGTGGTCGATCCTAGCGTACATATCCCATAGCGGCCTTACCGTTCAAGATAGAAAAAAAGAATAGTGCTATTGAAGAAAATTTTTGGATTTTTTTTTTGACTAGTGCATCAAATAGAATTGAAATCTTAGTATAACCCTTTTTTCAGATCCGAAATTGGACTAATGGTTTTCCCAAAAACATTTTATTACTTTTGATGTATTTTCTCTCTGTCGCACACTTGGTACTCAATTTCAGTCCCCTTTAGCCTTAACGCTTATTCACGACAAATAAACAAGAATATAAGCGCATTTCCCAGGAAAATCCGTTACTGCGGGCGCTTTAATGGCTGCCCGTCTGTCCGTCCCACATAAGTAGACAGAACGATTTAGTTTTTAATGAAATTTGCGAAGAGACATGGAAACATTGCTCTGGAGCAATAATAATTGTTTCTATTGCTTTATAATCAGAAATAGTTGGACGATTTCTCGAAGAGATCTATAATAATTGCCCTTTAGTTTTAAAGCTGAAATAAGGTTCGCAGTATGTCTTGTAAGATATTATTGACCATTCGAGCAAAACCGTGTATTACTGGGACCACCCTAGACCGATTAACGGGCTTCTGATGTAACTAAAAAAGTTGTTGACAGAAATCGGTTTTTGTTTATTTTTCTCTGAAATTTTGAAAAAATTTGTTTTTTTTTTTTGAAAATTTGAAAACTAGATAGCAACGCCCAAACATATTTATTCAAGAATGTCGCATACCGAATTAGAACTTTTTATTTCAAAAAAATACCAATAATGGTTTCCCGGAAACATGAAGAAGTGAATTAGTAGAAACCATTTTTGGTACTTTAGTAGTGCAAATTTTTGTGTACAGGGTGTCCCAGCTAAAACAATCCAGGGTGATTTTCTCAGGGAATATCAAGGCAACAAAAAAAAAATTTCAATTGGGGGGAAGCCTGATCTTTTAGCTTTCTTTTGCGGGAGGCCGATGCTTGTAGGTGCTTTACTTTCCAAGAAAATGCAATTTGAATCTGGCGAGTCACAAGAATTCGAAAATTCATGACCGACAAAACAAAATACTTCAGATGAAAAAAAAACTCCTCCTTCTCTGGGCTTTCCATTGATGTGTCGCCGATGTCTGTACTTGGCCCAATAAGCCGGAAATTCTGCCTCAAAGTCCAGCGAACAATAATTGAAGTTCATAACGACGTCACCGATCACACACTTTGTTGATTTTCACATCATCTAGTATTCATTGCTATGGAGAATCCAGGTATGTTAAGTGAAGAAGTTCTAGTAACAGCTGGTGTTGAAATCAACAAGTGTCGAAATCAATAACGGATTCCGATTATTGTGTTTGCTGGACTTTGAGGCAGAATTTCTGGCTTATTGGGCTAGGTACAGACATCGGCGACACATCAATGGAAAGCCCAGAGAAAGAGAATTTTTTTCATCTGAAGTATTTTGTTTTGTCGGTCATGAATTTCCGAATTCTTGTGACTCGCCAGATTCAAATTGCATTTTCGTGAAAACTAGAGCACCTACAAGCATCGGCGCCCCCTCAAAAGAAAGCTAAGAGATCAGGCTTCTCCCCAATTGAAAATTTTTTGTTGTTGCTTTGATATTTTCTGAGAAAATCGCGCTTGATTGTTTTAGCTGGGACACCCCGTATATTGCCATGAAAAAACCAAGCATGGCTAATTTTTTTCAGCAAAGCCTCGTCAGGTTCTCTCGATGTTTGAAATTGCGCCATCAATTTGGTATGCTCTGAAAGTTCTTAAAAATTTTAGGTACTCCGTGTTTGTATCGTCGTATTCAAACATAAGTATTTTCCATTTGCACTTTATACAATATGCACTTACTTTTTTTTTTATTGCTCTAATTTATGAAAGAACATAATGAGAAGTTACTGCACCAATCGTCGGTATAATCGAACGAACCGAATTGAGTGTGCCTGACGAACATTAGACGAGTCCGGCAAGGGTTTGGTGATCTTTCATTATAGCCAGATTGTAATTCAAGCTATTGTTATAATGCAAACTGTCATTTGACTCATTCTCAAGACTGCCAAAACAAGGGCATTTATTTATTTGTTTTAATCAGTGTTTCACGTGACAAACGCCATTGGACAGGGAGCTGGTGCATCAAAACTTACGTCATAAGGTACATGATTTTAACCCTGTGGGTCTAATGTCCGTTGATAAGGTTGTTGAAAATTGCTTTGTCTTACATGTCAGACCGGGGGCTTTAGGCTGGTATAAGCCTGTCAATTTTCGAAAAAATGGCCAAAAATTTACGTTATAAGGTACATAAATGAAACCAACTGGAATTTGTGTGGGAACATCCCCTTGATCGAAAATCTGGTCGTAAGACAAAATTTTTGGGGGCTTTCGGCCCATAAGACAAGTTTGAAATTTTCAAAAAGGACCAAAATTCATCAATTTTTTCACAGGCGTTTTGTTGACTAACTCACCAAGTGTGATATATATTTATAATCAGGGTGAAAAACGGAATCGATTTCCATGTTAAAATACAGGGTGTACGATTTGAGAAAATTTTTTCGATGTTGCACCCTGTAAGCGATGTACCATTAAAAAATTTTGTAGACAGATTCGAAACCTGCGTGAAAAATCATGTGAGAATCATTTTTCATTCTTAAAATTATGCCAAAGGAGAAGTCTCCAGGAGAAGGTAAATTTTGGCTTTTTTTGAAAATTTCAAACTTGTCTTATGAACCGAGAGCCCCCAAAAATTTTGTCTTATAACCCGATTTTTGATTAAGGGGATGTTCCCACACAAAAGCCAGTTGGTTCCATTCATGTACCTTATGATATAAATTTTTGACATTTTTCGAAAATTGACAAGCCTATACCAGCCTAAAGCCCCCGGTCTGACATGTAAGACAAAGAAATTTTCAACAACCTTATCAACGCACATTAGACCTACAGGGTTAAAATCATGTAATTTATGACGTAAGTTTTGAGGCACCAGCTCCCTGTTCACATTGTAAGCTTTAAAAAAAATGTGGCCTGAAAAAATCTACAACTTGTTTTCTCAAAACAGGACTTCACTCCCATTTTTACACTCCTTTTATTGTCACCCTCTGTATCCTTCATAAGGTCAACAGTCAGGTGATCTAAGGTGGTAATGTAGTTGGCTTACACACACCACTTCCATTGTCGTTGCCGTTGTTCGGTTTCAATGATTATTATTGATAAAAACAAAAAAAATTGATAGGGCGTTTTTTTGAACTGCACAATAAAACTTTTATCACTCGTTTAACTTTAATAAGCATTAAAACCTAACAATGGCAACGACAATCGATGTGGCAATGGCATGGACAATGGATGGACGTTATCTCATTTTAAGACCACATCAAATCCATACAACATCTTATCACCCTGAGAGTAATGGGATGATCGAACGTTTCGACCGCACCTTAAAATCAGCATTGGCAGCTCGAGAAAAACTCAACACTGAAGAGACAAAATTTCAATCATCTTGCTAGGATTCAGAGCAACGGTTAAGAAAGATCTAAAATGTTCCCCGGCTGAAATTGTTTTTTGGCCAACCTTTACTAATTCCTGGAGAGTTTTTCATTGAATCGCACAATGTTCTAGACCTTGATTTGACCCTTGCCTTGCCATCTTCGTTAACTCTTCAGTAACATTAAACCTACAAAAGTTCGTTCTTATCCGAACCATAAAAAACTTTTTTAGTCCGGATCTGAAGACATGCGAATACATTTTTGTATTTTGGTACATTTTCACACCGTTTAGGATCTAATGACTTTTCAAGACTGATTTTTTTTTAAGCCATGAGGGTTTTCTAGGCTAAAATTTTTCTCTGCTGAACACTTCCTCAACGACACTGCTTCTAAACAGTCTTCTATACTTTGGTAGTGGTAGTGTGTAAGTAAGCTGTGACGTTTTCAAGCCAATTACCTAACCTGACAGCAATCGGTGTTAACCGTGCAGGCACTGCATACAGGACGAAACGAACAAAAATCGTCAACCATAGTATTATTTCAGTAGGTGAAATTTGAGAGCAGAACATAGCAGCAGATCTTGATGTTTTTACCAGCAGTGCATTTCAGGCTATTCAGGACTCTAAACTGCATAGTTTAGGACGTGTTGAGTCCTTTGTTGGAGGCTCATCAGTGCAGATGCGTCGTATGTCCAGACTGTCTCCTACCCGAAATCACTAACCACCAATGTGGTCTTGTAAAAAATTACAAAATATGATTTTATTGGCGTAGGTCGATGCCTAAGTGAATAAAATCAACTGCTGTCTAGCTAAAAAAAAAAAAATCTTTGGCACCAAGAAAGGAAATGAAGTAAAAATTCAGCTCATCACAGTCTATCCGTTCAAACCGAGTGAATAAGCGCGCCAAAAATACTACCGGGTTGCCATATGAACGTCGGGGAACAGTCAACGTGTGTCAATCATTATCTGCTGTTTGATGTTCGAAACGATAATCCTGCACAAATAATCAAGTTTCAGCAGGATAAATTCTCCAGAGGTCCCAGAGGACGTAGTGCGGTCGTGGTCCATAATTTTTGTCGGAGAAATGCCGATTGCTCGCAGACCTGTGTCAAGTTCCCGCTTGTGTCAACCCGACGCGGACAAGAAGATTCACTTTGCTCAAGTTGTAAGAAGAATACCAGTCAATATAATCGATGTTTTACCTTGGTACATTTGAATGATCTCTGTCTGCAGCAAGCCAGCAAAGTTGTCTGGATCATCGTCCCGTCCCACTATTGACGTGAAACACTTTGCCTCGTAGCTATTGACCGTAAAGTCTCATCGAGACACTTTTTTTTCCCAAGAGTTGCGATCTGGGAATGCGTTTATTTTTTATTTTTGAAAAAGTAGATATAGAGATGTTGGGGAAGCCTTTGAAAATACAACACTTGGACGACACTTTCACATGAGAACCGGGGAAAACAGGGAGATACACACACAAAGTTTGGCGGAGATGCATTTGAACATAACTATAAGACATGAACCAAGTTTGGCATAGCAACTCCCTGGCAACGTTTTCTGGTTCTGTGATGCATAATTTCTATATTTATAGGTCGCGGGAACATAACCGTCAACTTGGCACCCGCTATGGCAACGTTGCAAGTATGCCTGACGTGGCAACTGCGCAATCCGCATCCTTTTCGATGTTGAATTGACATAAAACGCTCGCGCAAGCGCAGACAGGGTGCCAAGGTACCGCTGTAGAGATTCGTTTGTTTTTAACATTACTCAGACAAATCTTGAGTTCAGCACAATTATTTTTTTGATAAAGTGGCAATTGTTCAATAAATTATCTATATAATATATTACAACTAAAGAAAATGGTATTCACAAGTACTAGAGAAAATAACATTATACCATATACCCATCTTTAGCACGCCATTTTTGTTCCCGCGATCTATAGTGAACTGCTATAAGAAACAGAAAATTAAATTATTATTGAATTAAATTAAATTCCACAATATACAAAAGGATGCTGTGTTATTTTATTGTTCCGTGAGTTTTAATCTAAGTGCTTAGTAAATATTCATGGACTGCAGACTGTCTATGAGACACAACCTGACAACAATGGTAAATGCACATTACACGATGATTCACCTAATGCGCAAGCGTAGAGCAGGTTTACTACGTCTTGAGTTTTCCAGTTCAAACTTCACCCGTTCCCGCCTGAATTTTCAAAATTTTATTCTGAAAAAAGTAGGGACTTTTGAGACAAAATGTATCACCTGTACTCATCCTGTACTGATCTCAGTTTGTACTTTGTTTTGAACAAGTAAAGAAAAAGTGGTAAATAACCCATTCTATTTAGATGAGACTGTAAATGAGACGTTGGCTTTATACAAAGCTGTTTTTCTCTAGCTCACCTGATGTACCAATAAAAGCATTGAACTGTCGCGAAAATCTCCCTTCAGTTGAATCTTCTTTTGTGTCTATTTATATGATTTCGATTTTCCGTCAGCGAATCCCCAGCTTTCTCGATTTGAATGCCTCTGCACTGATGAATTGTTCTTTTTGGATCATTATTTTATCTCCAATAATAAACCAGTAGTTATACAGGATGTCTAAAAAGTATCGCGTTCCAAGTCCAGAGCGGTATAATTATGGAATCCATTCAAGAACACGAGAAAAATAATAATTTTTTTTATTGACGTTCATTTTGAGGATATTGGAGGTCAAAGGTTAGGACTTCGTCCCTCAGTAGTTCCGTTATTGAAAGTGATTTAAGAACTGTTTGTGATAGACTTATAAATAAAAATGTTCAACCACTGGGTGTGCACTGAGCTTCTATTTAATATACAGGGCAATTAATAAATTTCAAAAATTAAATTTTTCTTCAAAAACGCCAGTAAAAATTCTTCTATGAAAAGTGAAAGCGTCATATCTTGTTTTGAACTATTTTAGGGACCAATGGAATATTTTATAGGGATTAATGAAGAAAATTGGACTTTCGTAATTTATGACTCATCCTGTATCGTTGGCAGAAATTCAGTGCACACCCACCAGTTGATTATTTTTACTGATTAATCTGCCATAAACAGTTCTCGAAAATCACTTTGAATAACGGAAATACCGTATGATCAAAAACTTTCCTCCTTTAGGCAGGCTGTGGTCTGGTCATTGGCGGGCAAACGAGGCTGATTTTGGCCAGGCCACAGCCTGCCTAGAGGAGGAAAGTTTTTGATCATACGGTACTTAGGGGCGAAGTCCTAGTCTTTGATCCTCCCATATCTGTAAAAATTAACGTCAATAATTTTTTAAGTATTTATCTCGTATTCTGGAGTGGAGTCCATATACCGCTCTGGACCTGAAACACGATACTTTTGAGACATCCTGTAGGTATGACTCCGATCATATTTTGTGTTATGCCGACTTCAAATTTCGTTTCTCAAATTAATGCCAATTTATATTAATAATGCGTCTCTGTTTTGTCATCAGATACATCACTTTGCGCGAGGGACCTCCCATAATTCACGGAAAGATCCCGACGGATTTGCCAAATTACGAACTCGGGCCGTACGAAACCGGCTTTAGTACCATCAAGGGATGCTATTCCGGCCCTAATGGTGGCCTGACGACGGTGCGAAGGGCCGAAAAACACTTGTCGGTGCTCGATCCGGACATCGACTTCATAGACACTCAGGATGAAAACGGTAAGCTCTAGATTCTGGATATCAGCACCTACGTGAAAGTATTCTCTTGGATTTTTGGTTTTCGTCCTGTCTACATGCCGTTAACGATCTTTATTCTAAACCCAAAAGCGTGTGATTGTTTTGAATTGTAACAGATGCATAGTAACAATTGCTTTTGTGTCTCGGTACATTTTTGAAGTAGGTACCACGTGTTTTTTTTTACTCCTCTCTTTTTGCTATCAATTTTATGGTTTTCACATTTTTTGAGGGTGTTTGGTATGGAGTACTTTTGTCACTTATGCCACTTTTGCCATCGATCATAGAACTGTTCGCTCTCCCGAAAGCGACTGGAAATCGACATTCGATTTTTGATTTTCTTTTAAATGAAACATTTGTATATTTTGTCATTTTTTGTTGAAACTTCTTACGACGTACAATGGTGGTTTTAAAAACCTTCTACAATGGAAAAAAAAAAGAATTCGTAGCGGTTCGGAACATTGGAGAAGCCAGAGTACAAGTTGAAATGGTTGCTGGGTTTATGATGCGACTAAAAAAGTTGTTGAAGGGAATCGGTTTTATTTTATTTTTTCGTCAAGTAGAAACTCCTCAAAAGTGAAAATGTACGGGCAATGCTATCAAATTTTCAAAATTTTTTAAAATTTTTTGAAAATTATTGATTTTGATTCTTGAAAATTCAAAACTAGATAGCAACGGCAATCTATCTTTTTCCAAAACACTCGCATGCCAAATTTGAACTTTTTATTCTCAAAAAAAAGGTACCAAAAATGATTTCTATTAATTCACTTTTTCATGTCTACGAGAAATCATTTTTGGTACCTTTTTTTTGAAAAGGGAAAGTTCATATTTGGCATGCGACTTTCTTGAAGAAAGATGTATGGCCGTTGCTATCTAGTTTTTGAATTTTCGAAAATCAAAATCAGAAATTTTCAAATTTTTTTGGAAATTTTGAAAATTTGATAGCATTGTCCGTACACTTACTCTTTGGAGGAGTTTCTACTTGACGAAAAAAAAAACCGATTCCTGTCAACAACTTTTTTAGTCGCATCAGAAACCCCTTAAGGTGACCATGAGCAAAATTCATCTGACGTTTGAGGTTTATGTCAAAATCATCACTACAGCCTTAGCACCAAATTGAAAATCTGACATTTGAAGTGTGCTCATGTCAAAAATCATTGTCAGTTTCGTTTTTTTTTGCATTCAACGAATGCATAAGACAATACATAGGTATTCTATTGAGAACAAGAACAGTTGTGACAAGGGTTTTGACATTTACTCACTTCAAACGTCTCAATATTTCTTCTGATCACAGCCATCTTAGGTTCTCAATCAAATTTTGTGATCCGAGCTGTCTGATTTCAAGAACGCAATGAATTTCGTAATTTTTCATCCTAGGTAAAACGTTTTTGAAAACTCCATTGTATTCGTAGGAAAAATAATTATGTCACATTTCAAAATCAATAGTCGATCTCGTTTCCGGTTCCTTTTGGAAGTCCAAGCGATCTACGATCGGTGCAAAGCATGGCGGAAGGTGGAAGTACACTTCCAAAAATCCCATGCGGTTTGTAAGAAATATGAAATCAACAGGAAAAAGATTATAGAAAAAAATAATAACCATACTGTGATAAAATTATTCTAAAATACGTATAAAGATCGTAAATGGATAGGTTTTGGTTGTTGTGGTAATTTTGTGGTGAAGATTCGGCTAATTATACAAATTAGTGGCGTTGTGACTTGAAACCACATGTTCCTACTCAACGTTCTTTCACTCGTCGTTGTTGTGCTGTGTTAGAAAGTACAGGATGATTACTTATCAAAGGAGACATCGGAATTTCTTTCGATAACCAGGAAGAAAATTCAAAAAGTGTCTCATCAGGTTTTTCATAGCTCAATTGATTGTGTAGATACGTTACAGATACATGCATACATCTTGCGAATGAAATGTGGAGAAAGAAATGGAGCAATTTTCAGTTAGAGAATAATTTTGATTCCTTCATTGCTATGGAAGACACAATTTTTTGATAGTTAATGTTTGAGTGTGTATAATTTAAAACTGCGGTGAAAATTCCACAACTACCCGGCCGGCGCCTCCACCATGTCGCGCATGGCGTAGCCCGCTACGTGGCTAACTAGCCTATGTCAGAGCCAGAAGGGCTGTTCCTTCTAGCTAAGGGTTAATGGGGCTGGGGGCTCAGATGGTTAAGCGAAAGGCTTTGATACAGAATACTTTTATTGCCTTTAACTACAATCTCCTTGAGAATGGAGTTGAATTGGTGAAATAAGGCGTCGTGGAATCAGTTCCAGCCGGCTTATTCCTTGACAGAAATTCACTATTCATGTCTTTTTCGGAAGCTACAGAGACGTATATGCCGATCACCTTTTAAATTCAGTAGAAATTAAAACGCGGTTGGCCATGTTCCTTAGGGTGTAACGGACGCTGACAGACCAAGTTACGTGAAAACGGGCTTTTTGTGGCGAAGTCCAGTGAGGTTAGGAAATTTTGACATGAAATGCCAATTCTGACGTCTCCTTGCATCATATTCCGCTACAGTGTTGCCTTGGCTGTTACGACTGTTATCTTGTCAGAATGGCAGGTAAGTGACAGAGTGCCGAGCCGTTCTAGGTTTTAGACACTAGGCCTTCATTTCTGACCATACATTAGAACAGTTTTCTCAACCTAGTATATAATATGATGGTATATTATGATTCACTATTTTATTCAAAAAAAAACTGTTCACCAGTCGCCCATTTAAACTGGAGAAAGTCTACCAAAATCAAGACGTCTTGAGCGTTCATACAATCTTGCAACAGCGCTGTACTCGATTGACAATACGAATTCAAGGTCATCTGAGGAAATATTGATCCAACATTACAAATTTGAGCATCCCCAAATATCGCAGAATTGCCAACTTTACGTGCAAAAATTACCGTTCTAGTGCTAAATTTAAAAGCTGATCGGCATATACTTTGATTTGAGCCTTAGAACATTAAAAAAAAAGAAACAAATTAAAAAAAAAAATGGGTTTTGAAAATGACTGGGATTATTTCAGAGATACAACACTGAAAAATAATTTTGATGTACTTACATCAAAACACATTTTGAATTTGTGTTTTAGGTTTGTTAAATAATATCTCCATGGAGAAATTTCTACAGGCCCTTTTGATATGAATCATCCTGTACAAAAATGGACAAGCAAGTTATCACAAGTTGAGGTGAACTTGACAAAAGCTCTAATTTGCATAATAACCAAAATTGGTTGTGGTGAATTACTAATAAAATATATTATTTTTGTTTCGTTGAGTCACTTAGTTTTAGAACGTTTCACTTTCAATGCACACACTACACCAAAGTAATCACTAGAAAGGTACTAGTGGAGACGATATTTTCTCCCTTTCGAGTTTCAAGGTTTGCATATTATGGCTTGTGTGAGGTTAGGACGCTACTTCAGCTGTAGAGAGGTGGCAGCACTGTGTGACGACGCGCATGCGGGCGGCGTGGTTTCTCGCAAGTCCTGTGACGTCACGCAAGTTTTGATTTTCCAGTGCTGCCAACTGCGCTGCCACCGCCGATCCCGCGGAAATCCCCGCAGCGCGTTCAGGGCCAGCCGGTCGACAACGCCACGATGGTGATCAAGGTGGCCGGGCAGGAGTACTGCGTCACCAATCGCACCACGAAACGCCACAACAAAAGCCACAGCCTGGGCAGCATCACCGATTTCGACCTCGAAATCGAAAAGACGAAAATCGATCGGGAATTCTACAACAACAACAATAACAACAACAATAACAATTCTTCTGGGACAACGACGACGGGAAGTTTGAACGCTTCGCCGTTTCGCAGCGAACAAGAGAATTCGGTTGCCAAAGATAATGCGAAAAAGAATTCGAAATGCGTCAAAATCGGGGGAACGACGCAGCAGCACCAGCAACAAAGGGAACAACAGAGAAAAGGGAGTAACGTGTCGAATGGCAGAAGGACGAGCAGCGACAAGTCTGGCCAAGGTTTCAACCCGCTGGCCAAGTCGAAAAGTGAAGGCAATCCGTTTCAGCATTACAAGAAAAGGGGCAAGATTATCAAGATTGCGCAGAGAGCCAATTCGGCCCGTGGTATATAACAAAGATATGAAGCATGCTTTTAGACATTTTTAGAAGTGTTATAGACACACAAAAAAGGTGTTGACACATGCCTGATGCTGCTGATTTTTTTTTAGCTGTAGTGTTTTTTGTTGCATTTTGGTTTTTGTTTTGTTTTGTATGTGCTTTTGTGTTTGTACATAATTTGCTATTGTTTGTTGTTTTTCAGGTATAGTCTCCAGTTTGAGCTTGATACCTATTTACATGAATCAAGCTGAGACAGTAGTTTCAAGAACTCTGAATTATTTACTCCATCAGCATCTAAAAAAATTATTCATCTATAGTACTAGAGCTTTAAAAGCACTACTTATAGTCCAGGAATTTTAGATGTTGAAATCGCAAATAGCGAACAAAAATGAAACTTAGCCGGTTTTTTTATATAAGCTCAGTTAAGCATGTAGTGTAACATACTAAAAGTACCCAAGCATTCAGGGTGAGCTTCGGCCATTGTGGTCTCGAAAAGAACTCAGGGATCAGTTTTTCGCGTTTATCTCGTGAACGATGGCACTTGACAAAAAAGTACCTGGAGAGAAATCGTTGAAAATATTGTTGTCTACAGAAAGGTCCTGATATATTCCATCGCCAGTCCACTCCTTCTCCGTCAAAACACAAGAAAAGTAAACTAGTCCAAATTCACGATCCTGAAGACTGTATGGACCTTGAGTTTTATGATGGCGGGATGCCACTTGGTAGAGGTGTTGTTTGATCCATTCTCTTTCGATTGAGACTTGAAGCCATCAGTACCAACTGTGCTGGCGGCATATACAGGGTGGAAGAAAAATAAAAAGTTGAACATTTGTAATTGAAGAACAGAATAGGTGAAGACATGTTAATCACCATAAATAATCCTAATTTCATTGTCATGAACTCATCGTAAACTTCAATCGAATATCTTGAGCCGTTTCTGAAATATCTTCAAAAGGCTGAAGTTGTTAAAAAAAATAGTTTTTCTTCTACGTATCAATAATTCTTCAGATATTGAACGAAACTTGGTGTTTTTACGATAAATAATACAAAAAAAAGTACAAGTGAAAAACATTCTCTAGGCCGATTATAAAAAAACTCAACTGTCCTCGAAAAAACTCCTTTTTTCTTGGTAACAACTTCAATTTTCGGACGATATTTCAGTAACGGCTCAAGATATTTGATTGAAGTTAACGACGACTTCATGACCATGATATTAGGATTATTTATGGCGATTTACATGTCTTCGCCTGTTTTGGTTCTTGAAGTACAAATGTTCAACTTTTAATTTTTCTTTCATCGTGTATATGCCGCCGGCATAGTTGGTACTGATGGATTCAAGTTTCAGTCCAAAGAGAATGGATCAAGCAACACCTCTACCAAGTGGCATCTCGCCATCATGAAACGTATTTTGACGGAAAATAAGTGGATTGGTGATTAAAATATGTAAGGATCTTTCTTGTGGACAATAAACTTTCCAAATTTCTCTCCAGGTACTTTTTTCCAAGTGCCATCGTTCACGAGATAAATGCGAAAAACTGATCCTAAAGTTCTTTTCAATGCCAGAACGGCCGAAGCTCAGCCTGGATCTATGGAGACTTTTAGTATGTTCAACTACATGCTTAACTGAGCTTATTTGAAAAAATTCAACTGGGCTCAATTTTTCATCTCTATTTTTCCTTCAATTCCTGGAGTATTCTAAATTTTTTCATAATCAAGGGGAACGTAAAGAATTATTCCTCTGGATCTATTAAAAATCCAATGAGTAGCCAAACAACACAGCAAAGAACATCATTATAACTATCAAGAACATGTTCTCGACAAAACCGACCGTATTCGAACAGTGGACGGGGGAGGTGGCATGTCGCCGGCTGCAACAGCCTTCAGCTACGTCACAGTAGATAAAGCTCATCCTTTACGATTAATTTACTTCTTTTGTAGTTTTCTTTCAGAAAAAGGGAGTAGTTATGTTGAAATCGGGTCCTAGTGATGGGAATATGGGAATAGAACGTATGGGTGCATCCTGATACATTATAATGTAAAACAAAAACAAAGCGGCGTCTTTCAGTTAATATAGCACTTCCAGCGGCTTTGTGATTCTAGTTACCCAAGGAAATTTACTAGTTCAGCATTGCGGCTTGCCGCCTTTTTACCGGGTGTAAAACTGGCTTGTTGAAAAGTAGTGTTGCCTGTCAAACTAACATCAAAATGTTGAGATCATTGGAAAATTGGCCGTGACGTGCGTGGAAATGCGATTCGGGGGCCGCAGGGACATGTTACCATCGTTCAGACGTCAAAATCGCACGGACCTTGTCGAGTTTCACGGCATTCGGGTCCAACTTGTCACAAAAACTTGTTTCGCGCAGGCTCCAAAACGAGGATAAATAGGAATTTGGGAGTAATCGCATCAATTTCAGTCAAACACGCAACTTTTAAGCGGCTTGGCTGGGTTTGCCAAAATTTGGATTATTGCACTTTTCAGGCGAAAGTCCTGGTGTAGGGGCAGACCTGCTGGAGCGTTCCTTGTTTTGCCGTAAATTCTTCAGGGCTTCAGCTTCAGACGCGTCTGTTTGAAAGATGGCAAAGAGGCGGTGCTTCCATTGCGACACTTTTATACACTTATATTTTTCAAACTAAGCCGTTGAAAAATTTACTTCTTCAAAAGATTGGATTCATCTCTATCAACTGTCGAGTGTCACAGGCTACTTTTTTTTTTTTTGTTGATTGACGAAAGTTTAAACAGGTCGGAAAATTACGCCGTTTTCCAATTAAATGAAAAAAAGTGACGGCTCAATCTGTAGCGGAAATGTGCGAAAAATGCGTTTCAAAAGTGGAATTTTGAAAATTTGAAACAGATTTTCTTAGCTCACTCGAATTATAGTTCTGCTGGACGAACCTACTACGCTAACAGCCATTGAAAGTTGAAATTACTCCGTTGTGAATCGATTTCAAAGCTTCACGCCACTCCGAACAATTTGCAGATAAAATATTCTAAAGAAATGTATGTAAATAACTAGCTAATCAGATGCATTTCTCATACAAGAATAGCATACAGTGACATCAAAAGCTGCTTGCCAACAATAATTAATAATGAAAGTATCATGACTGTATAAAATGCATTGATGAATTTTACTAGAAATTTTCATACCCGCGGTAAAAGTCACTGAAAAGTAAAACTCGGGTCGAAATTGTCGTGCTTTGAGTGAGCTATGAGATGACAAGTGCTGGTGTCAAAGTTTTAGCTGCCTGGTTACCGGCACCGGCATTTGTCATCTCATAGCATACATAGGTCACTAGACATACCGAGTGATAGTGATCATTTCAAAACTATCCACCTGCAATAACTCCCGACTCCTAGTTAATATTTCTTCGAGCAAAAAAGGTAGATTTTTATATCGAGGGGGACACCTGAAACATACATCGGCAAGTTTTTATCTTCAACCCCCTCGTCCCCACTTCCCCCGACTCGGAAATTTCAGATGACACCACCTACCTTGCGATACATAAAATTGAACAGAATAAAATGTTCTTTCTGGAAAAAATATTAAATTTTTTTTTACCCCACCCTCTTCACCCTAATAATTCTCCGAGTGTCCCATTTTATATTCGGACCCCCCAATTCTCTTCAATCCAGTCAGCGTCATCCCTCAACCTCAACTTCAAAATTTAACAAAACACCACCTACTTTGTGATACATCAAATTGAAGGGAATTGAATTCTCTTTCTGAAAACTTTTTTTTCCACATTTCAACCTCTTTTCCATCAAATTGGACAATTGGAGCGTTTTAGGAAATTTCAATAAAAATTGTTCAGGAAGAAAATTCAATTTCCTTCAATTTGATGTATTACAAAGTATAGGTATTGTCATCTCAGATTTTTAAGGTGAGGTGAGGGGAACGAAGGGGTGAATTTGGGCTGCACTTTTTCCACAGAAAATTTTCTCTTCCGATGCTGTGCAGGATGACGTTGACTGTATTGAAGAGAATTGAGTGGTCAAAAATATCAAATTGGACACTCAGAGAATTTTGAGAAGAAGAGGGGTGGGGTTAAAAATTTTAAAAATATTTTTCCAGGAAAAGAATCCAATTCTGTTCAATTTGATGTATCGCAAAATAGGTGGTGACACTTGAAATTTCAAATTTAGGGTGGGTGGGGGCGAGGGGGCTGAAGATAGAAATTCGCCAAAGTATGTTTTGGATGCCCACCTCGATATAAAAATCGACCTGTTTTTGCTCGAAGACATCTTCACTAGGAATTGGGAGTTATTGTAGGTGAATAGTTTTCAAATAATCACCCGGTATATCGTATATGACCGGCTTGCCCAGACTTCACTGAGATAAAATCATGGCACACTGTGAGTACATCGGTATTATCATCTAGTCATCCAGTAACAATAACTTTGTAGGCTTGGTGACCGATACCGTCATTTGTCACCTGAAACGTCATTAGACGCGACAAACTTGCTCCGACTATACTAAATTCCGTCATTAAAAGTACATTTAACAGCTTGCTATTCGTTTTTGTACATATCGAAAATTGTAGATCGCTCATAATGAAAGTGCGATTTCCGAACAATGGAAAAATAATTAAATTTTAGCTTTTAGCACAAGTTGAAGGCGACAATTATTTTTCCATTGTTTGACACCATGTCTTTGTTAAAAATTAAATCAAGTTTGCCCGTTGTTCCCCTGCTTGTATCATGTTCATTTTTTGCATTGATGCAATTTCGTTAGTTTTCTAGGGCATGTTTTTGTACAGCTTCTAGGTTTCTTTTTAACGAAAAAAAAGCCGAATAAATTGATACATTTTTATTTGCTCGTAGATGACGACCGGACGGCGACAGCAGAAGACGACCGGACGTCTTCCGTGCCGTTCATCACCGTGGACGATTCCAGCTTACCCGACGAGTGGAACAGGAAATCGGAAACCTGTTACGGCATTTCGGACTCGCTGTACGACAGGAATCAAGTGACCAAAAACAAAAACGGCGACCCGATCGCCGACTGTTTCGGCATCATTGCACGCGGCGACTCTGCGATTTTGGCTGTGGCTGACGGCGTGAACTGGGGTGAGTGGGTCCAGTCGGCCGTGAAAACACAAAAGAGTCGTGTGCGGGTAGGCCTGACCAGAAGTGTCTATTTTTGGTACTCAAATAAAATCTAGAAGCTGTATTACACAAGTGAATATAACTGCTTGCTATAGCCTGTGCATTCAAAAGTGAAATGCCTCAGGTTACAGGTTATCTCTGGCATGCTGCGAGTCAAATGTTAGTTGCAATTTCAAGTAACTTGCAACCATACAGTGGAAAATATCGGTTGTGTCACCCCAAAACTTTCACGGTCAGTATCCAGGAACCTATGGAAATTTTTGTTCAAAACGTCCCTTCGGGTGGGAAGTTTGTATCAGAGGGAAAGATTGAAAATTATTTGCAGGGGAATTATTTTTGTCAGGGAAATTTGAATTTTCCGGGAAAACCTCGAATCTTATTCCAAATCATCTTATTGTAAGAATCATCAATTGAAGCTTCACTTCAAGCTCCATAATATAAGTCCGGTCTCGAGAACTCAGGCCAGTTACATTTTTAAAAGAAAAATTTCCGGGTAATTGGAAAAAGAATTGTTGAAAAATGTTCAGGAACTAGTGAAGTACCTCTTGTTAAAAAAAAATGGTGAAAACTTGTTCACGGGATAAAAGTTGTAGGATTTGCAGTTTTTCCAGAGAAGAAAACTCGAAAACCGTGGGTCTGATTTCAAAAGTTTTTCCTCCAAAAATTTTCTCCAACTTTCGTCCTCAGCATGTCTGCACCTAAAATGACTATTTCGTGGGACTCACCGCATATCAAAGTTTGCACTGCAGTTTTTTCAAACTCACGGAATGTGCAAATTTCATTTTGAAAAAATTGCCGTCGAAAAACCAGAACCGTGTCGATTTTGAAAATTGGTCTACACGACGCTCAATCGTGTAGTATGAATTTTTGAGTGGAGTCCTGTATCAAAAGCGAGTCGTCCTGGTCAAAACACGGGCGAGTGGCCCTCTGGGCTGGCAACGGCTAGGAAAAATTTGGGAAATTCGCAACCCCCGACTAGAAAACGGTGGAAAACTGCAACTGCAGATTTAATTTGACTCTTTTGTTGTGTTGCTCCCTGCCAAATCTGGTTCCAATCTATCGGATAGATTTTAAATAATTGAATGGCAAAGTTTTGAACTTTATATTGAATTGGCTTTGGGAACCGAAATTTCATCAGTTGTGGTTGTGGTGAGGAGAGAACCCTTCCGCGGAGCCGTTTTTAATCCGTTTCGCAGACTCGAAAAGGTCAAATGGGAATGTGAACTGCCGAGAGAATCAATACCTGGATGCGTTTCATGTATAATAGCACCCTTCAACGTTGTTCCAACAATTTAATCACTTTAATGGGATTGGGAATCTGAATAGCATTATGTAAGTTTTCAATTATTATCGAGTTCGAACACAGTTTAAGCGGGGGCTAAGTCGATGTTCAGGCGAGTTACGAGTTCTTCTTTGAAGTTTCATCATCATTTATATTGTTACGAATTTTGCAGCAGTCAGCATCCACCTTCCTTCCACTGCTGTGAGTTATACTTATGACAGCCATTCATTGACAGAAGCTATTATTAGGTCAAGCAAGGGCAGTCTTAGGGCCTGTATGCTTACTTTTTTCGCCATCAATTCTGGGACCCCCTGTTATAACCGACTAACGAGAAAAACCAAAAACTAGTGGTCATATTGTCTAAATAAAAAAAAAAGAAAAATATAAGCCGTTGAATCTTGGGCATTTTAAAAAATTAGGCGACAAAAATTGCGAGAAATAATAAAAGTGAGGTTGCAAGAATTCCCTTGGATGGGCATGGTGTGTATCTCTTTCTCGTTACCTGCTTGCATGCTGTTCCAGTGTTGTATGAGCGAGCTTCCAATGGAATTTTCTCAACCTCACTGGGGCCACTGGGCATTTTCATTCCATTTTCTTTAGTGCCGTCTCTGACTGCTTTCGGCTTAATTTTTCCAGTGCACGCTGAAGTCCCATCAAGAAATGCTCTCCCAAGATAGGTAAAGTCGAATACCCACCTCACTTTACCCATTTCAAAATAGCATTTCTTGATGGGAATTCAGCGCGCACTCGCAAATTTAATTCCTGGTGAAAACGTCTCTGCATTTGCAGTACAGACTGGGTAAGAAAAAACGATTTCACAGCAAAGATCCGTTGATTGACTGGCCGGTTTTCTATTGTATACAAAATTTTCAGTTATAAAGTACAAGCCTGTCACCATTTGACGTGTATCAGATCAACAATATTTCCACAGCATCGTTTTCAAAATCATTCAATTCTATTGCTCAGTTTCCGAGTATCTGTACTCAGTTGAAATAAATTATCACGCATGAAAAAACTCTGGAAAATAAAGAAGCTCACACGGGATTCTAGGGGATTTTTAGTATGTTACAGACAAGCCTGTTTCTATTAAAATAGTACCTAAAATATCGGAGCTAAGCGTTGTAGGATCGTTGCTTGTCATCAGATATTCAAACATCAAATAATCCAGTTTCATAACATGGAAGTAAACCAGAATGATTAGTTTGTGATGCTCCTGAGCAATGATGATCAAATTTTCTCTTTAAAGCCCTTTTGAGCTGATTCTGATTACACAAATTTCTTGAGTTAAATATGTATCCTTGGTTCAAATTAATGGAGCAAAAGAGTTTTGGTGGATTTTAAGTTGTTTTTTTTTTTTTCATTTGGAGTTTGTCTTGAAAACAATCAGTTTCATAGGTTTTGATTTCGTCATTTTCAACCAAAATTGAAATGCGAGTTGAAATGTTTTTCACGACTTATTTTTTGTATGTGTTTACACTTTGTAAAAGTCGTTTTTTTTGTTCGTTTATTCAACGTCGACATTTTTGCTCCGAGGCTCAACATCGACGCGGGTGAATGCTCTTCTCCACTAGGTATATCAAAACTTTGACGAATTCCTGTGTGTTTCAAATTTTACGCGCCCTTACATTTAGCAAGAATTCCAACTAAATCAGGGGACCCATATTTTTCCGGCCCGGGCTGGGAATCGTACCCAGGTCCTAGCCATTGAAAAATCTTCGAGGTCCATAAAATTTTCTTGACTGCTTTATTGTGCCAAGCAATGTTTTTGCAATCTCAATAGCATGTTTCATGTAGCAGTTTCTGAATATCAAAATGAATTTTGAAAAATACGTACACAAAATGGCCTTTTTTGAAAAAAGTTTTGAACTTTTTTCAAGCTCTGTAAATTTCGAACCGCTCTATAGGGTGATGTGTTAGCTATCAGTAGAATAATTAACTCACAAAATTTCAGTCGAATCCATTTGGTGTTTGTGAAGATATGGCTTATTAAAAAATTCGACAAAATACATGAATCACCTGGTAACTTCAAAACGAAGAGCGTTAGAAAAATTTCAAAGTAAAATCCTGATTCGCCTGGAATAACTGGACCTGTACCCTTGGAAACACCCTGTATATTCAGTTCCACGGCTTTTTTCATTGAAGTAAGCTATGGCAGAATGTGTTATGTTGGTACGAATGGTACCATGATAACTTGATGCTACCGTTTTGATAGATGTAATGTGACGGTTGTCACCGTGACTTTGCGACGTGATGCACGCGCAAGTGGAACTGTTCGAGATGACTTAGCAAAAATAGTTTTTACTGCTTGGTGGCTCTTCGCTAAAGCTGTTAGGTAGTGGTGACCACCAGGCCGCTGAATAAAATGATGCTCAAGTGCCGAGATTATTAACCGAAAGTCGTTTCCACTCGTTGGTTGCTCTTCGCTAAAGCTGTTAGGTAGTGGTGACCACCAGGCCGCTGAATGAAATGGTACACAAGCGCCGAGATTACGTAGCGGAAATCTTTTCTACTGGTTGATGGCTCTTCGCTAAAGCTGTTAGGTAGTGGTGACCACCAGGCCGCTGAATAAAATGATGCTCAAGTGCCGAGATTATATAACGAAAATCGTTTCCACTCGTTGGTTGCTCTTCGCTAAAGCTGTTAGGTAGTGGTGACCACCAGGCCACTGAATAAAATGGTGCCCAAGCGCCGAGATTACGTAGCGAAAATCTTTTCTACTGGTTGATGGCTCTTTGCTTAAGCTGTTAGGTAGTGGTGACCACCAGGCCGCTGAATAAAATGATGCTCAAGTGCCGAGATTATTAACCGAAAGTCGTTTCCACTCGTTGGTTGCTCTTCGCTAAAGCTGTTAGGTAGTGGTGACCACCAGGCCGCTGAATGAAATGGTACACAAGCGCCGAGATTACGTAGCGGAAATCGTTTTTACTGGTTGGTGGCTCTTTGCTTAAGCTGTTAGGTAGTGGTGATCACCAGGCCGCTGAATAAAATGATGCTCAAGTGCCGAGATTATATAACGAAAATCGTTTCCACTCGTTGGTTGCTCTTCGCTAAAGCTGTTAGGTAGTGGTGACCACCAGGCCACTGAATAAAATGGTGCCCAAGCGCCGAGATTACGTAGCGAAAATCTTTTCTACTGGTTGATGGCTCTTCGCTAAAGCTGTTAGGTAGTGGTGACCACCAGGCCACTGAATAAACTGATGCCCAAGTGCCGAGATCATACAAGGAAAATAGTTTCCACTCATTGGTTGCTCTTCGTTGAAGCTTTCAGGTAGCGTTGACTACCAGGCCGCTGAATGAAATGATGGCTAAGCACCGAGATTACGTAGCGAAAATCGTTTCTACTGGTTGGTGGCTCTTCGCTAAAGCTGTTGGGTAGTAGTGACCACCAGGCCGCTGAATAAAATGATGCCTAAGCACCGAGATAACTTAGCGAAAATCGTTTCTACTGGTTGGTGGCTCTTTACTAAAGCTGTTAGGTAGGGGTGACCACCAGGCCGCTGAATGGAATGATGCCCAAGTGCCGAGATCATAGAACGAAAATCGTTTCCACTCATTGGTTGCTCTTCGTTGAAGCTGTTACGTAGTGGTGACCACCAGGCCGCTGAATAAAATGATGCCTAAGCACCGAGATAACTTAGCGAAAATCGTTTCTACTGGTTGGTGGCTCTTTGCTAAAGCTGTTAGGTAGTGGTGACCACCAGGCCACTGAATAAAATGGTGCCCAAGCGCCGAGATTACGTAGCGAAAATCTTTTCTACTGGTTGATGGCTCTTCGCTAAAGCTGTTACGTAGCGAAAATCTTTTCTACTGGTTGATGGCTCTTCGCTAAAGCTGTTAGGTAGTGGTGACCACCAGGCCGCTGAATAAAATGATGCTCAAGTGCCGAGATTATTAACCGAAAGTCGTTTCCACTCGTTGGTTGCTCTTCGCTAAAGCTGTTAGGTAGTGGTGACCACCAGGCCGCTGAATGAAATGGTACACAAGCGCCGAGATTACGTAGCGGAAATCTTTTCTACTGGTTGATGGCTCTTCGCTAAAGCTGTTAGGTAGTGGTGACCACCAGGCCGCTGAATAAAATGATGCTCAAGTGCCGAGATTATATAACGAAAATCGTTTCCACTCGTTGGTTGCTCTTCGCTAAAGCTGTTAGGTAGTGGTGACCACCAGGCCACTGAATAAAATGGTGCCCAAGCGCCGAGATTACGTAGCGAAAATCTTTTCTACTGGTTGATGGCTCTTTGCTTAAGCTGTTAGGTAGTGGTGACCACCAGGCCGCTGAATAAAATGATGCTCAAGTGCCGAGATTATTAACCGAAAGTCGTTTCCACTCGTTGGTTGCTCTTCGCTAAAGCTGTTAGGTAGTGGTGACCACCAGGCCGCTGAATGAAATGGTACACAAGCGCCGAGATTACGTAGCGGAAATCGTTTTTACTGGTTGGTGGCTCTTTGCTTAAGCTGTTAGGTAGTGGTGATCACCAGGCCGCTGAATAAAATGATGCTCAAGTGCCGAGATTATATAACGAAAATCGTTTCCACTCGTTGGTTGCTCTTCGCTAAAGCTGTTAGGTAGTGGTGACCACCAGGCCACTGAATAAAATGGTGCCCACCAGGCCACTGAATAAAATGGTGCCCACCAGGCCACTGAATAAAATGGTGCCCAAGCGCCGAGATTACGTAGCGAAAATCTTTTCTACTGGTTGATGGCTCTTCGCTAAAGCTGTTAGGTAGTGGTGACCACCAGGCCACTGAATAAACTGATGCCCAAGTGCCGAGATCATACAAGGAAAATAGTTTCCACTCATTGGTTGCTCTTCGTTGAAGCTTTCAGGTAGCGTTGACTACCAGGCCGCTGAATGAAATGATGGCTAAGCACCGAGATTACGTAGCGAAAATCGTTTCTACTGGTTGGTGGCTCTTCGCTAAAGCTGTTGGGTAGTAGTGACCACCAGGCCGCTGAATAAAATGATGCCTAAGCACCGAGATAACTTAGCGAAAATCGTTTCTACTGGTTGGTGGCTCTTTACTAAAGCTGTTAGGTAGGGGTGACCACCAGGCCGCTGAATGGAATGATGCCCAAGTGCCGAGATCATAGAACGAAAATCGTTTCCACTCATTGGTTGCTCTTCGTTGAAGCTGTTACGTAGTGGTGACCACCAGGCCGCTGAATAAAATGATGCCTAAGCACCGAGATAACTTAGCGAAAATCGTTTCTACTGGTTGGTGGCTCTTTGCTAAAGCTGTTAGGTAGTGGTGACCACCAGGCCACTGAATAAAATGGTGCCCAAGCGCCGAGATTACGTAGCGAAAATCTTTTCTACTGGTTGATGGCTCTTCGCTAAAGCTGTTACGTAGCGAAAATCTTTTCTACTGGTTGATGGCTCTTCGCTAAAGCTGTTAGGTAGCGGTGACCACCAGGCCGCTGAATAAAATGATGTTCAAGTGCCGAGATTATATAAAGAAAATCGTTTCCACTCGTTGGTTGGCTCTTCGCTAAAGCTGTTAGTTGGTGGTGACCACCAGGCTGCTGAATAAAATGGTGCTCAAGCACCGAGATTACGTAGCGAAAATCTTTTCTACTGGTTGATGGCTCTTCGCTAAAGCTGTTAGATAGTGGTGACCACCAGGCCACTGAATAAAATGGTGCCCAAGCGTCGAGATTACGTAGCGAAAATCTTTTCTACTGGTTGATGGCTCTTCGCTAAAGCTATTAGATAGTGGTGACCACCAGGCCACTGAATAAAATGGTGCCCAAGCGTCGAGATTACGTAGCGAAAATCTTTTCTACTGGTTGATGGCTCTTCGCTAAAGCTATTAGATAGTGGTGACCACCAGGCCACTAAATAAAATGGTGCCCAAGCGTCGATATTACGTAGCGAAAATCTTTTCTACTGGTTGATGGCTCTTCGCTAAAGCTGTTAGGTAGCGGTGACCACCAGGCCGCTGAATATAATGATGCAGAAGGGCAGCAGTAGTGAAAAAAATGGAAAAGAAATGCTTACTGCCAAGAGGCCTCATCTTCTGATGCCTATCACTGTGTAGTGAGTACTACCAATTCTAGCATATTATATCATTACAGCAAGTAAGTATGAAGAAGGAAATACATACAGGAAATGGACTAACACATGTAGACAACTAGCAGCCAAGACGTTAGCATCAAGTTGATATTCCACAATTCGTATCAACACAACACATTTTATTCATATCTCACTCTAATGAAAAATCCGTGGAATTGATTTTACGTCGTTAAAATCAAAAAAAAAATCATATTTTTTCAATTGTCAATAACCAAAAATTATAATCGTTGTTCGAAAACATACCCTGCATAGTCTACTCGTAGATTATAAAATATGGACATTTGTGCAACTGTTCAAAAATTGGTTAATCTTCATTCATTTCAGAGTGGCTGCGTTTACACCGTGCCGAATAAATTTATTCCACGTGGTGTAAACGATCACGGACAAGAACCAAATTAGGACCAAGTAGCTCAAGTCAGCTCTCCAGTTAGCCTTGAACCGACTTGAATTTATTTTTCAGGTTTATTCAGTTTAAATTTGTATTTTAAAATAGATCGACCGCTTCAGTCTACCGGTGTAAATGCGGGAAGAAAAGGACCATTTTAGGTGGAATTTGGGTCAGTGCTTAGGTCAGTCGGCTTTGGTCCTCCCGTGCAATCGTAGCCAGTGGTTCTGACAGTAAACTATTTTTTAAACAATCCACAATAATCTATGCGCAGTTGATTTAAGATTAAATTGATATCGCTGCTCAATTTATGACGCAGATCACTAGAATGTTGCCGTAAGATGTAATGCCCGCTCTATGAAAATTCGCAACGCAACCGCAACGCAGCCGCAGCCGCAACGCAGGCTTCTGATTGGCTCGCAAGGTATTCGCAGAGCCATCGCAACGACGCGAAAGGCTTGCGAGCCAATCAGAAACCTGCGTTGCGGCTGCGGCTGCGTTGCGTAATTTCATAGAGCGGCCTTAAGGCGTAGCGTATATCGCTTGATTCGACGATGGTGAAATATAGTCAAGCAACGCAGACCAGGGTCAGTTTTTAGACGGGTGGCCCTTCCTTCGCGTTATTAATTACGGCTGTTCTGTGGTATATGGTAAAACATGGATGAAACTAAAAAAAATATGTTTTTGCTTCAGGTGAAAAAGCGTGCCTGGCCGCCAAATCGGCCGTCCACGGCTGCCTGCACTACCTCAACAAGACCGTGTTCAGCGACACGAAGCCCTTCGACAACCTCACCGTCAAGTCGGACGAGGGCGGCGAAGGTGGCGCCGCCGGCGGCACCGACCGCCCCTTCACCGGCACCAGGGTGGGCAACACGCGCGAAATCTTCGTCTGTCTGCTGCGGGCCTTCAGCTGCGCCCACGATCTGATCCTGGAGAACAAGGGGATGCTGACCACGCTCACCGTGGCCGTCGTCCTTCCGCTGAAGCAGCGGGGCGGCAGGAGGTACGACCAGGACGAGGACGAAGAGGAAGAGAACGAGAGGAAGCGCAGCGAAACGGCGACGCGTTACGTGTGTTGCGTCTGCAACGTCGGCGACACGCTGGCTTACGTGTACTCGCAAAAGTACGGACTGAGAGAATTGACTAAAGGTGAGATGGTGGATCTAAGCAGTCTGCAACCAGAATTTTTATTTTATTTCTTAAATTTAGGACGCTGTTAGCATCACCTTTATAGGGTAATGGTTACAGAGTCTTGATGGTTTTCAATTTGAACCTGTTTAGAGATGTATCCATCAAAATTCCTTGCCATAGCGTATTACCGTCTACCCTTCCGACCTAGGGCCAGAAGCCCAGAAGAGTAGTTTCTCTCAGCGCAGCTGAGAAAGGGCTATGCCGACGCTCAGGGCAAACGCCAGCATGCAAAGAACCCTACAAAAATAAATCCAGTGTTCGCGTCTTCCTCGAGAGCAGCGCTGCGGATGCGGACGGTCGAGGGAGCCAAACAAAATTTGTTCAGGTAGATCAAGGTATATTCAAGCTGTCTATGATACAAGCCAATGCTAGGCCAGCTACAATAGTGACGGCAGAAAGCCCTTAAAAACTACATACATAGATACGGAAATTAAATATAAAACAAAAGTGTACCTCACCGAGGTTCTTTTCGAGTTATAATCGGCTCCGGTCTGGCTTCTGCGTCCGGGTGGCCCAGAATGATGTTACCGACTAGCTTACGTTTATGCCGTCTTGGTGCCACCACTGAAGAGGGCTTGCGTGGCACCTGGTGCCTCGATGCAGTGCAGCGGACACTGAAGTGAAAGAGGAGGCTGGAGGGGCCCCTCTGACCGACGTCCTGAAACAACACAAAATACCGGGAGATTATTAGGCCTCGACAAATGTAAAAGAAAAAAGGAAACAAACAATAAATTGACGACGGGGTCAACGACCTCATATTGGTTGCTTGCACACAAACGTTGATCGATTTAGTGGCAGGCATTGCCACGGTGAAATGCTGAAGGCACAAAAATACGACACATAAGCTGACCGGACGCTGAGGGCTGTCCGGCCAGAGTCAAAACTCAACAACGGGAATTTACGATTTTAGCAAAAAAATTGAATAATGAAAATGACGAAGAGGGTTGGGCCGACAGCGTGTACCTATCACACTTGAGCAGTATTTAGCACTTAGCTTGGCACGGCGTCTTCGAGGGACGTGAGAATTCGTTGCTGCTGAAGACTTCGGCGATTGCACCATGACGCCCGGGAGCGTGTGGGGTCCATCTCTGCCATGCAAGGCGGATTACGCACGGTAGCGCGTTACACGGGAAGGCCAGCCGAAACTCGGGCCGGAAAATGGCGACGCCCTAGGGCTGCGGTGATGGTCAGGTGTAAAGCCGAGCAGAAGCATCCGCGACGTCAATCAATTTCAAGTCACTAGTCAGATGCCGCAAAGTTGGAGCTAAGACAGTCGTCAGATACAACGGTCTGATTGGCTAAAACAGACTGTTTGCGCCGTTGTCATGGCAATCCGACTCGATTCCCCAGCTGTTGACAATTATTCTCAACTAGTGTTTTTCACTCAACAGGTTCGCACGATATCAGCTCGAACAGGGACATGCGGGACGCACTGGGCGCCATCGGTCCCGTGTTCGGCGTCAAACCGGAACTGAGCAACCTGACGCTGTCCGTGACGACCCTGCAGCGGGGCGACATCGTCCTGGTGGCCAGCGACGGCCTGACGGACAACTTCGACCCGAACGTCTGCCGATTCACGGTCAACTCCTACGTACCGGAGGACGCCTCCAAACGTCCGGTGCGTCTCTGCCACACGACGCAGCCGGATCCGGAGGAACGCCGGAAAAAGAGACGGGAACAGCGGGAACAACATCAGGAACAGAAAAAGAGGCAGCAGCAGGAACACGACCGAAAAACGCAGCAGCAGCAGGAGTCGTCGTCGAGGCACGAGTTCCCGCAGGAGCAGCCGCACGAGCACAGGACCTCCACGACCACGCAGACAGCCGGCGGTATTGTCAACAAGGGAATACCGATGAAACCGCCCAGACGCGTCCGACCCCAGGGCAGCGGACATTCCAGGTAATTTCCAGGTCACTATTACTTGCAATGAGGGGGTGTTGGTAGTGAGTAAGGGCGCCGGGAATCGTCTAGTTTTCTGGTGTTCTAACTGAGCCACGTCTGGTCGAGCGGCGGCACTAGAAAAAGAAGCCGATCAGAAAAATACTCGACACAATGGCACCTAATGAGATAAATATAGTAACAACATTGACATCACTCGGAATGCATTGGGCTTCATGACAGACGGGAAGAGCAGCGTGTTACCTTGAAAGTTGCCATCAGGTTTGTTTGGCTTCGAAAAACGCATTGTGACTATGCTGTAGATGGTTTGAGAACCGCTGTTTGCCAGTTTATTTGCTGCGGCAAGTTAGCAGTTTTGGGTCCACAGCCGTTGCGAGTTGATAGATTATTTCACCTTTCAGTAATTATTCATTATCCCTGATTTGGTGAAAGAAAATACAATCACTTCACGCGGCAGGCAAAAACGACAAGAAACAGTAGCTGACGTGAAGCGAAGAAACCGAGACTAAAAAAGGCTCTGATACACTCGAGCATGGAGCTATAACTTCCATGTCAGCCTTTCTTCTAGAGCCACTGTACGATATTATTCAGTTTAGATACAGGTCTATGGTTTAGGCTCACCATCATGAATAATAGAAAGTCATGACTGACTAATCACTCACATATATGTATACTGTAGCAACTGGGTTAGGTACGTTTTCACGGGTCAATTTTGCAACAGTTGCAAGTTTAATACCTGATAATTCTCATTGTTGTTTTTTTTTCTAATTCCAGAACGGGATCTTCCAAATCATCCACGCCTTCCATAGAAACTCCAGACGAAACTCCCGATTCTCTGGCGTCGTCAGCGGTAACGCGCAGAAGTGACGACGAGGACAACGTCGAAAACAATCCTCTGGTGGCTCAGTTTATCAAAGATAATGCCGTCACGACGCCGGCATCATCCGGCGATAACAAGAAAAAGACCGTGGTGGTGGAGAACAAGGCCAGCAGTCTGAGGAGGCAGGCATCTTCTAGTCAACAACAAAATATTTCCGTGAGTTTATGAAATACGAGAAAACTTCATTTTCCCGTGCCCTGTTTTAAAAGACATCAGTGAATGTAAATGGAAACTGCTGAAGCAGAACTCTGCGCAAAGAGCTCACACAAACAGACGTTGCAAAAAAAGTAGTTTTCGATTGAATCAAGGCAGAGTTTTAGCTTAAAATAAATCCAGAGAAAAGAGTTGATGTAACATCGTTCCACCTGGCATGTAGGCCTGGCTACTGGGCACACTGTTCCCCTTTCCCAGACCAGGCAAGCTCACCGAGCCACAATATGATGCCTGGATGTTTGCTGGTAGGTCCATCCAAGCACTGGGACCGATAAGCGTACGGCTTACCTGGACTCTGTCTTCAATCCCCGACGTAGGTGTAGATGTACGACATATCTACGCCCTGCGATGGTACAGAAATTACCTATTAAAACGCGTACAGCTGTTGACGCGGAGTGTACTGATTTTTTGAGTTTTGGCTACTCTGTCACTGTGATACCAAGGCAAAAATTCCAAAAGTTGATAAACTCTGCGTAAACAGCTATTAATGGGCAATTGCCGTACGTTTCCCACTTCGTTCATCTCCCTGACTGCGCCGTTGGTTTTCCTCTACACATTGCCGTACTGCCGGTTGCAGGCGTGATGTACTTGGAGGTTGGCCCATGACCACCAGAGGAGGAGTCTCCCCATCCAACTTTTGGCCGCACTGAGCGTTGCTGCAGTCGAGTTATCAACCGACTGGAGCGGTGTAATACGCTATACTCTCCTCGAAACTCTGGTTGATTCGAACTCTAGTTTGGTGCAAGAATATACAATGATGATGTTCAAGATTTTATTGATAAGGTTTTTTCTGGTTAAGCCTTGAATTTTTACATTGTCAAGTCGATATTTCTTGATGAAAAATTAACCATTATTCATGCAAATAATTCGAATTTTGGAAAAACTAACTCAGGTCTTTTTTTTAGGCCAGTCGCAAAACTCAGAGCCAGAAAAAGGCTTCATCGGATGCGCCCCAAATCCAAGGCTACAAGTTTTTGAGGTCCAAGACGACGATAGAGGTGCGAAATTCGTCGGCAAATTTCAAACAGATTTCCAGGAATGAGGAAGGAATACCTATCATCGCTCCTTTGCAGAGGTATATTCATATAATAATATCTTTGACAGAGAATACACAGTGTGTTTTTAGAAAATCGCACCAGCCCGTTACTTTTTTCCTATAGGATACATAGGTTTGAAATTCTCATGGGGTATTTAGGAGCACATTTGCTGTTTTTTTCGTTGACCATGAAGCAACAGTCACTTCTGGAGTTAACCGGGAGTGACATCAACTTTTGATTTTCAAATGGAACACCTGTATATTTTTTTGTATTTGGATAAAGATTCATTTTATTGACACAGTGGTTATCTTGAACATTTTCTAGGGTAAAAAAGTTGGTTTTATAGCAGATAGAATATAATTAAATCATCATTGCCAAAGATGGCTGCGACCACAAATAAAAATCTGAAGTTAGAGGTTTGTTAATTGTTTATGTCAAGAAGCGTTGCCGGGTTTAAATCGACAATCGTACAGCTTTTTATTTGTGGTCGCACCCCCCTTGGGTAATAATAATTACAATTTAATCGATTTGATAATAATCGATTCCAGCCGTTAACACTTTTCAACATGAACAATTAACAAGTTCATAACTCCAGGTTTTTATTTGTGGTCGCAGCCACCTTTGGTAATAATAGTTTACTTATATTCAATCCGCTATAAAATCGTCATTTTTTATCATAGAGAATTTTGAAAACTATCGCTGTGTCAATAAAAAAATCTCTATTCAAATATCAAAAAATATTGTCAAAGGTCACCGTCGTCTTACCTTTTCATGGCTTCTATCCGGGACATTATGATATGCCCGAATACCGGACGATCGTTGCCTCTAACTGGGTGGCATAGGATTTCACTCCACTCGCTTGGCTTTTTAGTAAATTTCGGTATTCTAATAAGTGGCGCAAATAATCCAGCAAGGGGAACGTTTGAGACGTTTATTAAACATTAGAGATCATCGAAATTAAACGGGGTATAATAGATAATTAAATGACTAGAGTAAAGTACTTACATTAAAAACAACATCACGTCGACCCCGTACATCGCAACGAACCGTAGTTTTCGCACAACCACCACACGATCAGCCCCGACCAAAAAGAGGCCTTCCTCTTTGTCTCCAAAGGTTTTATCACCTCGGTTCATTCTTCACCCCTCCTTTGGATTTTTCCATGGAGGTCGGTGGACGGTGTAGATTGTGCCGGATGTGGTGAATCTGCTAGTCTTTGCAAAAATTGCAACTTTGCGTTTCCGGATCATTTCGATGCGAGAGGTACAACGTACTTATATTTACTGTATCGGGTGCGCCGTAAATCGGTTACACCGAGACATACCGGGTGAATCCCAAGTTCAAATTGTCATTTCCGACATTACCCCCCCGCCTATAAAAATGGCAGCTGTCCCCAGCTGCTCGGTGTACCCGCTTAAGCAACGCTCCCCTAATAAGAAAAATAAAAATTACTATTTCCTAGAAAAAAATCTACCAAATTCCCTGCGAAAACGTTTGGCAGTGAATCGCTGGGTTGTCCCTTTGTCGCAGATGACCACTTTCGCTTGCCTGTGCGAATCTTCTCGCTGTCTTCGTGTATGATACGTTGCAAAGAAATTGGGTCATGTGGCCGACTCGAGCTGTCAGCCCCGTGATGGAACGACCTCCTTGCTGGTGGAGTGTCGTTGTATTTGGGCTGAGTCGTGTCGTGGCCTCGTATCTCTGCTTTGCTCGAGATGCTGCTCCTCATCGCCCTGGTGGGTTGTGGAGGCCTGCTGAACCTTTCAGCCTTCTCGGAATCCGATTTCGAGAAGTTTTCTCGAGAGGTTACTGAACCCTTTCGCCTCTCTGTCTCCCTCTGGGACCGCTTGATGCTGATTTGGTTTCGCGACGGACTACTGAGACTTTCATCCGGCCATCCGTCTCAAGTTGGGCTTCGCCGATAGTACTTGCAAAGAAGAAGGACGGTACACGAAGATTCTGCGTGGACTTCAGAAAGTTGAACGAAGTGACAAAGAAGACAGTTTATCCGATTCCCACGATAGACGATATTCTCACGTACATAGGGAAGGCCATATATTTTTCGACACTTGATATGTATTCCGGATACTGGCAAGTAGACGTTGACGAGCAGTCAAAGGAATACACCGCATTTGTGGCCCAAGGTCATGGTTTGTACGAGTTCAACAGACTTGCGTTTGGTCTTTGCGGCGCGCCGGCCACATTTCAAGGGCTTGCAGACAGAGTATTCTGGAACATGAAATGGAAGGACGTACTCATTTATCTCGACGATATACTTGTGTTCAGCGAGACCCTAGAGGAACACGAGGCGAAACTGAGGAAAGTCTTTGAACGACTACGAGAAGCAGGTCTTACTTTAAAGCCAAGTAAGTGCACGTTCGTTCAAGAAAAGGTTAAATTGTTGGGTTATGTGAGCAGCGCACAGGGGATTGAAACAGATCCAGACAAAATCACAGGAATCACAGCGTTCCCAAAACCAAACACGATTAAAAAGGTTCAACAATTTCTTGGAATGTGTAACTACTATCGGAAGTTCATAAAGGGCTACTCAGAGATCGCCCGCCCACTTCATGATCTCACGAAGAAAGACACACCTTTCAAATGGGACACTAATCAGGAGGAGGCCTTCCAGACACTGAAAAACGCACTAGTGACAGCACCGATATTGCAGCATTACGATCCGAACAAGGAGTGCGAATTAAGGGTCGACGCATCAATACACGGACTTGGTGCTACGGTCTTACAAAAAGCAACGGATGGTAAACTACACCCCATAGCTTTTGTAAGCAGAAGTCTCACGAAAGCAGAAACCAGATACACAATTTCTGAGATGGAAGCTCTAACGGGTCCTTTCGCACCTCCACTCGATCTTGTATGGCAATAAGATCCATATCGTAACAGACCACCACGCCCTTTGTTGGTTGAAAACCCTCAAGGAAAGTTCGGGACGTTCAATGAGATGGGCCATCAAGTTGTCAGAATATGACTATACTATTAAACACAAGAGTGGAGTTGCACATAAAGACGCAGATTGCCTGTCACGCAATCCTGTACTGAAAGGGACGATAAGGGATGAAGAAGAAGCGCAGGACATCCCCACATACATCATGGATGATCAAGATCTCATCAACCTGCAGAAAGAGGACGCCGAGATAATGAAGCTGAAGAATGCGATCGAGAAGCCCCAGGAAGCACCAATTGGGATAGCTAAAAGGGCGAAAAATTTCAAACTTAGGAAGGGAATCCTATACAAAAAGAACACAACAACAGCTGGGCGCGACGATCTGCTGGTGATTCCCAAAAAACTTGTGGGCGAAATTTTACTAGCACACCACAGCGAGCCCTTGGCTGGTCACTTAGGCATCGCGAAAACACTCAGTAGAATAAAAGATCGATTCTATTGGGCCACCTTGCAAAAGGACGTGACAAAATTCGTAAAGGGATGCCAAGACTGCCAAGCCAGACGCGGCAGTAACCAGCGGCCACAGGGACTACTACAACCCTTAGAAGTTGCTACCCCATTTTATAAAGTAGGGATCGACCTTCTTGGTCCTTTTCCGAAGACAAAGCAAGGGGCAAAATACATCGTGGTAGCGACAGACTACGCGACGCGCTACGCAGAGACACGAGCTCTCGATAGAAGCAAAGCCGTCCCAGTGGCACGGTTCGTACTGGAGGACATGATAGCGAGACACGGTTGCCCAAAATACCTACTGCCAGACAGGGGCAAAGTCTTTCTATCGGAATTGGTGACAGAGTTGGTAAAGGCAATGGGCGGGTCCTCGCAATTCACGTCATCATACCATCCTGCGACTAACGGAAAGACTGAACAAAACATTGGCCAGCATGATTTCAATGTTCTGTTCAGCCGCTCAGGACGACTGGGATGTTTTCTTACCAATGCTGACCTCAGCGTACCGATACAGTAAATAACATCACGTCGACCCCGTACATCGCAACGAACCGCAGTTTTCGCACAACCACCACACGATCAGCCCCGACCAAAAAGAGGCCTTCCTCTTTGTCTCCAAAGGTTTTATCACCTCGGTTCCTTCTTCACCCCTCCTTTGGATTTTTCCATGGAGGTCGGTGGACGGTGTAGATTGTGCCGGATGTGGTGAATCTGCTAGTCTTTGCAAAAATTGCAACTTTGCGTTCCCGGATCATTGCGATGCGAGAGGTACCACGTACTTATATTTACTGTATCGGGTGCGCCGTACATCGGTTACACCGAGACATACCGGGTGAATCCCAAGTTCAAATTGTCATTTCCGACAATATACAGAGTGTTCCATTCGAAAATCAAAAGCAGATGTAATTAACTATAATAATATATATAATTGTTATATACCTCCTACCTTTATTATGTACAATGTTTTATTATATGTTAAGTATAACACAGAAAAAAAAAGTTGATGTCACTCCCGGTTACTTCCGGAAATAAGAGCGGCTTCATGATCAACGCAAAAAAATAGCAAAAGTACTCCTAGATACCTCATAAAAATTTCAAATTTATACAGGGTGGTCCAGGTTACAGTAGTAATAATTCACCATTCGATGGTCCATCGGAAACTACTCCGACATGCATAATTTAATTTTTTTCTAAAACGCTTCCTTAGGGAGATAAAGCCCTTCAAAGTTCAGTTTTTGAAATATTTTTCTTGCAATAACCCTCAAGTCAATCACGCGATTTTAACCAGTATAAATGCTTATGAAATAGACACCCATCACTTGACGTAGATAACTTTTGTCAAAATTGTCCAGTGGCGTGAATACGGGGGAATTCGTCAACTTCTCCCACCCCATTTTCTATGCCACTGGATATTTTTAAAAGATTATACTTTTTTTGAATTCCTTGTTCAATTTAGAAAAAGAGTTACTCTTGTAAAATTTTTATTAGAGGCTTCATTTCCCAGATATTTGAGTCTGAAGCTTTGGAAAACGCTTCGAAATCGTGACTTTTGAAGGCCTAAAAATTGAAATCCAAGAAAACTCATGATTCCTCAACTGGAATAAGTTTTATAGGTCGTTTAAGCTGATTTACTGCCATTTTTTGCTGAGAAACGAGGCGTTTCCAGAGAAAAACATATTGGGCTCTGGAAAGTGGCGATTTCGGGATGTTTTCCAAAGATTAAAACCCAAATATCTCGAAAATCAAGCCTCTAATCAAAATTTTACAAGAGTAACTTTTTTTCTAAATTGAACAAGGAATTCGAAAAAATATCATTTTCCAAAAATATTCAGTGGCATAGAGAATAGGGCGTGAGAAGTAAAACAACTCCCCCGTATCTACGCCACTGGACAATTTTGACAAAAGTTATCTACGTCAAGTGATGGGTATTTATTTCGTAAGTATTTGTACCAAATTTGGTCAAAATCGCTTCGATGCCTTGAGACGTATTGCAAAAAAAAGATTTCAAAAACTGAACTTTGAAGGGCTGTATCTCTCTTAGGAAGCGTTTTAGAAACAAATTAAATTATGCATGTCGACCTAGTTTTCGATTGCCTATCGAATGGTGAATTATTGCTACTATAACCTGGATCAGCCTATATATCTTATAGGTAAGAAAAAGCTATGAGCTGGTGCGGTTTTCGAAAAACACACGATATACTAATAATGACAGTGACAGCCAGGAACCAGTAGCCAGTCAGGGGGCTAGACAAAGTGCAGCGTTGCCATTTAAATTGACAGTTTTGAAAGTTTTTTTTTAATTGGGCGCCCTCACGCTTGCGCACTTACCCGAACAAAATAGCCGCCCATTGACAATTTTCGGCCATTTGTTTCCAACATTAGGTTTGTTCCATCAAGAGATTTCAAACTAGTCATAGCCAATAGGAATCAAGAAAATCAGTTCTCAGACTGATATGGACACTTCTCATTGGCTCTCATTAGTTCGAGATTTCTGATGGAACTATCACATTACTGTGTGTCGAGTCATTACCACAGGTGTATCTCGTTTTCAATCTTCATCAAGTCTCATCAAGGTCATGTTGATCTGGAAACTTCTGAAATGACAGCTGGGATATTCTTGTCCTGAGTAAAGAATGAACATGTTGGGTTCAGTACAGATAACGGCCACACGCATATCCGAACGCAAAAATAGGCAAATCACTCAAAATTGCGTGTGGAATGATAATCTAAAATAAAATTCACGATCATCCAGAAATTTTTGCAAAAAAAAAGAAAGAACAACGCGTTAAAAGAACAGTTCAAGTTTCTGGATGTTGTTGTATTGCTGGTTGCCTACATCACTTCAGTGGAAAATTAGAGCATGCACGCCACAGTGACTCATGACTTACCAACAAAAGTTGCGCGTGGGCCTGAGATGGGCACCGCAGAGAAGAGTAGTACGACGTAAACAATTCAACTGCAAAGAAACTATAAGTGTGATCGTAATTTTCTCCTCGGTGGGGACTAATCATCGTAAGTAGAAGGCAACAGAGTTTGTTTCGTAGTTGTAAAAAGTGTTTAAAATGTAGCCATTAAGTGTACTTGGCCCAGTTTGTTTATGGAGTTCTCAGTTTGTCAGTCATATAGTAGAAAGTTAGAAGAGTTATTTCTATCAACATCAGCTAAACAGCGGAAACAGTTGTCAGCACTGACGGCGTAATAGTTTAGCTAGCGAAAATGATCCAAAACTGCAGCGTTATTGTTCCATGCACCTTTGTTTTGACAGAACAAAGTTGACATATGGTAACCTAGAAAGATTGTATTAGTTGGGTTCTTTTTACGCTGGTGATGTTCATATACATATTTCTCAGATGCCAAAATGTACTTGCCAGTCAATATATTTGTTGAAATCAATCTTATTTGGTAATATACTAGGTCATGAAGGCGCGCGCTTTAACCAAAAGTCAGGTGGTCCTGAACATTGAATAAACTTGAAGATTAAATAATCTCGAAAATTGAATAATCTTGAAAACTGAATAATCTTGAAAACTGAATAATCTTGAAAATTGAATAATCTCAAAGAATGAATACCCACCCCTGAAATTATTCGAATTATAATTTCTCCTCAGCATTACTTTTTCATTCGTTATTGTAGAACACACAATGAAAAAGAAATCAATTTTTGAGATCATTGACATTTCATAGCTTGAAATTTCTTCTTTCCGCAATCTGATATGTATAAGATTCGGAGGTCACCATGAAACATGCTATAAAATGCGCTTCCTTAATTGTTTGACACACATTGGCTGATTCGAAGAAAAAAAATAAGTAACAAATGTTCCAGGAATATTTTCAAAAATTTCAATTTAGATCAGTCAAACGCTATTCCAGATATTCACAGTCACTATTGAAATTTTGGTGTTCTAATTGACCGTTATAACACTCGATAACAACGTAATCTAATGAGATACACCTAGGTACCTACTCATTTTACTTTCATTAAGCTTGGAGCATAATAATAGGCAACACAACATACAACGCCCTCGCCCCGCCTTCGCTGTTGTACAACACAACCACGCTCAGATTTAGACAACCAAACATACTCCACCAACCAACCAAACCCCTCAACTGATGTAGGGGAACAGTGTCTAAGCTAACGCAATCAAGTATGGATTATTTTATAAAAAGGACCGAACTTTCGGCAGAACACTAACATTAAAAAATTCATTCTGAAAATTGTGACCAAATATCCCAAGATGATCATGTTTGTTTTCACGTTTATTACTTCTTGTGATACACTCTTAGTGTTCACAGTCACCTCAATGTCCCCTATCAGTTCGTTTCAAACTACCTACTTGACCACGTGATCAAGTTCGAAGTTCGAACAGCGCAATCGCATCCATGGCCTCGAAGGGAACATCTCTTTTCTAGAGTAAGGACAGTGGGATCTGATTCATTTTGTTTGAATACGACTGCGCCAGTGCAAGTTCGGGAGCTCCGTGTGACGATGCCTCCTGATCCGTGTGCTCCAACGACACCACCCCTACCCCGTACATGGCAAGTCATTGCGGGGAGGGGGGGAGGCAACCGACAGCCTCTTGTCGGAAAGCATGCTGTCAGGGGGGGTATCAGAGCTCCACGAATATAATTTTTTCTGGGCCCCCACGGCTTGTCAACGATTCGAGAGCGTCTACCACGGCGGAAAGATCAGATAGAAGATAGAAGATCAGAACAATGCACAAATCAGTGAAAACAACGACCTAATACTAAAACGGAGGCCCGCAGACATGCATGAGCGAATGCCGTGGCGAGATTCTGTCTGACACTAGCTAATTTTTGCGAGATTGTCAGACACATTCTTTACAGTGACGCAGTTGTCAGCTTGACAGCCGAATGAAAGGGCGGCCGGTAACGAGAATATATTGGCAACAGCCGGGATTTCGGCGCGCTATTGAAAACAATCAAGTCTTCGGCGAGCGATCGGCTTCCAAGAAGGAAAATCACATGGTCGGCCTGTTTTATAGAGGGGATTTTTTCTTCCGATAAAACAAGAAAAACAGAAAAAAAAAAAGCATCGGGCCCGACCCGTCGTGCGATTGGGACCACTACCGTCACTAGCCTACACCAGCGGCGCACGACCAAGGCGTCAATTCCAGGTGGTATTTTCGAATATAACAACGTTGACTGGTAGTTGAGTAACTTCTAGGGTTTGTTAGGTTTGTCACTAACTTTTGACATCTGTTGTTGAGCTCTGCTTTCTTACCTTTCAACATAGTGCTACGATCTTTCAATTCCGCTCTTATTTCGGATATTGAGGTTAGGAAAACGGGTGTATGGAACAACACCGTCATCTACGATTAGCTTTGCCTGAACTTTCCCATAGGTCCCTTCGTTTCGGTTTTTTTGAGTGCGCATGTCTGGCGCGAACTTCATAGTTTCGTACATTGATATTGAAAATTAACAGTACAAAATATTGTAGGGCACCTGAAATTCCACAAATAATTTGGGTGAATGTTAGATAGGTACCATTTTTTATATTCAAGGGAAATGTTTCATTGAAATTCAGTTCAATGATCATTTGTGAAAGTTCAGGAACAACGAAAATGGCAACAGCGCTCATGACAACAAGACATCGGCGCTACTGTCACTTGTGACAATTATGATCACACTTCTCGTTTCTACCTGACCTACATTTCATTTGCTCATATTTTGACGAAAGAACACAACTTGTTGAAAATGTCTGTACCGAGAAGGAAGTTCAAAGAAGCTACGAAGAGATGCATTTACGGTATGTGTGAAAGTGACAGCCAGGAACCAGTAGTTGGTCAGGCGACTAGACAGAGCATGCAGCGTTGCCATTCAACTGACAGGTGCACCAAAGTTTTCAAAATTTGGAGCCTTCATCCTTCAAGCATGCGCACCTGCCCAAACGAAGTAGCTTATTGACAACTATTAGCAAACTATGAGTCAGTAACTGGTACCAACAGAACCAATGTCACTGTTCCAGTCATAAACTTGAAAAAAGAAAAACTCTAAATGGAACCCTTTTCACTCTAGTTGAAGCCAAATTCCTTTATTCTTTATGCTTATCATGTGCCTACATTGATACTCGCTTTTTGCAGGTACGAACTGCAGCTGCTCCTGATCGAGGACGTCCTCAAGAACGGTATATCGGGCCGGGAAAGTCCCTGCAACACGGCCAGGAGGCTGTGCGAAAGCCTGATCAACTTCACCGTCAGCATAACGGCGGCCAAGCGACGCTCGCTCGAGGACCCCGACCTGTACTTTGACAACCGGAACGGACTGATGGTGGAAGTTTCCGCCGAGCAGAAGAAAATCAGGCGGACGAACAGGGTGCAGAAGGTCAAATCCCTGCCCGGAAAGCTCGATCACGTCACCCTGGTCGCCTGGAATGTCGGCAACTATTTCACCGCCGACACCTGAAGGGGACACTCACGCGTGTGATTTTTTGTTTTCATTTTATTATTGTTATTCGAGCGTTCACGGTGCCATTTCTGGCTAGATTTGGGGCTTTTTGCTTGTTGTTGATTCCAGAGTTGGTTACTTTTTGCATTGGGTGCATTCAGCAGGCTCCCTGGTGAGTGCTAGCGGTGGATGACGCATGCGCGTTATCGAGTGGTAGCAGATACCAGTCGTCATTTTTTCCACCACAATTTATTTGCGGTAGCGGTGGAATGGTGAGCTGTTTATGTCAGTCTTTCGGTGGAAATAAGTGGAGAAAAGACTTACCTCCTTCATATGAATCTTATCTGCGATTCAAATTAATTTTTCCCGCCACAATATGGCTGCCAAAAGCGGCATGCGTTGACAACGATTGGTTGCCATTGTTATGTCACTTGAGGTCATTAGCAGTTCGGTTGTCACGGCAGCCATCTTGTTGCGGGAAAAATAATTTAAATCGGAAATAAAAACTAATAAACGCAAGTAATGGCCTGAGTTTCAAGCGACAAACTGACGTAAAGTTGGCGGCAGTGTTGAACTACATAATCAATTCCACGGATTTCTGCATCAGAGCAAACTATGAAAAAATTGTGTTGTGTTGGTACGAATGATACGATGACAAGGGGGGTGCCAGTCAGTTGTCTACATGTGCAGTTTTTAATGTGATACCTTGTCACAGTGTCGACAGGAATCGCCAGGAAGGAATCGTAAGTTTCTTTAGAGTGCTCTGTAGTGTGGACGATAAGGGACATTGCCTTTATTGGTTGGTGGGTCTCCGCCAAGGTTGTTAGGCTTTTGGCGGCTACTATTGAATGATATCGAAGATCGGCAGGATACTACTCGGATGAAAAGCTCACCGCCCAAAACGCTACATCTTCTGATGCACATCACTGGAGTAGTGAGTACTAGGTACCTACTGTCGCTTTAGCTCTACCTATTATACCTACTGCAACAGCAAGCAAGGTATGAAGACCATGCTGGCAGACACACAGTGTACCTACCTACTCACTCCCAAATTATCTCGTCTCCGTACAGTTCAACTCCATAAATTATTGTCCTACTATCCATATTGTCCATCTACAGAATAAGTTTCCTCTTCGGCAGTGGGTTTTTCTACCCGAGCCCGAGTTCATGACTACCCGAGCTGGTGACAATGTCACATTGAAAATTGCACATGAAGACAGCTAGCTGCCAACAAGTCGTCAACGTGCCATTCGTACCAACGCAACCCATTTTTTCCATAGCTTGCTCCAATGCAGAAAGCCGTGAAATTGATTACACAACAGGTTGGTCAACTTGAGGGCGTAAGATTATTAGCTTTGAAATTTGAATGCACTGAGCTTTTGCCTGCTACTGTCAGGTAACATGGACAGAAAATTTTCTCTTCAACAAAAAGTATTGACAACTTGATAACAGCAAAAAGTATCAAGTTTCTCTGGCAAATCGATCGTGAACAATACGTGTTTAAGGCGTGTGCAATACAGAACATAAGCGGAAAAAAGATAAATAATCGTAGTTTATCGTACCTTTGTAGCTTTTACTGCTGAAATTGTGACTTATCATGCTCGACTCCCCCTATATCGCCCTTCTATATCATCTTAGTCCTTGGTCCAGTTTTCACTCCATACTAATGTGTTTAATCATCCTTTGTAACCCCTATATCAAGTATTTTTCAAATCAGATAATAACGTAAATGTATTTTTCTAACTAAAAAAAAACTAACTTTGATGATGAAAAAAAAAAACAAAAACAAAAAACTAAATAACGTATTTATAAAATAATTTAGCGCACGAGTTTGTGGAAGGCGAAACTTCCAGGCTTCCAAAAGACAGAGGCTGAGCTCAAAAAATGTATTTTTATCTTATATTGCTATATACTGCTAACAAAAATGTGTTATTCTAAAAAAAATAATTGGAACTGGTTACAAGTCCACATAAAAAAACACCAGTTTCCATTTAGTGTCATATCTTTGATTATATATTTGTGATTTTTAGAGAGGTGCCTCTCAAATTTGTGTTCTGATGATGTGCATTTTTTGAATCATGTTGGTGATCGTTTTATTGAATTTTTTAAAAAGTGAATTATTGTTGAATTAAATTTTGTTGAGATGCATATTTGGTAAAAAAAAAATGTGTTTGTATTGTATTTGAGCGCATTCAAATTACCGAGTTGCGTTGTTTTCTGTATTGTTGTGCCGATTTGTTTCTTTGGAAATAAATGGATTATTTTCAATAACTTCATTATTCACAAAAAGGCAAAGAATACTACTTCTGGTTCCACTACCTCTGACTCGAAAATCAACTGACGACGAGATGCACCATTCCTACTGAAGGTAGGTACAGTTCAGTGGGGTTCTATAGAAATAGCATGTTTATATTCCACTGACACTCACTGCATTGATTCAACAAACTTCACCATAAATCTTGTTTTTTTTTTTCAACTTGATTCAATCTGAATGTTTTTGATTGGAAAAATAGTAACTGTGGATCATTTTGAACTATCATCATGTATTTAAATATAATTAAAACCAACTTCTTTGTTGGTTTTAATCGTGTTATTCTTGCTTTTTTATCGTTATATCGCAACGTGTTTCAGGGATGGTAGCAAAAAATTGAACTGTGAATAGATCTCGTCCCCCGATTATGCATGAATAAGTTATTTGAGTAAGGTATCAATTTATATGTTTTCAAGGACGCTGAACTCATTTCTTTTATCGAAATCACCATACCGAACAAAGTATTCTCGCCATCGAGTCATTATATCCCTTCCTTCTATCAAGGTTTTATTATCTTTATCCTTAATTTGTTTCAACGTGTATTTTTTCTTTTTTCTCAAGTTCTTCAATGCTTTGTTGAATAATTTCTTATTTGCCTTACCTACTGTCCTCTTCCATTTTCTTCCCGAACTTCTCCCAGGACTTTTCCTTTGCTCTCTCTACCATTTCCTTTACTTTTATTCTCTGTTCCTTGTAGTCTGCATAGTTTTCTTCTGACCTGTTTGCCAAATATTTCTTCCACTTCTCCTTCTTCATCGTCACCTGTTCCCTTATTTCCTTGCTCCATCAACGCGTTTGTTCATTGTTCTCATTAATTTTGATTGTTCCACACACTTTCTTCGTCGCCATGTTTGTTCCAAGTTTTTGTTGTTCCAACTTTCTTCTTCCATTCTATCTTCAACATATTCTCTATACCTTTTTGCTATTTCTTCCTCCGTCAATTTATGTCTTCATCGCTTCCTTCGTTGCCATACTTCCTTTGGGCATCTTGTCATCTCTTCCGTGTGTTTTTATTCTCATTTTTCCAATAACTAAGTAATGGTCACTATATATTTCATATTCTCTCCTGACTCACATCGATTACTTACTTTCTGTGCATTTCATCTACATCTATCAACATGTAATCAATTATTTATCGATTTCTCGTTTCTACTTTTAACCTCTCTCTTGTGAATTCATGTGTGTCCTTGTATCACCTCTAGTTTGCGTACCTACTGAGTACTGAGTCACTCATGTTATCTACCCGCCCTCTAAGTTCTCTGTTTTGCTGTCGCAGTTCAATTATCTCACCTCTAAATTCTTGGTTTTCCTTTATCTCTCCCATCATCTGTTTTAGCATATCCTTCATTTCATCCATTTCTCTCTTCCCTTGCTCACGTTCTATCTGTTTCACGGGTGTTTTCATACTACTTTTCTTATGTTTCCTATACTTGGCTTCCTCGTTGTCCTCTTCCCGTTTTCTCTTATTCTCGTCCGTAAAATATCCTTCGCCCTCCTACTGTTCTCCTTTTTCTGCTTTCATTGCAAAATTTCGAATTTGTTTATTCGTTTCTCATGTGGTGCAGCGAGCGCAGATTAACAGAACTTTTTTCTGATGAATGCTAGTCGATTAACCACAAAGAATGTCTGAAATCTGTACTAGCCCCATCATCTTTTTACCATTGTTTTTTACTATTGACAGATGAACCAACATTTTCATTGATCAGTCAGCTACAAATTGACAAACAAAAATCGCAAATCAACTGATCTCGTATTATCTTTTTTGTGGAACCTAGCCACGCTTAGAATTTTTTAGATAGGTATCGCCGTTGAATGGTATCGCGCTGCAGTTTTCACCATCCGATTTTTAAATCATACAACAAAAATTGCAGTTTATTCGAAAAAAAAAATTGAGGTCAGTAGCCTTTTAGAAACATCATACGTAGAGGGCCCAATCCATTGCGAAGACATCACTTGATTGATAATCGATATAGGTCAACACAAGAATATTCACTTTATTTTATTTTATTTTTTATTTACAGCTTACAATTTTCAGCGAAGTATTGAGAGTATAAGAAATTGAAATGTAAAACTGAACCACACAGGACATCAACAAAATCATTAACTAGAGTAGGTAACAATAATTCTGAAGACTCATTCATATTATTCAATCTGAAATATAACTTTCAGCTCTTCTCTCGTTTTCCCTCTCGTGCTGTTTGCAACATATATGCAGAGTATATTCCGCAGATCCATCATCTGCAGGTAGTTGGATGCTGCCAACAGGGGCACCATCATCGATTTGTGGCTCTGAAATTACTCAAATTAGATCATTTGGATAAAAACAACTGGGTACTCATTTCAACAGCAATCATCTAGCTCTTGATGTGTAACGAAATGTGCTGAAACTTACCTCGATGAACGATAAATCCCATTCTGAAATTGGGGGATCTTCTTCGGGAATAGTCACGGAGGCTTCAACGGGATCGTCTTGGTGATGAGTCGCCCATTGGATTATTGCTTCAAGCGTTTGTCCTTCAACTTTTTGCAAAGGAAACGGCTCGTCGAGCTTTAATTCACCCAGTGCCTCTAACATTTCCCTAAGAAAAGTAATGCGATTCTTGACGATCGTTAGGTCGACCCAGAATAGCTTTCCGTCGCAAGACTGTAGACCTACTTTGCTGGCCATCTTCGATTTTCAACGTGAAGTCTGTATAAAAAAAAATTCAGTTACTTATTAGTATTACCGACGTGCAAGGTATCCAAGGCACAACTGGATTTCAAAAGTTCTCACATGCGGGCAGGTGCAGCAGGTACTGATAATTTTAAACAACATGGACACGGGGTTATATCGAGAGAAAAAATTTAACTTGCTTTTGAGAGAAACTCCACTTCAAAACTATCACCGGGTCAATAGTTACGAATTTTTAAACGACCGCAAACCTATGAGCGGAAATGGGCTTTCAATTACTATCGAGTTTAAATAGGTTGCGTATATACCTATCTGTTATTCAAAAGGGCTTTTAAGAGCTTTAATGGGTAACAAAACCCTTTTTCAACTATTCGGTGTAAGTACACAACTATTAGCAGGTACATACCTAGCACATAGTCTGGAGGACCAAACTAGACAAAATCGTGCCTAAATAAAAAATTGTGTTCATTACTTATTTAAAAAGTTGTTTGAATTATGACTTACTAGAGAGCGGATTTATCGGTCAAAAACGACAAAATAATGTTGGTTTTCTGATTTCTGCTTGTGAAAAGTGACAATACAGGGTACATATTTGCAAACTTGGTGTAGAAAATTGAGCCACAGTTAGGAAAATGCTTCAAAAGTATCAGGAAAATATTTTAAAAAATTTAGGGTTGTAATTTTGAGAATATGGAGGGTCAAAAGTGGTCCTTCGTCCCCTTTTATTTTCGTTATTTTGGAAGATTTTAGTAAACTCTTTTCCACAGGCAAAAAAGCAATGTTTTTGAACCTTCGAATGTGTTTTATAATTTTATTTACTATACCGGGTGAATCGAAAATCCCGAAAATCCAGTTTTCTTCAAAAATGCATGCAGAAAGTTTCATAATGGGAGATATTTATTTGTGTTATTTGTTGCTCTACATCAATTTCATAAACCTCTAGAACTTTTCACGAGCATTTTCGGAAAAATAGATTTTTAAGATTTATGACTCACTTGTACACTAAAGAAAAATTACAAAACACTTTCTAAGGTTGAAAAAAATTGCTTTTTGGTCTGATAAAAAGACTACTGAATTCTTTCAAAATAACGAAAATAGAAGGGGTCGAAGGACTACCTTTTGACCTTCCATATTGCCAAAAAAAATTCATAGGTTTTTTCAACATTTTTCTGGCACTTTTGGAGTATTTCCCTACCTGCTGTTTAATTTTCTACCCCAAGTTTGCAAACACCCTGTATATATACATAATTGAACAGACACTTAATCTGAATAGAGCGTAAAAGAAAAAAATTTCAGATAGGTACTGGTCCTTTATCACAGAAAATAGTTCACAAGGGCTCGTCAACGCTGTTTGAAAAATACACTTCAATTTTTGCACAGTTTATATTGTTCTCAATTATTAATTCTATTGTATCGTATCAAGAAGCTACAACGAAATTAAATTACGAATGACGTACAATCTATCGTGTTACTTAGTTCTTATTTTGGGCAGGCCGCCGGGGCCTGGTCAAATTCAGGGGTGAAAAGCTGTATTTGGTTGGCTAAGGTTATAAGCCTACCTACCTAAATTAAGAATTCATTTGATCACACGATATTTAATCACAAAAGAGTGTAAACTTACCAAGTCTAAACAGCAAAGAACAGCAGAAGTGGCACCGCAGAAATTCACTTTTTATGGGTAGAGACTAGAGAGATATAGCAATGAAGCCAGGAATATGAAAATGAAGTTGCTACTTTGAGCAGAGAACTGAAATGAACGAGTATACGGTAAAACCATGGCTTTTATGGGTTTTTCGAAATATTTTCGAACCTATCTGTTTTGCAACTAAACTTCGATTTATATTTCAACTCGATTTTAATTTTAGTAGCAATTTTTAACAAAGCTCAAAGCTACTACTTATTTCCTCAATACCTTTTATAACAGGATTTTAAGCGCAAGACGCAGTCGCAACGATTTCAAAGTGCAATTTTATAACTCATGAGCGATCTGAAATGGGCACCATAGAAAGATTGAAAATAATTTGCAGCAAATCAAAATTTTTGAAAACTTTAATTTTCCGGGAAAACCTCAGATCTTTTTCCAAATCATCTTATTGTAAAGTTTGTCGATTACGGCTTCACTTTAACGGTCTCCAGTACATCAGGGTAAAAACCGGGTGAATAAGCGAATTTTAAGGCCGATGGAATTAGGAATTGAGAAACCAGGATGGGTTTTGAAAGTGAGGTCTCGATGCTAAATGACTATATTCAAGTAAGTAAAGGGCGCGACAGAGAGAAATTGCGGAAATTCCAATTTGTTTTGAAAAAAATCACAACAATCTAAAAAGTCCGAATAAGGGGTCGGGTAACAGCTCACCAAACTTCCTCAAAGAAAAATTATAATGATATTCTAGTCACACACACAATACTCAAGGGCGCGACAGCGGTATATTTTGATAGAATTGAAATTTAGTGGATTGATAGCAAAAACAAAAACGAATCCAATTTGGGGGCTAAATATTTTAGAATAGGCAACAAACAATACATTTTTACAAATCGAACGTCTTTTGTTGGTTCACCTTTTGTAGTGACCTATAATAGGTATACGACCGTGCTCCGTAGCAGGTAGAACGTTGGGTAGATCAATGGTAGAACCAACGGGGGTCAGGGGATACTACTATAAAAAGTATGGTTATTTACACTAGGTATATGATTTACACAGACATTTGTTTATTGCTTCTCCTATTTATTCCTCGATTTATCCTCTTGTGATTTATCAGGTATGAATATACACAGGTTGATCACGCGAGAATTTCCTCGCATGCTTGAGGTCTCCCCATTGAGATAATTTGAAAGGAAAAAAACTTTTCTTGAACAATTTTTTTCTGTATAATTCGAAATTGGAAACTATAATATTTAATAACCTATAATACAGGGTGTTTCATTTTTGAATGTCATCCTTTGAGGAGGTCATTGAGCATCGAAAAATAAGCACTTTCGCCAAAAAAGCAAAAAATATTTAAAAAAAAATGGAAAATCACAACCTTCACAAATGTGACAAAAATCCATTGGACCAGAGCTTGTAGGTGTGCATCAACTTACTTCGTGTACCAACTTTGGTCGAAATCCAGTGATTAAATCTGGAGTTATGTATAACAAAAAACCATTTTCAAAACTCAACTTTGGAAGCCTCTAGCTCCGTTATAATGCCCAGATAATTTTTTTTCCGTGATAGTTCACTTATTTTTTAATGCTCTATCACCTTCTTAAAGGACGACATTCAAGAATTAAACACCTGTATACAGGATGCCACAAAAACTTTTTTTTTTGATGCGTTAGCCTGTATATTTAAATTGGAATCGATGTAGTTCTTTTATTCTGAATACAATACGTACCACACTGCCTAAAAAATCACAAAAATCTCATGAGACTGACCTGTTGGCTAAAAAGTTCTGAAATTTTACCCTTTTTCTATAGTCCCAGACTTATATTCGAATTTTATAACAAAATTATTTCCCTGATGATGGCGGCTTTACAGAACTTCGTTTGTCGCCGGCAACAGTCCCCCACTCCACGGTAGTTGAATAATTTGAACGACACGACGACAGAAACTCGTGTCGCGGGAATGTTTGGAGGAAGGTAGGGGAGTACAGGCAGATCGAATCCTATTGGCCAGCGACACTGTCGCCGGCGACACACGAAGTTGTGTAAAAGCGGCTTGAGAAGTGATTTCAACCAAATTTGCGAAATTTTCTGGTCAAATTAACGAAAGTAGAAGTTTAGGTCAGTATCAAATCAAGGGATTTTTGTGATTTTTTTGACGATTTCTTGTTCGAAAACGAATAGTGACGGAGATATAGCCCTTCAAAGTTGAAATAAAAAATACTTCGTTTTTTTTTCAACAGCTTTTGAACCGTTCAACAGATTTTGTTCAATTTTGAATAAAAGTTTACTTTTAAAACAAGTCTATTGAACAATGATAACGCATTTTCTCAAACATTTTTAGGGGCAAAGATAATAGGGGGTACCCTTCCCCTTTTCCTTTATTTTTACTCCCCTGATTATTTTCAAAAGTCTGCAAAAATCAATTGAATTTTTGATTCTACGTTGGATTTAGAGAAAAAAGTTACTCCTGCAAAACTTTGATTTGAGTCTTCGTTTCCAAGATATTTGGGTATAAGCTTTGGAAAATATCTCAAAAACACCACTTTCAAAGGTCTAAAAATTGAAATCCAAAAAAAACTCATGATTTCTCAGCTGTAATAGGTTTTCTAGAATTTATAAGTTGATAAACCACCACTTTTTCTAAGAAACGAGAAGTTTTCAGGAGGAAATTTTTTTGGGCTCTTTAAAAGTCGAGATTTCGAGATGTTTTCCGAGGTTTCAAACCCAAATATCTCAAAAACGAAGCCTCGTAATCAAAATTTTGCAAGAGTAACTTTCTTTACAAAATTAAACGTAGATTAAAAAAATGGGAACGACCCCTGAAAATAATAAGGAGAGCAAAAAAATAAGGGAAAAATATGGAAGGTACCCTCCAGATCTTCGCCTTTGAGAATGTTTGTGAGGATGCATTATTATTGTTAAACAGAGACTCATTTTAGTGAACTTTGGTCCAATTGTGAACAAAATCGGTAGAACAGTTCGAAACTTATACGAAAAAAAAATATTTTTCAATTTTAACTTTGAAGGGCTATATCTCCGTTATTGTTCGTTTTTGAACGAGGTGGTTGAAGAAAAGTCTACCTATGTTTTTATGCTCTATATCGAATGCCAAATAAAAGTTCCCGCGAATAAACACCAGACACACGGTATATTTGTATTCAGAATAAAAAACTATACCGATTGCAATTCGACTACACAAGGTGTCACATCGCATCAACAAACAAAATTATGTGATACTCTGTATATCAAAGGTTGTATTGTAATTGTGAAGTACACACATCAAAAGAATCTAGGGGACAAGCAAATTCAGACGATTTCTAAAATCATCATAACTTTTGATTACCGTCAGCGATTTCATATCGGTTTTCAGTGTTCGATAGCCCAATTCTTCGTTTTCATGCCTTGATCACGTCGAATACGAACAATGTTCCATAAAGTTTCTACAGGGTGATCAATGGAACAGTGTAAAATGACCAAAAGTTCAGTACGAGCGCGATTTCCCACAAATATTTTTTTATGCATTCCAATAGCACAATTATGAAGAATGGTGCTTTAGCTTCAGTAAAGTTTTTGAATTTTGGAAATCGAAGGTGAATTGCCAAAGACATTGATCATTTTGTGCCGCCATGTTGAACTTCCAAGAAAGTGATCCGATTTCATTAAAACTTGGATCACACTCATGCCTGGTCCCAGTAATTAGAATTTCAAGGTCGAATGTCTTTTTCGGTCACTTTTAGGCCGTCACATTGAACTTTTATGTAAATGATTCGATTCTAGTGTGTTTCAAACTTTTATTCAAATCGAATAATTCATGTAAAAAGTTCAATATAGCGGCTCGAAAGTGATCAAGAGTGACATTTGACCTTGAAATTCTAATTACTTGAGCCAGACATGAGTGTGTTCCAAGTTTCAATGAAATCGGATCACTTTCTTCTCTCTTGGAAAATCAACATGGCGGCATAAAATGATCAATATCTTTGGCAATTCACCATCGATTTTCAAAATTCAAAAACGTCAGTGAAGCTGAAACACTGATCTTCATAACTGTGCTATTGCAATGGATGGATTTTCTTTTTTGAGAAATCGCGCTCGTACTGAACTTTTGGCAATTTTACACTGTTCCATTGATCACCCTGTAGCGACCTTGTAAAACATTGTTCGTATTTGACGTGATCAATGCATGAAAGAGAAAGATTGAGCTATCCAAAACTGAAAACCGATATAAAATAGCTGACGGCAATCAAAAGTTATGATGATTTTAGAAATCGCCTGAATTTCCTTGTCCCCTAGATTCTTTTGATGTGTGTATTATAGTTTACATATTTGAAATTAACGGAAAAAATGGTTCACGAAAAGTGTTCTGCTTTTCATATTATATACTCTGCAAAAACTAACCTTATCAGTAGATGGTGTCAAATAGGACCTTCCAAAATTTGTATCGCGCTTTCTTTATTCAAAATCTCATATTGAATAGCATTTTTATGTTTCAGAGATCTAATATGTCCTACTTTTGACCACATTTTTCATTGATGTGGTGCTTTCCATTTTACATACCTACATATACCCGCTCAAAGTTGCTTGCAGTCAACCCAACCTGGACGATTTTTCTTTTAACCACAAAGGGTTATTATTTTGACCTAACTTATCCCTTACAACTTTTCCCATCACCACTTCCAGAATTTAGGACGAAAAAAAAAAGCCTTCACAGAAAAAAAAACGATTATGCAAACTCAAAACTATCCCTGGGAGTATCCAGAGACATTATCAAAAATTTTTGCTTGTAAAGTCGCTTCGCAAAGGAGGTTTACCTGAATGGAAATTCAAATCTCCAAATTCCAGACCAGAAATATCACATCTCGGAAACATTCCAATATACAGATTCAAATTCAAAACATTCAATTTTTAGATAGGTGGGTAGGTTAGACACTTTTCTGGCCACCTTCGCGTACAATGACGAATGAATAATGGTTGGGTGAGTAGGTACCTACATCAAAGTGAAGTGATTTGAATGAAGTACCTACCAAATCAAAGCCACATTCTGGTCCTAGCCTAGTGTGCCAGTGAGCATCAAAATTTTACATGAAGCAAGCAGGAGCAGTATTCTAGAGGTCCTTGAACTCCCCCGTTTTTGAATTTCTGCATCACAAAGTTACATGACTTTGAATGCATCCATGTACCAAAATCGACTTCGCAAGGTTTACTGCTGAACTTTTGAGATTCTCCTGTGACCATCAGAGGCTCAATCACGCTTTAAAAGATTCGTTTGATTGATTCAAACTTCCTGCAGTTGTTCTGTAATGAATTGTGGTCGATACCATCACTCACTGTGAAAGGAGAGCTCTTTGTTCGAAGGCTTGCAAAAAGACCACAACCACAACATCATCAAAGATGATTCAAGTTCAAGGGAAATGGATTTTTCTCACCATAAAAAGAGGTCAATTGATTGTAAATTATTCAAAACATTTCCACGGTCTTTGCAACCTCCGAGGCAACCTCTTCATCTGGTAAGATAATGATCTTACCACTGTTCTTTCAAGAGCATTTGTCCATACTTAAGAATGTTCATTGTAGCCTCCCTGTGATGGTTGGATCACGTGCATCGCTCGCCGAAGTGGAGACAGCTGCTTTTTCGCCATTCCCAAGGATGCCTGCTGCCCTTGCAGTTCTCTTGTCCTTGCCTTCGCTGATCATCTTTGGGTGGTGGCCATTCACCAAGACTGATGCTGCTTCAACATGTTTCTTTTTGATACTTGAGAACTTTGTGTCTGCGTCAGTTGTTTGTTTTTTTCCTATTGTTATTTTTCTTGATGCTATGCTCCAGGTCCTTGATTTTGTTAGGTACGTAGCTACACTATCAAAAGACCTTTTTGTTTTAGGAGATGCTTGTAAATCGAAGCACATGCAGAAGCCGGCACCGATTCCAATGCTTCAGAAAATTCATCGTCGCTAGCATCGTCTTCATCTTGACCCTCGCGATCTTCGTCAACTTGCTGTTCACAGCATATGAGCATGTCTTGGGTGATTTTCGCTGTTGGCCAATGTTTTCCACAGCTCACGTGAAAAACTGACCCACACAACTGAGCATTTAACCCTCGCTTTAACCCCTTTGACCACTTTTTCATTGCATTTTTTGCAGAGCGAGAAATTTGGCGTGTTTACACTGTCCGCCATCTCGAGTAACTTTTTCTAAAAGTATCACCGTGGGTTCCACAAAAAAGATAATATGAGATTAGTTGATTCGCGATTTTGTTTGTCAATTTGTAGCTGACTGATCAATGGAAATGCTGGTTTATCCCTCAATAATGAAAATATGATGGGTCTAGTACAGATATCAAACATTTTTTGTGAGTAGTCCCTTTGACATTTAGCAGAAAAAAGTTCAGTTAATCTGCAATCAGCCTTGATCACTGATCATTTTTTTGTGGAAATGACGGTTAGACTTTTAAGATATCGCGCTGCAGTTTTCACCATACGGTTTTTAAATCATACAACAAAAATGGCAATTTATTCGAGAAAAAATAAAATAAATGGCCCAATCCATTGTGAAGACATCAGTTGATAATAATCGATATACCTACACGAGAATATTCAATTTATTTTATTTTTTTTATCTACAGCTTACAATTTTCAGTGGACGATTGAGAGTATAAGAAATTGAAATGTAAAACTAAACCACCCAGGACATCCACAAAATCGTCAAGTAGAGTAGGTAACAATTAATTTAAAGACTAATTCATATTATTCAATCTGAAATATAACTTTCAGCTCTTCTCTCGTTTTCCCTCTCGTGCTGTCTGCAATAACATATATGCAGAGCATATTCTGCAGATCCATCATCTGCAGGTAGTGGGATGCTGCCAACAGGGGCACCATCATCGATTTGTGGCTCTGAAATTACTCAAATTAGATCATTTGGATAAAAACAACTGGGTACTCATTTCAACAGCAATCATCTAGCTCTTGATGTGTAACGAAATGTGCTGAAACTAACCTCGATGAACGATAAATCCCATTCTGAAATTGGGGGATCTTCTTCGGGAATAGTCACGGAGGCTTCAACGGGATCGTCTTGGTGATGAGTCGCCCATTGGATTATTGGTTCAAGCGTTTGTCCTTCAACTTTTTGCAAAGGAAACGGCTCGTCGAGCTTTAATTCACCCAGTGCCTCTAACATTTCCCTAAGAAAAGTAATGCGATTCTTGACGATCGTTATGTCGACCCAGAATAGCTTTCCGTCGCAAGACTGTAGACCTACTTTGCTGGCCATCTTCGATTTTCAACGTGAAGTCTGTATCAAAAAAAAAAATCTGTTACTTATTAGTATTATACCGACGTGCAGGGTATCCAAAACACAACTGGATTTAAAAAGTTCTCACATGCGGACAGGTACAGCAGGTACTGGTAATTTTAAACAACATTGACACGGGGTTATATCGAGAGAAAAAATTTAACTTGCTTTTGAGAGAAACTCCACTTCAAAACTATCACCGGGTCAAAAGTTACGAATTTTTAAACGACCTCAAAGCTATGGGCGGAAATGGCCTTTCAATTACTATCGAGTTTAAATAGGTTGCGTATGTTATTGTTACTTACCTGTTATTCAAAAGCGCTTTAAGAGCTTCAATGGGTTAACAAAACCCTTTTTCAACTATTCGGTGTAAGTACACAACTATTAGCAGGTACCTAGCACATAGTCTGGAGGACCAAACAAGACAAAATCGTGTCTAAATAAAAAATTGTGTTCATTACTTATTTGAAAAATTGTTTGAATTATGACTTACTAGAGAGCGGATTTATCAGTCAAAAACGACAAAATAATGTTGGTTTTCTGATTTCTGCTTGTGAAAAGTGACAATACAGGGTACATATTTGCAAACTTGGTGTAGAAAATTGAGCCGCAGTTAGGAAAATGCTTCAAAAGTATCAGAAAAATATTTTCAAAACTTTAGGGCTTTTATTTTGTGGATATGGAGGGTCAAAAGTGGTCATTCGACCACTTTTATTTTCGTTATTTTGGAAGATTTTAGTAAACTCTTTTCCACAGACAAAAAAGCAATGTTTCTGAACGTTCGAATGTGTTTTATAATTTTATTTACTATACAGGGTGAATCGAAAATCCAGTTTTCTTCAAAAATGCATGCTGAAAGTTTCATAATGGGAGATATTTATTTGCGTTATTTGTTGCTCTACATCAATTTTATAAACCTCTAGAACTTTTCACGAGTATTTTCGGAAAAATAGATTTTTAAGATTTATGACTCACCTGGTACACTAAACAAAATTACAAAACACTTTCTAAGGTTTAAAAAAATTGCTTTTTGGTCTGATAAGAAGACTTTACTGAATTCTTTCAAAATAAGGAAAATAGAAGGGGTCGAAGGACTACCTTTTGACCTTCCATATTGCCAAAAAAAATTCATAGGTTTTTTCAACATTTTTCTGGCACTTTTGGAGTATTTCCCTACCTGCTGTTCAATTTTCTACCCCAAGTTTGCAAACACCCTGTATATATACATAATTGAACAGACACTTGATCTAAATAGAGCGTAAAAGAAAAAATTATCAGATAGGTACTGGTCCTTTATCACAAAAAAAAGTTCACAAGGGCTCGTCAACGCTGGTTGAAAAATACACTTCAATTTTTGCACAGTTTATATTGTTCTCAATTATTATTTCTATATTTCTATTGTATCGTATCAAGAAGCTACAACGAAATTAAATTACGAATGACGTACAATCTATCGTGTTACTTAGTTCTTATTTTGGGCAGGCCGCCGGGGCCTGGTCAAATTCAGGGGTGAAAAGCTGTATTTGGTTGGCTAAAATAAAGCCTATCTAAATTAAGAATTCATTTGATCACACGATATTTAATCACAGAAGAGTGTAAACTTACCAAGTCTAAACAGCAAAGAACAGCAGAAGTGGCACCGCAGAGATTCACTTTTTATGGGTAGAGACTAGAGAGATATAGCAATGGAGCCAGGAATATGAAAATGAAGTTGCTACTTTGAGTAGAGAACTGAAATGAACAAGTATACGGTAAAACCATGGCTTTTATGTGTTTTTCGAAATATACTTGAACCTATCTGTTTTGCAACTAAACTTCGATTTATATTACAACTCGATTTTAATTTTAGTAGCAATTTTTAACAAAGCTCAAAGCTACTACTTATTTCCTCAATACCTTTTATAACAGGATTTTAAGCGCAAGACGCAGTCGCAACGATTTCAAAGTGCAATTTTATAACTCATGAGCGATCTGAAATTGGCACCATAGAAAGATTGAAAATAATTTGCAGCAAATTAAAAAATTTAAAACTTTAATTTTCCGGGAAAACCCCAGATCTTTTTCCAAATCATCTTATTGTAAAATTTGTCAATTACGGCTTCACTTTAACGGTCTCCAGTACATCAGGGTAAAAACCGGGTGAATAAGCGTATTTTAAGGCCGATGGAATTAGGAATTGAGAAACCAGGATGGGTTATGAAAGTGAGGTCTCGATGCTTAATGACTATATTCAAGTAAGTAAAGGGCGCGACAGAAAGAAATTGCGGAAATTCCAATTTCTTTTGAAAAAAATCACAACAATCTAAAATGCCCAAATAAGGGGTCGGGTAACAGCTCACCAAACTTCCTCAAAAAAAATTATAATGATATTCTAGTCACACACACACAATACTCAAGGGTGCGACAGCGGTATATTTTGATAGAATTGAAATTTAGTGGATTGATAGCAAAAAAAACGAATCCAATTTGGGGGCTAAATATTTTAGAATAGGCAACAAACAATATATTTTTACAGATCGAACGTCTTTTGTTGGTTCACGTAGAACGTTGGGTAGAACAATGGTAGAACCAACGGGGGTCAGGGGATGCTACTCTAAAAAGTATGGTTATTTACACTAGATATATGATCTACACAGACATTTGTTCATTGCTTCTCCCATTTATTCCTCGATTTATCCTCTTGTGATTTATCTGATATGAAAATACACAGGTTGATCACGCGAGAATTTCCTTGCATGCTTGAGGTCTCCCCCATTGAGATAATTTGAAAGGAAAAAACTTTTCTTGAACAATTTTTTTCTGTATATTTCGAGATTGGAAACTATAATATTTCATGACCTATAATACAGGGTGTTCCATTTTTGAATGTCATCCTTTAAGGAGGTCATAGAGCATCGAAAAATAAGCACTTTCGCCAAAAAAGCAAAAAATATATTAAAAAAAAAAAATGAAAAATCACTATTTTTACAAATGTGACAAAAATCCATTGGACCACAGCTTGTAGGTGTGCATCAACTTACTTAGTGTACCAACTTTGGTCGAAATCCAGTGATTAAATCTGGAGTTATGTATAACAAAAAACCATTTTCAAAACTCAACTTTGGAAGCCTCTAGCTCCGTTATAATGCCCAGATAATATTTTTTCCGTGAAAGTCCACTTATTTTTAATTGCTCTATCACCTCCTCAAAGGACGACATTCAAGAATGAAACACCTGTATACAGGGTGCCACAAAAACTTTTTTTCTTGATGCGTTACCCTGTATATTCGAATTGGAATCGATGTAGCTCTTTTATTCTGAATACAATACGTACCACACTGCCAAAAAAATCACAAAAATCTCATGAGACTGACCTGTTGGCTAAAAATGTTCTGAAATTTGACCCTTTTTTTTGATAGTCCCAGACTTATATTCGAATTTTATAACAAAATTATTTCCCTGATGATGGCGGCTTTACAGAACTTCGTTTGTCGCCGGCAACAGTCCCCCACTCCACGGTAGTTGAATAATTTGAACGACACGACGACAAAAACTCGTGTCGCGGGAATGTATGGAGGAAGGTAGGGGAGTACAGGCAGATCGAATCCTATTGGCCAGCGACACTGTCGCCGGCGACACACGAAGTTATGTAAAAGCGGCTTGAGAAGTGATTTCAACCAAATTTGAGAAATTTTCTGGTCAAATGACGGAAAGTTTAGAAGTTTAGGTCAGTATCAAATCAAGGGATTTTTGTGATTTTTTTGACGATTTCTTGTTCGAAAACGAACAGTGACGGAGATATAGCCCTTCAAAGTTGAAATAAAGAATACTTCGTTTTTTTCAACAGCTTTTGAACCGTTCAACAGATTTTGTTCAATTTTGGATCAAAGTTTACTTTTAAAACAAGTCTCTATTGAACAATGATAACGCATTGTCTCAAACATTTTTAGGGGCAAAGATAATAGGGGGTACCCTCCCCCTTTTCCCTTATTTTTACTCCCCTGATTATTTCCAAAAGTCGGCAAAAATCATTTGAATTGTTGATTCTGCGTTGGATTTAGAAAAAAAAATTACTCCTGCAAAACTTAGATTAGAGTCTTCGTTTCCAAGATATTTGGGTATAAGCTTTGGAAAATATCTCAAAAACACCACTTTCAAAGGTCTAAAAATTAAAATCCAACAAAACTCATGATTTCTCAGCTGAAATAGGTTTTCTAGAATTCATAAGTTAATAAACCACCACTTTTTTAGTGAGACGAGATGTTTTCAGGTGGAAATTTTTTTGGGCTCATTGAAAGTCGGGATTTCGAGATGTTTTCCGAGGTTTCAAACCCAAATATCTCAAAAACAAAGCCTCTAATCAAAATTTTGCAAGAGTGACTTTCTTTACGAAATTAAACGTAGATTAAAAAACTGTAAACGACCCCTGAAAATAATGAGGGGAGTAAAAATATAGGGGAAAAAGAGAGAAGGTACCCTTCAGTATCTTCGCCTTTGAGAATGTTTGTGAGAATGCATTATTATTGTTAAACAGAGACTCATTTTAGTAAACTTTGGTACAATTGTGAACAAAATCGGTAGAACAGTTCGAAAGTTATACGAAAAAAAAAAAGATTTTTCAATTTGAACTTTGAAGGGCTATATCTCCGTTATTGTTCGTTTTTGAACGAGGTGGTTGAAGAAAAGTCTACCTATGTTTTTATGCTCTATATCGAATGCCAAATAAAAGTTCCCGCGAATAAACACCAGACACCCGGTATATTTGTATTCAGAATAAAAAACTATACCGATTGCAATTCGACTACACAAGGTCACATCGCATCAACAAACAAAAGTAGACAAATTTGGCGTGTTTACACTGTCCGCCATCTCGAGTAACTTTTTCTAAAAGTATCACCGTGGGTTCCACAAAAAAGATAATATGAGATTAGTTGATTCGCAATTTTGTTTGTCAATTTGTAGCTGACTGATCGATGGAAGTGCTGGTTTAACCCTCAATATTGAAAATATGATGGGTCTAGTACAGATAGCTATCAGACATTTTTTGTGGGTAGTCCATTGGCATTTAGCAGAACAAAGTTCAGTTAATCTGCAATCAGCCTTGATCGCTGATCATTTTTTTGTGGAAATGACGGTTAGACTTTTAAGATATCGCGCTGAAGTTTTCACCATACGGTTTTTAAATCATAAAACAAAAATTGCAGTTTATTCGAAAAATAAAAATAAATGGCCCAATCCATTGCGAAGACATCAGTTGATAATAATCGATATACCTACACGAGAATATTCAATTTTTTTTATTTTTTTTATCTACAGCTTACAATTTTCAGTGGACGATTAAGAGTATAAGAAATTGAAATGTAAAACTAAACCACACAGGACATCCACAAAATCATCAAGTAGAGTAGGTAACAATTAATCTGAAGACTCTATCATATTATTCAATCTGAAATATAACTTTCAGCTCTTCTCTCGTTTTCCCTCTCGTGCTGTTTGCAACATATATGCAGAGCATATTCCGCAGATCCATCATCTGCAGGTAGTTGGATGCTGCCAACAGGGGCACCATCATCGATTTGTGGCTCTGCAATTACTCAAATTAGATCATTTGTATGAAAAAACAACTGGGTACTCATTTCAACAGCAATCATCTAGCTCCTGATGTGTAACGAAATGTGCCGAAACTTACCTCGATGAACGATAAATCCCATTCTGGAATTGGGGGATCTTCTTCGGGAATAGTCACGGAGGCTTCAACAGGATCGTCTTGGTGATGAGTCGCCCATTGGATTATTGGTTCAAGCGTTTGTCCTTCAACTTTTTGCAAAGGAAACGGCTCGTCGAGCTTTAATTCACCCAGTGCCTCTAACATTTCCCTAAGAAAAGTAATGCGATTCTTGACGATCGTTATGTCGACCCAGAATAGCTTTCCGTCGCAAGACTGTAGACCTACTTTGCTGGCCATCTTCGATTTTCAACGTGAAGTCTGTATCAAAAAAAAAATCTGTTACTTATTAGTATTATACCGACGTGCAGGGTATCCAAAACACAACTGGATTTAAAAAGTTCTCACATGCGGACAGGTACAGCAGGTACTGGTAATTTTAAACAACATTGACACGGGGTTATATCGAGAGAAAAAATTTAACTTGCTTTTGAGAGAAACTCCACTTCAAAACTATCACCGGGTCAAAAGTTACGAATTTTCAAACGACCTCAAAGCTATGGGCGGAAATGGGCTTTCAATTACTATCGAGTTCAAATAGGTTGCGTATGTTATTGTTACCTTCCTGTTATTCAAAAGCGCTTTTAAGAGCTTCAATGGGTAACAAAACTCTTTTTCAACTATTCGGTGTAAGTACACAACTATTAGCAGGTACCTAGCACATAGTCTGGAGGACCAAACTAGACAAAATCGTGTCTAAATAAAAAATTGTGTTCATTACTTATTTGAAAAATTGTTTGAATTATGACTTACTAGAGAGCGGATTTATCGGTCAAAAACGACAAAATAATGTTGTTTTTCTGATTTCTGCTTGTGAAAAGTGACAATACAGGGTACATATTTGCAAACTTGGTGTAGAAAATTGAGCCGCAGTTAGGAAAATGCTTCAAAAGTATCAGAAAAATATTTTCAAAACTTTAGGGCTTTTATTTTGTGGATATGGAGGGTCAAAAGTGGTCATCCGACCACTTTTATTTTCGTTATTTTGGAAGATTTTAGTAAACTCTTTTCCACAGACAAAAAAGCAATGTTTCTGAACGTTTGAATGCGTTTTGTAATTTTATTTATTATACAGGGTGAATCGTAAATCCCGAAAATCCAGTTTTCTTCAAAAATGCATGCAGAAAATTTCATAATGGGAACTATTTATTTGTGTCATTTGTTGCTCTACATCAATTTTATGAACCTCTAGAACTTTTCACGAGCATTTTCGGAAAAATAGATTTTTAAGATTTATGACTCACCCTGTACACTAAAGAAAAATTACAAAACACTTTCTAAGGTTGAAAAAAATTGCTTTTTGGTCTGATAAAGAGACTACTGAATTCATTCAAAATAACGAAAATAGAAGGGGTCGAAGGACTACCTTTTGACCTTCCATATTGCCAAAAAAAATTCATAGGTTGTTTCAACATTTTTCTGGCACTTTTGGAGTATTTCCCTACCTGCTGTTCAATTTTCTACCCCAAGTTTGCAAACACCCTGTATATATACACAATTGAACAGACACTTGATCTAAATAGAGCGTAAAAGAAAAAATTATCAGATAGGTACTGGTCCTTTATCACAAAAAAAGTTCACAAGGGCTCGTCAACGCTGGCTGAAAAATACACTTCAATTTTTACACAGTTTATATTGTTCTCAATTATTATTTCTATATTTCTATTGTATCGTATCAAGAAGCTACAACGAAATTAAATTACGAATGACGTACAATCTATCGTGTTACTTATTTCTTATTTTGGGCAGGCCGCCGGGGCCTGGTCAAATTCAGGGGTGAAAAGCTGTATTTGGTTGGCTAAGATAAAGCCTACCTAGATCAAGAATTCATTTGATCACACGATATTTAATCACAGAAGAGTGTAAACTTACCAAGTCTAAACAGCAAAGAACAGCAGAAGTGGCACCGCAGAAATTCACTTTTTATGGGTAGAGACTAGAGAGATATAGCAATGAAGCCAGGAATATGAAAATGAAGTTGCTACTTTGAGCAGAGAACTGAAATGAACGAGTATACGGTAAAACCATGGCTTTTATGGGTTTTTCGAGATATACTTGAACCTATCTGTTTTGCAACTAAACTTCGATTTATATTACAACTCGATTTTAATTTTAGTAGCAATTTTTAACAAAGCTCAAAGCTACTACTTATTTCCTCAATACCTTTTATAACAGGATTTTAAGCGCAAGACGCAGTCGCAACGATTTCAGAGTGCCATTTTATAACTCATGAGTGATCTGAAATTGGCACCATAGAAAGATTGAAAATAATTTGCAGCAAATTAAAATTTTTGAAAACTTTAATTTTCCGGGAAAACCTCAGATCTTTTTCCAAATCATCTTATTGTAAAGTTTGTCGATTACGGCTTCACTTTAACGGTCTCCAGTACATCAGGGCAAAAACCGGGTGAATAAGCGAATTTTAAGGCCGATGGAATCAGGAATTGAGAAACCAGGATGGGTTTTGAAAGTGAGGTCTCGATGCTAAATGACTATATTCAAGTAAATAAAGAGCGCGACAGAAAGAAATTGCGGAAATTCCAATTTCTTTTGAAAAAAATCACAACAATATAAAAAGTCCGAATAAGGGGTCGGGTAACAGCTCACCAAACTTCCTCAAAGAAAAATTATAATGATATTCTAGTCACACACACAATACTCAAGGGTGCGACAGCGGTATATTTTGATAGAATTGAAATTTAGTGGATTGATAGCAAAAAAAAACGAATCCAATTTGGGGGCTAAATATTTTAGAATAGGCAACAAACAATACATTTTTACAGATCGAACGTCTTTTGTTGGTTCACCTTTTGTAGTGACCTATAATAGGTATACGACCGTGCTCCGTAGCAGGTAGAACGTTGGGTAGATCAATGGTAGAACCAACGGGGGTCAGGGGATACTACTATAAAAAGTATGGTTATTTACACTAGGTATATGATTTACACAGACATTTGTTTATTGCTTCTCCTATTTATTCCTCGATTTATCCTCTTGTGATTTATCTGATATGAATATACACAGGTTGTTCACGCGAGAATTTCCTCGCATGCTTGAGGTCTCCCCATTGAGATAATTTGAAAGAAAAAAAAACTTTTCTTGAACAATTGTTTTCTGTATATTTCGAAATTGGAAACTATAATATTTCATGACCTATAATACAGGGTGTTTCATTTTTGAATGTCATCCTTTGCGACACGAAATCGACCGGCCCTTTAGCCTATAAAGAATTAAACGTGAAACATGGTGAGCTTTGGTATTACACCTGAAAAGGAGAGGCCGTCGTCAAGTAACAAAAAGTTGAAAGGTGTAGAAACAGTGTGCAGATGTCTAAGAGAGAAACACAAGAAAAACTGGGTATTTCCTGCTCCAGATCATAGAAAAGAGAAGATGCAAGTCTCTTCCGATGTTGGCGACTTCCCGAGTATAGCTGCCGTGCCTTCAGAACGCTCGAAGATAAGTGATCCAGTTGTTTTGTTGCCTGTCAGTTAGACATTATTAATTGTAACAATTAACGGGATAATCACGTTCAGGGGATAAAGGGAATACACGTAGAGTGTAGGTCATTGTTGTTGATGTTTGAGAGAGACGAAAGAGTAGAACGATGTCGCCACAAGATTTCCAGATGAACTGGGACCGAGCTACCATGAGACACAGCCTGGCGGGACAACAAAGCGATGACCTGTAGAACAGGTGACGTGGTTTTGAGAGCTCCGAGGTATTCTGTCATACTTGATGTACCTGGTCGGGCTATTCTCCTCCATCTGAGTTGAATTGCTTTAATGATTTCTTCATACTTCTGTTTACCATGTTACATATTACACTGATCAACTATCTTCTGTATCCATGCCTGGATCTTGTGAGAGAAAGGGATCTGCACACAACAGATGTTTTTCTTATTGTCGTGTCTTGTGAGAGAAGGGTATCTCGTGAGATATCTTTCCTTACTTTGTTATCTTATGAAAATAATATACGTCTTCAACTGTTGAGACCTGGTTGTTGATATTGTTGATTTACATTGAATCATGTGGTGGTATTTATTGTGATAAATAACTGGTGATGATTCCATTGACCATGTTCATTATGTATGAACCCATGTACTGTGATTATTCACAGTTTCGTTTTATTGGTAATATTGATTGTTATTGATTTGTATGTCATGTGTTCTCCCTCTTCTTTCGGCAGCAGTACTCGGCCACTGTCCTTGCCAAAATCTTATCTATTTTCCCTACAGATCCCTCGTCAACTTAGGTCACCGTAGAACTTACTAATAAACCTTTGTCTCTGTTTCACACTGCCCCAAGTGGCTACACTGCGCTGAGCACTTGGTCTGCAGTATTCTTTCCCGCTTACAGGTTCCTCAACAATCTAGGGCCGTGGAACTAATATGATCTGTTCTAGCGAGAGCGATACTCTCTCTCGTCTTTCTCTTGTTCTCTCTGCATCAGTGGCTTACACACTGCATTTCAAATAGTGGGTGGGAAGGGTAATTGAATTGAATTTATTGTGTTGTATGAAATTGGTTGCATTGTAATTGATTGATATTGCATTCTTGAACATGAGTTAATATATTTGTCTTTGGAATAAATTGTTCTTTGTTGATTTTGAAGTCACTGTGTTTCATTTCCAAGCCTTCACTTACCTGTACTACTTTGGGGTTAACTACGGAACAATTTAAAGTCCTAACGAACACCACTAGACGAACACGAACAGCCAACCTAAGTCTTCAACTTTAAAGGGGATTCTTCTTCTTCTTCGGGGAAAGTTTATTTTTATAAGAGGGGTGGGTTGGGAGATTACAGTACCCTATCTTCTTCTTTACGCCGACTCTCCGTTATTGAGCCATATGTCTTCGTCATGTTCGCGTAAGTTGTTTGTTGTGGAGGGTGAGGAAGGTCTTGCTGCGGCGACTGTGATCGTTGATGTTGCTGTGTTTGAGTTAGGAGTTTCTAAATGTTTGAGGAAATATGACAATCAGTGAAAATTGTGGAAGTTGCATTTTTGTTTGTTTGAGGGCGGGAGCTGGAGGCGGCGACTAACCAAAAGTGGCCTATCTCCTCCCATTTTTAGTCAGCTATCTATATAGCGGAACAATTAGATCGCTATGTCTTCAGGGTTATGTTTTACATTTATCACTTACTTTGGGGGCGGCGTGTGGGAGCGGCAGAGTTTGGCAAAGAAATTCTTCCACAGTTTGAGTTGGGAGTTTCTGAATGTTTGGGGTAACATTAAAATGAAAATCAGTGGAAAGTGTTGCACTTTTTTTCTTTTGGGGGTGGAAGTTGGAGGCGGCGCCATATCAAAAGTAGCCTATTATTCTTTCCCAATCTAAGTTAGCTATCCATATAGCGAAAAACTTGAATCGCTTTGTCTTCGGGTTCATGTTTTTCATTTATCTCTTACTTTGGGGGCGGCGTGTGGGAGCGGCAGCGTTCGGCTGAGCAAATGTTGCACAATTTGAGTTGGCAGTTCCTAAATGTTGAAGGGAACATCTCAATCAGTAACATTTGTGAAAGTTGCACTTTTTATCGTTTGAGGGCGGAATCTGGGGGCGGCGACTAACCAAAAGTAGCCTATCCTTTCCCATTTTTAGTCAGTTATTTATATACCGAAAGAATCAGATCGCTATGTCTTCGGATTCATGTTTTTCATTTTAAAGTGATTGGCAGCGGTTTTTAGCAGTTTTTTCATGTCGGCGGCGCATATTAAAGACGGAATGTTTCTGGGCTTACGTTTATAAGTGGCAACTATGTAATATTCATAAAATGAGAACACCAGAGCATCAGATCTGGTAGAATTTGCAATATTATGTTATTTCAAGTTTATCGGGGGCGGTTTTCTCTATGTTGGCGGCGCAATATAGACAAATTAAATGTTCGTTCACGAGAATCTTCAAAAAAAATGGTTTTATTCGCAAAAATACAATAATGAATACATGCGAGCTCTAAGCGTGCAATGTCGTAACTGGTGTTCGCTTAGGGCGTTGGAGTCTATATAATGTTAAAAAAGCTAAGCTAAGCATAATATATAATAAGCGGTGTAAGCTAAATCCGGAGGAAAACTGGGATATAATTCCTCCAGGGCGAGTGTGAGGCTCCGACGAACTTTTCAGAATTTCGCCATATTCGGGAAATGCTGGTCTTCAGGGACGCGTTCTTGTTCTGCTGTCGGTGCATCTGACGTTGTCATCTTCTTCTTTCTCTTCTTAATCACACGATATGTGATTATGCAGGCTGCAGTTATTATTATCAGATAGACTATGATAATAGATGACGTGTGGAAATGTGATGTCGTGGGTACAGCCTGGACGGGGGTCAGCGGCTGGATGTTGGTCTCCAGTTTTTTGAGGGTCAAATGCTTGATCTTCAGCTCGGGTAGTTTTGACTGTTCTTGTTTCTTGAAGTCGAAGTCGAAGTCTTGTAGGTGGAGTGGTTGGCCACTGCTTTCATCGTTGAAAATCAAGGGTCTTCCTTGAATGAAGATGGTACAAGACGAATTCTCGAACAGGAATGTTCCGGTCTTCTTGCGGGTGTTCCAAGACTCGGCACAATGTTCTTTGACGAGCTCTTCTTTGACGAAGGTCCCGAGGTAGCTTTGTAGTTCGGGTATGAACTCTAAGGCGTTTTCTTCGAGGTGTAGTTTTTGGTAGGAACAAGTCGAAAAGTCGTTTTCGAGTAGAATGTTGCGTTCGCAAGTGTTGTTGGCGAGCGATATCAGGCTCCGTTGGCATTGATAGATACCGTTCAGCAAGACACAGTTGTCTACTAAGGGCAATAACTCTGATCCCTTTTTTAGACCGAATTTCGAAGAAGGTATAATCGTATACGAGTGTTCGTTAGGCAAAGGCAGAAAGTAGTATAATTCGTAATAATTTGGATTCAGCAAGGGGATTGGCATAAAGAAAATTATTTGTTTTCCTTTAATGGCACACCTAGGCTTTATTAGGGATTCGTAGTTATGAATTTGAGACAAAGTTACTGGAAAAGGTAATTGGTTTCCATAAAATTCGGAAATTCTATTGAGTTCTTTTAAAAGTTCTTCACTTGTTACTATGCTGGGGTGTAAAATATTCAACTTACAAAATGTTATTGAATTCTCTGTATCTTGAAGGATATGTAGAATTATATTAAAAAGGTTTATTAATTGATTGATTATGTCTTTTGCGAACAGTATGTCAGTATGGGTTATGGTTGTCGTCATTAGTGATTCTAATTGTTTTATTCGAGAGACCATAAGTAGTTCGTTATGTTCGATGTCCTGTATGGTTTTATTGAAATTTTCTATAATTTCCTTATTGATAGAATATTGTTGGTTGATTTGGTTTATAATCGAATTTTGATTTTGTTGTAAGTCATTAATGACTGCATCAAAATGTTTGCCATCTTCGGCATCTAAATTGCCTGAAATTTGTTTAATGATAGAACCTAATCCATCGATTAGTCCTCGTTTCTTTCTTGGTAGTTTTTGAAATGGTCTTAATTTTTCGTCTATTAGATTTTTGTAATATTGGACAATATTATTGTAATTTCCTAATTCGCGTTCGTACACTTGATTTGTTTTAGTCAAGTTTGATACCGTAAGGTATTGATTTTTAAGTCTTTCGTATTCGTTGATTAGGTTAGTTAAGTCGTAATAATGTATGAACGTGTGAGTAGAGGTTTGAAGTCTTGCGGGTCCCGTTTTTATTGGTAGTATTCCGGGGTTGTTTGTCAAATCTTTGTAACATTGCCCTAGTCCGAAGTGGATGGACCTGGAATAGGAGGTGTTGTTTTAGTAGGGCGTTTGATATTGGAAATATGTAGTTTGTGAAATTTACGTCCAGTTTTATTGGACAAAACTCTGGGTTTTATGGTTTTTCTAATGGGATTTACACTGATGATTTTTTCTGGTTTAAATCGATTACGAAGTTTCGATCTGAAATTGCTTTTTACGAAAACTTCTTTTGGTAAAGTAGGAATTTCTTCTCTATTTTCGTTTGCTTTAGAAATGACTTTCTCTTTTTTATTTGAAATATTAGCATTGACGATTTTATACAAAACTGACAATTTGTTTTTGTGGTTTTGAACGTAGTTGTTTGCCATTTGTTTTTCTATGTCTAGATCAATGGTTTGCTTTGGATCCGGGTGACCGTTTAAAATTTCGAATGGGGTCATCTTAGTGACTGAATGAGTAGAGTTATTATATGCTATCAGGGCATATTTGAATTTAGTGTTGATATCATCCCTTTTGAAATCAGGTTGATTATTTATCAAGTTGACGTGTTCTAAAATAGTGGAATGAAATCTCTCAATTATTCCGTTACTTTCCGGGTGATGGGGTGAACAAAAATGGACTTTGATTTTGTGAAGATTTAGGAAATCCTTCACTAGACCGTTGTCAAATTCTGAACCGTTATCGGTGATCAATATTTCGGGTACCGAATGGTGTGAAAAGTATTGCAACAGATTTTCGGCAATTTCTGAAGCTTGGGTGCTAGATAGCATGTATGCCTGAGCGTATTTGCTGAAGGCGTCAATAATTGTCAAAAATTTGGAAGTATTATAAGTTAGAACGTCGATGTGAATAATCTCGAATGGTTTCACCGGCGTGGGAGTAATGTTGTATTTTATTTTCAAGGGTTTTCTGTCATACTTGACGACTTTACAGATTTCACATTGATTAATGAAATTTTGAATAGTTTTCATTTGATTTGGCCAATAGTATTTTTTGGATAGTTTTGAATGGGTTTCGGTCATGCCACGATGATTGGTTTTACCTTCGTGGTAGCCTTTTACAATGTTTATCTGTTCATCGAGGGTTTCGATGTCTATCAAAGTTTTGGTGCATTTCTTGAATTTGAAGGAATCATTGAAATGAAGTTGTACGACATTACTGAATTGTTCGTACATTTTATCGTTTGAAAAGGTGACACTATAATTGACATTGGGGACAATATATTCTTTTAGAAATTCTTTGATTTCTTCTTCGTGATCCTTTTCTGAAATTTGGACTGTGTATCTGATTTTTGAATTCTCAAATAATCTGATCACTGTCGGGGGTAATGGGTTCATTTTAACTGAAATGAATTCGATTTGGTTTTTTCCAAAATTTATGGGGTCTTCTGAAATCGGAATTTCAGCGACTGGGTTTTCAAAATTGGAGTGCACGGTTACGTCGTCAGGGGGATCGTCAATGGGATCGTCAGGAATATCGGTCCTGTCGTCACCGAGCTCGACAATCATTGACTGACTGTCGATTGGTGGTTTTTTGTTTAAATCTTCCATAAACTCGAAGAAAGGGTTACTTTCTTCGGTTTCTTCGGGAATCTCATTATTCAAAATGTAAATAAAGACGTCCATTTTTGCGCCTTTGAAAACTGATATAATCATTGGGAACACTTCTTCCCAATTTAGTCCATCCAAACCGCATCCTAACTTTGGTATGGCTAAATTTCTGACACTATGTCTCAAGCAAATTTGTTTTAAAGCAATTAAAGAATTTTTTAGGTCTTCGTAAGTGGGCTTGTCATAAAAGTTTTTCTTTGTTATTAAATAGTAGATGTATCTGTCCAATAATTTCAGGGAAGCCACATCTCCTATTGTTTTATGTTGACTGACAAGTGTTAGGACGTTGCCGAATTTTTCTTTAAAAGTCCTGGCTATGCCAGAATTCATGATTAAGTCTTCTGAGACACAGTGCGCCAGGGAGAAGTCCTCTGGGGCTTCAAATAAATCGGCATTTAGTATGTGGACATTGCCGAATTCTGTTTCTGTCAAGAGATTTAGGTTGGGAACCCGCGAAAGGGCATCAGCGTTGGAATTCAATTTCCCTTTTTTATAGACTACTTCGTAGTCGTATTCCTCCAGCTTCAGTCGCCAACGCACTAATTTTGAATTAGGCTCTTTGAGTGACATGATCCACTGAAGGGGCTTATGGTCGCTGATGACCTTAAATTTTCGGCCAAATAAGTAATGCCTGAACATTTTGGTTCCATAGACTACGGCGAGTAGCTCCTTTTCGATGGTCGAATAATTGATTTCGTGGGCATTAAGGGTTCTTGATGCGTATGCAATTGGTAGGTCCGACCCTATTGGACCTTGGGATAAAACTGCGCCTATAGCGTAGTTGCTTGCATCGCATGAAAGTAAGAATGGGGATTCAAAATTTGGGTATTGGAGCAATGGCTCATTTGTTAAAAGTGTTTTACATAGGTTAAAACATTTGGAGTAATCTTCGTCCTTGACGTTGATTTCTGTATCTTTCTTTAATCGTGACGTGAGTGGTTTTGTAATTTTTGCAAAGCCTTTGATAAATTTCCGGTAATATCCAACTAGTCCCAAAAATCCCTTTAGTTGTTTTTTGGTTGTTGGAATTGGAAAATTTTCAATTGCCGAAATTTTGTCTGGATTTGGTTTAATACCTTGTGGAGTGACGACATGTCCTAGGTATTGGACCTCTTTTTTGAGAAACTCTGATTTGTCCAGCTGGATTTTCAAATGGGCCCTTCTGAGCCTTTCGAAGACTTCCCGGAGTCTGACAATATGCTCTGGGAGTGAAGTACTGAATATTATTATATCGTCCAGATAAACAAAGCAGGTTTCATTCTGAATACCTCTCAAAATGTTGTCCATAGCGCGCTGGAACGATGAGGGCGCGTTTTTTAACCCGAAGGGCATACGTCTAAATTGGTAATGGCCATTGTCCACGCTAAAAGCAGTTTTTTCGACGTCGCTAGGGTCCATTTCGAGCTGGTGAAAACCACTAGCCAGGTCGATACATGAAAAATATTGACTTCGGCCCAATTTGTCCAATATATCAGAAATATTTGGCAAAGGGTACCGATCATCTACAGTATTTTCATTTAATTTCCTGTAGTCTATGACTAGACGCCATTTTCGTTTATTTGTTGCATCCAATTTTTTTGGAACGACCCAAATTGGTGCATTGAAGGGTGAATTTGAATGTTCAATAATTCCTTGGTCAAGCATGTCTGAAATTTGTTTATTAACTTCCTCCTTATGCACGTAAGGGTAGCGGTAACTCTTCGTGTATATGGGTTTATCGTCTTTCAGTTTTATTGTATGCTTGGCGGAATTTGTGAAGGTCAATTTCTGATCTGGGAAATGAAAAATGTCTTTATATTCCACTAAGAGTTTGGTTACTTCTCTTTTCTCTTCTTCATTCATGTGTTCGGTTCTGACTTTGGACAAGTCGAAGCTAAACTTCTCGCAATCAAAGCTGTTTAGATTTCCGAAATCATCGGTTTCAGATTCTGAGACCTCAATGGCTTCAAAAGCTTGTGATTGGTTGAAAGAAATTTCGCTTTCTGTCGCATTCAAAACGGAACAGATGGTTTCGTAATTCTTAATTTTAACCAAGCTCTCAGGGATTTCTAGGTTTGAAAATTTTTGGTATGGCAAAATTCCAATACCATTGGAGATATTTTTTATGTTGAGTTTAACAATTTTCTGTGTACGTGGCTCGATCGTATGAAAATTGTTACACTCGTTCACGATATTTTCGTGATGCAATTTAATTTTTGTTTTGGGAGTCGTGAGCTCCCCTTTGCTCGCGTCAATAACTGCTCCTAATGCTTTGAGGATGTCCCATCCTAGGAGACAGTCGAAATATTGATGAAATTTAAATAAATAAAATTTGACGGTTGTGTCCGATTTAAAAATTTCAGGAGTTTTGATTATCATGCTGAAATTTTCCTGCGTCGTGCCATGGGCGGTTTTTATTTTTAGTGGGTCTTTTTTAATGTTTCTGGGGAAGTGTTTTTCCGCAATTTCGGGGCTTACGAAGCTCTTCGTGGCCCCAGTATCGACTAGACATCGCAAAGTAAAATTTTTATAGGGTATAAGGATATAGGGTAAGGAAGATTTTTCGTGGTCCAATGTCAATAATTCAACGATTGGTGATTCGAGGCTTGTTCCTCTAAAAAATGGTTTCGTCCGTCCTGCACTGTATTTTCGGCAGAGGGCTCGATTACATTCTCGGGAGGATTTCCTTCTTCTATATTGTGGTGAGTTATAAATGGCTTATTTTTATATTTTTGAAAATTGTTATTATTTATCGTTGAGGTTGACATGGGTACCGGTTTGTTTGCTGGTACATAATTTGGGTTTGGTTGAAACGCGTTATATGGTTTCGGATTTTGATATTGTTGCCTTTGCGTCGTCTGATAATTTTGAAATTGTTTATTTGGGTACTGAAATTGGGGATTTTTCCCGAACCTTGGTGGGTATCGTGCTTGATAGGGGGCCGCTGGCACGACGGTGTTTGTTTTTTGATTTACTTGAAAATCATTAGTTAAAATACTTAGCGCTTCTTGAAGCGTCGCCGGATTGCGCGTGGTGATATAGTCACCGACTGGTTTATTTAAATATTTAAGGAACACCCTAAGCCCTAAATCTGTGGCATTTTCTATCAGGTGAACTTTTTTGTCGTTTGGAAAATGATTTGTGCAATAGGCTATTTGTAAATTTAAGTTTTTTTGTATAGCGTTAAAGAATTCAATAGCCGACATACGAGCTTGTCTGAGTTCGCACAACTCCAACGTTAATGACTGCAGGTCGCGCTTATCTGCATAAGTTGCTGATAAGGCGGATTTCAAATCCAGCCAACAATCTATTGTGTAGGTTGAGATATCGCTTTTCGCTTTACCTGTAACTTTGTTTTTCAAACAATTTAGGATGTATTTGTTCTGAAAATCATCCGGATTTTGATTGTTATAAAAACTCACAATTATATCTTCTGCGAGGCGTAAATAATCGCCTAATAAAGCCTGGTCTCCTGTAAACTCAGGGACCATATTAAGGTAGGCATCTTTAAAAATTTGTGGCACAACATTCGGAGGGTTCCCAAGGGGTACTTGCTGCATTACTTGTTGTACCGTGGGAGCTGCTCCTGTTGCCATGTTTGCTAGAATTTCGGCTGTGCGTAATTCTATTTCGTGATTTCTATGAGGGGACCGCGATCTAAACCTTCTGCCTTGACCCAAACCTAACAAGCGGAGGGACAAGATAGCGTCTTCGACCTTCGCGTCTAAATTCTCCTCTGAATCTGAATCTGAACCGGAGTTACGGCCGCTTAGAGACATAAAGTGTACTTACAGCGTGATGAGGTATATCGCTGCTGTGGACATCGGTTCGATTTGTAGTCGTGTTGATCTCGGACTTGTTGTTCGGAACTTTGGTGTGGAAGGCCTCAATTATTACGATTGGATCCACACTCGAAAGTTCGTCACTATTTCTTTGTAGGTTGTAGGTTCGTCTGTCGGTTTAAGGCATCAAAATGCTCCGTGTCTTAGCGCGTTTTTTGGAACTTAGACGCACTATTTTAGAACACGTTTTTGACAGAGTGATTCTACCAGAAGTACTGCGCCAATTAAATGTTCGTTCACGAGAATCTTCAAAAAAAATGGTTTTATTCGCAAAAATACAATAATGAATACATGCGAGCTCTAAGCGTGCAATGTCGTAACTGGTGTTCGCTTAGGGCGTTGGAGTCTATATAATGTTAAAAAAGCTAAGCTAAGCATAATATATAATAAGCGGTGTAAGCTAAATCCGGAGGAAAACTGGGATATAATTGACATCCAATATAGCCTAGCCCAGATTTGGGAGTGGCAGCTATGTCACAGCGAAAAAATTAGAAAGCTAGGGGGTCTAGTTTGCGAGGAGTTCGAGGAACGGACGGACGGACGGACAAAACGGTTGCAATAGCGATTTTCATCAAGATGGAAAATGCGCTGAAAATTGAGGTCGGTAGCCTATTAGAAACATCATTTATAGAGGGCTCAATCCATTGCGAAAGACATCAGTTGATAATCGATATACACAAGAAAATTCGCTCAACTTTAATTTTTTTTATTTACAGCTTACAATTGTCAGTGGAGGATTAAAAGTATAAGAAATTGAAATGTGAAAGTGAACCACACAGGACATTAACAAAATCATTAACTAGAGTAGGTAACAATGAATCTGAAGACTCATTCATATTATTCAATCAGAAATATAACTTTCAGCTCTTCTCTCGTTTTCCCTCTCGTGCTGTCTGCAACATATCTGCAGAGCATATTCCGCAGATCCATCATCTGCAGGTAGTTGGATGCTTGCAAAAGGGGGACCATTATCGATTTGTGGCTCTGAAATCACTCAAATTAGATCATCTGGATAAAAACAACTACTCACTTCAACACGAAATGTGCTGGAACTTACCTCGATGAACGATGAATCCCATTCTGAAATTGGGGGATCTTCGTCGGGACAAGTCTCAGAGTCTTCAACGGGATCGTCTTGGTGATGAGTCGCCCATTGGATTATTGCTTCAAGCGTTTGTCCTTCAACTTTTTGCAAAGGTAACGGCTCGTCGAGCTCTAATTCACCCAGTATCTCTAACATTTCTCTAAGAATAGTAATGCGATTTTTGACGATCCTTAGGTCGATCCAGAATAACTTTCCGTCGCAAGACTGTAGACCTACTCTTCCGGCCATCTTCGATCTTCAACGTCAAATCTGTAAAGAAAAAATATTTTCAGTTTATATGTAGTACATATCGAGATATTATTATGTATTTTTAAACTAAAAAAAAGGTCATAAATAAATTCTACCAGCAAAACTACTACCAGTATTTATTACTAAACATTCAAAGTGGCCGCATAGTAGGATTTGTACTATTAGTACTTAGGTATGAAAGAAATTGAAATATTTATCCAGTCTAGAATTGGTCTTGAAGCAAGCTTGATTACAATGTGGCGTCCGTGCCATGGTGTGAAAAAAGAAATTATTCTAATGTGGGAGGTGTTGAAGTGAACCGTTTATTAACGTATTACCAATTTTAAACGTGATAGTAGTGGTAGTGATTGTATGAATAAATTACATTTGATTATATTTTGAATGATTTTTTTATTTTTTATTATTGGAAATTAACCAAGCCCTTGAAGACTGCAGCCTGCAGTTGGGATAAAGGAAGAAATCAGTATGAATTCGTGTAAGCATACGTAATAATAGTAATGGACAATGGTCATAGTAAAGGTGCCGGTACCCATATAACTCTAATGGCTTTGCGGCTACTTTACAGCAGATCTTTACTTATGACCCTTTTTACGACTCCAGAATACTTCGATATGTACTTTTTTTACACTTTTCTACATGATTCTAGTGGGCTGCGATTCAGGCCGCGATCGGCCGATGACGACCAGAAACACAGCCCACTCGAATCATGTAGAAATCAGACAGCCTATAGGAACCGATCCAAGGCACAACTGGATTTAAAAAGGATTATGAACGACCGCAAAGCTACGGGCGGAAATGGGCTTTTAAGGACGGAGTCATATTGGTGAAATAAGCGTTGCGAAATCAATCCGAGTGGGTTTATTCCTTGACGGATTCTCACCATTTTGGTCTCTTTCGAAAGCTACAAGGATGTACTTCGGTTTGAGCCCATTGGCATTTCCAAAATCTAAAAATAATTTTTCAAAATGTCAAAATCTAAATATTTTTTTTGGATTTCGGAAATGCCAATGGGCTCAAACTAAAGTCCATCCTTGTAGCTTTCAAAAGAGACCAAAATAGTAAGAATCCGTGAAGGAATAAACCCAGACGGATTGATTTCGCAACGCTTATTTCACCCATATGACTCCGTCCTTAATGCATGTGAAGACACAACAAACCGTTTTGAAATATCTTGAAGCGTTCCTGAAATATTTTTGAAAAACTGTAGAAATCATCAAAATTTTACGATCTACTTTGATTTCGTATTTTCCATTATACAGAGGTATATCCTTAAGTTATGCAACAAATTTCACAAAATACACAAATAAACAATAAATTATGGTTGAAACTAAACAGCACCATCACTGGCATCAATCATGTATGCGTTGTATACAGGGTGTAAGAAAAAATGGTTGTTTTTTTTTGCTGTATATAAAAAAACAAGGAAAAAACTGCGTGGATTACACATTCACGTCAGTAATTCACCTTATCAGGTGTCTTGGCTTGGTTTGTTACCTCGGAAACTTCTTACCTCCCTGATTTTTCACTTTTTATATCTTGGTTTTTCTATAACAGCAAAGAAAACAACGATTTTCTCTTACACCCTGTATATGACGCATTGACGCATACATGATTGATGCCGGTGAGTGATGTGGCTGTTTAGTTTTCACCCTAATTTGTTGATAAACTATAGTTATACCTTCGTATAATGGAAAATACGAAATCAAAGTAGAAAGTAAAATTTTGATGATATTCTTCAGTTTTTTCAAAATATTTCAGGAACGCGTCAAGATATTTTAAAACGGTTTGTTGTGTCTTCACACGCATTGAATGAAGCATCAATTCCTAAATTTCGCCCACTTTATCTATCTTAGTTTTTTAAATAAATAAGAACAAATTTTTTTTTCTCCTCCACCCTGTATATAGCTCCGGCACAAATGACGCAGTTGGGCACGACTCTTAACTAGTTCAAGTGGGTATGATCAACAAATATGCCAATCGGCATCTTTCAATGACGTAACTAAAAGTCTTTGGCGCAATTTTTTCTTCATCATATTGCATGTTGACGGAAAGTCATTTTTCTTGGGGCCTGGTTCACCCTGTAATAAATCTTATCACACGTAAGTGACATTTTGAGTTGCTCTTCAATAATCCGTTGAAATTTTTTTATAGCATTTTTATCACGGCTTTTATCGACAAAAAACTATTCAAGTTGTCAAAAGGGGCCCCCCTGGCCCCCCACATTGAAAAATTAGCACTTCTCAAATGATAGAGGAAGGCTTTCTGAACATGCCTGCAAAAAATTGTTCCGTAGTCATAAAATGCATAGTTTATTATGAAATTTTTTCAGTACTTTCAAGTTATCTGGAATAATTCTTATTTGTTGCTATGAAGTGCTGTCTGAACTGTCTGAATTTATTTTAATCTTTCCAACATCACATTTTGTTTGATGATTCAACTTTGTAACCTTTTTTCTTGATATAAAATAATAAAACAATTTTTGGAAGAAGACAGTTATAAGTTATAACTTTGAAATTCTCCCAAACCATTTCTCAAAAAAAAAAGAAAAAAGATCATGGCCTTCTGTACACATCACGAAACTATGGACTTAAAAAAAAATAACAATTTTATATCTATTTATTTTTGAGTAACATGGATTTGAAACATAACCAAACTTCATAACCAAACTTTAACGCTCTTCTTCCGGATGAACGATATATCCCCGGAAGTTGTGAAATAACTCTCCATTATCCCGAAAGAACTCAGTATTTTGCAGCTGTTCATACAAGTTGACGACGTCACCAGGGGGTACGAAGGCCAAGGCTGCAATTCTCTTCATTTCGTGAACGAGCTCAATATCGCCGGTCATATCTTTGTCGGATAACACTTTGTCTCCTCATGTCCTCCACTACACATTGGTTGAAATGAAAGTTGCATCCTCGGCATTTACCTTGAGGAAATTTCACCCTGAAAGCATTGATTGCTGCCAGTTCATAATCGGTCACGATCGTCTTTGGAGCCAATTCTGAGTTGAGGTGCAAAATTAGTGCTAGGAGCAGCTCATACGTAGTCTGAGGCTTGTCTGGTAAAAGAGCGAACACCAGAGGGTAACTCTTTTTATTTGGAAGAAAGGCGTGGATCGTGTGAATCTGCACAAACAACGTTGGACAGCTTCTGAATGTAGTACCATTTGCACCCCGATTTAGAGTTTCTTGCATGATACGCAAATTTTCCACGGTGGTCCAAGCCAAAACTCTTCTCTCTGGGTCCGCCTGCCCAGTGGTGGGATCAATTTTTGCGACATCGATCAGAAGAAAAGGCTCTCTTCGGTTACTGGGCAAATGGAAGTCGATAGCCGCACGTGTGTCTGGATTAATCCGTGGTAGGCTTTCCCGCTGTCGCACATTTCGAAGAGTACGAGCATACCGGTCCGGTAGCCGCGCATTCACTTCTCGGGGTATATTCTTCAGTTGCTGATCCATCATAGCCATGTGAGACTCTAGGGCGCGTTTGGATGCTTCTTTGGCCTCGTCGTGGACCTGGCGAGCACGTACAATATCATGACGACGCTCATGAAAATGATTTTTTGTGAAATTTCCATCTCTATCCGTAACTGTACCCTTGAGCACGACCACTTTGCTGCCGACGAGTGCACCATCAGTGTGAAGACGTGCTTTGCATGGATACGAGGAAAACCCTGTGCATTTCCAGATGTTTCTGCCGCCTTTTCCATCTTTGTCGAATGTGTAGATGTACCCGTCGACAGCGATGCACTTTCCTCCTTTGTGCCCCTTTAAGGGCACGATTTCCAAGCCACGTACCAGCCTATCCATTTGCAATCTATGAAATATAACCAGTCAAAAGCAAGAATCTTCAGCAGAGAAGGCAAATTTGAGATTCAGTAAACAATAACGATGCCTGGATACAGTCCGTACCTAGCTCCACTTTGTGGCTTTATTCAAAATAGGTAATGTGGCATTTTAAAGAAGTTAATAACTTCTTATTGTTCTGTTATCTACATTTTTGTATAGGATTTTTATACTCGAATAAAACACTTCAGTTTCAACTACCGAGTTGTACTTACCTTGCCATAATAACGCTATAATAAATAATAATTAACAATGTAATATACGACAGGTAACACCGCCACTATTCACTCAAACCAAGGACTCAAACAATGGAAATGACGTCATCGACAATATCATCGACATTTGTTGAAATAGAATTTGAACAATGGACTTTACTGGTCAGTTTTCTTGATTTTTGGAGTAAAAAGAACCCAGGTTTGCACCGTAATCGATCAAAAAATCGATGGTAGGGCCGGAGGATACCGCCCTTCGGTCATATGTACCTAACGAGATCTCGACGAGATTCGTATACACAGCTTTTTCGTGAATAAGTAATTTTCGAATCAAAATCGATGGTAAAGACCGAGAGTAAGGCTAGTCTACGAACTCAAGCTTCCTCCTTCTTTTCAAGTCAAAGCAAGTCCTTCATCTGGTGATCTGTAAAGTGAAGAGGAGACTTGGAGTCCAAGTAACTCTTCTTATTCGGTGGTCTGGGAAGGAGGAGGAAATTCGATATTGTGTTTTTAGATATTGTTCCTTCCAGGGAAAATTATTTCCGGGGAAGTTCATTCCGATGGAATTGATTCTGGAAAAATTCCTTCCAGGGAAAATTATTTCCGAGGGAAGTTCATTCCGGTGGAATTAATTCTGGGGAAATTCCTTCCAGGAGAAATTATTTCCGGGAAATTGTTCCCGGCGAAATTCTTTCTAGGGAAATTCGTTCCTGTTACGAGAAAGGCCACCTGCCAGATTTGAACTACAAAAATTTAGTTTTCTTAAAAAACCAGAAGCAGAAGAACTCAACTGAAATGAATTGTGTTATATTGTGCTTTACATAGGTTATGGGACCATTGTGACTGTTTGCAGGCACTAACCCCAAATCTCAGAACAAAAACCAGAAATGATGATGGAAACTATGATGAAGATAATGATGACAAAAAATCGACCCAACACACTGTGGACAGGGAGCTGGTGCCTCAAAACTCACGTCATAAGGTGCATGATTTTAACCCTGTAGGTCTAATGTGTGACATGTCAGACCGGGGGCTTTAGGCTGGTATAGGCTTGTCAATTTTCAAAAAATGTCAAAAATTCACGTCATAAGGTACATGGATGAAATCAACGGGCTTTTGTATGGGAACATCCCCTTGATCAAAAATCGAGTCACAAGACCAAATTTTTGGGGGCTCTTGGTCCATAAGACAAGTTTGAAATTTTCAATAAAGGCCAAAATTTACCTCCTCTTGGAGACTTCTCCTTCGACATAATTTCAGGAATAAAAAACGATTCTCACATGATTTTTTATGCAGGTTTCGAATCTGTCCACGGAAATTTTTGATAGTACATCGCTCACAGGGTGCAACATCGAAAAAAAATTCTCAACTCGCACACCCTGTATTTTTTCATGGAAATCGAATCCGTCTTTCATCTTGATTACAAATATATATATATATATATCACACTTAGTGGGTTAGTCAACAAAACGCCTGTGAAAAAATTGATAAATTTTGGTCTTTTTTTTTGAAAATTTCAAACTTGTGTTATGGACCGAAAGCGCCCAAAAATTTTGTCTTTCGACCAGATTTTCAATTAGAAGATGTTCCCACACAAAATCCAGTTGTTTCATTCATGTACCTTGAGACGTAAATTTTTGGCCATTTTTTCGAAAATTGACAAGCTCATACCAGCCTAAAGCCCCCGGTCTGACATGTAAGACAAAGCAATTTTCAACAACCTTATCAACGCACATTAGACCTAAAGGGTTAAAATCATGTACCTTATGACGTAATTTTTGAGGCACCAGCTCCCTGTCCACTGATTACAACGAAACAACTAACGATGGAATCAACATTTTAGAGGAAATTGTCAATAACAAATCAATACAAATACTTGTTCTCCCTCAACCACACCATAAATTAGATATTGAACAAATAAATGATCAAAACCAGAAAAAATTGAAATCAAAATACCCTTCATTGACAATGAAAGACAAATTTTTGAATTTTTACCTGCAGAATTTCTCAGAAAAAAGACCCACATTAATCGTTGTACAAAGTTAGTTAACACAATCAATGACGATGAAAGAAAAGTTTTATTGACACGAAATCATCACGAAGGAAAATCAAACCATAGAGGAACCACTGATGCCCGTATTCATAGTCGTGACTTAAGGTCCACCTTGATACTTGAGTATAACATCGACCAGAAACGCGTTTCATAGACGTAAATGTTCTACGCAAGTATAACTTGAAGATGCGGTAGACCCTTCTCTGCCTCAAGTATCACTTGAGAAATATTTGTTTTCTTTTTTTTGCAATAATTTGAAAGGGAAAAAACTTCCTTGAACGATCCCTTTTTCGTAGCTTTCGCAATTGAAGAGTATAATTTTTAATCACCGGTCATATACAGGGTGTAACAAAAAATTGTTCATGCGACGCCTGTATTATTCATTCAATCTGATGTGGTTTTTTATCCTGAACACAAATATGAATACAGGGTGTTTCATTTTTCTTGTCAATATTTCGAGATGGTAGAGCATCGAGAAATGAGTACTTTCGTCAAAAAAAAAACAAAAATAGAAAAATGGGAAAAAATAAAAATCACAACTTTTAGAAATGTGACAAAAGTCAATATGACCGCGTGTAGATATGCATCAAATCACTTTGTGAACCACATTTGATCAAAATAGATTAGATTTGGAAATATATTAAAAAAATATATTTCAAATTCAATTTTGAAAGCCTCCATCTCCACTATAATACGTTTTCAATATATTTTCTTGACAAAAATCCACTCATTTTTTGATGTTTTACCATCTCCTGAAATATTGACAAAAAGAGTGAAACACGGAAACACCCTGTATATGACTTGAGTAGGGCAGACTTCTTCTGAGGAGAAAATGTCAACAAATTCAAAAAGTTGCATTATTTTGATTTGAATTCAATTTTACGTCAATGTGCTGAACATATTTTTGAATTCTACAGGAAAGATTCGTAAGAATTTATTTTCATTCAAAATTGACATATTTACACCCATAACTTTAATTCATTTTTGAGTTCAGGTCGGATAAAGTAAAGCAGCCTGATGTATTTTTGTGGTATTTTTGAAATAAAAAGAGTCTTTCTAGACACAGCTGCAAGTTTTACGTGGATACGTCTATGTGTAAGAGAGTATTGGGGCAATTTCGAAGGTTCCACAATGATCTTGAATGTTCCGGGATGTTTTCGGACGTTCCAGACTATTCCAATATTCCAGAACACACCGGAACATTTTGAAATGTTGTGGAATTATCTCAAATGCTCTTGACTGTTCTGGACTGTCCCAGAAATTTCTAGGGGGCGAAACTTCCCAAACATTCCAAAACATTCTGAAATGCTGTGGAATGATCTTGAATGTTCTGGGATGTTTTTGAATGTTCCAGACTATTCCAGAACATTTCAGAACATACCAGAGCATTCTGGAATGCTGTGGAATGATCTCGTATGTTACACAATGATCTGGAACGTTTCGGGATTTTTCCGAACGTTCAAGACTATTCCTGAACATTCCAGAACATACCGGAACATTCTGGAATGTTGTGGACGAATGTTGACTGGTCCCATATATTCCAGAACATGTCGGAACGATCTGAGATGTTGTGAAATGCTCTCGAATGTTCCACAATGGTCTGGAATGTTACGGGATGTTTTCGAACGTTTCAGAGCATGCCGGAGCATTCTGGAGTGCTGTGGAATGATTTCGAATGTTACACAATAATCTGGAACGTTCCGGAATGTTTCCGAACGCTCCAGATTATTCCCGATCATTCCAGAACATACCCTGTACATACAAGTAACCCTGGGGTTTCTCAAAACTTCATGGTGAAGCGTTCGATCTAACTTTCAATGGTAGATCTGAATACAGTTTTTGACAAACTTTCCAACGAGCCCTCACAAGCCATGGCGTGCCATTGAAAAAAAAAATACTAAGGGTGGCTAGGTGTCAAAGGGTTGACGGTAGATCAAGACACGTGTCATGGAAAAAACGGCTTGTCTTTTTCAGAAATCGACCTGTTCGAGCGTTTTTTCCGGAAAAAATATGATCAAAAATTATTAAAAGAAAAAGAAAATTGGATCAGTAGGAATATGCAAGGATGCATAACCTGTTGGAATCATGAATAGAATCCCATTAAAAACTAACTTCAGAGTTTGATAGTTCCAATTTGGGTGCCGGTGTGGTTTGGAGCACAAAACTACATCTGGAATTTGTGAAAACCCACAAGGAGAATGAAAGGAATCTCCATTACAGTGTACAGTGTACTATTCATTGGAATAGTCCATTACAAATTACTAAGTCTGGAGTTTGATGGTTTCATATGGTTTTGTGTGTGATTTTCAGCATGAAATTTCTAATTAAAACCACCTGGAAGGAGAATGAATAAATATCTCCATCAAAATATAGGTTCATTTGAATGAAATGTGAGTTTCCGTTCATTTTTCCATGTTGTTTTTTCATTGGAAATTTCGTGCTCAAAACCATTCGAAACCATTAAACTTCAGTATCAAGTATTTCTTGATGGATTCTAATAATTATTCATAACAGGGAGGCGGTATCAATTTAAACCACATCGAAAATTCCACAAGGCCCGGCCAGTTTATTGCTACAATCATTTTGAAGTTTACAAATACTAGACACGTGGGGCTTTCTGACCAAATCCCCAAACGGACCAGTGTTTCAAAGCGGCTATTCTCCTTCTTGCCATGCTTCATCGTTTGAAGTGCTTTCGTCGTCGGCATCGTCTTCTGAATGAATCTTGGCGCTTCTTGCGGCCAGAACCTTCGACAAAGCTTCGAGCATGTCCGGGCGACTGCTTACTTTACACGGTTTTTCTTCCCGTTCGCCAACGGGCTTCAGCTTGATCCCCTTCCTGATGTCGCCCAACAAATCCAGAGGCGATGCTTCTTTCTTCGGCACAGCTTTAAGCGCCACTCCAGTTTTAATGCTTTCCAGTAAGGAAGCGCTCATTGTACGGCAAGCGGAAGAAGAGCTGGGGCATTGTTTTGAAGGAGGCGACACTGGCGGTGGTGGTGATGTTGGCGGCGGAGGAGGTAGAAATACTGGTGGCGGAGGACGAGGAATGGACGGTGGAGGAGGTGGAGACGTCGACCGGGGATTTGAAGATACTGGTGGTGGAGGCGGAGGGCAAGACGGTCGGCAGATCGAGCTTTTCGACTTGATACTTTCCACTGATGCACAGCGTTTTGCTGGAATTGCAGGCAGTGCCCGTGAGCTGAGCGATTTTCGCAGTGAAGCACGATTTCGGGGGTAGTCCACAGGCGGAAGCGAGGGAGGCAGTTCGTATATGGACGGAGGTGGCTCGTATATTGGCGAAGATGACCCGTACACGGGCGGTGATGACTTCTTCATCGCTGGAGCTGGAGGCGGCGGCGACCGTGGTCTTGGGATCACTCTTCCGAAACGCCTCTCGTTACTGGACGGGCCTCCACGTCCCAAACGCATCTCATCCGTTTCTCGATTCCTCAATTCTTGTTTCGATTTGTCAGGCGGCTGCTCTATTCCGGCTTTTTGGAAAACACACTTGACGTCGTGCTCTACAGTGTCGACGACGAAACCAGAGACGGGATCCAGGCTGACGTGCGTGATCTGCTTGAAGTCGGTCGGGCTTCCGATGCCGGCTTCCGCGACTCTGCCTCTTGTAACCGTCCTTTCTTCCGCCCGTCTCTTGAACCGGACCTTTTCCTCGACGCGTCGCTTGAACACCTTTGCTTCGTCGGCCGAAGCAAAGCTGAAGGCCATCTTATTGTCATGGCCTTCGAAGGTGTGGAAGTAATATTTCGTTTCGACATAGTCGATGTCTTCGTCCATTTCGTGCTCCCACGTGACGGCATCCAGCTCCAAGCTGACCAGCTTGAAGAAGTATTTTTTCGAGGTTTGGTCCTTGACGAAGCACAGCACGCCCGCCTGTTTCTTGACCCAACCAAGGGGAGGTGGCTCCGCGAAGAACAACTGAACCGGTGTTGTGGACAGCGACCGGAACTGGCTGCCCAGCAATCTGAAGACCTGCAGGTTCTCCTCGGGGCTCAGCAAATTGGACTGCTTGTTCCTCAGCTGGGGCGCTCCGAAAACCGTCGACCACCAGCCACAAGAAACTCCACCTTCACAAAAAAAGTCTCTATTATCATTGTGTTTCCTTACAAAAAAAAATCTCTACTCCGTTACCTACTACGCTTCTACTCCATCACTACGGTTCTACTCATTCTCGTCTCATCAAATCAATCTTGTTTCCAATAATCTTGAGATGATTGTTGTGTCACGGAATGCCATTGTCTGGTGACACAAAGTATTCGTTTACTTCATTGCGGACGTCAGATCTCACACAACAGTCAGAAACGAATCTCGCAGCATTGTTACTACTGGCCGAACCATAACTACTGAATGAACGTATTTCTGAAAAAACGCATACCAGCTGATTGAACAACGGACTCACAGATCGGTATTACTCAAGGCTGGTCGACGTTATGTTGTATAGACAATACAAATAGAGAAGACCATATGTTATCACCACCGTCGTCATGGATATTGGGGCATCAAAAATCAGCCAACCTTTTTTTGAATGATGGACTCGCCTGGTTCCTACGCAACCGTAAAAATCCTTGACGACATAATGGTCTTTTCTATTTGTATTGTCTATACTATAGGTTGCCTCATCCAGTTTATGAGTGACGTCACAAGATACCCTCCGGGAGCTTGATTTTGGCTGAAACTGATGTCGCTTTTTTCGTTTGACATTTCGGATCTTATTTCGACGGAAATCCACCAAATTTCTGAACTGGACGAGAAATGGTTGATGCACATTCAACGATTGGTGGTTTTTAGATGAATCGGGCATGCTTTTATCCACCAAAACACAATTTGAACCGCCGAACTGTCAAGACCAAAAACAAGGCGATAACGTTATCACGAGGTGAAGCGGACCGCGCATCTGTCACCGGGTAGCTCATTGGTAAAGAACCTGACTTTCAACAGGAAGGTAGTGGGATCGAACGGCAGCCGTGCCGAATTTTTTTTTCTTCAAAAACACCCAAATTGTGATTTTTAAAATTAAATATGAGTTGGGTAACACTAATTTGAATTTTGTTTCCTCTTTCTAATTTTTAAAATCGCAATTTGGGTGTTTTTGAAGAAAAAAAAGTTCGGCACGGCTGCGGATCGATCCCACTACATTCCTGTTGGAAGTCAGGTTCTTTACCAATGAGCTACCCGGTGACAGTTGCGTCGTTCGCTTCACCTCGTGATAACGTTAAGCCTTGTTCTTGGTCTTGACAGTTCGGCGGTTCAAATTGTGTTTTGGTGGATAAAAGCATGCCCGATTCATCTTTTTTTTTTTTTTTTTTTTATTCGTTTATTTAACGTCGGCCTATTTCCGCAACGAGGCCTAACACCGACGCCGGTGAATGCTTTCCTCCACTATACCGGAAATTTTGCCGAACCCCTGTGTGTTCCAACACAGGGTAGGGATTTTTAACGACCACCAACATCGCATGGGGTCGGCACCATCGTTCGTATTTTACGTGCTATGCGACACACGGCGCGTCTTGCATTTAGCAAGCATTCCAACTAAACCAAGGAGCTCGTTTTTCGAGGCCGAAAATCCGTCCCCGATTCATCTAAAAACCACCAATCGTTGAATGTGCATCAACCATTTCTCGTCCAGTTCAGAAATTTGGTGGATTTCCGTCGAAATAAGATCCGAAATGTCAAACGAAAAAAGCGACATCAGTTTCAGCCAAAATCAAGCTCCCGGAGGGTATCTTGTGACGTCACTCATAAACTGGATGAGGCAACCTATAGTACAACATAACGTCGACCAGCCTTGGGTATTACTTACAGCTGAAATGTAGAAATACAGTTGGAATGTGGAAATTTCCAACAGATTCATCAACCAAATAATGTAGAAAAAATGTCGCAACGATGAGTATGCCAAAAAACGAATCCCTGATTCGGAGAGATCAACTTTTCTGGAAATTGTTGACTGGTCTAACAATTTCCTAATGAATATGTAGCCTATTACACTGAATCGACAAATAAGTTTTGTTGTTTGTATATCCGAGGAAAATTCTGTCTTCCCACGTAACTTCTACAAGAAAATTCATACAGTCAATCACAATAAAACAATAATGTACTTTATACGAACCAAAATCGCTCAAAAGAGCTCGTCTGTGACAAAATGTGTTGTTTTTTTGACTATCTTATCTTTGAATAAAAATGGGGTCACACAAAACACCTATGGACGAAAAACACTACTATCACAACTGAATAATACGTATAAATTATTAAAAAGAAATTCTTCATTTTATATTCACGGTATTTGCACAGAATAATGCCCTGAGCTCAAAAAAAAAAACACTGAATGCCCCGAATTCGGCGCCTTCTCAAAATTCAAGGGCAGTATCTTGTCAACCTATGCCGATTTAATGGGAAACTATTTTTGGATCCGTCACAATTTACTCAAGTTTCCCCGAATCGCGCCGAACCAACTACAAGTAATATGTATTTCGACGTCAGTGATTTCGACAATCTTGATAGCAGAGCTCAAATTGATGTGGGATAGAGCCTTAGAGTCTCAATTCCAGTTGTACCAGATCAGCAAATATTACATTTCATAAAACATTACCATGAAAAATTTAGAAAGCAGTAAAAACAACCTCCCACATTTAAAAACTCTGACGTTTTCAAGCAGAATGTTCAAGAATCCAGGAGAGTTCTGAAAGTCGCCTTTTTGATATTTCGGCGTGTGAATGTTTGGGCTATTCGATTTGCAAGTGCAAAAACAAGATGCCTGCTAGAGAACGGGAAATTCCTTGGAGATCAAAAAAATCGGAACAAAAATGGCATGGCTCAGTTGATCTAGGGACAACAAAGAAGATAGAACATACGCTACAAAACGAAATTCATAGAGACGAAGAAAATTCCTTCTACTGCGAGATCATCTGGTTAGGTAAAAAATATTTCAAATTCATTACAGAAAAATCAAAAAGGTGTTACTCGATTCAACATTTCATTGCCCTTCAATTGTGAAGGCAAAAATTCTATTGCAAAAATTGTGGCAGTTGAAGCTAGACTGAGACGAGACCGTGCCTATGGCTTTTTACAGCCTGTGGCAAGGACTTTTGGATCAGTTCCGATTACTTAATGGCTTTAAAATCCCGCGTGAAATCATATCTTTCTTTCCGTATTGAACAGTAGAAATTCATTCATTTTTAGATTAATCTGAAGTTGCCGACGGCGCAGTGATATATCTAAGAACTATAGATATTCGGGGTGTTTTTTCCGTATCTTTACTCATATCGCATATCAAAATCACGGGTGACTCCTTTGAAAAACATTTCACTACCGCGACTCGAAGACTCGAACTGCGTGGCGCACTGTTGACGGCTCAATTAGTCGATAAATACACAAAAACGATAAATTTACCCATATCAAAGCGCTATTATTATACAGATTCACAAACAGTGCTAGCCTGGATCTCTGGAAATTCCAATAAATGGAAAACTTTCGTGGCTAATCGCGTTGCTCATATCCATGATCTGACTTCACGAGCAGATTGACATCATGTCCCATCAAATCACAATCCTGCGGATATCATTTCCAGGGGTACTACTGCAGAAGAACTCAAGAATTCCGAGTTGTGGTCAGGCCCAATTTTTCAAATCGTCCAATGGAGACCTACAGTTGACTAGGACTCAAGTCAAGTTCCCGAAATGCGAAAGGTGAAAGGCAAATATTAATAATATCAGACATATCTAATGACAATTTTCTTGAATCAAATAATTGAAAAATATCAGTTTACCGGAATCGTCCGCGTAACGGCTTAGGTATATCCTACGTTTCATCAAGAATTTGGAATGTAAGAACAAAGAGTGCACTTATCAGCCACCATGTGGTCACGAAATTCAAAGTGGCACATTCAAAATTTGCAAATATGTTTCTCGAGGAAGCGAGAAAGAGATCGAAGGACAAAACAATCAATGGAGAAGAACGAAAATTGTTGGAACTGACGGAAGAAAGAGGATGAAATATTTTGAATGGATGCTATGAGGGAGACGAAGAGGGAGAATTCACGTAGGTAATCAGTTATATATTACCTAATAGCAAACTCGCAAGCAACAGAAAAAATCAAAAGGTTCGCAGAAGAAGACAGGATAGAATCAGATCATCAACCGATTGTGGTAGAAATTAAGAGTAAAACATCGGAAAGAGCAGGGAAAAGACATAAAGTTTTACACAAACGGAAAGTAGCAGTATGGACAGAGGAGAGGATAAGAAAATACAAGGGAGAGATGGAAAGGACGAAAGTTCATACAGAGAGGAGTTGCGGAGGAATGGGAAGAATTGAAGGCTGCCATCTAAAGAGCTCAAACATACGAGGAAAGGGTAATCAAAGAAGAAAACGAAAAACCTAGAAAGGACCGGTGGTGGGACGACGAATGCAGAAAGATGAAAAAGGAGGTGCAGAGGAGCATCAGAAGGTGGAGAAGAGGGAGAATTACAAGAAATGAGTACATCGAACAAAGAAAGCTGTTCAAAAAGACCTGTGGAAGAAAGAAGGACGAAGAACGAAAAAAGACCGAGTTGGAATTCAACCAAATAAAGACAGAACAAGAAGCCTGGAAATACATTAACAAAGAAAGAAACACCAAAAGAAAAACACCAGAAGATCTCGATATGAAGGAATGGAAGGGACACTTTGAAGGGTTGCTAGAAGGAAGTAACGAAAGAAGTAGTGATATCAATAATACACCTCACCAAGGAAATGCTGATCCACACTCAGATATCACAGTAGAGGAAGTAGAAGATCAAATCAGAAGACTCAAGAAGAAGAAATCGGCAGGGATGGACGAGATAACCAACGAAGCATGGTTATATGCAACAGAAAATGTAATACAAAAACTCACAAAAGTTTTCAATAAAATATGGAATGGAGAAGAAATACCGGAAGAATGGAGAAGATGAGTAATTGTTCCAATACACAAAAAGGGCGCCACACGTGATGTCAAAAACTATAGAGGAAGCACACTACTCAACACGGCTTATAAGATATATGCAATGGTTTTGGAAGAGCGATTAAGGAAGCAGACGGAAGCAAAAGAGGTGATACCAGATACCCAAGCTGGCTTAAGGAAGGGAAGAAGTACTACAGACAACATATATATCCTGAATCACGTGATAGAAAGATATATACGAAAAGACAAAGGAAAACTATTTGCATATTTTGTGGATCTGAGAGCGGTGTTCGACAATGTAGACAGAACAGAATTGTGGAGATGCTTGGAACAACATAACAGATGAAAAATTGATATCACAAATAGCAAGTTTATACCAAGAAACAAGTGATGTAGTGAGAGTGGGGAAAAACACATCGGAAGAATTCTGGACATACAAGGGTCTAAGGCAGGGCTGTCCCCTTATTCCACTGCTTTTTTCCACCTATACGGCTGATTTGGAGGGAAGACTGAAGAGTGGACAGACGGGAGGAGTGGTAGTCGGGAAAGAAAAGTTTTACTCACTGGCCTATGCGGACGACATGGTGGTACTAGCACAAAACGAAGCAGGAATGAAGGAAATGATGGGAAGGTTCGAGAAGTTTTGGAGAGAAAGAAGCTGACAGTCGACGCTGAAAAATCGAAAATGATGTGCTTCACTAAAGGAAAAGGAAAAACCAAAAAAATAGGATGGACGATGTTGGCGCCCTTCGGCTCGGCTGCCGACAGCACCCTGTGGCGTCCACGGAGAGGGGAGAGTGGTACCTGGACCCGGACCATAATCATCTTACCGGGGTTGCATTCGCATGCGGCAGTCTACGCAAAGCACTCGTGAAATATACACGTACACCTTATATTGTAATATATTATAAATAAACCTATCAAAAATTCATATGTTTATGTACCGCTACTAAACATAAGTTGGTCCTTCGAGCCGGATATTACCAGCGACCACTCGTGAATTTATACATACAAGGGCGTCGGATCGTTAATCAAGTCGGTACCACCAAGCAGCAGAACGAGTCCAAGCAACAAGCACAACGACTCCAAGCATCAAGCAGACAAATCAAGCAGCATTGCGCTCACCTACAGCCAATCCAAGAAAGCAGCATCACGCTCGGGATCGACTGTACTATAATCAAGACGGAGAACATCAACTCATCACAAAAGGTCAGACTCACTCATTTCTAAATCACAAGATCATATCCTACCTTTAAATCTTTACCATTCTTATACCCATTGCGTCTATGACATATAAAACCAAATCAATCAGTCAATAAGTATAAAATTGGAGTAGTAATAAATCGAAACTAAATCATCATGACGGATAAAGAAAACTCAGCAGTTACTACCCTAATAGCAAAGCGAGGCGTTATAAAAGGCCAAATTACCAAAATCACAACATTCATGCTCGGTTGTTCGCAAAACGAGTATGCCCAAGCAAAGGTGCGTTTACCGAAGTTTTGAACCCTTGTGGGTTCAAAGGGGCCAGCTATGTTGGCGCCCTTCGGCTCGGCTGCCGACAGCACCCTGTGGCGTCCAAGGAGAGGGGAGAGTGGTACCTGGACCCGGACCATAATCATCTTACCGGGGTTGCATTCGCATGCGGCAGTCTACGCAAAGCACTCGTGAAATATACACGTACACCTTATATTGTAATATATTATAAATAAACCTATCAAAAATTCATATGTTTATGTACCGCTACTAAACAGACGATGAACGGAAAGGAAATCGAAACAGTCGGAGAATTCAAATATCTGGGCTATGTGGTTCACAGGAACAATGGAGAAAATGCACACATAAAAGAACTAAAGAGAAAAGCTAACAAAGCACTGAGCCAAATATGGGGAATAGGAGAGAGAAAGTTCAAAAACAACTTCAACATCAGAATGCTGATGTCCGTTGTACGGAGCAGAAATCTGGGGATGGACAGAGAAGAATGATATTGAACGGCTGCAGACGGTCTGGTCAGGGTCGTCACTGTAAAAACGGCCCATGGCACCTACAAACGTCCTATCACAAAATTGTGTATCCTACCCGGCATCGAAGATGGTGACACACATGTGCATGGGCGCCGACTACATGGGTGCATCGGGGCGCGTGCACCCATTGAAATGCTCCAATGGGTGCAGAGCACCCATTGAAAACTTATCACCCCCATTGAAAATATACATACTTACCTACCTGTCCTCCCGACCTTCCTACACAATTTTCGAGGAAACGACTTTTTATTTTTATGAATGGATGAATATATGTAAATGTGGCGGAATGTGGCTACCAGATGTGGTGCAGAAGCCAAGCATCCATCGGAGAGGCAGAGAGCGTAGGGTGAGATTTGTTGTTTTAAGTGCGATTTATAAAATACCTAAAATCGCTGCGATTTTGTCTTGCGATAAAAAGTATAGAGGAAATCATATCTTTGAATGTGTTTAAATTGCGATTGAAATAGCGACTAAAATTAAAATCGAGTTATAAATCGCACTTAAAATCGGGTTATAAATCGCACTTAAAATCGGGTTACAAAAGGTATAGAGGAAATCGCATCTTTGAACTTAGTTAAAATTGCGATTAAAATTGGACTAAAATTAAAATTGAGTTATAAATTGCACTTTTAGAGCAGATAGATTTAAAGTGGAGTAAGGGAGAAAGACACGAGTCGTCAAAGAGCTCGGTCGATTCAGTTGTGTGCACATTGAGAGAAATAAAAAGTATTTTTGGGGATTGCGAATAATTTTTGTGGGAGTTGCGGTGAATTCTGTCAAATAAATATTGTAGCACTATCTACGAGACATTTCTGAGTTGGTAAGTAGCTCTTTATCATTTATATTTCCAAAAATTTCAATGTCCAAATGTTTTCCAAGGTCCAGGTTCCACGTGAATAAAAATCATGGATAGGTATTTGATAAAAATCAATAAAAAATCTAGTCAGCCTACTCAGCAGCTGACATCAACATCATCAGCTCCAGACAACAATGAACTGGAAGATGCAAATATAGCCGGAGCCGGTGCTGTTTCAACCAAAAGTGATGCAACCGCAACATCCGAAATAGTGAACCCTGTGAACAGTGTGAACCCTTCTGGCAGACGATTCCGTAGTCAGTGGATAAATCAGTTTCCTTGGATTTTTACACAAGAAAATGAGAAAATTTTCTGCAAGGTATGTTGCAAAGCGGTTAAGGAAATAAAAGCACCATTACCGAAGTTTTCTGCATCTGAAAAGAAATCGCTTGATGCATTTGTCTACGATGGATTCAACAGTTGGTCAAAAGCTCTTGAACGATTTCGCATACATGAGAGGAGCTCAGTTCACCGTGCTTGCTCTTTAGCTATTGAATCCGTAGAAGCAGGCGCAAATGTCTCGCAATCTCTAAATGACGCCAAAGTTACAGAAATGAAAGCAGCTAGAAATGCACTGATCGCGATTATAACCTCACTGAGATTTTTGGTACAGCAAGGGCTCGCGATCAGGGGTCACACGGATGAACGATCGAATATCAGACAATTACTTCTGTTAAGAGCAGAAGACAACTCTGTCCTGAAGTCTTGGTTGGGTAGAACTAAATATAAATGGCTGTCGCACGATATTTTGAATGAAATCATATCCATCATGGCAAAAAGTGTTCAAAGGTCTCTTATAACTAAAATCAAGTCTTCTGAATTTTATTCGATCATGATAGATGAAACTGCGGATATTTCGGTGGAAGAACAAGTATCGATTTGTTTGAGAACAGTAGATGAAAATTTGTCTGTAGATGAATATTTCATGGGATTTTATGAAACCGCGGAAACCAATGCCGAAACACTTCATACCATAGTAAAAGATGTCTTATCAAGATTTTCCTTGAATATCAACCGATGCAGAGGACAATGTTATGATGGGGCAAGTAGTGTAAGCGGAAAAATATCTGGGTTACAATCTAGAGTTAAAACCGACGAACCCCGAGCTCTGTTTGTCCACTGCACAGCTCATAGACTGAACTTAGTTGTACAGGACTCAATGCAGGGTATTGCTCTTATTAGAGATTTCTTGACACTAATGAAAGAGCTGATTGGATTTGTCAGAAACTCTCCTAAGCGAGCAGCATGCTTCAACAAGCTGCAAAAAGAATCTGATGATGAACCATCCAACAACTTGACAGAAGTGAGCCGACTGCGCCCATTCTGCCCAACAAGATGGTGTCTGCGAATTATTTCTTTGCAAACAGTGGAAGCCAATTATGAGGTTTTATTAACGTTCCTTAAAAAAATAGTGGCGAAAGAGGAGAACCTGGCGCCAAAGCAAGCGGTTTTTTGAAACAGATGTTGAAGTTTGAGAACGTTTTCCTTATTCAATTGATGATAAAAGTTTTTGCTCGGATAGAAACACTGAACTCGCATCTTCAAAAAACTTCACTTCATCTGCAGAATATATTTCATAGCGTTGACATTTTGACAAAAGCAATTCAACAACAACGACAAAATGATTTCGACATTATATGGGATGAGACGTCAAAGAAATGTGAAGAAATAGAAATCGAGCAGCCAGTTCTATCTCGCAAAAGAAAACTCCCTCGTCGTCTCGATGACTCAACATCAACTACCCATCATTTTGATACTCCTAAAGATAAATATCGTCAGATATTCTACGAGGTCATTGACCAAACGTTGATCAGTCTCAACACAAGATTCCAGTCCGATACAATGGATCATTTAACAGAAATGGAGCGATTTGCCACAGGAACAGAAGAGGATGTAAAGACTGTCACCAACTTTTATAAGTCCGATTTTGATGGAGAACGGCTCAAATTACACCGTGATATGTTCCTTGACGTTGCTAAACAGGAAGGTTATGAAGTTGGAAATCTTAACGATGTTTTGAATTTTTTTCGAACTCGAAACGACGGCCATATGGCTCGTGAAATTCTAAGTGAATTCAAACGATTCATAACTTGTTTGGTCACAATCCCCACATCAACATGTACAGCCGAGCGGTCATTCTCTTGCCTGCGAAGACTGAAAACCTACATTCGTCAGACTATGGGACAACAGAGATTGAACCATTTAGCAATTGTTCATGTTCACAAAGAAGAGACATGTGCTTTGAATATAGATAATGTTGCGAATGAGTTCATAGATTGTTCATCGGTGAGACGGAATACTTTCCATGTTCCATCACGTCGCAAAAAAAAAAGTGAAATTTTTTGCTGATCATTATAATTTTCCTAGTTACCAAGTTACCAGAATAAGTTATCTCTCATTAGTAATATTATTAAATACTTGCCTATTTTCAAAGATTTTATATTTTGTTTTCCTATCAAAATTTAGTTTTGTTTAAAAATGCTTTATTTAAATAGTTTAATTGAAATTTTGAATTGTGGAATCAAAGATGTAATAATATTATTAAATATACGATGACCTTGAAATCAAAAAAAAATTCGCCTGCGGCGCTTACACCGGGGGGCTCCGCCCCCCGGACCCCCCTACCTCTTATGACAGCATAAATAATGTAGCTGTGTGGTGGTGTGCACCCATTGAGATTTTCTAAAGTCGGCGCCCATGCACATGTGTAATTGTGTAGTGATATGATGACAACTCGTGTACAGTGATAAAGATTCCATAGGTTGGCAACGTATCCAGCTGATACAGAACTCATAAAGATTGACTCTCAAAATATGAGCCTGGTTATTTTTTGTAAAGCATTGAAATCGTTTCCCCTGTCATTATTATCGCTGTGGGTGATGGAATGAACGGTATATATTTGTATATTAATAATCTACGTAAGTATAATGACCTTTGAAAATATTATTAAAATTTTTCTTCAATAGAAATCTTGGGATTTCAATGAGTGCCGGTATGTTCAACGTTCACCACGATACATTACTTTGCAATAGGGTGATTGCATGTAGAGGGCGTTTTGACCTAGGGACTTTCAGTTTGTCTATATTGGTACTGGAAAACGTCAAATCGTATGTCAATCACGCCATTTCCGACAGGCAACATCTGACATTTTGTTAACCTGACATTGTCTACGCTAACATCGCCAACGATAATTTCATTATTCACCCATCATCCCATCATCCATCACCACGTTGCCTTCAACCACTGAGAATGCCTGCCATTTGCTCCAGTGCGTCTGCCACGAGTCGTGCGTCAAAGCAATCCAACCAAAGCAAAATCCCCCAGCCACTGCTGTCACGTTCCTGACGGTCAAAAGGTGAACACTAGTACATTACGTAACAAGTACGGGAAGTGATACATTACGCATGAGTGTGTAAGTTAATGCACGAGGCGCAGCCGAGTGCAGAGATCACATGAATGAAAGTAAGACACTTTATGGCGAGTTACGTACACTATTTTTCCTACGACCGGGAGAAAATTACATTCAAATTAAGAAGTCATTTTCGTGTTTTTCTGTAAACGTAGATTTTATAAACACCAGTGGATGAATAATAATTACAGAAATAAGGGTAATTTTGAATGGGTTCATTAAAAAAATGTAAATGTATTTCAAATCTTCAAAAATTCAAATTTTCAAAAATTTAATTTTTCTTCACAATTTTATTTTTTCTCAAAAAACACCGCTTCTCTGACCATCCAGATTTAACAATACTAATATTCTTTCATATATTTTGATTTTTTCTCGAAAAACACCGCTATTTTCTGACCAAGCCTGCCTGTGGCTGTTGTTATGGTTGCGCATCTTGCGCAACCTTGCGCAACCATAACGCTCGCTTGCGCTCAAGCGAGCAGTAGACCAAATTATTGCAAAAAAATCAAGAATCCCATCAAAAACCAGTAACTATTTCAAATTTGGATTGCTTTCAAAATATAAGAAAAAATCTTTTTCATAAAAAAATTCGGGAATCACAGGAATCGAACTCGCGCCCTCAGGACACACGCCTAGCGCCTGTTGCAGCAGGCAGGGTCGGAGGTAGCGTCTTTCACCATCAAACTATCAGGCTATTTTCGCAATCCGGCCAAAACCGTCATTAAAAAAGGACACGAACAATTTCTTTTATCCTTCGAAGAGCAACAGCGGCCTAAGGCCCCGGCTACCAGCCGGGAAAGGTACGTTTTGGTCATCAGTAGGTGTATGGGACTTCATTTACTAACATCGTCTCCTTGTGAGAAAATTGGAAATCCAGCAATGAAATTAGTGACATTTCAACCGTCATTTTGACATTTTCGTATGTTAACTTGATTCAAAGTATTTGTAGTGTTGAAGTATTGTTCCGTGGTCCGAATGAACTGTGCGTTATAATAACGCACGGCTTATAACGCACAGGTTGGGTAGGTTGACGTAATTGACAACTTTCGGGCCTACTATAGCGTGTGAAAGGGGTCACTTTCGTAGGTGGTCGTAGGAAAATATCCATGCAATGGCCCTATTAGGGGTCAGGTAAACCGGGGATGAATGGCCCCACCCCACTTCTAATCCCAGGTAAAAGTATAAATGGTAAAACGGCCGCTTCGCGCGGCGTTCCAGTTGTTCTTTCATAGACGTTTGTCGGCAAACATGTCTCCTCGCTTAATATTATCAATTTTTCGCGAATGTATCATCGTGTATGAATAAATGTGAATGATAAGACATTTTTATCAAGAAAACATCCTACGGTGGATATACCAGATTCAAAAATAAGTGATGAAAGATCCCGTGATGGAAGTGGTGATTCACCTGATGCTGATGAAATTGAGCGTCCTTTGTAAAGCCAACAGGTAAGTTTTTAACACTTTTTGATCATTCCTTTAACCAAAGTTAACGATGGCAACAATACAATCATGGTATTTGATTTTTGGTACAAATTGGAAGGAATACTAGGTTTCACTAAAAGTATTCTCTTGCAGGCCAGTTCTGATTATGATTTCGACTCATTGCCGTAAACTTCAAAAGGTCCAGCATCTACCGTCTCATTGCCATTATTTCCAAGAGATTCAGTTGCGGCCTTTTTGAAAAAAAAAACTCATCAGCTGCCCTGTCAGTGTCAACTTCCACAGACCTACAGTTGTGGACGCGCGCCCATCCTATTCCGGTACAGCAGAAAGTAAAAGTATGGCAAAAATACAGACCCATTTATGTGCCGAATTTTTTGCCCATCAGCTCAAAAAAAAGTGGACGGGCAACTACTGAAGTTATTCTATTGTGACTTTCAACCCACTAACGTGGTTGATGACAAAGGTTTTTGCCAGTTTGTAACAGCATTGAATCCATCATGCCAAATCCCAGACTGACAAGTAATCTCGAGAAGTTTGATACCTGCCTCTTACGGAGAATGTCTACAAAAAACTGAAGAGATAGTGAAGTACGTGACCAAAGTTTCTTCAATGACTGACTGTTGTTGGACATCGCTCATTAACGACAGTTTTATGGCGGCGACAATACATTTCATTGATAAGAACTTGAAATTGCAATCGGTGTTTTTGAGTTTTGCGGTTTTTGACCAAAACCACACCAGCGACAACCTAGCAAGAGTTGAAAAGAATAACTCAAGAATGGGGAGTAGTCTACCGGCTGTATCCGATAACGCAACCGATATCAAAAGCGCTATTGTGAATGTGACAGGGTAAAAGTATTTTGGATGCTACGCACTTACACTGAATCTAACAGTTCATGATGCACTTGAACTGTAGCCAGTGAAAGAGGTCATCGATAAAGTGAAAACTATAGTTTCACACTTCGAAAGAAGTGCTGAAGCCACATCAAAGCTTATGAAATTCCAAGAAAACACTGGCATAAAATCTCCCAAGAAACTACTACAAGATGTTGTGACACGATGGAATTCCACCTTCTTTATGATAGCACGATTTGTTGAACTGGAAGACGCTATCCGATCTACAGTGGCAGTACTGGATATTACTCTACCGCAATGATCTTTGGAAGAAAGGAGAAAGAGGAAAAGGAAGAGGACAAAAGCGAAGCAAACGCGAGCGACGGCGACTGTGAGCCCGAACAAAAATCAACTGTTGAAGTAGTTCTTCGGACTCCACCTAGTATTTCTGATGCTGAAAATTCTGATCCCACAAACTCGGAAACAAATCAATATTATCAAGACACAGTTGCTATGATTATTATTAGTTCTACGTCTTCGTCTCCTTCACCTGCGCTCTCCCAAACAGGTTGGTTGATGCTGATTTGATCAATATTACACGGTAGGTGATGTTTTATTCTTATAGGCTGTATTTGGTGACTTACGAGGAGCTAGCCAACAATCTGTCAGCAGAATCATGAAAAGAGTTTCGATAGCACTTGCCGAACACCTTGAAGAATTCATTCACTTCCAAGAAACTCAGAATGAAGAGAGACAAAACAACAACAAAGTCACGATTTAGATATGGGAGAACTGCTGGTGGTAGTTTTCATTGTTTCACAACGCATGTCGCATGTTGACCTTTTTTGCTTACCAAGAAAAGAAAGCAGCTTTGTCCTTTTCATGGTGGATCCTTTTGTTGTAAGTCACCTTCTGCATATGGATTTACGAAAGAAAAGGGCGTACTTCTTCCATCTGTCTCAGTTATCAAAAGTTGGCCGAGTGATTTCGAATTCAAACCAGGGCTAAATAGGAAACTTCTTGCAGAAAGTTGAAAGCCGATACAATGAGTGGGACAGAAAAAATCTGCATGCTTTCGTTTGATGAATAGACTGTGAAATGGGCTTTACCTGGCAAGCAAGCTATAGCCATTATGGCGAGGGGTGTATACAGTGATGGACATCACCGATTTCTTTCTATTTTTCAAACACTGGAATGAGGACTGAGAATTTTGACACTGCAATCAAGAATCATATAACAGCCCTAGAAAATTTCCAGCTAGGCTCCCTATTTCATACATGAAGACAAAAAAAAAAGCAGTGTACAGGTCATTTGACGTGTCTCATTCGTCTTTGTATGAAAACTTGATCATATGTCGACTGGTAAGTGTTGACCAAAACTTACTCCGAAACACCTCAATCTCTCTGGCTGAAGAGCATTTTATGTATCGCTTAAGCCAGGAAGGTGCTAGACATTTTTTTCTGGAAATCAACTCCCATATGGGAGTTGCCCAAAGAAAACAAGGAATACCAAACGTCGTTGAAGTAAATATATAGATAATGTACCTACTGATCACGTTGACGTACCTGCCTGACATATAAATGTTTGAACCATGATGCACTTCGGCTGTGGAGAGTGGGGAACTGTTTGTATAACATTTTGAAACATTTGATGGAAAAACATTTTTTGGTCGAATAACTTTGAACCTAAATAAGAAGGTTGTTGGTACAGCAAGAGAATGTAAGAATCATCGAGATTTTTCAATACGAACTCCTGATTCGAGTATTTATTCACTTATAAAGAATGTAGAATGTTTACTAGTAATGAAAAACAAAAAAGTGTGAAAAAATACAAAGATGTCCATTTCACATCATGAATAGAAATTTTCGGTTACATTTATTATTATTTATTGTAAGGTACTTATTTTGAAATACCCAGCACCCCAATTCGCTCCCTGGTCGTGCAGTTTTGTAAATCTTTTTTACTGATTTTTCAAATTCATTCATCTATTGCTTGTTTGCTTTAAATTTAAAATATAGCGACGATCCAATATCTCGATTTGACGAAAATTTTAAAACCGAGATAAGTGAAGATGATGGAAAGCTAGAAACACTGATGAATGGAGGCGATGAAATTTTGAGAAAAAGGGAACAAAAGACAAGAAAGAGAAAAAATTTGAAAACCTTCAAAGAAGAAAAATCAATTTCACCATGTAAGTATCATGTTGATCGAACTATTTTCATTGTCACTTTTCTGCAACAGTACATTTACCGTCGCCAGACCATCAGCAATTCTTGAAATTGGCAGAAGACGAGGCACATGAAATCGAGAACTAGAGAGGGGAAGGAGCGAAGAAGCCACGTGGATCCAGACGATCATATCTTGAGAATCAACTCGAGAATCAAAAAGAATGGTCATTCATTGATCTTTTCGCTAAACTGAAAACCATACCTATTCCCCTCCTAAGAAACGGGAACGTCTCAAACCTGCGACCAATAAAAATCGACGGAATAAAGTACACCTTTTCAATTATATGCCCTTTCGACAGAATCATATCTATTTCTACCACAACATATTGTGATTCAGATACATTTAGATAAATTGATTGATATAATAGACAGATAGATGTATTTGAATGTACATCAACGTAGCCAGTCCGGAAACAGAATTGTCATTGTTATAAACTGGTGACAGGAAAAATACACAGATCAACGTAGGAAAAAATTTTGACCTGGGAAAGCCAATCCAAGTGAGATGACAAATGTGTCAGCTATTTGTACAATTCCAGAGATTTCTTTATAAAATGGCAACGAGAAGTTTGATTACATGGAGTCGGAATAGAAATTCTGGCGGCTTGAGAAAAAGTGCAGCAAGATGGACGACAACCACTCCCATGTAATGTTGACTATCTTAAATGAGGACTTGGTGTAAGGCATCAATGAAGTTGTCTTTGATAATACCGTACCGCCAGATACAGACTGAACCGCAATTATCTTTTCTTAGAATGCTTGGACCACCAAGGAAAGAGAAGTTCGGAGCCGTCTACCCACTCCCGGTTGGCACCCCATAAAATAAATAAAAATTCAAGATCTAATCGCGGAACCCACGACCGTCTCTACACGAAAAACGACTGGCCGCGTGCAATAAAACTCTTTCTGGACTTTTTAGCCCCGGCTCCCAGTTTAGAAATAGTTACAATACAGGGTGATTCACCACCAAATGGACATAGCTTAAGGATAGGTCCAGTTCTTCCAGGCGAACCTGGATCTGGTTTTGAAATTTTTCTAACGCTGTTCGTTTCGAAGCTACAGGGTGATTCATGTATTTCGTAGAATTTTTTGCAAAGCCATAACTTTAAAACAACCCAACAGATTGGTTTGAAATTTCATGGGTTTATTCTTCTATTGATATCTGACACATCACTTTATCAAAGAGTTAGAAACTTCCAGGGCCGGCCTTGAAAAAAAATTTTCAAAGCTTTTTTGAAAAAAGACACTCTGTATGCATATTATTCAAAATTCATTTCCATATTCAAACACAACATGAAATATGCTATCAATATCGCAAAAAAAATTGCTTGGCACCATCAAGCTGTCAAAAGAAAATTGATGATCCTGATGATTTTTGAGGTTAGGATTTTTTGTAAATTGATATTTTCAAATATTCACAAATGATTCATTACGGCCCCAAATTTCAGCCGTTTTGTCATAAAAGTAAAAATGACATTTTTCTCGTTTTCTCAGTAGTAACAAAGTTTCAGCCGAATTTTCAAAAAATTATTGTCACCTCCCTCAGCTTCACTTCTATCCCAATTTGAGCTGAAATTGAGGAATGTATCAAAAAATTTTTGAAATATCTGATGAAATTTTTTGTTATTTCTGAGAAAACGAGAAAAATGTCATTTTCATTTTTTTGACGAAACGGCTGAAATTCAGTGCCATAATAGATCATTTGCAAATATTCGAAAATATTGATTTAGAAAAAATCCTAACCTCAAAAATCATTACGATTGTCAAAATTTTCTTGACAGTTCAATGGTGCCAAGCAATTTTTTTCGCGTTATTATCAGCATGTTTGATGTAGTTTCCGAATTTGAAAATGAAATTTGGAAAATGTGCATACAGAATGTATTTTTTTGAAAAAAGCTTTGAAGTTTTTTTTTACGAAGCCGGCCCTGGAAACTTCAAACTGTTTGATAGAACGATGTGTCAGATATCAATAGAAGAATCAACCCACAAAATTTCAATCCAATCTATTCGGTCGTTCTGAAGATACGGCTTGTCAAAAAATTCGACAAACTACATGAATCACCCTGTAACTTCGAAACAAACAGTGTTAGAAAAATTTCAAAGCCAGATCCTGGTTCGCCTGGTAAAACTGGACCTACCCTTAGGCTATGTCCATTTGGTGGTGAATCACCCTGTATAAGTCAGAAAAAAGACTCCTCTCCCGTCATTTTAATACACATTTTCAATGTTCTAAATCGCGAGTGCACCGATCAAAACAATCTCTATTCCACGACTGAAATTATGCAGTGCTGTACTTTTAGCTGAATTATCAAACAAAACTCCATCAATTTTGAATTTGTCCATATCAAAGCAGTTTCTTTTGACCGACTCCACAATCGTTTTAGCATGGCTATCAGCCTCTCCAAGCAACTAGACCACATTCGTGGCCAACCGGTTTTCCCATAATTCAGTCTGTTTCGTCCCAACAAGCTTGAGTATGTTTGCCCCTGGAGGTTATACAACCAATCATACATCCTTCGACCAGAAGTTCCCTCCAAAGTACCCCGTGCGCCATCTCTAGGCTTAAATCACACACCCCTAATGTTTTGCGGCGATCGTAGCCGACATTGGGGCTTCGGGTACCTTCGGGGCGAAATGCAAGGTGGAAGGTGGGGAGAAAAAGTGGAGTTTCGAGAGTGAACCACATGGCTCTTCCTCTTCTCTGGTCAACCGCCAACGAGTAAGCATCGCTTTTTTCGCATCTTCGACGCCGTCGATATTGAACTGTTGCACCCGATGGAGAGCAGAACTGTTTAGTAAACATCGCATCGGTTGGCCAGAGCATCCCCGAAGACACCGTCATCGTTGAGATGCCAGAGAGGCGCTATCCAGCCATTTTGTAAGTTCCTTCATAAGTTTCAAGGGGTTTATAATAATTCATGTTGTTTCGTCAGATATGCGCGGCCAAAGTGGCCCAGGGGGAAACAACGCCGGCATCCACCAAGCATTTGTAAATAGCCAAATTGTAAATAATTCATGTAAATAAATTTGTAAATACAGTCAACGCCATCTTGTTTGCTTTAGTACTTTCGTGTAAAAATAGTCTTTGTGGTTTTCTCAATTAGTAGTAGTATAAGGAGCCTTTACACTTCATGTACGCTCCACAGTCAAAAACAAAAACCGAACAATGGCATCATGTCACATCAAGCGCAAACCCCGCGGACGTTGTGTCTCGGGGAGTGTTACCTGAACAATTACATGCATCAGAATTATGGTAACACGGGGCAGAATTCTTGAAAAGGCCAAAGAATGGTCTTATTCTGAAACAGATAATAAATTATCCGAAATACCTGGAACACGAAAACAGGCATGTTTTCACACAACTGCCCAAGACAATAACTACTTTTTTGAAACATTCCACAAACATTCCTCTTTTACTAAACTACAACGAGTAATGGCCTATGTATGTAGGTACTTAGGTTTACTCAAAACTGTAAAAGTAAACACCATAAGGGTCTACTGAGTTCACTAAACTGAAACAAGCGACCTACGAAATTCTCGGAATCGTACAACTCAAGGAGTTCTTCCCAAAGCTTGATCAATTGGAAAATAACGAGCCTATCACAGGTAGGTAGTGAACTACCGTATGATCAAAAACTTTCCTCCTCTAGGCAGGCTGTGGCCTGGCCAAACACAGCCACGTTTGCCTGCCAATGACCAGACCACAGCCTGTCTAGAGGAGGAAAGTTTTTGATCATACGGTACTACCACTAAATCCAATATTTGACGATAACGGCCTAATCAGAGTAGGTGGATGTAAGGTAAACTCAGAGCTCACATTTGACAAAAAATTCCAATTGTGCTACCGGCAAAGTTACTGGTCTTTCTCTGGCCGTAGCACGGTACTATAAAATCAAGTTACCGCCCTGTACGTTCTCTCCAAATCAACTGACTTCCGGATCTTGCTACAGTTATTAGTGCTATATATACGTCCGTAATAGCCACGGAATCGCACATATACAGGGTGAATTAGTTTAAACCGATCAAACTTTTGGAAAAGATCCTCCTCATCCTCCTGATCCAAAGAAATATTATATGTGCCTCTCACTTGCACCGTGAAAAAGATACAGGGTGTCAAAACTCACTTGTTTCGATTTTTCAAAATTTGTAACTTGCGAACTATTCAACCAAATTAGCTTAAATTCGGCACAGGCTGGTTTGCTGGGATTATCTACCCACCTGCCAAAGGACCCCCCGCACGTTTTATATGAAAAAGTGGTTTCGGTGAATTTGGCTAAATTTTTTATATGTTGTAGATCTTGATTCAAGAAATATATTCCTGAAAAATTGGACCCCTCCTATGAACAGTTTTTCCCCTACACCCCCAATAACGCCAAAATTAGAAATAACCTCAAATTTTTTGAAATTCATGAAACTGGTCCAAATCGAACTCGTGATCATGGGAAAAATAATTTAAAAAATCCCAGTTATGAATTGGGGTAGTTATCAAGGGGGTTGGGGGTCGAAATTGAGAAAATAAATTGAAATTCCGAATTTTTTATTCTTATAAAATCTGAACAGAATAATAATGGGGAAATAATTTTGGAAAACCTTAATCAATTAATTGGGTGTTATTCTAAAGAGGGCTGGGGGTCAAAATCAAGGGAACGGAGTAACATTCCGAAACTTCCGATTCCCATTATTGAGAAAATAATTTAAAAAAATCTAAACCAATGAGTTCTGGTGTCATTGAGGAAGTAGAGGGTCGAAATCAGGACAACAATGAAATTCTGGACCTTACCGTTCATCTAAAAATTGATCTGGGTGAATGACAAAATGATAATAAAGCCAATCTGCATAAGGATTGAGTTCTTCATTTCTCGACCATCCCTTTTCCCACCTACCATAATATCTGCCTACAACCATGTCCTAGTCCAAATAAGAATTTGTCTCAAGCATTTTAAAATTCATGAAACTGGCTCACATTAAATTTGAGAATAAAAAATATAAGTTGTGAATTGGAGTGATTATCGAGGGGGCGGAGGTCGAAATCGAGTAAAGGAATTGGCATTCCAGGAATAGGGTAATGGAGGAATAATTTAAAAAAATCTGAATCAATAAATTGAGATGGTTACCTACTGAGGGGACAGTGATCAAAATCTAGAAAAAGGAAGAAATTCCGAAACTTTAAATTCATAATGTAGGGGTAGGGTCCTTCAGTGAGAGTGATAGAACTTCAAATTGAAATTAAACAAATTAACAAAGAACAGTTTTTGACATTATGTGTGGAAAATAACATCTAGTAAATGGCCTCCTCGACTTTGTCTAACGGCGGGCAGACGGGAAGTCCAATTTGTGATGACTTATTTCTGGCAGATATCGGGCTCTATTTCAGTAATAACATGCACAATATTGTCCCTCAGGGCTTCAATGGTTCTGGGCTTGTTCTTGTATACCAGGGACTTCGCATAACCCCACAGAAAAAAGTCCAGGGATGTAATATCGAAAGATCTCGCTGGCCAATTGAAATCGCCATTCCGCGAAATTGTTTTTCATTGGAAGTTTCCGGCCAACAAGTCCCAAGGTTTCTCCTGCTGTGTGGCACGTAGCCCCATCTTGTTGAAAGAGAATGATTTTGTAAGATATACTGAGTATTTATGTCAAAAAATGACAGTAAAATCTTATCAAAGTTCTATCACTCTTATTGAAAGACCCTTTAGAACTGAAAATTCAGATTTGAAAAATTGAGCCTTACTTCCAATATCGATCTATTTTTGGAATCTCATTGAATCAACCAATGACCAAAAGCAGGATTTATGTTTATTTAAAAAAAGATGGTCCAGTCAATTTTTTTTTGACACAAGCTATATGATGGACAGCACACAGAACCGTGGAGAGCTTCTCGAGAACTGTAATTAATAATGCTGTTGCAAGTAGTCTCGATTCCACCCCCCTCCCCTCATTGTGGTTGTGGGTAGGTATCATAATGGTTGTACCCAGAGCTTGGTACCCAGGTACCTGGGTAAGGGGTGAGGATGATCGAGAAACGATGAACTCAGTCCTTATTCACATTGGTTGTATTATCATTTTGTCATTCGCCCAGATCTTCCTAGATACACTGGAAGTTCCAGAACTCCACTGTTATCTCAATTTCGACCCTCTACCCCCTTTATAACACCCGAATTCATTGGTTTAGATTGTTTTGAGCAATTTCCCCATTGCTCGTAAAATCATATATTATGGGAACCGCAAATTCCAAAATTTCACTACGTTTTCTTGATTTCGACCCCCAGCCCCCTTTAGAATAGCCCCAAATTGATTGATTTAGATTTTCCAAAATTATTTCTCGATTATTATCCTGTTCAGATTTTATAAGAATAAAAAAATTCGGAATTTTAATTTATTTTCTCAATTTCGATCCCCAACCCCTTAGATAACTACCCCAATTCACAACTTGGATTTTTTTAATTATTTTTCCCAAGATCACGAGTTTGATTTGAACCAGTTTCATGAATTTCAAAAATTTTGAGACTATTCCTAATTTTGGCCTTATTAGGGGTGTAGGGGAAAAACTGTTCATAGGAGGGGTCCAATTTTTCAGGAATATATTTCTTGAATCAAGATCTACACCATATAAAAAATTTAGCCAAATTCACCGAAACCACTTTTTCATAGAAAACGTGCGGGGTCCTTTCAAAGAATCCAATCAGTGATGTAGGAGTTTTGGAGAGAAAATTAATTTGACAGTTTCTTCGCTTCCAAATTAATGACTCCCCCCCCATAATTCCCACGCTACTGATTGGAGTCTTCCAAAATTTTGCAAGCAGGTGGAAGTTTCCGACAAACCAGCCTCTGCTAAATTGAAGCTAATTTAGTTAGATAGTTCGCAAGTAACAAATTTTTAAAAATCAAAAAAAAAGAACTTTGACACCCTGTATCTTTTTTTAGGAAACGATTGAGAGGCACGTATGTCCTCTTTCCCTGAATCAGGAGGATGATGAAAATCTTATCGCAAAATTTGATAAGTTAAAACTGATTCACCCTGTAGATTCAAAGAATACAGGTGTCCCGAAATTAGACCTTAGATTAGTTTTCTTTGAAGAGACTTAACTCGAAAACGGTGCGTCTAATCGAAATAGTACAAGAGGACCTTATTTCCATAAAAACTTTGCTTTTCCAGGTTTTCCATTAAAAATCCAGAATAAGTCATGGACAAAAAAAACGGAGCTGAATTCATTCCCCTTTCCCCCTTTGTTGGACGTCCTTGATGAAATGTGGAAATCTTTTTTTCTCACAGCATTATCTCAGGCTTATAACATGTAGTGGTCAAACCAAATTTCGTCATTTTATCTTAACAAGTTTTGGAGAAATTTGCAAAAAATCATCATCAGGTTTCCCCCTTTAAGGGGCTCTAGCTCCCTAAGGGAGAATTATTTGACCCATGTTTATTGGAACTTTTCTTCCTATTTTTTGACGTAGAATAAACTGGTCAAATATTGCGGTCTAATTTTGGGACACCTGCATAACGCCGATGTAGAAAAAAAGACAACTAGGGACTCTGGACGAAGCTATGCATTTTTGCAAAAAAGGGCAAATCCAATCAAATGTTGACGGGACAACTGGGGGAGAGAAAATGCAACACGAGGAAAGCCGTTTTGGTGGCATGACTGGTACCTTTTCATCTGAAAAAGAAGAAGACGTTCGAACAGAACTGTTTACAAAGCGCCAACTATTTTCAAAGCCACATAACTTCGGTTGAACTTCCTGCAACGAGATTCAAGACAAATGACAGCCAGAAATACACAAGTAATATGTTTGTTGGAGTTTTTCCTTGACAAAAACTCAATTACTTCTCAGAATCTGCTGGCACATGGCACACCATGAACGCGACTGGTTCTCAACGTTTGATTTCTTCTCCAAGGCAACGTTCTAGCTAGTCAATGACCAGTTTCATCATTTGCCACTCATTGGTATTGGTAACAGAAAAATACGAAGTCTTCGTTGATTCTCAGATTAGGAAGCTACAGCATGAAGAATTGCAAATGCGACAGAAGTAGGTACCTTGAATCAAAAAAAGTTATCTCAAAGCCGCCTCGCACAAAAAACAAACTTGTGTTCGTTTGTTCCATGACTGTCTTTTCAACTCTGTTGTTGTAGTACCTGATTATTTATTTGTGAAAGTCTAAACGATCGCTTGGTGGTAAACTAGCAGCATGAGTAGTAACATCAACCGAAGCTGAAAAATAAGTAAGTTATTGGCTTCGCCGTCTTTTTCCATGATCCGATTTTGTAATTTGGGTTCATTTTTTACGGAAGACGCCAATATAAACTATAGCTCTTTTACGGTTCCTGATTTGAGGGACTTGTGTGAAGATCTAGACAAAAAGCTTATCGTCCCTAGCGAAGGCAATCTTGTAGATGGTGATGGTAACAGGAAGATTAAATCAGGATCTTCCATATAATCCACGACGATTCAATTACGTCGAGATGAAGTACTACTTCTATACCTTCGAAGGCAATGACAATAAGGTTACTACTTCTATACCTTCGAAGGCAATGACAACAAGGTGGAGTGCGATTTTTGTAAAATATTGTTCACAGCTCTCACACTTATCATAACCTTCACTGGTGATGAGTTTTCGAATCAACATCACAGTACAATAATTCAGGTTCTATAATTCACTTGGAGAAAAGTTTGGTGGATTCGAAGTACATAACGTAGACGTGACGCAAGTTTATTTTCGATCAATCATAATAGGCGACAGGCTTATACAGGACGTTTGCAAACTTGGGGTGGAACAGCAGTTAGCGAAATGCTTCTGAAGGGCCAGAAAAATGTTGGGACAAAATTGATGATTTTTATTTTTGGAAATATGGAGAGTCAAAAAGTGGTCCTATAACGAAAATAGAAGGGGTCCATTCTATTTTCGTTATTTAGAAAAAATTCAGTTAACTCTTTCCATCAGACCAGAAAGGAAATTTCTTGAGCTTTTGATTGTGTTTTGTAATTTTATTCAGTATAAAAGGTGGATCGATCATACATCCTAAAAATCTATTTTCCCCCGAAAATGCACGTGAAAAGTTCTGGAGGTAATAAAACTGATGTAGAGCAACAAAAACAAAGTGTTCCCATATTGAATTTTCTGCATGTATTTTTGGACAAAAATGGATTTTCAGGATTTACTACTCACCCTGTATAGTGAATAAAATTACAAAACACAGCTGAAGGTTCAGAAACATCGCTTTTTGGTCTGTTGAAAAGGGTTTACTGAAATATTCCAAAATATCGGAAATAGAGGGGGTCGAAGGACCACCTTTTGACACTCCACAAAAAAAGCCCTAAACTTTTTTCAACATTTTTATGATACTTTTGAAGCATTTTTCTAACTGCGGTTCAACTTTCTACCTCAGGTTTGCAAACATGAGACGAAATAGCCGCCAGCAGTATTTTTGAATTAATAAAAAAGTGAAGAAAACTTGAAACTTGAACACCTTCACATCGAACACGAAAAAGCTCATGGACTTGAAACAGTCGGAAGACCAAATCTAACAAGTCTGTACGATTTCGAATTTGAAAAAAAAAGAGTGGGAGTTGGTTACTTGTCGGCGAAACACACTGTAGAACTGAAATGTTTCTTTTTTAGAGACCAGTGAAATAGGTAGTTCACGCCATTCTGACGCCTAGTTATCGTAGTTTCGATGGAGTTTTGCTATCCTGAGCCAAAAGACGCCCGTTATGGATTGTCAGTCTCGGCTAAAGAACCTTACACCGAGAAAAAGCAGAAGAAATACTGAGTACTCCTTCTAAAAGATTGCAAAAGAAGTTATAAGCAAAAAAAAATGGAAACCTACCTTCAAAGAATATTTACTTCCAGAAGTCATTATTTCTAGACATACATACAAGAGGAATGACTTTCAGAAACACATTTCCTTCGTTGGAACAAAGCATTTTCTGAGTAGGTATCTATTTAAATACTTTCATCTATCTATTATCTTGAAAAAATACGCAATGCGCATGCATACAAAATTGTGCTTTAATGAATATGTTAACTAAAAATGCATTGTTCCTCAAGCGTCTCCAGTTGATCCCCCTATTGACATACAAAACTGGCTAAAACGCTACTGTATACGTTTTTCTCTGATCAGAGAAGAAGCCGGTTCATTTGGTCAACAGGATGATCAACATTTCAGATTCTACTAGCCTCATAGAATCTATTATTGTTCAACCGTTTTCTCAACTGATCAACGATTACCGGTTAATTCAACCGTAATCCTTGATATCCGTTGTCATCTCTTCTTTCCTGGACTCTAACACAATTACAAACAAAAATATCCAGAATTTGCTGGTTCCATTCGACTGCTCGAATGCTGCTTACTGTTCATTGCTCATGTCTATTGCAGAAGCCACAGCAAAAAGAATGGAGCCGTAACTGGAGATAACATACCTGATGGGGAACTATAGGCAGGAATGATTGTAGAGGGCGACGTCTTCCATGCACCCGTATTGACACTGTTGACAATTATCTTACATAACCTCAAAGAAATCATCTCTCTAATCAAGGACAAAGTTTGTAGATGTGAATAAAATAAATACTATAATGGATATGAAACGTATATGTACGGAAAGTGGAAAGTGTTGAAAGAAGAGTTGAGGCGGAAAGGAGCCCTGCTAAAAAGGAAACGAAGATCAAAAGTATGATTGTGAAATTGTGTTCCAGTTCCAGCGAATAACCTTGAATAGATTTCTAGATTAATTAATCATGACCGAAATGAAGACTTTGCGGCCCTCTATTTCCACAATATAACTGCGGTCTCTGACGACTCTGTCTAAATACAATCCGGTTACCTTCAAAGATGCAATGTACTGTATTACAATGGATTTATACAATATCTCCGGTATTCATGCACTTTAGATGGAGTTTTTTCACAAGTGCCTGTAGAGCAGCGATGAGGAAAAATGTACAACATAACATTGATGAGTACATTGATAATGAGGCTAACATCAAACAGTGTCAGTGTGAATGCATAGCAGGAGAAAGTCCGTCTGCCTACTGCAAGCACATTATCGGAGTGTTGTTGGCTATTAGTCATTTTTGTGAAGTTGGTTCAGCGAATCTGGCTGCGGGATATTGTGATAGCATGGAGTTAGTTGTAACGACTGATGGACGACGATGAACGGGCAAGTGTCATATAAGTAGTTTCGGTACCAGTTAGTATAGGTTCATCAATAAAACAAAGCTCTCAGACTACCAAGAACTGAATAGAATGGGAAAAATATCAGGTGAGTCAATATTTCAGCACCTTAGATCTAGCAAATGGATTTCATCAGATCGAAATGTCTTCAGATAACAAAAAGTATCATTTTCTTCACAAGGAAGACATTTAACGAGTTGAAAGAATGCTATTAGAATCAACAAATGCACCTGCAACTTTTCAAAGAACAATCGACATTATCCTTCGCGAATTCCAAAACGTTACTTGCCTAGTGAAGGGTGGTTCAAATTGTGTTTTCATCATGAGAAGACGCTGTATTTGTGATATTTCAAAGTAATTTATAATGTCTAAACGATGTTTGTAAGATATGGGAATATAGTGATTCCATTCAAAATTACCGTTTTGTTACAGGGGACTGGATTGAAAACTGGATGGGACAAAGAACAAAATTCCTTTTTTTCAAAAATTTGGAGCAAAACCGGGCACCGGTAATATGTGAAGGCCAACACTATTCGATTGACAATAGCTGTCCTTTCGATAGTGTTATTCAGGCTCTGGCTGCGGGATATTGTAATAGCATGGAGTCAGTTGAAACGACTGATAGAACGGGCAAGTGTCATTTTCAATCTGGTCAAATCGCCAATGAAGGAAGGATCAAGGTCAGCAACTCTAAAAATGAGAATGGAAATCATCGTCAAGTCTGGCAAATTCAACAGAGAGAAAGCTCAACTGCTCCCAACACAAAGCACGAACTCCTCCAAAACTATTTTCAAAATTGATTGCGTGTGCCATATCACTTATATGTTGACCGCTTTTGCAACTGAGCTCAGCAGTGGGGCTGAAGTTTCAAATTGCCGTCAAGCTAATTGCAGAGTTGATTCGTCAAAAAGACGAAGAGTTATGCCATTCATAACCATAGATTGCGCCGAGAGCAAAGACTTTTTCAGTCCTGGAGATTTTTTTTGTAAAACCTGCAACATAGAAAACAAAACCGAATGCACGACAAGGCCATTTTTATTTATCGACTGCGACAGAGGATACGTTGGCCCTAATGAATTACCTTTACAGCTCAAGTATTACGAAAAGAGTTACATTTTAAGAGCAGTGATTGATTTCAAAGAACCATCTGCCAAATGCATCAATGCAATTGGGCACTGTCACCTAGACAAGAAGGCTTGATGCCGCTCAACAGACACTTTGAACGAAATTAAAAATGGGGCACGCAAAGCTGTTAACGGATGGAAAAGTGTAAGTTTCCATTTTAATTTTTATTTTAACCTCTATCTAACCTATAAAATTACAGTTCTCAACTGAATGGAAATGTAAGAAGAGAAAGAAGGCACGGAATTCTGAAGAAGAAATCCAGGGTACCGGCGACTGCAGTGTGCTTTTTGGCAACCTGAGCGACGAGGAGAATCGATTAATATCACTGACAGGAATCATTTAGGCGATAGGATCTGAAGAGCTCAATGAAGAAACTGATCCTGGCACCACACTTGACAAACCGGACGTGCTAGTCGACTCGAGGGCTCTGAAGGAAACAGTGACCGAGGAGGTGGAGGGAACCGAGAACTTTATCACCGACGAGGAAGGTATTTATTTACAGGCCAGAGCTCAAAAATGAGCGGACAAATGAGGAAAACTTGCCTTCCAACCAATCACCACCAAACTTTGGATCTCGCAAACGGATTTCATCAGATTAAAATGTACCCAGATGACATAAAAAAACAGACTTTGTCACCGAAAATGGACATTACGAATTCAAAAGAATGCCATTCGGATTGAAAAACGCACCTTCAACAGTTCAAAGAACAATGTACAGCATCCTTCGCGGAATACAAAATGAAACTTGCCTGGTATACTTAAGGTGCGTTCAGTCAGCTTATTTAGCCGCAAGTTTTAATTATAGTCGTAAGCGCAGCATCGCTTATTGGCTGATCTGAGGAGGCTGGTTCATGACAGCCAATGAGCATCGCTGCGCTTGCGACTAAAATTAGAACTTGCGGCTAAATAAGCTGACTGAACGCACCTTTGGACGACATTGTAATATTTAGCACATCACTCCAAGAGAACGCAAATCGATCGTAAGAAGTTGTCCAAAGACAACGGCCCAGTTGCTCATTTCGAATTTATCTTTGAACCCGGTTTGGTTACTGTGGAAATTATTGTTGGTACAGTTGAATCTATGACAACTAAACCAACTTGAAGTAAAATTCGAAGTGAGCAACTGGGATACCACGAAAATGGGACAACTATATGTCTGGAAATGAATTTACGACGTAAATTTTTCAATTCAATTCCATGTGTAACACTTTTTTCTTCATCTTTTGAAGAAAAGGTGCTGGTAGTGCTTCGCGAAAACGGGAGTTGATAATACCCGCAAAATAAAGCGAACACAAACACTAGAGTCTGTAGATGACGTCAGAGGAAAAAACCAATTCGCCGAATTCTTCCGACATAAAATCCAAGGAATCTTGCGGCCAATGCATTTTGTGTAGAGAAAACAAAAAAATCGAAAAAAAAATCAAGATGACGCAGCATAATACCACGTTAAAAAACACTGTCGGGTGGAGATTTTAACCTCGATATTTGAGAGCATCAATCCTGATGGCAATCTGAGAGTCCCCGTGAGGACTACTTGTTGGACAATATCGACACAATAAGATGACAGAGTTTGTTATTGTTTGCTTCAATGCTTCATTTGCCAAGCATGGTGTGAAATTCTACTAAATGATTGGCGATGGTGACAGCAGCGTCTATAGAAAAACTGAAGAAAGTAAGCCCTATGGACCAAATTTCTACATCGAAAAAATCGAATGCAGAAACCACTTCCACGAAATTATTGCAATAAATACGTAAAATTGCCAAGCTGCCCCACACACAAGTATACCCGTCAAACAAAAAATCAGTGAAAATATTTCAAAATTCCGCATTGCTGTAACATGAGCAATTAAGTGCCCAAAAAGACAAAGTTTGGCAACGTCACAAAAAATTGTTAGTTTGAAAAGAGATATTTTGAATAGTTTGAAACATATTTTGAGGACCATGGTGAATGTGATGGGTATTTTTGTAAATGACCAAAAGCAAATTAATTAACTTTGTTTCCTCAACTTCAAAGTTGCTCCATTCTGTTCGAACAACTTATGCTTTGTTTGGCCAGAGTAGCATGGAATGCTTCAAGCTTACTACAGGACGTTGACACCAATCATGCTGAGAGAGATTCAATTTCATTGTGAACAAGGTAGTTCGGGCGAAAAGAATAAATTTCTCAAAAAAAAATTCATATGAAGTTATGCTGCTGTCTCGATATTCAACAACTATTCATTCATCAAAGCTACGCAAGGAAAACTTGGGAGGAAACAATAGGCATTTCACAAGGACATATTTTAAATGATATAAAAAATATAAACACGAGAATCAGGCGAAAACAAAAATAAAAAATTGATTATCCTGGCAAGGCTGCCTTGAATTACGGCAATTGTTCTGACGATGACAAGTTTTCACAAGAAATAAGTTTATTATAGGAAGTGAAAAACTATCGAATAGTGAAATTGAAAAAGTTGAAAGGGACACGTTAGGTCAAAATAATAACCCTTTGTGGTCCAGAGAAAAGTCGGTGCAGGTTGACTGCAAGTAACCTTGGTCGGGTATGTAAAATGAAAAGCACCACATCAACGAAAAATGTACTTAGTCAAAAATATAGTAGGTACACATACTAAATCACTGGAACATGTAAAAGCTATTCAGTACTGGATTTTGAATGAAGGAAACGCGATACAAATGTTCGAAGGAAAATTTTAATGGTGTCAACCCACTCAATTTCAAGTTTTATGCCATTTTTGTCTATTTTTTTCACCTACTGTGGGTGAGGGTGGGACACACCATACGTTATAGAAGAGAAAATATTTTGGTATTCAGAGCAGTTCTTCAGTTACATTTGATCTTTCCTCTAAGTGTGCAAAATAAAGTCAATGAGTTTCAACAGTGTTTTTGCAATCAAAAAGGAATACAAACAGCATTCTTTGGAGAAATTGTACCTGCCTATTTTGTTACTCTGGGCAGTGATTAAAGTGAACAATAATTAACAATCATCCAAGCAATCAAATCTGTTAGATATTTTTGAAAATCTCTCCTATCAGTGAGGTAAGTCGTATGTATACCTGGAACCATAATATTTCGAAATTATAACGAACATACTCGTATCAGATTTTTAAGTTAGGAATGAACAATTTCTCGATCCAAGATCGAGATCGCTTATAGCCAGTTCGGGAAGTAGCGGTTTTTATACTAAATATTGAATTAAAAAATATATATGATTATAAAATTTCAAAATATTGTACAAATATTCCTCCAGGTCACTTCCCCAAGGTTCAGAGATGAACGTTACGTTCAAGTTTTAGAGCAGGATCTTCTTCCAGAAATCACTGTTTCGATTTCAGGCGAACAAGGAGAACAGAGTTGTTTTGGTGCAAGACATGTTCCAGGAATATCCTGGGATTTTTGTTGTGCCCTGGCCAGACAAATCTCCCGACTTGAACCTCATTGAAAATGTATGGGCTGCAATGGTTCAAAATTGGCGAGATATTGACTGGCTTGGTGTAAGGGAACGTAACGTCCAGCAGTTGACAGCCCACGTGAATGAAGTTTGGAACCATCTCCGTAATGGCACCATGTGCCAACACCTTGTTGATAGCATGCCCCGGAGGCTTATAGCCAGCTCGGGAAGTAGCGTTTTTTATAGAAGAAATTGGATTATATTGTCGGAAATGACCATTTGAACTTGGGATTCACCCGGTATGTCTCGGTGTAACCGTCTTACGGCGCACCCAATACAGTAAATATAAGTACGTTGTACCTCTCGCATCGCAATGATCCGGGAACGCAAAGTTGCAATTTTTGCAAAGATTAGCAGATTCACCACATCTACACCACAATCTACACCGTCCACCGACCTCCATGGAAAAATCCAAAGGAGGGGTGAAGAATGAACCGAGGTGATAAAACCTTTGGAGACAAAGAGGAAGGCTCTCTTTTTGGTCGGTGGACGGTGTAGATTGTGCCGGATGTGGTGAATCTGCTAATCTTTGCAAAAATTGCAACTTTGCGTTCCCGGATCATTGCGATGCGAGAGGTACAACGTACTTATATTTACTGTATTGGGTGCGCCGTAAGTCGGTTACACCGAAACATACCGGGTGAATCCCAAGTTCAAATTGTCGTTTCCGACAATATGATTATTAAAATTTCAAAATATTGTATAAATATTCAGGCTTATAAACACTTACGCCTCTTGTATCTCTTGTATGTATACCGGCCATCACAAAGTATTTTGGACGAATATTACCAGATCCAAGAAACTCTGGTATTTTTCTCAGCCATGTCGCCAAAGAGAGTGCCCACAGTTTTTCAGAAGTGGGATCGAGTTGGGTATTTCCCAGAAAAATCCAGAGAAAAATGTCGGATGACGAAAAAACGAGGTCGATGATGTCCAAAATATGATGATTATAATACCATGACCAAATGACCGTGGACGAGATCATGCAGACAGCGGTGTGAGCGATCCTGCTCAATGATGAAGCAAAGAGTAAAGACAGATTGCGTGAGTCATCGCTAGCAGCCCCAGCACCTAGTGCAAATCAAGCAGTCAAGGATACCTACAACGTGCAGCCGGAGGTGAATACAATTGGTTGAAGTTGGAAAATTTTCGGGAGCTTCCAGGAAATGGTACCATTCAAAAGTTGACCACATCACCATGAAATGGACCTCACTGCAGTGCTCGATTGGAAAGTAATTCACGGGCTGCATTGACGTGACATTGGAATCACAATGAGCTAGTGAGATTTTTCGCGGAACGCGTAACTGTCCACTTTCAACGAATCTTCGATGCGTGCTTCAGCGAAAAGTACTTCCCTGCGGTCGAAAAAATAGCGGACGACTGGTACTGATCAAACGGCCAGAAAATAGCTAGATTTCGAAAAAAAATTGACTGCGGCGCTCTTTTTGTCGTTACTTTTATGTGTTTTGATAGTTTGAAGGTATTTTAGCTATTTCTGGCTATTTTTCAAGGGCGGTTAAGCAATTTTCATACCTAAGCAGTTGGCAACAATGTATGCAAGAAGTGTGTTGTTTTATTGTCGTTGTCGTTCAATAATTGCGAACATAGCCGTAGAAACAGAAGGTGGACGTAAGTAACCAAGTACCTATTTAAAATGTTTTGTAATTTGCATGTTGGTTGGTAACGACCGAGATCCCTGTGACCGAGGATCTTCAGGTGCCATTTATAACCTAACTCGAGGGAAAAACCTGCGGGGGACTGGCGTTCGTTTGAATGCAAAATACTGTGGAATGAGCCAAGATTAATTTATTCCCTGACTGCTTCTTACATTTCTGAACAATTTCAGCTGACTGCAAAGGAGCCCAAAGAAAAACAGAGAAGGCAAGAATTTGCTTACATCAAAGAAGAGGGCTTGGAATCTAATAGGAACATCGAAAGGAATGTCAAGCGGCCCATTACAATTAACAAACGATTTTCTCCACAACGAAGCAGTAGTGACGAAGAAAGTGACTTCACCAGTTGTGACAGTGCAGAATTTACAGCTTTGGTTTCCAAAACCCTTAATTAAAAAAAAATCTGTTGAACAAAATAAGGCAGCATCCAGCAAGACCAATAAACAGATGAATTCAATCAATAAACGCATATTAATTATGTTTCGTCCCAGAAAGTTTAAATATGTTTGCTCCTAGAGGTTATACAGCCCATCATACATCCCTTGACAAGAAATTTTCTTCAAAATACCCCGGCGCCATCTCTAGACTCAAATCACACACCCCTAATGTTTTGCGGCGATCGCAGCCGACATTGGGGCTTCGGGTATCTTCGGGGCGAAATGCAAGGTGGGGAGAAAATTCGAAACTGATAAATTGCATTATTTGAAAGCATGCCTTCAGTACGCCGGATAGCGACATCAATTTCTAAGTCATTTCATCACGAGACAGAAACGGTCAAATCGATAGTTTTTGTGATGGCAAACGATATAACAATAAAAACAGCTTGTCACTCATGCGTCGGTTGCTTCAAAAGTTACAGGGTGTCAAACATGTCAACAAAAAAAAACTTATCCAAGTCATTTCATCACGAGACGGAAACGGTTAGTTTGATAGTTTTTGTGATGGCAAACAAGAAAACTACTTCTGTCATTCATGCGGCGGTTGCTTTAGAAGTTACAGGGTGTACTCCTCCTCCTCCACCACCTCCTCAAAATGTGTTTGAAGTAACCATCTCTCTCTACTGACATGTTTGACACCCTGTAACTTTTGAAGCAACCGTCGCATGAGTGACAGAAGTTGTTTTTCTTGTTTGGGATCACAAAAACTACCGATTTACCTGTTTCTGTCTCGTGATGAAATGACTTAGCTGAGTTTTTTTTTGAAATGTTTCCGAGCTTTTGAGCAACCGACGCGTGAGTGACAGAAGTGGTTTTTCTTGTTCGTCATCACAAAAACTATCGATTCAAGCGTTTGTCTTGTGATGAAATGATTTATTATGTAAGTTTTTTTTGTTGACATGTTTGACACCCTGTCGCTTCTGTAAAAACTTCCACTAGTTCCACTTACAAATACTGCTTTACCCTGCTTTCTGGTGGCAGATCAGGCCGTTTCCTCTGCATAAAAGGATAATGAGACCATATCCAAGAGACCACTTCGAAGATTAGAAACAAATTTTCTATCACCGACTCTCTCGAGGTCGCAGGATTATAAAGAATACGTTTGGAATTCTAGTGCTGAGATGACGAATTTTGAAAAACCTATCATCGGTGACATCACTACATGTGAACGCATTGTGCGTGCGACTGTAGTGGTGCATAACTATGTTCAAAAAAGTGAAGCCGATCTATCACAGTCCAAAAGGAAATATTGCCCTACAGGTTATACAGATTATAACGACGAAAATGGTGAACTACACCGAGGGGCTTGGAGAGAGAAGGGTGCAAGTTTGAATCCTGTTCGTAGGTTAGGCTCTAATAATGCAAGTTAGTAATAATCGTTCAATAAGAGAAACTCTTGCCAGATATTTTATTCCTGATTATCTGATAATACACAGAAAAGAATTAAAAACATGGTACCAATAAAAATGAAGATATCAGTTACAGGGCCTAAATAGATAGATAATATTTTACTTGTTCAGTACAAAAAAGTACCTACATGTTTTGCCTGTGAGGCGTAGAACGCGTCATGACAACTAATGCTCGCCACGCATTTTCTTTTGCTCTGTGTATAAGCATAGTGTATAAGTGTATAATGTTCATAAGACTGAATCTCCATAATTTTGAAGACAATTCAAATATCTGCAACACAAGACACCAGGAGACGTTGACGTTGAAAAATTGTAAACATCACACAAGTAAATTTGAGAAATCGCCGACATATGCTGGCATGTTATATAATAAACTACCTGGTGGAATCAGGACTCTTCAGTGTAATCTTACGTTCGAGAACCAGCTCAAGCAAAAGTTAATTCGTGAATGCTATTACTCTGTTGATGAAGGTGTGAAGTTTTTGTGTCCAATTGTGAAATTGGAAGTTGTATTATTTGAGGTCATGTCAGAAGAATTTAGCCTTGAGGCCGTCAAACCAGTTCCGATTTCGAACTATGTCATGGCTTTGGAATCGCTGGTGAAAAGGTATGAAAACTGAAGATCGATGGCACAATAGCATGTCTGTTTCATTTTGAACCTTCCAGTGATAAGTAGGGCTTCACACACTAATTTGAGCGAATCAATTACACCCTGACAAAAAACACGCAAGGGGTAATAACAGGTTTAAAAAATAACAGTTGATGAGTGGGATGCAATTATTATCCCTTAAGTGTGATGCAATTATTATCCCTACCATAACCGAAAAGTTGGAATTTTTGGAAAAACGACAGCAAACGCTTGAGTTACTGTTTTATGCAAACAGAAAAGTATCAAACGGCGATCCAACAGAAAGGTCTAAATTTGTGTCTGAATCAAGCACGTTCACAAGTACGTTAAAAACGTCTCAACGTCGGTGTATTCTAACAAACCCAAGGAATGTAAATGTTGTGGAAAAGGCTACTCACTATGTCAATCAACCCTTCACGTTTTATGAGCAAAGTCCTAAAGAAATGTGAAAAACAACCCAGCAAGTGGAATTATGCGAAAATCGCTTCCGAAACAATCACGTCTCAAACAATTGGAAGTCTGAATCAAAATATAAAATTTTGGCAGAAACTCTGTGAAAACTGAACAGAGGACATGATGAAAGACTTTTTTTTGGAAGAAATCACTAGATTTAGAAAAAAGGTATTACATAAAAGTAACACTAGGCCATTCAGTTGGCTATTGTTTTAAGATGGCAGAGATCACGTTTTAACCACCATTCCTGATAAAAAAAAAGACGTCGTTGTGCCGGTGAAGGCTGCACCTCAAGCTATAGCTACTCCTCAAGCACACGAACCAAATGAACCAAGTGCGACGTGGGCTTATGTCTAGTGGAATGTAAGTTTTCACACAAACACCATGTAGCACATAATTTTGTTTTCATGTTACATTTTTCAAATAACTGATAGAAGGAGGACAAGACAAGAGTTTTATTAACCATTTTATCAATGCCGACATGTGCAGAAGACTAGGCATAAAAGGAGGTCCCTCAAAGTGTTTGAATGGAACACGAGAAGGCACTAAAGTTTGCTAATAAAATAATGAAAATGCTAAAACAAATCTTTACACATTATTTTAGGTCCACACGATCCTGGTATGGAGACCGTGCCATTGGATGTGTAAGGTAAAACGCTCTGGGGGTATATGCACTGTTGAACCAAGAATTACCCCGGAACATGAAGTACATACAACATGTGATCACGCAGATCAACCACAAGTTCTTAGCTGCCGCTGCAGCTCTGTTGCTCTTCCTGCAACGTCTTTGAAGATAATTGAAATTATATGTAAAATTGGCTCGATAATGCAATATTATCTTTGCACATACATTATTTATTTGTTATAATTATACGTGATTACAAAATTTGATCGTTTAGATGACCTATAAGCTATAACTGACCGAATTTTATTGGAATCCGTTCAGTATTTCTTGAGCTATTGAACATCAGATGTCAGATGATCAAAAGAGTTCCCTCCAGCACTGCTAGATTAGAAGTTAGATATATAAAGGATGAAAGAGGCATTCCATCTTGTCAGCAGTTTTTCCAAAGTTATAGATGCAATAGAACGCACACATGTGAAAACACAGTCCCCAGGTATGGTGCATATCGAACATCTATTTATAATTTGATTATTGTATAAATCCATTACAGGTGGAAACAACGCAGAATACTTTCGAAATAGGAAAGGGTATTTTTTGTTGAATGTTCAACTCGATGTTCAAGCTGCAGGAGATGCAAGATTCCTAATATTGAAATATTGTGGCTTGGTGGCCTGGATCAAGCCGCGATCAAAATATCTTTAATTTGTATAAAATTCTTCTTTTGGGTTTTCGGGCAGCATGATAAAAACAGTGAAATTGTATATTTTACGCAACGTTTCGCCGATCTACATCGACTTCGTCAGGCTAAAATTTATTATATGATTAATTTAAAACAATACATAATCAATAAACGTTAACAAGAGATCACCGAATAATATGTATAAAACTTGAAAAATGTGTAAAATGTCAAAAAAGTTTTTGAGTTGTAGATAATTGAAAGATATAACAATGAAAAATTCCTATGGTGATGAAATGAAGATGAAAACTTGGTAATAAGGTGTGAAGGTGATTTTATATAATGCAAAAGTTTCATGATCTAATCATAGCACCTCTCAAGATTAAATTCTCATATACATCACTTCAATTTTGCAGTCAGTTCGAAAATTAATAGAAAAATTATGTTTTTGAATAAAAATCATTTCAGAAACTAATATTTTTTTATAATTAATCTCTTGGTGTGAAATTTTTACATTTTCAAAAATCAAAATTATGGTCTTAATCTTTTTCATGGTTCGCTAAAGCTGTCAAAATATTTTCATGTAAATTATGTGTTTTGCAATCATTTTTATGGTTATTTATACGTTTAATAAGTTTTTGTTTGGTTTGACCAATATAACATTTAGTACAATCAGAAAAATTGATTCTATATATCAAACTTGATTTATCATGATCTTGTATTTTGTTCTTTAATCTACTGTGAAAATTAGTTATTGTTTCTTTGTTATAAAACCTAATTTTCAAATCATCTTTTTGTGAAATTTTTCGTAAATTAAAAGACAAATCATTAACACCGATTATTGAAAAACAAGGAGTGTCAATTGTATTAGGTGTTTGAACTCTCCTTATATCATTATCAATATTACTATCATTATATAAAATTCTATCAATTAATCTCTCAGGATAGTCATTTTCTTTCAGAATATTTTTAATGAGATTGAAATTTTTTAACCAAAATTGTTCATGACTAAGTTTTTTAATTTTTGTTTTCATCATTTTGATAATATTAATTTTTTGTCTGAAATCATGATTTGATTGAAAATGAAGTACTCCATTTGAAGCAATTGGTTTTTGATACCAATCTATAACTAAACTATTGTTACTATTTTTAATGACTAATGTATTTAAAAAAGGTAGTTTATTTTCATTTTCAATTTCAATCGTGAATTTCAAACTATTTCAATATTCATTGAAAATATCAAGTGTCGTTGATCATTCGGAATGGCTGCAAAAATGTCAACAACATAAAAGTATAGAAGTGGAACTGAAAATGGTAGTTTCCTAACAACAGATGTCAGTAAATCATGCATAGCAAAATTTGCTAAAATTGGAGAAACTGGATTACCCATTGCAGTTCCAAAAATTTGTGAGTAAAATTTACCGTCGTATGAAAAAAAGCTTGAATCAAAAAGATATTGGATTATATCTTTAAAAAATTGTAAATCAATTTTGGTAAATCCAGAAATAAGTTCTCAGTATTTCTAAATTAATGATTGGATCAATTCTACTGTTACATTAGTAAATAGAGATATTACATCCAAAGAGATTAATATGTAGTTAGGTGGAAGTACAACATCAGTAACTTTATCAACGTTTTCAGAATTTTGTATATTATATGAAAAATGAGGTAGAAAACCATCAAGAATTTTTGTTATAAATTTTGATGAAAAATTTAAAAAAAAACAAAAAACAACAAAACTTATAAACGTATAAATAACCATAAAAATGATTGCAAAACACATAATTTACATAAAAATAATTTAACAGCTTAGCGAACCATAAAATAGATTTTGGCCATAATTTTGATAATGTTAAAATTTTAGACCAAGAGATCAATTATAAAAAAGATTAGTTACAGAAACATAATTTTTTTGTTGATTTTCGAACTGACACGCAAAATTTAAGTGATGTATATAAGAATTTAATCTTGAGAGGTGTTATGATTGGATCATAAATTTTTTTTTGCATTACATAACATCACCTTTATACCTTATTATCAAGGTTTCATCTTTATTTCATCACCATAGGAATTTTTCATTGTTATATCTTTCAATTATCTACAACTCAAATTTTCTTTTGACATTTTACACATTTTTCAAGTTTTATACATATTATTCGGTGAGTTCTCGTTAATGTTTATTGATTATTGTTCTAAATTAATTATATAATGAATTTTAGCCTGACGAAGCCGATGTTAATCGGCGAAACGTTGCGTAAAATATACAATTTCCAAACCAAATCAGTTGATGATGACTTGCATCAACGCGAGAAATGTGATGGAAATCATCAGTCTGATGTCAGAGAAGATGAAACAAATTGTGTTTCTATAATCAGAAAAACGTTTAAAATTTTCGAAATTCAGAAATGCAACAAAAAATTGAAAATTTGCTGTGAGATTGCTGACATTTTGGAAACGAAATGGTCAAAACGGAACACCTCATGCTGCTGATAGAAAATTAAAATAAACACAAATTGACGATTTCAGATTTGGATCCGAAAGACAATGAATATCGCAAATTTCGCAATTCAAAATGCAACAAAAAATTGGAAATTTGCTGTGAGATTGCTGCCATTTTGGAAACAAAATGGTCAAAACGGAACATTTCATGCTGCTGATAGAAAATTAAAATAAACACAAATTGACGATTTCAGATTTGGATCCGAAAGACAATGAATTTCGCAAATTTCGCAATTCGAAATGCAACAAAAAATTGAAAATTTGCTGTGAGATTGCTGCCATTTTGGAAACAAAATGGTCAAAACGGAACACCTCATGCTGCTGATAGAAAATAAAATAAACACAAATTGACGATTTCAGATTTGGATCCGAAAGACAATGAATTTCGCAAATTTCGCAATTCAGAAATGCAAATTTCAGCAAAACGAAGAGGACAGAGTTGTTTTTGTCAAGACAACTCCCGATTCATTCGGCCGCAATCGTGAGACGGTGGTTCCGGGAACATCCCGAAATCCTTGTTTTGCTTTGGCCAGCCGGATCTCCCTAATTAAATCCCATCGAGAATTTATGGGCTGCAATTGATCGAAATTGGCGAGATGTTGGTTGGCATGGCGTAAGGGAGCGTAACGTTCAGCAGTTGACGGCCCACGTAAATGAAGTTTGGAACCATCTCCGTCATGGCACCCTATGGGGCCAACAACCAGTTGATAGCATGCCCCGGAGGCTTCGGGCCTGCTTGGAAAATAACGATTTTTATGCCAGGTATTGAATTGAAAAATATATTAGATTATTGACAAAATTTCAAGAATATTCCTCAAGTAGTAATAACATATTACATAAAACGTTACTTCACTTTTCTAAGTACACACCACCGACAAGTACGTGCAAAATGAGCAAAGATTTTGAAGGAATTTGTATAGCGATAGCTCCCCGCTGGCTTTAAAACAGAGAAAGTTGACAGATGATGAAACCATCAATGCAATTTGCAGAGCCAAATTCAATCTTGCGTTTGGAGGAGTCACCAGGAACATCGGTGTTTGTCCTTCTTCCGTCCATTACTGGACCAACACTCAAAAAAACTGAAAGAAGTCAACAGCGACAACAGTGGCGACATCTTTTTACAAGACACGACATTGCGAAATGCTTCGTCAAAAGAAGAAAATCAATATTCAGTTTGAAACATGCTAAGCGAGTTCCAAAATACCATCGCCACGTGGCTTCAAAAATAGCTGAAAAGCGGGGTAACAATTCCAAGTGAAGTTGTAACGGATCAATCTTTGGCACCGTTCAAGGGCTTCTACACAAACTTGCAAGTCAGTATTCCAGTACACTTCTCATTTCTATAATGTACTTTTCAATGGTGAATCAATTCGTGAAGCTTGTTGCATCAGGTGCGATGTAGCACTTAACAATTAAGAATGTAACAGAAAGACCAGCGATGAAAAGACAACACCACTTGACTAAGCAATTTTCGATGAGGTCATCGGGCCAGGTTATCCAATGTACAAGTGCTGATGAACTTGAATTTACATTACGAGCCCTATTCACAGTTGCTTATAGCGACACAGAAGGTCGAAATTCCAATGACGAACCGACAAGTCGGCAGTGTGAGAGTCGGAAAAATTGGCTCAAAAAAGGACAGCTACGGGCACTATAGAATGTGAAATGGAATCATCAAGCAGTGAGGTAGAAGATGACTGCCCAGAAGATGAAGAACTGTTGAACACAGCAAACACCGGTAGAAGTTCCATGGAAATAAACCCTATTGGAACTTGGGTCCGGTAATATTGCTGTTGAGACCCAGTATTTTGTGAATGTAGATCTAGAAGTTGATGATAGAAGTTATCAACAATGCAAAATTTGTGGATCACTTTATCAAAAATGCAAAGACCCTACCTCTCTGGACTTCCATTATGAAAGATTTCTTACGTTATTCAACTTTTATTGCCAAGTTCAGCGACGGTAGAAAGCAATTTTGAAAAGTGTGATACAGTCCATATGATAACTTCCCACAAGGACAAGGTGAGAGATGAGCAGTCGCCGTCAACTAGTGAAGTACCATCAGGCGTTGTCTTCGAACCAACCTCAGTTTCCCTTCAACTTCTGACCAAAAACAAGCAACTCCACAAGGAAACTCGAATTTTCTGGTGAGACACCCCGGAAAAAGCGTCTTGGATTGTAGCTGGAGAAAAGCTGAAGTCCAAGGAGTTGGAAGTCAAGTAAGCACCCTAATCCAGCTATACAAAGCGCATGCTTGCCTCTTCAAGAGGAAAGAGTACAAAAATGAAGAGGCCAGAAATAAGGCCCTGGAGGAAGTGCAACGTGCACTAGCTTGCTGAGGTTAGGCCTGCGGTGACAATCGCCGAAATCAAAACGAAGTTTCACGGCCTTAGAATGAATTTCATGACGAAATACAGGAAACACGTTGATAGCGGCAAGAGTGGTGCAGGAGAAGAAGATGTAAGTTGTTTGTTTATACTTGTTACTCGCCAAGGTTTTTATACTAAAGGTGACATTGTTTTCTGTAGATACACCATCCTACTCTGTGATATTTTGATGATTTGCAAATTGTGCTGGAGCATAATGTTCCAAGGCAAGGGACTGATGCCCTTCCAACAGCATCATCATCATCACAGCAGGCCGTTCAACTTCAAAGTGAAACAGAGGAAGGGGATCATGACCAGTCACAGTCACAGTTGAGCTTGGAATCGGAAGATCCTTTGGGGTTAATACAAAATGATTTCTTTCGTAAAAGAATAAGGTAACTGAACTCTTTCATTTGTTTTTAGGATGATGACAGTGAAGAACTTATCGGAGATTATGAAGTCAACGGCCCCAGATTTCATTGTGGGCCAAGCATTCGAATTCTTGGTTCCAGCAATTTCACAAGATGGGAATCAGCATTTCTGGGAGTGGATTCGACAGACCAGAACCTACGAAGTATAATAAAAAACGAACAATGCACTCCGCTCTCTCAAGGAACACATGAGCTGCAAGTTATAGGTCACGGCCATTTCTTCATGGACACTGATCATCTTGCCACACAGCTTCCCTTTTCCAATGAACAGCAGTACAACCGACCCCACCGCTTTTCGGAAATTTCTGTCAATTTGAAAATTGGCGGTACAAAGTATAATTTACTGGGCTTGGTCGCCTACCGACCCGGCAACTACACAGCGTATATAAGAAGGTTGGCAAGTAGAACATGGGATCACCATGACTGGTTGGTAAATGAGGTCATGAAGAATATCGCACCAACTGAAGAAGTCATCCCTTACCTTCTTTGTTGAAGTTGAAGCGATAAACAAGGAGAATTTCAGTGTAATTTCTGAAAACAGCGAAGAGTTCGGCCGCAGTGGGTGCTGTAAAAGCAACATATCAATGTGACGGCACTACTAACGTCGTCAGCTCAGCAACAAAACTGTTGTTGACAAAACATGTAAACTAGCCAGTTGTGCCAACGGCCCCGGATATCATTGTACACCAAGCATTCAAAAATTCTTGGCTCCAGCAATTTCACAAGATGACAATCAGCAATTCTGGGACTGGATTCGACAGACCAGAATCTACGAAATGTAATAAAAAACGAACAATGTATTCCGCTCTCTCAAGGAACACATGAGCTGCAAGTTATAGGTCACAGCCATTTCTTCAAGGACACTGATCATCTTGCCACACAGCTTCTCTTTTCCAATGAACAGCAGTACAACCGACCCCACCGCCTTTCGGAAATTCCTGTCAGTCTGAAAATTGGCGGTACCGAGTATAATTTACTGGGCTTGGTCGCCTACTGGCCCGGCCACTACACCAGCGTATATAAGAAGGTTGGCAAGCAGGACATGGGATCTCCATGACCGGTTGGTAAATAAGGTCATGAAGAATATCGCACCAACTGAAGAAGCCATCCCTTACCTTCTTTGTTGAAGTTGAAGCGATAAACAAGGAGAATTTCAGTGTTACTTCTGAAAACAGCGAAGAGTTCGGCCGCAGTGGGTGCTGTAAAAGCAACAAATCAATGTGACGGCACTGTTAACCTCGTCAGCTTAGCAAAAAAACTGTTGCTAACAAAACATGTAAGCCAGTCAGCTGTGCCAACGGCCCCAAATATCATTGTACACCGAGCATTCAAATTCTTGGCTCCAGCAATTTCACAAGATGGGAATCAGCATTTCTGGGAGTGGATTCGACAGACCAGAATCTACGGAGTATAATAAAAAACGAACAATGCATTCCGCTCTCTCAAGGAACACATGAGCTGCAAGTTATAGGTCACGGCCATTTCTTCATGGACACCGATCATCTTGTCACACAGCTTCCCTTTTCCAATGAACATCAGTACAACCGACCCCACCGCCTTCCGGAAATTCCTGTCAGTTTGAAAATTGGCGGTACTGAGTATAACTGGGCTTGGTCGCCGACCCGGCCACTACACAGCGTATATAAGAAGGTTGGCAAGCAGGACATGGGATCTCCATGACCGGTTGGTAAAAAAGGTCGTGAAGAATATCGCACCAACTGAAGAAGTCATCCCTTACCTTCTTTGTTGAAGTTGAAGCGAATAACAAGGAGAATTTCAGTGTTACTTCTGAAAACAGCGAAGAGTTCGGTCGCAGTGGGTGCTGTAAAAGCAACATATCAATGTGACGGCACTACTAACGTCGTCAGCTTAGCAACAAAACTGTTAACAAAACGTGTAAGCTAGCCAGTTGTGCCAACGGCTCCAGATATTGTACACCAAGCATTCAAATTCTTGGCTCCAGCAATTTCACAAGATGGGAATCAGCATTTCTGGGACTGGATTCGACAGACCAGAACCTACGAAGTATAAGAAAAAACGAACAATGTATTCCGCTCTCTCAAGGAACACATGAGCTGCAAGTTATAGGTCACAGCCATTTCTTCATGGACACCGATCATCTTGCCACACAGCTTTTCTTTTCCAATGAACAACAGTACAACCGACCCCACCGCCTTTCGGAAATTCCTGTCTGTTTGAAAATTGGCGGTACTGAGTATAATTTACTGGGCTTGGTCGCCTATACCGACCCGGCGACTACACCAGCGTATATAAGAAGGTTGGCAAGCAGGACATGGGATCTCCATGACCGGTTGGTAAATAAGGTCATGAAGAATATCGCACCAACTGAAGAAGTCATCCCTCACCTTCTTTGTTGGGGTTGAAGCGGAAAACAAGAAGAATTTCAGTGTTACTTCTGAAAACAGCGAAGAGTTCGGCCGCAGTGGGTGCTGTAAAAGCAACATATCAATGTGACGGCACTACTAACGTCGTCAGCTTAGCAACAAAACTGTTAACAAAACGTGTAAGCTAGCCAGTTGTGCCAACGGCTCCAAATATTGTACACCAAGCATTCAAATTCTTGGCTCCAGCAATTTCACAAGATGGCAATCAGCAATTCTGGGACTGGATTCGACAGACCAGAATCTACGAAATGTAATAAAAAACGAACAATGTATTCCGCTCTCTCAAGGAACACATGAGCTGCAAGTTATAGGTCACAGCCATTTCTTCATGGACACCGATCATCTTGCCACACAGCTTCCCTTTTCCAATGAACAGCAGTACAACCGACCCCACCGCCTTTCGGAAATTCCTGTCAGTTTGAAAATTGGCGGCACTGAGAATGATTTACTGGGCTTGATCGCCTACCGACCTGGCCACTACACAGCCTATAAAGAAGGTTGGCAAGTAGGACATGGGATACGATATTGAATAATCCGTAGATTACGAATATTGAAAAGTTAAAAACGTCACATCGTACGTACATATACAAGGTGTACTAAAGGAATCAAATTAGATCAGAAAAATTTTACATATTTCTTCGATTTAGCCTCCTCAAGGAAATCAGCAAAAAAACAATTCAAAAGACCTATTCAATAACAGGAAAGAAAAATTTTTGAAGCAGTTCTTGGAATTGTTCAACTCCACTACTTCAATTGAACAACTCGAAGTATTTGAGAAGAATTGTGCTCCTATAGCACCTACACTGGCAGCAATGACATCATCGCAACGTTCGACAAATAATGCTGGACCAGTGGTTACACATAATTAATAAAAAAATCCAACCGCAACGAAAATTGTTTTCCACAAGGGAAGTCAGGAAAGCAAAGAGGCACGATAAAATTGTTAAACCAGACAGTGAAGAAATAAGCACAATCTCATTTAAATTGTTGAATTAATCTGTTGGGGCCCTTCGGCTGCCGACAGCACCCTCTGGCGCCCGAGGAGAGGGGAGAGTGGTACCCGGACCATAATTCTTACCTGTGTAGAATGCGACCCGAGATGCGACCAGTATACGCAAGGCAGTCGTGAAATATAGACGTACACTTTGTATTGTAACATATCATAAATAAACTTATCAAAAAATCATATGTTTATGTACCGTTACTAAACATAATCGTTATGATGGCTGCACGGCCCCCCGGATGCACAAAAAAAAATCACGAAATAGCTAATTGAGGAGTTCCTCTGATGAATTCCAGGTCAAATGCCAGGTGATTGACCATAGAAAATGCATACAAGCTGTTTCGAACTGAACATTTTCCCATAATTTTTTTGTGGAACTACGTTTTCCATTGGGCACCAAGCTAAAATTCACAAGAAAATGCTCAATTAACTATTTATTTCATGAACGACCCACCACAGGCTAGACGCTAGTTTAAAACATGCAAAATACTCGGGTCATTTTCGCAAGCAATCTATGCAGGCTGAAAGGGTATAAGCCCAATCTCAGCTATGTGCCAGAAAGTATACTTGACTCGAAGCAAGTTGCTGACAGAGGATTGACGTTAGTTGATTTCAGCCAAAATCAGAAGAACAAGTCCGATTTCGAGAGCCGATATAATAATTTGTTTCTATCATCCTGTGACGCTTGTTGCCAACCTTCTGAATCTAAGAAAGATGAGACATGAGAAACGAGGCAAACCTAAGAAATGACAGACAGCATTTGAGGAGAATGGCCAGACTTTAAGATTTCAGTTGGCAGTTTTGTGGTTTGTACATCAACTCATAGTCAAGGTAGCAGAAAGCAGGATAAAAATTTTTCTTTCTGAAGTTGAAACGATGAACAAGAAGAATTTCGGTGGTTCTGTATGCGTTTCAATGAAAACACGAGTTCATCTTCGTTTCCAAACGTAAGGCATGAGATGACTGTTGATGTTGATCAGATAGACTGTGTTTGAAGTAATCCTGTTACATCTCGTAGGAAGTAAAAATTTTTAGAAATTTCTGAAAATATCACCGAATGATCTATTTTTTGTCCAGTAAAATGAGGCAATTTGTATGCTCAAGTTGGAATTATTTGGAGTCTCGTTTAAGGAATATGGCAATCTCGATGGCGATATAGAGAATAAAAAACTGAGTAAGATAAACCTAAGTAACATTTCACACCGTCCAGAAAAACATGAGAAAACCAAACAACGGAAATTTTCACTAGAACTTTTCTCAATGAATTTCAACATAAAGTGAACATTTGTGAAAACTTTTCTGTAAAGGATTGAATATTCTATCAAAAAGTCCCTGAAGTCATATCCATCTTCTTCAGCTTCACCTATAATTCTCCCCGTTGAAATAAATTTGCAGGGAAAAAATATATGACAGTGTACGGAGGTTTCTAAAAAAATCACACTTTTCTGACACCCTGTATTTGAATATAGAAAGTGATGCGGTCTTTCCTTCCGAGTCCAAATATACATAAATTGTTTGAAATTAGATCATGATCATATACAGGGTGCCCCGAATTCTTCTCAAAATTTTCTCATTGGTTATTAAAGGGACATTGCTAAGTACTACTATACATGTTTCAACATGTGACGTTTCAAAAAAAAAAATGCGTCTAGCTCTGTATGAACATTTGTCGCACTTGAACCAATCAATTTCTTCTCTGGTGGCATGTGTCAACATGTGTCGCTTTGAATTGCACTTGAGTTTAGTTTTGTATGAACATTTGTCGCACTTGAACCAATCGATTTCTTCGCTTGGGGCATGTGTCAACATGTGTTTTCTCATATAGCCATTGCGTTAACCTCTGTATCAGTGGCGTAGCCAAGGAGAGGCGAAAAGGGCAGGTTTTTTTCTGAAGACATAAATGTTATTCTGGAGACCATGATGAAAATAGTAGATGGTGAACTGCCCATCAACTTAAAACAACTGGCTGGCGGGAAAGAATTCTTTCATCGAAAGTCTTTCGAATTCATGTTTTTGCTTTGTTTTTGGAGGAAGGTAGTGAAGAAAACCTTTCTACATTCAAACTACCTGCAAAAAGTCGACACGAATCTCAATACCGCAGCTGCTTCAATCATTTCCACTATAAATAATCTCAAATCTTCACGAAATGAGACTGCTTTCAAGAATTTTTCGCTGAAGAAATAGCCAGCGCTTGTAGGTCTAGCGAAAGCTTTTCAGAAATAACACCAAAAGACTAGGAAGATCTTTTGATAAAAAAGCTGAACATAAATCTCAGACTTGTTCTGGAGGGAAGTTTAAAATTAACGTATTTATGTGATATTGAATACATTCGTGGAGACTCTCACGGAAAGATTCACAGATTTTTCAGCCGTAGCAAAAAAATTCACCCGTCTTGATGCAAACTTGATCGAAAATAATGATGAAAATATGAACTGCATAAACACCTAGCAATTTCTTATGGAAGTTTTGTGTAGGTCAACATAATTGATAAGTACCCGTCTTTTTGCACTCTTTTCAATCAGCTAAAAATAGAAGATATCGCGCTAACTAGATACTGACGAAATATAACCGTTGACACTTTAGAACAATTTGGGAACTAGTTTCCTAAATTTGACAAATCTATACAGAATTTTTCTTACGTTGACACCCAACAGTGCCTTATGCTGAAAGAAGCTTCAGCAGATTTGAAAACATAAGAACATATTCGAAATCAACAATGACCGAAGAAAGGCTGAACGACATAGCTGTGCTCAATATAGAGGAAGAGAGTCCGAATTGCCACGATCCTGAATAATATTTCAATGGGAGGAACAAAGGATTGGCATCAATGGCGAGAAGTTTGAATTTTTGATACACTTTGTGTTTTTCCATAATAAATTTAATATTGCAGGCACGGCAAGACCAGAAAAAAACAATATATCAAGAGGCGGAGTGCCATTTGGCAAAGTTAAAATAGAACCGGAGACGGATCTCTATCTGAGAAAGTGTGGGGGATCTTGGATGACAATGTGGATGAGTTATTGTCACTCTAATCGCCGAGAATCAAAACGTAAGTTCAAGAAGTCAAGCTGCCCATGCTCATGTTACAAAAAAGAATTGCCCTTTGGGACCACCTCCATCTCCGCTCACCAAATTCCGGATTCCAGTCGATAATTATTTTTTTCCGTCAAACAGTACACCACCATCAGAGCCTGGAGTCGAGCCAAGCGATGAGCCTAGAGAGGAGTCAAATGACGAAGTTCCGGAGGCTAGCAAAGAACTCCGTAATACATTTATTTTTTTCCAATTAGGTCTTCATGCAACAAAAATGGAATTATTTCTGTACCGACTCACTGAGTACCCCTTCAAAGCCCGGCTTTGTCACCCGGAACAATTTTCTTCTGATTTTCTGCACAGCAGTGGAGATTCGCATCTCCCACAATTACCATTTCCAGATCTATACCATTTTGGGGGTGTTAGACCCAGCTGGGTGTGATTTGATCATCTACACATTCGTCGGACTTGGAATAGTAAAAGAAACAAGCCACGTGGAAAAATATAGTTTTTCCTACGGTGAAAGAGTTCTTCTACTTTTACATGCTGCCTCACTTGAGCGATCCGAACAAATGTGACTCCGGCATTTCAGAACAAAAATGAGCGACGTTGACAGATATCAAGTTCTTACCCAATGGTCTAGTGGATGACATTGATTACTACAAACAGCTTGACAATAATATCGGCTATTATGCAGCTGTTTTTTCGAAAACATCGATTACGTTATTCAGGAACTCCACATTTCCGATTATTTGACACTGAACGATCGACAGTTCGTCTCAAGCTTTGTATTGGATGTGGCACTGCAACTTCTCAAGACAGCATGATTGTGTTTCGTCCCAGCAAGTTTGAGTATGCTTGCCCCTGGAAGTTATACAACCCATAATACATCCCTTGACCAGAAATTCCCTTCAAAATACCTCGTGGGCCATCTCCAGGCTTGAATCACACACCCCTGATGTTAAGCGGCGATCGCAGCCGACACTGGGGCTTCGGGTATCTTCGGGACGAAATGGAAGGTGCAAGGTGGGGAGAAAAAGTGAAGCTGCCAGGGTGAACCGCAGGGCTCTTGCCAGTGTTGCCAGATGGCGGAGAAATTGCCTTTTGTCGGGGATTTTTGAGCTGGAAGGGGGAAAAGGGAAAAGTGCCCTGAATCGAGGGGAAAATGAAATAAAAAAGTAATTTTCCGAATTTTTGTACGCTCCAGCACGTATCAAGTGTTTTCAACAGAAAGGTCCACTTACATTTTCCGTGATAGTTCGTTTCAAACTTTGCAGAAGATTTTGTGTTCGATACAAATAAAATAGCGGTTCTGCCAATTCAACTTGACCAGCATTTGCGAGTGGCTTTCGCAAATTTTCGTGCCAAAGCTTACTAGATATCGCGCTAACTAGATACTGACGAAATATTACCGTTCATACTTCAGAAGAATTTGGGACCTAGTTTTCCAAATTTGACAAATCTGTACAGAATTTTTCTCACGTTGACACCCAACAGTGCCTTATGCTGAAAGAAGCTTCAGCAGATTGAAAAACATAAAAACATATACGAGATCAACAATGACCGAAGAAAGGCTGAACGACATAGCTGTGCTCAATATAGAGAAAGAGAGTCCAAATTGCCACGATCCTGAATAATATTTCAATGGGAGGAACAAAGAATTGGCATCAATGGCGAAAAGTTTGAATTTTCGATACACTTTTGTGTTTTTCCATAATAAATTTAATATTGCAGACACGGCAAGACCAGAAAAAAACAATATATTAAGAGGCGGAGTGCCATTTGGCAAAGTTAAAATAGAACCGGAGACGGATCTCTATCTGAGAAAGTGTGGGGGACCTTGGATGACAATGTGGATGAGTTATTGTCACTCTAATCGCCGAGAATCAAAACGTAAGTTCAAGATCTCAAGCCGCCCATGCTCATGTTACAAAAAAGAATTGCCCTTTGGGACCCCTCCATCTCCGCTCACCAAATTCCGGATTCCAGTCGATAATTATTTTTTTTCCGTCAAACAGTACACCACCATCAGAGCCTGGAGTCGAGCCAAGCGATGAGCCTAGAGAGGAGTCGAATGAAGAAGTTCCGGAGGCTAGCAAAGAACTCCGTAATACATTTACTTTTTTCCAATTAGGTCTTCATGCAACAAAAATGGAATTATTTCTGTACCGACTCACTGAGTACCCCTCCAAAGCCCGGCTTTGTAACCCGGAACAATTTTCTTCTGATTTTCTGCACAGCAGTGGAGATTCGCATCTCCCACAATTACCATTACCAGATCTATACCATTTTGGGGGTGTTAGACCCAGCTGGGTGTGATTTGATCATCTACACATTCGTCGGACTTGGAATAGTAAAAGAAACAAGCCACGTGGAAAAATATAGTTTTTCCTACGGTGAAAGAGTTCTTCTACTTTTACATGCTGCCTCACTTGAGCGATCCGAACAAATGTGACTCCGGCATTTCAAAACAAAAATGAGCGACGTTGACAGATATCAAGTTCTTACCCAATGGTCTAGTGGATGACATTGATTACTACAAACAGCTTGACAATAATCTCGGCTATTATACAGCTGTTTTTTTTTTCGAAAACATCGATTACGTTATTCAGGAACTCCACATTTCCGATTATTTGACATTGAACGATCGACAGTTCGTCTCAAGCTTTGTATTGGATGTGGCACTGCAACTTCTCAAGACAGCATGATTGTGTTTTGTCCCAGCAAGTTTGAGTATGCTTGCCCCTGGAAGTTATACAACCCATAATACATCCCTTGACCAGAGATTCCCTCCAAAATACCTCGTGCGCCATCTCCAGGCTTGAATCACACACACCCCTGATGTTTTGCGGCGATCGCAGCCGACATTGGGGCTTCGGGTATCTTCGGGGCGAAATGCAAGGTGCAAGGTGGGGAGAAAAAGTGAAGCTGCCAGGTTGAACCGCATGCCTCTTGCCAGTGTTGCCAGATGGCGGGGAAATTCCCTTTTGTCGGGGATTTTTGAGCTGGAAAGGGTAAAAAAGGAAAAGTGCCCTAAATCGAGGGAAGAATGAAATAAAAGAGTCATTGTCCGAATTTTTGCACGCTCCAGCACGTATTAAGTGTTTTCAACGGAAAGGTCCACTTACATTTTCCGTGATAGTTCGTTTCAAACTTTGCAGAAGATTTTGTGTTCGATACAAATAAAATAGCGGTTCTGCCAATTCAACTTAACCAGCATTTGCGATTGGCTTTCGCAAATTTTCGTACCAAAGCTTTCTGGTATTCGACTCGTTGGCCATATCGAGCTGTCAAGACATGATAAAGTACGAGCTGAATAGAATCCACAACAGGGGCAGCTGCTACAGAACGAGCCGCAATTTACGAGAAACGTTATGTTCACGGAAGTTTTCAAACTGTATTGTATTAATTCAATTGAGAAATAAACAGTTGAACCATCAAAACATGGTTTTTATTAGTTCGTGTTTTTATTACACCCAATCTATTCCTTTCACGCTCGCTTTCACGTAAAGTCGATGGGTATTATGTATGTCTCTCATACAGGGTGTACAGGGTGATTTTTTGGCACCAATTTTTTTTCCAGCGAAACACCGGAACAGGTCGATTTTTAATTCAAGTGGGACATGTAGGACACGTATTGCCAAATTTTTATTTCCAAACCCTTCGCCCCCACCCTACTTTATTGTAGAATTGCAAATAGCAATTGCAAATAGCTCTCTTGTGATACATCAAACTGAAAATATTAAAATTCTCTAAATCAAAAGGAGAAAAAGGAAGGAAGAAAAAGGAAAAAACACTTAATGAAAGATCCAGGTTTTAGAATCCAAGCCAGAATGAGCCGCTCTTCTGCGGCTGCAAGGCAAGGACCCGCCTGGATTTTTGTTGACGTTAAAACGCCGAAATTAATTGAATTTACTAGGTGACAACAAAACTCATTTTTGGGAAGAATGAAGGTTGACTATTTCATTGAAAAAAACTGTCAATTCCCCCATAACTGGCATACAAACGTTTGTTTCGAGCTTCTTAGCTCTCGTCAGTTACAGATATATGTTGGAATTGAGCCCTAAATGACAAAAAAAAAAAAAATCGAAAGGGAAATGTCAAAAAAATTCTCTAGTTCATTACCGGAACCCCGGTTAGGAATAATTATCTGAATCAAAAGGAGAAAAAGGAAAAAAAGGAAAAAACACTTACTGAAAGATCCAGGTTTTAGAATCCAAGCCAGAATGAGCCGCTCTTCTCCTTTCTTCTCTTCCTTTTTCTCCTTTTGATTCAAATAATTATTCCTAACCGGGGTTCCGGTAAAGAACTAGAGAATTTTTTTGACATTTCCCTTTCGATTTAATTTTTTTTTTGTCATTTAGGGCTTAATTCTAACATATATCTGTCACTGACGAGAGCTAACAAGCTCGAAACAAACGTTTGTATGCCAGTTATGGGGGAATTAACAGTTTTTTCAATGAAATAGTCGATGCGAATCGACATTTCATCTCACCTTTTGTACCTTTATCCTTCCCAAAAATGAGTTTTGTTGTCACTTAGTAAATTCAATTAAAATTCTCATTCGGACAAGCATATTTCAAATTTTTTTATACCATTCCCAGAATCCTCAAAGTTCTCTTGTTGTTAATTAAAGGAAAGTTCTTCCCCTAGTAACTTCCGATCATTGAGAATCGATTTTCTAGCAAAAACAGGTCGATATCAATTATGTATTGTGAAAAAGACATCTGAAACACGTTATTGCGGTATTGCCCCATTTTCATCTTCAACCCCTATATCCACATTCTACCCTACTTTCAAAGTATTGAGAGATGGGTTTGGAATTTTTTAAATAGATTTGGCAGAAAGAGAAGAGAATCGTATCAACCAATTTGATGTTTTAAAATGTAGGTAGGTAATGCTATTCGAAATTTTGAAGTAGGGTATGGTGGGGGCGAAGGGTTGGAAGAAATTTTTTTCGCAATACGTGTCCTAGAGGTCCCCCTCCAAATAAAAGCTGACCTGTTTCGGCGTTTTTAGTGAAAAAAACTTTCTGGCAAAAAATCTGAAGTAGAAGTTTGAAAATGAACACCCGGTATATGATCAAACTCAAACTCAAACTCAAACAATTTATTGGCCATCATAAAGTTGCTTTACAACAAACATGGCATGTCTTGCATGTATAACATATTGACATCACATAACGGATAAACAAACACAATAAATATCACCATTGGCACTTTTTCAACTACAAGATTAGGTAGGTGCCGTCAACTATGTTCGATAAACTCATTCACACTGTATAGAGGCCTGTCAACAAGCAGTTCCCTTAACTCGCGCTTGAACGTTGTGATCAGTTGAACTGCCCTGAGAGAAGCCGGCAGCGAGTTGTAAATCTTGACGCAGTTGTAATAGGGTGACTTCTTGAATTTGGTGGTAGTGTGCGGTGGTATGCTCAGGTTTGCGGAGTTTCTGGTCGAGTAGGGTGTGAAGTCAGCATTCGTCAGAAAAAGTTGCTGGTTCTTGTAGACAAAAAGTGAGCATCTGTAAACGTAGATTGCATGCACAGTTAATAGTCTTTTTGACCTAAATATCGGAGCGCATGACTCCCGCGGTCTCAAACCAAACATCAAACGCATAATCCTCTTCTGAAGGATGAATACCCGAGATATGCTCGTTGCTCGGCCCCATAGAATGACGTTGTACTGTAGATGTGTGTACACCAGAGAATAGTAGCTCGTAACAAGGGTTGTCTCTGGTACAACTGGTTTCAACTTCATCAGAGCGTAATAAGCCGAGTTCAGTCGGCCACACACGGAGTTTATCTGCCCTTCCCAGGAGAGCGTGGAATCCAAGAAGACACCCAGGAACTTCGTTGAACTGACGCCATCTCGAATTTGTTTCGCGCACGCTGACGACCTGAAGAACTGCATGTAGACTGTCTTGTCTGCATTCAAAATCAGACGATTTTTTCGGCACCAACTCTGCATGCCCTCGACGACTCCTTCCGCCGCAGCCAGTGTGTCCGCGACCGTATTCCCCGTGATTATCACAGATGTGTCATCGGCGAATTGGACCATGTGACCAGGAAGCATCAAATCATTGGTGTAAAGATTGAATGCAAGAGGCGCAAGAACAGCCCCTTGGGCTGCACCCAGGTCAATGTCAAATATAGTGGAGTGTTTCCCATTCGCCGCCGAACATAGCTTCCTTTGAGTCAGGAATGAGTCTATCCAGTTCAGGATATTACCTCGAATTCCCTGGGAATATAACTTCTCTTTGAGAAAGGCTGTGTCGATGGTGTCAAAGGCTCTTGACAGATCGAAGAAGAGGCCCATCACATTTCGCTTCTTCTCCAGTTGTTGGTAGATGTATTGCACGAAGTTGAAAGATGCGGTTTCTGTTGACCTATTCTTCCGGAATCCATGCTGTGTGTCAGACAGTACTTCATATTTATCCAGAAAGACGGTGACTCTGTCGTAAACCACACGCTCAAAAATTTTGGAGAAGATACTCAGGAGTGATATGGGTCGGTAGTTCATGATGTCCATTTTATTGCCCTTCTTGTAGATTGGAATCACCAGCGCAGTCTTCAGGGACGTCGGAAATCTTCCACTCTCCAGAGATCTGTTCAGTAGCACTGTGAGAGGTCTCGAGATCGACATGATGACGCTTTTCAGCACCCTAGCCGAGATTCCATCAATTCCGCTTGTTGACGTATTTGCCAATTTTCTTGTGGCAGTTATTACTTCGTCCTCCTCCACCGAAGAAAAATACATTGAGTTGTTTTGCAACCGTTTTGTCGTGCATGCTTCGCTCAATTGGTTCCCAAAATGGTGCGTTAGTTGTTCACGTGCGACAGTAGCGAAGTGGTATCCGAAAGCATCAGCCACCTCTCCAATTGGGATTTCCTTGTTGTTCTTCATCAGGGTAATGTTTTGACGTTTCTTGGTTTTACCCAGCTCCCTGTTGATTATAGTCCAGATTTCCTTGGTTTTGTTGTGGGCTTCACCGATAAGTTTCGTGTTATGAGCCCGTTTGGTCGAGATAACTGTCGTTTTGTATTGTTTTCTTTTTTCTTGATAAGCTTTTCTGGTAGTTTGTGAAGGAAAAGCTCTGTAGATATTGTAGAGTTCGTTTAGCTTCATTCTGTCTCGTCTGATGGTCTCGGACATCCAACTCGCGTGCCTGACTCTGTTTGGGCATCGAACAGACCTCTCGGGGCAGGCAGCGTCGAAATGTCTCAACAAGGTGTCCATGAAGTAGTCGAACGCATGATCCACATCTGACAGTAACTGGCTGTCATCCCACAACTCCTCGGTCAGTCGTTCGTTCAGGTCGTTGAGTGTTCTGTCATTCAGTCGTCTGATAGTCTTCCATTCGTATGTTGTGTTCGTCATTGTTTGGTGAACCTTGGCAGGATAGACTCTGATCTCGTGTGCCATGTGATCTGATAGATTAGCGTTAATAGTCCGACAAGCTGTCCGGCTCCTGCTGATGTTGGTGCATATGTAGTCTATTGACGAGGACGTTGTAATACCGTTTTTATCTGTTGCAATTCTTGATATGTCGCTGCAGCAGCTTTCCATCCGGTAGGACCCAAGGATGTCGCGCAGGAGATTCAGTGTTTTTGATGTCTTCAATTTGTCGATGTTGAAGTCTCCACAGAGCACGATGTCGGAGCATATCTTCGCTGCCTCGAGCAATACATGATTTACGCTGGAGATGAATATCTCTATGTTGCCTGTAGGTGGTCTGTATACGTTGATTATGAGGTATTTGTTGCCGTAAATGGTGACCAGGGCGGAGCTGCACTCGAAATCCATCTCCACTGAAGACCCCCCAATGTTCAACAAGGATTTTGCAGTTATGTCCGCTCTAATGAAGATCGCCGAGCCGCCGTGGACATGAGTCTGTCTACAGTAGATGGATTGGAGTCTGTAACCAGGTATGGAGACATATTGAGTTGCATCGCTTGGGATCCATACTTCCGTGAGACAGAGGATCTCAGGTGAGACCTCACTGGTGAAGATTTCTAATTCGGCGAGCTTGTTCATGATGCTTCTGATATTTAAATGGACCATTTTGAATGACCTGGCGGTGGTGACGGCGTATGACTTTGAGTTCGACGAGTGGTGGTGATGCCCAATTACATCAGTCTCTACAGGACTGTGCTGTCCATGCTGAGTTGTGAGAGACGAGGGTATAAAAAATGTGTGGTACTTTCATCGCTTGGTTGGTTAGTTGTTTCTGTGGCGGTAGTAAGAGTAGAAGCAGTCTCAATCGTCGTCGCGCTCCTCCGGGATTTGTTCTTGAGCAGGTTGTTCTCAATGTAGTCGACTAACTTCCATCTGCCGCTAGCCTTCAATCTTCCCCGGTCGTCGACCTGATAGGGTTTGATGATTGTACTAGGGTCAATATATCTAGCGTGATCTTCGGCGCAGAGGGCAGTGATGGTTTCAGAAAGCAGCCTATTCTCTTTATGGATGTATTCATTCAGAATTGGACGGCCGTTCATGAGAGGTTGACCCACAATGATCAGGTTTGTTTTCTTCGACTTTTGTATAAGGTCCTGAATGACCTCTACCGATGGTAGCCTCCCCTTTCTGGAGTCTCCAGCACCGCAGAGAACTATTTTGTAGTCGCTCTTGTCAAAGCCTTTTGATAGCTTTTCGTGCAACGTGGTGACAGTTTTAAAATCATCCTTATCTCCAGACTGTGAGTTTATGTCAAAGGTGCCCAACGTTGTCTCTTTGAATAATTTATGGTAGTTGTAGCCATTTCTGTCGCTCATTACTAGTAGTTTGGGTTTCTTTATTGAAGGCGGATTTCTGTCTCTTCTCGAGTTCTGGGAGCATTCCACAATTGAATCAGAAATGTCCTCTGTGATTCCCACATTAACAGCCGTGTCAAGTGTTTCTACATCATTCACTTTTGCTTTCGAAGTTTGTTCCGAGACAAGACGACTCTCTCGAATGTTTATAACCGTGGACTTGTTCTGTTGTAATAGGTCAACCATAGCCTTGAGTTCAACAACTCTGCATTCCTGCTGCCTTAGGAAACTCCCGGATAGGGTTAGTTTGTCTTGCATGTGTCGAATAGTCATTTTGTTGTAATTACAGTCTTGACAATTTTCTGAAATTGGAGGGTTATCATTTGTTTGTGCAGTGTATTTATCATGTATAATGTCCTCCGTTTGTATCGAAATAGTTTTTGTTTCAACGGCGGTCTTATCTGTAATTTTCTTGCATGCCTCCAGCTGATTTCGCAATGTTTTGATTGTCAATTTGTTAAATTGATCATAATCACATGTCAAAACAATATTATTTGGACTCAAAAAAAAAGGAAAAGTCGCATCATTTCCAATATTTGAATACAGGGAGTCAAAAAAAACGTGAAAGTTTCTTCCGAATCCAGATATGTAATTTGATATCTGAATAAGATCATATACAGGGTGTTCACTCTTACACTTCTCACCCCAGATTTCTCCCCGCCAAATGTTTTTCAAGAAAAACGCCGGAACAGGTAGATTTTTACCGATGAGAATTCTGCAATACGTGTCGTATTCCTCCACAATGTCCTATTCAAAATACAAATCAACGACCTGTTCCGTCGTTTTTCTTGAAAAAAATTTGGCGGGGGGGAAAAAGGAATGAGAAATCTGGGGTGGAAAGTGTGAAAATGAACACCCTGATCCTGATCACTATGATCTTATTCAAATATCAAATATATCTGGACTCGGAAGAAAACGCGGCATCATTTCCAATATTTAGATACAAGGTGTCAAAAAAATTTTGAAAGTTTTTTTGAAACACCCTGTATACTATAAGATACAAAAAAATTCAATGACCGAATTTGAATTCCATGGGAAAAATTGTTGGGAGAAATTTCTTCCCCCACCAAGTCATTCTAACGGGAAAAATTCTAACAGGGCAAGAGGGAGGGGGGGGGGCGAAATCTCCCCTTTACAATTACGGTGTGATAATTAGTGGAAACTTTATCTGAAAACTTCTATAGGCCCATAAAACTGTGACGGGTGTGTCGGCACCCTATCTGGGTTACAAGTCGCATTTTTCATTGATTACCTTGGGGAGTACGCGCTCACAGGTATGCACGCAAGTGTTTTCTATCATGGAAAAGGTGGATTTTGAAAGGTGAATGGGAACGTGACAGGACTTAAGGAGAAAGTAGTTATAAACAAAAATTCAACGAAGCAGATTGTGAGACTGATGCGAGTTTTTTTATTCACATCGTTTGTTCCATCTCTTCTGCTGACAGACAAATGAAATCCAAAACTATTGTTTGGAAAAATCTGCTACCATTTCTAGTACGATTTTGCTGCGCTATAAAAATTTAATTTTCACACGAAATCGCTGAAATAACTGAAAAAGAAGTTGAAGAAATTCAAGAACAAGAGAAGAATCTTATCGTCTAAGAAGAAGACGTCTGAGAAGAAAAGTCTATTATCGATGGTAAAGAAATCACTCTCAACTACAAACTTGCGTTTACAGTAATAGATGGTAAAGTTTGCAATGAGGGTCTTCAACGATTTTTTTTTTGTATTGCTTTGCAACATTTTACAAGGTGAGTTTGCTACATGAATGTTGCAACATGAAAATTCCGTCTCAAAAGGCCTATACTTTTGTTTAAATCCAGGCGAAAATACTCTAATTCAATTCCAACGTCCAATTCAATTTCAACGTCAAATTCAATTTCAACGTCAAATTCAATTTCAACGTCTGATGACGTAGTCGAATCAAATGAGTTTGCGCAATGGGATGATAGTAGTGTTCGTATAGCTGGAGCCTTCTTGTCAAATAGTGTGTGACAGGCAGTCAAGATTTCCATGAATATTTTGCTATTCCTTAGAAAAAGATCGGTCTGACAAACAAAAATTGCATGTTTTATATCAATGGAAACCATTTTCTTGGCGATAAACAATTCATTTTTGTGTTTGCAATTCGAGCCCATTATAAATCTGGCAACTTCGCAACAAAAAAAACGTCATTTGAACGACACTGTTGCCACCTGGTTTATTGTCATTATTGTTACGAGTGGTTGGTCGAAATTATTTGTTCGATACGTTCTGCAAACACACAAACGCCATCGAAGAAGTGCATTTTCAGGAGATGTTCCAACACCTGCCCGATGGGTGCTCCCAAAAAAATTCAATAAGCGTGCCCGGGTCTCAACTTTTAAAAACCAAGTGGTTTCATGGAACTACCGGCGACAAAGTCCATGCGACAAAACTACAAAAGTGGAAAAGTTTAGAACGAGCTCGAGCTCGAGCACCAGCATGCCCCAGATGACTACTCCACTTCCACTTCCAAGACGAACACTCGGCAATCCGCCTGCAAATCAGGTACACCCAACGTGATCTGTTTTCTTCTATTATAAGGAACTTTATGGCAACATTTAGCTGTCAACTGTATAGAAAATAAAACAATATGTATAAACCTGTTCTTAATTCTACTCGAGCACGAACTCGAATAAGCGAACACTCTCGTAACAGTAGAATCAAGAATGACAGGTGAATGATGACAATGTGACAACGCTGCTTTATGTCAACTGCGGTCCCGCTTCGATTTCATTGGTAGATGAATTTAGGCGCGTTTTCAGTCGACTTATAACATATGGACTACGACGAGCGCAATTTCTAGTTCTTCTTCCTGGGCAGATTTTTTTTGTCGTGTCGAAGAAGTAAAAACTTCTTCTGATTACCCCGACTGACAATACACTAACGTCTTTTGTTGCCCCGCGACCGCGAAGGTTATTATGTGAGGACTGAAATTGCATCCATCTGATTCGTTCAAGGATTCGTTGTTACTTTACTGGTGATGGCAACCAATCCTATGGCTTTATCCCATGATAAAAATTCAGTCAACTGTTGATTTTTGCAGTATTATTTCAGTCAAGATACCTATTATTTAAACATTGCATTGTCGGATAATTAAAAACATTATTGAACACGAGCATACACTCGAGAATACATTACATCAACGGAACGTTCATTACATAACATCAAAAAGTAATAAGATAAGAGCACAAAACGTTTGTCGAGTGTAATGCAATCAATGTCCGAACGTTGTTTGCGTTTCAGCGTTTAAAAGCCATTGTAACGATACCCTTACTTAGTACGATTGTTAGAAAACGTTCTGGTGAGGACGTTCAATAAGGCGAATATAGAGCAATTATTGATGAAAAGACAACATGTTACTTCAAAAAAGTCTATGAAGTTGAGCAAATGGAGGTTTATGGTATTTTTATAGGGGCAAGGGGTACGATCACACCTTTTTTTAGACAATTCTCGAAAAATTTTTGGATACCAGCTAAAATTCTGAAAATTATAGCAATCTCAGTTATGAGAAATTCTACTTATATTCTTAGAAATCATCTGTATTCTTCTTAGTTATACATTGTATTAAGCTCTTATATTTATAATTACTATTTCAAAACTTCATATTCGAAATTATGACTAAAGTATCCTTTGTAATATGTGTATGCAGCTCAAAATGTTGAGAAGGTGAATTTTCAATAAATTTCTTATAGCTGTATTACACTACACAATTTCTTGTACAATTTCTTGTACAATGGAGTATTATACTGAAAAAAAATTTTCATTTAAATGGAAACTACATTGAAAAATAATTGACCAGTGTTTTTTATTCAATCAAAAACCATACCGTTTGGGCGCAATAAATAAATAACATCAACTAGCTCTGACGTCACAGCGAGTCACCGCCCATACTGCCTGTGTAAATGACGTCAGAAATAGGCAGAATATAGGAATTTCCTTTATTTATTGCGGCCAAACGATACGATTTTTGGCTGAATAAAAAAATACGGGTCAGTTTTTTTTCAATATAGTTTTCAATTCCATCGAGAAAAAAATATTTTTCCAAAAGTATAAAACTCTATTTCTTGTACAATCTGCCAAAATAGTGTCAAAAAACAATGAACTTGATCGTTGAACTGACAGATTGTACAAGAAGTTGTGTAGTGTAATACGGCTATTATATACGTTACTTTACGTTCTTGTTCAGGATTGAACGTTATTTTTTGATTTGGATATTAATATGATGTTATTTTCAGTAGGTAGGTATGAAGAAAATTTAACAAATGCGTTCGAAACACCCCAGGAATCCCAAATAGGTTTTGAGAACAAAAACCTCGCAAACAATAGCTCTGTTTTGGCAGCAGTTAGGAACGGTTTGCAAATGATCAGAAGCAAGCACACAGGTAAAAATTCGTTGAACCTCCAGCACAATAGAATGAATATCCATCTGGGCACCCATTTCTGACGGTTTTCGAACTGGATCCAACTGCTGCCAAAACAGACCTAATGTCATCAGATAAGAAGCAAACCGGTACCTAGTCGTTTATTACCTGGTATCGGTATAGTTTCCTAAAAGTGCACCCCCGACCCCTGCAATTGTAACAATGCACGCGATAAAACCTGATTGTTATGAACACGCAAATTAAAACCACATTACCATTCCTGTGTAATACAACAGGTAGTTTCTAAGCATTCTGTACATACAGGAAGTTTCCCCTCTGAGATAATTTGCAAAGAAAAAACTTTTCTCGAACAATTTTTTCCGGATATTTCAAAATTGGAAACTATAATATTGTACAACTTATGATATACACCCTGTGTATTTGAATTGCAATCGATTTAGTTTTTTATTCTGAATACAAACATATACTACAAGGTCATTTCCAAAATCAAATTGTCAAAAAGTTCACGGAAGTCCCAGGATACTCGGCTCTTTCGTTTATTTGGCTAGAAAATTGAAGTTTTTCAAATTTTGCTGAGTTTTTTCGGGGAGATAATTTCTTCTAAAGCTCGAATATAAGCACTATCAAAAAAATTGTGGGCCAAATTTTTAGCAAAATAAACGTAAGTTTAGGTCAGTATCATGGGGTTTTTGTGATTTTTTTTTGACAATTTGCCTTCGGAAATAACTCAACACGCGACATTTATTTATATTCAAAATAAAGAAGTACATCGACCGCAATTCAAATATACAGGATATCGCGTCAACAAAAAAGTTTTTTTTGCGACACCCTGTATACCATATGTTGTGAAATATTACAGTTTTTTGAAAATTTTGAAACCTACGGAAAAAACTGTTTATCAAAAGTTTTTTTGTTTTTCGAATTGCTTAGCAGGGATAACCTCCAGAATGGGAAGGCGTAAACATTCACCACGTGTTCATGAGTGGATTCCATATTTCACTCTGGACTCGGAATGCGCCACTTTTTTGACACCCTGTATGCATCAGTCGATGATTAATAAAAATCCCGACTAGGGACCGCCGCAACAAACGCTAAATAACAATACATTTCTGTATACACATCCCTCGCCTAGCAACCTAACCTCAAAATTAGGCTAGCCCATGTGCGAACTCAATCTCAAGATATATTGGATGATTGCGACTTGCCGACTTGGAAAAAAGAAATTTGTCCATGTTGCAGCGAATGATTGATATTGTAGCTACTTGTAACGTAAAAGAAACAAACTTACCCAAGTTCCTAAAGCTCATGATGGTAATAATATTGTCCTTGCAGCACTGCACTCACGTTTCTTGCACTGGGCCAGCGGCGAGATCGTCATTACAACATGTTACTACTTCAAGCACTTGCACCCGAAAGACCAGGCTACCGACTACAAGGTGTGTATGTGTATGGACTACACCACTACACGTAACACGTGACGAACGGGCTAAATGACCAGGACCACCCACCGTCCACCCCACCACTCGCAAATTGTGGTGGCAACAGATTTGAATTTGAAAGAACCTCCAGAATTTCCAAACGTCAGATCATTGTAGTCAGACGTACTTAACCTAACCTCAAAAACTTGACTTGGCGACGGGGGAAGAAGAATCGAAGACGATGGAAACCTCTGCGATGGACCCACAAGAACATCGGGTAATCCAGATGTCCGATGGCCGCCTATGGTTAACCCCTATGATTCAAGTTTTGAACGGATTCTACAGGTGTTTCCAAGCTGGTGGTACAAACCTCAAGGGGGGATTCCCCTTGCGTAAAAGTGCCATTTACGCCGTTTTTTTAAATTGTAGCTTCATTACCGAGATATCACCCTTTCAAGTTGGGAGTTTTTAAATTATTTTTTTGCCATAACTTTTGAACCGTTGTTCAAATTTGAACCAAAGTTCACTGAAATAAGTCCCTATCGACCAATAGTAACATGTTTCATCAAAAAATTTCAGAGGCGTAGATAATAGAAGGTGCCACCGCTTCCCCCCCCCCCCTATTTTTCACCCCTTTATTTTTTTTCGAAAATTGTTCATATTTTTGGATTTTGCGTTTAACTTAGAAGGAAAAGTTATTCTTGCAAAATTTTGATTGGAGGTTTAGTTTTCGAGATATTTGCATAAGAATCCTTGAGAAACATGTCGAAAACACCATTTTCTAGAGAATAAAAATTAAAATCCAAAAAGAATCATGATTTCTCCATTGAAATAGATCTATTAGGGGATTTAAATTAGGATACCAACATTTTAGGTGAAAAACAAAAAGTTTCCAGAAAATTAAATTTTTATTCCCTTGTCGGTACCGCCAAAGTACCGCAGAATTTTCTCCGTCAATTAAATTCACTGTTTTCCCGCCAAATGCTGATAACCAAAGTTATAACCGCAACGTTTTAGCGAGACATGTCAGAGAAATGACAGTATCTGTCAAGCTTGTATCAACCGCTAATAACCAACCGGTTACAAAAAGTTATTCGCTCGAAAAAGGCTAGAGTGTTGCCAACTTGATGATTGTTCACCAAAGATATGGTGATTTTACGAACTGAATTGGAAGGTTTATGGCATCTCCACATAATCTAGTGAATTTTAGAAATACCTTGAGAGCTTTTGGAGGATTTCAACACATACCCTACCTATTTAAAAATTGGAAGTTATTCAATTAGTGATTTTCATTTCTGATAAATCACAAAAAAAATACTGTTTCACTTGTTACATCATTCTCAAACAGTCGACAATCTTCATTTTGAATTAAAACACTTGAAAAAGTATAAATTTCAAAAAGCGGTGTAAATATGTATAACTGGTTGCCGCCCTAGTACTGGAGACCGTTCATTTTCATTAAATGCGTTCCAAAGATACATCAATCCATAGGCAACCAGTTATACATTGGAAACGGTATTTGATTTCTTTTCGGAAAACTAAGCATGAAATTTACTTTTTCGCTGGCAATGCATGTGAACAACATGATTTCGCATAATCAAGCATGAGAATTGGCAGTTTTTCGTCATCATTTCCACTTGTGGAATCGGTTACTGGAAATTTGCGACTTTTGGAGTTTTGCTAGCTCGCGCAGGAGATTCTCTAGCTGGAGGATTTGGTTATTGTTTGTAATGTTCACACCATACTAGGTAGCTATTAAATCGTTATTCTGTTGCCAAAATTATCTCCAATTTGTGTTGTGCCAACAGAAATGAAGACAGGGAAGAATAGCACGTAGTAATGAATGGTTTTTTTTTCAAGTAAAACCGTGATCTAATAAATCAAAATCTCGAGAAAATAAATCTCTTGTAAGTCACAGCTGATTAAAATCGTATGTATGTATGTATGTAGTTAAAGTGCGATTTAGGTTCGGTTTATAACTCGATTTTAATTTTTGTCGCAATTTTAACGAAGTTCAAAGGTACAATTTCCTCTATACCTTTTATAACCCGATTTTAATCGCAAGCCGCAATCGCAACGATTTTGAGGATTTTAAGAAGTTGACCAATGAAAATGAAGATAATATCAAGATTAGCGAAAATGAACACAGTAGTCTTCTTGACTAGCAGTGTTATGTTAGGGGATTTTCTGGGGACTTTTAGCGACATGCTGAGAGGTGAGCAGTGGCGCAACTAGGGGGAGGTCATCCGGGTACCCGCACCCACCTGTACAAATATTTGACCGCAACGGCGTCTTTTCAACCTGTAAAATTCACACGAACATATATTGATTTATGTTCATTTTCCCGAAAAATGTTGATTTGCAGCGCCTTCTTGGTCTGTAGGTACATGCCTGTTCAAATGGACTTTTGGCCAAATTTTGCACAGATATTCGTTAAATACATACTAAGCTAGTACTTAGAATGAATTTCTTGAAAATTGTTGAGTGACGTAGGTGAAAGGGGGTGGCCCCTTTTTACCCAGGTATCTTAGACGTCACTAGATATTTATGGGAATGATCAATTTTTTGGATTGGTTGCTCCAATCAAGGAAAAACTAAGGAACTTTTCCCTCCAAAATTGACTGGAGAATCCAAAAAAATTATCAAAATTTCAAAAATATCCAATGGCGTCGATGATATCTAGGTAAAAAGGGACTCACCTCCTTTCACCTATGCCACTGAACAGTTTTCAAAAAATGTATTTCAAGTACTAGCTTAGTATGTATTTGGACAAATATGTGTGCAGAATTTGAGCACAAATCAATGGTTCAAAAATTATTCCAAAAAAACGAAATTTTTTGCTCAACTTTGTAGGCTTATAGCTCCACCTTATGCGCTTCAGATATACCGGGTGATCATTTGAAAACTATCCACCTGCAATAACTCCCGATTCCTAGTGAAAATGTCTTCGAGCAAAAACAGGTCGATTTTTATATCGAGGGGGACATCTAAAACATACATTAGCGATTTTCTATCTTCAGCCCCCTTGCCCTCACCTACCCCAACTTTTAAATTTCAAATGACACTACCTATTTTGCGATAAATCAAATTCAACAGAATTTAATTCTCTTTCTGAAAAAATATTTCAAAATTTTTAACCCCACCCCTCTTCCCCCCTAAATTCTCCAAGTGTCCAATTAAATATTCTTGACCTCTCAATTCTCGTCAATGCAGTCAACGTCATCCTGCACAGCATCGAAAGAGAACATTTTCTATGGAAAAAGTGCCACCCAAATTCACCCCTTTGCTCCCCCCTCCCCACCTTGAAAATCTAAAATGACAATATCTACTTTGTGATACATCAAATAGAAGGGAATTGAACTCTCTCCCTGAACACAATTTTTTCGAAATTTTAAAACTCCCGTTTTCCTACTAAAATACTCCAAATGTCCAGTAAAATATGGGGAAGGAGTTGAAAATTTCAAAAAAATTGTTTTTAGAGAGAGAATTTAATTTCCTTCAATTTGATGTATCACGAAGTGGGTGGTATTTTGTTGAATTTTAATGTAGAGGGGGGGGGGGAGAGCAATGGGGTCAATTTGGGTGGCACTTTTTCCACCGAAAATTCTCTTCTTTGAAGCTATTCAGGATGATGCTGACTAAACTGGAGAGAATTGAGAGGTCCAGAATATTGAAAGGGACACTCAGCGAATTTTTAGGGAGAAGGGGGGAAATGTTGACATTTTTGAAAATATCTTTTTCAAAGAAAGAATTCAATTTTCTTCAATTTGATGTATCGCAAGGTAGGTAGTGTCATTTGAAATTTTATTTTTGGGATGGGTGGGGGCGAGGGGGCTGAAGATACAAATTTGCCAATGTATGTTTTAGATGTCCCCCTCGATATAAAAATCGACCTGTTTTTGCCCGAAGAAATATTGACTAGGAATCGGGAGTTATTGCAGGTGGATAGTTTTCAAATGATCACCCGGTATAGTTTTTAGGACAGGTCATCTTCTTTTTGGATTCTCTATCGACCTGGTAACTTTTCTACCAAAACCTGGACTAGTCTGTATATATTTCAAACTAAGAGCCAAATGCGAAGCAGGAGACTCGAGCAATGGAAGAAAGATTTTGAATTATTGTCCAAAACGAACTACACTGTATGTTAATATTTATTTTTTCTCCAAAGAAATATGATATGTAACCTGCTTTGTACATAACCAGTTACATATACAGGGTAGAAACCTGGACTCCTCTATTATGTATATCATATTGATGCCAAGAATATTGTAAAATATTACTCGTTTTTTCTCTACTTTCTCCAAATCTTGCCAGGCGTTTCACTTGGTTGTGCAGAGCTTGAATATTTCCCAAGGCGGGCACTTTCAAATACAGGGTGTCCCGGAATAAGTGTTACAAAATTCACAAGGAGATACAGACCTTCAAAGTTGTTTTTTGAAAACAGTTTTTTTTTGATAACTTTTGAATCGTTCAACCGGTTTTATTCAAAGTCGAACCAAAGTTTACTACAACAGGTCTTTATTGAACAATAAAAATGCATTTCATCAAAAAATTTCAAAGGCGAAGATAATATAGGGTACCCTCTCCCTTTTCCACCTATTCACAACCCCCTAGAAAATTTTTGGAAACGATTTCAATTTTTGGATTCAACGTTTAATTTAAAGAGAAAAGCTACTTCTGCTAAATTTTGATTGGAGGCTTCATTTTCGAGAAAAGTGGGTTTGAAACAAAGACACTGAGAAACTCATTCCGCAGTTGAGGAATCATGAGTTTCATCACTGACGTATAATACTAGACAGAGTTGTTTACATCCGTGCATGCGGCCAATACCTAAATCCAGTATGGCCGACGTCAGGAAAATAACAAAATGCAAGTATATCAACTGAGGTGAGCCCGCTTAATTAATGCAGGGCCAATGTGTGGATTTTTACTCCAAACCGTCAAGATATTCACTTCTGTACTATTTCTTGGGAAGATTTTCCATGTCTGATTGAAAATTGAGAAGTAAAGTAGGAGTAGAGGTAGAGAGTAGGGATTAAATTCCAAGTGATCACACCTCGTATTGTAGCACCTTGATGAGAGTCGCGCGCTGCGGTCAGCTGATCGCGTTGCATGCTGTCACACGTCACACCATAGCCAGCCCATTTCTTTGTTGCTCATTATTATTTGTCGTTTCATTGGATATTTTGCTTATTTCGCGAGGTATTAATGGTGCAGTAGTGCCAGGTGTGCAAAGCTTCGGCATACCGAGAGCATACATTGACGTTATTTTTGACCTTCATTTGTTTTGCCCCCTTAACATGAAGAAAACGCTGCAAGCACATCTATGTGTCGTCCTGATAACAAACTTCCGCCCCCCCCCCCCCCCCCCCCACTTTCCCTTGGTCCTAGCGGTTCTCGCGCGTCAACACACTGTGTAATGGGGATAGGAAAGATCCGTCTAGTATTATACGTCAGTGAGTTTTATTGAATTTTAATTTCTCGACCCTGGAAGGTGGGAATTTCGAGATGTTTTTCAAGAACTCTCTCAAAATTTTCTCTCAAAATTGAACGTAGAATTCGAAAGAAGAAACATTTTCCAAAAATATTCGGAGCGGTTAAAAATAGGGGGAAAAGGAAGATGGTACTCCTTTTATCTTCGGCCCTAAAAATGTTTGATGAAATGTGTTGTTATTGTTCAAAAGAGACCTGTCTTAGTAAACTCTGGTTTGAATTTGAATAGAATCGGTTTGGCGGTTCAAAAGTTATGCAAAAAACTGTTTTTAAAAACAACTTTGAAGGCCTGTATCTCTGTATTTTTGTAACACTAATTCCGGGACACCTGTATATACCACATAATTATACCATACCATATGCAAAAATTCATTCAGGGTGGCTCGTTTCCATTGGAACACCGTGTATAAATGGTGTTGAAGTGGAACACCTGATCTCTGCAATAAATTCGAGTTTGTCGAAACAAAGTGTCGTCAGCAATACTGTGCTACGAGTTTGTAATGTTCGAATCGTGCAAACAGGGTCTTTGTAAGGTTTTTTTTACAAAAGTATGAGGCTCCTAAGGGCAGGTTCGATTTTAAAATTCGTGAGTGCGGGGCCAAAGGTTATAACTGATAATAAATAGAACTCGATAGAACTTGTAGAAGTATAGATAGTGAATAAATTGAAGCAATGTATGACTGTATTCGTAGCAGAGTAAAAGTATCTTTGATATTTCTCATTCAAAAATAAATATAAGAACTCAATTTCTTTTTATTCGGTGTGTTAAGTGTGGTAGAAGATGTAATACATAGTGCTTTTTTTAATTATGTAAAAAAGAATTCTTTTTTGATTCTTGTTGACTATTAAAAAAAAACCGGCCATGTATTGAATTTTTTATGACTCTCAAAGTTATACAACAGTTGATAGTTTTAGCGTTTGTCAAAAGATGTCCCAGCAATGTTTTAGAAACTTTTCCAGTATTTTAGGGCTATCCGGCTTCTAAAAAAAAATGTGGGGTAATCCAAACGGAAACAAGGTGGAACAAACATTCAATGGAATCCCATGAGAATCTCTGTATCTCTTTATCTTCACTTTTGAGAGAAAAATATTGATACGCTGCGAATACAGCCTTAAACCTAGGACTTACCTTATTCCTTCGATGATGGTGTCGGATCCGGATGGGGTGCAGATAGATTGCAAAGAGACCCAAAATCGGGACACACCACTGGGAAAAAAAATTAAGTCCTCAACAAGAAAGGAGAAACAGTCCCTAACTTGAATAAAAACACAAAACCGAAAGAATTACACAAAACTAGCCTGCGAACTAAGGCTGCGGCTGCAGGGTGCAGGAGGACCTCAAGATACTGGATTTTCTTTCTCAACACCACTTTGGACGATATTTTATGCGCGTCGGGGCGGTGGCGGCTCCGAAATGAATCCTACCACAGTAGATGATGATCAGGCCACGGGAATCTTCCAATCATCGAGGTATATTCGTCACGAGTTTAGATTGAAAAGTGCCCCGAAAAAAAAAAACGAGCGAGCTGATAAGAGCAAAAACGCTTATCGCTGGACTAAGAAAAACCCAAACTAAGCAGTTACGGTAGAAAACTTGAGGGAAATGAAATAAAAGTAAGAAAATGAAATTGCCGCAACAGAATTGATGTCACTCGTCAACCGTCATTGAAATTTCATTTCCAATACAAAGATCTCCAAAGAGGCAGTCACTGAAATTGATTTAATTGGAAAAAATAACGAAATGTCTTATGGAAACCCAGCACTGACCAGCTGTGCAGGATGAACAGTGTGCAGATGGGATGGAACTGTGTTTGGAAAACGCCTGAAGGCTTCTAGTGACAGAATAAAAAAATCGGCTGTGTCACCCCACAACTAAAGTGCTCAACAAAATAAGTGTCGCAACAAAAATTTTGCCCCAAATTTGAATCAACATAACTTTTGATTGTCACGGACGATTTCAATTCGATTTTCACTGGTCGATTGCCTGATCTTTTGGCTATTTACCATGTTCAAAGATCACCTGAGAAGCTGGACATAAAGTTTCTACAGGGTGGTAAATAAAGCAGTTCATAATTGTTGAAACTTTAATGAACCCCTGTTTGAGCTAAAAATTTTTTTGTCAGCAACCGATATCAAAATAATGGAGAATGATGACTTACCTCGGAGCGGTTTTCGAATTTCCCGGATTAGAAGTGAAATAGCCAAGATACGATTTTTTTGCTGGGAATGATGCTTTCCATTTCTTCTCCTTCATGAAAAATCAACGGACTCTGAGAGGATATCTCTTAGCAGGCTTGCTCATTAGACGACTCTAAGCAATTTTTTGTCTAGCGCACCCCCTGTTGTGTCTTTTGGGGCTGAAATAGGGCGTACTTTTTTGTGAATTCGTCACCAATTTCACAACCTAAGCTTGTTTGGTATCAATTATTTTGATTGAGGTTCGCTGAACAATATTATCTTGGTGAAAACATTCTTCTTTTTGTCTGTCAGTCATCTGTTTCTATAACTCCCGAACGGTTCATCGAATTCAACTGAAATTTTGTGAATATGAAGGTACAGTGTCGATCGAAAGTTTGGAAACACTTGTCAAGCTTGTCAATTTTGGAGGTTAAATTAAGACCGGATGAAAAGGATTTGAGAAGGTGACATGCGCTCAAAATTTGAAGAAGACATCTTTTGAACTGTGAAAGAAAACACGTTTTTTTGTCATATCACATTCAATGGGGCCTTGCAATTGAAAAACTCAACGTGAGGTCGCCACTACCGTAGGGGGCGCCTACTTCGATAAAGCGGCCGTAACGACGGGAAAAACAGGGGAGTTTGAGTAGTTTGACCAGTAACTGACAGTGACTGGAGACGTCAAGCAAGAAACAGAGGTTATCCAAATTTTAAATCAAGACATAAATTGACGAACGTCGGTCGCTGAAGCGTCAACGCCGTCAAAATTGTCGAATTTGCCCCCCAACGAATGTGGCGCCCTCGGTGTGTGAAAGTGGCAGTGCAAGGCCCCATTACGTGTGCAATTTGACTTCAAAAATTGACAGTTTTGAAAAGTGTTTCCAAAGCTTGGTCAGTGTACAAAATATGCGGGCATAATTTGAATTTTCGAGTAAGTTGATGAGATTTTAGCTCAAGTCGGTGCACTAGAGGGCGCACCATCCCGTAATTAGCTATCAGGTTTTTTTTTCAAGCATTTGCAAGATGGACCTCAAACTTACCAGGTTTGTAGGTAGGTACAAGGTAAGTAACATTTTCCTTCCAGTTTATGATTTTCAGTTTAAGATGCTTAAATAATCAATATTTTGTCGGTCCCTCTCTTGCCTGGATCAGATCGAGCCATTACTTATCTCGACATGCTCTCCACTAAAGCCCGCAGAAAATTCTGAGGAATAGCCTTCCATTCTTCCTGAACTGCAATCGCTAAGTCATTCAAATTGTCCGATTGTCCTTCTTTTCTTTCAATTTCATTTTTATCCTACTCCATACATGCTCGATAGGATTCATATCTGGAGACAAGGGTAGCCAATCCTTTCTTTCAATATTGTGATCCCCCAAAAATTCGTTGAATAGTTCTAGCCCGATGAGGTCGGACGTTGTCGTCGACCAACATGAAATTGTCACCAAAATTTTGAGCAAAGGGGACCACAATATCCTTTATACACAAATCCCTGTATCTTTCACCATTCATACTCTCTCCTCTCAGTACCTATCACCAAATCACTGATTCTTCCAGTCCTCATTTCTCCCCAAACAGTCACTCCTCCACCTCCAAAAACCACTTTTGCCTCTATGTGTTCTTCCAGAAGTCTTTCGTTCCTCTGTCGCCATACCAGAACCCGTCCATCCGACCTAAACAAATTAAACTTACTTTCATCTGAAAACAAGCACCTACTCCGCTCTGCTATTCCCCAGTGCTAATATGGTTTTGTGCCCATCTTAGGCTAGTAGCACGATGCTGCGGCTTCAGCACAGGACATGCCGCTCTTCTTCTGTTTTTACTTGATTTTTTCAAGTCCAGAACAACTACACATGTACCTACCTTGATCGACAAATGGAGGCAAAAAATACCAAGTGTTGAATTCGATAGAAATGAGAAGAAATGTTCATGTATTCAAAATTGATCTTGCGAGAGCAAAATAAAAGGAACTGATGAGTAAGTAGGTATGGTGTGGTCTCTCAAGACCTTTCAAGATATTGTGGGGTCTCTAGATCAATTTTAATTTTAACCTTCATTAATCATGTCTATACTAAATTTCAGTTAAATTCGTTGTACTGGTTCGGAAGTTATCGTAACATAATTGCAGACAGACAGACAGACAAAAGACCATTTTTATCAAGATAATCTTGTGCAGTGAGCCTTGATCAAAAGAACTGATATCAAACCAGCCTGGGTTCACTAGGTTGTGAAATTGGAACATATCGTAACATGTTACAGACAGACAGACAGAAGACAGTTCTTATCAAAATAATCTTGTTCAGCGAGTCTCAATCAAAAGAATTGATATGAAACAAGCCTAGGCTGTGAAATTGAAGCATATTACATGCATATAACATATCACAGACAGACAGACAGACAGACAGCAGACTGTTTTTATCAAGATAATCTTGTTCAGCGAGTTTTTAATCAAAAGGATTGATATCAAACAAGCTTAGGTTGTGAAATTGGAGCATATCGTAACATGTTACAGACAGACAGACGGACAGACAGACAGACAGAAGACTGTTCTCATCAAGATAATCTTGTTTAGTGGGCCTTAATCAAAAGAATTGATATCAAACAAGCCTAGGTTGTGAAATTGGAGCATATCGTAACATGTTAATGACAAACAGACGGACAGACAGACAGACAGACAGAAGACTGTTTTTATCAAGATAATCTTGCTTAGCGAGCCTTAAACAAAAGAATTTATATCAAACAAGCCCAAGTTGTGAAATTGGTGGCGAATTCATCAAAAAAATATACCCAATTTCAGCCCCAAAAAACAAAATAGGGGGTGCGCTAGACAAAAAATTGCTTAGAATGGTCTAATGAGCAAGCCTGCTGAGAGATATCCTCTTACATCGAGAATCCGTTGATTTTTCATGAAGGAGAAGAGATGGAAAGCATCATTCCCAGCAAAAAAATCGTATCTTGGCTATTTCACTTCTAATCCGGAAAATTCGATAACCGTTTCGAGGTAAGTCATCATTTTCCATTATTTTGTTATCGGTTGTTGACAAAAAAATTTTTAGCTCAAACGGGGGTTCATTAAAATTTCAAAAATTATGATCTGCTTTATTCACCACCCTGTAGAAACTTTATGTGCAGCTTTTCAGGTGATCTTTGAACATGGTAGATAGCCAAAAGATTAGGCAATCGAGCAGTGAAAACCGAATCGAAATCGTCTGTGACAATCAAAAGTTATGTTGACTCAAATTTGGGGGAAAATTTCTGTTGCGACACTTATTTTGTTGAGCACTTTATTTAGTTGTGTCCCGACTAGTATCAGGAACCTATGTTAACTTTTGTTTGAAACGTCCTTTCGGGTGGGAGTTGACATTAGAGAAAAAAAATTGAAAATAATTTGCAAAAAATTGAAAATCTTGTCCGGAGAATCTGAATTCTCCGGGAAAACCTCAAATCTCATTCCAAATAATCTAGGGGAGACCATCGTACCTTGGGACGCCCCTACCTCGGGACAAGTGCTACCTCTGGCGTCCTCTGTGAGCTAATGGTTTGTGTACTGCACGTGAAGTATTGTTGATTGCTTGAGTTCGAACTGCCGGAACTTGTCGAGTGTGGCTGTTTGATCTGAGGTACAAAAAAGAATCCACGTTTACCATCACGTACATCACTTCAGCGCATACATGAGAACGCATACCTGCAGAGCGCGGTAATTTCAATTTTGACGCACGAAGTGTCACTGTCAATGGCAACTGTCAATCAATAATCGAAATGTAAACAAACAACAAACATAACCTCCTAACCATTAAACATTTAATATTGTTCAGAATGGAATGTACGTATGGCAGAAAAACGCAGAAAAGATTTAGGTGATACGAAACACAACGAGCTGCAAGGCGATCGACAAAACAAGAGCGTTATTTGGATCTGACGAAACGTCAAATCGACGTCAAGCGCCGTCAGCTGAAATTTGCGAGACATTACACACGCACACCGTATTACAGTGTTGTCAACTTGTTGTCGTGATATAGATATGGCAACGTCCTACTTTCACAGGTATGCGCAGAAGCCTTTCGGGAAACGTGGATTTTCAATTTTGCGGAGTCAGAAGTAAAATCGAAAGCTCAAAGGTGAGTGAAATATCTTTACGAACATGCAGTTTTTTTTTGTAAAATCATGCAGTAGGCGAAAGCGCAATACAGTAGGAATGTTCCTAACCTAAAATTGTTCTTGACAATCTATACATTTTCAAGTAGTGGCGGTAAATTTGAAATAAGTGCTTAAAGTTTCTTAAATTTCTGTTCAAGTTTGAGTGCTGCCCAAGGTACGGAGTGCCTTGTCCCAAGGTACAGACTACTGCCGTAACTTGGGACACTTTTCAATTTTTTTAAAAACCTTTGTTTCTACGTTAGAATTAATTTTTTTGTTATTTCGTTATACTCGAGTTTAATAAAGAAATATAGAGGAATCTGCCTATGACTTTGGATTGAACATAACTTGATAATTGTAGTGGTGACATGCGGTTTTTCAAAAAGTGTCTCAAGGTACGATGGTCTCCCCTAATTGGAAAAATTGTCAATTTAGGCTTCACTTCAAGCTCCATCATTCAAGTCCGGTCTCAAAAACCCAGGCCGGTGTCACATTTTCAACCGGAAAATTCCCGGGAAATAGGTAAAAAAGTTGGAAAATGATAAAGAACCAGTAACCTCTTGTTAAAAACAAATGGTAAAAATCTGTTCACGGAATAAAAAGTTGGAAAATTTGCAGTTTTTCCAGAGAGGAAAACTCGGAAGCCGTGGGTCCGATTTCAATAGTTTTTCCTCCCAAAATTAATTCAACCTTTTCTCCAACTTTCATTTCAAGCATATCTGCACCTAAAATGAATATTTCGCTGGGCTTATCGCATGTAGAAGTTTGCACTGCATTTTTTTAAATTCACGGAATGTGCGAATTCTATTTTGAAAAAATTACCGTCGGAAAACCGGAACTGCGTCGATTTTGAAAACAGGGCTACACGACGCCCAATCCAATCTCCTTTCGATATCAGTTTGAATTTTCAAAGAAAAAAATTGTTCTTGAGCAGGAATGTTACTTTTCCGACCCCCCACCAACATGGAAGGGAAAGTATTGTAATCGTGCAGAAAAAAAAGTTTTTGAGATTTCACCAGATATATCCGTTTTGAGGTCCCAGAATTCTGCAGTTTGACGGCCAGAATTCAGCTGACAGCTCCAAGCGATACTCAGGGTAGACTTCCGAAAGCTGTATTTAGGTAACCGTTTATAACACAGCTGTAGACTGCCACCGTAGACTGTTGACAGTCTACAGTGGTAATTTCCTGAACTGATTGATAACGCCGACAACAACAACAGTTTTCTAAGCATCTTTTATTTTGAAGTCTCGCTCAACCTCATTTATTTTTTCGTAAACTTTGACATAAGTTGTGATTTCATAGGCTTGGTCGTACCACCATTGCCGTTTAAAAGAGAGGAAGGTGAAACGTCGAAGGTGAGAACGTTGTCTATTATCATTCCTCTCTCCTTGGCAATACTGATCTTTCTATCAACCAAGTGATCTTTGATAACATTTTTCACCGTTTTCTTTTTCACTGTGTCTGGTGGTGGTATATACTTAGGAAAGTGGGCATCTTCTGCAGGTGAATCGGTGCTGTAAGTGATTTTGAACGAGCTATGAATCTTTCTTCCTTGAACATGAAGAGTTCTGTGTTCAAAAAAAGTGGACCCTCAAAGCACGAAAAAATAATATCTTGGATTCGTTCAGGTGGGGACTGTACAACGAAACTCTCAACCGTTTGAGTTTGACTTCATACCCATTGATGTTTGGCTGGTTCAACCCTTGTAGGGGAAGACAGTGTCACTTGGTTTCTCCAAGCCGATTTACGTTACGAGAATTATTTCCCTGCTCCGCATGTGCAGTAAGTCGCGAATCAAGTTCACCTATAAAGGTTGTTTCTATAGAATCAATACCGAAGAGCTATGCACAGTTCGCAATCACTCGGTAACAGAAAATATTGCATATATTTTTTCGTTGCCCCATGTATGAAAACACTAATCAATTTCTGGGCAAGATCGGAAACTTTTGCAGATTGATCGGCGCACTTGATAAGCTCACCTCGGTTTTGGCTGTCAAGATTTCACAGTTTGTTGTCAACTTTATCAAAATCAGGGACGTTGGAATCATAAACAAGGAATGTCAAAACGCTGCGCTTACTTAGATCGGCAACTTGGCTTCAGAATTTATCCCGTGTTCAGCGCCCCTGGCGTAATGGCAGGGTACTAATCAGAGAAGTGCCTACTAGATTTTCCGTTTGAAATTGAAGACTTTCAATTATTGTTGATGTGAGCATTTTGCTCTTGCTCCGTTTGTGCGAGGAGTTGCTAAGGAAACTCCCCTAGCAACTCCTTGCACAAACGAAGTAGAGCAAAACTGCTTCTACAACACTTTTTTTCCGTTTTGTGAACGGTTGAGAAGACCAGATATTAGTAAAAATTGAACAATTATTAAGAAAATGTATACAAATATAATTATTCTGTAACGGACGCAACAATGAGGTTCACTAAATTGTCCAGGCGGAGGCAAACACTTTTAAGATGAACTTTAAATTTCACAAGCAGGGTCGAAGATGCGCAGGTAATGGGAACTGGAAGCAGCAAAGTCATCTTCTGAAGTTCTGAAGGTTCCTACTGCTGAGTTCAAAACCGGCTCCGGATGTCCTAGCTTGACTTGAGGACTTGATGGGGGATATGCGCACCGGGGCGAGAGGTCCCCAGGGAATCCAGAACTGGTCGATTGTAATGCTTGACAATAATATCAATACTGTATGCAAATTCGACGGCGTTGACTATGTGATGAACAGCTATGTGGATTCTTCCATAAAGAATGCGGAAAAAGGAAGAAGGTCGTTTGTGGAACCATTACCTTTGACTTCAATCACTAGCAATAAGGAGCTTCCTGTTCAAATGAAAAAATTTTGGGCGTCGGCTTTCAACAAAAGTTCAATGCAAAAATCTTCATGTGACGTTCTGAAGAATGCATCAACTGGCCGACAATGGGTAGTATTAATAAAAGATAAGCATAAGCATTTGCTTAGTTTTTTGATAAGTTGCTAAGCAAACTTTCCCTGACAACGCCTATGAAATCTAATAGCGTTTTCGAGTCGCTAGAGCCGAGCCGGTTCGGCTCTAAAATCAAGGGATCTGATTGGTTCTCGAAAACTCCTGGCCAATCAGTTATAACGATTTTAGAGCCGAACCGGCTCGGCTCTGGCGACTCGAAAACGCTATAAGCAAATGCTTATGTTTATTTTATATTAATAGGTACTTTCCAATGGGAAACCATGATTGAGGCTTGTAGCTGGAAGGCGGGCCGACCCCGGCGTTGGGAATAAATGGGGAAAACGTCACAACAATAGACCATATACTTCAAGTCAATGTTGAGGAGGCTGATATGACTTATTCCTCACGTTTTCCAAGCTATCAAGCAAGGATTGCGGCGTGCCGTTGTTCTGTCCGACGACACAGATGTGTTTGTTGCACTAGTCCATTTCTACAAGACTCTTAACGAAAATGGACTGTGTAGTTGAGCTGTGGATGTTAAATCAGCAACAGACATCATACCGATCCATACTCTCGTGGACAGGATAGGTTCTACGGCAAACGTTCTTCTTGCAATTCGTTTTCTTACTGGATCTGATGTGACTAGCAAGATAGGCACCAAAGGCGCAGCTTTCAAAATATCCGATCCGCAAAAGTACCTATACCTTCAAACATTCGGACAGGAAACGCCCCCACATAGTGATACTATGGAGCTGGCAGAGGAGTACCTGGTTAAGGTTTTAAAACCAAGGTCAAAATGCAAACGTGCACGACTGCTTCAGTACAAGGCCACTTGAAGAGAGCATTCTACATGGTTCACCTTTAGGGATCATTTACATAGACCTTAACCGTAATAGTAACAGCAACGCTAACCTTAGTGTAGAAGTTTGGATCTGTACATTCCATCGTTAAGGGCGAGAACGCAACGAAAGTAGGTTGCTGGTTTCTGGTCTCGGCGCCCACAACCTGTTTTCGTTGTGTTCTTGGCCTCACGGATGAAATATACGGGTCCAAACTTCTACACTAAGCAGGGGCGGACTGGGGTTATAAAAGTTAGGCCGCTGGTGTGATTTGGGGGCCCCTCTGTGACGTGGAAGGGGGTCACAGGCTCAAACTTTTTTTTTTAATTTCAAATTGAAATTATTATTATCAGTAAAAGTATTTGTAACTACCTGGTGAAACCTACCTACCTGGTGGCCTAATAAAAAAAAACATTCAAACATCTTCTAGGAACTTAGCAGCTTAAAAGCGCAACTACCTACTGTAACCATATTCATTGTCACAAACTGTAAATTCTCACCTACTGCTGAACTACGACTATCTATTGCGCTATAATATCACTGCCTTTTTTTAAAGAAAAAATAACAGGAAGGGGGCCTCGGGGCCCATTTGGTTTTCGTGTAATTTTTTTTTCATGTTTTTAACCCGATCACTTTTGGTCTGCGGGGGCCCCTAATCGAACAAAGTTTTGGGGGCCCTTCGCCAAAAATCTAGGCCGGGATTGCGGCCTAGCGGTCTTGGCCAGTCCGCCCCTGACACTAAGGTTAGCGTTGCTGTTACTGTTACGGTTAAGGTCTATGTGAATGATACTTTACTGTGCAATTCTAGATAAAGTACTGCCGTTAAACTCAATAGATTTTGGATGGACACTGAGGGAAAACGATTTTATACTAGATCCGTGTAATCGAACATTACCAGAGGACGATTTTCTGACGTGGTCTTGTAAAACCTGCAAGACAAAAAGATGCCGATGCCGCAAAAACAAGATATCATGCACGTCTTTTTGCAAATGCAGTAAAATCGCAAGATACCGATTGGCCTCTTGCCCTTACCGAATTTGAATTTCACTTTTCAACTTTTCCAGCAATTAGTTACTTGATAAATGAACTTTTTCACAAAAACTTAAGACAGAAAACGGGGTCTTTTCTGAATTAGTTTAGTGGAATGGAGCGCCGTGGGCGCTTGGGAGGTAAAGGCGCACGATCAGATCAATAAGGGACATGAATAAACGTCGTGAATGGTATTTGAGAAAAAACGGGGCCACCAAAAAATCCGATGCCCTGGGCATGGGCCCCTTGGGCACTACTAAGACGGCACTGAGTAGAACAGCTCGCCGCTGCACCCCACGATCTGGGAAATCTCGCCGTTGGATGCGATTTTTGCTGCGAGCACTTTTTCAGCGACGAGCGACAGAATAGACAGCACGTTCAAGTGTAATGTAATCGCGACGAAGTGGTTCTTCCGCCCCTGCTTCCCTGCCCACTGGAATTGAGACAGCTGCTGAGGGAGGTCGGACCGAGGCAGGAAGATTTGATGCACATTTTCGCTGGAAACATCCAGCTTGGCTCGGAGAAAGTTGAGGTTTGGCATACACACTTAAAGGAGACCACACCACAAAATACAAGTTGATCTCGGATGAAAGAGTTGAAAAAACTAGAACGATTGCATCGAGTCTTGTGAATTGAGAACGACAATGACGTCATAGGGTCAAATTTTCACGGGCTACCTTTTGCTACCTATAGCTACTCACCGGCATACCTGTACCTGATTCCGTTGCCGATGAGACGACGACGGTTTCAAGCCTGCCATAACTATTACTGATTGTTTATAGATAATGACGTTAGTCAAAACAGCAATAACAAGACCATGGGAACGTGATAGGTGAAAACCTAGGTGAGAACATCTTCCCAATAATGCGGTCGGTACGCTGAATGATACTGCACTTTTGGTTAATGGGATGAAACTTGGCATAGAGTTTTTTGAGACCATTTCAACAAAGGACCCCGCACATTTTATGGGTAAAATGGTTCTCGGTCAAACTGGCTGAAATTTGGATATTTTGTAGGTTTTGGTTCATAAAGGCAATGCTGTGAAGCATAATCTATTTGTATGAACAGTTTGCCCCCTACAGGGGGCGAAAGGGTGGCTCAGTCATGTTTTTGTGGCATCATTCAGGAACAAAGCGATAGTTTCCCGGGAAACGCCGAAACAGTTCGATTTTCTATTAGAAAGATGCAGCTTTCTGTCATGAATTCACTCATTTTAGATCAACCCCCCTAAGGGGGTAACTCACCCCCTTAGAACATTATGAGTAACATAGGTCGAGTTGCATATCGTTGAAAAGGTTTTCCGATGCTCTTTGCAACAGTGCTACGCTTTTTCAATTCAAGACTATCGTTCTTGAGATAATGAATTTCAAACTCTCAGGCAGTCGGTCATTTTAAAAAAAAAAACTGAATTCAGGTTTTGGAATTTTATTGAGTTAGTGTGGGTTCCTAAACTATGAACTAACGATATTTTAACCTATTGTAACAATTTGACTTGATCTGTAATCCACAGTCTATTACACAGAATAAGAAATTACTTGAGCGTTAAGTTGTTGATCTTACCAGGTCCGAGGAGGGGTTTTAGTGGGTATCCTTTCGAAACTGTGAGTCCCACACTTCCAGGGTGGGACTCAATCACTACCAGGGTACCACCTCAGCCAGGGTGTGCGTGAGTGCATCTTCCTTTCTCCCAAAAAAAAGGCCGCCATCGGTGATTCAACGTTCATCAGAGACTCCCACATTGACAAAATGAAGATTCTTCAACCTGAATTCGTTCAATTTCTTTGAAATCGATCGAATACCTGGAACGTAGAAATTCATTATGTCAATAAGGACGACTACCTATCTTGATTTGAAAAAACTGAGCACTGTTGCAAACAGTGTTTAGTTCATGTTGAGTTTAGCTCAGCTTTCTCAATTCAAGTTAGTCGTTCTTGAGATAATGACTTTCAAAGTTTTAATGTAGATAGTCTCCATAAGGAATTGACCGAATTTTGGTTTAAGAATTGCAAATGCACATGCAAATGGTACCAGGGTAGTGTGAGACTTGCAGTTTCGAAAGGATACCCGCTAAAACCCCTTCTCGGACCTGGTAAGATCCGGACATCCTAACGCCAAAGTAATTATTTCTTCTGTGTAAGAATGTGGGTAACAGACCAAGTAAAGTTGTTAGGATAGTTGAAATGTCAGTAATTTAAGGTTTAGAAACCCACACTAGCTAAATAAAATCGTTAAACCTGAGTACAGTTACTTTTTTTTGATGATCGACTACCTGTAAGTTTGACATTCATTATTTCAAGAACAACTGTCTTGAACTGAAAAAGCGCAGCACTGTTGCAAAAAGCGTTGAAAAATCTTTTTAACGATATACAACTCGACCTATGTTGCTCATAAAGTTCTAAGGGGGTGAGTGACCCCCTTAGGGGGTTGGCCTAAAATGAGTGAATTTATGACAGAAAGCTGGACCCTTCAAATAGAAAATCGACCTGTTTCGGCGATTTTCGGAAAAGTATTGTCTTGCTCCTGAATGATTCCACAAAAACATGACTGAGCCATCCTTTCGCCCCCTGTAGGGGGCAAACTGGTCATACAAATAGATTATGCTTCACAGCATTTCCTTTGTGGACCAAAAGCTACAAAATATCCAAATTTCAGCCAATTTGACCGAGAACCATTTTACCCATAAAATGTGCGGGGTCCTTTCATCCGATAAGCCGAAAAAAAAAAACGATGGGGGAGCTGTACAGCCCTCTTTTATCATAATGGCGGCCCAATTTGGAAAAATCACCAAATTGGTCGTAAAATTGCCGGACAAGTATCATTTCAATCTATTTTGAGGTTGCTAGATCGATTGGCAGCAACACTGACTTGATTAGACCAACGTGGTAGTCGGAAGACCGTTATTTTGGATCTAAAGTGTCTAAAAAAAGCGCGTCGGTTAAGTAAGTATCAAGAGAAACCGAATCTTTTTTTTTTTCGGGCATTTCGAGTACCTCTTATAGTTTGGTAGTGATCCGGAGTCGATGAGGGCAACGAGAAGTGAATTTTTTAAAATTGCAGACAATGCGACTCTGGAACAGGTACTCAAGTAATTGCTCATTTCAATGTATGTTTTTCGTTAGTGCGCTCAGTATGTTGAATAATATTGCATGTTTAGTAAATAGAATAAAACTTGGCATCGGGTTTTTCGAAACCATTTCAATTAATTTCATCCGATGGTGCAGAAAAAAAATCGATAGGGGGTGCTGTACTGCACTGTATTTCCAAAATGGCACCCAAATTTTGGAAAATCACCAAATTGGTTGTACAATTGCCGGACAAGTATCATTTTCATATATTTAGAGGATGCTTAACCGATTGGCGGCAACATTGACTTGATTGGACCAAGGTGGAGATCGTAGCGCCGATATTTTGTATCCAAATGGTCTAAAGAAATCCCTTTTGGTTATGAAAGTCTGAAATAAAACCGAGTTGATTTTTGATTGGGGCGTCTTCTTGTTTTATAGTAATTCGGAATCGATGAGGGCCATCATATCGGCAGAAAACGGTTGGACATCTGTTGCAGGGTTGTCTAGTGCTGCGGCAGAAGAGGCTGACGGTAGAATTATGGCTCACGCAAAAGGTATGACTGTCCATGGCACTCAGTCGATCCTCATTTGCACTGTTGATTCCGATGTTGTAGTGCTCTCAGTGATCTATTGTTTCGGATGAAAACATCTTGGAAAGCGTCAGCTTTAGATTCTGTTCGGCACAGGCCGTACAATGCAATACATAACAGTGCTCACACCAGATTGCCTGCCAATAGAGTTTTGGCGTGGATTTTTGGAGTTGAAGCGTGAATACTCAAGTGAGCTTGTGAGCAGAACTTTCAGTCCTCTTCGAATGTAATATTGGATGAATATAGTAGATTGAAAAAAAAATCAATCTCAAGCAGGAATCCAACCCCTTCCTGCAACGACAATCAGTTACATTTCCAACGCGTCAACCATTATGCTATAGACGGACAGCCGCCGTTGCTAAATACACCTATCTACATGTACGTCATCGAATTCCAAAATAGAGACGGGACAGCTCAAGTACAAGCGTCCCAGGGATGGCAGGACGGTGTCTTATCGGAGACTTATCACTTCACTTATCTAAACTGCGCAACACTCAATGTGTCACACTCGAAAACTTCCCCTCTTTCAAAAAGGCATAACTTTTTTGCCGCGGCCGATTTAATTTTGGTTGGGTAGTCCGTTAGCCTGATCTATTGGCAATCCATCCTACAAATATGAAGCTCTTAGTCAAAAGTCAAGAGTTTGGCAAAAGATAAGGCTAACTAACGGACAGCGACAGCGCAAACCAAAATAAAATCGGCCGTGACAAAAAAAGGTAGGCTGTTTTGAAAAAGGGCAAAGTTTTTGAGTGTGACACATTGAGTGTTGCGCAGTTTAGATCATCAATGTCATCATCATCATTATCATCTGCATCAAAAGAAAGAAAATCGTCTATCCGACTGGTCGAGTTCGTCGTTCCAAGCTGTGCTCATAGATGTTCGACAGTACATCTTAGATATGGCTTCGAATCGGAAGAATCAGAGGTTTATTCCTTGGTGTGGTATAAGGGTTATTATTATTTGGAGCACGTTCAACAGGAATATGTTCATATTCATATAAAAATCAAAATTTCAAGAGAACATCAAAATATTGGATATAACGTATGGTCCGAAAGTTTTGGGAATTTCTTTAAAAGCTAATTACTTTTTTTGGATAGTTACAATTTTGTAGCCTCATATTGTAAAAACTAGCATCATCTTTAACAATACCAAATTCATATTTAATATATTGAAGATGGGCCTATCTTTGATGGCTCTCAGTTTTCTTCTGCCATGTTCGATCATTCTCTGGACAACAGCAGGATTAATTTCTCTGAGCTCCTACCTCCCAATGTACCGCAAGCTCGACCAATATAAGATTTTTGGTAAGTATTGAGCAGGATAGTAAACGAAAAGGGATGGAAAGCTGCAAATGAAGACCAATTACGGCGGCGCATTTTTCAATAACAGAGAATTTCACATTTGAGAAATTGATACAGAGAATTATGGAACATGGCAGAAGAAAATTGGGATCCATCGAAGATAATGGTCCATTATCAATATGTTGAATATGAATTTGTTATTGTTATATATGATGTCAATTTTTGCAAATATCGAATATATCAATAAATATCCGATATTATGATATTTTGATATTTATATAAATATATAATGATATTTTCCAACCCCGACTAGCACGATATAATATGTCTGGGGATTATTAGTAGCACTTGCTCAAAAAAATACTGTGTACACCCACCCATTTTTCGGGTCGGTGCACTTGCTCATACAGCAGGTACTACTGTGGCGTACCTGCATGACGCTAACAACGATTTCTTAGAACCAAGTAGATGGCCGCCCTGCAGCCCAGAACTGAATCCGCTGGACTATTTTGTATGGTCCTACTACCTCAGCGTGAGCAAAGGAGACTGCTTTTATCGCATTCATTTTTGTATATATTTCCTCGTTACCAGCTCTTTCCTGGCGTGCTGCAAGACGCTGCTGATGAGAGCGGAGAACCGATGCCTAAGTTGCTATTTGTGCGAATTTGAAAAAATTTTTCATGACGCTCGAATACAGAAAACACTGGAAAAGGAGAACTGAAGAAAAAACGTAGGTGAAATCAAGTTTCCAGTAATGACCTGACCATCACTAAAGAAAAACGGATACAAGATTGTCGACGGTGCTAGTTCGATCTACAGAAAGTGCAGCAGTAAGCAGCAGATTTGTGATGTGAATTACCATACAAGCTGTGCAAGACTCTGGGCGAACGCTAGAATGGTAGGGACATCTTTTTCTACTGTGGACAGAACGTGGATGGGGCTCAAGATTCAGTGATCTGACAAAGAGTTCTGCGATACTTTGGAGGTTGTTCCAGTTGAGGAGTCGTCCTCAATTTTCAGATATGTCCTTGAACAGAAAGACCTCATCACAGTGGAATTCCGTAAGCAGATATGCAACTTGGAACTCCGCATTGAAGTAATGGACAAAAAAAATATATAGATATATTTTTGAGAAGATGTTGCTGCCACATTCCAGTGGATTACGTCAACCCGTTTGAAAATTTCGCATCTCCAAGTTTCAGAGCAAACTTATAAGCTGTGAAACTCGAAAGTTTAACTTGAATGTGACTTGTGACGGGAGGAACAGCCTGTACTATAGCTACTCGCCTGTACCAGAATTACAATAATAAACAAGAATAGAATTGCTCACTGCATGAAAACTGAGGTAATGTGCTATGTGGAAATGTGACAGCCGTCATGTCAAAGTGTCGACGGCTGGCAATGCTGGGCAAGAGAAGCACATGGCGCCCAATTCGAAATGCACAGAAAACTGGTAGACTAGGCCCATTTCGCTGTAAACCATTATTTTAACGATGCAAGAAGCATTTCGTATAACATTTTGCTAACCAATGTTTTAAGACTAATTTGACCTTGCCGAATACGAAAATCGCGGTTAGCAACTCGAAATATTGACCGGAAGCACCGTATTAAAGATGGCGGCTCATCCGGTCCCAAAAAAGAGAAATATTGACTAAAAGCTTCAAGTACGCGGAAAATGCCTAGGATACGTTTCTGGCATGCCAAATTTGATAAACAACTTCGAAAGCATTCCATAGCTCAACCGGAAGTGAGTACTTCAACATGGATACCACCATGAGGTCAGTTTTTTCATGATTTTCTTCGGGAGCGAAAAAATAAGTTCTTATGTTTAGACCAATAAAGATTATACTCGTAGAGGACAGGAGACCAATCAAGCGGGTTTGGCAGGTAAAAAAAAGTATACAGAAACTTTTTTTCCAGCCACTCAACAGCGCTGTGAACGCTCAGGGTAGCTGGGGCGCCAAATTTGAATTTCGCGTTTGTTGTTCTACGCTCTTATCAGAAATTTGCTCAAGTTGACCCTGATCACGCTCAAGAGTGGGTTGTAGGGATAAACAAGGATGCTGGTGGTGTTGTTGGTATCACTCAAGACGCCGTTACTCTTCAGAGATGGGCACTTTCTTATTACTGGAGATCTGAAATGAAGACTCAAATACTTGAGATGTATGGTACTGACGCATCTGGAACTTTCAAGGAGGGAAACACTGGCTTGACGACGACGATGAGATATAGTTGACGGAGACTCATTGGTGGCTATGATGAAGTCATTTGGTTTTCTAAATCCTGCTCAGAGCGTGTGCAACGTCGCTACATAGGATCAAGCCACAGAAGAAACTGAGAACGCACTTTCGAGTGCTAAGGAGATAGGCATGTCTCACTACGCCAATTTGTACAAGAACGCCTGGTACATGATGGCACAGGTAGACCTTCAGTCTCCTTTCATGCAAGTCTGACTAAGAATAATGCGCTGACTCTCGCAGATCTGCACAAGATTAATTCCAAACTAGCGAATACGCCTCATGGGCATAAGGCTCAGTAGCGCACTTCCTTTTTGGAGGATTAGTGAACGCAAGATGTTAAGTGATTAGGGTTCTACCGTCTTGGGCAAAAAATTCCAATATGGCGGCCAAAATATCGACAGAATCATGAAATGCGGCTTGAAAATCAAAATGATGGAACTTACCCAAGTTTCATGAAAATCGTTCCACTAACAAGAGATTTCAATATGGCGGCCAAGATGGCGGCAGAATTATGAAACTCAGCTTGAAAATAGGAATGATCGTACGAGACAAGCGTAACCCTTAAGTTTCATGAAAATCCTTCCACTTATAAGAGATTTCAATATGGCGGCCAAGATGGTGGGGCAATCATAAAATTTGGCTTGAAAATAAGAATGATCGTACTAGACAAGGGTGAGTTTCAAGTTTTATGACTATCGTTCCACTAATAAGAAATTTCAATATGGCAGCCAAGATGGCGGCCGAATTATGAAAGCCAACCTGCCTATTTGGTCCTTGAGGACCTAAGCTATCCACCGGATGAAGTTCAATCTTCAAGGGCTGTAGCTTTATTTCCCGAGGAGAAGTTCAACTTCATCGAAGTGCACAGGAGATCTCTGTTTTTTGAGAATAATGATAACGATGTATGGATAACAAAAATAGTGCCCACTGGCCACCCTTGGGGACATCAGCTATTAATCGGAAAAAAGTTCCAAGACTCTTGTTTCAATTCTCGAGAAGGAGTACAGCGTCTTAATTTCTGCACGGACTCGGACAGACAGACAGACAGACAGACAGACAAACCGGCCACATAAGCGTCGTTCTGTTACTTATATAAAAAAATGTTCTCCAACTGATTTCGACCTCCTGAACACGAATATCGGGTTCACTTTTGAATTGGAACATTTCTTTTTTATCGAAAAACCGAAAAAATGGTAGCCTGTCACATGATTTTTAGTGATACCTACCTACTTTTTTTCTTGTTATTGAGCGAACATGTTTCGTAATTTGAGTGCCATTATCCTTCAGGTACCTAGTATTGGCTATTTCAAAATGTTCAATTACTATTTCGGCACGTCTGATTTTAAATTTGTAGGGTCGTGTAATATGCGCCGAGCCGTGGCTTTGCGGCCGTTTTCAAAAATTGATAACAATTGACCCGACGGTCGGATCGAAGTGGGGTTTTTGTCAAAAGAAAGTTCAAATTGTTCTCTAAATATAATGCCGTACATGCAATGATGTATTTCATTAAGAGATTGTAGTTGCCTGCATATCGCAACTTTCTACATCTTACCGCGAATGCCAGCACTTGATCGGCGTAGCCGCCCTACACCAAAATGTTATTTTTGTAATTGTTCATGATTATTTCGGCAAAATTTTTCTTGATTCGCGTACCAAGACCATGAGCTACCCATTCGAGTTGAAATATTTTCTGTATTGAATTTCGTTTTGTTCGGAGGAAAGGATATCAAGCACCAGCAAGCAACGAATAAATCATTTGCGGCCGAGCCGTAGTTTCGGAGTCATTTTCAAAAATTAATAACTATTGGCCTGCACCTCGCACCGATGTGAAATTTTCATCAAAATGAAGTTCAAATCATCCTCTAAATATAACTCCGCATATGTATTATGGTAAAATGATAAGATCGGGTACTTCCTCGCATGTGATAACTTTCGAGATCAGGCCGGCTTCTGAAATGCAGCATTCAACGGCGATGCCGCGTCACACTAAATTGTTATTATTGTCATTGTTTATTATTATTTTGTCAAGATTTTTCTTGGTTCGGGATACAAAGTCATGAGCTACCCAATGGAGTGAAAAATTTTCGCAAAAACCTTTTCGTCTAGGACTAGATGCTGTGACGGACGGACGGACGGACGGACGGACGGACAAAGCGAGGACAAAAGCGCCTTCCCGTTTGGAGAAGTGCGCTAAAAAGACCCAACATAAATTGTGACTACCGATAGGGAAATTCTTCGCCGTGTCGTCGTTGCTTACGAGGCCGGGAGCCAGATAGATGATAGATCTAAAACCTACTTTAAAACACGAGCTGTTTCCTGTCCCTGTGTCATTCTCATTAGCAAAAATGTCTGGTGTCCTGAGAAGTTCTGAGAAGGAGTCACGTATACCCTTACTCATTTCAAATTTTGACTGTCTCAGTAGTATTTACATTGAGAGATCATCTTCACATCTTATTATTGATGGTCAGCTGTCTTTATGGAAAAGGGAGAACCTGTAGGTGCCCTGACATTCAAAGACTCATCGGTTGCTTCCATAAATATCATCAAAAAGTCGGTACTCCTTACAAAAGAGTAGACGTGCTCTTCGACAGGTACAGGCAGATGTCTATCGAATCCGGCACGAAAAAGAAACGAACTGCCAAAGCGACTCCAATCCAGAGAGTCATTCAGAATTCTGTTGTATCGCTGCCAAATGACTGGAAGTCTCTCATGTCTCTTCCCGAGAATAAAGCAGATTAGGCAAACTTTCTCAGCTTAGAGCTCACGCGGAATGACTTCTTTTCTATACAACACAGAAATCGTAACTGCTGGAGGCTTCATGGATGAGGTTGCAGTCCAATCCAATCAATCAAGAGATGTCAGTTCTCTTGCCGCCACTCATGAAGGAGCAGATACTCGTGTCGTCCATCATGCTGTGAACAGTTCATCAGATTCTCTCTCATCATAAGTCAAAAATGACAGCATCTCAAGTGTGCTGGTTGATTAGCGGTACAGACAAAGACCGTAAGTTCATTCCTGTACACAGCATCTGCATTCTGCACCCATGGACTTACTAACTTGTAAACTGAAAACATACTTGCTTTCCATTCGCTTACGGGCTGTGACACCACTTCACATCTATACAATGTTACAAATGAGAAACACGCATGGAAATCATTTTGTCAGGATTCAAATCTTCTTGCTGGTCTTGGTGATGATGACATCCATCCTTCTGTGGTTGAAAATGTAGAGGGCTTTATTGTCCAATTGTACAAGGTAGGTACCCAAGAAAGATATTTCCTTTTCAGTTTGCGCATGACAAAAGTGGTGTTTTGCCATTGAGGTTGGAGGTTGTCACTGCTGATGAAGCACGATATCACCTTTTTGGAACATCTAAGAAGCCAGAAAATCTACCTCCAACAAGTGACGCCGTAAGACTTCATATCTAGAGAAGTCATTGTCCGCGGTGTGAAGCGTATAATTTTTTACAAAACCTTGTCGAGCGTCAAATTTCTCTCCTGTGTTGTAGACTGCTATATGGAAGAAGGCTCATCTACAGAACCCACAAACCCTTCGCTCAGAGGAATATGGATGACAGATACAGAGCAATGCACTTGTACCTGTTCTAATGACTTTATATCTTGTTCCCTAGGCTTGCAAGACTCAATGGGCAACAAGAAATTGCAATTGCAGGAAGTCAGGGTTCTCCTGCACCAAAGCCCGTTTCTGCAAAGCCATTTGTTTTATCATTATTGAATGAAAATTTCCTCGTTCAGACGAACACTTACCATAGAAACCGTAGTCACGCGTAGTCAAACCACATAATAATTATGTACAAGCATTTTTCCCAACAATAAATGCGAGTTCCGAAGAAGTTGGTTATGACTCTGTTAGCTATAGGTACTACCTTGGATACCCCCGATCCAACTCGTTACGATGCATTTTCGAATTCAGCTTCTCTAAAGCCTAAAGTACAGATTTTTTCAAATTCCATTGTAATAAATGCAATAAAAATTAATATTTTTTCAACTGGCGTCGTCATGATGGCCGCCATTTTGAAATACTCACTTCCGGTTCAAGGGTGGACTGTTTTCGATATTATTATTGAATTTAGCGTGCCAAAAACATATCCTCAGGTTTTTTTCCCGTTCTAAAAGATCTATTTTTTTTATTTCCGTTTTTTGAAGTCGAATGAGCCGCCATTTTGAATACCGAGCTTCCGGTCATGATTTCGAGTTGCTAACCGCGGTATTCTTACTCGGCAAGGTCCAATTAGTCTAAAAACGTCGGTTAGCAAAATGTTATACGAAATGCTTCTTGAAATTAAATTTCTAATGGTGGGGCCTAGTCTATGGGATGATCTTCGCCAGCTTGCTACGAGAAAGAAAACAGAAGCAAAAAAGTAGCCATGCAGCGACTTCGCGAGCTAGCGAAAGGCAATATAACCAACTCTACAGCGGGGAAAGGGGAATGAACAAAAATAAACTTTGTACAAGCGGTCTTCAACTACAAGAAACACTTCACTAGATGTGCAACAGCTAGAAGGTACAAAACTCTTGAATGAATGGACCGCAGGGGGGCGGCAGCTCACGGAATACTACTCGCACGTTCGCATGATTTGGCGACACTGGTGGAAAGAAAGATTGGTTGCTTTTTGACTTTATAGCCCGAAGGTTCTTTGGAAATTATCACCGCGACAAAAACTACACCTGCTGTTTCGGAATTCTGTTTTCATTTCCTACAACTTTTGAACTCTGAAAATGGAAAGGGTTGTCAGTGAACGCAGTCAGGATGCTCTTTATTTTAAAACTAAACTGCTGGACAACGAAGATGTCGGTATCGGAAGAATGGTCCGACTTTGGAGGTCAATATCTCTCGATTGCCGATTGCGATTTCCATTTTGTTTGTTGCATTAACTAGCTTGATCTTTCCGTAACCCATCCTATAATAGTGAATGTTGAGAAACTTCATGTAAATTTTTTACAGGGTGATTCGTAAGATGGTGCAAAATTGCAACGACTTCATCGTACCCCCATTTTTCGAAAATATGTTTTTTTAATTTTCTAATACAAGAATTATGAAGTGTGGTGTCTTATCTCGAAACGGTTCTGGAATTTCCCGGATTGGAAGTCTAACAATCAAGATATGAATTTTTATGTTTAATGTTGCAGATTTTCGAAACTCAGGCATAGCACAAGCACAAAAAGTATAACGTCCAGGGGGGCTTTATTCCACTCGACACTGAAGTTTCACATCGTTACCATGTTCAGGGGCTTAGATCTGCAAATAGAACATGTTCCATATCTAAAATTCTGATGAAATTCTGACAAAATCCAACGTACGAAAAACAGGCAGGGACAACCACTTGAAAAAGTGCCCCCTGCTTGGCCCCACACCAAATATTCGGGTTGTGTTGAGATTGAAATTGTCCCGGACTGTTGTACGAACAATCTTGCTCAATGTCAACACCCATTCATTAAAATTGACTTAAACTCGCGTGTCAACAAGGCAAATCGGTAACATTCAAAATAAAAATTTATATCTTCGATGTTAGACTTCCAATCCGGATAATTCCAGAACCGTTTCAAGGTAAGACACCACACTTCACAATTTTTGTATTATGCTCAGTTTATGACGAGCGATACCCGGCGGAGCGGAGCTGAGCTGAGCGATTTTTTTGTGTCTGGACCAATCGTGTCCATTCATGATGTCACGTTCCCGCATCGTAATTGGCCTAGGCAAAAAAATCGCTCCGCTCCGCTCAGCTCAGCTCAAATCGCGGCAAAAAATCGCTCATCATAAACTAAGCTTTACAATATATGAAATTTTTTTTTCGACAAATGGGGGTGCGATGAAGTCGGTACAATTTTGCACCATTTTACGCATCACCCTGTAGAAATTTTGAATGAAGTTTCTCAACATTTACTTTCAAAGGATAGGTCACGGAAGCATCAGGCTAATCAACACAATGAACAAAACGGAAATCGCATCCGGCAATCGGAAGTTATTGGTCTTCAAAGTCGAACCACTTTTCCGATACCGACAACTTCGTTGTCCAGCAGTTTATGTGAGGGATAACAGTAGGAGACAAGTGGGTCGTGAAATTTCACAACCCCCACACTTGGTCCCATTAAAATAACCATTATGTGAGGCTCAAATCATTCCAGAGGAAGTTCAGCACTAATAGTTGGTATGGAATTATTGGTAACTAACTCATTGATTTTTTCATACTTCCACCTCGGCTGAACTCGGCTTTGTTCTTGAAATCCCGGCGCGAGGAACTAAATGGTTCATTGGAAGATCTTCCATTAGCAGCAGTGGATACAGTGAGATGGCGCTCCACCCCATTTTGGAAGGAAGCTCCGTAGTCAGTTGGGACGAGGATTCTCCAGATCGGTGAATAGGGGAGTCAGTTGGCCTCCTCGGTCGCCAGATCTAAATCCCCTCGATCTTTATGATTGAGGAAGAATCAAAGACTTGGTCTATGCAACGCCGGTGCCCACAGAGATTAAGCTTGTGGCAAAAATTGAACAGACGGCAAATCAATTATCGCCAAAACAAAACTTTAATGCTTCGAATGCAGTGCAACGGATAAAACGTGCTTGCATTGCCGATGGCTGGCGTTTTGAGCTAAAACCTTCAATTATGTTCTCAATTAGTCATGTCGATTTTTGTACCACTTCCTTTTGCTTTTACTTATACTAGAACATCAGACTAACCGAGCAACAATCATCGAAATCAACCAGAACACGTGTATCAACCTTTTTGGCTTTCATCAGTGCAGAAGCATTCGAGGAGGCTAAGCATGCACATTGCAAGCGGAACAAGGTTGTCCATCCCAATGTTTTTATTCTGAGCAACAACTTTGAAATAATACTCATGAACTTGAAGCTGGAAGCTGTCATCCCGGTGTTCAAAAAAGATGATCCCAAAGGGCCGTATTCATATCTCGCTTTTAAGCTAAAAGCGCATTTAGGTGATGATTTTTTTTAAATAAAGCAAGATACGTGAAAAGGAGGAGGGAGGGGGTGAAAAACAGAAGGTAGACAAAATGCTTCCATCCATCAATAAAAAAGATTTGGACTATAATAGTAATTATTGTGTAGAAGAGTAGAACGTATAATACCAACATTTATTATACACATAATAATATTACGTATTATGCAACAAAATTAGGTATACATTTTCAAATTTACAACATTATCGGAGCGCGCTTGTTCTTTTGCCGGTTCCCTTCTTCTTGTTATTATCATTACAAATCGATGGGGGAGGGGGCACATGCCCCCCATGCCACCCCCATAAATACGCCACTGGTTCGGGGTGGGTTCGAGGTATTTCTTTCTTCCCGCTTAGGACCGTGGTTCGTGAAGAAGTGGGCGCCAGGGTCACACGGTGCCACAATATGGAGATTGTTGCTTTGACCCAATACACAGTAACACAGTGACAAAGTAGCCGAAATTCATCAAATCAGTACAATCCGTGTCAAAAGCTGTACGCGGTTTTAATGGGCGATCAATGACCGTACATATAGCGCGGCAAAGATAGTTTCCAGGGTCAGAAAAATTGAATCATGAAATTTTATGATTGATATCGACGCAGAATTTCATCCTCTATAACATATCCAAAGTCCCAAAAAATCCCCTCATTGGCTTTTTCTATAGTCGGTTTCAAAGTATAGTGCGTTCACGGTAACCATATTCCAAGACGATTTTCTGTTTTTGTCGCTATCATTTCACTGTTATGGTTCAAATCATTGATACATTTCATTGCCACGGTTCAAATCGTTCACTTCATTTATAAGGATCACAGCTATACTTTTTTCGAAGAAAAACAGTTCCCGTAAGTGAAGCAAGCAAAGACGTAACTCGCAATATCAATATTAATATTTTAGTACGAACGTTAGGGTAACCAACCTTGCATTTCATTCCGATGCAAAACGCTTTTGCACGGGAGTAGTAGATACCTACAGGTAATTTTTTAGAAGTGGGCCCCGATGGGACCCGCGACTGGTGTGCTTCCTAAAAGGTCGAAGGTCCAAAAATTACCATTTTTTGAATCGGTTCATTTTTTATACTTTTTTCGCTGAAGTATATATTTTTAAGGTCGAGGAACACAACGCAATAAGTTTCGAGAATGTGTCATGCACCAGTGGCGTACCAGACGGTTGCGAAGGGGCCGAGGTGCGATTTTTCACAAAGTCTTATGGTAAACCGTGACTAACACTTTTTTTTGATATGTTTGGTATCATTTCCGATCAAGTCGCACATCCTGATTCTGAAAATAAGTATGAAATTTTGACAGAGACGTGTTTAAACGGTTTTATCAGAAAAAAAATTATGATTTTTTTACCCCCAAAATTGATGTTCTGTAATTCTAGCTCCATCATTGTCCAATGTATTTATAACTATGATTTTGACTTGGACAGTTGCTTTGGGCTCTTTCACACACAAATATCATTTGCTGAAACTTTTTCCCGTTAGCAGAAAGTCACGGAGTGATTTTATTTCTTGAGATGTTGCATGTCAAAGCTTGATGTGATGAAATGTTCTATTTCACAGAAAAAATTAGTCTTTGGTCAGAATGTAGCTTTGATTTAGTACTTTATTCATTTCAAGGCATGAAAATAGTTTTCTCTATCAAACAAAATAGAAAAACAAATTGAATCGGAGCCGAATTTTAGTCATGACATCATTTCTTCCGACATTGCGGAATAAATTTCGTAGAAAAACGCGAAGTTTCGACCTATGAATTTGTCATTTTTTGGCTCCATTCCCATTGTGGTTGAAATCACCTATGATCACAATTTTGACATAGATTGTTGAATTGAACTATTTTATAGATGAATTTCATACACCAGAAGTTTCTATCGATGTTACAAAATCACACCGTAGTTTTGCTCCAAAACGTGCATCATGAAGACATTTAATTTCAAAAGCTCGCAATGTCTAGAGAAAAATGTTGTCATGACTAAAATACGGCTCCGATTCTGGTTTTTTCTATTTTGTTTGATAGAGATAACTATTTTCATGCCTTGGAATGGATAAAATACCAACTCAAAGCTTTATTCTGACCATAGCCTAATTTTTTCTGTGTAATAGCACGTTTCGTCACATCAAGCTTTGACATGCAACATCTCAAGAAATAAAATGACTCCGTGACTATGTGAAAACGGGAAAAAGTTTCAGCAAATGATATTTGTGTGTGAAATAGCCCAAAGCAACTGTCTAAGTCAAAATCATAGTTATTAATATCTTGGACAATGATGGAACTAGAGTTACAAAACATCAATTTTAGGGAAAAAAAATCATGTTTTCTTCTGATAAAATCGGTTAAACACGACTCTATCAAAATTTCACTATTATTTTCAGAATCAGGATCTGCGATTTGGTCAGAAATGATACCAAACATGTCAAAAAAAGTGTTAGTCACGGTTTACCATAAGACTTTGTCTAAATCGCTTTTTGGCCCCTTCGCAGCCGTCTGGTACGCCACTGGTGCATGACACATTCTCTTAACTTATTGCGTTGTGTTCCTCGACCTTAACAGTGGAATGTACTAACGATTTGAACTAAAACAGTGAAATGACAGCGACAAAAACAGAAAATCGTCTTGGAATATGGTTACTGAAGCGGTGGTCAGCCAATGGTGAAAAAGCCAATGATATGTTGTAGAGGATGAAATTCTGTGTCGATATTACTCATAAAATTTTTAATTTTTCTGAGGTTTGGGCAATATTTTTGCTATGTTTGCCGCGCTAATACGTTAGGTACCAACAGCCAAGTTGAACAGAATGAGAAATGAACGGAAGCCACTGCCGCTCGTTTTGTTACCCTGGCATCTTCCAGCCAATCCCCAGGGATCGTTTATGACTCGCCCATCCATTTTTGCAGGTATCCCTCGCAGATTGCCAGAAAAATTTCTCAACTTATTTAGAGCTTGTTCTACATATTTCAGCTTAAACAATTTAGCAACTTACATAAAAGGCCATATTCAGGCAAATGGTAACCTTATAATTTTAACAAAATATTGCGATGACTTAGTTGCTCTCAGGAGGATTCTGTTTCCACTGGAAAAGTCGATTAGTAGAAATCACTTTTTGCACCTGAATACCAAAATTGTTTTCAAGTACCCAATTGACTTTTTCAGTGGCAACAGAAACCTCTCAAACGACTGGAGGGGGGAATCCTCTACAGTCGCAGAAAGCCACATCCAAGGCTCTCGGTGGTCGCCATTTATAATATAAAGTTATTGATCAGTATGAAAAGTAACCCTTTTCAACAGAATGCATGTGGAGTGACACCCCCTTCAACAGAAGGATTCGGATAAAATGTTGGAGATAGGTGTGGTAGAGCCATCAAAGCCTCGTGACCTCCTCTAACCTCGAATAGTCATTGGCAGCCTGGGAGGAAGTTATTTTTGAGTTACATAATGCTCCAGCCACTTGGCAGATGATGGGATCCTGGGATCACAATCGGAACCTTTGATGAATTTGATGGTTCTCATCAAAGCCGTTCTACATCACACAATTTTTTGTACAATATTTGGAACAATTTGCTCCAACTGGTAACCAAATAATGGACCAAGTAGATTGTTTGACAGATTGTTCCAAAAATGGTACAAAAAATTGGATTATGTTGAGTGAAAGTCGGATGCATTATACCGGGTGTTTATAAACGTCTGTGATCGCATCGCCTTTGGAATCCCCTCTCGATCACTACAATTGCGCCTGTTACTACGGTTTTCGGCCTGACCCACGCCTGCCGCGATCACAGTCTTTTATAAACACCCCGTACAATTTCTTGTACAATTTTTATAACAACCTGTCAAATAAACAATCAATTTCATTGATTTTTTGACACTATTTTGGCGAGTTGTTGCAAAAATTGTACAAGAAATTGCGTAATGTAAAAACGGCTGTGATACGGCTTTCAGGCAGTAAGAGATATTTACATAGCACGACCTTGACAGTTAGTAGTGTTATTTTTTGGTATAATAACGCACGTTGATTCAAAGCGATACTGGAAGGAGTGTCGCAAAACAGCAGAAGGATATTACAAGCTTCGTCTAGGATGAAGACCAAATCTTTGAACTAAGACGAAGACTACTGAACACTGCGCATTACAGCCCGTCTACCACAGTCGCAGAACGCAAGCAAAACAAGATGCTGACCAATCAGACACCATTAAAGCGTGAAAGAAGCGCTCCCTGTTGGTCCGCATCTCGTGCAACTCACGTTCTGCAATCACTGACGATGGCTGATCACTTGATTCACCTCACTGTTTCGCTTGTTCAATGTTGTGTTCGAAATCAAACAGACGACAGCCGCTGCTGTGTCGGCGACAGTTTAGCTCAAACCGTCATTGAAATGTGTGGGGAGGATAATCACAGATTTGTGGACGTGACATGACACTGAGAAGGCATCAATTTGAGCTTCTTTTGCGAATGAACGAGGAGGAACGTCCCTCACGAAGTGTCCGAAAGCCCCCTGAAAAGCGATGATTCTATATGGACTTGGGAGCTGGTGCCTCAAAACTTACGTCATAAGGTACATGATTTTAACCCTGTAGGTCTAATGTGCGTTGATAAGGTTGTTAAAAATTGCTTTGTCTTACATGTCAGACCGGGGGCTTTAGGCTGGTATGAGCCTGTCAATTTTCGAAAAAATAACCAAAAATTTACGTCATAAGGTACATGAATGAAACCAACTGGATTTTGTGTGGGAACATCCCCTTGATCGAAAATCTGGTCGTAAGACAAAATTTTTGGGGGCTTTCGGTCCATAAGACAAGTTTGAAATTTTCAAAAGAGGACCAAAATTTATCAATTTTTTCACAGGCGTTTTGTTGACTTGTAACGTTTTTTTAGACTCAAGAAACGTTGGGAAATCATTGTTTAAAAGTATAGGAACGTCCTTACCGAAATGCATAATAATTCCTGAATCGGTGGCCGCTTCATTGAAAATCATTCAAGTTTGTCCGCTACAAGCAAGTGAAGGTCATCTTTGTTTATGTTTATCTTATGGTTTATTAAAGTCTGTGTAAGAGGGCACCATTATTGATTTATTGATTGACATGAAAGACAATTATGATAGGTGACAGAGCGGTGTCATTTTTTTGCTTCCTCCTCTGATTCCGTGGGAACAACAACGTTATCTCGTGTTCCAGGAATTTCGAACGAAACCTCGACCATCCGGGTAGTTAACCCCTACAAAATACAACGAAAACATACAGTTGTATAAAATATAACATTCTGTCGAGGTATGTTTTTCAAATTTTCACAATTTTAAGTCACATGGTTTTTACCTTGCATCAATCTCTATAGGTTTCAAGTTCATATCAGAGAACGTTGTTTAATTATGGCTCCAATCAATCATCCGGGACTTTCAACGGTCGCCGCCCGTCCTGGCATGTCGTCGTCTCCCAGGATGATGGCTTAAGCGAATAAGTCCCGGCTCCGATCCAAACACATGATCCAAACAAATGTCACTCCACATGATGTCACCGATGTACCTCTATCTTCACCGTTCCCTTCAGGACCTCGAATTGGACCCGTCTATTATGATGACCAGCTTGCCAGGTGTCCACCATCTCGTCACCGGCTATGAATAAATTCCACCACTTGACTCGATCCATGATGGGTATCTCTTGGAACGAGCAGCGATTTATCATCAAGGGCTAAGTCTTTTTATGATCTCCTCTATCTTCTGTAAAAAACCAATAACCTTACATTTCTAGTTTGTGTCATAATTCAAATATCGAATACCTTTGGGAAATAATATGTGTGCACACAGATCCATACCCTGATAGGTTTGTGTAATTCGTAATCATATGGCCTCGGCCAACAAAAAAGGTAAGGTTTGGGTAATAGACAGTGAGCCAGGAGTTATTCACAACAGCCAACAGCCGCGTTTCAGTAAATGTCTTCCTCTCTTCATCATTTATGTTCGTTCTGGAGAGATTTGACCTACAAAATTAAAGTTTTTATCATCAGGTTATGCTCGAGTCAAATCAAAGTCAAAATAATATATCAAATTGTAGCTTGTTACTCACATTCATATAACATCCAATTTATGAATAAACTGTGTCCACGATTATGCCAAAAATCATTTCGTTTTCAGTACTTTTGTAAACAATCCATTTCAGCCACTTGCCGATGTAAACATCAGCTGTTTCAAACTGTCATAATACTTGACCTTGACAACTGTCATTCACGCGTCGCACCAACGGCGGGAAATTCAAACGGCATCATCCGAAATCCTTGGTTGGAAAAGGTCGGATTGTCCACATTTAAATTTCCAACTGGCGCCTTATAAATAAATATTGTAATTTACCATCTATTGCCGTAACCCACACCCTTGCCACTAGCTAGCCGCAGCAAACCAACCTCGTTTGAAAAACGGGAGCAGCATAACAAAATAAAATATGTTATAGACTAACCCACCAAGTGTGACATATATTTGCAATCAGGATGAAAAACGGAATCGGTTTCCATGTTAAAATACAGGGTATACGATTTGAGAAACAAAATTCGATGTTGCACCCTGTAAGCGATGTACCATTACAAATTTTTGTGGACAGAACGATTTCCGCAGATGGTGGCAACATCTCTTAAATCGAAGAGTAGGGTCTAGTGAACAAGTGTGCCAAATTTCATCGCTTGTCTCGAAAATGCAAGGTGGTTCCTCTTATCAGCCGGACTATTTCATGTAACACGCACGTTAATTCTTGCTCTAATTATCTAGAAAAAAAATTCATCAATCTTGTGACGTCACGTGGTGAACCATGCGGCAAACCAAACGTGACCTACTTTGCCGACATTTTGGCGTCTTTGAATCTGAATCACGTTTTGTCAATTTTGACATGCAATTCAAAACTTCAAATCACATGACATTTGTTGTCTGAATTAGAAACGACTGCACTAGCGAGAACAATTTTGGAAAAACGTCCTTTGAGTGGCTTTGAGGCACTCCATGACGGCCACCAAGCTAGGTTAGCGCCGCAGATCAGTGAGAGAGCTTCTGGTAGCATTCCTGAATTTTTCTGTGGGCATCCCAGCAGGGTTTGTGTCTTGCTAAATCGGTTTTCTTGGATCAAATCACGTTGATATTGGCCTAAGGGAACTTTATCCGGTGTAAATAAATGATAGGTAGGTAGTTATATCTTTTAATACCGACAGTTCATAAATTAAATGGGTCAAGGGTGCCTGTGGATTCAAAAACGTCTGTCGAAACTAGCGTAATCCTTTTGTAATTAATTTGTCAAACTTTGACAAGTTACGTCCCATATTATTGATCTCTGATCTGCCGTAAGTGCACGAGAATACTTCAAGTTCGAAAATACTCCTCGATCATATAGGTTTTGTGCCCTGCCGTGAAAACCACATTTAAAATGTTCCGAAAACGAAAACAGCGACTGGTTTGACAAATTACGATAACCAAAAAATTACAGACATCAAATGAACGATGCTAGTTCCGACAGATGTTTTCAAACTCATAGGCACCCTTGACCCATTTAATTTATGAACGCTCGGTACATTACTCACTTATTTTCAGAACAGCGAACTCGGCCAGGCCGCTGCAAAACGGCCCTTAGCGGTAAACTCTCGGGTGAAATGAGTTTGTTTTTGATTTAAGCATGCAAACACTTCAGTCTTTCTAACTCCACCTCCTGCTCCAGGGGTACACGATGGGGTATTGGGAATATTCGAATGCTTTTCAAGTAATTTTAACGTGATTGTCATCAAAAAATTGCACTCACATTGGAACACAAAACACTCCAAAATTGACACAGAAGTTTCCTTATTTTCGCAAATTTTATTTTCATTATCACCATCTGTGACGGGCTGACTCAGGCCCCAGGGTGGCTGGTGTTGCTATGTTGCTGAATACTGCTGATGCTTGCTTGCGGTAACACTACACTTTTTTCTTGGCATCAGCTGTTTGTCAGGTTGACAGGCTGACACGCTGGGATGATCGGAGTTCACCGCGTTCCCGATTCCGCACGATATCTAGCGAGAAATTGTACAGCGTCATTTAGCGCCATCTGTTACGCACTCTGGCACCAGTAAGAACGTGACGTCACGCGAAATTTTCTTTATTTTTTTTTGGGGCCTAAATGAACGCAAAAAAATCAAATAAAAAACAAGTGAGCTCTACGAAGGCTCTAGTATTTCATTTTTCCCCAAAATCCGTGGAACACCCCATTAGACAATTACGTCGACAATCAGAGCGGTCTATATGGCACTAATTGAGGCCTTGCACTCTTCGATATGTAAAAATACAGCTGCGGTCTGTCTAGACCTTGTGAAAATGTGCTCTTTGAAAAGCAGTTTCAAATTCATCCTGTGGATTAAACTTGGGCCTCGTTATTGGGCCCATTGTTGTAGGTATCCCTCTCCGATCAGTCTGGACTAACCGGGCCGCAATGTGGTGCTTGGATGTTTTGATGATCGGTTCATGCCAGCACTGGGACTGAAAGCAAGCCGAAGGAAAATGCGCTACCGAGCCGCATGACGGTGAGGGCACATTCATTTGTTTTTTTCTTTTGCAGGAAACGATTTGAGCGGGTCGAACAGCTATTCGGCCAAAGACAGAGGGAAGGCGGTTTGGCGGTGCTGAGAGACGGCGACAGGCAAATATATTACCTTGTAACTAAAAAATATTCCAACGGAAAACCAACCCACGAAGCTGGATCGCCTGCATTGGCCTACAGTAAAATTTATGGTAGAATACATTTTTGGGGGAAAGAGGGAACAAGAGCTGAACTTATAGAAGACCGTCGTCGGCAGGGAACAAGGACATGACTGAACGCACGACGTCCAGTAAAACTCAAAACTCGGAATATTTTGCAGCACAGGATAGACTTGGTGTGCCGCGTGTTTCACTGAAGCTCCTTGCGTTCTTCAACGAGGTTCACAACCAAGTCTTTGGCGTCATGTCGAACTACATGTACGACATCGAGTTCTAAACAGAGGGCCTGCTCCACACGCACATGGTCGTCACGATGATCGACCAAGACAAGCCGGAGGCAGAATAGGACGTCGACAACGCCATCACTTCCTCTATCCCAGACATCAACGTTCAACCGCTACTCTTACGACATCGTCAAAAATATCTACGACCACAGACCTTGCAGCAGTACTCAACCGGACGCACCGTGCATGCGCGACGGGCAGTGCAGCAAGTACTTCCCCAAGAAATTTCTTGAGAAGATGGTCATGAACCCCCAAGGAGCGACAGCACAGCCGCAATACAAGCGACCCAGAGATGGCAGAACGGTTTACGTGGACGACACGTACGTGGATAACAAGACGAATCGTGCCGTACGATCCGTACGTGGCGGCAAAATACAATTGCCATGCAAACGTGAAAAGTTTGCGGTTCGCTGGCGTCCATCAAGTACATGCACAAATACCTGCAGAAAGGCAACGACCACGCCACGCACCGTTGCAAATGGCTCGAGAAGAACGGCTTTCGCAGCCCGAACCGGGACAACAAGGGACTTCGCAACAGCCCGCACAGCCGCAGGATGCGAAAAAAACAGCGACCGGCTCATCGTGCTGCCGGTTCATCTGGAGAACGACAGGTCCGTCCTCATCGAAGAAGCCACCAACGAACAGCAACTCAACTAAGTATTAACAGGCGCGGCATCGAGGTAGAAGGCGGCCCTGAGTTCCGAACACCTGTTCAATACTCAGTTGAGTTGCTGTTCGTTTGTGGCTCCTCCGATGAGCTGCCGGAAAATCACGTCCGGAACAGCCCCGCGTGCCAGTTGAAGAAACGTTCCAAGATTACAAAGTCATCGGTGCAGGCGACGAGTCACACAATAAATAAAGCCTGTTCCCGATCTCTTGTCGAACGTTTTCGAAGGTTTCTCTTGGAAGCGCGCGACATTCTTCGGTGATTCTACGCCGCAGTTCTTCAATCGACTCCGGCTGAGTTTTGAAAACAACAGACTTCAAGTAATTCCACAGAAAGAAGTCTGGAGGAGTCAAGTCCGGTGATTGAGGAGGCCATTCAATGGGTTCTCTTCTGCCAATCAACCGATCTGTACAATGATCACCATTGACTAACTAGACATAGTGAGGTGAAGCAGTCAATGTTTGACAGTTTGAACCTTAATAACGCGAAGAATGACGATACTGTGAGCAATAAATACCACAATTCTGAACTGTTTGTTATTATTTCGACCAAATATTCACCATATGTGCCGTTTTGGAGTGAAATTATGTTGGAAAACTGTTTTATGAGGACAATCAGCAATGCTCCCATTGAACATTATTTCGGTAACTTGAAAGAATTATTGATGGAGGGTGACAGCAACCTCAAATGCTCACGATTCGTTGTTCGAGAAGAACGGGATCGCATTCTGGCATACTTTCAAGAGCTGAAATTCAACTTGGGGAAGGCCAGGTTGACAACAAAAAAGCAAGTCAGAAACAAAGAATGTGAGAGTGAGACGAAGTCACAAGAGGTTTGGGAAAAAAAAGGCCCAAGTCGTACACAACACACTTCAACAGCTCGTATGTTAAGCAGTTAGGTCAAAAGGTCGGCATCTGCAATAAAGACAGAATAAATCAAAGTCTAGAAATAGATGATGCGATAAGATGTTGTTATTGCGGAGGGGGAAGACTCAATGTCACAACTGGCTACATTAACTGCAAAAAGTGTTACAAAATGGGTACATGAGTCGACATGAACGATGATGAATTCATTTGTAAATTCTGTACATTGCCAATAATGCCTTTGGATGATACAGCTGGACTGCATGACGCTTACAGAGAGTTGTCAACAAAATGTAGCCTGTACCTGAAATCGATGAAGTTGTCTTCAGAGCAAAATAGGGCAGTCAACCTGGCCCAAAAAGTGTCTTATATGCACAAAACGTATACTCTGGCCTAATTTTTGCATACGCCTAGGGAATCCCCCACAGAGCCCCGAACCGCTAAAATCCACCAAAATTTTCTTGAGCTTTCCGAGATAAGGGTGTTTTTCTATATCTCGGTTGGTATTGGTTGGATTTCGATTTTCTTTTTTTTTAATGTTCGGAAAAACCTTTGGAACAAATTGTGTTCGGGACTTTTCAATAACTTGTCGAGAAAAAGCGCCAGAAGCCGAAAACCGTCGTTTTTTAGGGGGTGTGTTTTTTTACAATTTTCTATTTGCTTACCCCCGATATTTTGCTGCACAAATTTTTCCTGGGAAAAACCGGAACAGGTCGATTTTCATTTCGAGAAGGACATCTAAGACACGTGATGACAAATTTTCATCTTCAACCTCTTCGCCCCCACCCTACCCCACTTTCAAATGGCATTATCTATCTTGTGATTCTTGTGATGAAGCGAATAAAATTTTCATCCTGCGAAAAATTACTCCAAATATTCTAAACCACCCCCTACTCATCTACACTTTGTTGGAGATAGGGCATCCAGCCCCGGGATCCCGGGATCCCGTTAGATTTCCAATCCCGAAAATCCCGGGATTTTTCCACCGAGATCCCGGGATTTTCGGGATTTTTCAAATGATGCATCTTTTCACCTCACTTGAATGAAGAATAAGAGTTAATGGCGTTAATGCAAGAAACACAGATTATTCAAGTGAGCACATTGAATTTGAAACCATTATTAGCTCGATTATTAGTAATTAATAATTATCATCATATTCATTTTGCTAAAATAAAACTAGTACAATCATTTGTTGTATTTATCATAATTGGTGGTAATTGATAGTATTGGTACTAATATTAGAAATAATATGTGAGGTACATGGCACATTCATTACACTTAGAGCCGGTATTTTCACACCAGATACCTCTTTCGAGTACCCATATACCACCAAACACCATGGTATTCATCCAGGCAAAGTTATATCGAAATGAAAATAGCGGCCCTTGAAAAGTCAAGAACATGTCCAAACACATGAAATGAGATAACACCAAACTGTGATACATTGAAAAAAAAAAAAACAATTTCTCTTGTCTCAGCAAGTAATTTTTGCTTCCTTGAAGAAAGCACGCATAATTGCAATGCAAGTGCAATGTTTTATTTATGCAAAATAAATACATTAAAATACTAATATGGTGTCAAATGATGATGTACTTACTTCAATGATCTGTGTTTCTTGCTTTGATTCTGTCTTCCACTCAACTGAGGTGAAAAGCTGCATCATTTGAGAAATCCCGAAAATCCCGGGATCCCGGGATTCGAAATTTTCAATCCCGAAATCCCGGGATTTTGTTCAAGTCTCGGGATCGGATGCCCTAGTTGGAGATAAAAATTTGGCAATACGTGTCCTGAATGTCTCATCCGGAATAGAAGTCGACCTATTTTTGCTAGGAAGTCTATTTCTCAAGAATTGGAAGTTGATCAGAGAAAAAACTTCCCTTTAATTTATCAAGGGGAGGACTCTCAAATGGGAGCTAAAGAAATTTCTGTCGGAGCATTGTTTTTGTTCTCTTAAAGAATTTTACGACTCTTATGCCGAGTAGACTATAATACTTGTTCTAATGTATATCTGTTGACCAGACTCATTTACTCAGTCCGTGTATTTGTGTTTTTACATTATATGTATTCGAAACTGTGCCTACTTTGTGACTATTTTTTTGTTCATATTTTGACGTTCCCATACATGTTTAAATGTCTGAAGGAAATAAAGGATTACACTAAACAAAGATCATTTTGAGAAGGGTTGAAGTGACTTAATAAAAACTTTTCAGACTTGTTTGACAGAAAGACTATTTGATTACCTTTATTTTGATGTATGACATATAGGTAAGCTATTTGAAATTTCAAAGTCCAGGCGAGGGGATTGAAGATAAAAATTTGACAATACGTGTTCTAGGTGTCCCCTTCGAAATAAGAATCGACATGTTTTTACTGGAAAATCTGATACTCAAGAATCGGGAGTGAGGTAATGAGGGAGAAACTTTCCTGCAATAACAATGAGAGAATTTTGAAAGAGGTTGGAGGGGTGATTCAAGAAAATTTAAAATATGTTTGACAGAGAGGGAATTTTATTACCTTCAATTTGATGTATCACAAGGTAGATGATGCCATTTGAAATTTTGAAATAGGGTGGGGTGGGGGCGAAGGGTTGAAGATAAAAATTTGTCATCACGTGTCTTAGATGTCCCTCTCGAAATAAAAATCGACCTGTTCCGGTTTTTTTCCAGGAAAAATTTGTGCAGCGAAATATCGGGGGTGGGTTCTATTCAAAAAAGTCACCCTGTACAAAGGTTTTGTTATTCATCAATTATTAGTAAAGTTAGTACCAATATGAATGCGAATTTGGCCTTTAGATCCCCACACGATGGAGTTGGAATCGATGCCCCCTACACCTGGAAATATTTTCCAAACGAGGTTGACATTAGCGCACTCTGGGGTGGGTAATTTTTGAGACACAAGAAAATTTTCGGTTGAAACTTGTAGGGACTTACAGGAGCTACAACTGTTGTTGGGAATTTTTCCCATAACCATCGTAGAAAAGCAGATAGAAAATTGTAAAAAACCACTCCCTGAAAAACGACGGTTTTCGGCTTCTGGCACTTTTTCTCGACAAGTTATTGAAAAGTTCTGAACACAACTTGTTCCAAATATTTTTTCGAACATTTCAAAAAAAAAAAATCGAAATCCAACCAATAGCAACCGAGATATAGAAAAACACCCTCATCTCGGAAAGCTCAAGGAAATTTTGGTGGATTTTCGCGCTTCGGAACTCTGTGGGGGATTCCCTAGGATTCCCTAGGCAAAAATTCAGCCAGAGTATACGTTTTACCATTCCAAATTCCCTATTGACTGGCCCAAAAATCGGCTCTCGGTTGTCGAAAGCATGGGGCAGAGAAAATGTCAGAATTGGTATGATGCGAGAAAAACTAGGGTCACAGCCTCTTTCGCCGGTAGAGTTTGTAAAGCCAGAAGTGATTAATGAAATTTCGAATAATAAAAGAGATTGTGGGCGAAAAACCAAATAAGATATACCCTGCCATGCAACACGGTATCGACAACAAGGACACAGCTCGCGAAGCTAAGGTGGTCCTAAAAAACAAACCCTGTAACGAAACTGGCCTGCATATTTACAGTGAGTATGACTTCGTCGGAGCATCGCCTGATGGCCTGGTGGGAGACGACGACGTCATAGAAATAAAATGTCCATATAAAGCCAGAAATGTTGAACCTAACCAATTTTGTTTTGATTGTTTGCATGGCAGCGGTGAAATGCGCATTCCACATAACTATTTCTATCAAATCCAGACGATTCTTGAAGTCCTAGACCGGTCTTGGTGTGACTTGGTCATTTGTACATTCATTTGTACTGACATTTACGTTGACATAACAGTGCCAAAAAATGACCTTGAAAGCATAATAGTGCTAAAAAGTGACATAAGAGTTCCGGAATGTGACATTGAGAAAACTGAAATCTGTCGAAATACTGAAAAATGGCACTTGCAAAACGGTCTTTGTTAATGATAAAGTAAGCGTTGAGGGGCGGTTGCACATGAAACTTTTTTTTCTGTAAAATGATGGATTTATTTCAGAAATCAAATATGTCCCGGATGTTAAGCTGTAATACAGTACACAATTTCTTGTACAATTTTTGGAACAATCTGTGAAATAAACAATCAAGTTCATTGTTTTTTGACATTATTTTGGCAGATTGTTTCGAAAATTGTACAAGAAATTGTGTAGTGTAATACCATGCGATCAACAAATTCGGAATTGAGGTAGGCTGTGACCAGGTCAAATTCCAGGATGTCAAAGCTGCTTCCGGCCAGAGCACAGCCTACCCCATAATTCCGAATTTTGTTGATCGCATGGTACAGCTATAAGTCATTTTATGTTACTCCGTGTCATTAAAAAGTATAACAAAATACCCTCCTGGACATATTTGATTTCTGAAATGAATCATCAAGAGTATTTACAAATCGTTCATTATTTGTCATTGTCAGTAAACGGCCACTCGGATATCAGTTACAAAAACCAATTATATCCAACTAAAAGGCAAGTTTAGTAGAGATCCAGCTTTCAGATGTGGCGGGAGCGAGACCATCGTAAGAAGAATTCAACATGCGAAGTACCTAGGTCATCCTATCCGAGGGTCTGAGGTACAATGAATACATCAAAAGAACATCATAGAAGGCGAACCAGGTCATGTCAATGCTCCCAAAGTGCGTCAGAGTGAATTGGAGACTAGTACGGAATTGACCTTTCCAATTTTAGAAGATAGAAAATAGATAGTTTTTCGAAGTCACCTTTGACGTTTTGACGTTTATGACGTTTGGACGTTTCGTTTCTGACTTTTGCGGGAATTTTGAATCGGTTAGCTATACTGTTCCCATTATCATGTGGGGAAAGTCACTAGAGCCCAAAAAGGAGTTTTTAATGGACGAAGTAATAGAGTTTTTTCGTAGTAAGATGCACGTGTCTGGTGCAGCGTGATCCCTGCTGGTGCTGGTGCAGCCACACCTCTATGAAGTTTGGGTCTTTCGTGAACCGGTGCATGGTTATGCCAGGTGTATTCGTCTTATTGTCGCACTCGCATAGAGCGACACAACACCCTTGAACCATTTCTGTAAGTATCTTCTCAGTTTTCCACTACATTATAACACACTTATTGGTGAGAACGAGGATAAGAACAAGTGAAATCATGAAATCCATGCTGAAATCAAATAAATACACGACAGAGCGCCTGTCAGGTTCGAAAAATTTCCCATTGTCAGAAACGAAATGTCATATCTCAAGAAACATAGGGCGCTTTCCAATAACTGCGACAAGACGGATACACAATGTCAATGTGCACTTGTCAGCTCAATTCTAAACTCAGCCTCGCCAATGTTTCGATTGTGTCGACATGTGGTGCTATTACTGCTATTGGAACGCTAGCTGTGTCAAATTGTGTTCATATGTGTCGAATTGTGCCCTTATACGCCTTATTGGGAAGCGCCCAATGACCTCGATTAACCGTCTCTTATACGCATGACGTCACAGTAAAGAGAGACAACGGAAAATTGGAGACCTCAATTCGACACAAATCATATACAATCTGCAATCATTTCCATAGTAAGTCACGTACACGGTCGAAATTTGAGGATGCGATCTCGCCAAATCTTCATCCGTTAAACACCTCAGAAGCATACAGGGTGCATGCTGTAGATGCATGATCGGGTCGTACAGTTCAGTATCAGCCAAAGCAACGATAGTATTGGCCGGAGAACCACCGTTACAACTGAATCCTTGAATCTTTTGCAGCAAATTTACGGATACTGCTCAGGTTCTACGATGGCATGGAGCAATTCTGCCGCTCATGGTGGCTCCAGGTGCCTGGCTACGGATGATGTAATTAGGTTTGAAATGAAAATGCGAATGTGTTCATGGTGTAGTAATCCTTATGAATTAGTTAGGAGATTGGAAGATTTGAAAAGTGACCCGGATTTGGTGCCAAATGTGACGCGCCAAGACTTGGTAGAATCCAGTCGGTAACACGGTGAGCCCGGCCCCGCTTTCAAAGGCGAAGGTCCCGGGTTCAAATCCGCATTGGGCCAGATGGACTTTTTCACGCGTTCCTTAGTACTGGGCATCTACCTACTATCGTGCGCTGATGCATCAAGAAGAGGGATGAAACGAGAAAGCCATCGAAACAAAACCCCACTGATGAATACACCGTAGACTGGAAAAAATGTAAATCTACAGTACTTCGTTTATATCGTTATTGTTACCGAAAGATCTCTACGGAAAAAAACCGGCCAATAACCAAGTATTTAGTTGACGCAGGGCAAAAATAAAGTGACAAGCTGGAGCGCTCGGAAAATACGGCCGATAGCCGCTGATAGAACCAGAAGCAACACTCCATTGTTGTATAGCATTGTTGTTGCTATGACCAGATACTATGACCTTGAAACTGCCAGGTGTTTTGGGAGTAGTATGCTTGTCAAGAGATTTGAAATGTTCAAGAAAAATGGCCGCTGATAGAACCAGAAGCGACACTCTATTGTTGTAGCATTGTTGTTGCTATGACCAAGTTCTATGACCTTGAAACTGCCAGGTGTTTTGGGAGTAATATGCTTGTCAAGAGATTTGAAATGTTCCAGAAAAAAGTACGCTAACTACCTACTTGATATTTGCTGAGAAAGTCTTCCGTCAGAGGAATCTAGGCGATTTACTTTTGAAAAACGCCACCTGGTGTAGAGCTCGGTACTTGATCGTGGAGGAATTTTTTGAGAGGAACACATACTCCGACGTCTAGTAGCCTAGGTGGGCACTAGTAGATACCTCCAATACCCACATCATTGACATGGAAATTTGACAAGTGGAAATAATGTGAAAAGACGTTTGCATTTGTGTCTCTTATTTCATGTAATGGTTAGTGTATTTAGCAGGTTTGTAGTAGATCTAGCTGCAGAGGTGCGCAGCTAAAAGTCTACGCCCCCAGCAATGCACTACATTGCGATTGCGGTGAAAAAAAAAGGCAACGTTTGAGTCTCTAACACAAAGGTAGCTACGGCGAGCTTATTAGAATGAAAAATGCGGATCTCCAGCTGAAGTCCAAGCAGACAATCTTCAGAAAAAAGCGAGGAATAAAGGTAAGTGGTGGTTGACTCTGCATGGCCAGCCCGAGGTGACTTTTTCTTGGCTGGCAGGCTGGCTTGTTGTGTGTTTCTCTCCGTGCGGATGTGACAGTCTGTTGCTCTTCCTTGGGTGAAAGCTATGGATGATTCAAAGAAAAGTCTGCGACGACGCTGCACAATGGAACGAGAGTGGTCGTGTGGTTGGACCAAGGATGGGTTGGACATCGCGCTCTAGCAATCGTAGGGTCGTAGGTTCGATCCCCGCTGGGATCGTCACATTTTTTTGTGTTTTTACTAACTTCTTGCATATTTTTCGTAAATCTAAGTCCATATATAGGCCAGTCAAATTAGAACAAATTTTTCCGTTTGAGGGAAAAAACTGTTGGGAGTTTTGGAAATTCGACAGTAATGTCCGGTAAGGTGTACTGTTAAACATACTAAAAGTCCCCAACTCTACCTATTGAGCTCGAGCCGCCATCTTGGAAAAATGGTCCTTCGATCCAATTTTCTGCTCATATTCCGCTTATCATCAGAGATATTCAATTAAGTTTCATAAAAAATCAAGGCTATAAAATTGCCTACAAAAATTGTTTCATACCGAATTTTTTCTCGTATATGTTGATATTAATAAAATTAACTTAACAAAAAAGAAACAAAAAATTAGCGATTTTTTGCCTATGGCTGAAGATATTGTCTTCAAAATTTGTGAAGACGTTGGCAGTTCACATCAAAGCTAAACGTGACAGTTGAGATAGGAAAAAAAATTGCGAAAATATTTTTTAATTTTTTTTCAAATTGAGCAAAATATTGATTTTCGATTTTGACATTTCTAACAGGGCGGAGTAAAGGTTTCAATCGAACATAAATCAGTTTTGATATTTACATATTGTAAGACAAGATTTCATCAGTATTGTGCCTTCATGAGTTTCTGGAATGCTCGATATGAATGAAACTAAAAGAATAATAGCTAAGTCCAAAAAGTGTTGTCGATTGGTTATGAAGGAAACATTTCGAAACAAAAGATATCAGCAAAGGATATACAGGAGGTCCAAAGGTTATTCAACTGTATATGAGCCCCACATTGATGTGCCTTATCCAAAATAGCACAAAAGAATCAATCAAAATGTTAAAATCCACCCTGTATAACAAAAAGTAACGATACAAAATGGAAGTAGTAAAGCATACCTGGTGCCAAAAATACAGCCTTTACATTGCTGAAAAAAAAAAACAAAATTGATCGATTTATTTGAAAGTTATTAGTCCTCAAACTTGACTTTACAAATTTCACCCAGTGAAATAGGGAAAAGTAGAGAGAAGTAACTGTCGGAGTTTCAGAAATTTGACAGGGATGTTCGCTAAGGTATACTAATAAACATACTAAAAGTCCCCGCCACTACCTGTTGTGCTCGAGCCGCCATCTTGGAAAAATGGTAATAAATTTGATCGAAGGACCATTATTTCAAGATGGCGGCTCAAGCGCAACAGGTACTGGCAGGGACTTTTAGTATGTTCATTAGTATACCTTAGCGAACATCCCTGTCAAATTTCTGAAACTCCGACAGTTACTTCTCTCTACTTTTCCATATTTCACAGGCTGAAATTTGTAAAGTCAAGTTTGAGGACTAATAACTTTCAAATAAATCGATCAATTTTGTCCTTTTTCCCAGCAATGTGAAGGCTGCATCTTTGGCACCAGGTATGCTTCACTACTTCCATTTTGGATCGTTACTTTTTGTTATACAGGGTGGATTTCAACATTTTGATTGATTCTTTTGTACTATTTTGGATAAGGCACATCAATATGGGGCTCATATACAGTTGAATAACCTTTGGACCTTCTGTATATCCTTTGCTGATGTCTTTTGTTTCGAAATGTTTCCTTTAGAACCAATCGACAACACTTTTTGGACTTAGCGATTATTCTTTTAGTTTAATTCATACCGAGCATTCCAGAAGCTCGTGAAGGCACAATACTGATGAAATCTTGTCTTACAATATGTAAATATCAAAACTGATTGATGTTCGATTGAAACCTTTACTCCGCCCTGTTGGAAATGTCAAACTCAAAAACCAAATTTTTGCTTAATTTAAAAAAAAAATTAAAAATATTTTCGCATTTTTTTTTCTATTTCAACTGTCACGTTTAGCTTTGATGTAGACTGCCAACATCTTCACAAATTTTGAAGACAATATCTCTAGCCATAGGTAAAAAATTGCTTTTTTTAAATTAATTTAATTTAATTAATATCAACAGATACGAGAGAAAAATTGGTATGAAACAATTTTTGTAGACAATTTTATAGCCTTGATTTTAAATGAAACCTAATTGAATATCTCTGATGATTAGCGCAATATAAGCAGAAAACTGGATCGAAGGACCATTTTTCCAAGATGGCGGCTCGAGCTCAATAGGTAGAGTTGGGGACTTTTAGTATGTTCATCAGTACACCTTACCGGACATTACTGTCAAGTTTCCAAAACTCCAACAGTTTTTTCCCTCCAGCTTTCCTTATTTGACTGGCCTAATAGCTTGAGTACATTCTATAGCCTTTTGTTTTCTTTGATTTTCATGCAATTACCGTCAAGCACAGAGATGTTACACACAGAAGATAGCCCTGAAGAAGTGCCAGAAAACTCGAGTTCCGCACTTTTCCGCAACATAACGTATGCACCATTTTAATCTGGTAGACTTGGTCCTCAACGTGGCACATCGGATTTTCCGGGGCAACTTGAGGCATTTCTGCAACTGATTGTTGAAGTAGACCCATCAAGTTTGAGTTTGGTCAGGAAACCAAAGAGGTCCCTGCGTGTTTGACTCTGGTTGCTCCGATCTCGATTGGTCTAGGCGGGTTGTACCACACATGTCTCAAACTGCATGCTTCAATCACAAAGTTTGTGGTACCTGTTTGGCCGCTGACGACAGTAATTTTTTTAGTTTTTTTTTTCTGCAATGAATCAGTACTTCAATAATCAATTGCAGAATTGCCTCAAGTTGCCCCGGAAAGTACGATATGCCACGCTAAAGAGCAAGTCTTCCAGATTGAAATGGTGCATACATTATGGTGCGGAAAAGTCGGAACTCGAGTTTTTTGACACTTCTTCAGGGCTATATTTTGTGTGTAACATCTCTACACTTGATGGTAATTGCATGAAAATCGAAGAAAATGGAAGACTATAGCTTGTACTCAAGACATATGGACGTAGATTTATGAAAAAAATGTGAGACGTTAGTGAAAACACAAAAAAAAATGACGGTCCCAGGCGGGGATCGAACCCACGGCCTTTGGATTACTAGAACACGATGTCCAACCACACGACCACTCTCGTTCCACAGTGCGCTGGTCATCAACATGGGGCCCAATGAAGAGCCTACGGGGTCCCAAGGGTTCAAAGGAACTAAAGTTTGCTTGTAGTGAACTGCACAAGACAGCAAAGTGACAGTTTTGGCGTGACAGTGTTGGCGTGCCACTAATTGACGTAACAGCCGACGTTGCCCGTGGCAACTTGGACCTCCTCAAATAATTAATTCCCTAAAACTTCCTCCACGAAGAGGCCACTTCCCCCAATAAGGTCAATCGCCTATATTCAGACTTCTATAATGTCACCTTTCTTGACCCATCCTTCACATTATGCCTCTGAATTTCCAGAACAAAAATGGATGACTATTATGTGTCGATTTTTGATGAAATTGATCATGTCATTAGGGAATTACAAATCTCTGATTTCACAACATTGGACGATAAAGAGTATGTCTCAAGCTTCGTTATAGACATTGCGATGCAACTGTTCAAAACAGATGCATTCCAGTTGTTTTCCACAGAAAGATCAACGTACATTTTCAGAAATAAATCGTTCCAAAGTTCTTTTGTGAAAGATTTTGTCTTCGACACCAGCAAGGCCGCCGTGTTGCCGATAGAACTTGACAAACATTTCAGAGTGGTTTTTGCTGATTTTCATGGCAAGTCGTTTTTGATATTTGACTTTTTGGCCCTATCGAACTGCCTAGAGCAGTTCTTGTACTTTTTGCAGCTTGAGCAGATGTATTAGTTGAAGGTGGTTGTTTTCTTGGGTTTCTTGGACTTCGTTCAAAAGAAACTAATTTTTATAAATGCCGACGTTTCGTCTTTATAATTCAGACTTTTTCAAGGCATCTAAAAAATGTATATGATAATAAAATAAGTTTGTAAAATTTCTCGTGTAGACATGTATAGACAATAGCCCAGGCGCCAGGGAAAACAATAAGGAAATAATTGTTTCCTGGCTGGAAACTAGCTTGAAACGATCTGTGTAGCTTAGGTTTTGACATACTAGTTTCCCCCCTTTCGGAAATGTCGGCGTCATGTCGCCATCATCAACAAGAAGTGCACCAGAGTGGTTTTTGCCGAATATCTTAATTTTGGGCCATCTGACAGCAAAAGATGTAAGAAGTCAATTTGAAGCCTATGAAATTCCCTACAGTTTGGTTTTTCAATCAATTTTTTGCGACCTATGGTCTTTGAGATAGAGCTTCTGGAAGCGAGAATTATTGTCGTGAAAGCTCCATGGCCACTTGACTCAAAAAACTAAAATGTCGATGTGACAAAAAAAACTTCAAAATGAGATTACTCGAGAATTCTTTATGCTATAGTTGCGGTGATGGTCTTAAACTCTTCCTCTTGAACCGTAGATTATGAATATTGAAAAGTCAAAAACGTCACATTGTACATATACAGGTGTACTACGGGAATCAAATCAGAACAGAAAAATTTAACATATTTCTTCGATTTAGCCTATGCAAAACTCTGAGCACTTATGACGAGTCCAATATCAATATGCATTTGCTATGTTAGCTTCACTTGACACACCTAAGAAGTGGTCAGCTTACAGCCTCCGTGTAAAATGTTTTGAAGGCCCTCTGAAATCATCGAAATTTACAGTAGCAAGAAATGTATGTAACAGTATATTATATACCAAGAAACCAAAGTGAATTTTTTATCCCTTGGGTGAAGTTTGTTGCTCGAGGGCCCTTTGGGTCCAAATCCCCAAACTAAAGATTCTTTTTGGTCCCTTGGTATATAATATACTGTTATATACATTCCATGGTACTGTAAATTTTTAATATTTTGATAATTCAGAGAGCCTTCAAAACATTTTACAGTAAAGCTGTGAGCTGACCACTTCTTTAGTGTAATAAGTGAAGCTTATAGAGCAAATCCATATTGATATTGGACTCGTGTTAGGTGCTTAGAGTGTCGCATATAGGCTAAATCGAAGAAATATGTAAAATTTCTCTGATCTGATTTGATTCCCTCAGTACACCCTGTATATGTGCAATGTGGCGTTTCTGACTTTTTTTATATTCGTAATCAACGGTTCAAGAGAAAAAGTTTAAGACCATCACCGCAACTATAGCATGAAGGATTCTCAAGAAATCTAATTTTGAAATTTTTTTGTCACATCGACATTTTAGTTTTTTGAGTCAAGTGGCCATGGAGCTTTTACGACAATGCCTCCCGCTTCCAGAAGCTCTATCTCAAAAACCATAGGTCGCAGAAAGGTCATTTAAAAACTATTACGTAGGGAATTTCATTGGTTTCAAAATTACTTCTTACATCTTTTGCTGTCAGATGGCCCAAAATCAAGATATTCGGCAAAAACCACGCTGGTGCACTTCTTGTTGATGATGGCGACATGACGCCGACATTTCCGAAAGATGGGAAATTAGTATGTCAAAACCAAAACCACACAGATCGTTTTAAGCTAGTTTCCAGGCAGGAAACAATTATTTCCTTATTGAGCTGATTTTTGCTCCCTGGCGCCTGGGCACAAATAGAGAAGACCATAATGTTATCACCACCGTCGTCACTGATATTGAGGCATCAAAAATCAGCTAACCTTTTTTTGAATGATGGATTCGCCTGGTTTTTACTCGACCGTAAAAATCCGTGAAGACATAATTATGGTCATTTCTATTTGTATTGTCTATATGTATAAGGTTTTTTTTTGTCTACACGAGAAACTTTACAAACTTATTTTATTGTTATTATATACATTTCTTAGATGCCTTGAAAAAGTCTGAATTATAAAGACGAAACGTCGGCATTTAAAAAAAATAGTTTCTTTTGAACGAAGTCCAAAAAACCCAAGAAAACAACCACCTTCAACTAATAGATCTGATGGACGAGAACAGGAATACTCAAGCAGATGGATACCACCGACTGGACAGTCATCGATTGGGACGTCCACTTGCAGAAAGACGGTTACAACGGCGGCCGTCATGATTGTGATCAGTTATTTCCATGGGTCGATCACAGGCAAAGTAGGAGAAACCGACATGAATAAGTACCGTCAACAGCTAAAGTCTTCTCGAAAGTCTCTCTTCCTATCAAGGTCCTCGGATGTAACATTGAGATGCATGTATTGCGCTGCAAGAGCTGACAAGGAAAAATTAAAATACAAAACGTGCCTTTGTTTCGCACGGCGGGACGGCATTGGCGGGAGTGAAAAATTACGCCAGAAGTCTGTTCCAAAAAGTGCGGATTGCGGAACGGGCAAACAGTCAAATAGTCAGAACCCCGTTCATCCCCCAAAGTGTAAAGTAAAGTGCGGAACGGACAGACCGTGCGCTGTTTTTGAACAAAAACTCATCAGAGGTCTTGCTAATGATGAGAAAGAATTTTTCAAATAGTCAGAACCCCGTTCATCCCCCAACGGGGTTGAAAAATTACGCCAGAAGTCTGTTCCGCAGAGTGCGGATAGCGAAACGGGCAAACAGTGCGCTGTTTTTGAAGAGAAACTCATCAAAGGCCTTGCTGATGATGAGAAAGAATTTCTCAAATAGTCAGAACCCCGTTCATCCCCCAACTCAATTGAGGGAGTTGAACCGAAGAACATCTATAATTTTGACGAGACTAACTTTACGGATGACCCCGGGCGGCAGAAAGTTGTTGTCAAAAGATCAGCAAAGCATACGGACCGGCTACTAGACACCTCAAAGTCCTCAACTTCGGTTATGATGTGTGGGAATGCCGAAGGAGAATTGCTTCCACCATTAATTTGCTACAAGTCCGAGCATTTGTGGGAGAGTTGGACACGCAATGGACCGAAGGGCGCCCGCTACAATCGAACAAAGAGCGGTTGGTTCGACGCCTGCGTTTACGAAGACTGGTTCACGTCTTTATTACTTCCGAAACTCACCAAGTCTACAAGAGAGAAGAAAGTTGTCATCTGCGACAATTTGGCTTCCCATTTGTCGCTCAACGTTATTCAAGAATGTCGAAAGAATAACATCGCATTCGTTTTATTACCGCCCAACAGCACTCATCTCCTTCAGACGCTCGATGTGGCTTACTTCAAGCCCCTTAAAAATGCCTGGCGGGCGTGAAGTTCTCATGACTTGGAAAAAAAGAAATCGAGACCCCCGTTTTCCAGTTTGCTTAAATCAACTCTAGAGAAAGTCGAGCCTCGAGGTGCACATAATCTGCAGGCAGGTTTTGCTGCATGCGGAATAGAGCTGGGCCGGGTACTGATAAATTGTACTCGAGTACCGGGTACCGGGTACTTGTAATGATTGAAGAGAGAGTACAGAGTACCGAGTACTTTACTTATTGCACGTCCTGTCGAGTACAGTACTCCGAGTACAAGTACTTGAATTCCACGAGTACTTTTTCCGAGTACAAATTCTCCACCCCCACTTTCACAGCAAATTGTATAGGTAAAGAAACTCCAAAGACAGTGTATAAGTACATGTTTTGAAAATATCATGAGTGCACTAACCAAATATTGGGAAAAACACACACAAAAAAACAGTTTCTATTAGATATTGTAGCGCTCACCCCCCTTTTAACCCATCTACGTTGTGCATTTTTAACCCTTTGTTTCCCGTGAATTAGTTCACCCCTTTCTTTTGTTGACAAAACTTGGTTCTACCTACGAGAGGACCAAATTAATCTATTTCCTACATAGAAACAAACAATTCAAATCACAAGTACCTCTATTTTATTTTATTGAATTTGAACAAACATAAGCCTTTTGCTTTTCCTGAATCTCATATTCTGATTCTTCATTTCACCGCTTGATTAAACTAGATTCGTAACATTTACAATTTAATTTCTGGAATACGTCATTGCCTTCCTTAGCAATAGTTTACACAATTTTAATTACATTCCAGACAGCATGGCAAATTCCTTATTTGTGGAGTTCCCCTGTTAAAGGGTTATTAATTGAAAGAGTTAGCTTGGAATGATTATGCACTGCAATAATTCCCAGTTTTGTCGGTTCCCAATTATTGTCATAATGTCGTCAGTTTAATACCATACGCTTCAACTCAAAAATTAGTTGATGGTTTAATTACAGGTATGATGGGCATGCATTAACGCTTTGGGTCTTTGTTTTGTGAAGTCCTTTCAATAGACTTTTCGGAAAGAACTTTATTTCAGATCATGTATCAGGTAGCTTCAAATGACTTGGCTTTTCAAATTTTGTGTGGGGAATTTCTCGCGCTTGCATTTCTTAATTTCCGCAATTTTCCGCTCTTATTTTCTACCGCTTCACGATGGTTGCAGCCAGGTTCCAGAGATTTATTGCCACGAATATCTTTTCTGACGATTCGGGTCAACTCTGTCCTGTCGTTAACTGCCTGTTAATTAACCCTTTGGGTCAGGTAATTGTTGCTTTGGTTTAGCCTTAGTTCATGGTGACATCTCACCCGGTTCTTTGTGAAGACAGCGTCAGTTTAGTAAGCTCCGGACATCACTTGGAGTTTGCTGGTTCGTTCTGCAATGCCGCACCTGACTTCAACCCTTTCTTATTCGCGTTTAACTCTCACTCCTAATTCTTCTGAACTTAGAATTTTAACGCACTGACTAAAGCTTATATTTGAATGGGTTAACCGCATAGAGAAGAAAAGCCACGTCAACTTGAAGCACCTTTACAGGTGGGAAAGCCCAGGTAACTTGCTTCTTGACATTTGCATAAATCTGACATTAAGACTGTATTTGGGTTCCAACAGCTGAACATTCATAATGAAAATTGTACACCAGTTAATTGAAGTACGACTTTGATTTCACAATGATCTGTGCTAATAAACTTCTGAACACCTGTTACCTCAATTTAGGGTCAAATAAATCAAATCAGTGATTACTTGCCTTTCTAACTTCAACGATCGATCACCATCAAAACTCACAATCAGTAAACCACAAACAATTTTATCAACAAACAATACAGGGTGTCCCGAAAATACACCGACAACGTTCTAAGACAGCTTCCTCCCATCGAAACAAGAAAAAAAATTCCTATGAACATAGGTCCGGAAATGCTTCCTAAGGGAGCTACACGTCTCTAAAGGTGGGACCCTAGAGATGGTTTTTATCCATTATCTCCGAAACCGTTCAAGAGAAATCAATCAAACTTGACACATCCACTAACCTTTTTGTGTCCAACAAAATGAGGCAAGATTATTTCCAAAATAATTTACCAGGGGTGGGTCAGGCTGAGGTGTTGGGGTAAAAATAACCCTAACTTTTTTGAATGTAAATTGTTTCCAAATTTAATAAGAGATTATGGAATATTGGAGTTTTCTACCAAAACAAAGTTCCCTTGTTCAACCTCGATAGACGCACCGTTTAGGAGATATTTAAGTTTGAATGTATGAAAACGTGGTCAGTAATCTGATTTTTAATTACGATATTCAAGGCGAAAAAAAAAACTATTTCAAAGCAACTTCATTTTTGTTAGGCATTCAAATTTTGTTGGGCATAAGAGGGTTATCAAATGTGTTAAGTTTGATTGATTTCCTCTGAACGGTTTCGGAAATATTAAATAAACACCATCTTCAGGGTCCCACCTTTAGGGGCCTGAAGTTCCCTTAGGAAGGGTTTTCGGACCCATGTTCATAGGAACTTTTCTTCTTGTTTTGATGAGAGGAAGCTGCCCTAGAACGTTGTCGGTGTATTTTCGGGACACCCTGTATAACAATCAGAGCAGGAGCGCAAACCAGGCGTCTTATCGTTGTTGCATCCACACACCAACCATCCCTCGCGTCCTTTTCTCGGCTTCCTCAGGCCATGCATCTTTCCCCTCCTACTCTCTGAATTTCACCAGCTGCAGCTACGCTCTTATGCTTAAATTAACTATTTTACTTTTATGCTAGGCCGATCACCACAATATTTTACAGATTTACTACGGTTATGATCGATTTTGTGATGATTCTCCATCACTACAGGAACATTGTAGTACCTAGTATATTATATTCTAATTTGTATTGAGACAAAGGAGCAAGATGCCAGTGTTAACTTAGAGGGCGAAATCGCAAAAAAAATACTCATGCTCTTTTCAAAAACAAGTGGATCAAATGAAGAATATAGGACCTGTTGGATTTTCTCCATATCAGACTTGAAAATAGTTGATTATTTTATATTCAAGATGTCCACATTTTTATTCATACAATTATAGAAAACTTATGGGTACAGCCCAAGTCAAAACGAAATAATTGCAATTTACTTCTTGTAGCCGCACGACCTCCTGCGTCCACGGGCCCTCTCGAACTTACGTCCCTTGGCCCTGACAAACGGCTTAGTGTGTGAATGCGGCACACCTGGAGCCAAACCGAAGTGCCTGACTGCCTCACGGGCGTTGCGCCTGCCCTGCATCAGCACCGTCTTGGCGCCAGTGGGGGCCTGGATGGCCAGCTGATCGAAAGTGATCACTTCACCACCAGCTTTCAAGATCCTAGCCCTGGCCGTTTCGGTAACCCTCAAAGCGCAGATCTTGAGCTTGGGGCATTCCCAAATCCTCGAGTCGTCAGTCACAGTGCCAACGATGACGGCTGTGAGCCCCTCGCGTCCGGGCTTCTTCATGAGACGCACGACGCGGGCCAGCGAGATTGGCGGGCGGTTGATTTTGCTCATAAACAAGCGCTTCAACACAATCTTGTATGTATGTTTTATATCCAAGATGGCACCGCCGTGTGATGACGGCGCGTCTACTACTGCATGTAGAAAATGCAAGAGAGAACCGAAAAGTGCGGTAAAATGTACGAAATGTGATGGTAGTTTTCAACCCGGATGCGCGAAGCTTGTCCCTGGCCTGGTGGTTCTGGATGATGGGGCGGTTTTGTGCTGTGGAGCGAAACCAGCTGAACATAACCTTAAAAACATCGAAGAGACTGACGACTTTACCGACGCGGTTGATGAAATCTTTCTCGACCAAGACCAGTACAGTGGAAGTATGGTGAAGTACCTCATCAGACGAAAAGACCAGCAAATTTCCCTTCTGCAAAGCAAAATCGAGTTATTAAATGAACTCTTAAAAAAAAACAAGAAATGAAAAGCCTGAAGAAAAAGCCCGCCCATCAGGTGATGGAGCACGGACTAATCAGAAGACAAAAGGCAAC